>OU753557.1:20007500-22407500 GCA_916701695.1 Agrochola macilenta | reverse complement strand
TTTTGCCTGAATTCTAAAATTTCACTATCACTTTCACATAAAAACCATTGAAGACCGTTTTAAAGTTAAAATGTCGTTTGAGAATTCAAGGGTAGAGTTACGGTATAATAATATATCGGCGAATGACGTCGCTGAAACGTTATTTATAAAAGTAAGTTGGTGTGTTTTCTAACACAGAGAGCGTTTTTTAACCTCGTAAAGTCAAACCCCGCTGCCATCATTTTCATGACAGCCGTCATGTTTTCTTTCAATTTATCTTTTTTTAAATAATCAGGTAGTTTGTTATATATTTTTATGGTCATTACATAGGGACTTGTAGAATGTATTTTTAGCCGAGAAGTTGGAATGTTTAATATTGATTTATGTTGGAGTATGTACCGTGATTGTATATCTTTGCGTTTTGTGTAAAATTCTTGATGCTTACAAACAAATTTGCAAGTTTCTAATAACTTTGGAGGGATAAAATATTATAATTTTGAAAGTGACGTTTACAGCTGTCAGTTAAATCGATCTTTACTAGTTTACTAGGATCCTAACTAATTTATTTTGAAGGGTAAAAAGTGTTGGTGCATCTGTGCTATTTCCCCAAAGACGAATGATGTCACTGAAATGTTATTTATTTATTTATTTATATCTCCCTTACAACTATCATTACAGGTGTATACCTCATGCGATAGCGCGGTCTTAAAATTAACTAAATTACAATTTAAAACTATGAAAAATTAAATAAAACTAGTCGTACTACATCTAAAAATAATAACTAAGTACTTATGAAAGTAAGTTGATGTGTTTTCTTAGAGAATGTTTTTTAACGCCGTAAAGTCAAACCCCGCTGCCATAATTTCCATGATACCGCCACGGTGGTCGGTATATGGCGGCCTCGGCTCTTCTAGAAATCCGTAGCTTTAGTAACAACTATCCCCTGAATTCAAACAAAGCAAAAAGAAAAACAAAAGCGAACTTTATTAACTTGACTCTTGATCTCGTTGATCTATTGGTCGTCAACGCCTCTGCCAAGGTCCTGTGTTCAATCCCTGGGTAAAGTAGTATTGCGCGTTTCCAAAACAAAATTATGCATCGGAGCCTGCTGACCGGTTTATGGTAAATAGGCTCGCCCTCGATTCATTCATGGGACTTGATTTGATTGAATGGGGCAATATAATATGTCCTATAGAATAATGCCGACCACGTTTTGGTTAATGTGAGTTCAGGTGAACGTATGTGGGTGTATGATTATATGTATAATGTAATAGATGTGTATATGTTGGTTATGGACGTGTGGGATGGCAATGCAAGTGCCTGTTTCAATGAACGCTTTTGTCAGTTGCAATACGGCTTCATTGGTTTTATGTAACACCATTATTTGGAAAATGAGCATTGTTAATTTGTTAATAGACACATTATAATGATGTACGGTAATAAATTATTAAACCGATTTTACTTCACGTCGATTTTACCAATTCTGTTAGATCAATACTTATCGATAGGTAAATTGGATTCTATTTTAAATCTAGAGTTCTAATTTACAAATTGTATCACATTGGGATACAATCTTCCAAGGTTTGTGGAAATAAGATGATTTCTAACAATACTGGATTTACAGAAATATTACAAAACTGTAAGTACTAATGATACGTTCAATCAATCAATCTGCCTAGCCTTTTCTTAACAGCTATGTTAGGGTCGGCGTCCAGTCTAACCGGATGCAGCTGAATACCAGTATTTTACGTGGAACTACTGCCTATCTGAACTCCACAACCCAGTTACTGGGTAACACGATACCCTTTAGTAGGACTAGTTGTCATTCTTTTGGGCTTCTAAATACCCGTAACGACTGTCAAAGATCTACGCATGACACCCGGGACCAACGACATACCGTGCTTTCCGAGGCACGGAGGGGTCTCTATATGTAATTAATGTTCACCCATCCACGAACTCACCGCGGCAAGCGTAGCTTAACCTCTGATCAACCCCGTGCGGCTTTTATCATTTAGTCATGAAACCCTACTACCTAATATACTAATGATACGTTGTCACTCATAATAATTCTCAGAATCCGTGAAAATCTGCTTGCCGTCACAATAAACTCTAATTACCACCATTATTTTTGTATTATTGCTCCCAAATGATTGAGGTTGTTTTATTTAACCCGTTTATTGTGTGCCATGTTGTTTTTAATTGCCTAGCCGGTTGCCCCGGGCTTATTTATAGCTCTTTCCATCACTTGATGAGCTGAAATGGTATCAATGGCGGCACAGATTGTAAAATTGCCATCACAATGTAAAATTAATCTTATTGTTCCTTTCTTTTGCAATATTGCAGAGTGCCCTGATTCATAAAGGATTTATCACAGTCAGCTGAAAACTCTGAGATAAGCTCAGAGTTTTCACCTGCCTAGAATACAAAGTAGAATTACATAAATATTTTGCATAGATTGCTGTTCATAATTTTTCATCTATACTAACATTATATAGAGGTAAATTTGTTTGTTTGATTGTATGTAGGGGTTAGTCTCTGGAATTAATGATCCAATTCTAAAAGGATTTTCACTGGTAATTTTTTTTGTCGTTTTGTTTTTGCCTCGTGTCTAAATAGTGCCTGTAGCACTCAGGAATACCTGAGTGCTATAGGCTATAAATTATATTTATAATGCATATTAGCCGAGCTATCACAATTTTTGTCTAGCAAGTCGGTAAGAAATACCTCTTAAAATAGAATTATTTGCATGCGCTGCCTAAACTATTGAACGGATTTTCATATGGTTTTCACAAATAGACGGAGTGATTCACGAGGAAGGTCCATATATCCGTAACATCACGCTACGACCCTTAAGAGCCGAGCAAAACGGCGCAAAGTCAGCGCGGGCGGGTGATGCGACGCGATGGGTTGTTGACGCGGTGAGTTTTATAAAAAAATGGCTGTTATTTTAGTATATTTTGTAACTTGACTCTCACGCGAATGAAGTCACGGGGAGAAGCTAAATAGGTTTATAGGTACACATAATCATTCTGTTTCCGAAATCAAGATTTATTCAGGGTCGGTGCAACATGTCTTGTTCTTCCATACTTTTATATTTATCGTCATCTCAGTAGTCGCATCCTTTTCTAGCCATACCATCTTTCACACAGTCCATCCATCGTTTCTTTGGTCATCCCCTACTCTTACCTATAGCCATCTACATTCTTACCCGAAACTTTCCTCACCACATTTTCCTCATTCCTCTGCATCACATGCTCATACCATGACAACTGTGACAAAGCAATTAAATCAATCACTTGATCAAGATTTCTATCTGAAAGAAATTTCATCATCATACCAGCCAAAAGGTATCTATCAAAAAATCAATCAAAAGTAATTTATTCAAAGTACTTTTTGAACGTCAAAATGCCCGCCATTCACCACTTTCTAGTGCTTAGCAGTACAGCTGTGTGTTAAGTTAGAAGAACTTGCTCGTATTTGACTATACAATACGTAAAGTAAATTAACATTACGAAATAAATAAACGTACAAAACATTACATTAATATTTGCCATATCGTAAATCAACTCATTCATAAAACATTATATTAAAATAATTTGTAAAATAAAATAAATTGACATTAGTAACGCTGGAAACAAGCTCCTTTGAAACATCACTACAACTATCTATCCTACGCTGCCAGCATTAAGTGGAAGTTATCACACCTAGCACTAATTCAACAAGATCCTTCAAAATCGACTTTAAGTTACCTAATCGCTTTTTACAAGAACTTTCAACTACTAGATAATCTTAAAAATTGAGCTCCATACTTTACACTTTTGAAACTTAGCTCATCTAGCCTGACAACTTTACACACACTTTTAGTATTAACTTCGTAAGTACCTACATTACTTGGCTCAAGTTCTAGAGGGTACGTGGCCTCAGCTATGCACATACATAACAGACGGGATAGGTACGTACAGTCAAGGATAAACGTATCTATAAACTAAAGCTTCTGTGCACTTTTATAATTTCTTACGTGATGATATTATCGTGGACGTCATGTCCACGTCCATAAAATATATGGAAATACGTGCACGAAATGACGTTATTGTGGACGGAAATTTAAAAGCGTTTTCATATATTTTTCTTCCCGTGTTATCGGGATGCCGGACGTCCACGATAATATTGTCACGTTCAAAATTGTAAAAGCGCACACTTTCTTGTCAACTTTCAGTTCAAATGTTGTGATGTCAAAAGTAAAATTCACAAAAACCTCACTACGTGTGCAAAAATTTTATAAATTATAAGGTGTTATAAACAATACGTTATACTTAATTTCAATCGTTTAAGAGTAAATTGTTACAACTAGACCAACGAGTCTTACCTAGAGGTTATCGTGTTACCCAATCCTAACTAATATTATAAATGCGATAGTAAGTTTCTTTGTTTGTTACGCTTTCACGCTAATACGGCTGAACAGATTTGGATGAAATTTGGCACATGGGTAGACCATGACCTGGTTTAGGACATAAAATACTTTTTATTCGGATATTCTGACGGGATCGAGACTTATGCGGGTGAAACCGAAGGGTGCAGCTAGTCAACCAACCACGAATGAATAAATAACTGACTGGGTAAGATATAATGTCATAGTGTGGTTTGGTAATCACAGAACAATAAAGAAAATGGCACCTCCCTTCTTTTAGGTCGACTGTGGTAAAGCCAAAAAGTCGGCCAGGGTTCTGTACCGTATTATGATCGAGAAAAAGACACGTTTCTTGTATGGACCTGGATTAGGACATAGGATACTTTTTATCCCGATATTCTCACGGGATTGTGACTTATGCGGGTGAAATCGTGGAGCCCAAGTAGTAAATTTGTAATTTTTTTTTTTTTTTTTTGATTTCCTATAAATAATATAGGAAATCAAATTTAAATATTAATTCATAAATAATAACATAATTTAATAATAATGAAAATACTTCTAAGAATTTAAATAATAACTACCTACATTATTCTTATGCAATACACAAAATTAAAATAACTAATATAATATACCTATATACACAAACCTAATAATATACAATATATACATAATTATACACCCAATTAAAAACATCTAATAATATTGAATTACTGCTTAGCCTTCTTCCTCTCTCCTTATTTTGCTGTGCCCGACAGGGTCCATATTGCTCTCTTACTTATTATACCATCTATGTAATACATATGGAATGCAATAAAAAATTGAGTATTGAGTATTAAATTATATTGTGGAGATCAGATAGACGATCGCTGAATGTAAAATACCGAGACTGGTATTCAGCTGCATCTGGTTGGAGACTTCACCGTCGATCCCAATTTGTTTGGAAAAGACTAAGCAGATGCTCTCATTCTCGTAGTTTGTCTCAATTGTTGTAATGCAATTCATAAAAAACTTTTTACAAAAAAAAAGCAACCGACTTCCGAAAAAAAACACTACCAAGTGAAAAATAACTTTAATTTCGGAAGTCGGAGGCAAAAAACGAAAATTCTAAAACAAAGACAACCGACTTCCGAAATTAAAGTTATTTTTTACTTACACGTAGTGTTTTTTTAATTTAATTTTTCAGTTTTTAGTTGTGGTACCTACCTCACACAAATTCGAATACCAATAACTGCTATGTAAATAACAGTCACAGGAAGTTATCATCATATCATTCACTTATACTAAGAAAAAATCGTATTATTGAAGCTTACTCAAAAACTATCCAAGCAAAGTTAATAAAATTTATAGGGGACCAATTCCGGAGCATACAAGAAAATAATTTTCAAAATCGGTCCACAATTGACGGAGAAATCGGCGGACATACATAAAAAAAAAAAAAACATACATACGCGCCGAACATATAACCTCCTCCTTTTTGGAAGTCGGTTAAGAATATGATTGTGAATATGCTATATCACAATACTGCAGTACAATGCAGAAAATCTTTGATTATACACAGATTTTTGATCTTGACTGTACGCGTATACGATGTGTCTACTCCAGACGAATATTAAATACGAGGCAGATGTCGCCACTTTACCTATACTATAAGAGTATATGTAGGCAGCTATATAAATGTATCTGGTTTGGGAGCTCGATGAAAAACCGATCGATTTTGTAAAGCTGTTGTTAAGTAAGGTCGTCAAGTTTTAGTTAACAGCTCTTTGATTACTGGTTTGTTATGTTAGCCGACCGGTTTAATTTAAGGCTCTGAATATCTTTGCTATTATCTAAGTGTAGTTTAAGGGTAGGTAAACGTATAATCCTTTAGAAGGGATTTGGGATAAAATATAGCTTTGGATTGGGTATCTTACATGACTCTAATAGAACTTATCTTACTTGGGTATATATAATACTTATCTTATAATATTTACATATATACCTACTCGTCTTTTAGGTTATAATAAACTAGCAACCTGCACCTGCTTATCCTTGGTAATCCTAACACGTTATGTTACAAAGTTTCTTCAAGAGCTAGATCAATCAATCTGACTAGCTTTTTCCCAACTATGTTGGGTCGGCTTCCAGTCTAACCAGATGCAACTGAATACCGTATTTTACATGAAGCGACTGCCTAACTGATCTCCACAACCCAGTAACTGGGTAATATGATACCCCTTGGTAAGATTGGTTGTCAGACTTTCGGGATTCTGACGACCCGTAACGACTGTCAAAGATCCACGAATAAAAGCCAGCACCAACGACTTAACGTGCATTCCGAGGCACGGAGGAGTCTCGGTATGTTAAGATGGTCACCCATCCACAGACCAACCCCGGCACGCGTATCTTAACCTGATTGATCGAACCGTGCCGCTGTTATTACTTAGCCACGAGCTCCTCCAACAACGTTTAATAGATAATGTATTCTAAGTGTTTCTTAGAAAACCTAATGGAGAAAATCTTAGTAAAACATGAATCTACGTAGAATCGGGACACGAATCACTAAAGGTTGCTTTCAACTACGGGTTGCCAACGTAGCATATTTCTAATCAAATATATATGACAAACATGATATTTTCAGCAATTTTCCTCCACTGATTCAAATAATAAATCAATATTTGCCAAATTTTTTGTACAAAAATGCCTGGAAATCCTTACTCTACTACCAATATCACAAAAATGAAGTATTTTCATAAAATATTTTGTTGCTCTAATGAAATAGATTATTTGGTACATACTCTCTACATATAATCATTATATTCGTATTCCGGGAATAACCATAAATAACTATTCAAATATTAGAGCGGTATCGAACTTGAGTAATGTACAAAATAACAGAAATTAATGATTTGCGAATGTATGTCAATTAAACCACAAACTGTGTGAGGTTTAATTAACGTACTTAATCAATTTCGAAAGACAAATGAGCAAATGTTTGAATTGTTGTGATCATCAACTATGTAACAGGAATATTACAGATAATGTTATGGTTTTTGGTAAAAATGGACATCTCTACTTCGAAGGTAAATAAACAATAAATTTCTGTGACCGGCGCGGCAGCGGCGGCGGAGAGACGAAGAGATATTATTACTTTTTAAGGCTATATTACAGCCTATGTTCTTATCGACTCCCCAAGCTACCATCAAATTAGCCTATGTCCTTCTCCAGGCTACCGCCAAATTAGCCTATGTCCTTCTCCAGGCCCCAAGCTACCATCAAATTAGCCTATGTCCTTCTCCAGGCTACCGCCAAATTAGCCTATGTCCTTCTCCAGGCCCCAGGCTAAGGTCAAATTTCATCCATAACCGTTCAGCCGTTTATGCGTGAAAGCGTAACAAACAAACAAACTCACTTTCGCGTTTCTAATATTAGTTGGATAAGTAACAAGCATTACCATCATCTTCCTGAGTCCCATGTTACTGCTAACGTAACGCGGGCAAAGCCGCGGGCAGCAGCTAGTATTAGTATATAAATATATAATATTATATTAAAAATATTTGTATATAAATATATATTAAAGACGCATTTCGTGCCTGACTGTGTGACCGAGCTGGTATTCTAAACTCATTCAATCATTTATGAATATATTCCAGACGGTTTATGTGCAGAATACATTAATATTAAACTTCGGTGGGTAATATAATAAAGGAATTTCCATGAAAATCAAGTCGTAAAAACCATGCGAAGCAACCCACCCCGGGTTGCTAGTTTCCAATAATAATAGGGATGATGACAAAAAAAAAAAATTGTCTGTCTTTGAGATTATAAAAAAATATTGGACACGTATTTTTTCTTTTTTTACGTAATCTAAAGATTACGGCGATACATTGAGGTAAAATGTGCCATGATGTCACTAGTATGTATATTTTATACATACTAGTGACGTAGCGACCCCCATTCCCCAACTTAAAATGCGTGTCTAATATTTTTTTATTATCGGACTGATTAGAATTTCAATTTTTTTACCCAGGCATCATCCCTATTCTCATTAAGTATTATTCTGTGCCCGTGGTTTGAATTTGTGCCCGATTAATTTGGCAATAGACTCACCCCAAATTACAAGGAACGTTATATGACATAACTTTCAATCCCTTCCCGGAATTCAGGTGTATAAATCACTGTAGAATCAAATATGTCACCTGTAGATAACATAACACTGATCCTCGCAATTGTTGGCTACAAGTTAGTTGCTAAGTCTGAGTAATACGTGTCTGACCGCAGCGTAAAGCGAACCCTGGTGAACCAGACGTCTTGAGTGCTGTTGATCTATTAGTCTGTGGCTAAACTAAGCTAGGCATTAGTAGGGGAGATGATCTTACCACTAGATCCTTGGCGGCTGTATACAGATAGAAACTGTCTGCCAATTTCCCGAAGTATGATCTATCTATATGATCGTACCTACTAATCCCCATTCTAATTACTTACACGTGTACATGATGATGTTGAATAAAAACAAAGTAGCCAAGTTGAGTGTAGATCGGAGACGCTACACTCGGAGTTGTGGACGAGTATGGTTACCTAGGACTAACTGTTCAGTTAGGTAGGTCTAATTTCGGGAAAGAGGTCAATCGTTGAATCCGACTCGGGTGGACAGCGTTCAGCATGCTACGCAATATCTTCTCGTCCCACATACCGCAGTGTTTCAAGACGGGAGTCTTTGACCAGTGCGTGTTGCCAGTGATGACCTATGGCACTGAAACGTGGTCGCTCATAATGGGCCTTATTACAAAGCTAAAAGTCACCCAAACGGCAATGGAGAGGGCTATGCTTGGAGTTTCCTTACGTGATCGAATCAGAAATGAAGAGATCCGCAGGAGAACCAAGGTAACCGACACAGCCCGAAGAATTGCCGGACATAAGTGGCAAAACTAATAAAAACAATACGTTTGTGGGACTCACGTATCCACATACTTACGATAGCGCCCGCATAAACATTCGCCGCGCGAACGGACGACATGCCGGCCTCGGAAGCAAATACGTACTGAGCAGCTGCGCTGGCGACGGTAATATTATATAGTGTGCGGACAGACGACGCTATACGTTGCGCGCGTGCCAGAGTGATTTTTTTTGGTGACCCCGACGTGATCATAATGCCACACATCATGCCATCATTTGTTGAAACATCGTAGCCAAGAAAATTTATATTCTTCTTGCCAAACTCGCACTTTTCTACTTTCAACATGACGCCGTATTCTTTGAGACGTTCTAGCACTTGACGTAAAAGAAGCTTGTGATCCTCTTCACTCTGCGAAAAGAGTAAGATGTCGTCGATGTAGCAGAAACAGTTGTCTATGCCCCGTAGTACTTGGTGCATAAATCTTTGGAACGTTTGGCTGGCGTTGCGTAATCCAAACGTGTCATGCATTTGAATTCAAACAGCCCAAAAGGTGTGGTAATTGCTGTTTTCTGTGCGTCTTCTTCATTTATCGGTATCCAGTAGTATGCCATTTTGAGATCAAGTTTTGAAAATATCTTCATGTTTTGCAGCTGGTAGGTGAAGTCATGTATGCGGGGTATCGGGTATCGGTCGGGTTGAGTGACTGCGTTTAGCCTACGATAGTCACCGCAAACCCGTAGTCCTCCGTCCTTCTTTTTCACAACATGTAATGGGCTCGCCCATGGGCTCTTGGAAGGTCTGCAGATGCCCATCTCCATCATGTGATCAAACTCTTCTTTTGCAGCCTTGTACTTATCAGGTGGAAGCGGGCGGGGTCGGGCGAAGAGCGGGGGGCTTGTCGTTTCTATGTGATGAACGACGTCGTGTCTTGTTGGTTCCTTCAGGGACATTGGTCGAAGAACATCTGGATATTGCTTCAAGATTTCGTAGTAAACTTGATTGGAGCTAATGACGTGTACTGTTTCTTCGCCGGTCGATATTTCAAGCGCATCAATTGATAAATCCGTCACATTATCGATGAGCTTTTTTCTGTGCAGATCTACCAGTAGTTTGAAGTGACGTAGAAAGTCGGCTCCCAGAATAGATGTTTTGACATCCGCCACGATGAACTGCCATAGAAAACTTCGTCGTAGACCAAGATTCAGTCTGAGCGTCTTTTCACCGTAGGTATTTATGGGCGTATTGTTTGCCGCATATAATCTGTATGCGCTGGCAGTGTTCATTTTTCTTTTGCTTGTGGCGGCTAACACCGAAATATCGGCACCTGTGTCCACAAGAAAACGTTCTCTGGTATCTCGATCGAAAACACAAAGGCGGTTGGTAGTACACGGGACACCGACGGCCGCCACCGTCGATGTCGGAGCTAGTTTAACGACGGCTGACTTTTCTTCCTTCTATAACACGGTGATTCGCAGCGCTTTGCCTTGTCACCATAGCGATAGTGGAATCTGCATTCCCACGAAGGATCGCCGGGTCTGATTGAAGTTTTGTTCCCCTGTCGTGACCGTGACTGTGAACGCGACCGGGAACGAAACGGGCGTCTGTAGCGATGAGCGGAGCGTCCGCGTAGTTCGGCCACTTCTAGGCACAGTTTCTCCATTTGTTTCGACAAAACTTCTAATTGTGTGGACATCACAGGTTCTTGTGACGTTGTGGATACTGCGGCGACAGTCATTGTTGAGGGTTCCGAATATTCTGCCATTTTGTCGGCCATAGCAGCGAGTGTATCGAGTGACGATTCCGTGTTGATCGATAGTACAACGCGCATTTGAGTGGGTAAATGGTTGAGCCATTCAATCTTCAAACCTTCGTCCGTGATCATGCCGGTTCCGAGTTCTCGCATCTTGCGCAACAACTGTGTTGGCTTTTGGTCTCCCAGTTCCAAGCCGCTGATAAGCTTTTGAAAGTTCTTCACGTCGGATTTGTCATACACCGTTAGCAGACGATTCTTCACAGCTCCGTATTTGTCCGTGGCAGGCGGATTGTACAGAATATCCGTGATATGTTGAAGATCGGTGGCTTGCAACTGCTGTAATACATATCGGTATTTCTGATCATCAGAAGTCTTCAACGGATCCACGACGGCTTCAAATTGGATAAACCAGGCTCGTGGAATCTCTCGCCAAAACGGCAACATTCTTGACTGGATGGAAACTGCAGCCAAGTCGACTTCGGGCTTCATCGTCTTGCTTCCTTCGCCTAAGTTGTCTTGTGGCATTATGATCACGTCGGGGTCACCAAAAAAAATCACTCTGGCACGCGCGCAACGTATAGCGTCGTCTGTCCGCACACTATATAATATTACCGTCGCCAGCGCAGCTGCTCAGTACGTATTTGCTTCCGAGGCGTCCGTTCGCGCGGCGAATGTTTATGCGGGCGCTATCGTAAGTATGTGGATACGTGAGTCCCACACGTTCTACAAAAACAAAAACTGAAAGCTTCTATAAAAATAGCAAATTTTTTAAGGTGTAAGTACAAATCTCCCTAGGGAGTCCTAGGTCCTAAAAAAATAAAGATAAAAGTAGGTATACCAGGCATAAACGAGTAATTTCACTAAACCACTGAGTAAAGCCATATTTGACCCGCTTTCATAGTTTACATAGGTCAGTCTCGTCTCGCCACAGATTTGTTTGGGAAACTCACGAGAAATTTTGTTATACCAACAACATTACTCGTTTAGTCGCATACAAATAATGTTTGTATGTATAGAATGTGTACAGTGAAGCGAATAATTATTATATTTTATTTTTTCACTTTATTTATTATTCAATTAAATAAAGATGGAAAGTTTTCATATAAGACTAGCTTTTAGCCGCGACTTTGTCTGCTTGTGTTTTGTCTTTCATATTTTTTTATAAATATCCAGGATGAAAAGTAGCCTATCCTTTTGAGGGTCCCTGGGTATCCATTTATCCATAAAGATCAGTTAAGTGGTTTAGGCGTAAAAAGGTAAAGAAAATACAGACAGAGTTACAGTATAATATTGGTATGGATGTAGAAATGTGGTGTTCAAGGCCAAAAATATTCATTCTGAAACATTTTTATGGACTATAAAATGCCTTGCACATGAATAAATTTCAGTTTTTCCAGAATAGTGTTCTCATATTTTGTATATTCAGAGCCGCTTTGCCCATTTCCGGGATCCTAAATGTCTTGTTTCTGACAACGTATATTATCGTGTGAGAATTTATAACGAGTCATTTATTTAGTGTATTTATAATCTACGAATAATGAAAGTCGTTATAACTACTGGTATAAGCCAAGGCGACTGCTTAAAAGGGAAATTATTTTTTATTTATAACTACTTATATTTTTATACACACTTTCTTTAACGTATCTACAGCAAGAAAGTGTGTATAAAAATATAAGTAGTTATAAATAAAAAATAATTTAATTTAACCTAGCTTACGAAATGTTGATGTTGGTACTATGCATCTCAGGCAATTGTCACACTGCACAGCCCACCGTCGCGGTCGCGTAGCACGGGGAGTATATAAAGGTGTTTTCTATGCTAACTGCCCCGCGCTACGCGACGGAGCGCGGGGCAGTGTAATAATATAAGGTGTTTTCTATGCAAACTGCCCCGCGCTACGCGACGGAGCGCGGGGCAGTGGCGTGGGCACGTGGCGTTGTGTATGATTTTGTTTCTCCTTTCTTTCTGGATCTTCTGTTTTGTTTTTTTACACTTGTTTATTTAACAAAGTTTTAGAGCGCTTGAGAAGTATCCATAAGTTTTAGTCAGCGCTTTAGGACTCCCGCAAACAGGCGTGACGCGACAACGCGATGCGACTATTATAAAATAAATTTCTAAGAAAACTTCGCGGTAGAACAATTACCGATGTCATTTCGCGCAAGTCAGCACGAGCCTTTAACAACTGACTCTGTTACTATTTTTTTACCTTTTTCTAATTCTCTTTCTCTCTCTTTACCTAATCAATAGCTAGTTATTTATGAACCTAGTTAGCTATGAACTATCAATATGTCGCAAATACGTTGCTGAGTTTACTAATCGGGACGCCAGCGCTGCCTGGTGGCGGCGCTCGACAGAGTCTACAACATGACGCGGGATCGGCCGCCGGCCGGGGGGCTCAGCAGAGCACCAGAGTAGAAGCAGACTTTAGAAGTTTAGAAACTGTCCCGCGTTTCGAATAGTTGTGTAGGTTTGTACCAGTGTGCGTAATGCTAGTGTGATTAATGTGATCGTAAATTATAATTTGATCTGAACTGCAACGGTTTCTATTGCACAATACCCAACACTACCCATTAGTACGCCCACAGTAGTTAAAATATGCCTGATAACGAAAGAGACACATACCATCCTCCCACAAATATATATTGGGTCCTATGTAATTGGCGTTTTTTTCTCACAAATAGAGAACCTCGTCACGTCTATGATTTAAAATATTCATCAATTTTTGCTTGTTATCATATCGAATAATGACCATCATAGACCAATAGGAAAAACCTTATTACTTATAGTTTTATAAAAAACACCTAAAAAACATAAAAAATACCTTAAGAATGACTCCTCATTTTGTTAGCAGAAATGACCACTATTTGTTTTAACTTTGCCAAAACTTATTTATGTCGCATAATCTAAGTGGCACAATCGTTAACTTACTTTTTAAACATTAGTGCATAAAAGTTTTAAAACATTCGTGTTCGTGGTTGTTTTATAAATTAAGAAAATGTTAGTATGAAAAATGCAACTTCTTTAAAATTCTCCATACAAAACACTGATTTCATAGGTAGGTAGGTCCCTACCTATGAAATCAGGGTTTATTATTAATTATTTTAAAGGAACTTCTGGAATTTCGCAGTAGCAGCCCGGAGTCTGGATTTGCGCCCGGTCGATGACAATAGGCTCGTCCCCTATTACATGGGACTTAAACATAACTGGTGATAAATGGTAGCACTATAGTTGCACCTCTGCCTAACCCTTCGGGGAATACAGGCGTGGTGTTATGTTATGTATTTCATAAAGATCAGCTGTATGCAACCTCGCCAAAATCCTAACTTTTCCATTCAATAAGTTAGGTTAGTAACAATATGAAGATTAAATAAAACCGAACGTTATCGTGTCGTTGATTGCATTTTCAATAATCACCCAGTATCACGTAATTCTGATTTTATCTACTAGTTTATCGGAGTGATGTACTACCTACTTGATCGGACACAAGTTAGGTACTTCTTCGACCGAGAGTGAGTGAATGTATGAGTGATTTATGTAATGCATTACCTAACTGCATTACATAAATCACTCATTACCAACTATCATTTATATTGATACTTAAGTAATGATTACATAAATCGCGATTTTCAAGTGACCATATCGACAACAGCAAAGCGAAAAAAGCCGACTGCACATTTTTTTAAGAAATTCTTTTTTTTTACGTATGTTCACTCATAATATCCTTTTGTTTAACTCGCAATTTTTACTAACATTAAGGACGCGTTTGCAAAATTGATAGGTATAGAATCGAACTACTACGTCGACACGGGTCACACACACAAGTGTACGCTCGGTTAGCTGCGGGAATAGTAGCGAAGTGAACTAATTTTGATACTTTGGAAAATTGTTTTTTTATCGAATGTCTTTATATTACTTGGTACCTACAAAAAACATTTTAGTACTGTTCTTTATATTTTTACTAACCTCCGGACTTGATGCAGTGACCTGAAGGTGTACTTCGGTGACTGCTACTGGAACTCCTCGATGAGTAGAACTAGGTGTGCCGAGTTTGGGCTCGTTTTGTTAGTTATGATGAGATCTTACCTCCGGACTAGATTAAGTGACCTGAAGGTGTATTTCAGTGACTGCTACTGGAACTCCTCGATGAGTAGAACTAGGTGTGCCGAGTTTGGGCTCGTTTTGTTAGTTATGATGAGACCTTACCTCCGGACTAGATGGAATGACCTGAAGGTGTACGTCGGTGACTGCTACTGGAACTCCTCGACGAGTAGAACTAGGTGTGCCGAGTTTGGGCTTGCTTTGTTAGTTATGATGAGATCTTACCTCCGGACTTGATGGAGTGACCTGAAGGTGTACTGCGGTGACTGCTACTGGAACTCCTCGACGAGTAGAACTAGGTGTGCCGAGTTTGGGCTCGTTTTGTTAGTTATGATGAGATCTTACCTCCGGACTTGATGGAGTGACCTGAAGGTGTACTTCGGTGACTGCTACTAGAACTCCTCGACGAGTAGAACTAGGTGTGCTGAGTTTGAGCTCGTTTTGTTAGTTATAATGAGATCTTACCTCCGGTTTTGATGGAGTGACCTAAAGGTGTACTTCGGTGACTGCTACTGGAACTCCTCGATGAGTAGAACTAGGTGTGCCGAGTTTGGGCTCTTTTTGTTAGTTATGATGAGACCTTACCTCCGGACTAGATGGAATGACCTGAAGGTGTACTGCGGTGACTGCTACTGGAACTCCTCGACGAGTAGAACTAGGTGTGCCGAGTTCGGGCTCGTTTTGTTAGTTATGATGAGATCTTACCTCCGGACTTGATGGAGTAACCTAAAGGTGTACTGCGGTGACTGCTACTGGAACTCCTCGACGAGTAGAACTAGGTGTGCCGAGTTTGGGCTTGCTTTGTTAGTTATGATGAGATCTTACCTCCGGACTTGATGGAGTGACCTGAAGGTGTACTTCGGTGACTGCTACTGGAACTCCTCGACGAGTAGAACTAGGTGTGCCGAGTTTGAGCTCGTTTTGTTAGTTATGATGAGACCTTACCTCCGGACTAGATGGAATGACCTGAAGGTGTACTTCGGTGACTGCTACTGGAACTCCTCGACGAGTAGAATTAGGTGTGCCGAGTTTGGGCTCGTTTTGTTAGTTATGATGAGATCTTACCTCCGGACTAGATGGAGTGACCTGAAGGTCCAGTAGTCCAGTAGCAGTCACCGAAGTACACCTTCAGGTCACTCCATCAAGTCCGGAGGTAAGATCTCATCATAACTAACAAAACGAGCCCAAACTCGGCACAGCTAGTTCTACTCGTCGAGGAGTTCCAGTAGCAGTCACCGAAGTACACCTTCAGATAATTCCATCTAGTCCGGAGGTAAGGTCTCATCATAACTAACAAAACGAGCTCAAACTCGGCACACCTAGTTCTACTCGTCGAGGAGTTCCGGTAGCAGTCACCGAAGTACACCTTCAGGTCACTCCATCAAGTCCGGAGGTAAGATCTCATCATAACTAACAAAGCAAGCCCAAACTCGGCACACCTAGTTCTACTCGTCGAGGAGTTCCAGTAGCAGTCACCGAAGTACACCTTCAGGTCACTCCATCAAACCGGAGGTAAGATCTCATTATAACTAACAAAACGAGCCCAGACTTGGCACACCTAGTTCTACTGGTCGAGGAGTTCCAGTAGTAGTCACCGAAGTACACCTTCTCCATCAAGTCTGGAGGTAAGGTCTCATCATAACTAACAAAACGAGCCCAGACTCGGTACACCTAGTTCTACTCGTCGAGGAGTTCCAGTAGCAGTCACCGAAGTACACAGGTCACTCCATCAAGTCCCAGTCGAATAGGCATTTATAAACCGTACTTACTTTTACCGAAATAAAATAATTATGATTATAAAAATCTGTGAATGCAAAATTATCTTACCATAGCAAATATCAAATTTGGTTTATCGAATATTTTGTATTTGTACAACGATCTTTTTCCACACGAGCCGCTGCAAAAAGGCAACACAGGGTCCACCACCGACAGCGGCCAAGCGCGGACTGAGGTTTCTTTCGAAATATTTGTGAAATAAATCAAAACAAACCAAAAATAAAATAACCCTTAATACAATCGATTACGATTCATCCGTAATAGCAAAATATGTGAAAAAGTTAGTTTAGTTTTTTTTTTTTTTTGGTGCTATTTGTGACATTTTGTAACATTTTTTTCCTAAGGTTTAAAATTGAACATGTCTGCCTACTAATAGTATTTTTAGAAATCTTAAAATATATTGATAATAGAACAAAAAATGTACCTAAACTCAACCCGATAACGTTAATTTTGTGGAAAATGGCAACGGAAGATCGTTTTTACAATATAAAAAACTATAATTTTGAACAAAAAAGTTCCTATCATTTGAAGATGAAGAACCAACCTATATGTGGTAGTTATTAGTTATATTTGATTCGGTTTAGTTTTGTCACAAAATCTACCGAAAAACAGCATAATTTTGTCCGATTTGCAAACGCGCCCTTATAAAGACAACTACGCACCTATTTTTCAAAAAGTTACGAAGTAGACACGGACATGATTATACCATTAGTCCATATATACGTATACGTCGGCCAATCGACGCGTTCACCTGTTGTAAATAAGGATAGAAGTCACATAGCCGTTTTAATAAACAACAATAATACGTCACGTCAGCGTCACAAATAATAATTAAAAAGAGAAAATTATTACATGCCTTTATTTATTATAGCAATCAACACTGTTTCCTTGTGTCGTGATGCGCTGCCATAGTGTCATTGCCTACCTAGTCACACAGATACTTTGGTGGTAAGTGATGGGAAAGACTGTTATCGATATCACGATACATCGACCTTTGCGCTCGCCAACGAGCGATTTGTAACACGTTCAAATTCTGTGGGCAAACACTCATTGGAAGGACCAGTGAGTAGAACATACCAAAATTTGGTCTGCCTGCTACTGTTACGAATAATCCTGATCCCGTCGAAACCTCAAACTGGGTCAGTGTTCTTCGCACCAATGAATTCCAAGAAACGGACGTCTTTGCTGCTCGTGTCAAGGAAGCTTCTACTCCTAGGACAAAACTAGGTCATATCCCACCTATTATCCTATAATTGAAATCTGAGTGGACCCATGATCACATTAAATTCTCGTTCTGACTACACCAATTTTGATCTAAAATACAGAGGTAACAACAGTTATAGTCCAGAAAGTCCGCAAGCAGTGAAAGATGGTTTTCAAGCTGCTGATCTAGCATTCCATATTCCGCGGAAGGATTGTGTGATTGGTGGCCTACCTGCCTATGTAAAAGATTGCTTAGCAGAAGAACTCGAAACTGCCTGATTACAACAAAGGCAGTGGAGTTTGTCCTCCCTTCTTAGTACAGCTCCCAGCAGGTAGCGATTTCACTAATACTAAACAATACCTTTGCAACTGAGCAGTGCAAGTACGTAAGTATAAATAAGAAACCCGTTTAGTATACAATGTTTCAGATGCCAAGGCTTCGGCCATTCTTCAAGAAATTTCAATTTAAGTCCACGTTGCGTCAATTGTACTGAATCACATCCTTCCGGCTGACCGTCTTTAAATGAAAAAAATAAAGAAAACAAATTAATTTGACACAGGTTAAAGACAGAACCTACTAAGGTATATGTCATCTAAGCAAAAATACCTAAAACTTGTTCAGAACCGTCAAGAACAAATAAAAGCGACTCAAGACGCTAATATTAACGCGAAAAGCAGTCATGTTGACGGGCGAAACTGGAACACTGTCGCTACAAATACAATGGGATCAAGCACCACTGGAGTTCAACCTCAAATTGGGACGCAAGATCAAGCCACTGCTGACATGTTAGCAATACTCATGACAATGAAATCCATCAAAAACGTGTAACATTTGTAACGTGCAAGAGTACGATGGATAAAGTAATATTAATCCTGACCCACCTTGTATCTCTTAGTGGAATGCCGATGGTATTCGCACCAAACTTACGAAATTGACTATTCAGCAGTATTCAGATCCATGTATACCAATGTACCGTCAGGAAAATTAATTGTTATCAAATTGACACACTTCGTCAATTAGCCGTGTTAATTAGCATTGAAAAGATTAACAGTAGTTGTGATATGAAAATGCAAAAAATTTTAGTTGTTAGTTAATTTGATAAACAGTTACTTAATTGTCCTGACTTGACGTTAGTTTGTTGATAGGATACAAAGTCAAAGTCGCAAAAAAGCTATGTAGACGAACTTGTATCATCTTGTAACATTTGGTAACATATAACTTTTAAGTCAAACGCAACAAAAGGTCTCTTTATCCTTAATTTCATTCCAAATTTCATGGAACTCGCAAAAACAAATTAAGGGCTAGACTGTTTTATTATAAATGCAAGCCTTCGACTCTTTGAAATGTTCATTTACATGCTACTATCGTCCATGCTTCAGCTCAGGTAGAACTAACATTGTTTCAACATCCATAATTGAATTAATATGAAATTAGTTTTACTTGTACAAACCTCAATATAGGGCTTCAGATATCAAATAATATTGTGTATTAATAGTTTCTAAAATTACCTTAATTAATGGTTTACGTTGATACGATGACGTGGGTTCAAACGTGGGTAAATTTAGGTTATTGGGTCGAATCTTAATGCGTCAATCTGTGCCTTTTCCCAACCGTGTTGGGCTCAGCTTCCGTCTAACCGGATATAGCTGAATACCAGTATTTTACATGAAGCGACTGCCTGTCTGGCCTCCACAATCCAGTTACTGGGTACCACGATACCCCTTGGTAAGACAGATAGTCAGACTTTCGGGCTTCTGACTACCCGTAACAACTGTCAAACATCTACGAATGACAGCCGGGACCGACGGCTTAACGTGCTTTCCGAGGCACGGAGGGGGGGGTCTGGATATGTTATATTATTTTGATTTAATTAAAATCCTACACAGTGATCCACATTTATGTTAGTATAGTTAAAAATACTTAAAATTATGTTGTAACCAAAGAGTTTAAGAAGTTATGAATGGTCAACCATCCACGGACTGACCTCGGAAAGCACGCGTAGCTACGATCGACCCGTGCGGCTGTTATTATTTAGCCACGGGCCGTTCTTCAGGAGTGAGAGCAATCTTCATGAATGCAAAAGGTTTATTCCAGACAGGAATACCAAAAGGAGTACATGATTTAGAACTTCAATGGCTTTTTTTCCGATTAGGTCGTACTTACTATCACATGAGCTGTTTTTGTAGGTTTTTGAGAAGTTCAGCGCTTGAATATAATTAGCAAAATGTGAGTTTACTTCTCTTTACTCTCAGTAAGTGTTTTTTTTTCTTTAATCTAGCTCTTTCGTGGAATAGATACCCACATGGCAACGTGACGTAATTAGCACTATTTATTTAAATACATACCTAAACCTACGCATTTTTTTCGTGGGGTAGGCAGAAACTACAGAATGCCACCTGTGCTACGATCCTTACATACTCATTTTGCTTCGTTTACGATCATACATGTACTACAACGGTAATACACAAGTAATAAGTCATTTATTCATTTGTTTATCATAGGTGTACAATAATACTGGTATTATATAAATAATAAAGAGTTGGCAATATTATGACAGAGAGCGTACAAATGCATGCACGCTGGTTGCGAGTCTTTATGAAGAACATCGTCAATAAGGTCACTGGGTACAATATGTCTTTAAGAGCGTTAATTCTGAAAGTGGGCAGCGTCGCAAAAAGATGTGAAATATTTCGCTGTTTTGATTAATTTGGCAATATTACTGTATAGAAATATGAAATGTGGCTAACTGGCGAACTAGAATATTAATAATAAATTGCAATTATAACACTGAATTTGATGTTGTAACCGTTTTAGGTGTAAAAGAGGCATTTGGAAAGTTTCCAAATAGGTACTATTTTTACATCTAAAACTAAATATTCGGTGTTACGATAGTAAGTATTGCAATTCATTATTATTAATATTCTAGTTCGTAGTTCAAGTTTCATATTTCCATACAGTATTATTGCCAAATTAATCAAAACAGGTAAGTATTGGACAGTTATTTGCGACGTTGCCAACTTTTGGGATTAGCCCTCTTAATATTGCGATAAAAAAAATTACATCTTCCTATAATATGAGAACAAAAATAATATAGTTGAAGTGCTACTCAATCACCTTGTTCCAATGAATACGATCCGTGAAAAAGTTATAAAAGTGCAGCACTATGCAGTAAAATACCTATAGTTTGCCATAACCTCGTAGTACAGGAGTTATTCGTCTATAAAATGACAGTTACGACTTGATGACTTTCACCTGTAGCTGTATGTTTGAAGATACAAAACCAGCGTCAGAAAGCACCTGTCTGGCTTTATTGCTGAAAATAAAGAACCTTTTTGGCGCAACCGTGAAGCACACAATAATATTGATGTTAAAACATTCAAAAAATCAATCTGGCTTTTCTCAACTATGATGGGGTCGGATTCCAATCTAACCGGCTGCAGCTGAACACCAGTATTTTACCTATTATATCATGCCTATCTGACCTCCACAACCCACTAACTAGGTAATACGATACCCTTTGGTATGACTGGTTGTTAGACTTTCACTTTCGGGGTTCTGACGATCCGTAACGACTGTCAAAGATTCGCGAGTGACAGCTGCGACAACGCGAAGTATTGGTATGTAAAGATGGTCACCCATCCACGGGCCATCCCAGCAAGCATAGCTTAACTTGATGGATTGATCCGTGCGGCTGTTATTACTCAACCACGAGCTCAAATAGATTGATGTTAAAACATTATTTTCACTTTTTATTTTGATATTGGTATTTTGTGTTTCACGATCTGTGTCCAAGTAGACGTTATTATTTCTTTCTTTGTTTCTATGTTATCCTACAATATGTGGCCTATTAGATTATTTTCACAAAGTGTTTTTGACTTACTAACTGCCTCGTTGTTCTAGTGAGCATGAGGTCGGGCAAAGTGTTATTAGGTGTTTCCATCTGGGTTCGCCCGATTGATGGCAATAGGCTCGCCCCCTATTACATGGGACTTAACTGGCGAAATGTGGGTGTACTATAGGTGCACCTCTGACTTACCCCTCGGAGATTACCAGCGTGATGTTAATTCCAATAATAACACCGAATTAGGTAGGTTCGTAGATCCAACAACAACAAAAATTGCAACTCATAATCAATCGTATAATACACTACACAGATATTCATAGTTTCATTTAGTAATATTAATAAACTAACTAACCCGACAGACGTTGTAGTGTCCCAATTCCAATCCATAGAAAAAAATACTTTCATGTTTTCCTGAATTTTCCAATTTTCCAGGCCACTGTTCAAATTTTTCTATTTCCAAAAATAAAATCTAGCCAGTTCAGCCGTTCTCAAGGGATGTGCTTTACCAACGAACAGCATTTTATTTTTATTTACAAATACTTAGATAGCGAGATACATAGGTAGATTAATCAAAACAGCAAAATATTTGCGACGTTGGCAACTTTCAGAATGCACCCTCGTCAATAATGATAACCGCATTTTCTAACTGCGTTTTGTCTATTTTAGACCACACAAAGTCCAGGTTTTGTCATGAAGTCTTTGGCATATCGTTTATAATGTGTAGACGCTAAAATAATCTTCGGACCATCACATTTTCATAGCTGACCTAATTAAATGTCAAAGTGTCAAAAAAATATCTTAAATGTCAAAAAGTTACTTTAGAACTGTGAAAAACTCGGGACAAAGTTCAGAAGCAAAGTTATTGACATTTAAGATATTTTTAATGTACATAGATAATATTATCTCCGACCTCTTAAGAAAATGTCAATGGCCTATTGATATTAGGGTGATGACCTTTTTCGAGTGACTGGGCAGATTACCTCACGATATCCAATCAGTTGTATGATACTGACTATACAGGGTGGCAATTTATTCATCAGCATCCGTCAAAGGTGTGACCCATCATACTAATATTGACTAGGCTAACTACTTGTCAATTCATTGTAGGTATTCCATAAATCAAGTAAGGGTAAAGTGTAAAAAATTTAAATTCATACTTGGTACTTAATTTCAAAGTATACAATATGAATTATAATTATCATTTACAATATTGAATTTAAACATTATTATATTAAGTGGTGACTAAGTGCAGGCCAAAATTAAAAATAAATCCAAATGAATAAAATTATTAAAATTCTTTGATAAAAGATTGCAATGAAATGCTTGGAAATTACAACATCAAATTTTTATTAAATCTATAAATAACATCAAAAGATTTGAATAGTTCTTTAGATCTTTCCAAATATGTACGAAAAAAAAAGCTGTATGTATACATTAAAATCACTTTACATGTCTGTCTGTGTCACCGCTTTGTTCTTCTAAACTACGCAACCGATTTTGATGCGGTTTTCACCATATTTTAGAGAATATATTAAAAAAGGTTAATATGAATAATAAATTAAAATTGAACTAAGTTAGCAGTTATAAACATAATTTATAATCTCTACTTTAATTTATTTATTAATAGTAATTAATTTTATTTATTACAATGAAATTCTCGATTATAAACTCAAATGTTAACTCGACTAAAACGGTTTCTCAAATTAATCGATTACAATAAATAGGTATTTTTATTTTTCATACATTTTGAATATTAATATTTATATAAATAATTAATCTATTATTGAACTTGAAATATCGATGTTTTGTCAAGTCATAAACCCATGGGAAGCAGGGGCGGGTCGATAGTAAAGTAATAAATGGTTTGATTAAAAACTTACTTGTTTAGTTATTATCAGGCCAAGCTCCAAGCGGAATGAGCAGAGAGTTTGGATCCCACATGTGACTCCAAGGGACTCCAATACTTGTGACTGATGATTAGAAGTTTTCAACCTGCAAAAAACAACATATTTGTTAGTTTAATTAGGTAGTATAAGCAAAATTTTACTAGCGTTGATATGTTTTAATCGTCATCATTATTCTCCTGCCCTTAACTAAATATGATGGGTCACACCTTTGACGGATGCTGATGAATAAATCGCCACCCTGTATAGTCAGTATTATACAACTGATTGAATATCGTGAGGTAATCTCGTAGTAGTCACTCGAAAAAGGTCATCACTGTAATATCAATAGGCCATTGACCTTTTCATAAGAGTGTTACATTCAACGGAGATAATATTATTTATATCCATTAAATATATATTTTTGCATATATGTTGCGGTCGGCGCAACATGTTCCTTTCTTCCATACTTCTCTATTATTCGTCATCTCGGTAGTAACCCCCCTTTCTAGGCATATCATCATACACACAGTTCATCCATCGTGTCTTAGGTCCCCTACTCGTAAAGCCATCCACATTCATACTCAAATATATTATGCTCTATATAATTTTTCTTTTCTTGTCCTAGGTAGCAACTAGCCCAAAATTCACAGTTATATAGGTGAAATGCTTATACATCGAACAGGCGACCCAAGAAAAGGAACTAATGCGACTTCTAAACTCCCCAACTAGTTTCATTATTGACGTGAACATGCTCCTTACCTAGTGAAACCATGTTCAGCTTAGCTAAATAGTTTCACAAATACTAGTAATAATAATATGCAACCCACAGGTCTTATAGCTATAGTTATCTCTAAAAAACTCGTGCACCTAAACAACAGGATATGAACATATTAAGAACACACTATTTTTTTTTTTGAGAAGAGTTTCAATGGAGTTTCTTGCCCGTTCTTCTCCATGGGAACCTACTACACTATGGAATGGGCTTCATTTTTCTGACTGACCAACTCTGTGACACTTAAAAAATGCCTATAATTGCTTTAATTGATAAATGCTTTGAGTTTGAGTTGATAAACCAATGGCATGGAAGTCTTTGTGAAATAATAATTGACTCAGGCGTGACTGCGAAAATTCATTATAAAATACAATTTACGACGTATATTTAGTAACCTAATCCACTTAACTGTTCTTAAAGAGTCATAAAGAACCCTGTAAGAAATCGACAGGTGTTTCATCTCTCAACGAGGCATCCTCAGGATGACGATTGACTTGTTGCGAATCCACGCACGACGTGTTGCCACGTCAAGCGCCGAACGCAGTGTGCGCAGTTCGGCGGTTGACGTGGCAACACGTCGTCTATTGTATTACACATAAATCTACATGGGTACTTATGAAACGTCAGAAGCTCGCGGTTCCAATTAGTCTTTTCCTATGGAGAAGAGCTGGAAAGAAACTCCACGGTTACTCTTTTAAAATTAATGAATACATTGATAAATTTAATAAAAAGATGTTCCAGAGGTCATGTTTCATCATTTCAGTCGGGACTCGAAAATACATTTATACAAAAAATTCCACATCCACTTCGAATTCCATTTCGATATACTTTCTAGTAACATCATTACAAAATACAGACGATAGATATATCTCTCTCAACATCCTAACAAGATTTGCTTGCAGTTTGTATGCATCGAGCTGTTTCAGCCAATCGAAACGGCACGGTGCACGCGTACTATTCAGCAAGTTATTCAGCGAGTTATTCAGACAGTATGTTCGTTTGTCATCACATTACTCTGCGTGGAAGCGGAAATTATTGTGTTCCTAGTTTGTTTTTATGTAAAATGTGTGTCTGTTCGGCATGTGTCAACAGATTTATGGACAAACTTAATTATTATTTCAAATTATAGATTGACATAGAGATAAGATAGGTAGCAATTGTTCTTAAAAACATGGTTATTGCCCCTAGATCTTTACAAACTTTGGCAGCTAATAACAGTTTCGGAATAATACAACTTCCAAATGTTTTAATAGTTTGTGTTCTAGCACCAAATTTATCAGAAAAAAAAAAAAAAACAACGAAGTGAAAAATAACTTTAATTTCGGAAGTCGGTGTCTTTGGTTTTGTATTTTAGTTTTTTGCTATCGACTTCCGAAATTAAAGTTATTTTTATTTTGGCATTTTCCCCATATCGGGCATAACTGGCGAAATTTTAGTGTGCTATAATAGGTACACCTCTGCCTTACCCTTTGGCGAATACAGGCTTAATGTTCTGTTATGTAATTTTTTGTGAAAAGATTGTAACACAAATGACCCATATTCCAACAGTCCAGTAGGTACATTGATAGCACTGCACAGATACAATCCCGCTTGCATATGTCTCCCGCACACTGAATTGATTGACACCTTTTTATTGGCACACGTGTATCGTGTATCCATGCTGCATTTAAATTCAAACTTGTAGTATACCATTGTAGGATTATAAAATAAAAAGAAAGAAAATCATTTCATTTGGGACACGCCCAGGACATACACACAATAAAAAAATGGAAAATTAAAACTTGCTCCGATCCCAGCAATTACCCCAATTTATTTTTTAAATACTTTACACTCAGCGTTAGCTAAGTGTAACGTATTTTAAAAGTAAATACCGCAGCGCTGGTATTCAAAGAAGTCACTCTTTTGAACCCTTCGGATTTTAGCAGAAGAGTGTTGTAGGTGTCTCGTTTTCAAAAATACTATCGCCAGCTTTTGTAGAAAATGTTTTGTACCTACCCCAAATAAAAGCGTGACTATAATTATGATCCGCACAGCAAACTTGCCCGTTTGTGAAACCTAAAATAAATGTACATAGACAACATAGAAATACGTTCCCCGTCTCCTAGATCAAGCCACCGTGAATATCCATGCAGTTGTATCGGCCTTTAACAAACCGGTCACGTACGTACCCGTGCCGACCGAAACCAAAATAATGAAAAATCAAAGAAAAAGTTTTTATGCAGTTTTGAAGCCAACATACGGGTCATCATTTTTCACTCAGTTCCGAACTCACGACCATTTATAATTTCATAGGCTTAAAAATAAACCGGCCAGGAATGTTTCGGACTACGCACAATGAAGGGTTCCGTAGGTAGGTTGAATTTATCCCAAGAACAAACTTAACATTGTGGTTGAAAAACATGTTCATTCCAACTGCAAATGTAAGTTTGTACCATAGAAATATAAATAACAGGAGAAGTGGTATGGGGGCGTGTCTGTGTCCGCGCGTCTTGATCACAATGCTCATGCCTCAGGCAAATGGCCGTCTCCGCTAACTAGTGCGCTTTCGAGCGCGATCGTGATAACATTTAAGAATACCGTGTTGTTCAGTGGTTTCTTGTAAAAATCGAAGCTAAACTATAAACTTTATAAATCGTAGAACCACTTTTCATAAATCAGCACAAGTATTTAGCTATATTTGTGTTGAAAATCATGAAAAACAACAAATCGTAAAATATTTCTTGCCTTTACTACGTTATTTTTGTTTTCATATATCACAGCGACTGTACTTTTATTGTAGTAAATACATTGCTTCTTTACCACTACCAAAGTATGTCGCTAAGTAACTGGACAAGCAATGTAAAAATTACAAAACGATATTTACTTTAAGCGGTTGCATCGTTAGTACGGCCGCAGCGTCTTGTGACGGATTAGTGATGTGGTTGTGCAGATCCACTAACGTAGGCTATCGACAATAATGTCGATTGTCGTATGAATTTATATTACTATTAAAGTTTATTCTTCAATTTGTCAACAGTTATAGCCTGATTGGAAGACCGATGTGAAATCTTGTTTTATACTCATTTAGATTTTCTCATAATGTTGTTATTTTTTTGGTTTACTTAATATTTCTTTTTTTTACTTACTTATTGTTTATTTATATCATCTTATTATATGTATATCGTTTTTTATTTATAATTTTTTCAGCAACTTCCAAAAATTTTAATACAATAATAAATGGGAGAATCGATAAGTTTCCGATTTAGTCAATCACTAGCGTATATGTAAAATAAATGGCTTTTGCACAGCACAACGATAGCGAACGATGTTTTCGTGTGGGTGAGTTGTACGGTGCATGGTAAATGCACGCTGTGTTTGATGGGATAAGGTTTATAATTGATTATGTAGTACGTTCTGATTTGTAAATTGCAAGTGTGAGCGGGGCCTCGTATTTATTGGGTTTACTGATCGCATGTGTGATCGCAGGCTAGAGAGTAGGGATAGATAGAAGACATTGGGTTTCGATACATTTTCAACTACCGGGCATATCTCCTTCTTTCTTATATCTATGGTTTGTACGCTTAATATTGTTATTTTAAGACAATAGACTTCTTAAAGGTTTTGCTGTAATCTATGAGTAGGTACAGAACCATTATCTGTATTTTTTTCAAAATTCTAGGATCAGTAGTTTCGGAGGTAAGGGAAATGGTCAATTTTCATCAAAAAATATCTTTAAAGTATTTATTTTTAAATTATTAATAAAATATAAAACAGATATTTTTGAGGTGGAACAGTAAGGACAGCTACACCATTACCGTTGTAGCTAGAGGAAAACGGTCTTAGGAGACTGACATTCATTTTTAGAGAAATTTTGATCTGCATTCACAGATTTTGAAAAAAAATGTCAGCAAGAAACTAGGCAATTTTCACAAAAACTATTTTGATGCCAATCGATCCTGTTTCATAGAAGAATCAAAAAACTCTATCGTACCAACTGAGGTTTGAGTACTAGAAAAATCAGAAATCGCCAAAAGCTTTTCCCATACATTTTGTAGGAAATGAGACTCCAACCTACTTTTCACGATGGATAGACTGGGCGAAAATAAACAAAAAAAATTGGATTTCAAATTTTGAACGAATACGCGTCATAATTTCATTTGAGAACAAAATTGTGGTAGCTTGTTGCTTTTGAAAAAAACTTTTTCCAAACAAAGTTTTTTTGTGACTTTTGTAGCGGACAGTCTATTTTAAAGTTCAAAAAGTTCAAAATTACTTGAGGTGTTTTCTTTCTCAAAACGTCGGATATTTCACAAGCCAAACTATCTTGTTCTCAAAGGAAATACAATTATAACGCATATTCTTTCGAAGTTTAAATTTTTTGTTAATTTTCAGCTAGTCTATCCATCACAAAAAGTATTTTGTACTTTTTTCCTACCTTAAGGATGGTAAAACTATATATTTGAGATCCTCACAATGAGCACTTCCATTTGATATGTAACACGGTAGAGATCGCAAAAAAAAAAACAGTTTGCACCCGATAAGTGAGTAAGTTATCTATTCACTTTACACGTCCGTGTTTGGGCCACAAAAATTCATATGTGTACCAAATTTCGACTAAATTGGTCGGTACATTCGGAGCAAATTGGCTGTGACAGACGGCTAGCCAGCTAGACAGACAGACAGACACGAGTGATCCAATAAGGGTTTAGTTTTTTCATTCGGACGTACGGAACCCTAAAAATGCAAGTTTTTAGGGTTTGATTGATGATTCAGGTGATGATTCATGAACTGAGTATTGGAAAGCGTGGAATACTGTCATGTTTCATTTTTGGACATGCTGGCTAGGTGCTTAAGAAAAGAGAGACCTATGCCCAGCAGTGGGTAAGATGGGCTATAGATGATGATGATGATGATGGCGAGATGCTTTAGTAGATACAAATGGTATACCACAGACTACCTGCAGTATTGTCTCTCCGTCTTCATTAATCTACACAAAGGTTGTCTTTAAAAGATCGCTTTTCGCGATAAGACCGCCTATTGTGTCACTCTATGTAACATATGTCTACTTTTATATTTATTTATATATACTTAATTGTACACCACAATATACATAGTAAATAATAAATTTTACACTACAAAACATACAATGGGCGGCCTTATCGCTTTCCGCGATCTTTTCCAGGCAACCTTGAAATAATATAATAAATAATAATAATATCTATAATTTTTATGGAGTTTTTGTGGTGTGGTGGTGGATATTTCTCGACGGCATGAAAAACCAAGTCAGAGGCCCATGGGCGGCTTTGAAACTCTGACTCCAGCTTAGTCACTGACCACACAAAAAAAAAAAAAAGAAGATGGCGTTCATAATAACAGTTATTATATTCTATTCTGTTCTAAACCCATCGCACAGTTTCCAATCAAACAATTAAACAGTCATCAAATCAAATCATTATGACCACATATCACGAAGCATGGAATTCAATTATACATAGTTCAATTGAATACATTCCATTCGCTCGTGAGCGGTACTCTGTAATTTACATACATTTGGTCTTAGAATGCAATTGGGGAGGATAATTAGTTAATAATATTTTATCATAGAGGTAAGTGCCGATATACTCGTAGTTATCAACAGTTTAGTTAAATCAGTAGGATAAGTCTCTTTTGAACAAGTTGATCTTGTTAAATTAATTCAAGATCTTAACAAGTTTGATAAAAATGAAGTTACATGAACAAAGCGTCAAGCTGACTGACAAATTTTCTTCATTATTACTCGTAATAATAATATTAATGTGTGTGTGATGTAACTATGAATGATAGGCTGAGGAATGATGTGATAAGACAACGTTGCGGATTAAAAGAAGATGACGTAGTGATAAATATCGAAAAGAGTACGCTTAGCTGGTTTGGTCATGTTGAGAGGATGAGTGAAAGGCGAGTAACATAAGGTATTTACAAGGCACATGTGTGTGGAAACTTCGGGAGGGGACGTTTTAGGAGGACATATAGTGACCTTATTGGTGAAGAGAAAGGTAAGGTGCGTAGTACTGACTGGCAACCAGCGTGCGTCTTTGACCAGTACCCTAATTGCGTAATAAACGATCAATCAGAATCTGAATCGTTTTGCAACAGATTGCTAATCCATGCTTCATGAGTTCGAAAAAAAATCTGCTTGACAACGTAAATAACGCAATACATGTTTTTGAACTGTCAAAATGAAACATGTAGTATTAATACGAGTTAGTAAGCAGGACCATCACTAGGAATAGAAAAAGAATAAATGAACAACACTAGGAAGATGGCGTCCGATAGAATCTCAATTGGTGATGACTGATCTAAATAGAGAGTACATGTGCATAGTGTGATGTTATACATTGTTTTATTAAACAACATAATACTAAACTTATATATGAATGTAAACAAAAGTGAGTACGGATCGTAGAAGTTCGCGTTCTGTAGTTTTTGCTTACCCCCTTGGGAAGATGGCGTGAGTTTCTGAGGTTATGTAATGTACTATTACTCTGTATTAACCTCTTGCGAGGCAAGGGCCTCTTCTATAAACTAGCAAGCACTCAAATAATTTATATCATAACAAATTGATTTTAAAACGAGATTTACGATACACCACACTTCACGAAGTTATCACGTGATTGAAGTCACGTAGTAACACCCTTTTTTTTTTTGGTAGGAAGTTATCGAATAACTTCTTCCGCTCTTGACGGAGCGGGAGGGCGTGTCAGACTCTTACTGACTAAAACCCACCCGTGTTCCTTCAGTTGCCTGTACGTTACCAGAGACCACGGTATCCCTTTCGGACTTTCCGGACCCCGGCAGGCATCGGCCCTAGCGGGCCCCGTCAGTTGTGCTGACATATCGTTGATGCGCGCGTGGAACACAATGCACCGACAATCCGGGCCTGGTCCTTATCAGACGGCAAGCTACGAGGTAATACCCTGAAGTGGTTTTAACTTCAGCGTACATTACAGTCGCATCAGGCTGCAGCACATTGCATTTTAATACAAAAAAACACGGTGCGGTCCACCTGTCTAGTGCAATGGTTCATACGAAATATGCGAAGGTGTTTTAGGAATTTTTTTCAATGTCAAATTGTTTTCATAGAGGTAAGGTGTCAGCACAAAGATGAACTGACAAGATAATTGAAGTTATTTTTTAGAAGGAATGAACATTGATCGCACGCTTCTACGAAGCCACTCACTCAATTGTTTTGACCCATATGTAACCCTACACATGACATAAAAAATAAAAATCTAGACTTAGAACAAATTTACCTTCACTCAATTAGCTGTTACCATCAATCAATTTGATGTCTATTACGGAGACGAGGATAAAAACAGCCCTTCATTAAAATTTCATCCTTATCATCTGGACAAAAGAAGTTAATTTAGTTTGAAGTCTTCTTATTAGCTAGTTGACGTGGTAATCAATTGGTTCGGATGTCGCTTTGTCGATACCTATATATTTAGTATTTGGAATGAGGTTTAGAAAATAATGTATTAATTAGAATTTATTGTCAGTGACAGCTAATAGAAAGTGATGTTATTGGGTTTTCCCATTAGAAATTACTCAAAAGCAGTCCGGACTCAGGATTGGTTTTGTTTAGGAATACTTAGGTACACATAACTGGCTACAGTTACTCTCCACCTCTGCTACTCCCTTCGGGAATACACACGTGATGTTTTGCTATGTATTTTTTATAATAAATATGTAATAATATATTTGTGTTCGTATAATACCTAGAACGGTGTGCTAATGAGTTCTTCAAGAAGCGAACATGTACCTACCTGGTGCTCTCTACTGGAAACTGAAAAACTGTTCCAGGATATTTTTATTTTCTTAACCTCATATTATTATAATAACGTGTGATAAAATTTACACAAGATTAGAATTAAATGGAAAACACAGTTTTTTTTCCTTCTATTATAATTGATTTATTGAATCTTATAAAGAACATAGGCTAAGATTATGTATGGAATAGCAAATCGGGCAAACATCTCCACGGCTTAGCTGTTAAACAATTCGATTACTGCATGAGACATTTCCTGGTTCTGTACTCTGTCATTTTGGTGGTCAGATTTGCCCCCCTCATGATCCACTGGATTTCTTTTTATGGGGTTATTTGAAGTCAGTCAGTCTAGGGCCAATAAGCCCACAACCACTCGGGCATTGATGAAGGTAATTCAGCGGAGCATCAACGATAATAATCAACCACATTTATGCAAAAGGTCATAGAAAATTTCAACGAGTGTGCGTTTGTGCCAGCTAAGCCGTGGAGTTCATTTGCCCGATGCAATATTCCATATGTAACCATCCTATATACCTATGTACTTTATGATTAAATAAAAAAATTACCTATACTAAAAGTCAAAAATACTATGTTTTCTATTTATTTCAATACTTGCGTAAATTTTAGGACGCCCTTTATAATAGAATAGGTTAAAATACAATAGATGATGTATATTTAGTAACCTAATCCGCTTAACTGTTCTTAAAAAGTCATAAAGAACCCTGTAAGAAATCGACACGTGTTTCACCTCTCAACGAGGCATCCTCAGGATTGCGATTGACTTCCGGGTGTCACCACTGTGTGGATCGCCCGGAGGACATAGTGGAGCATACGGTGGAGGTCTGGCCTGCTTGGGCGGAGCACCGCCGTGTCCTCACGGAGGCGATCGGCGGCGGCGATCTCTCGCGTCCGGCCCTGGTTCAGGCCATGGTCCGGAGCGAGTTTGCATGGGAGGCCGTCACTTCCTTCTGCGAAGCAGTAATGCTCGCGAAGGAGGAGGCGGGGCGCGCGAAGGAGAGGCAAGATTCGCGCCCTCGCGCCCCTAGTCGCCGCAGGAGACGCCCCGGGCGTCGGGAGTCGCGAGCCGACTTCCGGCCACCGTAGGCGCGGGCTTGCGGACGGTGAGCAATGAGTAGCTCGCCGTCCGATAAGGACCAGGTCGACGGCGCGTTGTGTTCCACGCGCGCCTCAAAGAGATGTCAGCACCAACTGACATGGTCCGTAAGGGCCAATGCCTGCCAGTGTTGCGAGTTTGTCCAAAAGGGATATCGCGGCCCCAGCACACAGGCAATGGCCTTCCATTGCGATATTCAATAGTCGATAGTCAATCGCCATCCTTTTTTATTTTTGAGTGTGGGAAATTATCAAATAACTTCTCCCGCTCTGGGTGGAGTGGGAGGGCGTGTCAGACTTTTACTGACTAAAACCCACCCGTGTTCCTTAACACAGAGCGGGAGAAGTTATTTGAAAATTTCCCAACCTCAAAAAAAAAAAAATGGATGGCGATTGACTTATTGCAAACCCGGACCCAACGTGTGGACACGTCAAGCGTTGATAGCAGAGTGGTTCACTTCGCCCGCCAACCCCACTTATATAGGATTACTGCCCCGCCCACCTAGGGTCGGCTTCCAGTCTAATATTTGTCAGACTTTCGGGCTTCTGACGACCCGTAACGACTGACAACGATCCACGACAGCTGGGACCGACGGCTTAACGTACTTTCCGAGGCACGGAGGAGTCTTGGTATGAAAAAATGGTCACCCATCCACGGACCAACCCCGGCAAGCGTAGCTTAACCTGATGGATCGACCCGTGCGGCTATTATTACTTAGCCACGAGCTCCTCCTGCCCTGCCCAACCTCGCGCCTGTAGAATATTAATAAATCACGCCTAATAAATATTGCTGTGTTCTCCTTTAAGATACATGCGATAATTATTATAACGACAAAGATTGTGGGTTATGATTTAGGTATGTATTTTGGTATTAGGCAAGCCTTTATTTCCATAAATAAATAAAAATATACTCACTTGAATAAATAAAGTAACAACGATAAAGTATAAATTAGACTAGGCTGCAAAAAATAATAAAAAATCTCTCGAGAATAACCTTCTCAGATTATAAAGGCCATTAATCATTCTAAGATAAATATAATTCTTACATAAACATACACCCATTACACAATTTATTAATAAAATAAATATATAATTTTTGGCAGTCTAGTTAATATCCTACTAATATTATAAATGGGAAAGTTTGTATGTTTGGGTGTTTGTTACTCAATCACGCAAAAACGGCTCCACGCAGGCGAAGCCGCGGGCAAAAGCTAGTTAATAATAATTATTATGTGGATCACAACCACCTTGAAGAATTGAAGGTGTGGCCACTCTTTTTTTCCCTACATTGCCGTTAATACGTTCCCTAAATTAATGTTTCATAAAATTCCTCGTTCAAAACGTACTCTACAAACGTCTTGCATAAGGCTGCCTGTGCATTGAAGCGGAGCGAGGCAGCGGAGAGGAGAATGGCAGCGGAGTGGAGCGGAGTTGCGGACAGTGTCTGTCCATTGATGCAGAGCGAGGTAGCGGAGCGGAGTTACGGACTGTGAGGAGCGAGGTAGCGGAGCAGTGTTTCGGACTGTGCGGAGCTAGACCGAGTTCACGCGATGAGTAATAGTTCCCCGCTCCAGTTCCCGGCTCCACTTCTCCGCTCCGTTTCCCCGCTCCGCTTCCCCTCTCCGCTTCTCCGCTCCGTTTTCCCGCTCCGCTTCCCGGTTTTGTATAATTTTTTAAACTAGCTCGCAAATCCCTGTCCACTGAAGCGGAGCGGAGATTTTATGCAATTCCATTGGTTAATATTGGCACACCGCTACTCCGCTTCTCTCCTCTCCGCTCCAGTGGACAGGCAGCCTAACTAGGCAGGATATTAGATTGGTGGTGTACCGGATATCCGGTTCTCCAAAAAATGGAGGGAATAAAGATCCTACCCGGACATACATCCGGAGTTTACCGAGCTCTGATCAATATTCGAACTAGAATTGATTGGTACATTGCATACATAATTTTGTATATCGTTTGAGGTCAGCAGAGATTTAAGCTTCCTTAACATAGATTTTATGACAATCGATTCATCACAAATGTTATTGTAAAAGGCCTTTACTTTTAATTACTTTTAAAGTGAATTTAGTTTTGGGGTTTTTACTTATGTTTATATGCCTAAAACCCCGTATAATATCTCTCTCTCCTGAAACATATGCCGCCCATCACAGAATATCACTGGGTACGATTGTGGACGAAAAGATGCGCCACACCTTTAATTATTTTTTACTCCATTGTACCTAAGTCTGGACAGGCGTTGTAGTCTGGTCTGGTCTAACAATCTGTCTGAGGCTTTTAATCTAGAATTAATCAGAGTATCTCCTCAGTAGTTCTATCAAGTTCCAGTTCTTGGGTAACGCCGACGGCACGTCCCGAGACAAACAAAGTTGTTTCCTCTAACTCCGTTGCGGTGAACATCTATATCTACGTGCTACCGTCGTCCCCAGGATACATTTGTCACTTCTATATACATAATAAAATCGTAGCGAAGTCAAAACTGTACATTGAATATTTTAAAAAAAAAGTCATTGCTACGAGGTCTGGGATTGATTCTTTAGGGGTATGAGGAACAGGGTGTAAAGTTCACTCATCCCCCATAGAAGAGGGAGGATCCTCCGACCAGACGGGTGTGATGTCTGGCGGGCAACTGCCCAGAGGAAAGAAGTTGAAGTTGGGAGATTCTATATAAGGTCCCATTAAAATAGATGGACAAACTTTTAGAAATCATTCAGACCACCAAAATAAAGACAATGGTAAAAAAATAAATAAGAAAAACGCATTAAATACTTACAAGAAAAAAAAAATCTGCAAACGAAAATACACTGAAAATTGGTTACGCTATGCATAAACACATCCATGTCCTTGTTATAGGTACTACAAATGTGTAGGCGCACGTGACCACGTCACCGCCCGCGCCCGCCGCGTCCATTGTCCAACTCATGCCATCTCACTCTAACATAGCCCTTAGTCGCGTGCGCCCCCGCCGCGCCGCTCGCTTGACGTAATGAAAATGACGCAATTTCAGTTTTCGTCGCGCAACCAAGCCGGCAAAACATGTTGCACGAACGGTTAGTGTGTGTGTGTTGTTACTTAGTTATCAAAATCGACAACAATGCCTTATTACGCGTACGTACAGCAACCAAGAATACTTGGAAATGGTCGTGTGTTATCGCGAGCGTAACCAAAGCTTACGACAAGCCCAAATCCTTATCAAGACAGATTTGGAAGGCAGCTACGTACGCGAATCACCCTCGCATTAGAAATAATAAAAAGTGAAAGTGACACTCTTTTAAAAGTGAAAAGACACGTACCTAATTAAACGCGCTCGCAAGTGCATCGAACAAAACGGTAGGCACGTTCAACAATTAATGTAAACAGGTATCCACCTAGAGTAAGTACCTAGTATTTTAATTCATTTCTGTAAATAGGGCTGATTTTTAACCACGTCTCTGCATCAGGCGTGGATAAAAATGTTTTACTGTTATCGAAATAAAAATGATTCATAACAAACAGACACTGTATCCACTGCGCGCTTGTTTGTGTACAACTTACTGCAATAACTTTGATAGTTTGATATCAGTTCAGCACGCAATTAGACAGTCCAAAGCCTGGTAAAGTGTGATGGGAAATTAGAATCTTTTCTTTTCATAAGTACCGAGACGGTTCATAATCATGTGTTCGAGGAAAGTTTATTCACCCCCAATCGTAGCCTGTTCTCGAGTTGCGCGTAATTACCTACTATCTTCTACTTATCCTAACAACACTATCCTAAAAAGGTGATGCACGTAGTCAGTCAACCGAAAGTTCCTATGGTTAAATACAGAATGATGTTAACAGAACTGACTTTGTACCTACCAACTTACCGGCCGGGCCCGCACGCGGCGCGCGGGGCGCGAGTGCAAGTACCTACCCAGAATGGATGTGTTTATTCTATTGCGTCGGAAATTTATTATTTTAGGTCAAATTAAAATTAGTTTAATTTGTCTTTTTTTTTGTTAGAATTTGGTTAGACGTACTGAACACTGTGTTAAAATTTGTCCACCTATTTTAATGGGACCTTATATATGTTTATCGCGCGGTAAACTCTAATTGCGCGATGCAGGATTTTGATGCGTAGTTCGCATGTAGCGATGTAGATGCCGCTACATTCTAATGCCGAAAATATAGTTTTTAGATTTTTTATCTGTTTGTCTGTATGTATGTTTCAACATCACGCAAATTCTACAGGATAGATTCTTTTAAAATTTTACATAGATATTTCCTATAAGTCTGGTCAAACTGTAGGGTATAAACTATCACGCCATTTGCTATGAGGGATGAGCGATATTACATTATGTTCGTATTCTTCGATCCAGCATCACGCAAATTCTACTGGATAGATTCTGTTAAAATTTTGCATAGATATCCCCCCCCCTATAAATCTAGCCAAACTGTAGGGTATAACCTATCACGCTATTTGCTATGGGAGATGAGAAATATTACATTATAATACAAAATGATCAAGCTGCAGCGATCAACCACAACATTCTCTCGCAAAGAAAGGAGCGAAGTGATATACAACTCCATTAATACTGATGTGGAGGAAGAGGATGCCACACATTACCCCGTAGAATTTCTGAATTTGCTAATGGCAAGTGGACTTCTGACGCACATCATCCACCTGAAGCTCGGTGTCCTGGTTATGCTCCTTTGGAACTTAATTCCGCCGAAGCTGTGTAACGGAACCCGGCTCAAAGTCATGTCTTTGCAGAGAAACGACATCGAGGCGGCAATTCTAACAGGTTGTGGCATTGGCGAGACAGTGTTTATACCGCGTACACCACTAATTCCCCACAATTACCAGTTCAAGAGCGTGCAGTTCCCTGTCAGCGTATGCTTTGCGATGATTATCAACAAGTCACAGGGTCCGACACTGAAGGCTGAAGGCTGCGGGTATCGACCTCAGGACAAGCTGCTTTTTACACGTACAACTGTACGTCGCTTGCTCCCGAGTCACCAGTTATGACTCTCTGTATATTTTGGCTGCTGAAAACGAAACTACAAACGTAGAGTACAGCGAAGTTTTATAAAAATGTGGCTGTTATTGTGGTACCTTATGCCTTCCATGTAAACGAAGTCGCGGGCAGAAGCTAGTAATAGATAAATGGTAAATATTTAATTTCTGTATGTAGGATTGTAGAAACATTTTTACACGTCAATCATATTTAAAAAAGTAGATGAGTACGGCGTTTCCTATCTGACTACTCTGAGAAGAAAGGCCAAAACAAACTCAGAGGTCACAGTCTCTTTTAAAGTGCAGACATAATCTTGGTCAGATCATGTGAAAACCAACCACACAGATTGAGTGGACCTGTCTAGACAGTGCACGCATTTGTGCAGCTCAACTCAGAACTTAAGGAGCTTAACGATTCGACGAACAATACCAAAGAGATGACATTTGGGTAGGCCGCATAAATTACTCAAACTGCTAGACCATGATAAAAACAAACTGAGAAAAAAATGCATGACCAAAATAGTCCTCACATTCATTAGGATAGGAGTTTGGCTGATCATGCCATACTGTGATAATCATCACCACACACCATAATATTTGCATCACCATCTTACAGCCTCGTTGCGTTACAAACTTCTTATGACCAGCGTCCAATGTTCATTGTGCCGTATGTTTTTAAATCCGTGCGTATTCAACTCATCGCAATAGATGCTGCTGACCTAACAAATTGAAAGCTATTGTCAGAATTGTGTTACTCAATTAGGCAGCAGTAATAGCTCAGTGCTCTGACCGTCTGACTGCCAAGTCATAGGTCTCGAATTCAAACCCAAGGCACGCAACTTTGACTTTTCAGATTCATAATTATGTGCGTATTGTATAATTATCACTTGCTTCAAAAACGGTGAAGGAAATCATCGAGGAAACCGCACGCCTGAAAGATATTTCTTGACGGCATGTGAAACCAAGTCAGAGGCCCATGGGCGGCTTTAAATCTCTGACACCACTAACCACACGAAAAAGAAGAAGGCTGCTGGGTCGTAATCCAACCGTGACAACCTTTCCTATATTTGTTACATTTCATGAATATTATTGCCAATAAAAAAAGTAATTCTGCCTCGCCTTTTTCCCAACTACTCGTATGTTGGGATCGGGTAATTCAGTCTCACCGGGTGCAGTTAAATACTAATATTTTACATGGAGCGTTACTAGGTAACATGATACCCCTTATGTAATAGACTGTAATGGACGGTTACTCATCTACGAACCGACCGCAGCAAGCGTAGCTTAACTTTCGATCAACCCGTGCGTAATGATATTTAGCCATGAGCCCCTCCTATTAAATATTATTGACAGGCTTATATATTAGGTAATATTTATTTTACGTGTCTCTGTTTTCACAACTACAACTTAACAACTCAACAAAAATCAATCTGCCTAGCCATTTTCCAACTATGTTAGGGTCTGCTTCTAGTCTAACCGGATGCAGCTAAATAAAGCCAGTATTTTACATGGAGCGACTACCTATCTGACCCCCACAACCCAGTAACTGAGTAATACGATACCACTTGCTAAAACTGGTTGTCAGACGTTCGGACGACCTGTAACGACTGTCAAAGATCCACGAATGACAGCCGGGACCAACGGCACAACTCAACAATGGCATAATTTAAAAATGACATAAGGCGCACTTGTGAATTAGAAGGACTATACTCGTGTAATATTTTTAGATCTGACCTTTTCGTACCGATCACTACAGACACTCATCAATACAGATCAATTCATCAGTGGTCTAAAAAAAATACGAAGTTATTTCCAGCGTAGGTCAATTTCTTCTACTTTTTTTATAAAAAAAGATTTCATTTCTATATTAGTGTGTCTTTTATGCTGACCTTTTCGTCGCCCACGTGAAAATAACTGAGTCGATGAGGTTCGAGTTATAATGGACATGTTAGTTATTTATATCCATGTACATAATAATAATAGGTTTGGTAAAGGCTTAGTTAAAGGTCTGTACCCTAATTATGTAACACACGATCAATCACAATTTGTTTCATTTGACAGTTCAACAACATTCATTGCGTTATTTACGTTGTGGACCAGACAAAGGATGATGGGCATTTTGTATGGCGACTAGACGTAAAACCAACAGAAATTGAATCTATTGTAATATTTAGTAGGTACTTCAAAGTAAAATAAAGTGTGCATGAATTTCATCTTCATTATCACTGGGGTTGAGGAGCAGTAAAGTCCAAAACGTGAATAAAATAAAATGCATAATAACTATGGATTTATATTTTTATTTCAATTATATTTATTTCGATTCTGTTGGTTGAACGTCCAATTTGCTCATCATTCTTTTTCGAACATTTACGAAGCAATGGATTAGCAGTATACTTCAAAATTATTCAGATTGTGATTGCTCGTGCGTTATGCAATTAGAGTGCTGGTCTGTTAAAAAATATTAATATTTTCTTTTCTCTTGAAATATCTGTCGTGTGATGGTTCATTTTTCACTTCACTTCCTCGATACTGTACAAAAAAATGTATTGGCTACTTGGTAGATAGTCACCATTGTCAATACCTAACAAATTGTTGTTATGTAAACAAGTTTTAAAGCCTGTATGGACCTACGGTATTCAGCCTTAAGGCTACACCAGCCAAAGGAATCGTCAAATCATACAACGATTTCAAAACAAACTACTAAGGGATATAGTCAACACGCCCAAACAGTGATTGCCTAGTTGTGTGACTGTCAGACTGCCAAGTCATAGGTCTCGAGTTCGAACCCAAGGCACGCACCACTGACTTTTCGGATTCATGTGCGTATTGTATAATTATCACTTGCTTCAAAAACGGTAATGGAAAACATCGTAAGGAAACCGGCCTGAGAGATATTAATCGACGGCATGTGAAGGCAAATCAGAGGCCCATGGGCGGCTTTAAAACTCTGACACCAGGTTAGTCACTAACTACACGAAAAGAAGAACCTCCACCGGGACCTCAAGATGGATGTCGTAAACATAGTTCTGTGAGAGAAAGTATGCAATCCAGTCCACTGTTCCATGTTAGTTTTATTAAATTATATACAAAAAATTAACAATAATAATCTTTTTATATTTCTATGTTATTTAATGTAATTGCTGTTGTACCGTTTTAATTAACTACAAATAAATAAATAGTTATACAGAAATATGTAGAAGCTCATGAACACAGACTTCATTATCACGTGAATGTTGAGGTGATCCAACTTCTTGACAACACTGAATTATTGCGAAGACTAAAAAGGGTAAAACCTTTTGAGTTATTTTAGTGCAGTGTGTACTTAAACCGTAGTGCAAGTGCTGACTTTTAAAGAACACGTGATCAAGTGTCTTCCCCTTAATAAGAAATACGTTATTGACGATTTCTTAATTGTATAGTTACTTACTTATCAGTTTAATTTATATTTAAATTACTTATTAGCTAACAGGATGGATTGTAATTTCATTTAAAAAAAAAAACTTCCTTCGCAGATTGCTTTTTACTAAGTATACCACACTCACACACACACACACACACACACACCAACAGACTAGTTTAACCCCACAGCAACACACTCACTCACGAGTACCTACCCATTAAACCCACTCAATAAATATGTTAACATCAGAATTATAAGTAATCATAAATATTTTGTAAAAACGTGTCAATCCCGCTAAAGAACACTGTCCTTCAAGATACAGGTTTTTCCTAGTTTGAAGGGCACGGTCTTACTCATTTGTAACAGCCATACCCATCCCATAATTAAACATCACTGATGTGACCTAGGCTAATCTTTTAGTAACTAAATGACTTACATACTTACTATGGAAAGTTTATTGCGGCTTAAACCTACTAAGACTTCAGTTTATAACTCTTTAGTTTATGTAAAGGATCAGCGCAGAAAACCACTTTGAAACCTGAATTTAAACGTAGACAGTAATCGTGAATTAATCACAGTGATATTCAGGTCGCGTCCTATTAAAAAGCGATCGTGAACCTGAACGCGTGGTCGCGCCGACAGATGGCGCTTTCCGGTTTTCCTAACAAAAAGTGACATGAATGCAACGATCGCGTATTCGCGCGGCGATCACATATAAACATAATTATTATGTTAGGACACGGGGTTACTGTTATTGCAATGAGGTTGCTGTTGGGTTGCTGCCATTGACTAGTCTGTCAAAATAACAGTGATCTTTATTAAATTCTCAATATAATAAGGTTGCTATTGGGCTGCTGTAATCTGTAATATTTCGACACTTACATTACACATGTAACGAGATTATCAAAACTTCAACCTTTCCGAGAAAACGTATAACATTCCGAACATTGTTACGATGGTACAGTATTATTGGGTCCACAAGAACAAAACTGCAATTGAATTGAAAATCTCTTTTTCAAATCGGCCAAACTCGCTTAAATTTCCCCCTCCCAAGAATCCTTCATTCCCTCCTTACTTTGCATCTGCTCCACAGCGTACCGATGCAAAGAGGTGCTTCACAGATATCGAGTAACCCACCTCGATACAGATAGGTACGTCTCTACAACTACCTCAGTTGCGACCGATGTCAGAGTCTCGAGGACGTATTCAGGTCGGGTGACTGAGTGCGACGACTCTTGAAGAGGTTTGGAGTGTTTATTGGTTCGGTAACTCGAATTTTATGTTTTGAGACTAAAATTTTAAACGTGGAAGGCAAGGAAGAAAATGGGTTGATTTACTCGTAATTAGATTTGTGAGAGATTAACTTTTTTCCGCGGCTGCGCCCGCGCGGATGTCCAAAATTGTCGGGAAATTATCCCACGAGAATGTACTACTGGGATACAAAGTCCTATGTCCTGACGCAGGCAATGGTCTACCTGTGTGCCAAATTTTATCGAACTCCGGCGTGAAACGCTAACAGACATACAGAATTACTGTCATATTTAAAATAAAACTAGGTGCTGCCCGCGTGGATCCTCATTATTTTTCTAAAATAAAACACCATTATAATTATTTTATTACCGCCTGGTATAATATTCCTTTTATCATCTCCAAATAAGCAGAAATACGACTATATTACTGTAGCTAAAGGATGTAATAGTGAGTTTATAGAACCAACCCGGGTTATTTCAATAAAACCTTTTAAGAATTTCATTAAACTTTTACCTTTGCGCTGAAAATAGCCCTTGTTCTCTAAATGTGAACCGTAAGATTAGCATAATTGCAAACTTTGCCAAAGTGGCTGTGTAAGTCAGCCGAAATATAAAGTAAGTAGGGATAGAATTCATAAAATGATTCAGATTCCATATTGAAAGGAATTTTACTTTATATTTTGGCTGATTTACGATATCTAATTATAGTCCCAACTTACTTACTTACGATTTACTTTCCATTCACCTTTGCTCACCACTGCTCCTATATTATTACGTTCGTAAAATCTTCAAAAAGAACGCACAAGCACTATTATGAGAATAGTCTTACACTTTTTTTTATCAAAAGCTGAATGAGCGAACGCCTTCGCACACCATAGAAGTGCCGAGCGCGGGAAAATTGTAGAGAAATAAAATGGCGTCGTGAAACACGACACGGAAAACCTCAGTTATTTACTATGCATTTTAAAGAAGCCCCGTTCCAAGGAAACTTCATTTTCCAATAAAGAAATTGTCAAGGAATAATAATGGACACTTTGATATTAAAATGCAAATACATATTCTCAGAAACAGGGTGAATTTCTGAATTTGTGATTGCTAGAGTGTGTCCAACAATTGGAAGTCATGCCAACTGTCCCGCAAAAAAGAGGTATTGCACTTCATAAATACTCATTTATTCAGAGGCCGAACCGTTGACCGAACGAAATAAAAAATATTATTATGCTCAGACTAAAAATTGGGTTGGTACTAGAAGTAAAAAATTAGTAAGGAACCTTAATTCAGATCACATTTTCAGGCCGTTCTGGACAAATTGCATAGCTACTGAAGTCTATATAAGCCATCACCCTTCAAAGCAAGAGTGAACAGGCATCTTATAGGCACACTCGACCTCATCCAGCTCCGCTCGGCATCATCCACCAGGCGGGATCAAGGTCAAGAGCAGGCTCATTAGGCAATAAAACGAAAAAACTATACCTAAAACAAAATTATTATGTTTTCCTAAAGACTGGTCACAATTCCCTGCAGAATCGACACCAAGGTAACTGGTTTATTTCTGGCACAAACTTATCTACAACACAAGACCTTGCCAAGTCCTTTTTGTTAAACTTAAAACGTAGTATCCAGCAAAACATTGTGTATTGCGGCATCTGCAGTGGTACATTTTCGGTCCAAATTGTGTTAATTTATATGCTAATTTGGGACACAACGAGAAACAAAGTGTCAGGTGCTTTATACCCTGTGCAGGGCAACATTTGCACAATTTGCACGTATATTATTGTCAAATCAAAATAATTATTTACGTATTCAAAGGGACCCACTGTGTTAAAGAATTTGAATGGGGCTACGTAGTGAAGTAGCTAGCATACACGAACTACATAATTATTTGCACTTTATGGCTAAGAACTCACGGAACGGAGGTTGCAACGGGACCCGCAAACAATCGCGCAAGTCGCGGGCATTAAACCGTGTCGTGAAAGGTGATTATTCATTTTGGGCTAAATTATGAAAGTGCAGTGCAAGTACAAAAAAAAATTATTCCGTTAGAACATGTTGTTCTCTTCACTTTTCACTATGTGACCATAACTGTAGGGTCAATCCCTTGCGTTGTTATACGAGTTTGAAAAATACGGTTTTCAGTATTTTTTTGTTAGGTAAACAAGAATAAGAAATAGTATTTAATCTATTATAGTAATAGCTTTGTATGCCAGTAAATATTGCAGATATCATTGTATACAGTGAAACTAAGACTCTAGGGTTATTCTGTACATAGCTCAGTATACGAAATAAAGTGTTTTTTTTTTCTCGAATGTACTAGTATGAACTGATTTAATTAGGTAACTGGTAACTGTATCCCACCTCAAGCTCTATTTAGTGGTTTATATTCACGCAAAAACAGTGAAATAAAATAACAAATGTTTTTAGGTAGGTTCATAAATAATCCGATTTTTTTCAATAATTCGACTATTTTAATGTACTAGCAAACGAAGGGTGTATGATAGCAATAGCTTGCCTGAATGAAAATATAAATCATAATTAAAATCATTAGGTAAGTACATCAATCTTAAGCCCGTATCAATAAATATGAAAAAGTAATTTTTCGAACTCATGTAACTTGATGAAGTATGACCCTACAGATTTGTTCCCAGAAAACATCTAGGTTTTTTTGAGAAAAATGTATTCTTTCGGTATATAGCCTTTTTTTATTATATAATTGCATAGCACATGTGTGAAAACTATGTACTTACTTTAAAGCTACCATTTACTGGGTACGTCTTTCATTGACTTGAATGTGCCCTTGCGGCTGAGAGTATGTCATGCTCACTCAAATGTCTCGCTGGTGGTGGCGTGTGTGTTGGATCATTAAGTTCCCTTCAAAATGGTTGAGCTAAATGGTGCTGATCCATGCGTCATGTTCGTGAACGGGCGCCGTCAGTGGGGACTGGTCATCTCTTAGCTGCCAAGGCTTGTTTTGAATTTATTTTAATTTTTGAATTGTTTTTGCTTTATTACGGACGCTTTTAACGTGCACGTCTCTCTACATTGTCCTCACATGTATAATTACAACATGAATGATTTAACCAATATTTTGTAACAATATTCTGATTTAAAAGAGTGTCCGTGGAGTTTCTTGCACGTTCTTCTCCATAGGAACCTACGAGTACTACGCGTTGGAATGGGCAACTAGCTTCATATTTCTGACTGACCGACCCCTTGACAATTCAAAAGTGCCTGTAATTGGTTTATTTGAAATAAATGCTTTGAGTTTGAGTTTATTTGGCCGACCCTTTCTAATTTATCCCAAAAAAGTATGGACGGTGAATGATCTCCTTGGTGAGTGCACAGGGCGACGACGCCGTCACCGCGCCGCGACCGTGTCGCCGCGCCGCCGCCGTGCCTCTAAGCTTTGTATTCAACGGTGCGGTAACGGCGCGGCGGGCGCGGGCGGCGTGACTGCGGCGCGTCGGCGGCGTTTCAGCGTTCAGTCTACATGGTTACGTGAAGCGGTATCGGCGCGGCGGCGGTGCCGTTTATACAAGCCCTAATATAGCTTAAAATAGTACATTTGAATGTAAACTGTATTCATTTGTTTCCTGTTTCAGAAGCAGCATCAAAGAGGGATGTACACTCACGTGGTTTCTTGACTAATTTATAGAGTTATGCAGTTTTTGATCAGTGTGCCAATGCCGTAAGTGTAGAATTTTGATTTGTAGAAACGGAAGAAGCTAAAAGTGTAGGATATTATTTTTAGAAGTCTACTTGAATATCCATGTGACTGGTGTCCGTTAGTCATTTAACTAGACTAGGTACGGTGTGGACATAATGTATTTGATAGGTACTTAACTATTTTAGAAAAGATTGTAAGACTTTTGTTGATGGCAGTGTACCCTGTCCCGATTTTAATGAAATAAAGAGTAACATAGCATTCAATAATGAGAAGTAGGATAATCCAGAACACAATTCGGAATTGCAGCTAAATCGCATACCTAACATAAAGTCAAAAAATAATTTATTTCAATTAGGCACATGAAATGCACTTTTGAACGTCAAAATTTACAAAAAAAAAAAATTGATTCTAGTCGCCCCTCCCAAAAGGTAGTTTTCGTATGGAGAAGAATGGACAAGAAACTTCAACATAACATAACATCACGCCTGTATTCACCAAAGGGTTAGGTAAAGGTGTACCAATAGTAGGTACACACTCATTTCACCAGTTACTGCATACCTAAATTACAATTAAAGCCAGTTTGATTGTGCTAATTTTAGAGCAATGTTTCTTAATAGTGTATTCATTAATATTGCACAGTGAATATAGCTTACCATTAATCATTTAAATAGGGCAACCACGAAGTTCAGGGTATGCAGGTTATACCGTTAGTCCGGCTGTCATTCGTTTATAGAACTTTGACAGTCGTTGCGGGTAGTCAGAAGCCCAAAAGACTGACAACCAGTCTTAACAAGGGGTATCGTTTGACCCGGTAACTGGGTTTTGGAGGTCAGATAGGCAATCGCTCCATGTAAAGTACTGGTATTCAGCTGCATCCGGTTAGACTGGAAGCCAATGCCAACATAGTTGGGAAAAGGCTAAGTAGATTTTAGGGTAACCCCGGAGTTTCACTTTAAGAATTATTTTGCTATAAAATGAGTATTATTTAACTTGTATTATGAGTCAATGCAACCCGCATTACTCTAAATCCTATCTTTATATTCTTTGAGACTGATTCCAGATAAAGAAAACAGAATCCGGCTCGAAGGACCAAAATCAATAAAAGTTTCAGCAACACAGCGGATTACGGATTAACGGTACAAAAGCTAGCCTATCTATTAAGGCGACCCAGGTTTATAGGCCTCCGAGGACTTATCTAGGAATAATAAAATCTGGAAACTTGTTTAGTTTCGTGATAAGCCTGGTTTAGCTCGTGGACAATATGTCTACGTGTTTTATTATTTATAAAGTTGAAAAGGTTCTTCTTTTAAGGCCTTTCTCCGTGCAAAATTAGAAAACTACAATAGTTTGCTAATCAAAGGCAATCGATCAGATTAGAAAAGTATCTTAGTACCATAAGGCACCTGACCCATTGCCGGCGATTAACGAGAAGTGAGGAGAGCTACCGACTAAAAACGAATTGATGGGGTGCGAGCAGCGAGTGCGCGACACCAACGATCGATTAAAAATGAATTAACAGGGAGCGAGCAGCGAGTGTGCGACGAGTGATTACTCGCTGGTATGCGTTAGTACCAAGCGTGAGTCTCTCAGCGAGGGTTCTGCCCGCCAAGCGAGTGACGCGGAGCGAGTACGCTCTTCGATAGGTCTTGTCAGTGCGACAAACGAGTACTTGCTGGGGTGGTGTGAAAAGTCAGTGAACTACAATCTTTTGTTCGTTTCTTGAGCGAGGAAATCGGTGGTACCCAGTCGCATCCTCGCTGGCAGTGGCACAAGTGCTGACGACGAAGGAAAAAGATAAACCACGAGTCATAATTTGCTAAGTCAACAACACACAATCTGAAGTGAAAACAAATAGATACTTACTGAGAATGAGTCTTTTGGCAGAAATCAAAGTCAAGTCATTTAGGGCAAGTTGCACACTTTACAAGAAAATAGAATTGATTCTGGGCGCCTCTTTCAAAAGGTAGATTCGTAAGGACAAGAATGGGCAAGAAACTCCTTTGTTATTCTTTTCAAATGTTTAACAATATTATGTGAAGACGATGGGGCTATAAAATGTTACAATATAAATTATAATAGGTATGTGAAGACGATGTGACTATCATACAGAAAGACTTCTAAGTCTCAGTAATAAATTCTCGAAGTGCCAAAAAATCACACTTTTTCACATCAATCAGAGATACTAAACCAGAAACATTTGTATCATTTCAATTTCAGTATCTTGAAAAGCTCTGAAAAATAAAGTCACAAACCGCCCCAAGTTCGGAGAGTCTTGCTCAATAAAACCTAGATGTTTTATTTCTTTTACAACTAGCAACATCCCTGAGGGTCAAGAAATTCTTGCAATACTTTATAATTTTAACGTTAACATTCTCTACACTTCTGAGAGAAAACTTCTACTGTTTTTCGCTTGTTTTGATTTAATTGCTGAAGTTCGTGAAACGGTTTTGTGGTTTTAATTAAGTAATGTAGAAGTTGGTAGGTATTTTTTGGTTTAACTTTTTTCTGGCTTTGCTGGATTTAGATTAAAATGTCTGTTCACGCTTAGTGGAGCCTGCTAATTTGGATGGTTTGATTTGAGAGGCTTGGAGAACGATTGGTTCCATTGGTATGCGTAGGTTTCATCGTTAATAATTATTTCGATAGACTATAGACTGGTAGTCTTTGGTTATGTATGGTATTAAATACACACATGATATAAAAGAAAATTCTAGTGTACTATAATATCACTGTGAAACCGACACAATCTTTCCTTATCAATAGCCGTGAATCATTTTAATAATTGATTCAGAAGACAGACCAGCATCAGCAGTTTAAAAAGGCACTGATTTAAAGAAACAACAGTAAATAGCGGACGGTTTAATAAACATGCATTTTGTAATAAAAAAAAAAATTGACCAAAAGGCACGGCAAGGCAGGCAAACCGGAATTAGTCGCTAAGAAATCTAACTTGGATGTAGCGCTCCGCGGCCGCTGCCGCGGCGCAGCTCGCTCCGCTCGCTCGCCTCGCGCGCCTTTGATCACATGTCTTACCTAACCTAACCTTTTTTTTTTTTTTTTTTATATAGGGCATCTCGCAGTTAACCTCTGAGGAGGTCGTAGCTGCTTAACCGGACTTTCCTGTGGCTGCCTTAAGCTTCTACACTTAAAGCCTCCAGCCAGGGGCATAAACTATTCTAATTAAAACTAGGCGAACGCTCGCTAAGGGCACCCCCTGTGGGGTACGGACCTCGGCTTAGGGCGTCGCTGGGGGGAGGACAGCAAGATGGGACAGGCTGGATCAAACATAGATTATTATTATTCGGGGAATTTAAGACTACGGGCTCAGCTTCGACGCGGGCTGGCGCATCGTCGCGCAAGGGTCGGGGGGGAGTATCATTTACTCGGGAGGGACGCGGTCGCGGACCTCTGCGGCGAGATCGGAACGTGTGTCGGTGTGTGTGTTTCTTTACTGTACTGGTGGCCCTATTGCTCTCCTGGAGGAGGGTTATGGGGTCATCTGGGTCGTTGAGAACATGCCTTGGACGGCGGATTTTACTTATTCCAGAGGGAATATAACTGGCGGCCTTCACAACTAGAGGGTTGCGATGTATTGCGGCTTTATCAAAATAACGCGTTGCATTGCGTTTTAGAAATTGGGCTATTGTGGGGATTTTAAGGTCGAGATGGAGGATCTCGTTCCTAACATACCAGGGGGAAGCCGTCGCCATTCGAAGGAAACGGTTTTGGAGGGTCTGCATCTTATGGAGATGGTAGGGTTTGGCTTGTGCCCAGGCGGCACACGCATAGGTCATAATGGGTCTAATGCACGCCGTGTAGGTACGCAATTTGCACCTGAGTGACAATTTGCTTCGTGCATTGAGAACGGAGTGGAGCCTACCGAGAGCGAAAGCGGCTCGCGAGCGTGCCTGCTTTATGTGCTCGGAGAATGTGAGTTTAAAATCGAGGACCACACCTAGATATTTGGCTCGCTTCTCCCAGGGGATCGGCTTGTCAAACATGGTGATTGGTCGGGGGAGCGTGTTAATAAGTTTTTTGAGTCTCGGTTTCTTGAAGAGAACCGCTTGACTCTTATCGGGATTGACCTCGATTCTCCACTTTCTGAACCACTTGCCGAGCTTGTCGACTGCGGTTTGGAGAGTGAGAGCTATCGCGTCGGGGCTTCTGCCTGAATAGTAAATGGCCGTGTCGTCTGCGAACAGAGCCAACTGCGCCTTGTTACTTTTAGGGATATCGCTGGTGAACAGCGTGAAAATGAGAGGAGATAGCACGGAGCCCTGAGGGACACCCGCGCGTAAGGGTCGGGGGGAGGAGAGCGCTCCTTCGATGCGATAGCGGAAGGTGCGATTCGACAAAAAGTCTCGTAAGATGAGCACGAGACGATCTGGCACACCGAGTTTGTAGAGCTTATATAATAAGCCGTTGTGCCAGACTTTGTCAAAAGCTTTCGCTATGTCGAAGAAGATAGCACCCGTCATCAAGCCGCGCTGGAAACCAGCGCTTATGTCCTCGATGATGCGGTGGACCTGATGCACGCTAGAGTGCTGAGTTCGAAAGCCGAACTGTTCGTTGGGAATAAGGCCCTTGGTCTCGGCGTATTCTCTGAGACGCTTATAAATAAGCCTCTCATAGATTTTGCCGAGAACCTTGAGCAGACTAATGGGACGGTAACTAGAAGGCTCAGACTTGGGTTTGCCTGGCTTCGGGATGCCGATGACGTTGGCTTCTTTCCACGTTTGTGGGAAGATATTGTTGCTTAGGGCACCATTGAAGATGGTGGCCAATAACATTATCAAGTGGGCAGGGAAAAGCTGGACCACTCTGTTGGTGAGTCCGTCTGAACCGGGGGCTTTACGAGCTTTAAGACCCTTGATGATATCGTGCACTTCGTCTGGAGTGACGGGAGGCAGAGGATTCTCAGGGTCTTCTACGGGAGGGAGAGAGGCTCTACGTTCGACTTCCGCGTCTACCTCTGCGAGGTGAGCTTGGTCTACTGGTAGGGAGCTGGGTGAGCACTGAGCTTCTAGACTGTCGGCTAGGCACTCGGCCTTGTCGACGTCGTCGAATGCAATGGTCTTATCGGGGCGTACTAATGGGGGCATGGAAGTGACTTGCGGGGACTTGAGTTTCCTCTGAAGTTCCCAGAAGGCTAGGTGGGTAGGCTCTAACTCGCTTAGCATCTTATCCCAGCCCGCGTTACGCAGCTCCGCTACGCGTTTCCTTACAGTTCTCTGTAAGTAGCGCATATGGGCTTTGTTCGCGTCGCAGGGAAAGCTACTGTACGCACGGATAGACGCGTTCTTCTCAGTCAACAGATTACGTACATCGTCAGGTAGCTTCCAGCGACGGTCATCCGTCACTGTGACTTCCCTTGAACATTCGTTCACGACAGATTGTATGTGATCCGTGAATGAGTCGATCGCGGCCATCGTGTCCGAGATAGAGTCGAACTGATCGGGGATGTTATCTAATTGGGGGGACGTGTTGGATTTCAGCTGGGTGCTTACTTTCTTCCAGTCCGTTACCTTTTTAGTGACGGGAGGTTGATTGGGGTCGGAGAGACCTATGCGCGGGGCCAGTCTTATGACTATGGGACGGTGATCAGAGTTAAGCTCGTGTACCGTCTCTATTGAGTCTAAACGTAGATTGACGTTCTTAAGGAGCGCCAAGTCTAGGACATCGGGTGTATGGTTAGGGTTATGAGGGTAGTGGGTTGGGGTCATCGGAGCGATGACATCAAAAATCATAGAGGCAGAGAGGTCAAACAGGTGTTGTCCTCTGGTGGAGGTTCTGGTACTATTCCAGGAGGGATGCTTGGCGTTGAGATCGCCCGCCATGATAACGGAGTCACTCAGGCCAAATAAGATAGAGAGATCGTTTGCAAAGAGTCGGGGGTCCTCTGAAGTGGGTTGGGGAGGAAGGTAGACCGATATAAGGGTGATCGGCTGATGGCCTGACATGCCTAGGTGGCAGATGGAGACTTCTAATACTGAGAGCGGGGGAGGATCCATGGGGATGCAATAGAGGTCTTTTTTATAATAGATAAGGGTGCCGCCCTTGTGACAACGAGTCCTATCGTTGCGAACTACACGATAGTTAGCGATTGACGGATCTCGTTTATTAGGTTTGAGGAAGGATTCCTGTAAGAGGAAGACGTCTATGTGGTGATCGCGGAGGAATTTCGCGATCTCGTCGCGTTGGCCATTAATGCCGTTTGCATTGAAGATGCCTAACATGAGGGATCGGGGTTTGAACCTAGCTAAGATGGTGTTAGACATTGTGGGTTCTATGGGAGGCGCGGGATGTCAGAGCACGCGTAATGTCTGGATACGCGTTGTAAATAGCTTGGATCTTTATGAGATCACAGGCGTCTTGGGCGGCCTCAAGTTGACTGGCCATTTGGAAAGCGCGAGGAGAGAGGAATGTCATCGCGGAGGAAAGGACATTTTGAGGCATGCTAGAAGAGGCTACGGGAGTGTTCGCGGGTTGCGGACGCGGTGCTATAGGAGCAGGTGCGGGCTTATTAAGGGGCGCGGGGGGGTGATAACGGGGGCCCATAAGGGGGGGGATGGTGGGGGGTGGGGGTTGGAATGTAGCCATGGCTGGAAAGGCCTGCTGGTGGTGGAGGTAATTCCACGGAGTGGGCCTCTGAGTGCTTAATCTCTCAGGAAGTTGAGAGGATGGGATTCTATAATTTGAGGGAGTTTCCCTCTGTTGATGGGCGCCTGCGCGCTTGGTCAATTTTGGGGACGACGACTTGGGAGCTTTGGGACAGCCACGGTAGTTGGCAGGGTGGCCCTCTTGCCCGCATAGCACGCAGCTAGGTGGCGTGAGGCAAAGCGATCGATCTTTAGGTCGCGTGCACTCGGAAGTGCCATGCGCGCCCAGACACTTTACGCACCTGGGTGTCGCGTGACAAAACTTTTGCGAGTGACCGTAAAGTTGGCAATTGTGACATTGCCCTACTATGCCATTTTTCCTGGGTTTCTCGATCTCGAGACCCGTGAGGTGACAGATGGATTTTACCTTAAAAATAGGGTGATAACCCTGAACTGGGGGACAGATAACAAGTACCATGTCGTATTGCTCTCCGCCTCTAGCGCGGTGCATACGGTGGACTTCGTCTACGGGGATATTTTGCGACTGAAGGTCGGCTAAAATATCGGCGGCTAGTATTTCGCGCGGCATCCTTTTGATGACTACGCGGGTCTGTTTTTCCTCTGGGAGAGAGAAAGTGTGGAATGCCACCTTTCTCTGTCTCAGAAGACTAGTGAGGTCCCTATAATCGCGGGACGTAGGGACATTTACTTTAATACCCTGTTGGGTGTTCCTAGCGTTGGTGTATGCGATTTTTTGGTCGCAACACCATTTAGAGACGTCCGTCCACTTGCCCTTGTCCTGTATGAACACGGGTGGTGGCGGAGGGACCTTCTTAGGGCCAGAATTGGGTGGGATGGGAGTATCCTGCGAAGAGGATGACGCGATCGGGCGGGGGTCGGGGGAGGGGGTGACCTGCGAAGAGGATGACGCGGTCGGGCGGGGGGCGGGGGAGGGGGAAGCTACGGTAGTGCATGTAGCGGGTGGGGCTGGGGATAGCGGGGAAAGTGAGAATGAGTCACGATCCTCAAACGCTACTACTTTGCTGGCCTGGGTGGAAGATTGTTTCTTATTCTTCCGCTTCCTCCCTTTTCCGTTGACTGGGGTGAACCCATCGTCATCAGAGTGGGATGAAGCGGAGGAAGAAGAAAATCTAGCCTCAGGTTCCGAGCTGTACGGGTAAGGGGTCGTGACGCGTTTCGTTGAGTCTACTGGTTCGTCTGTGTCCATAGACATCAGCGGGCTAAGTGGGCTCTCTAGCTGGGGAGAGCGTGGGCTGTCATTGCTGCTTTCAGCGATGATAGGATCGGAGGGAATAGATTGAGAGGGCCGTCGTAGTGCAATTATTTCCGGGCCGAACTCAGTTTTCAGGGAGGGCGAGACGGTAATTATCCTTTTAAGGATGCTAGTGAGGGCTGCATTGTCGCTTTTAAGCGACCTAATGTCGTCTTGAAGAGACTTCAATAATGCCTCCATTATAATGGCTTTAATTAATTTGATTAATAAGAGGAATGGTTCCTATTTCTCCTAACAATTTCTAACACTAACTCTCCGGGCGGATTGGCCGGGGATGTGTAAACCCTCCCTGTCGGGTATAGACAGGGAGGTTGTGTACTTAATGGTGAGCCCTAAGCTTGCTTTTGCCCGTTGCCTATCTTATTGTGCAACGGGGTCCTAACCAGTCTAGTGTGCCGGGTGTAGACACACCCGATCGACACTAGGTGAGTCGCTGTGAAGGGAAAACTGTCACCAATGTCGACTAGGAGATCCCCCAAGGCCGAACACTGGGACCCGTCCAACTGATTGCCTAGCCCAGAAGGGGTTCGGCGGGTGTAATTGGGGCAACACCCTCTCGGTTTCGTTGGCACCGTATAGGTTTCCACCGAGAACCACGAAACTGTGGATTTTACCCAGAAGGGGCCAAAAACGCGACGATTACGTTTTGAAACAACTCTGATTTAGAAATATTTATTAATTGTGTCTTGAAAAAGACAAACAATTAATAGGTCGATGATAGTCCACAGACTATAGAAGAACTCGTCGCAGGGCGCGACGATAGACGGCTCGGGAACCACTGCAGGAACCGCAGCAGGAACCACTGAGCCGGAAACAGGAATCTCGTACACACTGCGCAGCACGTCCGTCCGCGAGCGGTGTCGAGCGTAGAGTGATTTTTTGTAACCTAACCTAACCTAACCCTTCTGGTTATAGTGCCCTGGCTTTGTTACTGCGACTAATTCGGCTCGGGGATGGTTGGTCACAGTTCTAACATAACCTATGAACTGCCGAACTATTTACCTAACTGCCCACTCCAACATTTTTACTGGCCATTCATTTATTACACTACTTTAGTATTTTTTATACTGACATTGTAGAATGAAATAACTGACCAATTTTCTTTTTATTACTGTGACAGTAATTTACCAACCGCCGTAAAACAAAATTATTGCCCGTGATCTGTTCAACTGATCACAATACCTCCCTTACATAATTTAACAGTTGAAAAAATTATTACCCGTATAAAAATTACTTTGTTTTGGTAATTTTGTAGTATTACTTAATTTTGCGTAAAAATATTTCGTAGAGAGAGTGGCTTCTCTACGAAATCTTTTACACTGTAAGATTTATTTTCTGGCTGCTATGAAATAAAACAAGTGGAATACTTGTGACAGTAACGCGACAACCGAGATGACAAGCGCCCTTATTAACTTGACCATACGCACACGATAAATCTTCCAAAAATCATATTTAATTATCTGCCATTCCTAAAATGACAGCAACAAACACATCTCATAATACGACAACTTGGGAAACATTCCCTTTATAATTGAACCGAAGCCTGATAAGTTACGGAGGCTTCCTCCAAATGAAATCTTGCCAGAATTGCTGGCTACGTAGGTATATGTTAAATAATTATTATTCAGAGTTTGAGACCTTTGAAATACTGTTTGTATGTTTTTGTCAAATTGAAAAAGGCAAAAGTTTTGGTAGAAACGGCCAATGAAGACAAACTCGGGATTCCATAAACACTTCTAAAACATAGGACCTTCGAAATTCGATTATTGCAAAGTTCGAGCGATCATTTTGTAAAAACAAGTGAATGCGAATTAATTTGGTGAAGTCATCCCAAGTAGCACTGCCATTTTGAATCGCTATTCATTTATTAGTTTGCAAACGATTTTTTCACTCGCAACTGAATTTTTACAACCACGTGAACACTGGTTTTCGAAAGCTCTCTATCAAATGCTCACAGCGTGAACACAGTTTTAGATTAACAATCCGATCCAACTTAACAAACTCAATCACCACACATCCGCAAATAATAAAACATCGTTACATAAAACTTTCCATATAAACAACAAACAGTCCCATCACTAGTCCTTATAGTTCCGTAAATCGACTACAAACTATACTCGATTTAATAACTGTGTCACCCCCATCACTATTATGTTTGGAATGGAAGTACATACTCAATCAACGAGGGTCCAGACCTGGGCCCCTTAGGGAAAAGTGTACTATATCGCTAAGCGGCAGATTTTAAGTGACCCTTTTCTACAACCCTTATCTGTTCACATAAGGATGTGAATGGAAACTTACTTATTTAATAGTGGTGGCCTAGTAATATCGGTATTAATTCATTGTGAAATTATACTCATAACATCCGGATCTATTTAAAAAACCTACTTAATTTTTCTGTTTTTGGTTTTGGTATATATCCCACCCAAATCCGTATACCACTACTTGGTATGTTAACCACCAGTGACGGGAGCTTATAATAATATCATTAACTTATACTCGTAGATTGAATTAAATACGTATTATTGAAGCTAACTCAAAAACTACCCAAGTAAATTTAATAAAAACCGGCCAAGTGCGTGTCGGACCACGCAAAACGAAGCGTTCCGTAGTTGGGATGAATTTATCGCAAGAACAAAATTTACCTTTGTAGTTGAAAAACATGTTCTCCCTTATAGAATGTATGGGAGAACATGTTTTTGCAACCGCAAATGTAAGTTGGCCGATTATTGCTCGTTAACTTATAAAGCCTACTTAGCTGTAATAGTTATCCTTTTAATTTCGTTATATACTACAGCCGTGATTTTTTTCACATATCTAAAACCAACCATTTAGCTAGCAGCGGGGGGGGGGGGGAAACATGTACAAAAATATAAAAATATTGCACTTTAAAGCTTAATATTTCGCAAACGGATTCTTGTACGACCTTTCCAACGACACCCCACACCATGGGATAGAAGAAAAAATACATCACCACTTTGCGTGTACGGGATGTACCCATAAAAATCAATCATTCGAAAATATTGTTGGAGCTGCTGAAGATTGTAGGACTATCTTTAGATTGTATAAATTCAATTTCATAGTATTATATAATTGCATAGCACATGTGTGAGCACTATGTACCTACTTTAAAGCTACCATTTACTGGGTACCTACGTCTTTCATTGACCTAAATGTGCCCTTGCGGCTGAGAGTATGTCATGCTCACTCAAATGTCTCGCTGGTGGTGGCGTGTGTGTTGGATCATAAAGTTCCCTTCAAAATGGTTGAGCTAAATGGTGCTGATCCATGCGTCATGTTCGTGAACGGGCGCCGTCAGTGGGGACTGGTCATCTCTTAGCTGCCAAGGCTTATTTTGAATTTATTTTAATTTTTGAATTGTTTTTTTTCTTTATTACGGACGCTTTTAACGTGCACGTCTCTCTACATTGTTCTCACATGTATAATTACAACATGAATGATGTAACCAATATTTTGTAACAATATTCTGATTTAAAAGAGTGTCCGTGGAGTTTCTTGCCCGTTCTTCTCCATAGGAACCTACTACGCGTTGGAATGGGCAACTAGCTTCATATTTCTGACTGACCGACCCCTTGACAATTCAAAAGTGCCTGTAATTGGTTTATTTGAAATAAATGCTTTGAGTTTGAGTTTGAGTTTGAATCTTTTAATGATTTTATTTTACCACTTTGTCGGCGTGATTAATCTAAATACCCATGCCAAATTACATATTTCTAGTACAAAGTCTCTGAGCTAAGCCGCGGACAGACAGACGGACATGGCGAAACTATAAGGGTTCCTTGTTCGCTATGGAACCCTAAAAATATGGGAATACCCCACGAGCTTCTTCTACTAAATGAGAAAACAATCACGTAAATTGACCCAGCAATCGGTGGACCTCCTCCTTTTTTTCAGTTAAAAACTATGAAACCGGCGAAACGCCTGGGAAGAGGACACCCACCGCTACATAGTAGTCGAGTATCGAAAGGGAATTGAAAGCGCAGAATCTAACTGCAATGACAACCCAGGACAGAGCGTCCTGGCACCGCTGTACAAGAAGACCCGACCCCAGACAGAACTGAGACTAAGGGAAGAAGAAGAACCGGGAACCAAAAAAACAAAAACATGACGTGACATCCATCAACACGCACTCTGCCAACATATTAAACTTAATTAGTAGCAAACTGAAATGCTTTTGCAAGATTTTTTTACAAACAACGTGCTTGTGCTAAAACATTTGTAACTGTATATAAGTACGGCTCCATTCATTAAAATTACGTCTAATTAACAGCTATAAGTTTTGTTACTAGCCATAAAATCCGTCTGTTACATCAACAGCTATTAACTGGCACTACATACATAATTATCTTCTCAACTTAACGATGTATTTATGAACAATAAATGCAATAGCACACTAGCGGCCAGGTCGCAGCGGGCAGCGATATAGATACATTAGTACGAAAACGCCATGGAGCACGCGCACCTGGCCGCAGCCTGGACCAGCAGCCCCACCGAGCCGGGCCGCACATGTATCGCTTCAATCTCGTTGGCCGCCGCGCTGCGGCCACTGAGATCAAATTGAATTGTTGCTAAACATCAGTGTTCGGACACTAGCCGCGGCGGCCGCACGTGTTGAGTACGCTGTATTTGCAAGGGGATCCTGCCATTTTACCGAAAAGATTTTGCCCAAATTTCACTACCCAAACAAATTTTAGCAATTTTTTTTTATACCAATGCAATGTTTGGAATGATTTTAGTACGCACATTTTCATTTGGTCAAATTTTTACTTGGCAGAATATTATCAAGGATAATGTCATTTAGCCATTTGGTCTTTAATCAAATGATTTATTACAGCAAACAATCTTTAGACAATAAACGTTTGGTCAGTTAGTTATGGAACTAGTTAGAATAGGTTAATTATTTTAAAAAAGTGGTTAGGTTAAGTTAAAACTGTGACCTCCTAAACACGAGCCGACCGAGCGCAGCGAGCGGTGCCGCGGCAGCGACCGGCGACTCGGCGAGTACCAGAAACGACTAGATTATATAGAAAAAAAATATGGACAAAAAAATAGGCTACCCGAAACTGAACTAGTTAGACGTGATTAATTATTTAAAAAAATGCTACTAAGTAAAAAATAATAATTTAAATTTAAAATAAACTAATATTATTATTACCTGTTTAGAATTTTTCCCAAGTGGAAAAAACACCCTTGTAATAAAACGTCTATATTTTGCGTAAAATGAGTTATTCCAACTGAAATATTTGCCTAAATAAAAATGGTTAAAAGTACTAGTTGGTAAACAAGTTATTGTTTAAACGTTCACTTGTAAAACATTAGGTTTGTGTTACAATTATTTGTGAAGAGATTTTTTGCTAAGTAATTATTAATTAGATTATAATAATTAATTTGGCAAATGAAATTATGCGGAAAATTGTTTGGGAAGTGATAATTTGGCAATTTCTTTTCGATGAAACAAGGGAGACCCATTTGCAACAGAGTGTTGTACTCGCGGTTTTGGCCCCGTTGCTTGGTCGCGACCGTTACGTTCGGGTTGCGCGTCATGGCCGCGTAGCCAGGCCACCAGTGCGCTATTGCCATAATATCACAAATGAAGAAGCTTCATAAATATCTGAAAACAAATTGCGTAAGGGTTTATCACCAGCTTTTGCAAGGTCTGGATATTGTCTAGACTAGATTAGATTATCTAGATTACAAGCTATTTAAATTCTTGAGACATGCAGCCATGCATCGATTGGAAATGCTAATGTAATCTTAAGACAATTAACATAAATTGAACAAAAATGAACAATGATAATAATATTTTGGAGTCAGTTTTAACGAAGTTTCGGGTTAAAATTATAAGCTTAACAAGGCTCACTCTCTCTAATATAGCAGAGGTCAGTATTTCAGCGGTGGGATCACCATTGGCTGATGATGCAATAAGTATCAATTTGACTTACAGTTTAATATTACTGTACTTTATTTGATCTTGGGCACCGTAGAAAGAAAACTGCATAGAGTAGGAAAACAACGCGATTGAACCTGAATATATACTCGTACATCCTGCAATGAGGAACCCTGAACAACAAAGCTCGTTCAATTTCTGTATGAAAAGAAGCTTTCACGCACTGGAAAAAAATAGAACAGGCTATTATTGATTCAATACTCATAACAAAGCAAGCTCTCCAACAAATAAATTCCTCACTCAACAAACAAAAATATTATTTTTTCTCTTCTTTGTTAGGACCTAAGTATTAGCAGCCTAAGGTTTGTACGTTTGTACGTTTCAAGGCGGCTCCCAGGGCCGGCCTAACCGCAGGATGGCGATGGGGCACGTACAATCAAATAGTGTTTATTTTCCTTCATAGAACTGTATTGTCTATGGTCGCTAGGGATTGTTGTGGAACTTTAACAATATCAGCTTGTCTTTGAGTCAAGAAAAGGCTAGCCAGTACCTAGGCACTTTACTAGAAAATTTCGTTGGTAATCTGAATGAGGATATTACGTGGCGTGACAGATATTTTATGATTTTGACGTTCGAATAAAAACCTTTAGGTAGTTGTTTTTGTGTGACTAACTTCAGATGGTATTTTTTCACACATTTTATTGCACACTTAAATAACAGATGCATTTTTTACAAGAATCCAAGGACAGCTTATGTAAATACAAGGGTGAGTTAACCCAGAATTGGGTTTTCTGAAAGCAAACCTCGTTTCCCTCATATTCTATTTTGAAAGTTTTAATGGACCGTTTTTTAGGAGGACGTACAAACTTTGGTCAAAGGTCACCATTGAGTGGAGCCCACTTATCTCTGCAGACCCAGCAGAGGGCGGGCTGAGGTAGGCACCCTTTTTAAATAATTGGCCTGGGGAGTATATTCTTAGCTTAATCCCTGCAATGGGACCATAATTGCTCAATAATTACAACAATATATAACGTCTATTCTCCTTAACACACCATATATAGTTGTGTTCATCTGGGTCCTTGTTGCGGACACGTTCGACAAGCCGCAATATATACCAGCTTGCAGTTCTAGTTAATTGCAGCGCCATCTACATACTGTTTTACACATTAATGTGTGTCTTCGACAGTAAGGGTGCGTATCCACCAGAGATGAGCGAGGATGCGTAGCGAAGAATGTAAAACTAACCGATAACAACGCTAAGTTTGACAGTGAAGCGATGTTATTGTTAGTTTCACACAATTCAATTCAATTCAGTAACAATCTATATGGCGTTCGAAATAATCCAACATGAAATATAAGTTACACAAATATTACAAAATGGGAATGTTACAGATATTATTATTAAAAAACATGTAATTCAATTTAAATTACGAGGAATAATAAAAATAAATGTTAAATACCATGCAAACATAAATTATAAAACCATATAGGTCAAATGTAATACAAACGCAAACAATAATCAAAAAATAAAATATAAACACAAACATCCTTCGCCACGCATCCTCGCTCATCTCTGGTGGAAACGCAGCCTAAGGGGAACCTCAAACTAAATGCTAGTATCACTTGCAGTTAGCATATTGATGGCTAAATTACTCCTGTGTGGAGCAAATGAAATACAAACACTGGTTAACGAGTCTTTGCATATCGAAACGTTGGGGTTGTTACACACATGTTCCCCTCGGCATGATTCGGCACAACCGGGCGGCAAAATGGAATATAATTAGGTGCATAGGTAATGTCCGGGAAAAAGCCGCTCGGCATAACTCATTGTGTCCAACCGACCCGAACATGATTAACCGAGGGTAGATGCCAAGCGAAATTTGCTTGCCGAATTAAAGTCTGAATATGTGTAGTAATTGCTTCGGCTCGGCTTTGTTATTTAACAAATACTGCCGAATCCGGTTGTTATAGCACCCCTCAATCTACGCTGGCAACCAGACTAAAGGTATATATTTCTGACGCGACAACAATAGAACACTATTTGAGGAATATATCGTCAGCCGCTCGCCGACTCAAGTTAATTGATACCGCACAAAATGAATCAATTATTCGTTAGGATTATCTTGCCTTTATTATCGATTCTTTGTTGGAAACTAGAAGACAGCGATCTTTATACCTTTATACCTGGACCTTTGACAAGTTCTCATCTGTAAAACTGGGTGTTAAAGCACTTTTAAAAATTATGCGACCTTTGAGTATTGGGGATATGCAACGTAAGTCCCTAGCTAAGTGCCATAAAATATGTCGTTAGTGTAAAACAAAAGTATTGTCGGTACTCAATACTCAATAGTTAGCTATACTAGCTATACTATGGACAAGTGATGTTGGAACGTCGGGCGTGTATAGAATAATTTATTTATTATTTAGTTTCAGTTTTTATTTGTACTATTTTTTTTTATTATTATTTTTGTTGCTTTTTGTTTTATTATTATTTGGGATGGGATTTATGTGAGTTCGTAGATGTGTCCGTGACATCACAGTGGGCCCTATCAGAATACCAGCGCTGCGGTATTTATTTTTAAATATCGCCGCATTATGCTGAGATAGTTTTTGGCCTCGCACAGGTCATGTTAGTATTTTCATTTTTTTATAATTTTTTATTATTATTTACTGTTTGTATTTCCTGTGCGTGTCCCAAATAAAATATTTTTCTTTCTTTCTTTCTTTCTTTTAGTTTATTGCATTCCAGAATGTGTACTATTTATGTTTAGCAAATATAAAATATTTTTCTTTCTTTCTTTCTTTAAGTTTATTGCATTCCAGAATGTGTACTATTTATGTTTAGCAAATATAAAATATTTTTCTTTCTTTCTTTTAGTTTATTACATTCCAGAATGTGTACTATTTATGTTTAGCAAATATAAAATATTTTTCTTTCTTTCTTTCTTTTAGTTTATTACATTCCAGAATGTGTACTATTTATGTTTAGCAAATATAAAATATTTTTCTTTCTTTCTTTCTTTCTTTCTTTTAGTTTATTACATTCCAGAATGTGTACTATTTATGTTTAGCAAATATAAAATATTTTTATTACTTTCTTTCTTTCTTTCTTTTAGTTTATTACATTCCAGAATGTGTACTATTTATGTTTAGCAAATATAGCATGTTCCCACTGCTGGGACACAGGCCACTTCGAGAGGGAGTAGTAGCGAGTTTTAAAAGTCATTCTTTGAATTTTTGATTCTAGGACTTGCCGTGGACTTGGAGTGAAGAAACTTCACTATGTTTTCCTTCACCATTTTGAGAGCAGTGATGATAAAATCATTTACACAAAATAAATCGCCTGTTTGGTTTTGAACCAACGATCTACAACTTGTAGATCGGGGCCCTTACCACTACGTCACCTCTTCTTTAAACAAAACATTTAGCTATTTTAAAATAAAATTAATTTCTTTGTCACGATCAACAGCCGCCAACCCATTTTATCGTCGCATAAGTCGCACGTATTTGTCGCCAATAATGTAATCATTTGACACCACCTAACTACTTCTATTTCGGTCCTCCTACGATAACGATATCAATCCAGTACAAAAGACTGCTATTTTCTTAGACATTTTGTATAGAAGAACGTGTATATTTGAGACAATAGCTTTCTATTTGTACGAGCATTTCTACAAACATCGGGTCGAGAATAGTGTCGCGCCAACAACGAATCCATTTTTAATTTGATCGGGAATGAACCTCGGCTTGAATAGATCACCCTTTGGAAATAGATCGATCTATTGTAGGTTGCTAATCTATTATGATCTTATTAATAGAAATCATATACAATCATACACAGACAGGGCTGGTGGCTAAATGATAACAGCCGCACGGGTTACATATAGAGACCCTTCCATGCCTCAGTAACTACGTTAAGTAGTTGATCCCGGCTGTCATTAGTAGATCTTTGGCAGTCGTTACGTGTAGTCAGAAGCCCAAAAGTCAGACAACCAGTCTTACCAAGGTGTATCGTGTTACCCAGTAACTGGGTTGTGGAGGTCAGATAGGCTGTCGCTCCAAATAAAATACTGGTATCCAGCTGCATCCGGTTAGACTGGAAGCCGACTCCAACATAGTTGGAAAAAGGCAAGGTAGATTGATTTATCAGAAATCATATTTGTAATGGGAATGGCAATTGGTATATCGTAACTACATACGGTCATTTGAAAGCCAAGTTTCAGCATTGCATGAAATTAAATGAGCCTTGAAGACTAGGTATTCGTAAGTAGACACACCTGGTACAACTTTTCATTAACTTTCGTCATTATCATCATTTCATTATTATAAATGCGAAAATATCTCTCTGTCTTAATGACATTTGGCTCACGGTTAGATCATTACCTGGGTTAGGACATCTTCTTTTCGTGTGGTTAGTGACTAACCTGGTTTCAGAGTTTTAAACCCGCCCATGGGCCTCTGACTTGGCTTGACATGCCGTCGAGAAATAATTCTCAGGCATGCCGGTTTCCTCACAATGTTTTCCTTCACCGTTTTTGGAGCAAGTGATAATTAAACAATACGAGCACATGAATCCGAAAAGTCAGAGGTGCCTTGGGTTTGAAATCGAGACCTATGAATTGGCAGTCTGACGGTCACACCACTAGGCTATCACTGCCACACACACACTGACATAGGAAACCTTCTTTTTATCCCGGTAATTTTTAGTATTAGTATGTTCCCGTGGGATCATTTCCGACGTCCTCACGTGTGACACCACGGGACACGCTATATAGTCAGTCTAGCGGTTTAAAGCAGTTTAATATTGATAAAACCCTCTCAAACCTTACCTAGTTAATCTTTTAACACGATACCTTTGCGCCCTGTGCTTCAAAGAATGCTGACTGCAAGTTACATGTAGGTAGGTATTTATTTTTGGGAACTATTTAAATGACCCTCTAAAAACTATTTGCGTTTCATATGATGCCCCACTTTTGTTTTAATAATAAAGCCTTTTTTTTTACTTTCTGGTCTTTTCTCACAGGTGGTCGCAGTAACTAAGCTAGGATACCTCGACCAAACGGGGTTAGGTTAGAATTGCGACCCACCGCGCACGAGCCGAGCCAGCGAAGCGAGCGGTGCCGCGGCAGCGGCCGGTGAGCGATCCAAGTTGGTCGCAGTTACTTGGCTATTTAATATTTTTAGGACCATAAAATAGAAATTATTTGTCGCTCACAAAAAGAAGCACAATCATTAAATTAGAGTGTTCAATAATATTCTTAGTAGCGTAAAATGGGAAATAGTAGAGGTTTGATTAAGTACATACGTGCCTTTATTTTTACAGTGGATTTTGTGTGTTCAACTGAATGCAAGCTTTAACCATAAGTCTACAGAGTGTGATCACTAGTTGTGATTGTGTTAGGAACTGCGAAGCGAGTTCGCTCCAACTTCAACTGTTTTATCAAGTTTGTATTGCGTGGAATCGCCTAAACGTTTTATTTGAGTTGAAAATGCAATCAGTAAGAGTAGAGTTATGTGTTTATCTATTGTAAACAAATCGCAGAACTCTAATGTTTTGTTTGACTTTGAATTTGCCAGAGATATAAGCGTTTATTTTCAGCTGTTACCTACATCTAATTTTTTTTTTCCAAAGTATGTTCGTGTTAATCGATAGAAATATGAAGCTAAACATCCATCACTACATATATAACAAAGTCTCGCTGTGTCTGTATGTCTGAACGCGATAAACTCAAAAACGACCGAAGGGATTTTCATATGGTTTTCACCAATGGACGGAGTGATTCATGTGGAAGGTTTAATTGATTCAATAAGGTTTTGTGTAAATTAGATGGAATATGACGATGATTGTTGAAGATGTTGGGAAAAATCATGTCAACTGAGAGCTTAACAGGCGTGTGCCGCGTAAACCAATAGAGTTATAATTATGAAAACAATCAAATGTATTACGGAATTAATACATTGTTTAGATAGATAGAATATTCTTTATTATGCACACCATACAAATTACAGAAATCAATTTAGAAATTTTACGGTGTCACAATGGGCGGTCTTATCGCCAAAAAGCGATATTTTACAGACAACCTTTGGATGGATTAAAGGGAGAAGGAGAGACAATACTGCAGGTAGTCAGTGGTGTACCATTTACATACCATTTAAATACATAAAACATAAACTTATCCATATACAAATATAATACATAGGTATACATAGATATATGTATATTAATAAACATGAAACAAGAGTAAGGAACTATGATGATGTTACCCGTTTGTTCTTTGTTTTTTTACCTTGGTTAACACTTAAAATTTAATCCAGGTAGTACTTTCTCGTGGGACACATTTTTCCGACATCCATTCGGGCGAAGCCGTGGGCAAAAGCTAGTATTTTACGAGTACATATCCCGACTGCCATCTTTTTCACATTTTAAAACGCAAAAACTGGCAATCCTGAATCTTTTTCCTAAAACCGTCTTAAAAAAACCTTGATACTTTTGGATCAAAAGGTTCTTCGTTTCGTTAAAGTTTTCATTAGCTGACCAGTACCTAATGGTATTCCTACAAAGCCAACTATTTACATCTTGTTTTTAAACCGATAAGTAATCATTTACTAATAAATCCTTTCGCCTGTCCATCCTTTCATTGTTGTCGCAAAACTGTCTATCCTTCTGTCCTGCTGTCAAAACTTCTAAACTAAACAAAATAGTGAAGATAATCTGTAAACCAGAGGGCGATTTAAAGTTGGATAAAGTTTCTTCGGCTTTTCCAAGGTTTGGTCATAGAGCACGGAATCTCAGCAGCGTTTAGAGATGACAGTACCTACTAATAGAATTCGTGGCGCCGAATCTGCGTTTGGCGCACAACTTCTGTCACGAACTGCCTTTAATAAAGCCGTCAGTGTATATAAGTAATTTGAGTCGTAGTGCGAGAAAGTGGTGACACGCTTGGTTTGTATGGAAACCTGTGATGGACAATGCCTCCTCTAGCAACTGCTGTCGGGAGGTAAAAAACAAATAGCGTAATCAGCATAAAACACTATAGACGACGTATATTTATTAACCTAATCCGCTTACGTCGTCTATTGTATTTTATAATGGATTTCCACAGTCACACCTGAATCAATTAAAATTATTTAATATTTAAAAATAAAACTATTTTATAAAAAGAAAAAAAAAAAAAAGTTTTTAATAGCCTAATCAGCCTATAATGTTCCTACTACTGGGAGACAGGCCTCCGCTCTGTAAAAGGGAGCGAGCCGTAATCCACGACGCGAGCCCAGTTGAGTTGAGGGGTGGCAGATGTCACATGTCTTTGAATTTCTGGTTCTAGGACGTTCCGGTTCCCTCACGATGTTTTCCTTCACCGATTCGAGAGCAGTGATGATGAAATAATTTACACAAATTAAAGTGCCTGTCTGGGTTTGAACCTACGACCTACAATTCGTAAGCCACAGCCGTGTCCACTGGGCCACCACTGCTTTAAAAATGAAAAATCAAAAAACTTGAAAACAACAAATGATGGACAATAAATCTAGTCTCGATTTTTACAACAATATTATAATAATCTGACACCATTTGCGTTAACAAATCCGTATCGAATGACACACCATCAATTTTTGCGTCTCATTTTAACGTCCGACGGATATTAAGGATGAATAAAATTATCGTTCTGTCCGACGTTTATATAGACGTCGTAAAAACAATGGAGAATAAACGAGTGTTACGATTTCGTTAAATTCACGCTGTTCTTGTTTACGAGGTGGGTAATGTACGTATTGGAGTCAATCGAACACTCGACCCGCTGGTAAATGGGCACTTGTCGTATGTCTGAGTGTTCATACACACTTGTTTGATCTGCATGGGGAACCAATCTTCATTGTTTGGTCTGCATTGGAACTGACAGACTTAAAATAATAATAATATGTACAAGTATATAAGAAAGGGGTGGCGGGGGAACAATCATAGGGCATCAAAAAATTCGTCCGCATCGTTGTCAACAGAAAAGTGCCCATAAGGCTGGCAGCACTGCCACGTTGTATGGCAATGCTGATTCTCTGGCCAAAGAATAGGCCAGCCTTCTGGTCACATGAAGAGTCGACCAACCGCTTTGCGATGTCTTAAACATACGTATAAGTCCCAATAAGATTGGAGTATTTGCGCCGTTTAAGTTTTATTGAGTTTCTTTACCATATTTTCACCACACCGAAACAATATTTTTCATGATATTAAATTAAAATAGTATCGTAAAACGTCAATATGTTGTGCTACAAAATTTTGTGACAGAAACGAATCGCTGCAGAATCGAATCTTGTATGCCCTACCCCTAGAGTGTAATTTAAGCCCGCGTAGGCGCGGAGGGGTGGGGCGGCCCGCGAGCTGAGGAAGTGGTGAGCGTTAAAACCATCTGCAACGATAAGCTCGCGTGGGGCCTGCTTGCATGCTGCATGCTTGAAGCAAGCATCCTTCCTTTACCCATCCATACCTCGTAGTATAATAAATGTTCGGAAACATAATACTTCGAACAAAATTAAATGTTATTTCGGCTAAGTGTAACTTCGGTAAAAGGTTTTTCGACCAAATGAAACGTCGGAGTAACGAAAAAAATTTTCAGTGGCAGACGTGGCTTCGATGAAGTAAAAAAAAACGAAACGATAATAGTTGAAAAGTTTTAGGTGAAATGAAATTCGATCAACTCTTTTTCGAACTTATGATAGGTAACCGTCTGCATGATTCGGCACATTAATGTATTGCAGCCGGGCGGTAAAACATATATTTGCATTTAAGTGGCATATTAATGTACGAGTATTAAAGTAAGTGGTAATAGTAAGTTAGTAAATAAATATTCGATTTTGCCGCACGGCTGTGCCGAATGATGCCGCCCCGAACAACTCTGTAGCACCCCCGATACTACAGATTTTGACGTACGGAGTTCATGTCGCTGTGTAGGTAAATTTAAAATCGTGTAGCCATGTTTTCCTCACTAGTGACACAGGTGCCAAGCGTTCTGATATATCGGGCTGGGTCAGTTGATTGGTTATATTACTAAATGTTGTTTGTCTCTGCTTCACCAAAAGGTGGACTTTTAGAGGCATGAGGAACAGGGTGTAAAGTTCACTCATCCTCTATAGAAAAGGGAGGATCCTCCGACCAGACGGGTATCGTGTCTGGCGGACAACTGCCTGAAAGTTGATGTCGGATAATCTTATATATGTCGTTCGCGCGGTAAACTTAGATTGCGCGATGCAGGATTTGTGTGACGTCATGTCTTTGATACATCGTTCGCATGTGGCGGTGTAACCGCTACAGACTGGTGGTAAAATCCTCTGGCATTAAGTCCGCTTCTGCACATTTGTGCGAGGTATTCAATAAATGTTGGCTGGCAAAGACCGGTGTATAGTTGATCTTAAGGCGATGATAACCGATTGTTAATGACTTTATACTAAAGATCACGTCTAAACGAGTAGTGTTAATGATTTGGAAACAATATATGTTAAATTAGAGCATTTTGTTAATAACTTAATATATAAATATTTTAGATTATGTTTTTATTACATAGTGAAATTAATTTGTAAACTTATGTTTAATGCGGATAAAAACTGAGAATCACGCAAAACGTATTAAGCGTATTTTTCTGAAACCTTCACCATTTTAAAGATAATTTAATTATTGATATTTAGTATACGTGTTTTATTTAAATACCTTTTGTTTTATGTATAATAAATTAATAATGCGTCTAATTTGGGACGGCGCTCCTTAATGGGCGAGTCTTCTTACTGGATGGACGTACGACGCGTTGCGTGAGCTCAGTACAGAACACGCAGGCTAACCATTCAAGGTCACTGACATATATCTGCGTCTTAATAGAGTTTAATTAGATATTTGGGGAAAAGCACTGACTTTCACCCTTTATTTCCCTTGTCACACATTAAAAACATATTAGGCCATATATTTGAACCTTTGTTACGACCTAGAAAAAAACTAAACTACAAAATGTTCATACTAATGCCACGCAAACATAACTAATGTAGTTTTGATGGCAAACCTCATATTCCTTTAAATATCATAACTGAATGTTCTGCCAAATGACTGTACGTCTGTGCTAATTGAGACGTAATTTAGTTTCAGATGCAAGCTGAAGGGAATGACTAGCGAGTCGTTTGATAAAGTGAATAATGACACTAATTATATTATGCCACACTGCTTTCGGAGCGATGTAATCGGAATTGCCTGTTAAAGGTCATTTGAAAGCCAATTACACGAAAAGGCTGGATTCCTTTTTTTTTGGTAAACACGCTTGAGTGACATATCGTGTTTGAATGGAATTAATGAGTCTTATTCATTGATTTAGGTTGATAAAAGTCTAATTGGGTTGGCAATTTAGTAGGCCAAAAGATAGGCTCTACCAAAAAATATATTTAAAACCCCTTAGCTTGTTACTTATAAAGATATTATATATATCAAATGAAAAAATACTGAAATGTTCTGCAGCAATTTTTTTGAGTTGAGCTTTGACCTTTTTTCAACTAGCCATAGTAGGTACGGGAGGAGGGTATAGGAGGTACTGTTCGATTCTTTCGAGGAATTTTATACCGAATAAAGTTCATTGCTAGTAGTTCTATATTATTCAATATTCATCAAAGTTAGAGTGAATCGCTGTACCCAAGGGGGAATCAAAAGTTACAGCATGCTCTAAATTTGGACCCTGCAGCTGACGCACTTATGCACTAAGGAAAAACTATTGTTGTTATGATTTCCAGCCGGTATGAAATGACTTCTTCAATTTGCTTTATTCAGTGGGATCACAATAAAATAAAAATATTCCTCCGCTTTCAAAAATGATGTCATAATTAAGAGTTTTCAAATTGTAATCGTGACCATCTGTTGTAAGATGAAATTAATCTCGTTGGCAGTGAATGTAACAGATTTCGGGAAATTAATAACATGATTGATCATGTTGCGGGATTCCATTCTCTTTCTTTGAGTTTCAATATATTGGCAAGGGATTGTGTTGTTTAGTAATAGTTATTTATGCTACAAGTGCGGAAGGTAGATGTATAAGTCGACACGAGTCGGAAATCATCTTACGCACGTGTATCATACAACGTTTTACTATGCATTGGGGGATGAAATAAAAAAAAAAAACAGCTGCTCCATACATTTTGACCGCGTAGGTATTGCACTTTTCTATGAAACAGCAGATTTTTTTTAAAATAACCTACGAAAATTTTCGACGCAGGGGGGTTCAGAATCATGTACTGAATCCATGGTAAGCGGCTTCGCGTCGATGTCCCTGCCACCCTGTATAATGATATAATTTATTAATCACACACTGAAACACTCGAATATTTCAGGACATCGCCAAGCGTTTGGTCGACTCTTCACGTGACTAGAGGGCTGGCCAATTCGTAGGTCAAAAAATCAGCAACGTGGCAATGCTGCCAGTCTTTTGGGCACTTTTCCAGCTGACAGCGATGCGGACGAACTTTTTGATACCCAATGAGCTCTTCCCTTTATTTTATTTTTTATTTTTTTTCCTTTATATACAATAATACTTAGTTGTACATTTATTAATGTATACGTATACAAAATATTGTAGAACATTTTAAAAGAGTTACGGTAGGGGGTTCTTGCCCATTCTTCTCCATACAAAACTACGTTTTGGAAGAGACAACTAGAATCTATTTTATTTTCTTGTTAATTTTTGTCGTTCTGAACTACCTTATGTGCCTTTTTTAAATAAACGATTTGCCTTAGTCATAGATTAAATATATTTTTTTAGTAGCGCAGACTGTAAAATTACCAGTTAAAAGTTAAAATAAATACAAAATACATTAAAAATATAATTGAAATGAAACTCTTAGCTACACTACAATGAAATAAGCACATTTCTGCAGCAATTTTTCTAAAAGCTTCATAAGAAAAGCTATCCTCGTAGCAGTTACACTAGGCTGACACTACCGTCTCCTAGTTCAAAGTAAATAAACCTGGGTTATTGTCTTAGGAACACAATGCCACACAGCTTTCTGGAACATTTTTCTACGTAATGAAATTTTCTGCGAGGTTACCAAGTAAAGGTAACTGCTTCTCGTAAAGATTAATAATTCAGTAAAATACTTTTACTTAAGCTAGTGATTCTTAAGACTGCGATGCCCGCCACATAGCGTCCGCAGTTTACCGTCGAATGACGTCACTGAAACGTTAACTGCTAGGACCGATGCCTGCCGGGGTCACGGGAAAGTCCGAAAGGGATACCGTGGCCTTTTTAGAGTAGCATTTTTAACGTTAATTTTGAATTTTGATGAATACTCGTATTCAGAAAAATACGAGCGGTAATTATGCCCATGGGTGGCATTGTATAATTTGTTATGCCATCGACTCGTATAAATCTAAAGAGACCAAATTCATGAAGTGATAGATTTATACTTTTATCTTCTCATTTTTCCCGCAGATATGTTTTTAATTAGAGTCTGTACAACTATAGCCCCATTGGGTAGAATTCACCCCAGTTCGGAAACACCATGACGATAAGTAAGCACAGCTATCTAAATAGGTACAAACCAACTCAATATCAGCGTCACAGTCTGTTTCTCTTCGTTCCACATACGCTCAATAGCTTCGAACTGGAAGTTTTTATCATGTGCCTAGTTATATCCCGAAGGTAAGTAGGTATACTATGAGTTAGGGTACAAATTAATATCAGGTGAGTGTGATGCAAATGGACACCAAATAAATTGGGATAAAGCTGATATCAGACAGTTCAATAAAGTGAACGGTTCACTCGAATCATGTTTACTTTTAGTTTCATTCTACGTTCACACGTCACCGACTAAACATAGATAATGAACTTTAATTTACTCATTTAATTTCTCGATAATTCGGAGCGCGAGTGAAAGATGACGTATGCCAAAATCCAACATCGTTAGATCCGTTCACTAATGTAGGCGAAGAAAATATGTACCTATATAATAATATATTTAATCCTACACATTAAAAAATGTATATACAATATATGTATAACACAACTAACTATTGACACTAGGTACCAAATTATATGCTTAACTAACTTTCTATACAAAAAGAAAAGGACAATTAGGCATCGAAGTACTCGTCCGCATCGCTGTCATCCGGAAAAAAAAATACTAATTCATTTTTCACTCTTAATATACAAATATTATTAAATCATATTAATAACTATTTACACTAGGTATTAAATATAATAACTAACTATACAAATAGATTGATTTGTGATTCAGACGTTTCACTTCGAGTGGAAAATGCCGAATTAAAGACATAAATTAACAAAAAGTGAGGCGTCTGATATCAGCCTAAGCGCAGGAGAATGCTGCTGTGAAGAAAATGGATGATAACCGTTACCGATGATTGATTACATTTATCTTCTATAACAACGAATATTCAAAAGACACACACTAACATATTACAATAACTTGTTAAATTTTTAGGAATAGCTTAGTTAGACTTTTACAATGTTTGTAAATATGTGAGCATCATCATGTATCTATCACATAATTAATTAATCTGTCATTGCTTATTTTTAATAATTTTTACCTATTGTGGTATAGTAATCTTATTACAGGTGCATCGTCTTCACATAATCTTTATTCGTCTTACATATAATTTATGTATACAAAATATTGTAAAACATTTTAAAAGAGTTACGGTGGAATTTCTTGCAAATTCTTCTCCATACGAAAACTACATACATAACTCCATACTAAACAATTCTATTTTTTTGTAAATTTTGTCGTTCAAAAGTGCCTTTCATGTGCCTAATTGAAATAAATTTATGACTTTTTCAAGGCTCCACGTAGAAGAGGATTTCTTTTATTTGTAATATAATATTATGACACTATGGAATGTATTTAATCGAACCTCAAATAATTCCCATTTTGCGCTCCTAATAATATGATTGAACACTTTATTTGTTTGCGCCTCTTTTTGTGAACCACAGTGAATTACTATTTTTGGGGTTATAAAAGTACTAAATAGCCAAGTAGATGTTAGACTAACGCGGTTGGTCACAGTTCTAATCTAACCTAACCCATATGGTGGTGGCGCTAGCTTCTGCAACCACTGTCGCTCGCGCGTGGTTGGTCACAGTTCTAATCTAACCTAACCCATATGGTGCTGGTGCTAGCTTCTGCAATCACTGTCGCTCGCGCGTGGTTGGCCACAGTTCTAATCTAACCTAACCTAACCCATATGGTGGTGGTGCTAGCTTCTGCAACCACTGTCGCTCTCGCGTGGTTGGTCACAGTTCTAATCTAACCTAACCCATATGGTGCTGGTGCTAGCTTCTGCAATCACTGTCGCTCGCGCGTGGTTGGCCACAGTTCTAATCTAACCTAACCTAACCCATATGGTGGTGGTGCTAGCTTCTGCAACCACTGTCGCTCTCGCGTGGTTGGTCACAGTTCTAATCTAACCTAACCCATATGGTGGTGATGCCAGCTTCTGCAACTACTGTCGCTTGCGCGTGGTTGGTCACAGTTCTGTTCTAATCTAACCTAACCTAACCCATATGGTGGTGGTGCTAGCTTCTGCAACCACTGTCGCTTGCGCGTGGTTGGTCACAGTTCTAACGTAACCTAACCCATATGGTGGTGGTGCTAGCTTCTGCAACCACTGTCGCTCGCGCGTGGTTGGTCACAGTTCTAACGTAACCTAACCCATATGGTGGTGGTGCTAGCTTCTGCAACCACTGTCGCTCGCGCGTGGTTGGTCACAGTTCTAACATAACCTAACCCGTGTAGTCCGGGTACCCTTAGTTACTAAGTTAAAAAAAGGGTAATTTATTAAAAGCGTGATCATTAGAAGATTAAAACAAATCAGGGAAATCAACAAAAAAAACCGATACTATTAGACTTTTAATATGTGAACGACTGAAGAGTCGATAGTGAGAATGTAATATAGTTAACATCGATTTAAACTCAACCAAAATGTTTCTAGCTATTCAATCAAAATTCTATGTTATCAACCAATAACCTACCTATTTCATTTTTCTCACACTTTGTTTGAAAATAATAAGAAAAAGTCCCCGAAGACTCGATCATTTGATTTCTTTAGATGTCAATAAAATTGTGAAAATAGTCGTCAGAATAATACGATTACCTACATACGTAAGTGTCGCTAGGCAAAGATGAAAAAGGTAGTTTTTTGTATTGGATTCTTTATTTTCAATATACAAACTTCCATGCCTGTTCCATTCTTCTCTATATGAGTTGACATGGCAACTGACACATCGTATTTGTTTGCTTCAATTTTCTATTACTGGGCATTCTTCATAACATAACATCACGTCCGTATTCACCGAAGGATTAGGCAGAGGTGTACAAGTAGTGCACCCACATTATTTTCGCCAAGTATGTTTAAGTCCCATGTAATAGGGGCCTCAACCGGGCTCAAATCCTCCAAATACCCGATAGAAAAACGCAATAACAATTTACTCGCCCCTTTTTTTTTAGGGTGGGAAATTATCAAATAACTTCTCCCGCTCTGGGCGGACCGGGAGGGCGTGTCAGAATTTTACTGACTAAATCCCACCCGTGTTCCTTCCGTTGCCTGTGTGCCGGGGTTGCGATATCCTTTTCAGACAAACTCGCAACCCTGGCAGGCATTGGCCCTAACGGACCCGTCAGTTGGTGCTGACATCTCTTTTAGGCGCGCGTGGAACATGTGCCCGACCTGGGAATCGAACCCAGAAACTCACGCTCAGCTAGTAGGTACCGCTTGCGACCACTATTCCAATGAGGTAGTACGAGTAGGTATATAGAATGTTAGATGTAAATAAAATTGTGAAAATAGTCCTCAGAATAACACGACTACCTATGTGCATGTCGCTAGGAGAAGATGAAATTGGCAGATTTTTGTATTTGATTCGTTATTTTCAATATTAAATTGTCTTCCATGACAGCTCCTACTAGGTACAGTACAACTATTTTCTTAATGTCCCTCGGCAAACGTTGTGTTTCGTTAGTCGTCGGATTTCTATCTGTTGCCCTTTGCACTTGGTAATTATGGTTGACGGCAACGCGGGAGCAGCGATAGGGGTCAATACGTACAAGCACCAAGTGCAAAGGGCAACTGATAGAAATTCGACGACTGACGAAACACCAAGTTTGCCGAGGGACATTAAGAAAATAGTTGTACTGTACCTAGTAGGAGCTGTCATGGAAGACAATTTAATATGTACATATGGGTTGAGACTGTTGACATGGCAACTGACGCCGTACTTGATTGCTTCCATTTTACTATTCTAAGAAATACGACAGAAAAAATACGTACGGTAATGTGCCATGGATTAATTTAATTTTTGATTGAAATCTAATGTGTGCTAAAATTAAATTAATCCACACAATCAAACCAATGTTTAATTATTTAACATCAATGTGTATTTAATTATTATTGGGACCGACTCCTCGGGACGATTATTATTTAGCCAAGAACCTACTTTTTTAATAAGATTATTTGTTATTCCTTTCAAAATTCCAATAAAACGAAAGACATTTTTTGCTACAAATAACAATAATTTTAAATTCATATTTTTTTCCAGAAACGGCAAAAAAATATTCAGTGTAATTGTCAATGTAGGTAACATTGACAATTACACTGAATATTTTTTTGCCAGCTTATTGCCGAAGTAATATTAGTTGTCGGCAGATTGCCAACATCTGATAAGTTTTATCTTCAAATAATATGTACTGGTGTGTGTCGATTTGTTTTAATTTCGTGTCGCTAATCAGAACGTGGCGGCAAATTCCCAAAAGTTTTATCTGTACGAAATTCTAGATTAAGTGGGCATGAAAATACATTGAATTTTTAGTCGCCATTGGTCAAAATTAAGTGAAATGTTACCGTATCACTGGCATTTACTAAACCTACTCGCTTAGAAATCGTCGAAAGGTAAACACACTAGCGCAGAAACAGCATCGAAATGTTTGACTAGTTTTTAATTTCAATTAATGAACTAAAAAGCAACTAACTAAAGTTCAAAATAGCGTGCAAGAGATAATTCTTTGTGGCGTGTGTTCGAGCATTCTCAAGCATTTTGCTGCTCCCCTCCCCTCCCAAAATACAACGTAAACACCCCCAAGTCATTAACAAAGAATACCTATGTTTTATAACGTTTTACAACAGCCCACAAAACCTGGCAAGACTGTCAAGCAAACGCCGCGCCCCCAACGCGTATGGGGAAAAAATATAATAACCCTTTTATATGAAAAAGCTTACACACAAGAACATGCAGTGTTAAACATTGACGTCGCTCTTAGATCTCAACAAATTGATACTGCCGTCATAAAAATAAGGGAATCACGAGAAAATTGTTCCGAGCTATTGAATAAATTTGCATAACTAATCGTTAAGGTTTAAAGGGGCGTGCGCAGACGGAAGATGAATATGAACGATTTTTTGTGATCTTATTGGTGATGCTCTTCAAAAAGGTCAGGTGCGTAGTACTCACAACGGGCGTATGGACGTAAACGAAGGAAAAGGAGTATGTAAGGATCGTTAGTAGCGTGCTGTATTTTTTACCACCATGGGAAGAAAGCATCAGTTTATGTGTTTTTGTCGACGATAATAGAAATAAAGAAAGAAGAAAGAAAGAAAGAAAATAAATTTATTTGACTCAGGTTAAGTTAAGGCACACAATTTTCACATAAAAACAAAAAAAAAACAGAAAAAATAAAGATAACTTAAAATAATATTGTGTGCCTCACGGTTGCGCCAAATAGGCCCAGTTTAATCGACCAGTAATTTTGTGTGTATTGTAACAGTTTCATATTTCGAGATTGATCGGCTAGTTTTGGTCTCAAACAGAAGTTGAATATGGCGATAGGGTCAGATGTTAGCCGCATTTTCCTGACTTACTTGTACAATACAAATGCAATACTTGTTAAAGACATAGCCGTTTAGCTAAAAAAATCCCTACAAAAACAACAAAAAAACAGCTATGTTGATGCGTTAAGTAATTCCTTTGCCTAACAAAATAATTACTTAGTCATCAACAGAGTAAGTTAAATGTTGAAAGTAAGATAGAATCATCAATTCCTGCATCCCAATTGCGTAACATAGTTTATTTCATAATATATATTACTAGCTGCGACCCGCATAAGTCTCGATCCCGTGGGAATATCGGGATAAAAAGTATTCTATGTTTTAATTCAAGTCATGGTCTACCCATGTGCCAAATTTCATCCAAATCCGTGTAGCCGTTTTAGCGGGAAAGCGTAACAAATAAATAAACAAAAAACTCACTTTGGTATTTACTCGTATAATATTAGTTATAGTTACGATTTTGAAAGAAATTCCTAATCCATTGCTTCACATGTTTGAAAAATTCGTCTGTTCAACAACGTAAATAAAGCGATGAATGCTGTGGAATTGTCAAAATTAAAGATATTGACATTATTAGTGTGTTACGCAATTACGTCGCTGGGCCCTACAAAAGTCTGACGTGTATCTTCTCCCCTACAAAAACCTGAACAGAACGAAATCATTCATTATTCATACATTGAATTCCATTGATGGTTGGCCCCGGGTTCTCAAAGTTGGTACCGACAAAGACCAGCAAAGGATATTAGATATGCGATAACGTTGACTTTAGATTGAGTTTGTTTGGCAGCGAATAGGAAATGTTTGTAAGACCTTATGGCTGTCCACTGGAGCGGAGAAGCGAGAAGAGGTGCGGAGTTGTGCCAATATTAACCAATAGAATCTAACCCCGCTCCAAAGTTTAGAATTTATTGGTTAATACTGGCACAGCTCCGCTCTTTTCCTCTCTTCTCCGCTCCAATGGACAGGCGGACAGACATACGAGTAATAGGGATCCATAACCAAAGGATAAGAACGGAGCACTATTTAGTCATACAGTAGACAGACGACACGGCGACGTAGGCTTAGTAGCCTATATCGCCGTCTCGTATGTCTGTCCGTTCATCTGTCACAGGGCTGTAATATTTTCACGGAGGCGATCGGCGGCGGCGATCTCTCGCGTCCAGGCCATGGTCCCGAGCGAGAGTGCATGGGGGGCCGTCACTTCCTTCTGCGAAGCAGTAATGCTCGCGAAGGAGGAGGCAGAGCGCGCGAGGGAGAGGCAAGATGCGCGCCCTCGCGCCGCCGCCGCAGGAGACGCCTCCAGCGTCGGGAGTCGCGGGCCGACTTCCGGCCACCGTAGGCGCGGGCTTGCGGACGGTGAGCAATGGGCAGCTCGCCGTCCGATAAGGACCAGGCCCGGGTCGACGGCGCGTTGTGTTCCACGCGCGCCTCAAAGGGATGTCAGCACCAACTGACGGGGTCCGTAAGGACCAACGCCTGCTGGGGTTGCGGGTTTGTCCGAAAGGGATATCGCGGCCCCGGCACACAGGCAATGGAAGGATCACGTGTGGGTTTTAGTCAGTAAAAGTCTGACACACCCTCTCGCTCCGCCCCGAGCGGGAGGAGTCATTTGATGATATCCCATTAAAAAAAAAATTTAAAGCATGTATTTATTCGAACCTCAAATAATTCCCATTTTGCTTTCCTAAAACTATTATTGAACACAAATAAGTGCGACCAACTTGGATGTAGCGGTTTGTCACAGTTCTAACCCAACCTGACCCGTTTGGTCGGGGTACCCTAGCTTAGTTACTGCGGCCACTGTGACTGCTTTAGCTATGTTACTATTACTGTGAGAATAGGCCGAAAACTTGAAAAGACGCTCATTATTTAAAAAAAAACGGTTTAGCTCGAGTTGGACTGGCGCTCTAAAGGATCCGCCTTTAGAGCGCCAGTCCAACTCGAGCTAAACCGGTTTTTTTTACCTAAACATCCTGACGTCCTTGGATAACATCCGGACTAACTTTTGGTTTTTTTTTTTTTTTTTTTTTTTTTTTTTAAACTGTCATCTTCGTGGTCCGGACGTTATGTGATTACAATGACAAAGTGAAGTTTGTTTTGTTATAAAAATGTCACCGCCTGTTTTCCCACTTACCAAGAAAAATCTCGCGGAGATCTGAAAAAGAAAGAAAAATAATATGAGCAAAAAATATTACAACAGGATATAGAGGAACGTTCAAATGAAACAAAAGGAGTGACCGAAAATTCAATTGTTAACAATGCAATGGAATTTCTGATGACTATGTTCTGAGACATAAAGTATAAAATTATTCAAATATTCCAAAAAAACGATGGTTTATAGAACTAATAGTAGATTTTACCCGGGGCTTTGCCCTCGGGGCTGTCGGAAAATGGGATATTTTCTTTTTTACAGGAACGTTCTACCGGGTCTACTGGGATTTTTACCGGTGTTTTCATTTATCTCTATTGGTTTACGCAGTGCACGCCAGTAAAACTCCCAATTGGCATGATTTTTTCCGACATCTTGAACAAATATTAATTAAACACCATTACCTTCCTCATGAATCACTCTGTCCATTGGTGAAAAGCGTATGAAAATCGGTTCGGTAGTTTTTCTTACCGTCTTCAGACAGACAGACGGGGCGGGGCCACTTTGTTTTGTAATATGTCGTGAAATGATTTATAAATCAATGATTGTTTGATCGTATTTTATGCGCTGTCATACCGTTAATTCGATTGCGATAAAACTTTGTCAACTTATTGCTTGCACTTCTGCAAAGGTTAGAAATAGGCATTAAAAAAAACAGGTGGACAGAACCTAGTATACGAGAATTATAAGTTTGAATCTATTTCGCACTGATCTAGGATGACCATGGAATAAAAGTCAATTTGAGCTTAAACTAACCTTCTATCCGGAGGTCACATAGGAAAACGCAGATATATGCCAGTGCCCAGTGCCAGTGTAATTTTCTGGGGAAATTCTTGCCTGCGGGAACAGGGCTTTTTGATTCAGAGCCCAAAAACATTGTTTGAGGTCGATGTTAAATATGAAAATGACTGATAGCTGTGTTCCAGTGTTTAAGTCCCTATTAACATTTCCGGCAATGTATATTTTGAAAATGGCAATGTTTGTTAATCGCTTTTGTTAAACGCATCTTTTTACTACAGTATCACAAAGTAGTAAGAGACTAATCAGAAGCATTTAGTAGTTGAGAGATGTAATACTGAATTAAAGCTTGTGCAGACCAGCGACTTGTCGCGCGACGCGACACCGGTTATTGTTATACTGTGAAGTTTTCTTAGAAATTGTATTGTTCGTGTCGCGTCGCGCTGGTCTGCACAAGCCTTTACATGAAAAAAATGTTATTAGTATGGGACCTACAATATATAACAAAATACCTGACATAATAGTCTGTAATAGGAGTCAGTAATGGAAGATGTTTTAGCTAAACTTGCAACTGGTAATAAATCAGTAATTATTTGTGGTGACTTTAATATTAATATTTTAGAAAATAATTCAAATAGCAGTAGATTATTAAGCCTCTTCAAATCATTCAATCTGTCAAATGTGTTTTTAGAACCAACGCGAATAACTTCGACTACTGCTACATGTATCGATAATGTCTTTTGTTGCTGTGACTATTTAGATAAAGCCATTGTAAACTATCTCCCTTCTGATCACAGCGGTCAAACCATTAGTTTTGAGTCCAGCACACCAATACAAAAAGTACAGATTCAAATTAGACCAATAACATCGGGTAATTTAAATAAGTTTAACAACACTTTAATTAGCAAGTTAAGTGCTCAGGGCCTAAATTTGTCCAATAGCAATATTCTGTATGAACAATTATTTTCATTAGTGCAAACAGAGTTCAATAATTCATTTAAGAAAAAAACTAAAACTATTTGCCCTAAGTTATTATTCAGTGACTGGGCAACTAAAGGGATCAGGAAAAGTAGGGAAAGATTATTTGAACTGTATGGCCTTAAGCCGTTTATTAACACGGACACTTTTAATAAGTGTGTTGCTACTTACTCTAAAACTTTTAAACATATCTACAAAGCAGCTAAAGCTTCTTTCATTAGTAACAAGGTTAAATCAGCAGACAATAAAATAAAGACAGTTTGGAAAATTATTAACAATGAAACGAACAAGAACAAAAGACATAATACTGATTACACACTTGACACTTCCCGCGGTTTCATTAGCGACAACATCGATGTTGCTCAGGAATTTGCAAATTTCTTTACCAATAAACCAATTAAAACTACAGAAACTTTAAATTCGTCCCCCTTACTTGCTATTAATTTATTAAGAGCGAATGTTTCAGCCTTTCCCGTGGAACCCTGTGGTCGTTGTAAAGGCTTATAAGCAACTCAAGATCAAAATTACCGAAGATCTGTGGGGTATGTCTACTAAAGTTTGTCAATCAGTTATTGAGAAAACTGCACCCTATTTAGCTTTAATATTTAATTTGTGTGTGGATCAAGGGGTATTCCCGGATCTAATGAAGTACAGTAAAGTTATTCCACTATTCAAATCCAGGGACAGCAAAGATACTAATAATTATAGACCCGTATCGGTTTTGCCGGTTTTCAGCAAGGTGTTTGAAAAATTAATGTTAAATCAAATGCTCCAGCATTTTAATCGTAATAATATCCTACACGATCAACAGTATGGTTTCACCAAAGGACGTTGCACAACCGACGCCGGTTTCACCTTATTAAAACACATCTTTAACGCATGGGAAGAGGCACAAGATGCAATAGGCATCTTCTGCAACCTATCCAAGGCATTTGATTGCGTGAATCACGAAACACTGCTCTTGAAACTGGAGCATTACGGACTGGATAAACTTGCGCTTAGCTTAGTAAAATCATATTTGAATGATAGATTGCAGCAAGTTCAAATAAACGGTGTAAATTCATTGGGTTTAAAAGTCAAAATGGGTGTACCACAGAGCTCGATTTTGGGTCCCTTCCTCTTTTTAGTACATATAAATGATTTACCTCATTTACTGAAAAACCGACCACAAATGGTGTTATTTGCTGATGACACATCACTGATTTTTAAGATAAATAGATATGCACATGAGCTTGACGAAGTAAATAACGCTATGCTTAAGGTCCATAATTGGTTTACTGTAAATAATTTGGTATTAAATGAGAAGAAAACTAAATGCATAAGATTCACGTTACCAAATGTTAGAAGTAGTGAATGTCATGTTGTACTGAATAGGGAGACTCTAGAATTCGTCGATAAAACGGTTTTCCTGGGGATCACGCTTGACTCAAAACTACAGTGGGGTCCTCACTTAACATCACTTGCATGACGGTACCTTGTCAGTATATATATGAAAACATTGTGTACATATGTTCGGAAAAATCTACATCTTTTTAGTAAGATAAGTGACAGGCATAATTTTAACACTAGAAATAGGAACAAATTAGATCAACCACGTTTCAGATTGTCTAAAGTGCACACTACTTTTATGGGGTACTGCGTAAAATGTTATAATAAAATACCACTCCATATTCTTCAACTGAATGAGAAGAAATTTAAAACATGCATTAAACGCACACTATGTAGACAAGCATATTATAAGTTGGATGATTATATCATAGATAAAAATGCTTGGCTTAATGCTGGTCCTGCTCCACAGCCACTTGGGCTCACTAGTTAAAAAAAAAAATGTTTGGAAGAGTTGCTTCCCCTTTTTATTTTTCTGACATTACAAACCTAATGTTTATTTTTTATTTAAAACAAGTTTTAATTGTTGAATACTCCAATGGATAATGATTTTCTTTCTTTTTGGTAGTAACATTCTATTAATCTCTCAAATACATTGCAAATTAGTTTTGTATAATTTAGAAGCATTTTTTCAATTTTTGTAAATGTGAGTACCATGGATCCGTTTTAATGTTATTAAGATGTATGTTGACTTGAAATAGCATGGCAGTTGAGAGTATGTCATGCTCACTTAAATGTCTCGCTGATGGTGGCGAGTGTGTTAGATCATTCGGTTCCCTACAAAATGGTTGAGCTGGATGGTGCTGATCCACGCGTCATGTTCGTGAACGGGCGCCGTCAGTTGTGACTGGTCATCTCTTATCTGCCATGGCTTATTTTTAATCTTATATTTTGAATTGTTTTGATTATTTTTTGTACATTGTTCTCACATATAGAAGCAACAAGAATAATGTACCCAGGATTTTGTAATTTTCTATATTTAAAAGAGTGTCCTTGGAGTTTCTTGCCCGTTCTTCTCCATAAAGATCTACGTTTTGGAATGGGCAACTAGCTTCAACTTTCTGACTAACTGACGAGACTATTTGACAATTCAAAAGTGCCTGTAAATGGTTTAATTGAAATAAATGCTTTGAGTTTGAGTTGAGTTTGAATAAAAGATGACATAATACGTAATTTTAAAAAGAAGTTAACAGCATTATTGATTGAAAAATGTTACTACTCGATTAACGATTCTTAATTGACAAAGAATGAGAATCTTAAATGACAATGACTTATCCTAGTGTAAATTTCTTATTAATGGGTAATTATAATAATTTTTGCATTTTAACGACATAACAACTTATTAAATGTACTCGTTTTTAACTGTAATTCGTAATTTTGTATTTTGACACTATTGTTATTATTTTATTAATTTTTTGGATCACATACTCGTTTTCTTCATACATTAATGTTTGCATGCCTAATCTAAGGTAGATTTTACAAGAATCACATTTTCTTTTAAATATCTTATGTCATGTACCTACAATCTATGCAAATAAATAAACTTTACTTTACTTTGCCCTTGAGTGCACTGTGCACTGTTAGCCTGCGTGTTCTGTACTGAGCTCACGCAACGCGTCGTACGTCCAGCCAACAATAAGACTCGCCCATCAAAGAGCGCTGTCCCAAATTAGACGCATTATTTATTTATTAAAATAACACAAAATATCTATAAAGCATAATAAACATAAAACAAAAGGTATTTTAATAAAACACATATCCAAAAATATCTATAATTAAATTATCTTTAAAATGGTGTAGTTGCAGAAAAATACTCTATTAATTTTGCGTGATTCTCCGTTTTTTATCCGCGTTAGACATAACTTTACAAATTAATTTCACTATGTAATGTAAACATAATCTAAAATATTCCTATACTAAGTTATTAGGAAATGCTCTAATTTAACATATTTTTTCCAAATCATTTACACAACTTGTTTAGACGTGATCTTCAGTATAAAATCATTAAAAGTCAGTGATCGTCGCCTTAAGTATAGTAGTTGTATAACTTAGGGAAACATTGTATATAGAATACTATACATTTTAGGGTAAGGTATCCCGCGAAATTAAAATTTTCTAACTTTTTTTGCAATCAACTTAAGAAAACTAGAATTGCGCGATGCACCTTGAGGCTATCGCCTTAATACATAAAGCCGTGGAGCAACTACATAAACTTAACTTTAGACAAACGATCTTTAGCAGAAAATGTCAGCTGAAGCTCAGTTTAATGTGGGCACATTTTCATGTTCATTACTTTGGGTAACATGTACTTACTAGTTATGTGATACACCACCCTAGTTAAAGTTTTTACCACTAAACAAAAATGTAGGTAGTTACAGAAGCTCCAGCTGAACCACAGATTAATACAGATGCAAAGTCAGATAGCAGATGCTCCGCAAAATCATTTAAATAAAAAGCAACCCTTGATTTGACACAATAAAGTGCAATTCAGGTCGCACAGTGCTAATCACCTACAGTTAAATTCACCTGGAAGTTGCCTCTATTTCTAACGCGTCACTCTTTCTTTTGACTACGTTCATCATCATCATCATCATTTCAGCCGAAAGACGTCCACTGCTGGACATAGGCCTCCCCCAAATGGGAGGGATTTGCCATAATCGCCACGCTTGGCAGGCGGGATCGCGATCGCAGTATGGTGTTAAAATGCATGGAGAACGCTGCTGCCCATTCTATAGTAAGTCCCTTAGTCGCCTTTTACGATACCCACTGGAAGAAATGGGATGGTAGTATTCTTTACGTCCGGCACCACACGGACTCCCGGCACCACACAGACTACGACAACGTTGACTACGTTACACTCACTAAATTGACCCAACAAGACGGGCCGCCGCGTACTTGTAGCGTCATACCTAAACTGTGGAGTGTTTCATCTGTATTTATCTGTGGCTGAACAAAGTGGTACCGGTGACCACTTTCCATGAAAATGTTTGTACCAATTACATACATACATAAACTCACACTTTCTTCCCATGGGCGTAGGCACAAACTACAGAACGTCACCTGCTACGATCCTGCTTACATCGAACTTTACACTTCATAATTGATTTTTATTTTTTTATCTGCTGTGTGTGTTTTAGTCTGTGCTAAATAAATGTATTTTCTTTCTTTCTTTACTCAATATATTTATTGCTTCCACATGTGAACTTAGGTGGTAGGTTTAAAAAAATAATATATGATCATTGTGGACCCTGTCCGGCACAGCAAAAGTAGGAGAGAGGAAGAGGGATTTTCATTTTGTTTACTTAGTTATTTATAATTATTGTAATTATTTATTGTAATTATTAGTATTTTATAAAACTTGTAAATTAAAATTTGTCATACGTTACTCGGCCAAAATGTAAAGCGCCGCGTAAAAATCCAAACATTTTTGGATTTAGGTACAAGCCTGTCATAACTGTGTGTCATCGTGAGGAAACCGGCATGCCTGAGAGATATTTCTCGACGGCATGTGAAGGCAAGTCAGAGGCCCATGGGCGGCTTTAAAACTTTGACACCAGGTTAGTCACTAACCACACGAAAAGAAGCCTGTGTAGGGAGTAATGTGGACCTTTTTACACTAACCTATTTAGTGGCAACACCTACACAGTTACTTAACTTACGCTAAGTGTTCTTCAATTTACGTTTTAGGAGAACAGTTATTTTAATAGATACGAGTTTAAGTTCTCAAATTGCGTGCGTGGCCTGTTAAATTGATATTAATAATACTAATACCTAATCCCACCTACCCATGTACCTACCTACCTATACCTTTGTTATCTTTATTAGGGTTTCGTATTTTGCAGCGAGATTAACGCTGGTTAGAGGTGAACTGTGGGTAAATTAATAATGATAAGATTTTAAATTGTGTGATTTAAGATTACGATTTTAAATCAAGGAGTATTTTATTAAAAACAAAATGTACAGTAAGATCAGAATAATCAGATTGGTAGAAAACCTTTTGACTACAGTAGCGAAAAAAGGGCTTGTGAGGGGCTTGAGTTTTCATATCGACAAATCTCATTAGTATACATGGTCCACATATTGAAAAAAAAAGACACAATGTGACATGGGTATTAGAATTCAGAAAAGGCTTACATTCTTCGATATTCTGCTTCCTAGCGCTATTTTAAGATCAGTATACATATTATAACATAACTCGCTGTAAAGATTTACCACTGATTTGCAAAAACCCTGTATAACACAACACTTGAACAGACAGACGAGACAGTGCAATTATCATTAGATATTTCGCTACAAACACTTAGATATAAACAAGACAAGGGAAAATAGAGTGCAACAGCTGTTTGTCATCACACGACCGCGATAGTTGCTAGACTATTGACGCATACAGATAAACTAGTTATTAGACAGACGGAGCTGGGAGTGGAACTTAAAATCTGTATGGTTCTTTTCTCAAAAGACCATTTCAGACACAATAATCTACATGGTCCTCATATGGCTTGACCAAGATTATGTCTGGACTTTAAAAGAGACTGTGACCTCTGAGTTTGTTTCGGCCTTTCTTCTCAGAGTAGTCGGATAGGAAACGTCGAACTCATCTAGCATATTTTTTATATTTTTTTATATGACGTGTAAAAGTGATTCCTATATCCTATTTACAGAATAAACAATTTCATTTCATTTCAATGTTTTTTGTCTAACGTCAGCCCTGGTTGAGAGATTGTTCAACATAGCACAATCTGCCTATATCGTTCAGTTCGGATACCATTTTATTTAATTCCTTATAAAGCGCTATATAATAATTTATAATAATTAGTAAACAAATATTTAATCGTGTTTAATTTAACTTGCTACTCATATCTATCAACTTTTATTTAAATATAGAACACATACACACTATAAAACTGATTTACATCCGTAAAACGTCCTCGTAACAGCAGGTCCAGTTGAAAACCAGCGTCAGACACTACTTGTCTGGCATTTATGCTGAACTGGGCCTATTTGGCGCATCCGTGAGGCACACAGTATTATTTTAAGTTTTCTTAATTTTTTCTGTTCGTGTGTGAATATTGTGTGCCTTAACCTGAGTCAAATAAATTTATTTTATTTCTTTCTTTTTCTCTGTGAGAGGGAATGGACGTATGCTGGTTTCACAGCAGTGCGGGAGACTCGCACGGGCCGCACGTACACCGGAGACCCGTACGAGTAGCGCCCGCAGTGCTCTGAAACGAGGGAGTAGTTCGATATGTTGTAAGGGCCCGTCGCTGTAAAACAATGTTCTAGCGCATCACGTGTGTCTCCGTTCCGGGAGCCCGTACGGGTCTCTCGCACAGCTGTGAAGCCAGCCCCTCACATGGACACAGTGCGGTTTAGAGGAAGTCAGATCTCCTCGAATTTTCGGTTATAGGACATGTCGGTTTTCTCACGATGTTTTCCTTCACCGTTTTGAGAGTCGTTGTGATGATAAAATGTGCCAGCTTGGGTTCGAACCTTCGACAAGTTAGTCGGGGCCGTTATCACTGGACCACCACAACTCTCTTTCGATTGTTCATCATATTTCTTTTCCAAAAAAGTAATTATACACATAACATCACGCTTATAAGTTTAGGCAGAGGTGTACCTGTACCCACTGCTCATCTGTAAAGCTCACTTCAAATCTCTACCAAGTGACTGCATACAGTTTGTAAAAGAACAAATAGCAATCATGCCATTTCGTTTAAAATGGGTTTTTATTTTCATTAATTTATTTATTTTTATATAGATTCTTTTCTATTTTGTGAATGTGAGAACGCTGTAGGCTTACTGGACTGTAGATGTATTGACCATCTTCTATTTTGTTAATTATCTGGTACTTGTTGAAAGACCTACACTGTCCTCCCATACCTATTAATATTGTTATTTGAAAATATTGTAAAGGCCAATTATTTTTTAAAGAATAACCGTGGAGTTTTTTGCCGGCTCTTCTCCATAGGAAATACCAATTGGAACCGTGCACCTAGCTTTTGACGTTTCTTATGTGCCCATGTAGGTTTATGTGAAATAAAATATTTTGAATTGTGTTCTTTTTTTAACACAATTCGAGAATTCTTTGCGATTGCTCACTTCGACACCATTTGAATTACGAAGTGATTTTTAGAAAGTAACAATTAATACTTACAAGCAATATCGATATGAAACCACAAAAAAATGCTATAGACTATTCAAGAATATTAATAGAAAACTGTCAATAAAAGACCACTACAGAAAGTTATAAGAAGATACTTCTTTTCTTATACTATCAAGTTTATAGAAGTGGATTATTGGCCCATAAATCACTGATAGTTTACTACTATAACTTTGATTTACTGCTCAATAACAAAGAAGAAATGGTTCAAAGATGATGTTGATACGGCCATAAATTATATATTTGTATGACAGGCGATATTTTTGTTTAAGAGTACGCTATCGTCATCGGGTCCTTCAGCACGAGCTCTTAGGCGACAAGGTCGGGAAATAGGGGCACTGGTCGAGTCCAAAAATATTTTGGTAAGTACCGAGCTTTATTGTCTTGGGAGCTTTTCTGGTTGGTCGCCACTATGAAAAATAACTTATCATAATATATCGTCTATAATCCCAGTATATAGTGTTAGGCAGAGGTGTGAGACTGTTTGTTAGAATTTTGGGCTTCTGACGACCCGTAACGACTGTCAAAGATCTGCGAATGACAGCCGGGACCAATGGCTTAACGTGCTTTTCCGAGGCACGGAGGGGTCTGGATGTGTATATGAGGAGCTCGTGGCTAAGTAATAATGCAGCCGAACGGGTCGATCCATCAGGTTAAGCTACGCTTGCCGGGGTTGGTCTGTAGATGGGTGACCATCTTTACATACCGAGACTCCTCCGTGCCTCGCCGTTGGTCCCGATTGTCATTCGTGGATTTTTGACAGTCGTTACAGGTCGTCAGAAGCCCGCACGTCTGTAAACCAGTCTTACCAAGGGGTATTGTATTACCCAGTTACTGGGTTGTGGAGATCAGATAGGCAGTCGCTCCATGTAAAATACTGGTATTCAACTGCATCCGGTTAGACTGGAAGCCGACCTTATATAGTTGGAAAAAGGCTAGGCAGATTGATTGGAGGGGTCTGGATATGTAATGGCTAGTCACCCATCCACGAACCGACCGTGGTAAGTCTAGCTTAATCTCCTATCAACCCGTGCGGCTGTTATCATTTAGCCACGAGCCTCTCGAGCCATTTACCTGTAATTGCAGCGGCTGGTTATAACCCAGCGTCCATTTGTCTCATAAAAAAACCGTATTATTTCATGTGTCCTATAAAATAGCGGTACTATCTCGGGTCTCTGGTACTAACGGCCTGTAAAGTGACAAGTAATAAACGAGACCGGTCACATTCACACCACAGGATGGTATATATGAAAGGGTTGGAACTGCCCTTAATGCGAATAATTCTGGTAGTTTTTGGGATAAGCGCGGTTTAGGACTGTGTCAAAATATTTTTACGAGCTGCGCCCGCGGTGTCACTCGCATAAGTCTCGATCCCGCGGGAATATTGGGATAAAAGGTATCCTATGTCCTTCTCCAGGTCATGGTCGTCATTTCAGCCGAAAGACGTCCACTGCTGGGCATAGGCCTCCCCCAAATGGGGGGGTTTGCCATAATCGCCACGCTTGGCAGGCAGGTTGTCGATCGCAGAATGGCGTTAAAATGCGTAGAGAACGCTGCTGCCCAATATCTAGCCTTGGTCATGGTCCCCATGGTCTGGTCTTCTGTTAGTTTTAATGCTCCTTTTTTATTTTTATTTTATTATTTTCTATTATTACTTACTGTTCGTATTTCCTGTGCGTGTCCCAAATAAAAAAAAATATTTCTTTATTTCTTTCTTAACCTTCGTTCTTTCTTTATCCACACTCATATTCAGTCCATAACGGTCCCACTGCTGGGACCCAGGCCTCCTCTCTATAAGAGAGAGTGGACAATAATTCACCATGCGGTTTGGTGGATGTCACATGTCTTCGAATTTTTGGTTCTTCTAGGACATGCCGGTTGCCTCATATTATAATAGGATATTTTCCTTCACCATTTTGACAGTAAAAGAAGAAATAAAGAAACAAAATACATTTATTTAGCACAGACTAAGAGGCACACAACACAACATACCTAATTATTTTACTACATATAAAAACCAAATTAAAAAAGAAAGAAAACAAATAAAAAGTGTAAAAAACAAAAAAAAAATTTTTTTGATTTGTTTGTGTTTGTGCGTTCTAAGATATTAGCAGGAAAGTGTGCCTCGCGGCTGCGCCAAATAGGCCTAGTTCAGCAAAAATGCCAGACAACTAGTGCCTGACGCTGGTTTTCAACTAGACCTGAAGTGTGAGGTGACGGAAGTAAATCAGTTTTATACTGCAATGTGTAATGTATACTTAAATATAATAAATTTGTGTAAGATTATAATAATAATGAATAATTATGTCAATAGTTAATAAATTAAATTAAATTGCAAGACAACAAAAACAGAAACCAAACTGACAAATAGAGTAGTGGTGATAATAAAGTTAAGATAGATATAGATATAAGATAAAGTAAATTACACAAAGTAAAGTGTCTGGCTGGGTTCGAACCCATGACCTACAACACGTAAGTCTGTGCCGTTACCACTGGGCCACCACCGCTCTCTATCTGCTCTTTATCCTCACTAATGTAAATGTCCAAATTGTCATGGAAAAACCGTAAAAAAACTCTTTGATTTAAACTTTTATTGAAAGCGGAGCCACGTGCTAGTTTCAGTTTGTAAGGACAAAATGAAATAGGAGATTTGTTTGTCAACGAATAGTGTGAACCATGGTTGAAAGGAAATGGCTTCCATAATGTTTGAAAACAACGGATAAATATAGCGGTTTACGAGAATTGCAATGTTTAGTGGCGAAGATTTAAAGGAAATGAATTATAGGTAGGTAGGTAGTTTTAGGTTAAAATCATATTTTAAGTGGAAGGGTCTGATGTTATAAACATAATATAAGTATAAGTATAGTTTTTTTAATTTTACTTTGATTTTTTTATTGTTTTGTATTTTTTATTTATGTTTAGTGTGTTTTTAGTTTAATTTGTGATTTCCTGTGCGAGTCTCAATAAATACTTTTTCTTTCTTCTCTTTATAAGTCTTTTTTATTTATTTAATATACAACGTGCCAATACAATGGTGACATTCATTTAACACACGGGTAGGGCAGGGCTAGTGGCCAGTAATCATAAAAATAGAATAAGAAAAATTAATTCATTATTTGATAAATATAAATGTTCAAACGTTCGTCGACATACTCTGCCTTTTCTTCAATTCATCTTCTCCTTGTGCGTTATTCGTTTTATTTTCATTGATGCGATGTTAAGATCCGTGGCCAGTTGTTAAGTACAGGTTGCTCCAAGATGCTATTTGAGTTTGTAACTAAATCAATAAATGAATAAACGTTTAAAGAAATTAAAATATCTTCATAAAAAGAAAACGCTAATCCGTATACGTGTGTTAAATTAATGTCACCATGGAAGCGCCACGTAATATAAGTGCATAACATTTATCAGGTAAAAAATTTTTGTACATACCTTTCTATACAAAAATTACACAGATAACATGTTTTTTCGGTATGTAAAGATGGTCAGCCATCAAAATTCAAAATTCAAAATTCAAAAGTCATTTATTCAAACTAGGCTGAGAATCAGCACTTTTCGAACGTCAAAATTACATAAGACAGTCCCCCAAAACGCCCACCCTTCACCACTTCCTAGTGCATTAGCTGGGAAGAAGAAGTGGCGCAACAAACTCCCCAGCAGCACAGCTGTCTGTTCAGTTAGAAGAACAAAAAAAAAGATTCTATATAATAGTATTCAAAATAATTTACATTACGTAACACAAAACATAATTCAAATTATTAGCCATATGTTAGCTAGCACACGCCAATATACCAAACAAAATCATCGAGAACTCAACCAATCAATCATCGATACTCAGGCCGAAATAAAAAAAACTAAACGTAAACAGAATTAATATCTAAATAAAAAAGCCTCCAGGCATAAAGGGCGTGCCCGCTTACATATAGTTGTAACTGGAAGTTATAAATGATAAACTAGGACCATCGATGTAAAATAAATAAACAAAGAGTTAATTACTAATAACAGTAAATAATATGATCAATTATTGTCGAGGTCACTAGCTAACCATATATTGCAATACAACTCATAAAAAAACAGTGTGATGAGTAGATTTTGTCAAAAATAAATTAAAGTTAAATTAAAATAACTTGACTTAAAAAGTCAAATAAAATAAACAATTATATAAACTCATATAACTTGTCAGTACGTAAGCTGGAGAAAGAACATAAACATTGTCTTGAGTTAATCACAGCGACCAACTATTCTTATCATTTAAGTAGTCGTTGATAGAATAGTATGCCTTTGAACAAAGATTGGATTTTACTTTCGTTTTAAACGCATTAAAAGGCAAATCTAGCAAAGAAGAGGATAGCTTGTTATAAAAGGTTATACCAAGCCAAACAAATGAGTTATGAACCTTATGAAGCCGGTGAAAGGGAGCTCGTAGTTTGTCCTTATTTCTAGTGTTAACATTGTGAAAATCACTGTTTTTAGTGTATAAGTGTATATTTTGCCTAATATATAAGATATTGGCGAAGATGAATTGAGATGCCACCGTGAGGATACCAATATCTTTGAAAAAATCTCTCAGAGAAACTCTGGCACCAAGCTGGTAAATAGCGCGAACAGCTCGTGTTTGAAGAACAAATATATTTTGAATATCAGCAGCTTTGCCCCACAGCAGAAGACCGTAGGACATAACGCTATGAAAATAACTAAAATAGACTAACCGAGCTGTATCGACGTCAGTGTATTGTCTTACTTTCCTGACGGCGTAGGCGGCTGAACTGAGCCTTCCCGCTAGGCTCGATATATGTGGGCCCCACTGAAGTTTGGCATCTACTGTTATGCCCAGAAAAACCGCCGAGTTTACAGATTCAAGCACCTCTTTATCTAAGACGATGTTGGGACCTAGATTTCTAACATTTGGTAGGGCAAACTTTACACATTTCGTTTTCTTAGTATTTAGAACTAGGTTATTTGTCGTAAACCAATCCGTAACCATTGAGAGTGCACTGTTTACATCGTCAAAATCTTGTCTATTCCTGTCTACTTTAAAAATAAGAGAGGTATCATCTGCGAACAGTACAACTTCACAGATACCCTTTAAATAGAATGGTAAGTCATTGATATACACTAAGAACAAGAATGGACCCAGTATTGAGCCTTGAGGTACACCTAACTGAACTGGTAGCCCAGAAGATTTCACACCATCAACATCTACACATTGGGACCTATTATGTAAATACGAATTTAAAACGTTGAGAGCTTCGTTTTTACGCAAAAGCGTGTCATGGTGCACGCAATCAAAGGCTTTGGAGAGATCACAGAAAACCCCAATAGCATTTTGCGAGTTCTCCCATGCGTTAAATATGTGTTTCAGCAAAGCAACACCCGCATCTGTAGTCGAACGACCTTTTATAAAGCCATATTGTTCATTATGAAGGAGGCTATTTAAATTAAAATGTCTAAGCAACTGCTTGAGTATTAACTTTTCAAATATTTTGCTAAATGCTGGTAAGATAGAAATAGGCCTGAAATTGCCAACGTCACTTTTATTACCTGATTTAAATAATGGTATGACTTTACTATTCTTCATGAGGTCAGGAAAAGTTCCTAAATCAACACATTTATTAAAAGTAACAGCTAGATAGGGGGCTACGATGTCTATTATATTACTTAAAAGTTTAATGGAGATGCCCCAGTAATCACCAGTGTTTTTAGACTTGAGTGTGTTAAAAACATTAACTACATCACGAGGCGTTACATGTTCGAAGCTAAATAAGGGACTATTTTTAGACACACTACTAAGCAAAAGGTTTTCCGCTTTAGACGGGGATGAATTTAAGTAGCGAGTGGTAGTTACAGGTATGTTGGCAAAAACTCATTAAACGCCTCAGCTACGTAAGCTGCTTTATTAACTAATTTATTGTCGACCATAATCTCAAGTTGTTTATCTTGTTTAACCGACTTACCCGTTTCATTGTTAATAATTTTCCAAGTGGTTTTTACTTTATTATTGGATTTTTTTATTGTATCGCTTAAAAATTAAGATTTAGCAAAAACACACCTTTTTAAATAATTTTGAATAATTTTTGACATACTCTAGGAAAGGAGTATCAAACCTGTATTTTTTCGAACCATATAACTCGTATAGTCTCGCTCTACTTTTATAAATTCCTGGAGTGGCCCATTGGTTAAAGTCAAAGTCAAAGTCAAGTCAAAGTCAAAACAATTTATTTCAATTAGGCACATAAAAGGCACTTATGAACGTCAAATTTACAAAAAAATAGAATTGATTCTAGTCGCCCCTTCCAAAAGGTAGTTTTCGTATGGAGAAGAATGGGCAAGAAACTCCACCGTTACTCTTTTAAAATGTTTTTACAATATTTTGTATACATTAATTATATAATTATATGTGAAGACGATGCATCTAGAATAAGATTACTATACCACGATAGGTAAAAAAAAAGGAAAAAAAATAAAGCAATTGCAGATAAATTAATTATGATAGATAGATACATGGTGCTCACATATTTACAAACATTGCAAAATTATACGATATTCCTAACATTTCAACAAGTAATACTAATAAGTCAGTGTGTGAGTTCAAGAAATCACAGAATGTAAAATCAGAGTTATAAAAAATAACAAACTATATAATTAAATAAGCAACCAGTTTGATTTTGTCTAGACTCTAAATTGTCCTATGGAGCAGGACCAGCATGTTTCCAAGCATTCTTATCTTGGATATAATCCTCTAATTTGTAATATGCTTGTTTACAGAGTGTACTTTTAATATGAGTTTTAAATTTTCTTTCATTTAATTGTAATATATCACAAGGTATTTTATTGTAACATTTAACACAGTACCCCATAAAAGATGTATGTACTTTAGATAATCTGAAAAATGGTTGATCTATTTTATCTTTATTTCTAGTATTAAAATTATGTCTATCACTTATTTTATTAAAAATACGAAGATTTTTTCTTACATACATAATATTTTCATATATGAATTGGCAAGGTACCGTCATAATATTAATCCTTTTAAATAGTTCCCTGAGAGATTCGCGACGATGTAGATTATAAATGGCTCTGACAGCTCTCTTTTGTAAAATAAATATGGATTCAATGTCAGCAGCCCGACCCCACAGTAAAATGCCATACGACATAATACTGTGGAAGTAACTAAAATAAACCAAACGCGCGGTTTCTACATCTGTTAACTGTCTTATCTTTCTAACAGCATAAGCGGCCGAGCTTAGGCGCCCCGCAAGAGATGTTATATGAGGTCCCCATTGTAATTTCTCGTCTAGCGTGATTCCTAGGAAAACCGTTTGATTAATAAATTCTAGTTTTTCTCCATTCAATATGATGTCACATTCGCTACTTCTAACATTAGGTAATTTAAATCTAATGCATTTGGTTTTTTTTTTATTTAGTACCAAATTATTTACCGTAAACCAATCTTGGACTTGAAAAATAGGACCTCGGCTTATACTGTCGCTGGGGGACGGCAGCAAGGTACAAGCTGGATCGGATCGTGGTTACTTAGGGACAAATTGAAAGATACAGGCTTAGCGGCGCGGGCTGGCTCGAGCAAGGGTCGAGGATTAAACTTGATTGTCATACAAACAAACCATTTACATAAACTTTTGGCTGCAGTAACCTAGGGTATACTTTAACGATATAATAATGTAATAATATTTTTTTTTCATAAGATTATTTAAATATTATAAAAACTACATTATTAAAAAACGGAATTGGGTTCAAAATCTTTATTGAACATAGAAGTAATGAAGTTTCTTAGCTCAAACATGAAATCCAAATCCAAACCAACAAAGAAACTTCAAATGAACTTCATTTTACGCTTCCATTTTATAAAAATGAAAAACCAGTAAAGAGATCACATACAAAATTAAATATTAATTTGGTACAAAACCGTATAGACTTGTAGAAACCGTATTAAACCGTATTTCTTATTAATACTTACTCTGATAAGTCAATTATTGACTTGAACTTCGGTCGAGACATTTAAGCCGTTGGGCTTAGAGACTTAGATCAAACAAAAGTGGACTGGATTTCTTAAACCAACTGGCTTAGTACCGAAGTTTGCGCTGTCGGAGCATTATAGTTATAATTGAATATTAAATTTTGAAGAGAGGTTTTCGCTGGTGCAGTTTCTGAGTAGTATCTAGTGTTGAGATTGCAAATTTTTGCCTACGACAAAGATATATCAAAGATAGGCTGAAGTGGAGGTCATCAATCAATCAATTTTTTAATCAATTATTCAATAAAAAAAAAGACGTGTGGCACTCGGAGACTGCCGCGGTAAAGCTATTGCATAGCATTTTTTATCAACTTATGCAATTTGTGTCACAGTAATGCGCGCGCATCTTAAAATTTCACTCTCATCATTTTTTCATAACGCGCCTAAAGAAGTATAACTTCAAAAAAACTATCACCGCTGTGCCGGTCGGCGTGGGGGGTGTTAGGGTATTTTCGTTACGGAATTTCTGGATTCGGTCTCCACGCTCAAGGCCCGCTATAGAAGCTATGCAATAGCTTAAAAATTAATCAATTATTCAATAATTTTTTTAATCAATTATTTAATTATTAATCAATTATTCAATTTTGACCCCCATCAGCGCAACATATATTTATCTTCCACACTTCCCTATTAGTCACTTCTCATCGAGATGAGGAGATAATGTGTGATGTGATGAAGTGACTACCTCGGTAGTGACCCCCTTTCTATCCACATCATCTGTCACCCAGTCCATCCATCGTTTCTTTGGTCTTCCTCTACTCTTATAGCCATCCACATTCATTCTTAAAACTTCCCTGTCACCAAACTTGAAAATTTAAGAAGATTTCCGCACAAAAAAGTTCGGTTGAAATGAAGGTTAAGATGTATTTTTTCACATCATAGCATCATACTTTGACATGGACAAGGTCAGGGATTTATTAGACGTATGAAAAACCTCAGTGTTCATGAAGACGAAAATAGAGTCCCATTTGTCAAATGTGCTACAGAAAGTTTTTTGTCAAGTCCTGATGAAGTGTTTGAGGTATTCGGGGAAAAGCCTACCTTAACGCTAAATAATAAATTCATTAGGAAAAACGAAAATTTTGTAGAAAAAAATATGCGGATGCTTGATCTGACTGGTCTGTCAAGCTTAACTAAATGTTTCCTACATTTAATCATGTGGGACTAACATTAGTGACAAGAAAGGAATTAACTTTTATCTACGTTTATTTGACAACTTAGGGTCCAGCAAAATTACAGCGCCTTGATATACTAGGTACTTAGAGTCTTAACATTATGGAGTTTATTTATAAACGTTGCTTAAAGTTAGATAATGATTAGCGACTGTTTAACCATACGTTTTTGACGTTTGAGCGTCACTTAACTTTAAACAACATTTATAAAAAAAACCCTACAGCCTCTAAACCGAAAGTCCCTTTCGTAGTCTTCCACACCTTTCCCTCATTAAATGTTTTCTACTCCTCCCTAATTAGTGACCCACGGCCTGAGTTACCCTCCATTCACAAAAAAATACTTTCGTAATTAAAGAAATTACATTCCCTTTTCCTTCACTCCCATTTCACGAGTTATCCCCCTTAAACTACTTCTCGTCTTTTATAGAAATAATAAATTATTCTCAGCGTGTTTTCGAGGAAAATCTTCAAAGACTTTCGAGCACTTTTCGGACAATCGCACCCACTCTTTCGACGCGCCAAAGTGAAAAAGGACAAAAGCGCGAAGTATTTTTGAGAACTCAAACACACTTTTTAACAATGGTGTATAAAAACAAGAATAAAATAAGTAAAAATATTTAATTATTTTACTCTCGAGAATCTTTTCAAGTCCGCCAAAGGCCAGAAAAGCGGAGTGTCTTTATTTACTGAGGGCTGGAGAGGCCTGTCTTCGAAGTGGGGTCGTCCCCACTTTTAACAGGAAAGATGTTGTTCTGTAAGGGTGACGTCAGATTGTCGCGAGGCGAAACGAATTAAGTTATGACGTTGACTTTTTTGGCGGTTACACAATTAATTGCTTCCCGATTTTTTTACGTTTTTCTTCTAGAAAACTTTTAAGGTAATAAAACAGGTGATTAGACAACTTACGTAGGTCGGAAGTTCAACATTTTATAATATTTACAGAGTTTACTATGATCCTTTATTGTAATCTGTGGTCTAGTTCCGCTGCAAAAATTATATTTAACGTGTCTTTATAATATACACCTATGTTCGTGTGCTACGAGTCACATAATTGTTTACGATTTTTTCATGGCCCTAAAAATTTACCGCACAAATCAACTACGCAATAAACGCGGGAAATTAAAAAGTGACCTTCGTCCAATTTTTGAGTACCCACACCGCGTTTCCAATCATTCCATTAATTTCCTGAGCACTCAAATTCTGACACGACTCGCGATAAGCTCGTCAGCCACGCGATAATCACGTCAATCTGCTCGAGCCCTTACCGGTGTTTCGTAGAATCAACGTCAAAATATAATAACATTGCTTTATTCGACGTATTGGCAGTTTATCCTAAGTTATTACAACAGAGAAGCGATTTTGTGACGTTTGTTTTCTGTTTGTCCAAAGCCTTTGAGCGACATTTCCAGACGATTTCTTTTGCTTGTTATTTCAATATATTTTTTAAGAGGATCTTTGCTGTTTATTCTGGCGTGTCTTTTGTTATTTTTTTCCGGGTTGGTTGAGCTTAAATATCATAAGGTTGGGAGATTTTTTTGAAGACAGTAGTCTTACTTCTCTTATTTCCGTTTTATCCATGGACTTATTTAAAATAATTGGACAAGCTTTTGTTTTATTAAAAGCAAAAGAAAAAAATAAGTAACATTGGTATATTTACAGATTCTTAAAACGTATTTTGTTACTACAAGCTTTTCGGTTAATAATCGGCAGATAGTTATTAAATTGACAAATAAAAAATGCCTGTAATGAAACAAATGGCAGTTTCATTAACAAAATAATATCTAGTCAAACCAGTAGAGTATGAAATCCTGAATAAATGACATCCACAGTTTCTAAAAACCCAAAAACAAACGAACACACACAGGTTATATCCACAAATCGCTGCAACAAATATCATGTTCAGGTCATGTAACATTCAACACAAACTCACCTACTTATTACATCACATTAGATGTCACATGACATCTTCATGTAACATTAAGGCGACACCCAATATAAAACATTACGTGATGACATCACTGCCTCGTTGGCCTAGTGGTCGCAAGCGCTACTGCTGAGCATGAGGTCCTGGGTTCGATTCCCAGGTCGGGCAAAGTGTTATTGGGTTTTTCCATCTGGAATTTCTCAGTAGCAGCCCGGAATCTGGACTTGTGCTAGTTGATAGCAATAGGCTCGCCCCCTATTACGCTGCCTGTCCATTGAAGCGGAGCGAGGCAGCGGAGAGGAGAATGGCAGCGGAGTGGAGCGGAGTTGCGGACAGTGTCTGTCCATTGATGCAGAGCGAGGTAGCGGAGCGGAGTTACGGACTGTGCAGAGCGAGGTAGCGGAGCGGTGTTGCGGACTGTGCGGAGCTAGACCGAGTTCACGTATTCACGCATTGCCTCTTCGCTTTGCCGCTCCGGTTCCCCGCTCCACTTCTCCACTCCGTTTCCCCGCTCCGCTTCCCCTCTCTGCTTCTCCGCTCCGTTTCCCCGCTCCGCTTCCCGGTTTTGTATGAATTTTTAAACTAGTTCGCAAATCCCTCTCCACTGAAGCGGAGCGGAGGTTTTATGCAATTCCATTGGTTAATATTGGCACACCGCTACTCCGCTCCTCTCCTCTCCGCTCAAGTGGACAGGCAGCCTTACGTGGTACTTAAATATAAATGGTGAAATGTGGGTGTACTATAGGTACACCTCTGCATAACTCTTTGGGGAATGCAAGCGTGATGTTATGTTATGTTATGTTGTGTTAAGGTATGTTGTGTTGTTATGTAATGTTATCACTGCTCATCGTATTATATAGTCGACCTCGTAACCGCTTTACAACCGTTGACAACAATTCCCAGTAAATTGAAACTTCACTTAGGTTCAAAGTATCTGTAACTGTCACGTAGACATTTTTTATTTTATTTTTTTTTATTATTATTATTTAATACTAGCTTTCGCCCGCGGCTTTGCACGCGTGGAGGTCGGAAATTATACCACGGGAACATACTACCGAGATAAGAAAAAAATAAAGAATAGAGAGAAAAAATATTTTTTGAGACTCGCACAGGAAATCACACATATTAAAAACACATTAAACATAAATAAAAAACAAAGTATCATTAAAATTTAAAGAAGGAGGTGTTGTACGAGGCTAAAAGGCTCATATCTCAGCATGATGCCGCGACATTTAAAAATAAATAAAAATTATGAGATAAAATATCCTATGTATTAATTCAGGTTCTAAACTATCTGTGTGCCAAATTTCATCCAAATCCGTTTAGCCGTTTTAGCGTGAAAGCGTAACAAACAAACAACAAAATTACTTTCGCATTTATAATATTAGTTATGATATAATTAAGAACCTCACAATAAAACGTTTCATTTAATAGGACACACGGCACAGTTGGCACAGCAACTTTTTTTTATATTTTCTAATTTGCTCCCTAAAACTGATCACCATACTTAAAATTAATTTATTTTCGTTACACATCCGCGTTTGGGTCACAAAAATTGATAATTATGTTTACCAAATTTCAACTTAATCAGTCCAGTAGATTCGGAGCAAATTAGCTGTGATTAACGGATAGTCACACGAATATATAATATAATATAAAAGTTTATTCATGTAAAAAGGTAAAATACTAAATACAAATTTGTTTAAATCTACGAAAAATAATTTTGTGTTATGTGCCTGAACTAGGTCATCCTGTATATCAGGCGAGGCAAGGTACAATATTTCTAAATAATCACATTTAATTATACAAATCTAGTCATCGAATTGGTATGTAAAAAGGTGTAAATAATACAATAAATCCTACTTACTAAAATCTTATTACCTAACCTAAAGCTAACCTTACTTAGCTAAACTTAATTAATACAATGAATGATCCTTTATAGGTTCCGTTTTTTCATTTGCACGTACGGAGCCTTAAAAACAACAACCGTAGACAATATAAAAAAAAAATATTGCTGCAGTTGTCATTTTATGACGTGCAAGCGATATTCAACCTTAGGGTGATATTGCTAAACAAGGTCGACTATACAAACTACCTTCAATATTAGCATATTACAAGTTCTCAACTGACTGAAGGTAAGGCGCCTGTTAGTACTTTGATATCGGAGCAAGATATCAATATGCGTGGAGCACTCGCTTTGATACAAGCTTCTACGACTAGGATTATAAATTGAAAAGATGCAGATGATCTGATTTTACTGTGAAGTCAATCGCGAAAAAGTTATGAGCGCTCATATAATAATATAACATTTGGGTCGAGTAGGTATTGAAGTTTTGTATGGGACAGATGGTTACTTTTTCCATTACAAACACACATTACACACATCAATCACATCGTCATTCATCATCATTATTTTTTTACATTATTCTTTATCCATACGATAATAGTCATAGTCATGGAGAAAGTTGTTTAGTTTGTTGTTTTGTACCACACCCTGAGATATGACCACCCCTTTCTGAAACATGCTGTATAGCTCAATATGCAACTAACGCGGATATCATAATATTAACAAAAAGGACTTAAAGCTCTCTAATTTTAAAACCTTTCATTAGACGTTCGATAATTTCTTAATTTAAATTCCGAATCTTGCGTCGATAGTCACTTGTTGTAATTTTACAGAACATAACATCACGCCTGTATTACAAGAAGCATTAAAGAACGAAGAAAATAAATTTATTTGACTTAGGTTAAGGCACACATTATGCACACAAAAACAAAAAAAAACAGAAAATAAAGATTACAATAAAATATATAAATAAAATAAAATAAATATTATTATTTATCTGAAATATTATTATTTATATTAATTATAAAATTAATATAAATAATAATATTGTGTGCCTCACGGCTGGGCCAAATAGGCCCAGTTCAGCATAAATGCCAGACAACTAGTGTCTGACGCTGGTTTTCAACTGGACCTTATGTTACGAGGACGTCTTAGGGATGTAAATCAGTTTTATAGTGTGTATGTGTTCTATATTCAAATGAAAGTAGATAGATATGAGTAGCAAATAATATTAAAACTCGATTAGATATTTGTTTGAAAATAATTTTAAAGCGCTTTATAAGAAATGAAATAAAATGGTGTGGTTGCACAAGAAACAATGGACGGTCGTCAATAAACAATAGATATCATCATGTATTTATAGCAATGAAACATTTAAATTAATCATGTCTAGCTTCCGTTGGGCATCTGTTAGGCAAAGGTGGACCTATAGTACACGACCCAAATTTCGCCAGTTGCCAGGCACAAACCCAGACTCCGAGCTGCTACTGAGAAATTCCAGATGGGATAATCCAATAACACTTTCCTAACCAGGGAATCGAACCCAGGACCTCATGCTCAGCAGTAGCACCTGCGACCACTAGACGAACGTCAAAGTCAAAGTTCTGATTATGGCCATGGACAAAAGATTTATTTTATATCAGCATGACAAAATTTTTTTTTGGATTCAGTTTGCTATCGAAAAGTTTTGATTCCAGCTGGAAAGGTTTATCTCAGACTTTTATAACACCATTGCATGTATGTTGGTGTCTGAAAATCAACACAATTTTTAAATTGCTTTACAATCTTAAGAGGCTTTATCCTAAAAGTTGGCAACGTCGCAAATAAATGTCAAAAACTAGCGAACTAGAATATTAATAATGAATTGCAATTATAACATTGAATTTGATGTTGTACCCATCTTAGGTGTACAAAACGCATTTGAAAATTTTCCAAATAGTTTTATACATCTAAAACTAAACATTCGGTGTTACGATATTAATTATTGCATTTCATAATCAATATTCTAATTCGCTAGTTAGCCACATTTTTTATTTCCACACAGTAATATTGCTAAATTAATCAAAACAGTGTAATATTTGACATCTATTTGCGGCGTTGCCCACCTTCAGAATAAACGCTCTTAACGTAATGTTCAATGGAGATTGAATATTACGTCTATTGAATCCATAAATATAAGTATTTATTATTATTTCTAAGATTGTATCTAATATTTTATTATCTATAAATTATCGTATTGAACAAACCGACTGTTATTACGTCAAATTTCTCACGTACACTTACGTTATTTTTTTTTATCTGCCTAGCCTTTTCTCAACTGTGTTGGGATCAGCTTCCAGTCTAACTAGATGCTCCAAGAAGCGCCTGCTTATCTAACTTCCACAACCTAGTTACTGGGTAACATGATACCCCTTGGTAAGACTGGCTTTTGGGCTTTTAATTACCCGTAACGGCTGTCAAAAATCTACGAATGACAACCAAGACCAACGGCTTAACGTGCTTTCCGAGGCACGGAGGGTACTCGATATCTAATGAATGGTGACCCAACTACAAACCGGCCGTGGCAAGCGTAACTTAACCTTGGATCTACATGTACGGGTGTTATCATTTAGCCACGACCACGACCCCACCCAACCCACTATTACATCCAAGCTACACCTTTTAACGTGACCTATTCAGTCAACTTGCAACTTACTTAATTAATAGCCACTCAATTTCAATGATCACCACATTAAGATGTTTGGAGGATATTACCGAATCCTTTATCTCGAAATGTATGTTTAATGCAAGATAATGTTATTCTAATACGATTAAGGGGGAATCGAAACGTGCCAACACTTTGAGTGCCTTTTCCGAGATGTCGACATTAGTCGTTATTTTTCATAATCGCTGGGATACGTGGTCGTTGAACCTACCGATGGCGATCAACACGACATAGGAGGTCCTCACACGACCGCGTGACAAAAACGTAACGATTTTCGAATCGAAAATACAACTATCCTAAAGGCAGACAGGCGCGACACGACAGCGTGACGAGACTCTAGCTAGTAGAACAATTTCTATGAAAAACTTTATGGAAATTGTTCTACCAAAATCGCGTCGTACCGTCACGTGGCACACTCGTAAAAATCTACGAGCTATTTTGTGTACCCTAAACCGGGCTGTGACCTGGGCTTGTACACAAAATAGCTCGTAGATTTTTACGATTTGTGTACAACCCCTAAAGCATTTTGGTTAAAAGAATTGTGACAAGCACAATTAGTTTCACTCATAGATATGGATAAAGTCTTAAAACTAAGAAAATATTATGTGAGAACGTGTTAGGCCTACGTAACGTTTACTCAGCGGGTTCGTGCTGGCCCCACTGCACTGTTTCAAAACAGTGACGTCTGCGGCGACAACGTTGTTTCACATGTTTTCATAATTATTTTAAGTGTTTACATGCAGTTATGTACTAGATTATAATCCTCAAGTGTTGTCTTATTAACATTGTAGAGATTTTTTTCAGAGATAATAATTAGCAGACCGAGATAAGGAAATAACTAGAGAAACAGAAGACAAGACGCAATTCGGTAGAGAGTAATTTAAACGAAAATAACATAAAACACATAACATTACGCCTGTATTCCCCAAAGAGTTAAGCAGAGATGTATCTATAGTACACCCACATTTCGCCAGTTATGCGAAAATACATTGCAAGCAAATACAATACGCCCGATATAACTTGGCAGTTCGGAGCTTCGCGCAGAAGGCTGCGCAACAAAAAAATATACGAACCAAATGGTGACATGAGGCGAGTGTGAGTGAGAGAACATGCGCGAAAGTTCTTAGAGCCTATGTTCAGAATTGCCAAATCGGCCTTATTGTACGTGCATTTGAAGCATGAAAGACAAATGAAGAAAGTCAGCACGAACTGTTTTAGAGTAAACATACATTCTCGTAATGAAAAATAAACACCGCACCATCTTCCACCTTTAGTTAACTCAAAACATGCTTAACAGTTCCTTAACCAAAACGTACTCTAATAATAAATGGACCCTTCTCACAATAGCTACTAAAACTGTTTTCTCAATAATGATAATAGACTGCCGGATATCCTTGAATTGGATTACATCAGGAAACTGCCCTACCGAAAACATTTCCATATATCTCTTACGGACGTTTTATTGCTGAACTAATTTATCCCCTGGTGATGTAAGTAGGACTATGGACTTTATTTTACGATCTCGAGTTAGGAGATGAAAAGGTTAAGGTCAATTATTTTGATGTGTTATTGGGTGAAAAACGAGCAGGCAACCCACCTCGTGTTAAGGGTCACAGCCACCTAAGGTCATCTGCGATACCATAGGCATTGCGTTCCAAAGAAAAAGCTGGAATGTCTCTCATTCCTGTGTTATAATAAAAACGCTTCTGCCCGCGACTTCGTTCGCGTGAAATTTCTTGTTGCCACCGACCTATCGCGTCGCAACGCATCGCTCGGCCGCACCATTACTTCGTTTTCGCGTATATAGCGTTCTTTCTGACTTATTTTCTTTTTGTGATGTTAAATAACCTACGAGTATAAACTTCCTCAAGAATTAGGCTATCAAAAACGCAAAAAGAATTAATCAAATCCGACTGGTATTTCCAGAGATTGGACCGTCCAAACAAACAAACTTTTCAGCTTTATTATATTAGTATAGACTCGTACAATTTTATACAATATATGCCATTCGATGAAATTTTTCAGCAAATAAAATTGTACACTAGTTAAGTTTATTGAAAACTGAATTATTCTTTATTGGCACTGCCAGTTGTCAGCATCAAAACTCTATTTTCACTGCGGATACATATATGTAAGGGGATTTAATAGTTCGTGCAGAATAGCACTGCAGGCAGATATAACAACAAAAGCTGTGAAAATACAGTGTGTGTGTGTGTGTGTGATATAAAGTGTGCGTGTGTGTAATAGAGTGTGTGTGTGTGGTATTTATTTTAGAGACAAGCGAACCTAATGAAAATTGTTCAAAAACATTATCTACAGCTGTCTGATCAGCTGTCAGCTGTCCGCTGTCAGCTGTCTGATTTCAATTATTTTTTAAGGAACATAAAGTGCGGTCACCATTTTTAGGGTTTTTTTTCCATACCCAAAAGGGTGCCAAAGTCCGAAAGGGATACCGTGGCCCCTGGCAACGAAAAGGCAGTTTAAGGAAAACGGGGGGGGGTTATAGTAAGATCCAGTAAGAGTCTGACACGCCCTCCCGCTCGTCCCAGAGCGGGAAAAGTTATTAGATATATTCCCACCCTAAAAAAAAGACCCTATTACTAAGGCTCCACTGTTCATCCATCCGTCTGTCACAGGGCTCTATCATTTGAACCGTAATAGATAGAAACTTGAAATTTTCACAGAGTGTAGAAGCAAAAAAAAAAATGGATGTCCCCATACAAGAAAGTTGTTTTTTTTACTAAAGCATTAAAAAAAAACCACAGACACAACCTTTATCTATTGTCTGCATCTAGATTCTAGACACAGGACATTCACCTCAATTGCCAAAAAAAAAAAACAATGATCACCAAGAACATACCACCACAATGTAAAAATTAATAGTGTCAAGACTTATCGCACACGATCGACACCTCTGAAGCACACTGAAGGCTTTCCATTACTTTTATGGCACCATAAAACTTCGTGAAGTGAATGGGATATCTTGAGTCATTGACAGCAGTGTAGACTGTCGTATGTTTATTATCATTCTTAATTTATTTATTCGTATACAGGATGTACCAGAAAGGTGTGCTCAAATTTAAGGGGGTGTAAAAAATTATCAACGGTCCCGTACAAAATTTTAATACCTACTCGCTCGACCTACATGTTTGGGACGGCTGATTATTTTTTCTATAGATAGTTTTTTTATTAAAATTACGCGCGTAAGGCTGCATGTCCACTGGAGCGGAGAGGAGAGGAGCGGAGTAGCGGTGTGCCAATATTAACCAATGGAATTGCATAAAAACCTCCGCTCCGCTTCAGTGGACAGGGATTCGCGAACAAGTTTAAAAATTCATACAAAACTGGGAAGCGGAGCGGAGAAACGGAGCAGAGAAGCGGAGAGGGGAAGCGGAGCGGGAAAACGGAGCGGAGAAGTGGAGTGGGGAACCGGAGCGGGGAAGCGAAGAGGCGATGCGGAAAAATACGTGAACTTGGTCTAGCTCCGCACAGTCCGCAACACCGCTCCGCTACCTCGCTCCGCATACGAGTTAGTGGTATTTGGCTCTGATCCCGCTGGAGATTCGCTTCAAAGGCTCATAGAGCATAACATAAAGAGATTTACAAAAATAAAACACTGGGTTCATTATAGAGTTTCATTACAAAGAATTGCTTATATCCTTAGTTTGGAAAAAGGTTGAGGAAAAAAGTAGAGCTTTGTAAAATGAGCCAATTAGCAAGGCTGGTAACGAAGCGAACGTGATTGGTTATTTCTACGTAACTACGAAAAGCCGTTCATATTACCGTCGCTCGCAAAGGCATTAAAAGATCATGCATTTAAAGATGCACTCCGAGTGTAATGCAGTATTTAATTTCAATCTATTATTTCAAAGAACTTTAGGCTAGGCAAAGTCAGGAATAATGTTACTGGATTTTTCCATCAGGAATTTTTCAGTAGCAAACTGGAGTCTGTATAATATGTGCGTGGTTGATAGTAATATGCTTGCCGCCTATTACATGGGACTTAAACTTAACTGGCGAAATGGGTTACAGGCGTGATTACAACAACAATAACACATAAGTTATTATAATAACACAATGTTATGTTATTTTACAGTAAAGCTGCAGTATTTAATGCAGTGACCTGTAGGTACAGGTTTTTTTTTAAATCTCAAATGAGGTACCAGTCTTTCACATCTTCCTAGATTGTTCTTATTACTTAGTCAATTGTTCTTTGTACTGCACATCCCCTCGAAAGTTATGATGTATAAGAAAAAGGCATGTATTTAATCGAACCTTTAATAATTCCCATTTTGCTTTCCTAAAAACATTATTGATAACTCTAATATAATGATTGTACCTCTTTTTGTGACCCTCATATAACTCTTATTTAGGGCTCTTAAAAATATTAAATAGCCAAAAAACTGCGACCACGCTGTTGGTCACTATTCTAACCTTGTTAGGTTAGAATAGTGACCAACCGCGTGGCCGCAGTAACTATGCTAGGGCACCCCAACAAGATGTGTTCATTTGGTCGGGGTGCCCTAGCTTAGTTACAGCAACCAATTCGGCTTGCAAGTTGTTGGTCACAGTTCAAACCTAACCCAACCCGTTTGATCAGACTACTAGTTACTAGGACGAACTGTGAGAAAAGGCCAGAAAATAAAAAAAAGGCTCATTTATTTTAAAAAGCTTGCATCAACAGAAACCTATTTTTTTTTAGAGGTTCATTAATTTAAAAAAGTGTCCATGATTAGAAGGTCAATAAGTTTTTTTAAGGATTAGCTAAATATTTCCCAAAGAAAAATATTCTCTGCCGCTACCATCTCCATTCGATAAAAAAGGAACGAAATATTTGTAAAAGGGAATTGATATTGACACGCTTCGCAAGAGACCGCAGGACGATATAAACATTTATGTAGGGACCATTTCAAGTTGACAGCGACTGGCTTTTGGTAAACTTTGTTTTCCAAAGACAGCGGTGAACGGTCCCACATTAACGGCTGTCCAAATATAGAGATTTTGACACCTAAATGTCAAATACTGGTGAAAATGACTGATTTCATGATGGAACCGCTCTTCTAGGAAACCGTAGCTTAACAGGAAGAGCGGTTTTCGTATTTCAAGTTTTACGACCGATTTGCGGTTGACTGTACAAAGTTACTTAGTTTGATGTAAGAAGAGGTAAGAGGAACAGGGTGCAAAGTTCACTCATCCTAGAAAAGGGAGGATCCACCGACCAGACGGGTATTGATGTCGGGAAGTGGTAAACCCTGCTTGCGCGATGCAGGATTTTGGGTGACGTCAGTGTGATTCGTAGTTCGCATGTGGCGTTGTAGATGCCGCCACATACAGAATGCGTAGATGACGGCTTCTTGAAGGGTCTTGTTATACCCTGTAGGCACTGTGCTGTGATTGGTTCGTAGAGTTCAGACAACAGTCGTTTCAGAGATAGCGTCATGTAAAGTTTTCATATTCCAGCGTATATTGAAGATGACTACTTCAGATATGAGCTAATATATTAATATTAGCTAAAGGTAGGTAGTGTAGGTACTCTGAGCAATAAAATCTGTTTGACAAGCGAGCCATATAAAAACAATATCCAGGGTAGGTAGTGGTGTATTGTGTGAGCTATATCAAGTCTTCTACGCTTGCGAACGACGCTCAAAAGATATTACAGTTTTTAAATAGATATAGATAAATTTTTTTTCTAATACATACAACATTACACCAGCGTAACACGCGGTCAATCTCAATCTGTTTCATTTTGCCAGTTCAACAACATTCATTGCGTTATTTACGTTCTCGACCAGCTTTTCGAACATAATTATGAGGATTAGCAATATTCTTAAAATGATTGAGATTATGATGATCGTGCGTTTCGCAAGTAGGGTGCAGTAATCCCCAAAGGATTGTGTCCTTCACAACACAATCCTCACTTTTGAAAACTTCATGAAAATCAATTTTGAGAACGCCAAAAAATAGTCAAGAAATAGTCATAAATAGTCACCAAATTAAAAAAAAAGTCGCATTATGGTTCCGAAGTTATAGCTATAAGTTGGTGAGGATTGTGGGGTGAACGTCTCCACACAATCCTCACCTCAGTGCAAGCAAACGGCTGGGAGTATCGACTTGGTTTCAATTCCAAAAAATAGTCAATAAATAGTCATAACGCTATGCCAAATCTCTAAAATAGTCATTAAGATATTCCCGAGATAAAGAGGTGTCTTGGTGAGGATTACGTGGTGAGCCTTTCTCGCCACAATCCTCACCTGATTACCGCGGAAACCTTACGTTTTTTAATTTAAATTTGGTGTCAAAAAATAGTCAAGAAATAGTCATCTCCAACCATGATAATTTCGACCTGGTTTACTATGTAGAAGTATAACATACTTCTACATAGTAGCATACATAACAACTTCCATGTAAACTTCTACATACATTATGTTTTGTACAGTCGCGAACACAAAAATTGCAAATATATTTTAATATTGTTGTATATTATATTTAAACGATAATAATATATTGTAGTTACCTACGTATTTATTATACCTATAATAAATACCTTTCTACCTCTACATAATATTCCTCCAATTTGAAATATGTATTGTAGTATGAGTAATTAAGACTACTACCGACTATCTACCTACTTACATTTCTATTACTAAAATGCCTACAGAGATTCATTAATAACCCCTTATAATTTATATTTTCTACTTTGTTTAAGTAGGGTAGTATGTAATTTACTTTATACAATACCTGCTGGGTAAGCACGTTATTACTTTTTTTTAATGAGGCAGAATGTACGTCATTACTGGTGCGGATTGAATAAGTGTATGAAAATTCATTGTTGACGTGCTGAGCGGGCAGAAGGTAACGTGCTGTTTTTTTAGTTTAGGGACATTCAGGAGCTAAATATAGTATAATGCCAAACGACAAACAAGTTTTTATCACAAAGTCCGCAAAATGATCCTGGCACCTTAATTACAATGTTACGACCGAACGGGTTATTGGTTGTATGACAAAGAAAGGTTGCAAATGACCTCTCCTACATCCCCTTAATGGATTGCCGACATATAACCAATAACTCTGTATACAATGCCGCCCATGGGCATGTGACCGCCCGTATTTTTCTGAATATTCATCAAAATTATCGAAAATTTACTGTAAAAGGGGGCGTCTATCTTTAATATTTTTCATGTTATTCATTATTGCCAAAAACTTATTTAAGCTTTTAGAAATAATAAACAGAATCCAAATCAAGCCAAACATCGAAGATATGGCAAAAATTTAAAGCAAGGCCACAAACGCTACACAAAAAATTTAAATTTAATAACATGAAAAATACTAAAGATAGACCCTTTCAAAGTTAATTTTCGATAATTTTTCATGAATATTCAGAAAAATACGGGCGGTCACATGCTCACGGACGGCATTGTATATACTAGCAACCCACCCGGCTTCGCACGGGTAGCATGATTCTATACACCAAAACCTTCCTCTTAAATCACTCCGGCAATTGGTGAAAACCGCACGAAAATCTGTTCGGAAGGTTTTCAGTTTATCGCGTTCAGACAGACGCGGCGGAGGGATTTTGTTTTATATTATGTTATGATTATGATATTCCTTATAAATAACACATACTTAAAATACCCACCTAAAATAGCTACATAACTAACAATAATACAACCAAAAATAAGGAGACCATTGAAAATACGTACTTAATAATTTTGTGCTCAACTGTACTCGACTCGAAAATGTATGTAGAAGTGTACATGGAAGTTTAACATACTTCTACATTGTAAACCAGGTCGAAATTATCATGGTTGGAGATGACTATTTCTTGACTATTTTTTGATACCAAATTTAAATTAAAAAACGTAAGCGTTCCGCGGTAATCAGGTGAGGATTGTGGCGAGAAAGGCTCACCACGTAATCCTCACCAAGATACCTCTACGAGTATATCTCTGGAATCTCTTAATGACTATTTTTGAGATTTGGCATAGTAAATACTCCCAGCCGTTTGCTTGCACTGAGGTGAGGATTGTGTGGAGACGTTCACCCCACAATCCTCACCAACTTATAGCTATAACTTCGGAACCATAATGCGATATTTTTTTTAAATTTGATTACTAATTATGACTATTTTTTGACTATTTTTTGGCGTTCTCAAAATTGATTTTCATGAAGTTTTCAAAAGTGAGGATTGTGTGGTGAAGGACACAGGATTAGGCATACTTGTACTTGTGGTATACCCACATTTCGCCAGTTATGTTTGTTTTGTGATGTCAGTTGATCCACATTTCTCTCCACATAATTTTTTCAAACTATTTTCATCAAATTCACAAATATCCCTTGTCTATAATTCAAGAGAATGATAAACTTCATCGTAAATCTAATAGAAACTATACGTCTTGTGGTCGACAAGTAACAGACGTCCTTAGAGCTAAATTGCCCGCAATCTGTCAACGCACCACCATCGGCAATAAATTGTTTCCCATCTCCGGGAAGAAATATCGAGTTATTCCCGTCCGCTACGCTTCAAATAAAATGTGAGTGCCTTCTATTTTCTCATGATTAAGATTATCACATTATCGGAATATATCACCTTTCGAGTGCCATTTTCCCTTTAAAAGGCTATAAAGGCTTAAATTACCGTTTTAATATTTGTATCTTTTTTTCCTGAATAATGTATGTCTCAGTAAAAACACGTAAGTTATAGCCTACTTCGGAATTCATATTATTACTTAACGTACGTTTCCTTTTACTTTATTACCATTGAATTGAACGATGAAACGCCGCGGCCGGAAATATTATATTATTTATTCCCATTGAATACGACATGTTGGGAAATGTAATGATCACGCCATCGAGACGCAAACAAATCGCAATTCCCATGGTGCATCTAGGAAACTATGGTGTATCAATGTAGACATATTATGGAATGTTAGTAATACACTAACAATCCATAATATGTCTACATTGATACACCATACACATCGAAATTATAATTACTATTAATTTATATTATAATTATATTATAATTACTCAAATCACAAAAAGAAAACACCACACTGTACACCACAGAATACTTTATTTAATACACTGAAACTGCACACATTTATAGTAATTACTTATTATGGTACTTACCGTTTTCCAAACTGTAATCCCTCACTTTTGGACCTTCTCATTGTTTCCTCTCTTCAACATGTCAGCAAGCATGGTCAATGCCCCGCTGATATGTTTTCTTACCATGATCTTTTATTCCTCTCCTACAAAATTCGCCCACCTAAGGCAAAACCTAAAATTCTCCTGCAGCGCAACTTTAGTGGCATGAATCCAGATGATCTCCGAAAAGATGCTAACAGCATTGACTGGTCTCCTTTAGTCAGTGTTGAGTCGATTGACGATAAAGTCAACCTGCTGACAGACAACCTTGTGCAGCTTTATGATGTCCACGCTCCTATTCGTGCTGTAAAAATTAGACATCTTCCGGCACCATGGCTTACAGACGATATTAGAAGTATAATGCACAGAAAGGCTGTAACAAAAACTAAATTTAAGTGTCGGCCCTCGCCGTCGCACCGGCAGATCCTTGTGGATGCTCGTAATCGCTGCAATAGGGTGTGTAGAGATGCCCAACGCCGCCATATCCACACCTCAGTTGAAAACGGAGATCCAGCTAAAGTCTGGAAATTTCTTAAATCCTTGGGAGTTGGAAAATCGCGGCAGGAATCGATTCCTAAAAACCTAGATATTGATCTACTAAATCAACATTTCTCATCTTCGTCCCACTGTAATGGGACCATGAAGGCAGCCACAATAAACTATCTTTCAAACCTTCCAACTCCGGACCATCACCCATTTATTTTTAGTCAATTATCTGATTGTGATGTTAAGAAGAGCGTAATTTCAATAACATCTAACGCAGTTGGTACTGATTGTATAAGTCGGAAAATGATACTTCCTGTCCTCGATGAAATCCTTCCTATCCTATGCTATATCCTAAACTACTCAATAACCTATGGTGTTTTTCCATCGATGTGGAAAGAGGCAAAAATCACTCCTTTACCCAAAAAATCGAATCCTACTTCCTTTTCCGAATACCGTCCTATCTCTATCTTGCCCTTTCTCTCCAAAATCCTAGAACGCCTTGTCCACAATCAGCTAAGTGCTTTTCTTTGTAAGAATAGTCTACTGAATCCTTTCCAATCCGGTTTTCGTCCTGGTCACAGCACCGCTACTGCCTTAGTTAACGTCACCGACGACATACGGTTAGGCATGGAAGTAGGAAATCTGACGGTTCTTTGCTTACTGGATTTTAGTAACGCATTTAACACTGTCGATTTCGATATCCTGCTTGGCATGCTTCGCTCGCTTAACATATCTCCAACGGCGATTGACTGGTTTCGTAGTTACCTGTATGGCCGCCGGCAACGTATATGCATAGAGGAGTCTTGCTCTTCTTGGTGTTATACTTCTGCCGGTGTACCGCAGGGTGGCGTTTTATCTCCTTTACTCTTCGCAATATTTATAAACTCTATTTCCAAAAAACTTCTTTCGTCCTACCACCTTTATGCAGATGATTTACAAATATATAAAAAAGCTCCCCTTTCGAATTTGGCTGATGCAATTAATAGCATAAACAAGGATTTGGATTCAATCTGCGAGTGGAGTGAGGCACATGGGTTGCAGGTCAATCCATCGAAGACTCAGGTCATTGTTGTTGGCAGCTCAAGGATGATCCCCAAGATAAACTGGTCCCAACTTCCGCAAGTCCAATTTAACGGAACTGCCATTCCAATAAGCGAAAAGGTTAAGAACCTTGGAGTTTGGATCGACAAACATCTTTCTTGGGGTTCCCAGCTACAGGACGTAAGCCGCAAAATTTTGCATCTGGTAAGTCCCTGAGACGATTGCGGAACTTTCTTCCAACCGCCACTAAAACTGCGCTTGCACAATCCCTTTTACTTCCCATCCTTGACTACGCTGATGTCAGTTATCTCGATCTCACTGAAGCACAACTAGATAAACTTGAGCGACTTCAAAACTTTTGCATAAGATTTATATTTGGTCTGCGCAAATATGATCACATTTCTGAATTTCGTACTAAACTCAAGTGGCTTCCCATACGTCTTCGCCGGAATACTCATATCTTATTTCAGCTCTACAGTATTTTGTTCAATCCTACAACCCCCTCTTATCTTAAAAAACGCTTCAAGTTCCTTCATGACACACATAATAGATATCTGAGGTCATCGGAAAACTTGAGACTAGAGATGCCGATGCATTCCACCAGCTTTTATGACAAGTCTTTTACAGTTCAAGCAGTACGGTTATGGAATGCCTTACCCGTGTCGATAAGGCGTGCTCAATCTATGTCCACTTTTAAAATTCTGGTAAAAAAACACTTCCTCTCTCCTTAAACATCATCATTACATATAGTTCCTTGAACTTGTTTCATGTTTATTATTGTATATATATATATATATATATAGATAAGTGTATGCTTTATGAATGTATGTATTTATTGTGTATGTAAATGGTACACCACTGACTACCTGCAGTATTTGTCTCTCCTTCTCCCTTTAATCCATCCAAAGGTTGTCTGTAAAAGATCGCTTTTAGCGATAAGACCGCCCATTGTGTCACCCTATGTAAAATGACTACATTTTTATCTGTATTTTTTATGGTGTACATAATAAAGAATATTCTATTCTATTCTATTCTACTTACTTGTATTATGGTCTTAGTTTATGTATTATTATTATTTCTTAAATTTATGATATGCTCAAATACAGATAAATATTTTTATTTCTTAATGTATAGTCTCACTTATTTCAGTGAAAAATAATACTAACCCGATATATTAGGTCATGCAGGGGGACGTCAATATGTGATTCCATAGGTAATTGCTGAAAACCAGCGCTGATGACATTGGGTTCGTCCGAATTTTGCGGCATTTCGCTGAGCAATGACCTGTTCTTGCACAGATACGATGCACAGCATTATTTTTCTTGTTACAAAAGTAGTTAACTCTGCAATTAGCATTTTGCTTTTGTTATGTTTTTGTTGTCATTTGCCAATGTCACAAGACTGCTAAGAGTACGTAATATAGTCTTTGGTCCGTGGCCTTGATATCAACCAATGATCAACATAATTTAAATGTTTTAAATTTTATTTATTGGTTGAATTCAGGGCCTTTGGCTACTTTTGTATGTGTGTATTTTATGTCTTTTTGCTTTTTTATGTGCGTTTTGTTTGTGCAGAATAAACATTTTTTCTTTCTTTTCTTTCTTTCTTTCTTTCTAATGAAATATGTTACTTTGTACATTGATATTTATGTTACAACCATCTTGTTTTATATAATAGTCGGTAATACGCAAGGCTAAAATCAGTTTTGAGTTTTCTTCCAAATAAAATTTATTAAGGTTTCCAATATGGCCCTTAATTAGCGGTTCATTTTGAACAATATCCAAAGGCTTTGAATTCAAAAGGTTCAAAGAGATTCTATTAATGTATTTCTCTCATACCATTGCAGACGGCTTAAATCTGAATTTAAGTTCACGGTTACAATTTGTCGTCTTCTTTTGAGAAGAATCTGACAATATATTGGACCTATTAAAATAAATTGAGTTTTATCAGGGTTAAAAATATTCAGAGTTAGACCTTTGTTTCAGTTTTGGTGGTTTATAACAAACATACATACATACAAAAAGTCACGCCTTCTTCCCACGCCACCTGCTACGATTCTTACATACTTTTGCTTCGTTTACGTCCACACACCTAGTCATATACGCACGCCAGTGGGGAGTACTACGCACCTGACCTTTCTGAAGAACAGTCACCAATAAGCTCACTGATTTGTAACAAACGTGACAATTTATTTTGGGATAATTCTAAGAGTCACGTGCGAGTCAAGTTTACTGCAATGTGTAAAAAAGGTTGTTTACGGTCTTGAAAGTTTGGGATTTTGGGAAAATATCTTACCTTACCTTAATTTATATTCTAAAGATGTGCGTATGCTTTAAACGTAAACAGAATTTTAATGTATTGTTTTTTCATTTTTCGTTTTCATCTTTTGTTTTGTTTAGTTAAGTCAATATTATAATAGTTGATTGAAATGTAATTATGATGATTGTAATTTTAAAGTACATACCTATGTTAGGATCTCTTTCTTGAGCTATGTTTGAGTCCCTTTTAAGTAAACAGATTATTTTAAATATTCATTTCACATTCATGTGAAATCACGACTTCTTTGCATTTTCCCAATATCCTGAAAAATTAATAAGTCAGGTTTTTCACAGATTCAATAACCATGTAGATTCCAGAAACCTGGAACTAAAGTGTTTTCATACCTTCACGCTTCCGTTTACTCTTCTCTGTGAGAGGAATATGAGGTACATTTTATCAACTAATAATAATAAAATAGAAAAACAAATATCCCGTGGGAAGCTGGAGGTTTCCAGCTCACACGAGTGAAAACTGGTGTAGTTTCTATATCATGTAGCTTGCGTTCCTTGTTAGAGATTTATTCAGCTGGGTAGATAAGGAGTTATAGAAGAAATTGGCTATATTCAGATTTTTCGATTTAATGGGTATGGAAGTTTTTATTATGGGTATTGAAAACTAACATATTTTGATTGGTTTAGGAAAGTATTTCAAAAAGTATTATGAATATTATCTTATTTTTAATAACTAATGCGCAGAAATTCAAACAAATGCGTGATCAAATTTATCTGATTGTCTTAAAACCCGTTAAGTTTTAAGATTCATGTTATAGAACAAACTATGAAACTTAAAGCACAAGCGTAATTTGGTCTTTTTTTATAAGCACACTATAAAACATACAGAAAACACACCTATCGTTCCCTATTCTGTTCAGTCTTTCATCAATCAAGTATCCAAGATCTAATGGCGTGTTAGAATAGACACGTTTCCAACCGACTGATTTTCAATTTCCACTAAGAAAGCCCAGCATCCTTCAGAAAAATACTTTACATTGTAAAATTAAGCGAACCAGCAGTCTCTTACTATTTGTTAGTTTCTAGAGAACTAATAATAACTTCAAGTAGGTATTTCTTATCAATACAGGAACAAACCAATAATAAAACAAAGTTTGCCAGTATTCTCATTGTTTTGTTTAAAGGCTTGTGCAGACCAGCGCGACACGAACAATACAATTTCTAAGAAAACTTCACAGTATAACAATAACCGGTGTCGCGTCGCGCGACAAATCGCGTCTGCACAAGCCTTAAGTCTTGAAACTCTAGTTATTTTGGGATAAATTGGAAAAGTTTTGTATTGGACATTATTATCTACTGCCTGTAGATGCATAGTGGAATTGCTTTTTGTCATATTCAGTTTTTAATAACTTATCTCCGAGAAAGACGAGAATAGGTACAGAAAGTATTTCAAGGTAGGCAGCGGAACTCAGGGCATATCAGAACTATTATTAATATCTACTATGCATTTCTTTTAATATTTCTCTTTTGTTGCTACATCTAGGCTAGGCCTAAAATATTTCTAAATAGTGAAATTAAACAATCATTTTCTCTTTCTCTCCTTAGTAATTATATCACATTTCATCCTATCTTGTAACTTTATATTCGTCCCCTCAGTTCTGAGAATCGTAAAACTGAATCGATACTATGCGAAAAACTTGCTTAAATATATCCTTGACTGTAGCACAAAAATCGCAATGTCCAGAAATAAAGAAATACGCATAATTTTATTAATAGCTTGGTACGTGAAAGATGTGTCATACATTATTTACGTTCTTAATGTAAATTCTTTGTATTTCATGAAATATTACATTATTATGCTGACATGAATGAAGGTGAAGATACATTTGCGTTTTGAATGGGAATAATTCCTTATGAGAGGGTGTAGATATAACTTAATTTTAAGGTAACGGTAACTTTTTATAGGTAACTCTATTTTTGTGGAGGTCAGACAGGCAGTTGCTCCATGTAAAATACTGGTATTTAGCTGCATCCGGTTAAACTGGGAGCCGAACATCGTCGGGAAAAGGCTAGGCAGATTGATGAGTTATTATTAGTAATGAGCTTTATGAACTATTTTAACATTACGTCGCATCGCTCTCTCGTCATTTTTATTTACATGTTTGACTTGCTATAGTCTGTAAAAGCCGGTCTTTAAAAAAAAATACTTGCAGATACAACGTTTGCAATAATATTATAATTAATTAATACTAGTGCTGAAATCTTAAAGCCCGGTGACAGAAAGTATCCGTACAGATATTTGAATTCTACACAAAACAAGTCGTCGTCAGTTGAATGAAATTAAAACGACAATAAAAATCCGCAAATAAATGTTCGTAGGTGTTGCATGTTATTTCACCAGCGGTTGTAACTTTTAAAATCAGTATTGGATTTATTTTTATAAAAACAAAATGTCTTTTTTCACATAAATTGTTCAATTTTCTGTTTCGTAAAAAACACTGATTGTTTTTACGTCAACTTTTTTTTTCTGAACATAATAATATTAAAATAACAATATATTTAAGCGCTCTAATTTTGCGTACCGAATGGGAATACAATATTTACGTTTTTCCCATTAGCTACGCACCGCTGGGATTTGTTTGTAACGATCGCGTGTGTTTTGGAAAACAAAAATCTTTCTATGTATTTCTCACGGGAAGAATTTATGAGGCGTCTAAATGACTGATAAAAGCTTTCAAAGCGTTTTTAGCCCTCGACGCAAAAAGAGGGGTGATATATGTAAGTTTGACGGCTATATGTGTGTGTATGTCTGGTGCATCGTAATACTTAAACGGGTGAACCGATTTGAATGCGGTTTTTTTTATTTGAAAGCAGGCTTTCTACCGATGGTTCTTAGGAATGTTTTATCAAATCGGTTGAGCCGTTTGAAGATTATCAGCTCTTTTCTAGTTGATAAATGGATGTGAGCGTTTTATACAGGTCTGATCGATTTTAAATTTGGTATTCTGTTACTTCAATGATATTAGAAGAACATAGTATCCTTGAACTGATGCTGCAGCATCATCTGGAATTTGCAGGATACCTAACTCCCTTCCCAAGATCACGGCACGGGTATCGTGTTGGGCTCATTAGAATGGTCTCAATGAATAGGTTATAGATAGATGATGAACAGGGTCTGGTGATGGAGTAGGAAAGAGACATGATGAAATGTTTGTGTCGGGGGATTTTTAAATTTTACTTGTAAATGCGTCACTGTATTGTTCATAAATGATTAGCCAGCTTTTCTTAATTATTAAGTTTATCGAGAATAAAACAATGTCAATATTTCTTTAGTTATATCGGTAAACTGTTACTAAAAACCAATAAAGATACCACAACGACTTATTCACCCAGTAAGTTCGCGCTAACAACTTTAAAAGTAGGTACTTTCTCTTAGGAATTTATACAATTTGGAGCGGACACGGGTGCATTGGAAATGCTACCCAGTACCCAAGCAATTTGAACATAGTTCGCACAGTTTTCAATCTCAGCGGACATGTATGAGTTTTGCGAATATTCCTGTTTCTACGTTCTGGGTATACCTTACTACCTGTAACAATTTAGTTCAGTGCGAGATTCCGTGTTTGTGTCAGTTATAATCAAACTGCAATAACTGTACAGCACCTTACACTTACTTACGCATTCAAAAGCCATTTTCTAAGCGTTCTGTACTTTCTGCCTGCCTCAATAGGCAGAAGTCGTCAGCTTACGTATGTACGTAATTATCGAAACCATACTATTATGAAATAGGTCTTCACTCAGTCTTGCTATTAAAGTTTCTCGAGAAAAACGGTTTTGAATTTTGCGTTTTATGGATGATTTATAGAAGATATGGAGTTGATCAATCAGGTTAAGCTGTGCTTGCCGCGGTTCGTCTGTGGATGGCTGACCATCTTTACATACCAAGACCTCTCCGTGCCTCGGAAAGCACGTTAAACCGTTGGTCCCGGCTGTCAATCGTGGATCTTTGATAGTCGTTACGGGTCGTCAGAAGCCCGAAAGTCTGACAACCAGTCTTACCAAAGGGTATGGTATTACCCAGTAACTTGGTTGTGGAGGTTAGATAGGCAGTCGGTAAATGTAAAATACTGGTATTCAGCTGCATCCGGTTAGACTGGAACCATAACATAACTAGGAAAAGGCTAGGCAGATGATGTCTGAGAAAAAGGTTAATTTTAGTTTCAGGGAAAATCTTTATGCCGTATGGCAGATTCCATCATTGCTGTGTCACAGGCAGAATGACACTAACGATTGTCAGCTCACTGTTTTGCTTCATATACGGGGGTAAAAAAACAGCTGCTCCATACATTTTGACCGCGTAGGTATTGCTTTTTTCTATGAACCAGCTGTTTTTTTTTTTAATAACCGACAAAAAATCTCAACGCAGTGGGGTTCAGAATCATGTACTGAATCCATGGTAGCCGGCTTCGCGTCGATGTCCCTGCCACCCTGTATAACTATCTATCACTGTTGTCTGTGAAGTGTCGGTTTTAACGATCGTACAAAACCTAGTGCTTTTATTAACAACCTTCCATCTCTTGGAATTCAGTCATCTTTATAATATGTTTCCACCTTCTTATTCTTTCTCGTGTGGTTAGTGACTAGCCTGCTGTAGCCGCCCATGAGGCTGCCTGTCCACTGGAGCGGAGAGGGGAGGAACGGAGTAGCAGTGTGCCAATATTAACCAATGGAATTGCATAAAACCTCCGCTCCGCTTCAGTGGACAGGGATTTGCGAACTAGTTTAAAAATTCATACAAAACAGGGAGCGAAAAACGGAGCGGAGAAGTAGAGAGGGGAAGCGGAGCGGGGAAACGTAGCGGAGAAGTGGAGCGGGGAATCGGAGCGGGGAATTATTACTCGTCGCGTGAACCCCGCACAGTCCGCAACACCGCTCCGCTACCTCGCTCCGCACAGTCCGTAACTCCGCTCCACTACCTCGCTCCGCATCAATGGACAGACACTGTCTCTTAAATCTCTTAAAAACATAATTCATTGCAGTTTCACACACACAGATACACATTTTTTATTCACTGACCCACGCATACACACACTTTCACCCTCTTACACACTCACACACACCCACCTATACACACACGCACACACACGCACTCATACGCATGGCAGCACCTTTGTAAACTAATTTATATTGTAACCTTTTATTTTTCTTTTATTAAATTCGATAGGACATAAGAATATTGTCACCATAGGGGAAGACACTAACACCTGCAACACAGTCTTGACTAGCGCAGGTGTTAGAGAATCTTATTATATTGTAAATGTACTTATGTCAATAAAGTTTATTATTATTATTATTATTATTACTGTCCGCAACTCCGCTCCATTTCGCAGCCATTCTCCTCTCCGCTGCCTCGCTCCGCTTCAATGGACAGGCAGCCTGAGCCTCTGACTTGGGTTCACATGCTGTCCGGAAATAAAAAGACCCACGAAATCCAATAAACCAAAGTCAGGGTTCCCATTGCTTATCCACTTTTTCACTATCAAAATGCATTTTCATCATTATTCTCCTGCCTCTGTCCCATGTTATTTAGGGTTGGGGCAACACGTTGTCTGCTTCCATTCTCCTATCGTCACGCTATCATTCAATCTCCCTTTCCTTTCATACCATTCCTCAAACAAACAAACAATCCATCCATCTTTTCTTTGGCATTCCTCTCCTTAAAAAACACATTATATTTCTCTAAAACAACTCACTGTAATGTTATTAATTTACAAGACCTAATGGCTTGTAGCTATACGAAGAAATTAATATTTGCCGTCCAGATTTTCCCTGACCCTTTTTTTTGAGCCCAGAGGTAGGTTCCGTTTTATAAAAAGTCTGGACTCAATATAAACTTTAAGACCCAAAAAGAACCCAATGCGTGATATAAAGTTTTACAAAAGTCTGAGATTGACAGCCTTTTTTTATTTTTTTTGAGGTTGGGAAATTATCAAATAACTTCTTTCCGCTCTGGGCGGAGCGGGAGGGTGTGTCAGACTTTTACTGACTAAAACCCCCCCGTGTTCCTTCCGTTGCCTGTGTGCCGGGGCCGCGATATACCTTTCGCCCCCCGCAACCCCGGCAGGCATTGGTCCTTACGGACTCCGTCAGGAGATTGACAGCCTTCCTATCCTTATTCTTAATTTTGGCTGTTGAAAACCAAACAAAACCTACAAATACAAACTTTATTTATGTACCTTCTTTTTACGTATAACCTCATTTTTATGTACAACCTCAATACGTCCAAAACTACAGTATTAATAGTAAAAGTTTCCGCAAAAAGTTGGTTACAAGCATCGGTTGATGATGTCAGAACTATCTAACTTTCTGTGTGATAGATGGATGACTTCACATATCTACATATATATATTTTTGGTACTCCCGAGACTTCGTTAGGCAGGTACTCGGGAAGAAACTTGTGCCAATATTCTGCCTTGTTTGAAAACAAGGAAGTGCTCTGTGGGAGATAATTATGGAGTTTCAATATGGTTAAGTGAAATTAGACATGCGAGGAGTTGGTTGGTAGTTGGTTGATTGTTTTGTCTTAATAGATTGTAGGGGTGGTAATGCAATGTGGTTGTGTTGTTTTATTTGTCTTCCACACATTTAAACACTACATCTGTGTTTTGCACACTAGCACCTATCCAAGTATTTATAAGTGGTTTGTTTTGATTATTAACAGTACAAGAGCGAGACGCGCGAACATAGCAATGGCGGGCTTGCCATAAAAAGGAGCGAGCTAGATAGCACGTTTTGAAAGAGTTAGCTATATGAAAGTGACCACAGATTAAACTAGAAAATTCTAGTGACATGTAAAAAAGGCTACAGATTTACAAGTACATACTTAATCTAACATGACACACAAATGTCACATTTTTGTTTGTTTGTTTGTTACGCTTTCACGCTAAAATGGTTGAATCGATGAAGTTTGGTACATGGGTAGACCATGACCTGGGTTACACTACCTTTTATCCCGATGTTCCCTCGGGATCAAGACTTATGCGGGTGAAACTGCGGGGACCAGTTACTTTGATATAAATTTCAACTTGATACCTCCACGCGTTCCTGAGAAAAAGGAGCCAGAAAAACAGACAGACGGACAACGAAGTGATTCTGATTGAGGTACGGAACCCTAAAAAAGAACATTAAAACTAATAAAACAGTGAAAGCAAAAAAAAAAGAATACTTGTGCGAGGTCACAAAGGCTAAAAGGCAAATCTCAACAAGATGCTGCTATGTTTGAAAAAAAAAAAAAAACCGCAGCTCTAGTATTCTGATAGGGCCCGCTGTCATGCCACGGACAGAGCTACGGACATAATATAATTTTACTTAAACATTAACATCATGCCGATATGGCAGACGTGTACATACAGTACACCCACGTATCGCAAGTTATGTTTAAGTCCCAAGTAGGTAGTAGAAGAATTTTATTTTACCTTAACAGAAAACAGCCATTGGCTAGGTTACCCTACGTCAATTTGCCAATACCCCGTCCAATTTGTGTTAAAGCCATTTCATACAACTGTAGTTAATTTGCTTAACGACTACTACTAAGGAGATTAATTTTGCTGACTGTATATTAGTTAGAGACATGTTAGACAAAAATTATACATTCATCTCACAGATCTCCAGATGTACGTCACATGATCGTCTTATTTTCGTCTTATCGTGTCTCACTACAAAAATACGAGTATAACCATTTTATAGTTACCGTACCAGAAAACAAAGCTCAAACTTCTTTGAACCTCTTTCTCCAGTATTAACTACCAACTACACTTTTTCAAACAGTAAGAGTAAAGTGTTTTTCAATACGCCACGCCTTCTTTAAACAGTCATATAATCCATCTTAAAATACTGGCAGAGTCAACATTGTTGGAAAAACACATGACGTCACACACTTAGGAAATTCGCAAACAGGATCAACATTGTGATGTTAAGAATAGTTATTAAATTAACGCAAATTTTGGGTTCGTTTTGAAGCTCGAGTGGCGCCATTTTGGTTAAGTGTATTGAATTGACGGATGAATGAATAAATTAATGTCGTATCGTAAGTATTGTAGGATTATTTGATCATTCGAATTTTTGCGTAAACCCTAGGGATACACTAGGGATATTGCGAAAACATGGATAATTAGAGTATGGTGAAAAAAAAAATATAGAATCATACAATCTGCCGCAGAAATGTTTTCACCAATCACCATCATTTATCTTCATAAAGATTCAACATACCCTCTTGACAATATGTACCGTAATATTGCTTTTAAAACTCTCACAGCAACTTAGTTCACCATTTATTCATAAACACAGCTTCTTCAATCTTCGGCTCCTATATTTCCCCACGGGGTAAACAGTTCCCCAAGACGTGTTCTTTAAACTTACCCTCATTTATATTCATATAACTTTTTTGATCGCTTCCTATACTGCGCTGAACTTCGATAGTTAAGTTCAAGCTTGCGCATTTTAAGTTGCAGTTAAGTTGGTATAGGAAAACTTATAGAATATTGCCCTACGAAATACTTTGCGGTTGATTTAATTCAAACTTAATACGGGACGTGTACCCGGCGGATCCAGCACTTTTTAAGGTAACGGGTAATAATGCCGGGTACCCGATATAACGATTACCCGTCCCATGTCTAGTTCAAACGCATAATAATATTAGATTGGTAGTCGACCTAGATAAAACTGCAAGAGAATGCTGATGAAATTGATAAGTAAAGAAGATAGGGTATGTTCGGGTGTGTTAAGCACTGGGATAAGACCGTACGAATCAATTATCCAGATTATTTGGCAATATTGTGTTCTGCGTCATTTTATTCTGCCCCCCCCCGGTTGGGACAGAATAAAATGGCGCAGAATTTGATTATTACGGTCTTATCCCTGCGCCGAACTTACCTCTAACATACCTTACATTCTGAATGAAATTTGAACTTTCATTAATGCTATAGAAACAGGTAACTAAAAGAGTAGTCTATCGCAACCATACCAACCTTGTGGCAGGCTTATCTTTTCACCGGCATGGACTGTACTTTGGCAAAGCTAATAAACCAAGGAAAGAGAAAACGCGAACGCGGATCTTAAAAAAAAACATTAATATTGGCTGAGAGAAAGTTATTTCCTGAATGTTTTTTGATTACATCCAACCCATGAGAATAAACAGTAGCTACAGGTACAGGTATATGAACATTCTTTGGCAGAGCTCAGATCGGTACATATTACGAAATACTACTTCCACGAAATAATAATTTTCCAATAGATGGATTCGCTGCAAACATTTCGTATTTTCACAGAGTAATTACGCAATATGTCTGCCTGTGTGTGTTTGGTCTTAAATTCTAGCCCTGATATCAAGCAATGGACAACATTGTCAAACTTTTAACCCTTATTTGTTTTGAATACGAGGCTTTTGGCTACTTTATATAATGTGTGTATTTTATGTCTTTATTTGTAATGTGCGTTTTGTTTGTTCGGAATAAACAAGTTTTCTTTCTTTCAATTTACCGTTTTAAGCTCAATTTTTCCATTAACAATAGATGTGACATGATGACCAAACACAGAGAAAATATGATAAAAACAAAATATTAAGTAGAAATTATGACATTTTCAGTGGAACAGCACGATGGAGATAATAGACTCGACTTCAAAAGTCCGACGGAACGAGTCTGCGAATGTAATGACTGACAATGACAGCGCAAACCATTTCAAGTGTAGGGGCGCCATAATTCTGGAATTTTTTGGGACACAAAAGAATTTAATTTAAACAGTATTTTTTTCTGCCTATGCTCATAAAAACCTGGCGTTGTTGTGTTTATATAAAAACTAGCTTCTGCCCGCGACTTTATCCCAGTGAAGTTTGTTGGTATATCATTTAATGAACTATTTAAATAATCAAGTACCTATCAAATACACAATCACCATCGAACAAAGAACGTTCCCAAATGCTAAACTTTACTGTTATCATTAAAAAATTCTGTCATTATTTAAATTACGGGTATACTTACGTATGTAATTTCATTCTGCACATTCCCCTTTTCACAACATCAATAATTCGCAATTTTTATTATCTCGTCTGCTCGACGTCCGGATGTCACTGCAGGGATCCAGCAGAACATCAGCGTCAGGTATATTTGCCTGACACATGCTGAGCTGGAATCCCATTTGGTGCATCCTTGAGATGCACACCGCACTTTGTATGATTCATTATTTTAAAGTGTCTTAGCCAATAGTGGCATCACAAATGTCTTGCTTTCTTCTTTATTTTATTTTTTTGTACGAGTATACAATGTCGCCCATGGGCATTTGCCCGCCCGTATTTTTCTGAATATTCATGAAAAATTATCGAAAATTTACTTTAAAAGGGGGGTCTATCTTTAATATTTTTCATGTTATTCAATTTTTTATTTTTTTATTGGCGTTTGCCATATCTCCTATGTTATTGGCTCGATTTGGCTTCTGTTTATTATTTCTAAAAGATTATGACTTATTTTATCGGATTAACTAATATTTTTTAGAAAAATTGTCAACAATGAAAAAAAAACGGAAGTGAAGACATTTTTTTCTAAAAACAATTTACTGATTTAAATTTATTTGAAAAAACACAATTGTAAGTCCATAAAATCATGGCGGAGTATAGAAAAAATAAAAATATAAAATAAAAAACAAATAAAAAATATATCGATATACCTATATATCCGCTCAACTGTCGATTTGCCTTTAGAACGCCTAACAATAGAAATTCAATTATGTATCGTTAGTGACAGCATAACTGATATACAATATATCCATGACACTCGGCAATACTGTAGTTTCCAATTAGTGAAATAATTTTCGGAATTGGACCAGTTCCGAAGATTATCCCCCTATATACAAACTCACTACCTCTTTTTGTGATACTATATAAACTGGTATTATATAAAAATAATACTTTAGATGGCGTTTGTTGCAGTTTTGTGTTCTGTGTTTTTTGTGGGTTGGAATAATTGACATAAAATGGTGATGAAGAGTGACGCAAATTCAAAATCAGTGATGTTTATCAATTTATATCATCATCAGTTTAGAGACAAGACATTAAAATTTAAAGTTTCTTACGTTACCATAACAGGATTCCCAATTAATTACAATTATTGTAAATTTCCGATTAAATTACAATATCTCTACCGCTACCGTTTGTGGTTTACGATTATATCTTAGTGAGATGAACATTAATCAATATCCAATAATAGGTAAATCGACGTTTAATATAGTAATATATACAGTTAGGATAAATCAAGGTAAGTAGTTGCCCTTCTTACATGTCAGCCATTGAATTAGGCCATCCAATCTTGCTAAATCCAAGACATTTATCAACGGTTAATACGGTTTCTGGGAATAGACATGGAACATTAGGCATAATATAAGTTACACAAGACGAGACAAATAGGCTTACATGATACTTGAGGAAATTTATTTATTTAAACATATTTAAAAAAAATAAAAAATAAAAACTATGCAAATAAAATAGCTTCACAGCAAGATAGATGTGAGTGAAAACGGGAGGGGACGCCCTAGAGGGACATAGATAGTGACCTTATTGTTGATGTTTTTCTGAAAGGTCAGGTGCGTAGTGCTCGCAACGGGCGTGCGTGTATGACCAGATGTGTGGACGTAAACGAGCCAAAAGCAGTTTGTAAGGATCGTAGCAGGGGGCGTTGTGTAGTGTCTGCCTACCCCCAAGGAAAGAAGGCATGTGATTATGTGTGTATGCAAAATAGCCTTTTTTGTGTACATCATATTATTTAAAAACTTTTTACAACAAAAAAACCAACCGACTTCCGAAAAAAAAAACTACAAAGTGAAAAATAACTTTAATTTCGGAAGTCGGTGTGTTTGGTTTTGAATTTTCGTTTTTTGCCACCAAGCTCCGAAATTAAAGTTATTTTTCACTTTGTAGTGTTTTTTTTTTCGGAAGTCGGTTGTTTTTTTTTTGTAAAAAGTTTTTATTTTTAACTTTTTAGTTGCGGTACCTACCCTACACAAATTCGAATACCACTACCTGCTATGTAAATAACAGTCACAGAAAGTTATCATGATATCATCCACATATACTAAGTGGGAAAAAATCGTATTATTGAAGCTTACTCAAAAACTATCCAAGCAAAGTTAATACAATTTATATGGGACTAATTCGGGAGCGTACCCTTTCATACAAAAAAAATATTTTCAAAATCGGTCCACAATTGACGGAAAAATCGGTGGACATACATAAAAAAAAAACGTGCCGAAAATATAACCTCCTCCTTTTTGGAAGTCGGTTAAAAAGCAGGTTCTACTAGCATATAATTTACCGTAATTGCTAGACTAGTCCCGAAATCGACTCGACCATAATCGATTCAGTCGGCTATCTCGCCACGTAACCAACTCATGGTTACGTGGCGAGATAGCCGACTGAATCGAAAAATGCATTCATACATTTTGTAATACCTACATAAAGTCAGGGGTGAGGGTAAGTAGAAACTATAGATCGCTACCAGCTACGATCCCTACATACTCCATTTGCTTCGTTTATGTTCATACATCTGTCCATACAATACACGCACGCCGGTTGCGAGCGATCGAAATGCATGTGAGTTTAACTTAAGGCGAAAGTGTCAAGGTAGCCCGCGAAATTAAAATTTTCTTACGTTTTATGCAATTTGCAAGTCAGTATCATGTTGTATGTTGATCTAAATATGATTTGCGGCCGTATCAAATGTTTATTTATATAATTATAATCATAAAAATGATCAATACAACTAACTCTCTAAGTTCATTCAATCGCATTGAATGTCAATTTCATGAAATCATGACATTTGACGATTGTGCTTACTTATAGAGTTGTATTGCTGATTGTAATGATTATAATTATGTAAAGCCAATATTTGTTACGATCGCAAATCATATTTTAATCAACATAAAACCTCACATTGACCTGCAAAATGTAAAAAACTAAACATAATTTGAATTTCGCAGGCTACCTTAGCGCATGCCCCTTATATAAACATTGTAACCACAATAAATAATTACAAGCAAAATATAAAGAAACCTTAGGTTTCCAAGAAAAACGGTTCCGTCTTAATATAACGGCCGTCACGAAAATCTGTCATTATACCAGTATTTGACATTAAGGTGTCAAAAAACGATCTAAATTTGGACAGCCGCTATTGTGTAGGTAACCGTTCACCGCTTTCATAGGAAACGTTTGTAAAACAACAAAAAACACTACAAGTAAAAAACAAAACATAGATAAACTAAACGGTTATATAAAAAAAAAAACATTGTCACACTATACATGAGTTACGATCTCAGCTTTTCAAAACAACCTTCACTCGAGAACGAACTATATTGTAATAGGAACAGGAGCTGTTTTACTTTGTTTCACTTTATATTCACCAAACTATATGTAGAGACATGTGTTACGTTGTCTAGTGCTTTGTTTTATCTTTTTAGTGCTATGTGTAAATTTTAAAGGGTTTGTCCACATCAATGAGTTCAAGAACTACATAACATAATATTACGTATACATATAGTACACCCACAATTCGCCAGTTATGTTTAAGTCCCATGCAATAGGAGGCGAGCCTATTGTCAGTAACCGGGCACAAACCCAGACTCGCCCGGAATCTGGGTTTGTGCCCGGTTACTGAAAAAATCCGGATGGCAAAAAACTTTTCCCGACCTGGGAATCGAACCCAACATCTCATGCTCAGCAATAGCGCTTGCGAGCACTAGACCAACACGGCAGTCAGGAACTACTTGCAATTTAAGGGGATAAATTGCTATGTTTAATTCAGGGGACCAAATGGCGCAGAATTGAGCTAGTGTCCATTGAGTTTCTTGCCTCTTCTTCTCCATAAGAACCTACTACGCTTTAGAATTCAACTAAATGAGACGAAATTCAAATCTTGTATAAAACGCGTATTATATATTGGGGGATTACCTCACTGATAAAAATGCTTGGCTCAATGCTGGTCCTGCTCCACAACCACAACTAATTGATTAACATTTGAAAATACTTTTGGGGCTGCTGAAGATTTGAAGACCATCTTTTCATTGTATAAAATTAATTTCCTTTGTATTATATAATTGCATAGCACAGGTATGTGAGTACTATGTACTAAATAACTACCATTTACCGGGTAATACGTCTTTTATTGACTTGAATGTGCCCTGGCGGCTGTGAGTATGTCATGCTCACTCAGATGTCTCGCTGATGGTTGCGCGTGTGTTGGATCATTTAGCTTCATGTCGGTAAATATGTACAAACCCAAACATAGTTCAACTAAATAATAAACGTACATTAGCATGTAAAAAGTAACCACTTTCTGACATTCCTTTTGTATTTTTGACAAAGGTCTCGAGAAAGGCCTTTAATACAAATCAAAGGTCGTATTGTTACTGTTTTGTCAAAGAAATTGAAAATAATTGACTGATTATTAAGTCCAATGTGACTCGTTTTGTTTAAATGTTAAGAGGTGTTTGCCTTGTTTGTTGGGGAGTGGAAAGAAACAAGTGGTTTGATAATTATGTAGGTACTTTCGTTTAATGAGATGGGTTGGTAAGCTTATTGGTTGACACGCAGGAATATAATACACGAAACGGGCCAATCGACCCTTTTAAATTTTTTATTTTTTTATTGAGGCGATTCGCTCGTAGTAATTATTTTAAAGTAAATGATAATATATAAAAGTTAAGAAAAAGTACACGAAACTTTACTGCATAAAATTCAAAATGTACCAGTTGTCTAATACGTATTTCTGTAGTTGTCGATTCACCCACAAAAAAGAAATGTTCGTGCGAACCGAAAAGAAAAAAAAAAATATTAAAATTGTCAAGAGGCGAGTAAATTCTTGTGAATCAATCAATAAGCGGGTTGGTTAATACAGCTAGGGGAATAATTAGTAAAAAGTAGTAGTTATCGTTGATTATTATTATTATTATTGTATTTAGTTATTGTTTGTAGTATTTGTCATATTGCTTAGTATGTTTGAAATTCTTTGGCTTAAAGGTCATTCTATTTAATATTTTCTTTTTTGTAAATTTATGAAGACATTGTAACTTATAACATCGCCTTGGATGAGTCTGTAAAGGTGTTACAATTGTGATTTGAATAAATAAATAATAAATAAATATTTAATCGTGTTTTTGTATTTTGTGTGCACCAAATAAACGATATTATTATTATTATTTATTTATTTATTATGAACAGCGTTTATAAAAATCTGAATTTAACCCCCGCAAAACTTGTTTTCATGGTTTGTCTGCGGGAACAGAATATAAATCATAAAATCATAAATCACCTGGTACCTTTTAAATCGGAACATCTAGCGTGAACGCGCGACGTAAACAAGACGTAAATTCAATTTATTTAGAATCTAAAATACAACTGCATTTTGATTAAAATGTTAGTGACTACAGCACAGTCAGTATCACCCATTGATACGAATAAAGCCTTAAACTAAATAAATATTACATGCGAATCGAGTATTTTCAATTATAAAATCGTTTGTATTTACGTTACATTTACGTCGCGCGTTCGTGCTAGGATGATAGAACAAAGCAAATCTACTTTACCGCAGAAATAACATAACATCACGCCTGTATTCCATGAAGGAATATGCAGATGTGTACCTATAGTACACCCTCATTTCGCCAGTTATGTTTAAGTCCGATGTAATAGGGGGCGAGCCTATTGCCGTCAACCAGGCACTACAGTTCCGCAGAAATATCGCAAATAATTATAAATCTTATTTTCGTGTGGTTAGTGACTAATTTAGTGTCAGAGTTTTAAAGCCACCCATGGGCCCTGGGCCTCTGATTTGGCTTCACATTCGAGATATATCTCTCAGGCATGCCGGTTTCCTCACGATGTTTTCCATCATCGTTTTTGAAGCAAGTGATAATTATACAATACGCACATGAATCCGAAAAGTCAGAGGTGCGAACCTTGGGTTCGAACTCGAAACCTATGATATTGGCAGTCCGACGGTCACACCACTAGGCTATCACTGCTGCACTGATAAATAAACTAACTCCAAATAGAATAAAAGCGTCCCCTACGTAATCACAGTGCACAGCAGAGCATATTGTGTAGTAAGAGCATTATTAGCAATAACTCTGCCATCTTGATTGAGTTACACACAAATTGAGTTACTGCAACTACACGAGAATGCTGCAGACTCCATTTTAAAATGAACATGCTGTACGACTATATATCATTACTAGCGAGTCTAGCGACACGCTTCTGCTTCGCATGGTTTTTACGACTTGACAAATCATCGAAATTTCTTTTTATATCTAAGATTAAAATAAAAACACATTTATTCAAATTTAACCGCTTTTATGGCCTAGTGGTTAGACCATCGTACTTAGACTCAGAGGTTCCGGGTTCGATTCCCAGTGGGGGCATAATTTTCTGCTCGGTTTGGTTCGTGGTAAGGCTTTTTTTAAATCCGCCTGGCTAGCTACCACCATCTTATCAAAGTTTGTCGCCATAACAACAATGTTAGAATAGCATTTTTGTGTTTCAGCAGTTAGAGGTAAGATAGCTAGTTTCTCTATGGTTAAAGATTCAGGGTGAAGCTGTCTTCCACCTTCGGCCTTATCATCACTGACCATCAAGTAAGATGCAGGTTAGCGTTGTGGAAGGAAAAAAAATATTGGCTGAGATTTGTATTTTTTAAACGTCAAAATTACGTAAGGCAATCCCTCACATCGCCCGCCCTCCACGCCCTTAAGTCTAACATAAATTTATTATACACTTAAACCTTCCAGGATGAATTCTTTAAATTATGGTAAAAAACGCACCAAAATTCGTAGCGTTATTAAAAAAAAGAAAGTTGTCACACACAGACACACACGAAAAATGACTTTATGTAATAGTTTATTGTTTATTAGTTTGTGCCAGCCAGAATGACAGAAAATAAAGTATATTTTGCTAATATACAGGAATGAATAATAGTTTTATTCGTCTAAGAAATATGAACGAATAAATCGCATTCTTAGGAAAATATTGCCTAATAAGGTGGTTGCCTAATTAATGCCTAGAAAAAAAAGTAAAAAAATCATTACGTAACATCGCGGCTGTGTTCCCCGAAGGGTTGGGCAGAGGTGTACCTATAGTACACCCACATTTCACCAGTTATGTTTAAGTCCCATGTAATAGGGGCGAGCCTATTGCCATCAATTAGGCACAAATCTAGACTCTGGGCTGCTACTGAGAAATTCGAGATGGAAAAACCCACTTCTCTGGGTTCGATTCCCAACCCGGGAATCGAACCCCGGACATCATGCTCATCAGTAGAAGTTGCAACCACTAGACCAATGAGGTAATAGAGAGAGTATGAGTTACAAGAATAGGTAATGATTTAATATTTGCCCGTTTTAATAACCATTCTAAAGCCTAGAATTGTAACTCTATCTTTGGGGAGTTGTTTCCGAAAAAATATTAAATGATTTTCATTCGAAACAATTTAAAAAAAATACCTAATATAGCATGTAGTTCCTAAGGGAAGCCAGAGGTGTATAGCCACTGTTAAATAATAGATAGTGCCATCCACGAAGACGTGCCCCACTCTTGCAAGTCTCACGCTTACAGTACAGTAATCCCTTTTAGGAGGAAGAGTGGAGCGCGTCTTCGTGGATTATCTAGATATTATTATGTACCTACTCAAACTCTCAAGGCATTTATTACAATGTAACAAATTACAGGCACTTTTGAATTGTATATTTTCCATGTGTGTACGTGTTCTGTAATCCAAAAATAGTTTAAATATATAAAACAAATCATAAACAGAAAACCCATCAGCATTTTAGTTTATACCTATTTCATTCAAAGTTAATCAAAATTTTTTAAATGACAAAACTTTGTCAGTGAATATAGTTTTCAACACTCTAAAAAAGTTGGAATTTTACCGCGTAGTTTGAAATTTTCAGCTCCATACATATATATTTGCATGATATGTTTGTAAATTACCTTTTTTATTTGCAGAAAAATTTAAAATGTTTAAATAGTTGGAATCTGCTTTTTAAGTAAATAAAACACTGTATCTATACGGCTGGGACGTCGATGCGAAGCGAAACCCCCTGAGTTGAAATTATCGTTGGTAATTTTTTTTAAACAGCTGTTTAAAAAGAAAAAATATATTACCAAAAAGTATTTTTTTAAATTATTATTGAAAATAATAAAGTTATTGCTATTAAAAATTCTAAATCCAAATTTAAAAAGCTTGAACCGGGGTCATAAGTTATGACTTTAGACTCACTAAATGACGGCCGCCCGCGCGTAATAACCCTGTAAAAATCCCCATTAAAAAAATGGGGATTTTTTTTATCTATTTTCCTGAAAATTACCACATAAATAGACTCGTACCTAACAACACTCTTTTACATGTTGTATATTACTCGTTTGATCAATAATTTCAGATTGATACTTGCGAGGTTTTCAAACCATAACACAGTACTTAAAAACGAGTCCAAACAATATAATTGTTATTATTAAAGGCTCCATCATTAACTAAAATCATATTTAATAGGCTATTATATCATTAACTAAAATCATTTATTATTATTAATCCAAACACAAAAAATAATACGTAGAATTCTGAGAAAGGTAAATAAAGCGTTGTTTTATCTTTTTTTGTTGGAACAACGTTATCAACGTGGGTGTTCGTAGATAGTAAATGTGAAATTTTATCTCGTTACATGATTATTTGTGTTTGCTCTCCGGATATCATATGTGTCGGCACGAACCTCGCTTTATTTCAACCTCTCTTATTGAATTGTTAAAATGGAATGGACTTGTAGAAAAGAATAGGTTTATGAAAAATACATAAAGTTAGTAAAACTGTGAAAAATCATAATAATAGATTTAATAATACTTAACTGTAACTATGGGGTTTGGGCTTGGGTTCAGTGTGGTGCCGGACGTAAAGAATAGTACTATCCCATTTCTTCCCGTGGGTGTCGTAGAAGGCGACTAAGGGACTCACTAGAGAATGGGCAGCAGCGTTCTCTATGCATTTTAACACCATACTGCGATCACGAACCCGCCTGCCAAGCGTGGCGATGATGGCAAACCCCCCCATTTGGGGGAGGCCTATGTCCAGCAGTGGACGTCTTTCGGCTGAAATGATGATGGTGATGATGAAGGGGCTCGTGGCTAAGTAATAACAGCTGCACGAGTCGATCAATCAGGTTAAGCTACCGCTTGCCGCGGTTGGGCCGTGGATGGGTGACCATCTTTGCCACCGTTAGTCCCGGCTGTCATTAGTGGACCTTTATCAGTCGTTACGGAAGCCTGAAAGTCTGACAACCAGTCTTACCCAGCTACTGGGTTGTGGAGGTCATATAGGCAGTCGCTCTATACTGGTATTCAGGTGCATCCGGTTAGATTTCGTAGTTAAGAAAACCGACCCCAACATAGTTGGGAAAAGGCTAGGCAGATGATGACGAATACGTAACTAGGCTGTATCAGTTAAGTACAGGATGAAGCTATTCTCTGCAAGGTAACCTTTTCTTTTATAGAGAAGAAATGAGTAAGTTTTGAACGCTGCGCTTGCTCACGCTTTTTTATTTGTTTTTGAGGATGGAAATTTATCAAATAACTTCCGTGTCAGACTTTTACTGATTGAAACCCACCCGTGTTCCTTCCGTTGCCTGTGTGTCGGGGCCGCGATATCTCTTTCGGACAAACTCGCAACCCTGGCAGGCATTGGCCCTTACGGACCCCGTCAGTTGGTGCTGACATCACTTTGAGGCGCGCGTGGAACACAACGCGCCGTCGACCCGGACCTGGCGCTTGCTCATCCTGCATTGGCGATAAAAAAAATCTGATGAAAGAAGACGTATTTATGTCATTATTTTAGGATCCCTCACTATATTTATGTACTACTTTAGGTAATGACATTGATCGAAAAATTATAGAAAGAAGAAAGTAAAGTTTCAACCTAACCGGTATCTATTTATGGCTTCCTAAGGCTATGGGCCACCGCCACTAAAATATTACCATAAGATTGTTTAAATAAAGCAAAATAATAATAACCATTATTTAAACAACAATATAAAGCATCGAGACAACATTTATTATTTTGTCTAAAGGTTAATAATACCCCACATAAATAAAAATTGAAATTTCAACGAACACCAATTATTCCCGAAAGACTCGACTCATTGGCAAAGGGAAAAACAATGCAAATAATAGATTTCACGATATTCTTTTTGTCAACATAATTTGTATTTTCCATCAGAACACAAATCTCGTGGTATTTGTACCATAAGACTCTGTGACAAATGTAAATAATAACCGGCAGCAGTATTTACGATATACGCCTCTATTTCGATTCGAATACTGTCTGGATGAAATTCAGTACAACAATATGCCAAAGTTGATTTTGATTTGAGAATAGTGATAGCCCAGTGATAACGGCCGCGACTTACAAGTTGTAGGCCGTAGGTTTGAACGCAGGCAGGCGCTTTACTTTTTGTAAATTATTTCATCACCATTGGTCCCAAAACGGTAGAGGAAAACATTGTGAGGAAACCCCATGTGCTAGAACCAAAAAATTTGAAGACGTGAGACATATCAACCCGAACTGTGCCGTCGTGGTGGATTACGGCCCACTCCCTCTCACCGAGAGGAGGCGTGTATCCCAGTAGTGGATAAATTATATTTATTTTATTTATTTAATAAGGCACCCAAACCTCAAAGTCCCAATATACTAATAACAATGTTTTTTTTTTTATTCTTTTTTTTTAGGGACATTTATAATCGCAATGCGTATGTCATTCCCATAACAATAATTCATTCAATTCATTATATCATTAAAATAAAATAAGTACATTACAATGCAATCGATCATTTAAAATTAAATATGCACATTAAAATTCAAATTCAAAATTCCATACAGAAATACCAATAAAAAAAAAAATATTGGTATATAAGATACCTAAATTACATTAAAACTGAGTAGTCATTAGAATTAAATTTCATTACATTACATTACATTACATTATATTACATTATCACTTAAAAAAATATAAATACCACAATCTTTATCGTCGGTTGGCACTCCGATGGACTTCGAACTACTCGTCTAAAGGCGATTATGCTAAACTTGATTTGGCTGGCACAGGAGCGTGAGAAACGGTATAAGAAAAGAGAAGTGGCCCAGCAGTGGGTGATGTCGGCTGTGGATGATGTTGATGATGAAAGTCGATTTCGAATAATGCCGTGTGTCAGTATAATAGAGACGTTGTGTGATTGGGATAGTGTTGTAGGAAAAAAGGTTGAACCGTAACAAAAAGATAATGTAAAAATGACAAATTATTTGTTTACTGTTTTTTTTTAACAAACATCAACATTAAGAGAGTTGTTTCTTAGTGTATTAATAGATTATCTCAACCTACAGCTCATTTACCGAAAAAGTTCACCTGGTTTCACAAAGGCACCTGTGTTAGATAAACAATCGCGTAGTTATTTAAATATTATGGAGTTATTTTTGTATCTTTATAAAAGTTACAAAACTGTCTACTTGCAAGAGTGTTTTTTGTAAAACGAAAAAGCTCCATGATGATTTTTAATGTTAGCAGCACAAGGAAAAGGTTTTTGTTAAATAAATAATGAGCCTGCCACGTTCTTGTTCAGTTATAGAAATGTCTAAATCAGGAAACGTTTTCATGTGATTTTTCTGAAACTCAATCACGTATTTTCCCCCAATCTTACAATTAAAGACGAGGTTTAATTTCTGGGGTGGTGCTCTAGTAATTTCTTGCACCCCTTTGTCATAAAAAAGTCAAGGATTGTTCTTAAATATCAGTCTGTTTTACGGTTCATTTATCCACGTTAAAAAATTTAACATAATTATAAAATTGTCATATTTCTTATATCGTCACAATCACACCATTAAAGTACCATAGGTAGGTATGACGAAAGTATTAATTATTCAAGTATTTATGTAAGAAAAAAAACGTTACTATTTTAACATAATGATAAATGATAAATGATTTTATTTCTGTAAGTGGGTTTGGACACACATAGCATAGGTATTCCATACCTACCGCCTATACCGCGTTTAAACCGTTTTACGATAATAGCCAGAAAAACCGTTTAATTATTAACAAAGAACATACAGGTCATGAATAAAATCTACCCACTAAATACCACTTTGGCTCTTACACCCAACTGTCACAAATATTTTTATGCCCCACTTTTTGCAACCCAGTCATTATTTCTTTCGTATAGGGGTTAAGTCGTAAAATACATAATTTTATGTCACCATAAACCTTTACATAATATCATGTGTTTGCTATTGTTATGGGTGTTTCTATTCCTAGTTTCCTCAAGGTTTATGTATATTTCTTTTGTTAAGTTGTTTGTTTCTTGTTTACAGGGTGGCGATTTAATGACCTGCATCCGTCAAGGGGAAAAAAACATTTCATACATTAATCGAAATAGTCTGTCAACTGTTGTATAATAGGAATTGGTATTTTTTTCAGAGTTTCATTGTGAAAGTTGTTTAGTTATGTCCCCATGAAACAGGCAGAAATTACAGAATGCCACCTGCTGCAATCCTTACATACATCCTTCTGCTTTGTTACGTTGCTTCATATGTACTAAAAATGTCTCTGCTCAACAACGTAAATAACGCAATAAATGCTGTAGAACTTTCAAAATGAAAGGCATTGCTACTGTAGTGTGTTACGCAATTACTCCACTGGTCATACACGCACACCGGTTGCAGTACTACGCACTGTCCTTTGTGAAGAATATGACTACAATAAGGTCACTATTATGATTATTTTGTCCTTGTAAGGCGTATAGCCTCCGGGGGCGTTTCCATTACAGCTGTCTTTTTTTAGTCTCTTTCATTTAACCTTTCAATATGAGCAAACCAGCTTAGCGTACTCTTTAAAATGTTTGTCACTACATCTTCTTTTAAACCGTAATGTGGTCTTATCATTCCTCAATTCAAAAACAATTCCTGTTCACAAAACTAGGTCAAGTTAAAGACCATGCCGATAACCAAATAAAAATCAACTATTATTTATTTATTTATATTTATATATACTTTATTGTACACCAGATTATACATTACATAAAAAAAAAGTAATACAATACAAAATATACAATGGGCGGCCTTATCGCTTACTGCGATCTCTTCCAGGCAACCTTGGACCATTTAGCGAGATTTAGCCATTCGACCCATTCTCGGTTTTACCCTCACTGCATTTTCAATTACTTGTTCGACAACTACATTCTCATAAATATACTTCTTTATAGATCCCTGATATTATTCAATTCAGAAACAGATACATGTTTGTTGGCAAGAACTTTAATAAACGTTGTATAATTGCGTCGCGTAATCGAAAACAAACAGAGTATCTAATAGACAATGCAGTATCATTTCGCAGTGAAATCAACCATTTAATTCAATTCTGATTTTGAAAAAACAATTCAGTTTAAAAAAATAAAAGTTATTTCATGAAGATTGCATAGAATAGATAAACTTCATATACGCAATTTTTCAATTTTATAAAAATCTTAAACAAGATAAGAATGTCTACCCAGTGGGTAACTCAAGTACCAACCTTTTATACTTTTAAGATCTTTTCATAGATATTAGAGTACTCCAGAACAAGATAATAATATTTAAAGAGGAATCTTACTCCAACAAGTTTTCATAGAGGTTATGAAAAATTTACTGCCAAATAGTAACCGACTTTGTTCCCTAGTGGTTTAAGTATATATTGCTTTGTGTCTTAAGTTTTATGAGTACTTCAAGAAGGTATTGTGTCGTATGTAGAAGCTTTACACAAAGAAAGTACTCGTCTCTGCTCATAACATGAATAATGTTGGAATTATTATTTAAGTGTTCTTTAAAACAAAAGATATGCTGTTCTTGGGTGAATTTATTAATATAATCTTACGTTCGTTACAAGCCTAGGTAAGAACAAAAACTAGGTAATGAATTAAATAAAGCTTGTATTTAATTAAATCTCAAGTAATTCCCATTTTGCTTTTCCTAAACATTTTATTGAAAGAAGCGCATTCATTATATGAGAGTTATAATATAATTAATGCGCTTCATTTTGTGAACCTCTAAGAATTCCTATTTTGTTGTCCTAAAAATACTAAAGAGCCGACTTACCAACTTCGATCGCGGTTGGTCAAAGTTCTAACCCAACCTAACCCATTTGGTTGAGGTTACGCCCTCCCTAGCTTAGTTACTGCGACCAATTCAAGTTGCGCGTGGTTTTTCACAGTTCTTACCCATCCTAACCAGTTTGATCGGAGCATTTTTTTTTTTGTTTGGGAAATTTTTAATTCACTTCTCCCGCTCCTCCCAGAACGGGAGAAGTTATTTGACAATTTGTGCCCCGGGTTCCTTCAGTTGCTGTACGTTGCCAGGGGCCACGGTATCCCTTTCGGACTTTCCTGGACCCCACCAGGCATCGGCCCTAGCAGACCCCGCCAGTTGTGCTGAAATCTCTTTGAGTGTATCCTAGGTTAGTTACTACGAGCAACTGTGAAAAAAGGTCAGAAATTTAAAAAGAAACTCAATTATATTTAATTGTATTTATTTTTTATTAACAAATAACATTGTGTTGAACATTACATATTAAATAAAATTACCTCATGCAGAAACAGTACATTGAAAAGCCTAATTAAAATTGAAATGAATGTTTAGATTCAATTAATTTAAAATATGTCAACAAATAAATACAATGTCAAATTAATAGCAGATATAATGTCAAATAAAACATGTACTGCCATTACAAGCCCAAAAAAGTGTACATCATTAGAGGGTCAACAAGTTTTTAGAGGATCAATTAAATATTACCCATTTAATAACACCACATAACATAACATCACATAACATATTGATTTGATTAATCGATAACATTACGCCTGTCTTGTTTTTTAAGAAAAATTATAACAAATTAAATAATAACAATGGGTTCACGTTTCATAGGTTAAATTATAACATGAAAGGTTCAAATTCGCAATCCCTCGCGTTCTGACAGTACCTACGTTGGCCTATTTTCGCTTTAAATCTCGTTTATTTTTAGTACAAGAATTAAGATAGTTAGACAACGTATATTTCGTAACCTAATCCGTTTAATTGGTCTTAAAGAGTCATAAACAACCCTGTAAGAAATCGACACGTGATTCACCTCTCAACGCGGCAACGAAAAAAGTCAATCGTCATCCTGAGGATCCCTTGTTGAATAGTGAAAAACGCGTCAATTTCGTACAGGGTTCTTACAAGAATTTATAAAAACCTATCTCATATTTGAAGCATTTTTTTTTTTATTTCTTATTTATTTAGTTTAAATCAAAGCCTCAAGATGTAAACACACTGACACCCCACTCTCCCACGCAATGACGTCAACTGTCATGTTTCATTAAGCACATCCCAGTTATTTGAAGTAAGTGTTTCACAACAATCTAAAAAGAAAAGAAAGTACGTTCATTTGCGGTAAACCTGACATTCTGGGTGTCGTCCTCTGTTTTATATAGCACCATTTAGTTTTAATAATTACTATCTACTATTATGATACACTGAACACAAATACTGCCTTTTCTAGGAATTAGAAAAAAATATCATTCGTTTGCTTGTATTTTCACCATTTGGCGCCACTTTGACCAGAGGTCTTCCATTTCGACAATGAATATAAAATATTCGATGACGTTCATCATTCGTTGCATTCATTCGTTCATCATTCAGTCACGACTAAAGAAATAAAGGCGTTTTGACACTTTTGACAGGAGCCCGGACCTGAAGTCTTAGTACTGCCACCTAGTGCACCACATCATGTAGTGTTGCCCCATGTTAATGAAATAAGATCTAAGACTTTTGCTTCTCTTCATCACAAAAATAATTCAAGAACAGCGGGAGAATTGCGTAACAAACATACAATGGCAATCAATTGCAATGCCTTTAATTTTGACAGTTCAACCACGTTCATTGAGTTATTTACGTTGTATAGCCCGAGTGAAAGTGTATAACGGAATTAGGGTGCGAATGTCTACGTTGTCGCGTAGGCAAAGTTAAGCTGTGGTTTCAAGACAAGAACCCTACAGAACTAAGGTACAAGCACTTATTTAAGTGTATCTACTAAAACGCTTTGACAACAACAAACTAAATTGAGGAACTTTTGAAGAGACTTGCTAACTAAATTTGAAAATTATTAGAAACCTCTATTGTGTTCTAAATTTGATTAAATTTTGAGCCTAGTTTTAAATAATAGCAGTACTATGAAAATAGCTGGCAAAATAATTAAATTGGGTAAAAAAATATTTGACATTTATTTAGATTTATTAAATTGAAAAGAATATACTTATATGGTTTGGGATTGAGAGGATAATAATTGAAAAGGCGAATAACAAAAGTTATTAACCTCTTAAACGTCTGCCGACTCATTGAGACGTGTTCAGAGTCGAATTTAAATGTTATTATGCCTTTCCTGTTCTTTTCTCTACAAACTGATAAAGTTAGAGCAGCATAGGTATACTTTAGACAGGCATTATTTTGCATGGGCCCACGCCCATAAGCGGTTCCCGCGACGGTTAAGAGGCAGATGTGAGTGGTAACGCCGGAAGCGGACCCTCTAGAAGGACATAAAGTGACCTTTTTGGTGATTTTTCTTCTTCAAAAAGGTCAGTTGCGTAGTACTCTCAACCGGCGTGCGTTTATGACCAGATGTACGTATGAACGTAAACGAAGTAAAATGAGTATTTAAGGATCGCAGCAGTTTCTGTCATTTTTGTTTAATTACATTCAATTAAAAAACACAATTTGTCCTGCCAAAAAACGAACTAAAAAGTAAAAAAAACTTGTATTAGTTAATCTGTACGTATAAACAAAGCGATTTACTCGCTGACCAAACTGTTAAATAAAATTGTCATTGCTGTCACCGGACCGTTGTGTCGTTGTGTGGAATATTTTTTAATCTAAGAGGTTTTCAAAAGTATAGCCCTTGTCACTCAGGATGATGTAAGGATTCTAACGATCGGACGGTGAGCAATGGGTAGCTCGCCGTCCGATTAGGACCAGGCCCGGGTCGACGGCGCGTTGTGTTCCACGCGCGCCTCAAGGTGATATCAGCACCAACTGACGGGGTCCGTAAGGGCCAATGCCTGCCAGGGTTGCAAGTTTGTCTGAAAGGGATATCGCGGCCCCGGCACTCAGGCAACGGAAGGAACATGGGTGGGTTTTAGTCAGTAAAAGTCTGACACGCCCTCTCGCTCCGCCCAGAGCGGGAGAAGTCATTTGATGATTTCCCATCCTCAAAAAATAAATAAAAGGATTCTAACGATGTCCCATACATTCAAATCTGTTCAGGCATTTAAAAGTTATGGTGGAACAAAGAAACTCACATACATACATAAATGAACCTTGAAAACATTACACTCCTTTTTGGGCAGACGTGTAATTACATAGAAATTAAAGTTCATCTGCTCATTTCATTTAATTTTCCGACCATTTGGAGTACGAGTGAAAGATACCTGATGCCAAAATCCAACGTCATTGGATTGATTCACTAATTATTCACTTTTGATTCATTTTGTATTGGGTGATTCACTTGGAATGAAAGCTGCGAATGAAAGACGTAAATGAACAAAAAAAAAAAGATTTCTTATTTCAAAGGAGTTTTTAACTAAACCTTTCAGGCAAGTTTAATTGAAATTGAAATCTGTCTCAACTGTAGGTATGTTATTTTACAGTTTACTTAGCATAATTAGGTTTTAGCACATACATTCTTCAAAATTCAAAATTTGTTATTCATTGTTAGACGAGAACAACTGCCGACAAACTGATAAACAGTTTGGCAGACTTTATGTATGTTATTGTTAATACAGATTTTAATTAATAACATAAAAGAAATCAAATAAAACTGATTTAGAATACATAAACACTTACATAAACAATCGAAGATCACTTACTAACAGAATATTATGATACGTGGACTTACAGTTAGAACAACATATTGTTTTTTGTTTTGCCAAGTTTCAGGAAAGTGGCCAGTGTTACTCGACCCAGGTGAATTGATCTGTGCATGTATATTTATTTATTTATATTTATTAAATTTATGTATTAAATTTATTTTTATTTATTTATTTATTACGCACACTTTCGTGCTAGGCCCTCTGAATACATTTTAACATTTCAATGAGTGTGAGCCCTGCTACATTTGTTCAAAACTTTACATGGCCACAAAAATTCCCATTAATTATTTCAACTAGCTATTCCTGAATAAATACTTATGATTCTTCAATGGTCAGATAACTTTTCGCAAAAAAAAATGGAACTTTGACATAATAATTACAGGTACAAAAGCTGTAAAACCGCATTATTTTATTAATTAGATAAAAAATATCTGACCATTAAATCAACCCTTAGTTACAAAGAATTTTATCACGAAAAATAAAATAACGAATTTTAATGCTAATCAGATAACAGTAACAACGCGCAGAAAAACATTGCTAAGTAATTAGTTATAAAGGGTAACGGGATGAAATACAATATTATTTAATATGCAACACCATTGCAAAGGAAATATTGCAATTAGATACATTTTGTACTAGTAAAAGCATATAAATATAAACATAATATTATACATTATTACATCCATCCTTATTCTTCTATATCTTTCTTTTGCTGAGCGTGAGGTCCTAGGTTCGATTCCCGGGTAGGGCAAAATGTTTTTGGGTTTTTCTATCTGGAATTTCTCAGTAGCAGCCCGGAGTCTGGATTTGTGTCTGGATGATGGCAATAAGCTAGCCCATTATTACGTATGAGGTAAATATAACTGAGCAGTGGCCCAGTGATATCGGCCCCGACTTACTAGGTTGGTCGCGGGTTGGGTTAGGTAGGTCCGGAGTCTGGGTTTGTGCAAGGCTCGCCTCCTGTTACTTGTGACTTTGTCAGTGACCCCAAGGCGTTGCTGGCCTTCTTTGTGGAGCTGGGGTGGATCGAATAACCAATTTTCCCACCCGTACGCAAAATACGCGCTTAGTCGTGGAGTTGCGGATACCAGCCCGTATTACCTACCTACTTGGGAATTAAACACATCTCTCGACTCTGTCTTCTCTGAAAGAGACAGAGAGAGACGTAACGTGACAGAGAGAGACGTAACGTGACAATTTCTACCTACCGCCAGCCACGTTAAAAAACTTGGTTCCAAAAAAACAAGTCAACTTGACACGTTTACTTAAGTCTATTACAAACTTGTTCCACAAGAACTTTGTAGCAAAAGTTATATGAATAATTTTAGGCTTAGGCGATTATAAATAAATTGAACGCTGGTCGGTGACTGCCCTGTCACCTATAACTTTAAGTTCAAAATAGGACTTTGGAGACGCGTGGGCAGATAAAACAACTTTACAGATAATAAAAATGTAAATGAAAACAAAGAAAAACGAAATTAATTTATTTGGTCTGCGTTTTAATACACAATTTTAACTAAATGTAATATTTTAAATGTGTATATAATAAAGTGAGTGTATTTGTTTGTTAAAAAACGGCTGAACGGATTTGGATGAAATTTGGCACACAAATAGACTGGCACCTGGCTAAGGACATAGGTATTTTCATCCTGGATTGAAGACGAAGTCGCGGGCAACAGTAGCTAGTATGAAAATAATTTTAAAGTGTATTTCCTGAAAAAGCATTTAAGTGTCACTTTTATAAGCCTCTTATCGAGCCCGGGTTTAAGACCTTCTCCAGTTCTTCTTTCTGCTTGTGTTCTTTCTTTACGTTATGTTTACCGCAAATAAAAGTATTTATTTTCTTTCTTTTTTTTTTTAGATTGAAAACATTAAGCAGTTAAGCTAAGGGTTCAAACATGTAGACGTTTTAATAATAACTGAAATGGAAAACTTAAATAAACAGTGCCAAACTAAATAAGTTAGCAAAATTTCGCAGACGTTATGAATATCAATGTCGAAACATGAAAAAATAAAATAAAAATTGATGAGATGTTTTTATTTGGGGTCAACGACCGTGAATATTTATTTTATTTATTTATTTTTATTAAAATTTTATGCACATGTAAAAAACAAATACTTTAAAAAGGTGGACTTAATGACTGAGGCATTTAGTAGTTATTTTGAGGCAAATATGTAGTTACTTTGAAATATCAGTTCAATCAATCTTTTTTTTACGAAACTTTCACAGACATAATGGTTATCGATGTGTAAACAAAAACGATACAAAAAAACAGATTTTCTCAACTCATACTTCAAATAACTATAGTACTAGCGAAATATTATAATTGGATTATCAATTACATGATCGGTTGCTGTAACTTTGTTCGATAAATCACAAATACCTAAATTGCACAATCTTCATTGTTCCCACTGCTGGGAAACAGGCCTTCTGTCTGTGAACGGGACTAGGCTGTATTCCACAACGCAGGCCCAGTGCGGGTTGGTAGATGTCACATGTCTTCGAATTTTTTGGTTCTAGGACATGCCGGTTTCCTCACGATGTTCGATGCACTCCCATCTCATCGAGAGGAGGCCTGTATCCCAGTAGTGGGAACATTAATAGGCTGAATATATATGTCATAAAGGTCAGGCTAAATAGCACAGTCAAATGGAGAGGAAGGTAAACTGCTCTTCTATAAATTCTTCGGCACGCAGAAATAAATTAGGGATTTTCAAGGATGATTTATGCTGGCCGTACCGGATTCAGGGCAATTCAGGGCACAAACGTGGCATGGATGCATAATGCTGCGTATATCTATGAGTTTATTCATATAACACCGAACCGACTGTGATAGATGATATGGCTGGAAAAGGGGTTAATACTCAGATGACGGATAATGGAGATATATGTAAGACTAACTGCTACCCGTGGGAAAATAAAAGTAGCCTAAAACTTTTACTCCTTAAAAAATTAGCTATTTGCCAGTGAAAGTCCCGTCAAAATCGGTCCAGCCGTTTCGGGATTAGCCGGAACAAACAGACAGACAAAAACACAGACAAACTAATAAAAAATTATCTTTTGTTATAAGTACCTATCGTAAATACTTTCATACGCATTTATTAAAAAGCTGTTGTTTTGACATTACAAACAGACACTTCTGTTTGTAATGTCAAAATAACAGCCGCTTACTAAATGTATTATTACATTTGTAATTTTACAGAATGTAATGTACTTAATATTGTTATATGTAACATAATTATGTAGGTTGTATATGTATAATATGTAAGTACGTATATATATTTGTTTACAACATATGGTGCGCCGACCGTAAATAAAATGAGATAAGTGCATTTGATTATATTGAAATTGTTTTTGTTTTTTTTTTTTACATAATTGTGTCATATTTTTATTATTTAGTAAATTTGAAACTGTGTAATCCTAATGGGTAGATTTAAAGCATAATATAAATATTTTAGAAGACCTACTGTAGGTATCATCACAAAAAAAAAACGGTTTTTGGGATAAATTCTTCCCAACTACCGAAACCGAACCAAACCTTTCATTGTGGGTGGACCGACACGCACTTGACTGGTTTTTCCTTTTCCTTTTGCGGTACGGAATCCTAAAAATAATACAGTACGCTGAGTCTACGTTTTCTCCTTTGTTAAGGTTCCTACAACACTATACCAATACAACTTCTCTATTTTACTGACACGAAAATATTCGAAATCGAGTTTGAAATAACATCCTGAATTTTATTCAGACAGCCCTATTCGAAACGAAATTGAGGCGTATATCAATAAGCCGTATCGTCAATACCTCTGTCGGTACTTATTTACATTTGTCACAGTCTTATGGTACAAATACCACGAGATTTGTGTTCTGATGGAAAATACAAATTATGTTGACAAAAAGAATATCGTGGAATCTATTATTTGCATTGTTTTCAATCTCTTTGTCAATAAAGCGAGTCTTTTGGGAATTGATGTTCGGTAGAATTTCAATTTTTATTGATGTGGGGTATTATTAACCAATTTTGACAAAATAATAAATGTTATTTGTTGTTTTTATTATGTTGTAGGTACAACTACTGATTAGATAGAGATTTAGAGCTCTAAGGGGCTGTATACCTACATATTTGATATTAATTTCAACTTGATGAGGTATCAAGGTCTGGTAGGATGCGCTCCAAGGGATTGTAGACATAAGTATTTGATATTAACTTCAACGCGATATGGTCACCGAAGACATGGACAACGAAGTGATCCTATAAGGGTTCGGTTTTCGCCTTTAGAGATATGGTACCCTAAAAATCACACTAATAAATGATTTGATAATGACGATGAAGAGCATAAATTCAAAGATCTGGCTCTGACCTGCTCTAGATAAATCTGTCTTTTGTTTAATGTAAAAAATTACTTCATTTGTTTGGCATTTTCTTCTAGTCTAGTTAACAATTTTAAGGTTTCGCTTCAAAAGGTTATCCCTTTGAAGTCAAGTTAACAGATCATTTGAATCTTATTACTTAACAGTTGTAATAAATACTTGGCTGAGCTTTGACCTTTTCTTGTAGCGTGAGTACTTGCTCTTATTGATACCGAAATAATTAATGAAGTTACAGATGTTTTGGTCCTAAGTTTGTCTCACTAATTAGACAAGATCTATCAACAGAATATTATTCCCTGAATTCTGTATTTATCGAGCCCCTGATCTCTTGGAATTGGTAGGCCAAAATACTAGAAAAATATTTTGAGAGAGGGACATTCAAGATCGAGATTGAATCTTGAAATAAGGCTCGAGATCTCGCAAGATACGAGATCGAGATTGCATTGCCAAAGAACATGCAAAGCATTTAGAAATAAGTTATGTAGTTCATTGTCTTAAATCTAGAAATAGAAAATCTTGATAAACATAATATCAATCAATCTGCCTAGCCTTTTCCCAACTATGTTGGGTACGGCTTCCAGTCTAACCGGATGCAGGTGAAGGAGCATTTTACATGGAGCTACTGCCTATCTGACCTCCACAACCCAGTTACTGAGTAATAGTAAAACTGGTTGTCAGACTTTTGGGCTTCTGACGACCCGAAACGACTGTCAAAGATCCGAATGACGGCCGGGACCAACGGCTTAACGTGCTTTCAGAGGCACGGAGGAGTCTCGGTATGTAAAGATGGCCATGGTGATAAACATAATATGAATGACTATGATATGACTTAACCAGAGCAAATGCAACCGAAACCGGGTGTTGGAAAATTACTATATCCTGCATCCTGCCCAGCAGTGGACTTACATAGATTGAGTGAATGAATTGATTGATATGACGGAATCTCAATCAAAACACTCACTTCCGCATAGTACAACACAAAATCTTCACAATCAAAGTATGACTAACCTAACTAAAGCGTCAACGCTTCTCGTGAAAGGCGACAACGAGCGTGTCAGATCACTTCTGGCAGAAACTACAAACGACTTGTACGCCGTAACTGTAATCTACCGTGCGACAATTACGGACCGTCACATGTCAACCGCAAGGTTTATAAATAGATGAGTTCATATTGGAGTTTAACTTGATTATAAATAGGTGTTGAATGAACGATGTCTGCGTGGATGGTGGTTTGATCGTTGATTAGGAGTTAATTATACGGATAGTTAGCGGATATAACTAATCACACGTTGGGGAATATAATTACGTTCACATATACGTAGATGATTAGTAATTATGGACGGATTCATTATGTTTTTGGAAGTATAGTACGACATATTGTAGGAGTTTTTTGGGCTGTTAGTCGATAATTAAATAATTGAACAATTAGGGGAAATATTTACTGTGCTCTAAAAACTTATTGACCATATAATGATGTAGGTACACTTTTTTAATAATAGTTGGTCGCAGTAACTAGGGCACTCGGACCAAATGGAATGTGGAACTGTGACCAGCCGCGCCACATCCAAGTTAAGTGACTGTTTAGTATTTTTAGGCCGCCAAAGTTAGAATTATTTGAGGTTTACAAAAAGAGATATACAATTTTCTGGACAGCAAAATCGGAATCATTTAAGGTTAGATTAAATACAACATGCCAATAACTAGTAGATTTTGTTTATCACAAGTAGACTACGTGTGGACTATGATGAATAAAATTGAAAATAACGAACTCTAGGTTATTGATGGACAAGAAGTGGCTAAGGAATGCAGTCAACGACGTGTTATTGGAGAGGCGAGATTTACGTCCAATTTGCAAACCGATATGACTAACTCTGGCTAGGTAAAGCAATTCAACGACCCCTGCAAAGTGAATGAATAAACACTGATGATATAGTGAGCGAAGATTGAACTCATGTAATTGGAAAGCCTAATGTCCAGTGGTGGACAGTGTACTCCTAAAGGCTGATGTTCATCATCATCATTTCAGCCGAAAGACGTCCACTGTTGGACGTAGGTTTCCCACAAGCGTCGCCATATCGACCGGTCCTGTGCTTCTCGCATCCAGCGAACTCCCCCGGCCTTCATAAGGTCGTTGGTCCACTTTGTGGGAGGTATTCCAGCATAAGCAAATTCAGGCTATAAAGTTCCCACTGCTGGGATCTACCCCCTCTCTGTAAGAGGGAGAGTGTGCCGTGATCCACCTCGCGGGCCCAGCACGGGTTTGATGTTTTCCGATGGCGATGGCTATTGGCCGAAAATATCATTTATTCTGTTGATACGCGTTGTCCCCGAGAATGTCCCGTCACAATAGTATTGTGACTCATTCTGACTGCTTCTTTGGTGTATAGTGGTCGCAAGCGCTACTGTTGAGTATGGGGCTCTGGATTCGATTCCCAGGTCAGTCAAAGGGTTATTGGGTTTTTACATCAGGGACTTCTCAATAGCAACCTGGAGTCCGGATTTGTGCCCGGTCGATGGCAATAAGCTAGCTATTACATAGCAGTTAAACACAACTGAGCAGTGGTGGCCAAACAGGCTCTTTAAGGCTCGTGCAAACCAGCACGACGCGATGGAGCGACGCGACTCAAACATTACAATTTCTAAGAAAACTTTACGGTATAACAATAACCGGTTTCGCGTCGCGCTAGTCTGCACGAAGCTTTACTTTGTGTAATTTATTTCATCACCACGGCTCCCAAAACGGTGAATGAAAATATTGTCAGGAAACCAGCACGTTGATAGAACCAAAAATTCGAAGACATGTAACATCTACCAACCCGCACTGGGCCTGCGTGGTGGATTATGGCCTACTCCCTCCTCCACCCAAGAGGAGGCCTGTGTCAGAGCTGTAGAACACTTAGGGCTTATTATGCTAAACATAACTGGTGAAATGTGGGTGTACTATAATAGGCAAACCTCTGCCTAACCCTTTGGAAAAACAGAGACTTGATTATAAGCTATGTAACTAAGTACTTATTTACATCCTCCAAAAGTTTCGGTACAAGAAATTGAGCAAACAAGAGGTATTTCAGCTACACTCGAACAGTGTTAGTTTTAACCACAATGCAATACGGCACTAAATGACATATCATTGGCACTACGCCAGATATAACAATACGCTGTGGTGTATGGCGTACAGTTGACAGTTTATGAGCCGAATGGAATGTTAAGCAGTTGATATTTTGGATTTATTAAGGTGAGTTTCGATTTGATTGATTTTGTAATGGCTGGCGTTGATTTTGATGGATATAACTACAAAATGTAGTTAATAGGCACAATAACAATAATATAGACGAAACTTAAAGCTGTCTTAGTAATTTTTTAAGTTGTAATTCTTCATCTTTGAAACTTATCGTGTGAGAAGCGTCGGGTCACACCGGAATGGCAGCGGCAGGCAGCGATGCGGCGAGCACTTTCAGTGTGAAATAATTTTAAACTTTACATACCTATTAAAAGACCAGTATCGCTTAAAAAGCTTGAAAAGGTCGCGAGGCCGCCCGCGGGGACGCGAGCGGCCACGCGCCACGCGCGTCTTGTCCGTGGTTCAGCCCGCGGCTGCCAGCGGCGCCGCGAGGCCACTCGCGGCACCGCGGGAGGCCGCGCGTATTTAATATAGAAACTAAACTAATCAAGAGGAGACTAGGCGCGTGGGATCTGGCGGCCGCTGGCAGCCCCTGCCGGACGCTGCCGGCCGCTGCCATTCCGGTGTAGCTCGACCCTAAGACCCACTTGCAGGTTCATGGGTTATTCTAAATAACTCCGAGGTAATAGTTAATTCAGGATTAATCAATTAATTCATCTTGATGCGGTAAAGGGTAAACTTTTAATATTTAACCCACCTATGTGGGAAGTTTAAGTCGTTAAACTCTGGGTTAGTGTTAGTAATGTCAAAATAAATTGAAGTTATGAGCTACATAACGCTGATAACTTATTTTGTATTATAAATTGTGTTGCGTAATATTTCGTAATTTATTTATCAATGAAAACACCTAAAATCACACGTTTTACATCAAACACCACTCTGGGCTGGAACGAATGATGCGAATACAATACGACTGTAATGAACTGTCATATTATAAAATTCAAAAACCTGAAAGTATCACATATCGTAATGTAGTGTAAAAAGGATAGGCATACAGGTTCCGTTCATTGTTCGTTCATTACTTTTTTGTCGGAATAGATTGGACTGCAATGTTCTCAACTCAAAAAACACAAGTGTCAAGGTTAACTAACTCGGTGTTACCTTGTAGTGGCGCAGCGCGTAATATGAGTTAAAATGTTAATAACTTAACTCCGAGTTAACAAACTCGACATTTATTTAATTAACCCGACTAAACATTAAAGTGGACCCAAGCGTGTTTGAAAGTTTTGGTTTTAGAACGTAACGGCCCTATTATTATTTTTTTTTTTTTTTTTTTTTAAACGTTGCCCCACACTAAGAATTTCTTCTTGTATCGTGGGTGCGTTTACAAACACAGAAACTCACATACACTAACACCCAGACCCGGAACAACTACTTGCAGATCATACAAATATTTGTTCCGTGCGGGGATCGAACCCGCGACACGTTGCGCAGCAGTCGATCGCTCAGCCACTGCGCCAACCGTGTCGTCAAAATTGACGCGTTCTTTTTTTAATAATTTAAAGCAGTATTTTAGTTTTAGACACCGATAGCCAGGATCAAAATCAGTATTCATATATATTAATAAAGATATACAACGAGTTCCTTTTGCTGTTCCATAACTCTAAGGTTTTATGCTGTAAAAATAATACAATAAGTCCTAGAAAAAGTATTCCAAAGAAAAATCACTAGACTCTCGATGTTTGTATCTAAGCTTCATTGATTGGTACGAGTTAATCATTTTCATTCAAACCAATCATTCATATTTAAAGTTAAGAAAATGCGACGATGTAATTTTTTTTATAGACAAAATTTTCGCATCCGGGTTTTACTTAAATTATCGTGACTTTGTCGAATAATTCTAAACGAAAAAGGAAAAAGAAAAAAAAAAAAAACTTATGCCAGTTGATTCTTTGACATGGTCTCATTAATATCCTAAAGTTATGGGATATCAAAAGGACACGTTGTAGGTATATTTACTTAATTAAAAACTAAACAGATTAAATATTTTAAATAATACAATATCGCTGTGATTTATCGAAGATGTTCCATCAACGCGATTTATAGATTATCAACTCAAAACGTTTTAATCACATTACTGATTATCAAAACTGAATCAATCTGTGGGCACCTTAAAGTTCCTGAATTAGCGCAGCAGTAAAGTACCAATTAGGCGTATAAATAAACGTTTATGGTCATAGCCACTAAGTTTTCATAGTTTCATAGTGTCGACGGAGCCATACAAATCATATGAGGAAACAGACTTAATATGAATGTTTAACTAAGTAGGTGCTATTAAGGTACTGAAAAAGCAAGTTTAGGCTAGACACATACTAAAATAATGGTTAAGATAAAATTTTAGATATCAAGATTTTTTTTTCAAATACTTTGAATTTGTTTTGTTTCACGTTCGCTTTGCGATACTTTACGTTTAAAATAAATGCAGAAAGACAAAAAAAAATAAAAAAAAAATCTTGTACTCCAAGTTTTTTTTGTTTTTTTTTGCACCCTGCAGATTTCAAAAGGCCAAAAATTGTTGGCAGGATGAATAGTTTTCAAAATTCTCTACGTGCCTATGCACCCACCTAAGTACCACATATGCTAAATTTTAATAAAAGTGTTACATGTCCCGCTTGTCCATTAAACTACAAAGTTGGTGACGTTAGAACAACAAGGTCAAATCCGTAAAATTATACAAAACCAAATTACTGCCTTCTAATAAAAAATAGTTCAGCCATAAACCCTTACCCTACACTGTAATCAAACCCCGACCTCATAATAAAACCACTGCGCCACATGGCACACCTTATGTAACTTAAATAAGTTTCAGTAAGATTTATTCAAAGGTAGGAACGCCTCGTAACACGTAGCCTATTGATATTCGCTGCAAACACCATCCGTAAGTAACTTGTACCAGGCGTTGCTTCATCTTACTGTTGGTAACAAGTGTAGATATCTGCTGGATGCCAGCATGTTTTATAGTATTTTCATGAATATTTTTACTGTTGTATTTAGATTGCTACGTGATCATATTTTAGGATTAAAAATATATATACCTACTCAGATCTAAAAATATTCAATTCAAATTCAAAAGTCAATTATTCAAACTAGGCTGAGAATCAGCACTTTTCGAACGTCAAAATTACATAATACAGTCCCCCAAAACGCCCACCCTTCACCACTTCCTAGTGCGTTAGCTGGGAAGAAGAAGTGGCGCAACAAACTCCCCAGCAGCACAGCTCTCTGTTTAGTTAGAAGAAAAAAAAAAAGATTCTATATAATGATTGAATTCAATGATGATGCGACTACTTTCAACTAATCTGTTTTATTATAGTTGATAAGATACATTTTATATTATACAGGGTGGCAGGGACATCGACGCGAAAACTGATACCATGGATTCGGTAGATGATTCTAAACCCCCTTGCGTTGAAATTTTTCGTCGGTTATTTTTTTTTAAATCTGCTATTCCATACATTTTAACCGCGTAGGTATTGCACTTTTCTATGAAACAGCAGATTTAAAAAAAAAAATTGATGGAAAGTTTCAACGCAAGCGGGTTCAGAATCATGTACTGAATCCATGGTATCAGTTTTCGCGTCGATGTCCCTGACACCCTTTATAATAGACTTTGTTCAAGACTCGGGAATCCTACCAATAATATATCTGAATATAAAACTCAAGAAATTTTAACTTATTCACACTAACGGCTCAATGAATTATTTTTCCGGGCACTTGTAGTGGTTCTCCTAGGATGCGAGTAAAACTGCAAGGAAAGGCTTATCTAGCATGGATAAATTAAACAATAATTGAAAAAGGCATGAAAGGATTGCCCTAATCGTTATCCACTGAAGAGCATTTCTCTTTTATCATTCATCTTACTAAGCCAATTCGTTATCTCAAACTCAAACTCAAAGCATTTATTTCAATTGAACCATTTACAGGCACTTTTGAACTGTCGAGGAATCGGTCAGTCAGAAATATGAAGCTAGTTGCCCATTCCAAAGCGTAGTAGGTACCTATGGAGAAGAACGGGCAAGAAACTCCACGGACACTCTTTTAAATAAATTGTTACAAAATATCGGTTACATCTTTCATGTTGAAATTAAACATGTGAGAACAATGTAGAAAGACGTGCACGTTAGAAGCGTCCGTAATAAAAAGATAAAACAAATAACAATTCAAAAATTGAAATCAGCCAAGGCAGCTAAGAGTTGACCAGGCCTAAACGCCTATCTACTACAACATTTTCTATCCCCTAGTCAAATCTTAACGATAATTTGTACTATCCAACAATCACAGAGATAGTTATCGACAGTTCTAATGGCACATATCCGGCTGCTCACTGCCCCTAATGCTCCTATTATCGTGACAGTAACCCAAAAGGAAACGCCGCAATAATTGATGTCCTCCTAAAACCGTGTTTTAAAAGGATTTGGCATGAAATTCGACGATGAACGAAGAAAGGAAAATAAAAAGAAAAAGATTTTTTTATTTTGCCATCTGTTTTTCAAGATTGGGGAAGTAATGGGGAAATAATAAGTGTTCCAGTCCAGTTTCTTTTTACGTCATTCGTCAGGGCAAAAGGAATGGCAAAAGAAATAAGGATAAGACTGAAAGATACGGATACTTCTGACGTTTTGCTTTGTTATTGATACCATTCGATATTATTTTTAAAAGCCATGTCCCACTATAGAGAGAAAGGCCTCCCGACTCTCTTTCCATTTCTCTCTATTTAAAAGACAAAATTAAAGAAAAAAAAAAAACAAACTAACAGTTATAAAAAGGAGCATTCAAAACTAACAAAAAAAAAACAAAGAAAGAAAGCAGAAAGCTGCTAAGAACCAGTGCTTGTTGAAGGAGTCCAACTCATTCCATTCGATAGCGTGCAGTGCGTGCACCTAATTACATTATTCCACGCCCTTTATTTTTAACAAAAGCGACTAGGTACTTTCTAACAGAAGAACAACGACTGAACTCACACTTGCAGACATTGAAGGATCTGATATTAGTCTTCTTGCACCACTGATCACTTACCTAGCCCTTTTATTTTTTTGGTTGGGAAGTTATCAAATAATGTCCTTCAGGGTTGCCTGTACGTTGCCCGGGGCATGGTATCCCTTTCGAACTTTCCCGTAACCCCAGCAGGCATCGGTCTTAGCAGATCCCTTCAATTGTGCTGACATCTCTTTGAGGCGCGCGTGGAACACAACGTGCCGTTGACCCGGGCCTGGTCCTTATCGGACGGTGAGCTATCCATTGCTCACCGTCCGCAAGTCCGCGACTACGGTGGCTGGGAATCGGCTTGCAATTCCCGACGCCCCCGGCGTCTTCGCAGGAGACAGCTAGGGGCGTGAGGGCGCGAAATTTGCCTCTCCCTCACGCGTTAAGGTTAACGTAATATCACGCTTGTATTTCCACAAGGGTTAGACAGAGGTGTACCTACACCCACATTTCGCCAGTTATATTTAAGTCCCATTTAATAGGGGGCGAGCCTATTGCCTCTAGACTCCGGGCTGCTAGTGGAAAATTCCTGATGGAAAAACCCAATACACATGCTTTGCCCGACTTAGGAATCGAACCCAGGATTTCACGTTCAGCAGTAGCGCTTGCGACCACTGGAACAACAAGGCAGTTAAGTTTAAGTTATGACAAGCATCGATGTCAAAAAATGTCAACAAATCATTACTCCCAGGTAAAATTAGCTTACGAATCTATTTACGAGTATGTGCCCAGTTTGACAAAAAAAACTGCTACCAGTGGTATCAAAAACGATTCGTAAATTGTTTAAAGGAACCGAGTATTTCAGGTAAGTTCGTCGTGACTATTAAATAGTAGACAGTAAGCTTTAGTACCCGGTAGAGTCACTTATGGACAAAGTTCGTTCAGGAAAGTACAACAACTATGTTCATACATAAACAGCTATGTTTAAAAGGTATTAGTGCCACTGAATTTTCAGCTACAAAATACTTCTGAACTGTGTCTATAAAGTCGGCAATCCCCGCTGCAGGTGACGGTACTAGCGATCGTAAACATTTTTCATTTAAAAAAAGAGCTGGTGCACTAGTACTAAAATAATACTATTAAAAGTTCAGTTAATATCTGAAGGCCAATTCTAGTACTTAAAAAACGTTCACATTCAAGTCGCAATCTGTCAAACTTGTCAAAAATGTTGGTAAATTGGTTGTATTATTGACAGATTGCGAATGAGATGCGAATGCGAACGTTCTTAAAAATTAGAGGAATTGCCCCTCAGATCTCAGTAAAAGTAAAGTCTTAGTAAAGCCATCGCCAATTTATTGTGAACCAGATTTTTTTCTAATAACAAGCCTATTTTCGTCCTTGTAGGTCACACAAATTTGATGAATAGGAAATATGCACGTAATTTGAAACTTATTCATTATTTAAATATTGGTACATTGTGTAAGAGTCAAGAAACAAATTCCATTTTTTTTTAAGATATGCGTTACATATTTTACAATTTATTATTTTAAGATATTGCGTTTTTTTCATGGAACGGAACGCAAACTCTAAACGCGTCGCCATCGACAATGCCGGAAGTGACGTAAAAAACTATGTGATTAAAAATCTATGCTTTGCAAAGTGCTTGAAATATTACGTACTTAGGTTAGTAAGTGCGATTTCTGCTTGAATAAATAATTTAATTTAAATGATATGGGACTAAAAAATCTTAAAAATACAATGTAAACAAAGCAGTAACCTGGTAAATGACGTTACATAATGACCGCTACAGAAACGGACGGTTGAACTGTAGTAGAAAATTGTTGAAGTTTTTTTTTTTTTTTTGAGCAACAAGAAGTAGTTGCGTTTTACTTTTAATACTTTTCTTATATTACTGTCTTTTATTGATTCAGTGAAAATAAAAAAAATGCATATCTCATATTTATGAAGAAAAACGTCAGATACAAAAAAAATATCTTCAAAGATTTAATGGATGCCAGTTAATAGAAGACTAAAGTCAGATTTTCATTAGTTAAAGTTACAAGTTGGTATTGATTTTTCACACCGTAAACCCCACCCGGAAACGCTCATCGTTTCCGAAAGCTATCAAAAATCATTACCAAACACGATTGGATTATCCACCACCCATAAAAGCGAGACCACATGAGTATGCATGCTTGTGTAACCCATAATACGAACCCCTCTCGAGGACCCTCAGAGGTCAACAGACCCTCCGGTCCTTATAAATACTCACGCTATTGTCGAATGAGCGAAAAGGGTTCCTCAGAATACTCTTCCGAAGCAAAAACGGTATTATGGATGGAATGAAAGTCGCTGAAAAGCCAGATTTTTATGATATTACTTGGTGAGTTAGGTACGTAATGATGCATAAATACCTCGGCTTTATTTGAGAATTAGGTTACTGAAAGTTTTGTTAGTTGGCATTTTTTGTGGCTTAGAAGTTTTTTCGTTGGAAGTTTTTGGGATATTTTCATTTTCTGGTTTGGCAGATGCAGCCTAAATAGGTTATCAGCACCTAAAGTTTGCTCAAAACATAGTCACAAAAACAACATTCTGAAAGTTTTTTAAATTTTTTATTTAGTTAGTCCCGTGTAGTAGCTGCGTAGGACGTAAAGAATAGTACCACCACATTTCTTACCGTGGGTGTCGTAGAAGGCGACTAAGGGACTCACTAGAGAATGGGCAGCAGCGTTCTCTATGTATTTTACCACCATACTGCGATCGCCAGCCCGCCTGCCAAGCGTGGCGATTATGGCAAACCCTCCCGTTTGTGGGAGGCCTATGCCCTATGGCCTATTGTTGACTCCTACGTCTTTCAGGACTTCTTGATCCAGGTCCTGCATTGACCGTTGGAGTTCCTTTTCAGCGCCTTTCAGATTTGTGCCATTGTCGGAGTACAAGTGACGTGGCCAGCCACGCCTAGCTGCCATCCGACGCAATGCCATGATCAACGAGTCCGTCGTGAGAGAAGCAACCATCTCAACGTGAATAGCACGCAACGTTAAGCAGGTAAAAAGGACACCGTACCTTTTTTCTCTGCGTCTGCCGACTGTTACCTCCATCGGTCCAAACAAGTCCAGCCCACAGTGAGAGAAGGGTCGCTGATGATGTGCCACACGACACTGAGGTAAGTCACCCATGCGAGGAACTAGCGGCCTGCATTTCTTGATGCGGCACAGCATGCATTGCGACACTACAGTCTTCACGGTAGGTCTAAGTCTCACTAGCCAATATTTTTCCCTGAGCAGGTTGACTACTGTTTCCTGATTTCCATGGGCCGCGTTCACGTGGTAGTGCCGAACGATCAACCGAGCCACAGGGTGCCGGCCGTCCAATATTACAGGCCTCTTTACATCCATGGCGACATCTGCAGCAGCATCGATCCGACCACCCACGCGAAGCAAGCCATGCTCGTCTAAAAACGGAGAGAGAGTAAGTAACCGACTATTTTTAGACAACATCTTACCATTGTTAATCGCAGCTAAATCTTCAGCAAACGACACCCCTTGTGCGTGTTTCAATAGCTGCCACTCTGCACGCTCCATCATCTGCACACTATAGCCGCTGCCAGTAAGACCCTTTAACTTGTCAATAAATTTGTAAACAGCGGCTGACGCACGTAGAAGGCGCAGCCAAGAAGAAAATCGAACCGGGTCTGGAACCGGTGAATAAGCCAAGTGTTCTTGAACGACAGCTGTTACTTCCTCGCATGCTATGTTCGTTTCCGGTTGGATGACATCCCTTGGCCATGACGCATCATCGAAGTGCAGGAAAGTTGGACCGGCTAGCCACTCAGAATAAAAAGTAGGATTAAAGGTTTCCCGTGTAGCTAAGTCAGCTACATTGAGCTTCGTAGGAACGTATCTCCATTCATCAATACGTGTTAATTCGTCGATTTCCCCAAGACGGTTCGCTTCGAACGTTTTATAGGTACGTGTATTGTTACGAATCCAATGGAGAACCGTAGTGGAGTCGCACCAAAAGAATCGGCGCACTGGACATAGTCTATGTTCCTTACCAATAGTGTTAGCTAGCCTTGCCGCTAGCAATGCCGCTTGTAGCTCGTATCTAGGTACTGTCATGGGTTTCACAGGTACCACTCTGCATTTACTCGCAATAAAAGAAACATGTATTTTACCTTGTACTTCCCAGCGCCAATATGCTACCGTACATAGTGCTTTAGTCGATGCGTCACTAAATACATGAAGATGTAAGTTGCTGTATCCCAACTCGCTTGTAGCAGAACTCGTAGCACTGCTCTCGGCCGCTACGCTTTCGTAGCCCGTAGCACAAGGCTGCGTAGCATTGTGAGATGCGAGCCGCGCTAGTGGTGGAGTGGGGACTTCCATCTCGCTCGCGCACGCTACCGTCGTCGTAGCGCATGCAGACATCGCGTGGCACCTTGGAATGCGAAGTGTACTGATAACGTTAATTAAGTCAATCCATTTTACCCACCTTTCGTAAATGTTATCAGGAACAGTATCGTCCCATCCAATATTCAGGCGCCAGGTATCCTGAAGCAGGATCTTACCCTGAATAGTGAAGGGGGCGAGAAATCCTAAGACATCAAAAATAGACATAATAACCCTAAGCATAATCCTTTTCGTGGGTCGTTCGTTGCCCTGAGTGATATTTTTTGGGATACGCTTTAGTGACACGTCAAACCCAAGCATATCATCTCCGGGAAACCAAATAAGTCCCAGTGTTCGCTCACCTCCATATTGCTGACCGACTTTGAACTTTACTGCGGCAGAACCTAAGGTCTCCTTTGGTATGCTGTTTAAAACCGCGACGCTGTTGCTCGTCCAATTTCGGATTTCAAACCCACCGGCCCTGTGAATGTCACTGACATTACTCACCATATCAATAGCAGTACTTTCGTCCGGCAAACTATCTATATAGTCATCCATGTAATGTGAATGATAAATAGCATCGACTGCGGTCGGCAAGGATGTCTCAAAGCGGCGTGCGTTTTTGTTTTTAATAAACTGAGCTACAAATGGTGAGCAATTAGCTCCAAAAATTAAGGATGTCATAACATACGCTTCGATGTTTTCTGTAGTGCTGCTTCTCCACAGAAACCTTAGTGCATGCTGATCCTCGGCGTGAATTTTAACCCTCAGGAACATGTCTTTTATGTCACCTGTTACTGCGATTTTATTTTCCCTGAAGCGCAGCATTATACCAAGCAGTGATGATAAGAGATCAGGTCCTGTAAGTAAATAGTCATTAAGGCAGGAACCATCTACCTTACCTGCAGCATCGAAGACCAACCGAAGCTTCCCTTTGTTTGGGTTGTCAACACCGAAATGAGGTAGGTACCACGTACTCGATGTGACGTCATTTGCCACCAGTTCACGCGCGTAATCATTTTCTAACAAATGACGAACACGTTCCTCATACCGTTTAGCAAAACCTGTATCCTTTCCCATTTTCCTTTCAATACCTTTCAACCTTCTTAGTGCGTTGGGGTAAGAGTTCGGCATCGTGCGACCTGGCTCCTTCCAAGGTAAGCTAACATGCCAACATCCGTCAACGAGCACCGCTGATCGCTCCAGCTGATCGATGGCGCGCAAGTCGTCAACATTCTGGCGCGGCTTACCGGACACACCCATAGCATCTAATGCAAACGATCGTCGAACCTCATCATGAATCTCTTGAAGTAGATTATCATGCGATGACATGCCACTTACCTCCTCGATCTCCGTGATGGTCAGGGCGGCCTCAGCGCAGGCGGAGCGAGCGCCGGCGACGGCCCGGGCGGCGGCGCCACTCCGCGCCACCCGCACCCTACCATGTACACACCAACCTAGGGGGGTAAGTGTAGCAGACGGCTCATTTACACTACCTAACTTTATTTTCAAAGGTACAATTAAGTCATAATTATCTTGACCAATTAATATATCAGGTTTTGAATCCGAGGTACACAATTTATCTTGTATATTCTCTAGGTGGGAATACTTATTGCAATCTATAACAGATAACTTTTGAATAGGCAAACTTAATTCCTTAACACAACGCATTCTTATATTATTATGTAACCTATCATCATATCCAGCAATGTCCACATTCACAACCGTAGATTCGCATACCATCGCGTCGTTATTCCACGCTCCGCGCACTGACAGCGTCTCGCGCCGGCCGCGCAGCCCGACGCGCTCGGCGAGGCCGGCACTTATCAGCGACACACTCGATCCGTCATCGAGTAGCGCGGTGGCGTTTACGATACCGTTAGGGCCGTGCACACGAATAGGTAACACTTTCAATAACACTTTATTGTCACTCGCGTTAATGTACGTAATCGTTTCCGAAGACGGCTCGGTTCGTTGCGCGTCAGCCGACGTCGTAATATTCGTGGTTGACGTATTGTTATTGTCAGCGCTGGTGCGCTCACGCTGTTTACTCGTAGAGTAATGCAGGAGACGATGATGTTCTTCATTACAGCCGTCCTTGTCGCACACAGGAGCTGAACACGTTTTTCTATCGTGTTTGGATATTAAACACTTGTAGCACAGGCCGTGTTTTCTCACGTATTGCCACCGAACTTTACGTAGTGCTTTCTTAAATTGTTTGCAATCGCTGAGATTATGTACCGTTGCGCGACAAAACAAACAATTAGCGTTACGTTCTTCATCTTGAACAAGCACGGTCTGTGTGCGTGTGCATGTACCTGTCTTATTTTTCAAATGCTGATCACTATGATGATGAGTAAAAACACTCGCAGTGGTGGAAATCTTTACAGCTTCTTCATACAAAAAATCAGATAAAATCACCAACCTTGGTTTCTTTCCTTCGGTGATCATTTTATAGCTGTAGTCGGACCACTTGGAGATAAGGACTGCGGGGAGCTTGGACAGAATCATCGAGACGATATTGACACCGTATAGGTACTCCACACGTCCGACTGCTCGTACTGCTTCCACTACATTTTGCACTTTCACAGAAAACGCGACGATATCTTTATGATATTCCAGTGGTAGGGACTGAAGCTTCCTTATGTCTTGGAGTATTCTGGAAATAATGCAGTCGGGGTTACCAAACCGTAGCTCCAATGTCGATATCACTTTATCAGGCGACGTGGCGCTTATGAACAATGCGGCGACTGCATCTTTCGCTTGCCCTCGTAGGCATTTTCGAAGCCTCCATAGGTTTTCCTTTGGCGTGAATTTACACAAAGCCGTCGACTCGTCGTAGGCTTGTTTGAATTGAAGCCAATCCAACTGGTCACCAGAAAATTCAGGTAAATCTCTCGGTGTGCTCATGCGGCTGAGAAAACTGGCTTGAGGCACGTTGTTTGCACAGTTAGTAGAAATATCCTTCAAAGCACTTGCCAACATATGAACCGCGTTGTTAAGCACAGTCACCGAGTCGCCAGGCGGCGCCGGCGGCGGTGGCGGGGGCGCTGCGGCGCCCGGCCGACCGGCCACGTGCTCGGCGCATGGCGTCGGTAATCGTGCCTGCAGCTCGCCCGTTTCAATTCCTTTCTCGGGGGCTTGCTGCTCCAGTAGGGGTTCTTCGTGGTTACTTTGGTGGATCACCCAATCCTCCAGGTTGCTGCGAGGAAGTTCCTTGCCATCAATTAGTGAACTGTATCCGAATTGTTCTTCCTCGTCGTCGAGTGCTGCCAATTGGGCATCCAGGTTTTGGTCGATGAGCGCGATCCGAATAGCAGCTTTTTGTTTAGCGGCTTCCAGCTGCAACTGCTTTTTCCTGCTTTCGCTGGTAGATTTGTTCGATGACGCAACCGATTTTACCGGCGTTTTCGCGACGTGAGGCAGCGGTTCCGACTTTATGCTGCTTCCCGGCACATCGGAAAACAGGCGTTGCGACACAACATGCTCGAGCTGCTCAGCTTGAGCGTTTTCTGCCGCTTTGTTCTGTTGGGAAACACGTTGCTCCTGCAGCATTTTTCCGCGCCGTGTTTGGATGCCTGGAGTTTGGAACATTATAGATCCGCTCGAATGACCACTTTGTTAGGGATGGTGCTGCAGGGAGTGACAGGTTGGTCGGTTGTCGCAACGAAAAAACAGGCGAACTTTTGAAAAACACGTTTATTCGGTTAACAAGATTAAGATGGCCGCGTGCGCAAAAATATAATATTCGGGCGTGCGCATCGATTGACATTTGGAGGCAGACTGGCGGGGGTCCACAGTGCGACAAGCATGTCAGCGTGTCCCGCCTCTTAACTAGGGTTGTTTTCTTTCTAAACTAACTAACTAGTGATGGTACTTTAGTTTTTAAATTCTATTTGAGCGCGTCGCTAACATTCCCCACCCTATACAGTATTTATTTAGTAGAAGTTATAAAAACATGATCTGATCTCGTGACAAGATTATTTTGCAATAAAATATACCTATACTCCATCTGATTAGGAAGTTAAATAAAGGTAAACAAATCGTAAAGAGGGTTTTTATTGTTGACACTTTCTTGTTTAAAAATACGATAAACCAAACTAAATTTATTTTAGATTTTTACATAAGTTTCCTTTTTTATAAATGTATGTTAAACTTTATCATTTATTCATAAACTACTTTTCGTAAATGTAACTGCTTGAGCACATTTTTTTCGTAAGATTTATAATAATAATATAATATTTTGTAATCTGTCTTTTGTAAAGAGCCCAAACTCTAAACGTCAACGAATTCTAACGTTACTAAATTTAAGAGTACAACTATGACGTAGCATGACAATTGAAGTGACAGGTATTACGTTTAGTCGGTTACTGGACAGCTGTCTCGTCACGTGGTTTTTTTTACTACCTAAACCTATGAAGTGAAGTCTGTCCAACAATGCCTGGCCGAAGACTTAAACCTAGGTCATTGTAATTTTATTTGATACTACCTTCTGCTCACGACTTCGTCCGCGAGGAAGTCAACTATAATCTACCATAAAACATATCTTATGACACTTGGCAATAATGTAGTTTTCTACCAGAGATTTTTTTTTTTTTAATTGGATGACTAGTTTCGGAGATTACCCCTACATACAAACTCACATGGTATAGATGGGTGTCCCTTATGAAAAAAATAACACATGGAGTAACACTTTATTCCAGAACTACACAAAACCAGCTTGAACATGGACATGAAATAATAAATAGTCCCTTTCAGACATAAAATCCGAGTAAAGTACAATTTATAAGGTGGCGACGCATTATGTCAGATGTGTTTGATTTACGTGGCGCCGCCCGCCAGATGTATACACCCTTTAGTGAATCTAGATTTATGCAGTCTGATGTCTGGAGAAGACGCCCGGTTATGGGCGTACTTTCATTTAATTTAATTAAAATTGGCATAATAAGCAGCTGTTTATTACTGGAGAAGGTTTCTGTTTAGAATAAATCCCTCAGTTTATCACAAGGAGGACGCGTCTGCCCTCAGGATTAGAATCATTTTGATAGATTCCTGAGGATTTTTTTTTTCTTTATTTTAAAGGACAATGACCAAGTGACTAAGGAACCTAGTATCGGTATGAAACATGCAGTGACTCAAAGATTTATGGTTTAATTAAAAGGATAATTTTAGGGCTTTCAAATGTAATTTACCATTTTACCATAATTCTCGGCATTACACGGTAATTAGGTCTCAAAATCTAGGTTTAGAATTGAATCTCTAGATTTTTTGTCACAATGTATGCTGATAAATTCAAAATACGAATTAGTCAAAATGTTTGAGAATTTTCAATGCTCGTCAATTCCAATAGATAAAGGTTTATTTAATCATAAAACGTTCACGTTAATGGTACCTATACGTTACACCATGGTTACAACCATAAGATCAAAGTGCTGAACATTTTTGGACTAAGGAATATTCAGAAAAACAAAACGTTAGGTACGATAGCAAATAAATATAGGTAGTCTATATATCACGCGACAAAGGCATTTCATTGAAAACTCGTTACCACTGAAACCCTGTTTTTAAGTAGATGGAAATTCTCCAGTTTCTACTCACATTTAATAAGGAGGCTTCTTTTGTGTTATCGTTATATTTTACAAGAGAAAGGCTGAATGATGTAAGTAGGAATGCGTAATGCAGGTTGCAACATATTGGTCATAATACGAGTATCATTCATTTTGAAATTATACATGTGAGAACGATGCAGAACGTTAAAAGCGTCCGTAATAAAATGATAAAATAACAATTCAAAAATTAAAATATGGTTATTTAAACCCAGGTGGGTTTACAATATTTGCTTGTTTAACGAAACAAGCAAAAAGTTAAAGTGCATCAGAATATAGGTACAGGATGCGCGCGCATAGAATCTTAGCGCATGTTTGTTCTGTTTTTAGAGTTTTTATTGATGAATGAAACAGGCAAAGGTCTTTAAAACCTTCTGCCTTTCGCATAACCAAAAGGTTTGCTTATGTACTTTTAATATCTTAACAGATTATTATTACAATGTAATAATAATAATTAGTTGTTATTAATATCTGTTGTTACTAATTATTCAACTATAATTTCAATAATTGCATGCGTAAATTAATTATTTTGCGTAAGTCAAGAAGGTTTTATTGTTTACATACTCTTTGAATCTCGCCAATGACATGTGACATTACTTGGGTGAAAAAAACAATGTACAGGTAAAATAGGAAATCGAAATAAAAACTAATACTTTTATGGTGTTTTTTATACGGAGAATTTAAGAATTCGTATTACTAGATAAACTTGTTATATTTAAAAACAAGATTTATAAACTTAAGTCACCACAGAACAAATAGCGATACCAGGTCTGGTCAATCTCTTTTATGTACAGTGTACACGTAAAAAAAAAACTTTACAATGGCGGACTTAATGCTTGAGATACCTGAGGGTGAAGCAGAGACAAAACATGGCAAGTCTAATCTATATTAAACATAATAAAACTAATTAGTTTGTTCATTTGAACGCGCTTAACTTTAGAACTACCAGTTGGATTTGAAAAACTCTTTTTGCAATTAATAGCCCAATCTTGAGGAAGGTTATACGCTATTTAACATCACGCCACGACCCTTAGAAGCCGAGGACACTGAAAAAAAGTCAGAAAATGCTAAGGGAAAATAAAGTAACGGGGGACAGGTACCTGATAAATATTTTCTGTTATAGCAAAAATCTTTACGCGGACGAAGTCGCGGGCAAAAGCTAGTATAATAGAAAGATAAAACAAAATCATTAGTATTATTGGCTGCAAAAGAATTTACCGAATGACACGGCCACCATATCTACTACAATTACATAACTAAACTTCTTTATTGGTAATTTCTGCAACAGCCAATACTATACCTTGAAAGTGAACTTTTCTTTTTCCGGGGAACCTCTAAGGGATGTCGCGCACTAGACGGCTACGACCAAGAGCAGTGGTCGCAGCGACCAGGTTAACTATAGAAACCGATACGTATCGCGCACTTGGTCGCAACGGCCGACTAGCCGCAGACCATACAATACAAACCACTAGACGGTCACGACTGGCCGGAGTCGTGGCCGCCTAGTGCGCGATGTCCCGTTTATGGTGACAAAGCCGTAAAACTTTATTTTGTGAAATACTACATTTTGATTACCCAGAGGTCCATTTTTTTCTAAACTAATATTATAAAGAGAAAATATTTTTGTATGTAAAACTTTGTATGTTACGCTTTCACGCTTAAACGCCTGAACGGATTTGAATGAAATTTGGCACATGGGTAAACTATGACCTGGGTTAGGTCATAAAGATACTTTTTTATCCCGATCATCCCACGGGATCGAAAGTTGTGCGGGTGAAAACGCAGGACGCAGCTAGTCTTTAATAAATGATTCTCATCAATAACTTTTTTCTTGAATTTTCCACCTCCTCCTCCAGTAAGATGGAATCTGTCACATTCCTAGTTTAAACCTTTTCTTTTTCCGGGTAGTTAAACGGGTTCAACTAACGAATAAATTCAACAAGCAGCTTATTTCTAACCTGTGACGCAAAAAGAAAGCAGCCAAATGCGAGTCGAACTCGCACACGAAGGGTTCCGTACCACCGTACAATGTTACCTACTACATTTTTTTTTAAACGTTTCTTTTATGGGGACCCTTATTTAATTTTTTACTTATTTTTTATTAGGTATTATTCTTTTACATAGCGGCCAAAGTAGTTCACTCTCTGTGAAAACTTCAAGTGTCTACCTATTACGGTGTGACAGCCTGTGACGTGTCACGGACGTCCGTCCGTATGGACGGAGCCTTAGTAATAGGTCCCCTTCGCAACTTTTGGGTACGGAACCCTAAAAATGTACTTAGCATTATTTCATAAACGGATCTCCTATTATAGTATCTCAGGGCGAATGAAAATACCTTTCTTTCTTTTTCCCAAGGGACTCAAATAAGATGATTTGTTTCGTTTTTCTGTTATACAGTGGACGCTAAGCTACCCCTCTTTAGCCTTTTTCCAATACAAAAGTAATTTATACAAATAGCCCTTATTTTTCTTCAAAAATACCTTGATGTCTCCCTAACATTAAGGTATTTTCATTTACAGTTGGGATTTAGTAAATTATTAAATAGAAACTAATACAATAAAGTATTCTGTGGAACAGGCTTGTGTTTACAGGTTTGTTCGCTTTTGTTATTTTATTTTATTTCAAGGATTTGAGTTTATGGGCCGGTTGGCCTATTGTTAGCTTTGGTATTCATAAAATGCTGATTCACACCTGAAATAAATTAAAGGATTTTTATTCATTTGAATCAGGTTTACTGGATTGTTTTTCAATGTTTTGTGTACCTATACAATGCCGCCCATGGGCATGTGATGACCCGTATTTTTCTGAATATTCATGAAAAATTATCGAAAATTAACTTGAGTTCGAATATACGTATATATTTTTTCAAAATCAGTTATGTTTTTATGGACTTAAACTTGTGTACTTTAAATAAATACTGTATTTTTTTTTAATGTCTAATTTTTATTTTTTCATAGTCGACAAATTTTAATAAAAAATATTAGATATGTAGTCCGATAAAATAACTCTTTTAGAAATAATAAACAGAATCCAAATCGAGACAATAAAATCGGAGATATGGCACCAAATGGATACGCTACGCAAAAAATAAAAAATTGCAAAACATGAAAAATATTAAAGAGAATTTTCGATAATTTTTCATTAATATTCAGAAAAATAACACATACAATAACGATCACATGCTCATCGGCCACAAAGTATTTTTTCGATTATTAAGAAAATTACAAAACTTATTAAAAAAAATAACAAAACACTACGCTTGTTTTCCCCGAAGGGTTAGTTAGTACACTTACATTCATTTCGCATGTTTAAGTACCAAATAATAGGAGGCGAGCACAAATCCAGAATAACATTTATTTTATAACAAAATAAAACAGAAAAAATAACACACTCCCTACAAAACCTAATACAATCAGTTACGTCCCAGACTGATCCTCAAACAAAATGTTGTCATCACAATAACTCCAAGAAAATACGTATTTTATCACCAAGAGCCACGCGTGAAACGTAGAATACAGAATAATTTAACAAAAGCGAATATTGCCAACTGTGGCAAAGACAACGGAATTACTTACATAAAGCGGTGTCTTCATATAAACCCAGGATTATCCACACTGACATGTACCTGGTTTAATGAAAAGATACATTAAACATTTCATTTGTTGCATTTAAAGCGAGAACACTTTTAATTTTAGTTACAACGTCTGGAACGACTTGGGTCTAAAAATAGGATTCAAAGAAGCCGTATAAAGGTATACAAGGAATTGTGAAAGAACTTTTGAAATGAAAACTTGAGCGAATTTTTGTAGTTTTTGTTTTTTTTGTTGTTTATATATAAAAAATATTTAAAAATATAAATATAGGAATAATGTGGGTTGCCGATTTCAGACTTATATTAACTATAAGTCCAGGATTCCTCACGATGTTTTCCTTCACCGATGTCAGTAATGTTGCGCCGACGAGCAGAGGACTAATGCAGTCAGCATTAGTCCTCTGCCCGTCGGCGCAACATGTCTGTTTCTTTCTTATTTCTATATTCGTCATCATCTTTTTTTTTAATTTGATCGACTCCCAATAAACCAATAATATTTTACAGATTAATCGAAAGTACAAAGTACAAAAAGCATTAAAATAAATATTTCGTATTACATTAAACATAAAAATCCTTTTACCGATACCAATAAAAACATCAACTTTACGTCCGTACTCCCCAAAGGTGAGAAAAAATTTACGAAATAAAAATTGTAATGGCGGCAAACTACGTTTTAATGCACTTCGTTCCGGTTTATCGGTTCGCGAAAATGCATTTTCCCGTCCTCGTCCTCACATTCAAATTCGGACATTAATTTCTTAAACAATTGTATAAAAAAAATGTTCTAAAACAATGGGGTGAACTGTAGGGTGCTACTTTATCTATCCCATTTTTTTATGGGTTGGTTTTGTTGTCAAATATTAATTTAAAATATAAATATTCGAATTATTTTTATCAGGAAAAATTGTCATCAGTATTAGATTGTAGTATGTAGCGTGTATGTAGTATCTATGTGTGTGTAGTGCGTGAGTATTTGTAGAATCCGATTTTTCGGAGTTTTCGGTTTTCGCGGAAATAAAAAAAAAAAAAAAAAAAATTATTTATAATTTAATTATCCGTTTGTTTGTTGTGCTATTTCGTTTACACAAAATACGATTATAACTAAATGCGATTGAATTCTTGTTGATTTTATTTTTTGGGTCTGGAAGGATGAGCAGAGGTATACTCTACCCTGGAAAAACAGGCGTGACGCTAAGAGTTTCGTTCCACTTTCTACAGCGCATATATTAAAGAGGATTTGAATGAAACGCGAGCAAAGTACATAATCCGCCCATAAGATATCTTTGCGAACGAATATCGTGCCAGCAGGATCCCGCGGTTAGCTCCGATAAAATAATGAGTTACTTCCATATGATATTGATTCGGGAATTCAAGCATAGCGTAGTCGGGGCAACGGATTGATTGCATTTTTATATCTATCCATTTACATGTATTTCTGTCAGCTTCCCTTTCTAAAACTGTCAGTTTATCGATTGTCTGTTTTTGCCCAAATTTTTGTATAGGTTTTCCTTGTAATAACAACTAAATAACTATCACCTTTTATTTGATTCACAATTCAGGCTGTGTGTTACATTTTTATTGTTGACATATAATTTTATACAACCATCAAAACACAAAAACAGTTTGGTGCTCAAACAAAACACATAGTACCCAAAAATATACGGAAACGCACCCGTTATAAATTAACACCGAATTATTTACAAAACGGCTCAACGAACACAGATATTCGAAATTCGAAATCCGAGACGAAAACATGTAACCAATACTAAACGTTTCTCCCATTCGAAATTCGAAATACTCTAATCTTAATCCCGAGGATTCGAAACCCATGCACCAATAAGCGCGCCGATATAACTTCGAAGAAATTCACGCTTGAATTCAGAATCCACGTTTGATTAGAACGTAATGTTTACGAAACTGTGACTTGCTGTAAGATGAAGGGAAAACGATGCGTGGTTGATCAAATGTGTTGGAACCTTTTGAATGTTCGCAAATAAGGATAAAAACACTCTATTAGCTTTACACTGTTTGTTCACCCCACTACGAACGGGATATCAACGAAAAACGAGATTACGCGGCCATAGTAAATGTACTCTCGCTACTTCGGCGTCGTAATCTGGTTCTCGTTGACATCCAGTTCACGGTGCGGTGTACAAACGGCCTTAGGTGAAAATATACTTACAGTACGGCCGATGATCATGGCCGGTCTGAAAGAACTGTGGGACTATGAACTTTCACGCATGCTCTCTCACTCACACTCGCCTCATGTCACCAATGGATTCCTATAAAATATTATTGCATTGCGTTCTACGCAAAGTTTAGACCAGCCATTCATTAGCCGTACTGTAATTATTATTTTATTTAGCCACTGAACGGTCCCTGTTCCTACATGGGACTCACAATAGGTACCCTCAATAAATCGGTATGAAAAGATTGTTAAAACACTATTCGTATGTCTGTCAGACGAAATATTAATTGCAGTTACTTGAAATTCATTTTTGTTAGAAAAATTCAAAAGTCATTTATTCAAACTAGGCTGAGAATCAGCACTTTTCGAATGTCAAAATTACATAAGACAGTCCCCCAAAACGCCCACCCTTCACCACTTCCTAGTGCGTTAGCTGGGAAGAAGTGGGGCAACAAACTCCCCAGCAGCACAGCTGTCTGTTCAGTTAGAAGAACAAAAAAATAAAGATTCTTACGTATACGATAGTATTCAAAATAATTTACATTACGCAACACAAAACATAATTTAAATTATTAGCCATATGTTAGCTAGCACAATATACCAAACAAAATCATCGAGAACTATAATCAGGCAGAAATAAAAACAAAACGTAAACAGAACTTAATATCTAAATAAAAAGCCTCCAGGCATAAAGGGCGTGCCCGCTTACATACAGTTGTAACTGGAAGTTATAAATGATAAACTAGGACCATCGATGTAAAATAAATAAACAAACAGTTAATTAATTTACAGCTCTGCCTTACCCTTCGGGGAAACAAGGCGTGATAATATGTCATAAGTTAAGTTAAATCTGAAGTGTTTATTTTAAAGGGCAAAAATGTTTCCTGAACTGGAATTTGTTACAGTCAGGAAGAAAGTTATTGCACCTAAGAGGCGATATATTGCTGTGTTCGAGACATTGAGCGCTACAATGGACCATTACTCTTTTGTAAGGCTTTATAGAAGTTGCAATGGAAAGCGAACAACAGCTTAAATAACAGCAATAACTTGTATAAACTGGCCTTGAATGTGTTATAAAAGCACGTGTATGTGTCTCAACAGTAAAAACACAGTATAATAAAGTATGCTGTAGTAAAAACGTTCGGAATTTGGAACTTGGTTGCAATCGCTATGGCTTAGCATGAGGTCCTGGGTTCTATTTATAGGTCGAGCAGTGTTATTGAGTTTTCCATTACAGATTTCTCGCAATTTGGATTTGTGCCCAGTTGATGGCAATAGGCTCACCCCCTATTACATAGAACTTAATTTAATCATAACTGGCGAAATGTGAGTCTAATAAAGGTACATCTCTGCCATACCCTTCGCGGAAAACAGGTGTGATGTTTAGAAAATATATTCTAACCAACGTAATGTTAAATGCGTCACAACACAAACCACACAATAAAGCGCCTTCAACCACCCCGTCACATTAAATTAACCTTATTTAACACGGGAACCAAGATGGCGGTCGCTTGCATACCCTCACCATTAATATTCCGTAAAACGCAATTAGATTATGTATATACCAGATTAAGAACGGTTTTGCGTACCCAAGCGTGGTGGTTTAAGACTTTAGCTAAAGCACCTGTCCCATAGCCGACGAACGAGAAACGCAAGTAGAGCTAGCAACTTAAAACGGGTTGACGAGCAACAAGTGTCCGACTTCAACGATGATTACTCACTTGTATCTGTATGTACCAAACGCGAGTTTCTCTGCCAGTGTTCTACCCGTCAAGCGAGCGCCACTGAGCGAGTACTCTCTTTGATAGCTCTTGTCGCTGCGACAAACGAGTTCTCGCCGGCGCGGGCAGTGTGAACTTAAACTATTAGTATATGTAGGTATCTCTTTAAGTTATTTATTTTACACACAGATTAATATTTATTTGTATATATATATATATATTTTTTTTTTTTTTTTTTTTCTCTTCCTTTCTTCTTGTCTATTTATATGTGTGTACATAAACTGTTAAATAAATAAATAAATAAATTAATAACATTATACTTATTATCAATAATATATAACTAAATTGCTAATTACAAGCCCCCACAGATAAATACAGAATGATTACTCCCTCATAGTCTAAGTTACATATTATCTGTATACCTACATTGTAAGGAAATAAATTATTTCTATTCTATTTAGAAATTCCCTCAAAGTTGGTTGATTTTGTTCTATCATATGCCAATCCGGACAACAAACGGTTCCAGTGCAGGCAGGTGCCTCTTGTACAAAAAACGGCTTTGCTAAGAGCTTCCTTAGTGTGCATTGGTCTTTTCTGCATTGGTGCAGAAAAAATCAATGCTTTGTTCACAACAAATTTCGTTAAAACTGCGACTGGCTCTAAGAAAGTATGCATTACGCCTATAATTAGTGTTTGCATAGGGTCATGTCGAAGCAGTCGCTATCGCAGCCCCATCTGATTAGTGCGTATCGTTAATTTTGAAACAAGTTCAGGACAGTAAATTGAACCATTTGCGATATTAAACAAGTAACATAATTAATATGACGTCTACGGTCAAGCGGCAGAAAATGGTACCTTCTGCATCGGTGACTGTAATCAACAGATACTTGTTTCGCCCTGTAATCTAGGTACTTAAGAAACTTTTTCTGAATGCCCTCAATATGAGACATGTAAATCCCGTACGGAGGGTTCCAGATTGGTGATGCATACTCAAAGTGGCTGCGTACGAATTAACAATACAAGACTTTGATCGGTTTTAGTGATCGGAAACACTACTTATAGACCTACAATGTTTTGTGCGTTTCTGTAGCGAGACAATCGATGATAGTCGTTTTCTTGTCGGCGGTGGGACAGGTGCCTTATAGGGACAAAGCTTTCAATTTGGTCTCAAGTTGTTATCCAAGAATATTGATTTAAGTCGATAATTATTTTAGCATAAAGACCGGCTTGGTGGTCTAGCATTTAGTCTGAACATGGGTACTCTGGATATTCTCATTGGCAGCTCGATTTCTGAATGTGTGCCAAGTTAGTGGTCACAAGGGTTGCTGCTGATTATGAGGTCCTGGGTTCCCAGGTCGGGCAAAGTGTTATGGGCTTTTTCCATCAGGAATTTCTCAGTAACAGCCTGGAATACTGGATTTGTGCCCGTTTGATGGAAATATTTTCGCCCCCATTACATGGGACTTAAATATAACTGGCAAAATGTGGGTATTACTATAGATACATACACCCCTGCTATACTCTCAATTATAATTACAGGCGTGATAATATGTTATGTTAGTGAGGGCACTTTAACTTTACTGAATTAATGTGGTTGTTGTTAACACCTCTGCTTACCTCTTGGAGTAGGGATCCTGCCGTTTTAGCCAAATTTCACTACCCAAACAAATTTTAGCAACCTTTTTTTATACCACTGCAATGTTTGGAATGAATTTAGTACGCACATTTTCATTTGGTCAAATTTTTACTTGGCAGAATATTATCAAGAATAATGTCATTACTTTGACTTATATAATGTCATTTAGCCATTTGGTCAAAATTGTTTGCTGTTTAAATCATATGATTTATTACAGCAAACAATCTTTAGACAATAAACGTTTGGTCAGTTAGTTATGGAACTAGTTAGAGTAGGGTAATTATTAAAAAAAAATGGTTAGGTTAGGTTAGGTTAAAACTGTGACCTCTTACGCACGAGCGGTGCTGCAGCAGCGGCCGGCGAGTGCCAGAAACGACTAGATTATATAGAAAAAAACAGGCTTCCCGAAACTGAACTAGTTAGACGAGATTAATTATTTAAAAAAATTGGTAAAAGTACTAGTTGGTAAACAAGTTATTGTTTAAACGTTCACTTGCAAAACATTAGGTGTGCGTTACAATTATTTGGGAAGAGATTGTTTGCTAAGTAATAATTTGGCAAATGAAATTATGCGGAAAATTGTTTGGGAAGTGATAATCTGGCAATTTCTTTTCGATGAAACAAGGGAGTCCCCTTGGAGTAACACGGCTATAAAATGATGTGTTCACAAATCTGTTCGTGTAGTGTTCTATCGGGATTTTTCACGATAGCGATATTGCAGAGGCGATAAATCTGTACTGTTAGAAGACACTGGCATAATACGAGTTAGTAGTTACGCCTCGTAGTTACGCCCCCTGAACTGCACAAACCTGATAACAAGATTACATATATCCAAACTATATTATACTATAAACTATATTACTATATTATTTATTTATTTATTTGCTAACATGTAAAACACTGGTAAGTAGGCATGCATTAAAATTTCATGACACAGTATTAAACATGCACCCTGTACGGGCACTGCAAATGTTTCATATCATATGATTAAATTATATAATTTAAAATTGATTCTAATTATTACAATACATTACATTTTAATAAACAACACAACACAACAATTATTATAAATAATACCAGCCTGTTACTGTCCCACTGCAGGGCAAAGGCCTCTTCTCACACAGAGAAGGCACGAGCATTGATCACCACGCTTGCTCAAGACGGGTTGGTGATTTCAGACTTATATAATTAACTATAAAGTCCACGTTTCCTCACGGTGTTTTCCTTCACCGATGTCAGTAATGTCCAAGATAAACTCATATGAATTGAAAGAAAGTACATATGAATTGAAAAATTCACATTGGTACTTGGCCGGATTTGAACCCACAACCTCGTGCATGAGAGGCGAGGCCTTAAACACTGGGCCATCACTACTTTTACTTAGATAATAGACTATATTATACAATATGTAAAAAAAACCTGTCCGATCCGAAAGGGGCACATAGGTACTGCAAAAACTAAGAAAAAATAAAAACTTTTTTTTTTATTTCTTGAAATTTCTTTGTTCCTCTCAAATAGAGCACCTGCCACCTAATCTCTTCACCACCCTTGGTTGACTGGTAGAGAATGCCTAAGGCATTAAGTCCGCCTTTGTACTTTTTTGAGTGTGGAAAGTTTAAATAAATAAATAATTAAATTTAAACAAAAAAAGGTCAACAGTGGTCGTAACTTATGACATGTAGACACCCCCTAAACGACGGCCGCCCGACCGCCCGTCCCCCATGTCACATGGGGTGCGGGTAATTTTTTGTCAATAGGGTAATTTACCGGGTAAAATAAAAAAAGATTGACAATTTTTTTTTACTGTTTACCTGCAAATTACCGCGTAAATAGACTCTTATATTACGGATCGGACAGGTTTTTTTTTACATCTTGTTATAGAACATTACTCTCGCGGCCAGCAACAAGGGCATTGATGATGGACGATCGTGAAAATGTGAGCCGAGGCGAAGCCGAGGCACACATACGTGAGTCCATTAATGCCTGGTTGCGGTCAAGGTTTGTAGGTACAGTACTTTTCTCAAATAATCGTGAAAATTCAATCTAAGTATTGTAAATTTCAGAATCGATGACGCCAATATTTTCATTTGTTTCTTCTTTATAAACAGCTCTATTCGCAAGCCAAATCAAAATTCAAATAAAATCTGTAAAAATTTATCCTAGGTTGCCTTTGCGTTCGAGTACATAAATAGTTCGTTCCATTTTTAAATAACACGACAGTTTTTAGTAGTAATTTTCTTAGTAATTTATTCGGCCGATAGATAACACGACAGATATGGATTTTCATACAAACATTGCCGGCCGGGCGCTCGCATGTATTCCATCAATACCGCAATTTCAATAAAAATGTTCGTATTTTCAAGCATGTTTGAGAAAATCATCGTTTTTAAATGCGTAAGTAACTCAGTCAGTCTGTCTGCTGTCTTTTCACGTCTTAACGGCTGAATGAATATGGATGAAACTTGGCACACGAATAGACATGGGTTAGGACAGGATACCTTTTGGCTGTTGAGGACAAAAGTTCAAACTCAAAGCATTTATTTCAAATAAACCAATTACAGGTACTTTTGAATTGTCAAGATGTCGGCAGTCAGAAATATGAAGCTATTCGCCCATTCCAACGCGTAGTAGGTTCCTATGGAGAAAAACGGGCAAGAAACTCCACGGACACTCTTTTAAATCAGAATATTTTTACAAAATATTGGTTACATCATTCATGTTGTAATTATACATGTGAGAACAATGTAGAAAGACGTGCACATTAAAAGCGTCCGTAATAAAAAACAAAAACAATTCAAAAATGAAAATAAGCCGTGGCAGCTAAGAGATGAAAAGTCCCCACTGACGGCGCCGGTTCACGAACATGACGCATGGATCAGCACCAATTAGCTCAACGTACGTAGTATGCAGGGAAGTTTTATAAAAATGCTGTTATTGTAGTATAGTGTCTTACGACTCGCGGACGAAGCGAAGTCGCTCGCAGAAGCTAGTAATAATAATAAGATTGTAAATGCGAATATCGAAGCACGTGGCGTTCTGTAGTTCCAGCCAACACCCGTGGGAAAACAGTGTGAGTTCAGGTGTGCTAACACATGCGTAACACGAGGTAGATATGTAGGTTCGTCTATATCTATCACTATAGTATGATGTGGCATGGCGATTGCTGAAACTTCATCACCTTCGCCTAGCCTTTTCCCAACTATGTTGGGACCAGTTCTCACCAGATGCAGCTGAATACCAATATTTTACATTTATTTATTTATCTACTAGCTGCATGCGATACAATGCCACTTTTATAAATATAGATTTTTTGAGCCAGTAACCCTCGCGGCCGTCCACAGAATACCCTACCAAAGTTTCATCAAAATCAGTCCAGCCCTTTCGGAGTCCATATAGGAGAAACAAACAAACATTGATTATTATTTATACAGGGAGTCGATGGGGACATCGACGCGAAAACTGATACCATGGATTTAGTACATGATCCTGAACCCCCTGCGTTGAAAATTTTCGTCGGTTATTTAAAAAAAAAATCTGCTGTACATTTTGACCGCGTAGGTATTTATTTATTTATTTATTAAAACTTCATGCACAAGTAAAAATATACCGTACAAAGGCGGACTTAATGCCTGAGGCATTTTCTACCAGTCAACCTTAGGGTGGTGCAGAGACAAAACATGGCAGGTGCAACAAAAGGGATTGTTAACACGAAATTAACTATAAAATACAAGAATAAATACATACATAAATACATACATATACACAGGTATCACAGGTATTGCACTTTTCTATGGAACAGTTAATTTTTTATTTAATAACCGACGAAAAATTTCAATGCAGGGGGTTCAGGGTCATGTACTGAATCCATGGTATCGGTTTTCGCGTCGATGTCCCTGACACCCTGTATAGAAGATAGATTTATCCTCCCACTGGAACGCCCTACAGCAATTACACCAACGGAGCAAAAAAATTATATGCGCTGCTTTCCATCCATCCTGTGCGCAGTGGACATTGAACGGACGGCGATGGATCACGCACGCTTAGGTAGCGTCAAGACACATTAGCAAAATAGTTGAAAGGAAAGAAAAAGAAAGGTATCAGTGAAAAATGATGATGGTTAGTAATGCGTAGTGACGTTTGTTGTTTTGCGAACTCCACGCAGATACTGTCGCGGGCATAGCTATAGTCTGTAAAGTATCTGGTGAAAATGTAAACAAATGGATCAGATATTATACAATTAGATGACAGTTTCTAGTGTCACAAACCTACAAATTGAGTGCTTTGATTTGACAATTTGAATACTTAAACCCCACCTTAAACTTGTTTTTCATTAGACAGTTTTGAGGTTAACTTTATAACCTCATCTTGAATTGAAAAAAAACAATTAAAATATTCTCATAAAGGAACGAGCATTTAGCACCACATTAATCTCGCTCACTCATCGCGTGATGGCGATTTCAGATTATTTCCGTCTAAATTTCTTCAAGATTGCTAACAGTCCTCAAGATTGCTATCAGTAAGATTGCTATATGTCCTAGAGTAACTTGGAAAGTAGATACTCGTATTTCTGAAAAAAGGTGTCCGTATGGATTGAAGGGCTCCTCAATCTAATATTTAATAGTCTCATTTTAAAACGCGGTACTTTCAATATTTAATAGTAAAGTAATTTTAAAAGTTGCTCCTCAATTCAGAAGATTTAGACGTCAGAATTGAGCTCTAGGTAGTAGTCTAGTTTTCCAGTTCTGAGGTGCCTTTTCACCACCTTAGAACTCGAAAACAAGCCAGTGTATGTTTTTGTTCTGTAATCTGTAAGGAAATGGGTTTTGTGCTGCTGAATTTGAGATAGCTACAATGCTGTGATTTGTCAAAAAATCCATAAATTTCACCGCATTGTTTTTTGGAAAGTAATAAGTTCATCAAAACACATGTTTAATACTCGTATCATTTAGCAGTAAATGTATTCTAATCCTAACTAATATTATAAATGCGAAAGTTAGTATGTTTGTTGGTTACGCTTTCACGCTAATATGGCTGAACGGATTAGGATGAAATTTGGCACACGGTTACACAATGACCTGGAATAGGACATAGGATATTTTATCCCGATAATACGTTCTCGTGTGATAAATTTCCGACATGCACGCGGGCGAAGCAAAAGCTAGTTGTAGTATAATTATTAAAAAAAAACGACTTCCAAAAAAAAACACTACAAAGTGAAAAATAACTTTAATTTCGGAAGTCGATGTCTTTTTTTTTTTTTTCTTGAATGTGGGAAATTATCAGATAACTTCTCCCGCTCTGGGCGGAGCGGGCGGGTGTGTCAGACTTTTACTGACTAAAACCCACCCGTGTTCCTTCAGTTGCCGGTGTGCCGGGGCCGCGATATCCCTTTCGGACAAACCCGCAACCCCGGCAGGGAAGTCGGTGTCTTTGGTTTTGTATTTTCGGTATTTGCCACCGACTTCCGAAATTTAAATTATTTTTCACTATGTGGTGTTTTTTTGGAAGTCGGTTGTTTCTTTTTGTAAAAAAGTTTTTTTCAGTTGTGATACCACCACACAAGTTAGAATATAACTACCTGCTATGAAAATAACAGTAACAGGATGTTACGAGTATCATCATATCATCCATATACTAAGTGGGAAAAATACGTATTATTGAAGTTTACTCAAAAACTATCCGAACAAAGTTATTAAAATTTATATGGGACCAAATTGGAAGCATACCCTTTCATACAAAAAAATAATTTTTGATATCAGTCCACAATTGACGGCGAAATCGGAGGAAATTCATTTAAAAAATTCTTTTTGGAAGCAATGACAGTAACTTACTATGATCAGATACACTGCCTATCCCCTTTACATAATCCATTAGTCTGTTATACCTCCCATCTGTGATGGTAATATACAAATACTTAAACACAGCTTAGTAAGTGAAAAGGGTCGTCCCTTCTGTTGACTGATACGGGAGGGTGACACGCTACTGGTTTATAGGATTACAAGTGTGATAACTGCTATGTTACTAAGCTCTGATAAGGATACCTAGGTAAGTAGTAGTTTATTGTGATAATATGGAATGATCGACAGTGATAAACGGTTCACTTATGCCTTTTAATTTGGATGAAGCAAGCTTTTGAAAACTGGTTTGTTACAAATAATTTAAAACTTAATGTAAATAAAACAAAATGTTTATTATTTGAATCAACGGTACGAAATAATGCTAGTCTTAAAGTTGTATCTTGTGGTAACAATGTCGAAGTAGTGATTAATTTTAATTTCCTGGGTGTCCACATTGACACGTTATTGAACTGGAAGGTTGAGATATTATCTATACAGAAGTCTGTTACCTCTGCATGTTATGCAATTAGAAATCTGAGGGATGAACTCACTTTGGCCCAACTTAGGATGTTATACTTTGCTTTAGTTCAGTCAAGGCTCAGATATACGTAGTATTGAGTTTTGGGGCAACAGCTACAAGTACAATGTCCACTCGGCATTTGTATGGATGCTCCGTATGGGTCAGACAGAATCGTGCAGGAACCACTTCATCAAACTTAACATTTTAACAGTGCCATGTCTCTATATTTTAGTGTTGTTAACTAACTTTGTTAAGAACTTGCACGAGACTGATGAGGAATGACAAGTTAGGAATAGTACTCGTAAGAAAGACTTACCTTCCACAATCCAACCGAAATTGAACGTGGTTAATCACAGTCTCAGAGTTCAATCTGTTTATAAAAAAAACAAGTTGCCAATGGAGTTCAAAAGCACAGCATACATTTATTTAAAAACAAATAAAATAAATATTTATTGAGAAAGGACTATTACAGTATTGATGAGTTTATAGATGACAAACAAAAAAAAAATACAACAGACGACGCATATTTAGTAACCCAATCCGCGCAACCCTTCCTAAAGAGTCATAAAGAACTCTGTAAGAAATCGACACGTGTTTCACCTCTCAACGAGACATCCTCAGATGACAAACGACATCCATAAATGATAGACTTGTGAATTATTATTATGTATTTTTGTGTATTTGTGTGTTGTATTGTTATTGTTTATGACTTTTTTCTTTTCTTTATTTTAATACTGGGAAATGAATTTGATAAGTTGAATGGAATGTTGGTGATTATTTAATTTATTGTTACTGAATTATTAAAATTATTTTTAGTATTAGTGACATGATACGAGTATATTATAAACGTTTGACTTTGACTTATGTTTATGCTTTTTATTATTATTTTATTTATCATCACTGTAATATTTTCAAAACAATGTGTTTTGTTATGAAATTTATGACTTGTTGCAAATCCGGACCCGACTTGTTGTATTCGGTGTAACGATATCAATTACGGCATTTCATAATTAATATTTTCGTTCATTAGTCAGCCACATTTCATATTTCCTAATACAGTAATATTGCCAAATTAATCAAAACAGGTAAATATTTGACGGCTATTTGCGATGTTGGCAACTATTAGGATAAGCGCTTTTAATTATCAAATCAAATCAAATAGAAATATTTTATTTCACATAAACCTACATGGGCACTTATGAAACTGCAGAAGCCAGGTGCACGGTTCCAATTGGTCGTTTCCTATGGAGAAGAGCCAGGAATAAACTCCACGGTTACTCTTTTAAAAATAAATGGCTTTTACAATGTTTTCAAATTACAGTGTTAATAGGTATGGGAGGACAGTGTAGGCCTGTAACAACTACCAGGTACTTAATAGAATAGAAAATGGTCTACAAATCTACAGTCATTTATTATCATCTATCTAGCCTTTTCCCAACTATGTTGGGGCCGACTTCCAGTCTAACCAGATGCAGCTGAATACCAGTATTTTACTCCACAACCCAGTAACTGGGTAACACGATATCCCTTGGTAAGACTGGTGTCAGACCATGACTTCTGGACTACCGTAATTACTATTATCAAAGGTCTACGAATTACAGCCGAGATTAACGGCTTAAAGTGCTTTCTGAGGCACGGGGAATCTCGATATGTTATGAATGGTTACCCATCCCCGGATCATCCTTTGCAAAAGTAGTTTAACCTTTGATTGACCCGTGCGGCTGTTATTATTCAGCCACGGGGTCGTGGCTAAAAATAACAGCCGCACGGGTCGATTAGATCAGAACCTAAATTAAACACACTGTATTTTAAACTTTAAATAACTATTAATGGCCTTCTGCAGTGTTATTCAATCGATTTCAGTTGTCCAGGCATTTCAGATGTCACTGGTGGTGAATGGTGACCTGAATAGTGAGTTAGTACCGAATAGACTGACCGTGCTTTCTGTCCAGAAGAAAAGTCTCAGTACAAACTATGAAGGTCGTAAAGCCCAGAGAAATTCTAGAACCCTACTTCTTTCCTAGAATGTATCTACATAACACCGACAGGTGACAGGCAATCTGACAATTAGACAGTTTTGTAAGATTTTTCTTATACAGCATCAGCTGTCGTGAAAATGTGTCAATTATCAATTTTGACACATTTTCGTAAAAAATCGCATTTTATCAGTTATTTACATTTTCTGATATAACTTCTCCCGCTCTGGTCGGAGCGGGAGGACAAGTCAGACTCTTACTGACTAAAACCCACCCGTGTCCCTTCAGTATTGCCTGTACGTTGCCAGGAGCCACGGTATCCATTTCGGACTTTCCCGCGACCCCGGCCATAAGTCCTAACAGACCCCTTCAGTTGTGCTGACATCTCTTTGAGGCACTAATTAGGGCCCTGGTCTAGTGTTAACGAAAATGTGTGACAGAAACTTGTATGTGAGTTGTTGGATTGTCGCCTGTCGGTTTTATTAAATAGGCCAGGTCATCTACATGACGTTTCCTCGATACCTCGTTAATTATAATTTCTCATCATTAAACTGTTCATACCAAATCTTTCATGACTTCCGAATATTTAATTGTATTACGCGGCTGCCATTGATATTAAATTGTTGTTCATAATTATTATTTACTCTCCCTTAAGGGTGCACCGAGCTTTTGCCGCTAATGAATGGGATAGAGCGGGACAAAGAATGGGCGGTTCGCGCGCTAATTTAGGTATTTCCTTCGTATTATTAAAACAAATACACATTTTGAAAATGTAAAATATATACGTTATCGAAAACATGTAGTTTTATTATTATTATAAAAAAACTGATGACCTTCCGTGAAGTATTTACGCCGTGCTAGTGGTTTATGTTGTTTTTTAGAGATTACTTTTTTTTCTATCGAGGGAACTAAAAGTAATTGTGTTTCTAAAGGGTATGATGTATTTAGTGAATCCTTAAATATCTTACATATTAATTTCATAACTAAAGGTTAAGTAATAACGATGTAGCAAGGGATCAAACGAACGCAATTATTTCGCAATAAGCTCGGTGCGCCCTTAATATTACAACAGTTCGAAAACATATCTTTATTAAAACAAATTCTGATCCAAAAAATTCGGTCTCATATTTTTTTCAGTGTTACGTACAGCTTTTTCTTTCAGCAAAATATTAATATTCGTCACAATGTTTCAATTTAATCACAATTTTCATTTATGTAGATTTTTTGTCTCGTTCTTGACGACAGCTTGAGGCTAATTGTCTTTCAACTTTTGTTTTGTTAATTCTGGAGGAATTGGAGATGATCTAAATGTATTTTTATGGAAATATTTTTAAGGTTCCAAAAATACTGTAAAAATCTAGAAGTTATTTTTTTATAATGATTTTGCATAGGTATTGCTTGAAGAGCAATTAGTTAGTTATATTAACTAGCTTCTGCACGCGACTTAGTCCGCGTGTCTTAATGTTTAAAAAATCCTAGGACACTCGGCAATAACAACAACAACAACAACTGTAGCTTCCCATCAGTGAAATAATTTTATAATAAAATTACAATAGTACACACTATTAAATTACTATACTATAAACTAGTCTTAAATAAATTAAAATGTTATGTGTTATGTTATGTGTGTTTTTAATGATAATTTTTAACAATTTTAATAACTACTTATTTATTATTTTGTTTGTATATGGGTATTTTACCTGAAATAAAACACTTGGAAATTCGAGCATTATTTTGATAACCGTCTTCGAAAATTTTGTACTGGTATAATATGTATATGCGAGCGCCCGGCTGGCAATGTTAGTATGTAAATCCATATCTGTCGTTTATTAAAAATGGAAAGAACTTTTTACTTCGACACATGGCAACCAAGGCGATAACTTATCAAGGATTTTATTTAAATTTCGATTTGGCCTGCAAATAGAGGTGTTTAGTAAAAAAGAAATAAATAAACATAATATTGGCGCGTGAGAAATTAGCGTGAAAAATTATCTTATGACCTAACCCAGGTTATGGTCTATCCATGGGCCAAATTTCATCCAAATCCGTTGTGTCGTTTTAGCGTGAAAGCATAACAAACAAACAAACTCACTTTAACATTAATATTAGTCAGTGGCATTGATGGACTCACGTATGTGTTTATACACTCGTTCATCTATGCCCTTTTTGCAGGCCACGACAGTAATGTACTATACTGTTCTTAAACTTTTTTTTATAGAAATGCAAATTATTTCCGGAACGTTCCTTTAAAAAGACACTTGCAGACTGTACGCACGTGTCTGATACTAGCATGAAAGTATTTAAATATAACGCTATAATATTCTTTTGGCGCATGGCCAAAATCGGAACTAAAGCCGACATCTTGTCTTCAATGCATTTCACAAAAAAATTGTACAAATTTTGGCCAACAGCGCCACCTGTCAACGTCATTCGAGCGCCAACAAAGAAATGTAAGTACTCATGTACTATGCAACAAACTAAACGGCCGGTATTAAATCCTACGCACTCGTAAATCCAACATACGATTCTCTCATTATCGGTCCTCCATTATCACTACAAATATTTGTATGTCCCACAGATCCGAGTCCGTTTGTATGGACCTAACCATACACACCGACGGATAGTGAATACGGACGGATAGTGGTCGCGACACATATGGACATCCCAAATGGGATCAATATAAATGAATAAATTGAGTTTTTGAGGAGGCTATAGTGAATCAGTCGGCTATGTTCGGCTATTGTGACAATTGGTGTCAATTGAGACTGATCATCATTATAAATAGTAGCTTTGCCTGTTGAGAGATTGCCTAGCAACTTTTGTCACGAAAAATGACATGGATATCTCTATCAGATAAGATTTTAACAGTTCGCTGCTGAACATCCTTACTAATAAATATTAGAAATGCGAAAGTGAGTCTTTTCCTTTGTTTGTTACGCTTTCACGCTAAAACGGCTAAACAGATTTGGATGAAATTTGGCACATGGGTAGACCATAATCTGGATTAGGACATAGGGTACTTTTTATTCGGACATTCCCACGGAATCGAGACTTATGCGTGTGAAACCGCGAGTTGCAGCTAGTCAACCAGCCACGAATGAATAAATAACTTACTGGGTAAGGTAGAATGTCGTAGTGTGGTTTGGTAATCACAGAACAATAAAGAAAATGGCACCTCCCTTCTTTTAGGTCGACTGCGGTAAAGCCAAAAAGCCGGCCAGGGTTCTGTACCGTATTATGATCGAGAAAAAGACACGTTTCTTGTATGCTCCCTTTAACTTTTAACTTTACTTTATTTTCATTATTTGTTGATAAAGCAGCAATAGTATTACTCACTTTTTGAAAATTTCAATTGTCTTCCTATTACGGTTCATGAGATACAGCCCGCTGACAGAGACAGACGGACGGATAGCGGAGGCTTAGTAATAGGCTTCCGTTTGACACCCTTCGGATACAGAACCCCAAAAAGGAGGGTTATTGGTAATTAAAATGGCTCCTACCTACTCCGCAATTTTACAAATATCATTCAATATATTCAATATTCAACCTGTGTCCCACTGCTGGGCAAAGGTCTCCCCCAGCTGTCCACCCTTCCCTGTGTGTTGCCTTCTCCGATCTTTCTCCCATGAACGCCTCTAAATCATCACGCCAGCGTTTCCTAGGTCTCCCTCAGCGACGACGCCCATAATAACCACATAAAAAAAACATTCAATCAAATTAAGAATCTCCTTTTTTTAAGTCGGTTAAAGCAAAAAACACACAATGCTGCAGTCTTCTAATTGAGTTTTCCAGTAGGAATTACTCTGGTAGCAAAAGTGATAAGTATTGAAAGGTAATAAACCACTATATTGTAATGTCCGCGTGGAAGTCGAAAAACAAAAACCATCACTACACGTCATAGATCATCATAATTTTTCACTGAATACCTTTCGCCCATTGCCATGACACATCCTCATTTTAAAGTGAAAGACACAGAGGGGCTCGTGGCTAACTACTAACAGCCGCACGGGTTGATCGATCAGTTTGAAGCTGCGCTTGCCGCGGTTGGACCATCTTTACATACCACCCTCCGTGCCTCGGAAAGCACGTTAAATCGTTGGTCCCAGCTTTCATTGGTAGATTTTTGACAGTCGTTACGGGTCGTCAGAAGCCCGAAAGTCTGACAAACCAGACTTACCAAGGGGTATCTTATTACGCAATAACTAGGTTGTAGAGGTCAGATGGACCAGTCGCTCCATGTAAAATACTCGGTTAGACTCGAAGCCGACCCCAACATAGATGGGAAAAGGTGATGGGATGGGACAATGTACCTGTACACCTTTGAAATTCCACTTATGAGCACTTGGATGCCTCTGGCTTTTCCTTATTGAAATGAAATGAAACGAAATTGTTTATTCTGTGAATCGGATATCGTAATCACTTTTACACGTCACTTAAAAAAAAATAAGCTAGATGAAGTTGACATGTTTTATCTTAGTCATATAGGAAGGAAATGTCGACTTCATCTAGAATATTTTTCTGAGAAGAAATGGCGATACAAACTTGGTCTATCCAATGAATACAATGATTTGTGATTCAAGTGCACTGACGAGCAATATAAAAAAGCCACTTGCGAAGTGCCAAAAAAATCTAAATATCTCCTAAATCACACAAGGTAGACGTGAAGAAAAAAAATCTTGAAAACAGTTTTATAGGTGCTATTTGCTATTAATACACTTGAATGTTGCTTTTACTTCAAGAAGCTATTTCGCGTGGTTTCAGAAATATTTAATGATAAGTTAGTAGCTTTTTTATATTCTTCTTCTTCTTTTCGTGTGGTTAGTGACTAACCTGGTGTCAGAGTTTTAAAGCCGCCCATGGGCCTCTGACTTGGCTTCAAATGCCGTCGAGAAATATCTCTCAGGCATGCCGGTTTCCTCACGATGTTTTCCTTCACCGTTTTTTAAGCAAGTGATAATTATACAATACGCACAAGAATCCGAAAAGTCAGAGGTGCGTGCCTTGGATTCGAACTCGAGACCTATGACTTGGCAGTCCGACGGTCACACCACTAGGCTATCACTGCTTACACTAGGCTATCACTGTTTACACTATATATATTTTATATTGCTTGTCAGTTTATCTGCTTATGCAAAAGGTACAAAACTAGCTAATAGGTACCAGTTTTACTTTTGCTCATAACAAAACCTGTAATCCTCTTAGGGTTAGACAGAGGGTTACTTTTGCACATTCATATTGTATAATTATTCTGGATAATATGTACTGGTCTACTCAACGCAACGGCCCAGGGGGTCTAAGTCAAGTCAAAGTCAAATCATTTATTTCAAATAGGCACTTTTGAACGTCAAAAATTACAAAAAAAATCATTGATTCTAGTCGCCCCTTCCAAAAGGTAGTTTTCGTATGGCGAAGAATGAGCAAGAAACTCCATCGTTACTCTTTTAAAATGTTTTAAAATATTTTGTATATGTAGGTACTAGTAGGTACTTCACATTAGTTATATAATTATATCTGAAGCCGATGCATCTAAAAATTAAAATTACTATTCCACAATAGGTAAAAATAATTTAAAAAAGGCAAATCTACTAAGTCCGTCATCCGTCTGAATGTAGTTCGAAATGTCGTCTTGAACCCCTCCCTATTGATTTCGGATTCATGAGAAACGGAGTCGAACGGAATCATAAACAATATTGGTGAACGAATGACGCATGACGATAGAGTTGCGCTATTTTACCAGTTGATTACCGGGTTTACTTATTTTGTGGTTCCCAAGCTTAATAAACAAAAAATAATATTTCTTGTCATTCGAAAATTATCACATTTTAAATAAGCCGTAATCATAATATTGTGTTTAAGATAATCATTAAAAAAAATAAGTTTCCGACGCGACGAATTGTGAATAAATGAAAAAGTTCGGGAAGAAAATCCTAAATTTTCAAGTAAGTATTAGCTTTGCTTGTTTCGTACTCCAGCAGAGTACTGTAGCAGAGTTTATTGCGATCGTACAGCCAATTTATACTACACTAATGATTATTTTATTAGAATTAATTGCGTTAAGGAAAAACACTGGAGCAGATAAAACTTTTTGGGGTTCCGTAGGGCTATGCAAACGGAACCGATAATTTTCATGTCGGTAGTTTGTTCATAAAGGTAGTTGTGCTATCGTAGAATCTACTCATTGTGCTTATGTACTTTAAGTACTTATTGGTTCGGTGTACATAATTTATACGGTTGATTAAAAACAACAACAAAAAATTCATCGCAGTTCAAAATATCAAATACTTCAATAAAAGTTATTAAAACCTTCGATCTTGTGGCTGCACAATCATTTAACTAAAAAAATCATTTAAAAAAACATTTCCGTTGATATTTAATTACAATTAAATCCAATCGCGAATTTCTCTTGAAACTCTTCGCCTACTCTTCTTCGTAATTTTCAATTAAAATCTATAATTTGGAAAACACACCGTTTGAAAGTTTAATATTAAACAAAGTCTGACTCAGTTTTGAAAGTATTTAATTTTTAATTGTATTAATATTCTTATTGTCTGCAATAAAATAAAAAAAATACTCATTTTTGAAGCCCAATTTATTTGCAGTACATATTTTTTGTACCGCTATTAAAATCTGAAACATTTAATTGAAGCTGCATTCAAAATAATTGTTTCAATAACTATGCCATAAACTATAAATGTATTGCATTTTAAATAAACTGTAGGTAAACGATTAATGATTAAACTTTTTCAGGAAAGTTTTTTTTCTTCATTTATTTATTCAACGTGATTTATAACACAATTGACGTGTAACCGTGTAATATTAAAACACACAATTTCAAATACAAATCAGTAAGCCCTAAAGACTGGAAATAAAAACCTAAAACTCTGACGTAAATTATGCTAAAACTTTCGAAATTAAAGTCAACACGTATTTTGAAAATCCCAACAAAGATAAAACAAATGCGACCACTTTCGGCCAGCAATAAAAGTTGGTTAATTACTTACATTACATCCTATTGAAGTCCCCACTAACGACGGTTGTCAACTTCCACTCCAGTCAGAAAAAAAAAACAAACACTCACTGCACTTTTAATTTGAATTAAGAACACTTCAAATAAAATCGAACGATTTAAAACTCACTCGCAAGAAAACAAAATCCCGGATTTGAAATTCGAATTTCTCGGACGTTCCGACACACTTGGATAGTGGGTACGCGACACACGACCGCTCGCTCCGCCCTCCAATCAACGACTGGCGACGTGAGATTTTCAAGAGAGGAAGAAAAATCGGCTGGACGAATGGTGGCGACAAAATGATTACCGATATTAGCTAATGAAATATTGTTTGGACGACAAGAAATCTGTGGAAATGATACCTGCGAAAAGTATCTTTTTACTTTTCACAAATGGAGGGATCTTTTGAGACGATGGCGTGAGTGATTTCCGATGGTCACATCGTCGTAAATATGAGGTCTTAGGCCACATGCACTTTGGATACGAATTTGTATCGTACGTAAACGTTTGAATTGAGTACGCACACTGAACGTGTTTTTCTTCGTCATTTGACGGAATGCGAATGCGATATCACTGGAACACTAACTATTTAGGTAGTGTTCCAGTGATATCGCATTGAATGCACGAAAAATCGGATTGTTTTCGGACGTCGGAACTATAAGTACGACTGACTCGCACTCAGTCTGCGCGCTTCTTTTGAAGTGGGAAGGTCGGGATCGTTCGTGCGTGTAAGTGAAATTCGTACGAAAACGCATTCAAAGTGCGCGCGGCCGTATGTTCGGCAATTTTTTTATTTCTAAGGTTTACTGCAAAAGTTAAGTTAGTACGAGAGACACATTTTGATTGAATAGTTTTGACACTTTGTAAAATTGCCGAACATAAGGCCGCGCGCACTTTGGATGCGTTTTCGTACGAGTGAAATTCGTACGAAAACGCATCCAAAGAAAAAATAAAAAAAACCAGAAAAAATTGTTCACGTGTTCTTCCCACATGGGGTAGGCAGGACCTACAGGACGACCTTCGACGATCCTTACATAGCTCTCTCTCCTTTTGCTTCGTTTACGTTCATAAACGGACCGGGTTCAGAGCAAATTAATAACAATGAGCAACAATATTTATTCCATTATTAGTCATTGTGATACGACATTGCTGTAACACACATTTATACTACACGCACTTAATCTGATTGACACTGACCTATATTTTTAATGAAATTATCATCAAACAAGTCATTAAAAATATAGGTCAGTGTCAATCAGATTAAGTGCCCTATACTATTTTTAATGTAACTTTAATTCTGTGACCTAATTTGACATATCATTTTAATTTCGATTCTGTGACCCTTATAAAGGGACATTTAATTTTTGTTTCGATTCTGTGACCCTTATAATGGGACATATAATTTTTGTTTCGATTCTGTGACTCTTATAATTTGACAAAAAAAAATAATTTCGATTCTGTGACCCTTATAATTTGACATACAATTTTAATTTCGATTCTGTGACCCTTATAATTTATAGTATTCATTCGTTTATGTTAATTGCATTTGACTTTTTACTTTAATTTTGATTCTGTGCCCTATATAATTTGTACCTATTTTAATTGCATTGACATTTTATTCTATTGCGATTTTTTTTATTTTTATATGGGTGTTGCCTCAATGAAACGTTTTATTTATTAGCTGAAATAATGAAGATGTTGATGATGTTTATAATAATAATGATTAATGTAATAATGGGTAACTATGTACGTAGATACTGGACTGACTTATTCTATTCTATTTTTATTAAATGACAAGCAAAACCGACTATTCTGCTAATGACTAAAATGCATTGGAAAAGCAAGCGTGCACGATTTAAAAAAAAGAAAAAATATGAAAAGATTAATCCAAAATTAAAAGAAAAAAACAACAACTGAAACCACAAGTAAAATTCTTCCATTGATACAGTTGAACACAATATAGACCATGTTGGTTAGTATGGGACTGAAACAAACAAAAAATAATTAAATATTATAATCACAGACAGAATAATTTATAATTCAATATTATTGTGACGAATGAAAGTCATCAGCGCCACCAGCAGTTCAGGAGAAGAATGCATTAGCAAGTCGGGAGAGGGATGGACTGACTTATTATTGCACAGGACAGTGGACAACGGTTGACATCTGTCAAGCATGCATACATCCAGAGTAATCTCTCCAACATTTGTTATTACATATTAATCCGTCTGAGTGACCGCTTGGTTCTTCTAAACTACACAATGGATTTTGATACTGTTTTCAAAATTATTGTTACGTTTTATTCCGGAAGGTTTATGTGTATAACACTTAACTTGCTTAACTTAGATTTGGCACAGATATCTCCTTGTTTTGACTTATCGCCACATCAGTACAGTACGACACAGCTTAGATGTAGCATCGGCAAAATTCGTAAAACCGATCACCATCTGAACTGAGTGCGCCTTCAAAATCACCAATATTTATTACTGCTTTAGGTGAAAATTATCTTTAAGCTAACGCAATAAGTTGTTAAGTCATATAATCAATGTAATTTGATTCATATAATTAATGTAATTTTTTCAAATGTACATAAGCAAATTTTCAAATTTATGCTACTTCTAAGTTATTTCGAACTGTACAGTGAACTCATGCGAAGCTGGGGCGCTAATTCAGAATAAAGATAATTTTATATTATTTCTATTCCTTATGACCAGTGATCGGAGTAGCTAGATTGATTTTTGGTACTTGTATCATAATTGCACACAGAAAGAATAACATGGATAAGCCATTAATCCGGAAAGTAATTCCGGTATTTCCGGATTCAATTAAATATTGTTAATGTTGGTAGTGATATTATTACTACTCAATTCAAAATTTAAAGAAAGGTATCAAAACTAAATTAATTCATTTTTGTGCCGTTAAAAAAAATATGAAGAATATAATATTGCTCATTTTATTACAATTCCTACCTTTTTTTTTTTTGAGGATGGCAAATCATCAAATGACTCCTTCCACTCTGGCAAAATACAATTCCTACATAAGTTCCGGTTTTTTTTTAATAATCCACCAATTCCGGAGGAATGTCCATATTAATATATACGTTTCGGATCAATGGCCCCAGTTCAATCTACCTACTCCGATCACTGCTTATGACTATGCTCCTTAGGTTTAGATATTTAAATAAAGGTAAACAAAAAAAACCACGTAACGAGACAGCTGTCAAGTAACCGACACCTGTCACTTCAGTTGTCATGCCACATCACAGTGGTACTCTTCAATTTACAATAGACAAATTACAAAATATTATATTATTATTATAAATATAATCTAAAAAATTGTGCTCACGCAGTTACGTATACGAAGAGTAGTTTAAGAATAAATGATAAAGTTTTATATACAATTAAAAAAGAAGACTATTGTAAAAATCTAAAATAAATTTAATTTGTTTTTATAGTATTTTTAAACAAGAAAGTGGCATCTATAAAACCCTTTTTACGATTTGTTTACCTTTATTTAACTATCTAAACCTATGGGTAATTATATATTATTATTATGATATTGATAATTGCAAATATCAATACCTTATAAAAAGAGGATTATTATCAAAGATAAGAATGCTTGGAAACATGTTGGTCCTGCTCCATAGGACAATTTAGAGTCTAGACAAAATCAAACTGGTTGCTAATTTAATTATATAATTTGTTATTTTTTATAACACTGATTTTACATTCTGAGATTTCTTGAACTCACACGCTGACTTATTAGCAAGTATTATTTGTTAAAATGTTAGGAATATCGTATAATTTTACAATGTTTGTAAATATGTGAGCACCTATCACATAATTAATTTATCTGTAATTGCTTCATTTTTCATTCTTTTTTACCTATCATTTAGCACCTATCGTGGTATAGTAATCTTATTCTAGATGCATTGTCTTCACATATAAATATATAATTGATGTATACAAAATATTATAAAAACATTTTAAAAGAGTAACGGTGGAGTTTCTTGCCCATTCTTCTCCATACGAAAACTACCTTTTGGAAGGGGCGACTAGAATCAATTCTATTTTTTGTAAAATTGACGTTCATAAGTGCCATTTATGTGCCTAATTGAAATAAATTGTTTGAGTTTGACTTTGACTTTGCAAATAATTATTTTGTTTAATTTTGGAAGCGTTTTGTTTCGTTTTGATATCAAATGGTTGTTTAAATTCATTGTACATCCACTTATATAAACATCACTCACGCTTTCTTCCCGTGAGGTAGGCAGAAACTACTGAACGCCCCTGCTACGATCCTTACATACTGCTTCTGCTTCTGGAACGGAGCGGGGAAGTGGAGAGGAGAAGCGGAGCGGGGAAATGGAGCAGAGAAGTGGAGCGGGGAAGTGGAGAGGCGGTGCGGAAAAATACGTGAACTCGGTCTAGCTCCGCATAGTCCGCAACATCGCTCCGCTACCTCGCTCCGCACAGTCCGTAACTCCGCTCCGCTACCTCGTTCCGCATCAATGGACAGACACTGTCTGCAACTCCGCTCCACTCCGCTGCCATTATCCTCTCCGCTGCCTCGCTCCGCTTCAATGGACAGGCAGCCTTAGGGTACAGGATTATGACCTTCTAGGCATTTTCACTCACCTTTTGTTAGTCGCGAATATTATAGTCGTAAATAAAACAGTCTAGTTCCATTAGTTATTAATAATTTAGTTTACAATCACCTTGAAGTAAAACTTTACTAAACTTACACAAGTTTACATAATATTATAAATTAAAGTCGCTATTCGCGTCTGTCTGTGTGACCGCGTTCTTCTTCTACACCACGCAACGGATTTAATGCGGTTTTTACCATCATTAGAGAATTTAATCTGACAGGTTTATGTATTTGTTAATATTAAACACTATGCGAAGCGCGGGCGGGTCGCTAGTGTATATGTGGGACACACTGAACGTGCTTAGAAAATAAAAAACTAAATCAACCATTAAGTTGCTAATGTTTACTGATACCTTTACTGTTTTTCGAAATATTCTCCATTCCTTTCAAAGCAACGTCGCATTTAATGGAACCACTGAGTTCACGCTGTTTCATGGCGTTTTTGGTTTTCGGTCAAATAATGGGGTATCCATCTAGTACATAGCTTCCTGACGCTTAAATGCTCATGTAAGATTTTTTGCACCTGACTGATTCATACGAATGCCTAAGCTTGCCCAATCTGTTGGTAGGTCACTGTCTTATCAGCCTCTATCATGCGCCGCACAGTAATGATGTTATCGTCAGTTCTCGCCGTTGCAGGACGTCCCTCACTCAGGTCATCAGTAAGATTCCTACGACCACGCTTAAACTCATTGAACCAGGTAAACAGTGGCACGTGATGAGGCTTCATCATGAAAGTCTAATCGAAGTCTATCATAACTTTGTTGTTGTTAGTCAACCAGGCCTACAACGAAAGTCGTAATAAATCATAGAGCAAAAATTTTCTCGCGTTAAATTCTCGTTGACGTGCTACGCCAATAAAAAGGAATAAATGACAGATGAATTCACCAAAGAGTCTAAACTCGAAATTTAAATTAAATTTCAATGGATTTGTTTCTAACCAGCGAGTTCTAAAAACTTTCAGTGTTATACTTGTAATAAAGTTAAAAAACGAGTGGTGTCGCGGGATACTCGATTGGTACGAAGTTCCTTTCGCTTTTGCACACTTTTAACGTTACGCAAGTGTCGTGACGATCAAAATGTTACAGTTTTTGCTTTTGTGTGCAGATAAAAAGAGCAGTGGTGGCCTAGTGGTAACGGCCGCGACTTATTACGAGCTCTAGGTCGTGGGCTCGACCCCTGACAGGCTCTTTACTTTTTGTAAATTATTTCATCACCACTGCTCTCAAAACGGTGAAGGAAACGGTCCTTCCCCGTAGTCAAACTATTTTGTCCAACTGATTGGACCACAAGGAAATTTAACCATGGATCGTTCCCCGTGGTCAAACTACTCAAATGATCCTCCCTGTTTATAAAGTTTGACTACTTTAGTGTACAGTTATGATTAAAATTAAAACCGTATGAGGAAACCGGCATGTACTAGAACCAAAAATTCGAAGACATAGTGACGGTCATCTAATATACTTACTATCTTAAAGTAGTGATACTGATTGCCGGCTTTATAAAATTAATGGACACTATGAAATAATCTACTGGCAAAATCTTCACCTAACCTTCACCTTACCACACCCGGAGGACAGCAACCTTATCATTATTTTAAAGTAATTAAGTTCATATTTTAATATAAGCTGTTTCCTTTTGTTCGTAAGCTCGTAAGCTCATACTTGCATATCCAGTCCAAGGGCTTGAGGCACTGCATGCTGAAACACGGGCAATAAAACTAGTTCTAGATTTTATTTTGCATAATTCTAAGTACCTAGCTAAGATAAATTGAGTAACATGTTCATTATTTTAGGTCTATAAAAATATTGTTATATTAAATATTATTTATCACGAGTTTATTCACAAAAGGATTGACAGAGATGTAACCTGCATCTTTCTGGTGAGTCCCACGTATAGAGGGCGAGCCTATTGCATTAAAATGCTTGCAATAAAATTGTTAGTGCCCGAAAATTTGTAAAGAAGCATAAATTTTAAAATTTTAAAACCCCCGACACAAACATTTTCTCATTTCTTATTCCTACTCCATCACAAGACCCCGTTCGTTACCACATCTATCTATTCCAGGTGATGAAGTAACAGAATACCAAATTTCAAATCGATCAGACCTGTGGAAGATGCTCACATCCATTATCAACTAGAAAAGAGCTGATAATCTTCAAACGGCTGAACCGATTTTCTTCAATCATAACTAAGAACACTCTCGATCAATATACCTTTACAAAAAAAAATTGGTACAGCCGTTTGGGAGCTACGATGGCGGAGACAGACACACAGATTCACACGTTAAACTTATAACACCACCTCGTTCATAGGTACCGATATCTTTTTTATTACACCAAAAGGTTATTTTATATATATATATATATTTTTTTATGTGATGCTCAGATGCACTTAAATTAATATTTACTTTCTTTATTTCTTTCTTTCTAGATAGAGAACCTAATGATATTTAGACCCATCTCACACACAAGCTCTGCGATACACAAAGCACTCTCCGTGCCAATAAGGAAACCCGTACTAATGAGAACATAATTACGTATTACTATATATGAAGACGTCACTTTGGCGGGACGTGTCACTGAAAGCGCAGGTGCCATCTTTTTAAATGACGACAAAAGAAAACAAAACTTCTAGTGTCACTTGTGTGATTCATATAACATTACTGTCAAACGTGTGTGAAAAGAAAAATTTAGTCAAAAGGAATTTAAAATATAGAAGGAATTTAAAATGAAAACAGCTTGTATTTTTTTCTTACTTCAACTTTATCATGCTGAAAAAAACTTGGATTGATTAAGAGCGTTTATTCTGAAGGTGGGCAACGTCGCAAATAGATGTCAAATATTTCACTGTTTTGATTAATTTAGCAATATTACTGTGTGGAAATAAAAAATGTGGCTAACTAGCGAAGTAGAATATTGATTATGAAATGCAATAATTAATATCGTAACACCGAATGTTTAGTTTTAGTTGTAAAAAACTATTTGGAAACTTTCCAAATGCCTATTTTACACCTCAAACGGTTACAACATCAAATTCAGTGTTATAATTGCAATTACTTATTAATATTCTAGTTGGTAGTACCTACTACAGTAATATTGCCAAATTAACAGGTAAATATTTGACAGCTATTTGCGACATTGCCTACTTTTTTTCTACACTTACGTGAGTCCATCAATGCCTGGTTGCGGTCAAGGCTTGTACTTTTCTCAAATAATGCGCGGAAATTCAAACTACCGCCAATATGTTCATTTGTTTCTGTTTTACGTTGCATGCCAAATCGAAATTTAAATCTCCTTCGTTGCCATGTGTCGAAGTAAAAAGTTCGTTCCATTTTTAAATAAAACGACAGTTATGAATTTTTACAATAGGTCTGTAATTTATTAGGCAGCTTATCACGACAGATATGGATTTTCATACTAACATTCCTGGGCGCCTGCTCGCATGTATTTGACGAGAACAGCATTTTCGATTTACTTCGAAGAAGGTTGTCAAAATACCGCTTGAATTTCCAAGCATGAGAAAAATACTTTTAAATTGTTGAGAAAAAGCAAAGTTCTATTGAGAGGATCAACAGAGTCCATCATCAATCATCATTTTCTTGTTGCCCTCCCTTATCCCAATTGATTTGGGGTCAGCAAAACATGTGTTTTCGTTCATACCCACTTTTCTATTAGTCATCATCTCGGTAGCCATCCCCTTTCCTCACGGAGGCGATCGGCGGCAGTGATCTCTCACGTCCGGCCCTGGTATGGAGCGAGAGGGCGTGGGAAGCCGTCACCTCCTTCTGCGAAGCAGTAATGCTCACGAAGGAGGAGACGAAGCGCGTGAGGGAGAGGCAAATGTCGCGCCCTCACGCCCCAAGCCGCCGCAGGAGACGCCCTGGGCGTCGGGAATCGCACGCCGATTCCCGGCCACCGTAGGCGCGGGCTTGCGGACGGTGAGCAATGGGTAGCTCGCTGTCCGATGCCTGGGTCGACGGCGCGTTGTGCCACGTGCGCCTCAAAGTGATGTCAGCACAAAAAAAGAGTCCGCTAGGACCGATGCCTTTTGGGGCCGCGGAAAAGTCCGAAAGAGATACCCTGGCAAGGTACAGGCAACTGAAGGAACACGAGTGGGTTTTAGTCAGTAAGAGTCTGACACGCCCTCCCGCTCCGCCCAGAACGGGAGAAGTTATTTGATCATTTCCCACCCTCAAAAAAAAGAAAGTCACCTCCTTTCTAGCCATATCATCTTTCACACAGTCCACCCAGTAGATTTCTATGCAGAAGATCAACAGAGTCTAGTTATGTCAGTCATGACTACTTTTAAAATTACTTTGTTAAGTTTAGAAAACCACTTTCGTCAAGGGTTGAAAAGGATGTCACGGTTAAATCCAATATAGTTGGACGCTCATTTATGTAGGTTTAAGTCACGTGCGGACGTTTGTGAGCCTTTTTTCGAAAGGACTGTCGTTTTTAACCTCGACTAAGTAAATGTTTAAAAGAACAGCTTCACAATGCTCTAGGGACAAACTCAGGGAACCAATGGTTAGTCTGATCATCTTATTATAATTTAAACATTGGTTGAATTAGATAACCACTTATCATCATCATCATTCTCGTACCTATCGCTACCATATCCCAACTTATTTATTGATTCGGCGCAACTTATCTTTATCTTCCTTATTTCTCTATAAGTCATCATCTCGGTATTCCCCTTATCACTTCTAGCTTTTTATTGTATTTCACACACCTATTTATTTTTATATTTGTTTTAGTACCTATATTTGTTTCTTTATCTATCTGTCCGTGACATCACTGCGGGCCCTATCAGAATACCAGCGCTGCGGAATTTTAAATGTCGCGGCATCATGCTGAGGAGCCTTTTGGCCTCGTACAGGACTTCCTTCTTTAAATTTTAATGTTACTTTGTTTTTTATTTATGTTAACTGTGTTTTTAGTATAAGTGATTTCCAGTGCGAGTCTCAATAAATTTCTTACTTTTTCTATATACGAGAATCATCTTTCACACAGTCCATCTATCGTTTCTTTGGTCTTCCACTACTCATAGAGCCATCCACATTCATACTCAAAACTTTCCTCACGACATTTTCCTCATTCCTCCTCATCACATCCCGTACCATGACAACCGATTCCCACACAACTTTTCAGTCACCGGTGACACTTTCAGATTTCCTCTTATGTACTCATTTCTTACTCTATTCATTCGTGTAACACCACACGTCCCTCTTATCATTCTCATCTCAGCTGCATGCAATAGCCTTTCATTCATCCCTTTTGTGGCCCATCATTCTGATCTATCAGCAGGTTTTACCATGATTATGATTCCATAATTTACATATAATTAAGTCGACGAATAAATTTCCGTGTTCTACTTCTAACTTTAATGTTTACTCAACTAATTAGAGACGCAAGCTGACTAAGACTCACAGAACTCCGCTCGAGTTCGAAACTAATCGGGCAAACCCGAAATAAATACTAGACTGAAACGTAAATAAAACTATACAATGTCGCCTATGTACCCGCCCGTATTTTTTTATCAAATTATCGAAAATAAACTTAAAAAGGGGGTATATCTTTATTTTTTTTCTTTTATTCTTATAATTTTGAATTTTTTTTTCAATATCCCTCTATGATATTATGGAGTTACACTTTTGTTTTTAATTTTAATTTAATATAATTATACTGTTTTTTTAGAAAAAAATGTTTTCTGACAAATTTTAATCAAAAATATTAGATAATCCGATAAAATAAGTCATAAGCTTTTAGCAATAATAAACAGAATCCAAACCGAGCCAATAACATAGAAGATATGGCAAACGCTACTCAACAATAAAAAATTGAATAACATGAAATATATTAAAGATAATACTAATACAGACTTTTCTAAGCCGAGGTTTCCTCATGATGTTTTCCTTCACCATATCCGTACAGTCTAAGATAAACTCAGAAAGTACCTAAGAATTGAAAAAGTCACATTGGTACTTGCCCGGATTTGAACCCACAACTTCGCGCAGACTCGTGCAGACTGGCGCGACGCGACTCTAACAAAACAATTTCAAAGAAAACTTCACAGTAGCTCAATTACCGACGTCGCGTCGCGCCACCGCGTCAAGCCAGTCTGCACTTTAACCACTGGGATTTAACATCAAACCATTCGAAAACCAACAAAAACGCATTTTTTATATCGTGTATATACTTCATCACACCAAAAGGCCAATTCTCGTACTTAAAAAACATTCATATTCTCGTCGCAATCTGTCAAACTTATCAAAAATGTTGGTAAATTGATTGTATTTTGACAAATTGCGAATGAAATGCAAATGCGAACGTTCTAAAAATTTCAGGAATTGCCCCTCAGTGTGTCTATGCCTTTAAGTTCAAAGAAGCTGTCTGTCTTCCACCTACATGATCACATTATCTTTTAATAGCAACGTGCACGGCTTCGAGCACTAAGTATGACCATCTCATGAAGAGCACGAAGCCTGCTGTAAACAATTCACTGGGACACACGTGTGAGTGAACAAACTTGAATACAGGCATACCTGACTGTCTAGAGGTACGTCTTAAAATAGCGGTAACTTGCTTCCAACATGTTGTTACTGTCCATTCTTGTAAGTTGAAACTAGAATTTTTTATGACGAGATTGTGCAGAATTTTATTATTAATATCGGTAGCCTTGGAAGCTACACGTGCAACTGCGGCCAAGATGTTTTAGTGTTTTTTATGAGGTTATGAATGAATAAAATAATTAATATACGAGTACATATGTTTGCAGTTTTTCATTACTATGAAATTCACGTCTGTCTTTGAACTAATTTCTGAAGACGTTTAGGTGAATTCAAAAATTCTTCGATCTCTTACAGGACCACTACGTAGTATGTTAATCTATTGAAAAATAAATATAATAAATTAGCACATTGCCAAACATAAAAAACTGACATTTTTTTTTTTTATTATTTATTGCCCTTGGCCCTGCGCTTGACCTCGATCTCAAAGAAATTTAATTGTAGGATATGGTAGGTGAAAAATTGGTAAGAAGAGTTATGTTCAAGAAACAGCCGCAGTTAAACGTGGCAAACGAATATTCACAATGAATATAACCCATAGGTATAAAACCTAACTTGAACTACCTACACTCTAATAAACAATATAAAATAAAACATGGTGTAAAGTGATGGATGATGTCTACGAGGTCAGGAAAAACGCCGCTAAACTTGCTCGATATTGTTTTGTACCAGACTTTAAGAAAAAATAAAACAAACTGTAACTGCATTTCCTACTCCTATGTTCAATGCATGCCGTGGCAGCCTTTAATTAAGGCTACATTACAAAATGTAAAAATAATATGGGTATTTTAACATGTATTTTTGGTGTATGCTTTGTTGGTTGTCCTTAAATGAATAAATAAAAAACCTGTCTCTTCTAAATTGAATTTAATTAATAAATAAACTTCATCCTTCTCAAACCTTACATATTCCATCACAAAAAAATCTAAAATTAAATATATAAGTTCACTCGGAATTTCAGATTCGCTGAAGATTTTTTATTGAAACATTGGTCTAGCTCTAGATATTACAAGAAGTTAAGCCAGATTAGGAATGATTTTGAATATTTTTTTACAGGGTCCTGGCTGGTATTTTATTTGTGTTATTTAAAAAAATTATGATAACGTTTAGTCACTTTGTTTGTTAATTGAGTTTAGTTATCTACTGTCCCCCTGTTGGGCAAAAGCCTCTCCCAACTCCTTTCAGGAACTCTTTTCCTGCGCCCCATCTAACCATCTAAAAAAAAAAACTCATCTAACCACCAATTTCTGGGCCGGCCTGTGTGGATACTTTCACCCAACGGCCCTCGTGCATGCGGCTGATGTGACCCGCCCAATCTCATTTGAGCTTGGCAGCCTTTTCATAGCACTTGTTTAGTCACTTATAATAATTAACTAACTCCTGCTCGCGACTTCCTCTCCGAGCCTATAACCTTCCTCAAAAATTGGGCTACCCAATGCAGAAATAATTTTTCAAATCCGTCTGGGCGTTCCAGAAATTAGCACTTTATTATTATTTATTTATTTGTACATACTTTATTGTACACCAGATTATACATTACATAAAGAAATAATTAGCAAATCTTAAGTATTGAAACTATCTTAAAACTTAATAAGATTAAGCAATTTAGTGTGTATTTATTTTTAATTTTTATGTAAGAATAACATCAACTGGATGTTCTTATGTCGTTTGCCAGTATACTATAGTAGTCTTTGGTCGTTTGAAACACCGTGTTACTTTAAAAAATTGCATTATAAAATCGTGATAAATATTATTAGTACGAGTATCATATTAATTATTATCTATTCAATATTAATCATTTATTGTACTGCTAAGTTAAATTAAATAAACATTTATATAATACATCTGTCTATGAAATATCAATTATAGAAATGCCAATCAAATATAACTTTCTATTCACTAAACATTAATTTACGTTTATTAAAATATTGTTGAAATGGAACGTTTCCATATGTCAATGTCATCTATCATTCTGACAGTTGACGTTCATACTGTGGTTTATTGTTGTGAACAATCAATAATGTGATCAATACCATTAAATATTCTCCTATAAATAATATCACACGCGCGCTTTATTGGAACTGGTATTAGTATAGATAGATAAGTACAGGTTTCCTCACGATGATTTTCCTTTCCCGATAAAACTTTATTTATCTCTTTAGTATTCAAGTGAGCTTAAAAACATTTCCAAAATATGTGCAAGTATTAAATTAAGGTGAGCACACGATAATACATAGGTACCGTTGAGAACGTACGGTCGGCAAAAATATCGCTGAATACATTTGGCACTTTGACGCTTTTGAACTCCAAGCTGCAGCTGACAAATGCTTGCACTGACTGGACAGGTCCACTCAAATCTGTGTGGTTCTTTCCGCAAAAGACCATTTCAGACACTAATCTACATGGTCCTCATATAGCCTGACCAAGACTATGTCTGGACTTGTAACGGCTAGTGCTTTGCAAGTAGGCTGCGCAGGCCGCTAACTGATAGGTAGGTAGTAATAATTGAAAACACTAGGTTAGGTTAATACATATAATTATAACAACTCAATATAACAGCTAGGTCGCGGGTAAGTCACATGTTCTGTTCCGAGCACTATCACTATCACAATAAGTTCAAGAAGGGTACCGTCCTTGGCAACACGTGGCAGACGTGGGGGGACCTGCTCAGCGCAGGCCCGGCGGCAGGCCGGACGGCCCTCGTGAGACCGACAGGTATCGGTAGCGCGTGGAGGCCTGTCAGCACAGGCTCGCGGAGTAGGCCGCGGGTTGTCTGGCCTTCGAGACCTGGGCAGCGTGCGCAAGCAGTGTGCGGTAGGCACAGCCTCGCACAGGTAGCTGCGGTGGTAGGCCGCAAGTTCTTAGGCCTTCGAGACCTTGGCAGCGTGCGCAAGCAATGTGCAGCACCGCTACCATCAGCAGTGTGAATACTATTAGGCACCAGCCCTCTGCCCGTACGAAGAACCCCTAGGTCGGGGCACAAAGAATCCTGAGGGTCAGGGAACAACTGTTGTCGTCCTTGCCAGCGGAAACGAAAATGACCGAGCGTCTCCGGAAGGATAGTGTTGTTCCCCGTTTTTAGTGATGTGACTAGGAACTTACTAATTTTGATATTTTATCACTCGACTACTTGCACCTAAGTTCCCTCACAACGCTACAGACTTTAAAAGAGACTTTGACCCTCGAGTTTATTTCGCCATTTCTTCTCAAGGATAGTCAGATAGGAAATGTCGAATCCATGTAGCTTATTTTTTTAAATAATTTTTTATATAACGTCTAAAATTGATTCCGATATCCTATTTAACCCTTAGCCACCTGACGCGTTTTTCAGTTACACTTCCACCTGACATCGGTCCTGGTCACCGCTTGCGTATTTTCCATGTTTAATTATCATTATTTAAAATATTACAATAAATAAAAGTCACATATGTATTTTCATTATATTTTTATTCATCATAAGTTTTTAAACTTTCCAAAAGTATGCATTTACATATAAAAAATCGAGACTTAACATAAATATATAAATTTTCACAAAAAATCTAGTAATTTCGAAAATCTGAGATCTGAGTAGAAAATTGAACTATAAATCAATAGTTTTCACTAATTACGACAAGTTCGATAAATAATCTCTAACATTAAACAATTTTTGGCACGATATGGGCATAATTATTACAAAATCACAACCCACAAACTTTCACAAAACTGGACGATGGGCTGACCAACGAATATCGGGTCTTACCAAAGTGGTTTATGTGCCTTTCCAATGGAATATCGTCATCAGAAGGTGAATCTTCCATCGGTGGCATGGTGTTGTTTTCAGTTTCAGTAACTTGAAGCTCCGACCCACCGAATTCAAGTCCGAATCAGAAGTAGAAACTTCTGATTCGGACTGACACTCGCCTTCAATGAAGTGATCCACTGCAACATCTTCTACGTCACTGCATTCTACATTCGAAAGTTTTGGTGCACTCATAATTTCCGAATCTGATTCAGCTTACTATAACCATCGTAGTATCGTTTGATTCAGACAATAAAAGTCTAAAAAACAAAAAATATACACTATAACCAAACTAACGTAACTACCTGACGTCGGTCTCACGGACCGCACGCGAAATATAATTACCTATAATGTTTAAATGCGCGTACTTATGGAGCTGCCGAGCATACGGCGCGTACTGGTGGAAGAGGGGAAAAAGTACATGGACACAGTTGCGTCGCGTGCATAGTTACGGAATAATTTGAAAAACAGAATGGCCGGAGTCTCTGAGACCGACGTCAGGTGGTTAAGGGTTAAACTATTTAGTTCATTTTATTTCAGTTAATTCTTTTATGCTTATGATTGATTAATGGGAACAAAGAACATAGGTATTTCAAATACCTACCTATATTTAACCACGCCTCGTTAAATCTACACTAATATTATTGAAGAGGTAAAGTTTAGTAGACTTTGAGGCCCATGCTTGGTATAAGGCTTTTAGATCGAGTCCGAAGACGAACAAAGGTTTTCGATATCGGATAACAAGTTATGGAATTCAACTGGAGTTGGGCAGAACACCTGGCGAGGCGTAGTAATGCCAGGTGGAGTAAGGCAGTGACCGAGTGGCGTCCATGGATGGAATACGAAGTTTCGGTCGTCCGCTGGTGAGATGGGTGGACGACATCGTTACCATCGCGAGTAGAACCTGGATGAGGCTGACTCAGGAGCGTGCGGGGATTGGCACAAGAAAAGAAAGACCTATGCCCAGCAGTGGGTGAATTTAGGCTGTGGATGATGACAATGATGATGAAAGTTTGTAAGTTTGGATGTAGGAGGTCATCTCCGAAACTACTGACCCGATTTCATAAATTCTTTCACTGATAGAAAGCTACACTATTGTTGAGTGTTAAAGGGTATATTTTATTTTGTATAATTGGCTTCTATGCGGATGGATTCGCAGGCAAAAGCTAGTGTTTTATATTATGCCATTTGCAGAGTTTAAGTGGGGCTTGGGGCTAGCCAAGTAATGACAGCCGAATGAGTCGATCAATGAGGTTATCCTAAGGTTGCCACGGTCAGTCCGTGGATGGGTGACCATCTTTATAAACAAAGATCCCTCTGTGCCTCGGAAAGCAGGTTACGCTATTGGTCCCGGCTGTCATTCGTGGATCTTTGACAGTCGATACGGGTCGTCAGAAGCCCGAAAGTCTGACAACCAGCCTTACCGTGAGGTATTGTTTTACCCAGTAACTAGGTTGCGAAGATCATATGGGCAGTCACTCCATGTAAAAAACTGGTATTCAGCTGCATTCGGTAAGACTGGAAGCTGACCGCTATATAGCTGGAAAAGGGCTACGCAGATGATGATGATTTGCAGTTTTATTTATGTTTATATTTTCTTGGTGGTTTTAATTACACATGAAAATTTTAATGGTGGAATGTAAGTACCTGAATAATATGAAGAAGAACGTACTTATTCAAATCTTTGATCATTTAGATACAAAAAATCTTATCACAAATTTATGACAAACTTTTATAATACGAAGTGTTGTGAAAGCGACTTTCTTGCCGACCATACAAGCTAACCTCAGCCATTCTGCGCATGTTTTGATAATGCCCAAAATGTGAAACGATGTTGGTCTACGTTACCGGTATGGAGGTACTTAGTTTAAATGCATGATACTGGCTTTTCTTTTCTGAAAAAGCTGAAGCATGTTTGCGGTTAATTTTGGGGTGAATTTTATTTGTTAGTTAAAGTAGAGAGTACATTTTCTGGTACTATGTTAGTCTAAATATAACGAAATGGGTTTGCGTCAAGGGGATGGGACTTCACTGTTTTCCTATCAAGGCTATCTTCACATACATATTTACTTTAGCCACATGATTAATCTCGACACGGTTTTTTCCCGTGGGGGGAGGTAGAAACAACAGCTACGTGCGACAAAAACTAATATTTTAATCATTTCTGATAACATCAAATTATAAATGATAGCCTAGTAATGTGACCGTCAGACTGCCAAGTCATAGGTCTCGAGTTCGAACCCAAGGCACGCACCTCTGACTTTTCCGATTCATGTGCGTATTGTATAATTATCACTTGCTTCAAAAACGGTGAAGGTAAATATCGTGAGGAAACCTGAGAGATGACGATGTCTATTTTTTTTTTTTTTTTTGGTTGGGAAGTCATCAAACGACTCCTCCCGCTCTGGGCGGAGCGAGAGGGAGTGTCAGACTTTTACTGACTAAAACCCACCCGTGTTCCTTCCGTTGCCTGTGTGCCGGGGCCGCGATATCCCTTTCGGACAAACTCGCAACCCTGGCAGGCATTGGCCCTTACGGACCCCGTCAGTTGGTGCTGACATCTCTTTGAGGCGCGCGTGGAACACAATGCGCCGTCGACCCGGGCCTGGTCCCAATCGGACAGCGAGCTACCCATTGCCCACCGTCCGCAAGCCCGCGCCTACGGTGGCCGGAAGTCGGCTCGCGACTCCCGACGCCCGGGGCGTCTCCTGCGGCGACTAGGGGCGCGAGGGCGCGCGCGAGAGATGAGGATGCCTGAGAGATATTTCTCGATGGCGTGTCAAGCCCAGAGACCCATGAGTGGCTTTAAAACTCTGACACCAAGTTAGTTACTAACCAGACGAAAAAGATGACTGGCTGCGTTGTGATTTATGTTCTCTCCAGTTCAGTTCATAGAATTTAACATGCCTTTTAACAGGGACTGAATTACCCAAAAATTAAGATACCTTTAAATTTCGGTATGACGTCATACCGTTAAATAAGGGTTACCAAAATATTTAGATACCGTTATCTTTTTCAGTACCTAGCGGAATTTTAAGTTTGGAAATGCATACCGGTATATTTCGGTAGAAGTACTAAAATATACAAGTTCTAACGTGTTCGACCCCCCCGCGCCGTTTAAATGTGTGTAAAGGTTAAATAACGGTTGAAAAGGGTATCGGTATAGCTCAACCCTTATTTTAAACCGGTACAGGTATATTTTTGAGGTATCTTTAACCGTAACCGCTTTCAGTCCCTGCTTTTAATATTTTTATGAAACTATTGATTGATTCGAGCGCTTAATGTTTTTTTTTTTTGCATTAAAAAAAATGGTGTTGTGAAAATCTCTGCAACAGCCGGTGTACTGTTGCAGAGATTTTCACAACACCATTTTTTCTGGTATCCAAGTTGTAAGGGTACCTTTTAACTAAGTTGGACAGTTGTCGTATCTTTTCGCATACCAGCTAAATTCCCTAACATTATCTGCTCAACGAAGCTTATCACATTATTATAATGTCGGTGGCCGTGACCCGACTTGATGTTCTTCCACTTCAAGACTTTTGAATTTATTTCCTGAAACATCAAACTTAGATTATTGCTGGCGCACTTAGCATTACAATTGCCAGATTAAAATTCGTTCCAGCGAAAAGTCGTAAAGATAATCATGCCTAAGTTTAAGCTATTAAACTAGCTTCCTCCAGCAGCTTCCCCCGCGTGATATCTTAATAAATACAATATTAAAGCATTCTACTGGCGAAATAATATTTAAAATCGGTCTAGTAGATTTAAAGTTTATTCCAAACAAAAATACAAATCCTTTCTCTTTATAATATAACTGTAGATAATAATCAGCCTGTTACATTCCCACTGCTGGGATACCGGCCTCTTCTCTGTGATAGGGAGTGGGTCCACCACGCGGGCCAGGTGCTGGCAGCAGTATAAGCCAGCTGACTGGTAATTGGCTGGATTCTCCGGTTGCCTGACTTGAAACCTTTAAACGGACTTCAACCCAGATTATCTGAAGCAAGGAAAATTAGCTTATCTCATAGACGAGGACATTAGTGCAATTTAGAATGCCGTCGACTAAGAAAAAGATCCGGTTATATCGTGAATTGTGGTAAAAGAATGAGTTCTGTGGGTCCAGCACAAACACGCGGAGTAAACATAATGTAAATTAATAAGCTGGTGAATATTTTGGTATCAGCTGTTTATTTATTTGTTTACAAGGCCCGTTCCCGATGGCATTCCCACCGTCAACAATTACGAACATCCATACAAACATTCATATAACCCCTTTAGGAGATAAATGTTCAAAAATCCTTTCTTAGTAGGTACTCACTTTCATTAGAAAGGAACTCTTGTACGAAATTTCAAGCTTTGAGCGTCAGTGGTTTAAACTGTGCTTTTTTTGTCAGTGAATTAATTAGTTTAAGATTTTTATCAAGGAGAAGGTCTTTAACATTATGAGATATTTATTGTGGTTGTTCGTACGACAACGGAATCCCGGCGTGATTATTTATAATTCACTATCAAGTGTTCAGAGTTGTCGTGGCCATCGATAGATGGCGTTGGGATCAAGTTTGATGTCGCTATGCTTTCGTTACCGGCAACTAGGTCATGCATAGTTTGTAATTCAGTAGCAGTACATATATTGACAATACCGCTCACAAATACATAAGCCGCCCCTTGGTCTAGAGCGTGACTGGCTCCACATGGAAGCATCTACAGGCAGGGGTCTAAATCCTCAGCAGAGCGCTCCTAAAGTCGGTACCTCTGTCGCTGGTCGTCTCCCGCCGGACCTGCTCCGGGGAACTGGAGGTCTCACCTGGTGGAGACAGACCACTGGTGTGGTACTGTGGAACAGTACCGTGGCGCTCCTGGTGAATACCAATGCATCCACACACATAGGCAAGGTGCGCTACCGTAACTAGGCCTAAATGCTCCCCCAACGAACGTGCCCGTATTGACGGGTACCGTACCATATCGCGGGACTTATGGACAATGCCCATAACCCACCTGCGCCCCTTGACGGGGACGTAGCGACTACCCACGGTTCATACATTGTCTTTCAGTAATAAAATCACAATACTTACACTGTTCATAACAACTGCTCACACTCGTAAGTATATTAAGTACGTTTAAGTTTTATATTGGTTTAAAACTTAAGCCGTAGGATCAATATAAATAAACAAAATCAAAAGTCATTTATTCAAACTAGGCTGAGAATCAGTACTTTTCTAACATCAAAATCAGTCCTCCAAGACACCCTTCACCACTTCTTAGTGCTTTAGCTGAGAAGAAGAAGGGGCGCAACAAACTCCCCAGCAGCACAGCTGTCTGTTTAGTTAGAAAAACTTTATTCTATACAATAATGTGAAAAATACAGTGGCAACATAGTTTGTTTAAAAAAAACAATAAACGAAAAGCTTTATTTTTGATACTGTAGTATATATAAGATCCCACGTAATCCTAAGATCTGAGGACATCGCCGTCGAGGAAGACCGTATCGAAGGTGATGTGACGATCTAATCATGTTTGTGATGCCAACATGACTAGAGATCGCCCAGATTAGAGAGTTTTGGAAGGAAAAGGGGAGGCCTTTGCGCAGCAGTCGGAAGTAATGTAGGTTAACAAAAAAAAGTTATTTAAAGTAATTGATATCGGACCGTTTTACTGTTAGCCTGTGTCATCCTCTCCCCATGACTTCCAGCGCTTGCGATCCAGTGCCAATGTGGACCACTTGTCGTTTGTTTTGTCCAGCTTCATTTTCACGTTGATTGTACATTTAATGAATATTATGTATATTACTTGCAAGCGGTCATTTCCTTTAACATCAGGCTAAAGGGTAAATGCGAATGAGGTTTTATCAAAGATAATAATTGAGCTGTTTGCTTATTGCTTAGTAACTACGTATAATTTTTACATTTCTCGGTAAACTGATATCCGGCATAATATAAACTTGTTCTGCAAATATTAAATGTACCTATGTAGTAAGTACTCAGTACTCACTGGAGGAGCTCGTGGCTAAGTAAAAACTGCCGCACGGGTCGATCCATCAGGTTAAGCCACCTTCACCCATCTGTTTAATGGATTAAAAGTATTTTAAATCAGTATGTTAGAAAATATATCGCGACTGGGTTGGCTAAAAAATTTCTGGCCAGACTGAGAATAATAAAATACACTAAAATTACTTTTTTTAAGATGGCAAGTTATATACCAATAGAAAGAACTTATCAAGGAGAACTACTAAATAAATTTTTGCTAATTGTTAGTCAATTCGGAGTTAATAACCTAAATAGGTGATTACTTGGATACTGTAGGAATGTTCCTGGCGCAATAGCCATGAGTGATATATCAATGGATAGTGCTTTTTAAAAGAAAGATTTGTTATTCAAACGAATTAATCGTTAAACGAATAAGCGCAATAAAAAAAATAAAAAAAATTGTCTGATAACTCGTGATATATTTTTTAACATACAAAATTTGATATTAAATACTTTTTATCCATTGAACAGATTGGTGAAGGTCGTCTCCAGGTCCGAACTTAGGCTATTTTGTCTCTACACAGTTTTTCCTGAGCAAAACCGGTTTAATCTGTTAAATCTAATGTCTTATTGGATCAAATTGTCATATGTGTGTGCTGCAGACATAATTATTATCCATTTGGTTTAGTTTACAAAGAGCTATTTGAGCATTCTGCAATCAGGATTAAGAGCTTGAATACAATATTTATTAATAAATATCCACATAATCATACATTTTATTAAATATCAACTGATTGAATGAAATGGGACAAAAAAAAAGGTATTTACAAGGCAGATGTGAGAGGAAACGCCGTGACGCCCTAGCTTATTCTGACTGTATTGGTTGTTCTACAGAAAGGCCAGGTCCGTAGTGCTCGCAACTGGCGTGCGTGTACGACCAGATGTATGAACGTAAACGAAGCAAACTGAGTATGTAAGAATCGTACCAGGTGGCGTTCTGTAGTTTCTGCCTACCCCCATGGAAAGAAGGGGTGAATTTATGTATGTTTGTCTCTATCAACTAACTGTCTTTGTTTTTCTCGGTCAATCAAAAGTTTCCTTTTAAAATGTATTTAAATAAAGAACATACAAAAGTGTCAATTGTCAACACAAAAGTTCAAGTTTGAAGACAGCCGAGCGTCGCGCGTCGCGTAGCTTGCGTAGCAGTACTTGCTACGCCGTAGCAACTACGTAGCGTGGTTACGAGTAATTACAAACTTATTAGTTTTGTAGCGTTAGTTAACAGTTTTGTTTTTATTCTACATATGGTTTAAGTTGTTTTTGTTTTATGGATATTTTTGGTTAGGGAGATTTGGAATCACGAGGTGTCATAAAATTACGGTATCAGTTTGATATGAATGCGGATTCTCTAATTTTTACAGATAAAATCTCCTTTGATTATAACTGCATTTAGATGTTCTAGTTAGAAGAAAGGTTAAAAAAGAAGTTAAATATTCCCGTTCAATGGGGCTGAATTTAAAAAAAAAATGATTGCAAAATACTAGCTTTAATATTTCCTCCTGTTCGTGTTTCCCCTTTCGTAATTGTCTCCAAATTCACCCTAATTTATCAGTACAGATGGTACATACAATTAAACATTTAACGCCTACCACGCCTTCCAACTGTAAAAGTGGAACATCTGTAGACGCCTTTGAAAGGCATTAATCATAATTTACACACACACCCCATGTAACACACATACATAAAACATGTGACATGTTTATTGTGGAACACTCTCGGGGCAATAATTCATAGCTCTTTGATTTATAGCTTTGTATAGCTTAATGTGGGGATTTAATTTTTGCCGTGAAAGCGACATATAATCGATTTTTTTTCGTATTGCCAAATGTTTTCGGGTATTACGAAGTAACCTACGGTTTTATCAATGGAAAAACGTGGGTACACAAATTGTGAGTATTCAATATGTTTGAATATTGATGCCGATATGAAATTCATTCATTCGGAATGACCATTCAACCGCCACGATAACTGATGACATGTTTTTTGGGATATACGCCCGTAACCTGCTTAACAAATTAGTGATGGAATAGAATATAATATTTTAATTTGCTTTAAAATATGGAACATTAAGGCTTTATTAATCAAATTACAATCTTACAGGTTTCACCATGGAGTGGCATACTAGCAATGCTAGTAATTACGTGGCTCAACACATGTTGGCACGTGACTCCGCACCCAGTGCCTAATAAAAGGGCTGTCCACCTTGTTGGAGCTTCCATACAACCTACCAATAATTAACGTTGCTCTTTTTCTCATTATGACATGAAAATTGTCGACATGGGCTTCTGCGAACATCTGCGAAGCACTGCAGAAGCGCGACTCCCATTATACTGAACGCGCAAGACGTTGTAGGCCCTTTGCGTATACTTCACCCACAAGCTGCACGTGTAGAAGGTTTGGCAGTAGGCCTTAAAAAGATACACATTCACATCCCCACATACACATATTGCACCGAACTGCCAACGTCCTACGCTCCCTGTCCAAATCTGCATCATCAGATAAGTCCTCCGTGGCCACATGTCCTGGTTACTTAACCTGAACAACACGCTGAAAAGGTGGTTGGTGGTTGGTGATGCCTAAAAATAAAAAAATCGTTCTGATTAAGTTAATATTTAGCTGAAATATTCGTAATTTCAAGTAAATATACAAGGAACATTTTTAATTGTTTTTTTTACAAACCTGTCAACTAGTAGTTATTGGCTTTGCAACAAAATAAAAACTATAAAAAACAGAAAACAATGCATAATATAATTGCAACTGACGCTGATTTTCACCTGAAAACCATGAGTGCTCGAATAATAAACACAAGTAAAAGTAAAAAAGTCAAAAACTTTTTTAGGAACAATTTAGGTATAACAAAAAAGGAACACAAAATATGTTAAACACCAACAAGCTTAGAACCGAACCCTCAACCGCACTAGCAATTCTCCCTTGGCACTCACATTCATAGGCATATCCACATAAAGAATCATTACGGTCCGTTATTTATAGTGCAGCTTGTTTGCTGCGAGACCTTTGCGTACCATTTTCGATAATATTAAGCACACATTGCGTTTGTTTGGCTGTCCCACATTCACTCAAGTGCTTTATACGGGCGTGTTCAGGCGATACCATGGGTCATGATAGCGAATGTAGATACGATTGAATTTTTCGTAAATATACTGATTGAAAAATAATTGTACTTTCAGGAGAGTTGTATAAAAATATATTGTTTAGCAGATTGAAACACTACGTATTGACATAGTGATTTGAATTTTAACGGACTGTTTAAGTTTTCAAAATATTTTATTTGTTTGTCTTTCTCAGCTTTCACGAAGTTGTTCTCATTTGGAATGGTAGCATCAATTATCATTACCACTATATCAGGCTTATTAGCAACAATAGTCCTGTCAGTAATGATAGACAGATCCTAGTACAACGTGGCATGGTAATTTTTTTTAAATTGGGTCGGGCACATACTTGTAGTACGGTACCTCAGAATCCACAAGTTTATATTTCAAAGCAAGTTACTGGTGAATAATTCTGGCCACTTGGTTATTTAAGTGCAAGTACTCGCCGTTAGCCAGACGAGAACAACCAGAGATAATATGTCTGATGGACTCACCCGGGCGGTGGCATGCCAAGACGCGTCAACCGTCCCGTCCCTCATTATATGTCTCCGGTAGCTATTCGTCAAGATTACTTCGTCCATAATTGCACAGATGAAACCTTTAGTTGCCCCGAAAAGGTCACCAAAACGTAGCTTTAATACGGACGCTAGGAAATCTACACTTGGCTCATGAAGAGCCCAATAGAAGTGACCGTGAAGGTCCTTGCTTTGCCATACCTCCTTGCGGTCATTTGTAGTAAGTACCACAGGTTTGTGCCAGTTCTCTTCAGCCATGAAGAGTGAGGTAAGCCCCTTGTCCACTGCCACCACATCACGGTGCATCCCCACTTCAGCTTTTAAAAAAAAATCTCTGAGATTGCACACCTCGCGGGTGTGGAGGATCTTCGCATTTAAAAAGCCTCGGCCTCCGTACTTCCACGGGATGTACAATCTCATCACCGATGATCGTGGCTGATGCATCCGGTTTGCGGTCAGCAGTGTACGGACCCTCTTATCCAGGGCGTCAAGTTCGATCTGAGTCCATTTGAGTATGCCGGTTTTGATGTACCTTGTTTCCGCCTGAAAGAAGACTAATTAATACCTTCTTCAGGCGGCCAAAGAAGCGCTCCTTCAACAACTGCCTCATGTCAGCAACGTTGATACCTAACGCTTCCGACATACCCAAATACTTGCTTTCGGATAAGGAGAGGGATCTAAGGTGTATGGATTCCGAGAGTTGAGTTCCCTCGGATTCCATAATCTCTCCTAGCTTTACATGCATGACTGCACATTTTTCACACCAAATTACATCCTGATAGCGTTACTGAATGTTTCAGTTACCTTCAGTAGGTCCATCAGTCGCAATTTGTTGGAGGCAAAGACTTTCAAAGCATCCATGTAGAGGAGGTGAGATATAACCTGACCACCTCTCCTCAAGCGATAGCCTAGACCTGAATCCTCCAGCAGTATGCTTAGAGGATTCAGGGCTAATCAGAACCAAAGTTATTATTTATTTCTTTGTCAGATATTATGATCCATTATTGTTAGTAACAACAGGAGCTTATAAACTATGTTCGTAGGTAAAGAATTTAAATATACGATGCTTACCCAGAGCGAATGTATCGGACACTGATATTGACTCGTAACTATCCTCAGAATGTTGTTGCTCCTAACGCGTACTCTGCCCAACAGCGATCACACACGCTTGCTTCTTATTTCGTTATTTATCCATCTTCTGGGCACATATTATGCTTGCAGGATTGATAACCGGTAAACAGACCGCGGCCGAATGGGTGCCAGCGCGCCACAACCGTCAAGCCCCGCTGGCATAATTCAAATAGATTTAGGACTCCTAATAATAACCTAGTTAGGTTATATTAGAGGTCCAAAACCTGTACCTAACTAAAATTACTTGTACTTTTACCAATACACCCAATAAATGAAGCTAAGCACCCAATTCCCTTTTCTGTCATATTTTTCACGCACTTAATTCACACTCCTCTCCAATGTGAACACATTTAATGCAACCTTTGTAGTCTCAATTCAATTTGTTTTGAGGGGTTAAAGAGTTCTCGTTCAAAGCGATAAAGATCCCTTATTACGCTGTTATCACTCAAGATGAAAAAACGTTCTGACAGTATGTACAATACACACGTTATATTCAATTTCATTTAGTTTTTAACCGATTTCCAAGAGGTTCTATGTTCGTCTGTAAGTTGTTTTTTATTTATGAATTCTTTTCCTAGAATATGTCAAAAATGAATAATTATTATTAAAAAGGGTTTTTGCTAAATCAAATTTTCTAAGCGATACAATAAAAAAATCAAATTATAAAGTAAAAACCACTTGGAAAATTATTAATAATATTTAATTAATCGTCAACTTGAGATTATGGTCGACAATAAATTAGTTAATAAAGCAGCCGACGTAGCTGAGGCATTCAATGAGTTTTTTGCCAACATACGTATAACTACGACTCGCTCCTTGAATTCGTCCCCGTCTAAGGCTGAAAACCATTTGCATAGTTGTGTGCCTAAATGGAGTAGCTTATTTAGTTTCGAACATGTAACACCTCGTGATGTAGTGAATGTTTTAACACACTTAAGTCTAAAAACACTGGTGACTACTGGGGCATCTCCATTAAACTATTAAGTAATATAAAATACATCGTATGTAGCTGTTACTTTTAATAAATGTATTGATTTAGGATCTTTGCCTGACCTCATGAAGAGTAGTAAAGTCATACCCATTATGTAATTTTTTATAGATTTAATTTCAGGCCTATTTCTATCTTACCTGCATTTAGCAAAATATTTGAAAAGTTAATACCTACTCAAGCAGTTGCTAAGACATTTTAATTTAAGCAGCCTCCTTCATGATAAACATTATGGATTTACAAAGGGTCGTTTGACCACAGATGCGGGTGTTGATCTGCTGAAACACATATTTAACGAATGGGAGAACTCGCAAAATGCTATTGGGGTTTTGCTGTGATCTCTCCAAAGCCTTTGATTGTGTGCATGACACGCTTTTGCGTAAACTACGTCTTTACGATGTCCAAAACGAAGCTCTCAAAGTAATAAATTCTTATTTACTTATTTGGTTCCAATGTGTAGATGTTAATGGTGTGAATGGTGTGAAATCTTCCGGGCTACCAGTTCAGTTAGGTGTACCTCAAAGCTCAAACCATTTTTAACCGACTTCCAAAAAGGAGGAGGTTATATGTTCGACGCGTATGTATGTTTTTTTTTTTTTTTTTTTTTAATGTACGTCCGTCGATTTCTCCGTCAATTGTGGACCGATTTTGAAAATTCTGTTTTTGGATGAACGGGTATGCTCCCGGATTGGTCCCATATAAATTTTATTAACTTTGCTTGGATAGTTTTTGAGTAAGCTTCAATAATACGTATTTTTCCCACTTAGTTTATGAGGATGATATGATGATAACTTCCTGTGACTGTTATTGACATAGCAGGTACTGGTATTCGAATTTGTGTGGGGTAGGTACCACAACTAAAAAGTGAAATATAAAAACTTTTTACATAAAAAAAACAACCGACTTCCGAAAAAAACACTACAAAGTGGAAAATAACTTTAATTTCGGAAGTCGGTGGCAAAAAACGAAAATTCAAAACCAACCGAGTTCCGAAATTAAAGTTATTTTTCACTTTGTAGTGTTTTTTTCGGAAGTCGGTTGTTTTTTTTTTTGTAAAAAGTTTTTATTTAAAGGAGACGTTGTTGACGTTGAGACGTTGTACTGTTTGCTGATGCTTATTTTTATAGTAGACAGGAATAGACAATATTTTGACGACGTAAACAGTGCAATAAAAAAAAACACTCTCAATGGTTACGGATTGGTTTATTACAACAAATAACTTAGTTCTCAATTCCAAGAAAAAACTAGCGGCGTTTTTGGGGGACTGCCTTATGTAATTTTGACGTTCGAAAAGTGCTGATTCTCAGCCTAGTTTGAATAAATGACTTTAAAATTAAGATATTTTTGTCAATTTTAGACCGATTTAAATAATTATTTTGATGACGCTTGCGCGGTGGTCCCATATAAATTGTATTAACTTTGCTTGGGTAGTTCTTGAGTTAGCTTCAATAATACGTATTTTTCGCACATAATTTATGTGGATGTTGTTATAATAACTACCTGTCACTGTTACTTACATAGCAGGTAGTGGTATTAGAATTTGTGTGGGGAAGGTACAACAACTAAAAAGTGAAATATAATAGTAGATTATACAACAAGTGAAAAAAAATGGAAATTTAATTCGAGGGACTAAGTTGGATCCCGAGAGCAGCGAAGGATTCTAGTGTAGAATCCTGAGCGCAGCGAGGGACACAAGGACCGAGATAAAATAAAAACACGTGTTGTGTACTCTACTTTTTACTATTGACTGCAAGAAAATAAATTGTAGTAAAGTATTTATATTTATCACATGATATTATATGATCGGTAATAAGAGAAAAAAGAAAGGTGGATTGCAACTTCAGGTTGTAACTTCTGTTGTACCAGAGGAGCACCATGATGCAGACCAGGCACAGGATTATGAAGAACACCACCATGAAGAGGAGGTAGAACTGGAAAGAACAGATGATGAGGTTTGAGTACCAGTTGCATAGTGATTTTATGTGGGTTTGGAGTCGGGAATAGCTCGGGAATGGAAAGGGCTTATGGCTAAGTAATAACAGCCGCACGGATCGATCCATCAGGTTCAGCTACGCTTGCCGGGGTTGGTCAGTAAATGGGTGAGCATCTTTACTTAACGAGATTCCTCCGTGGCTCGTAAAGCACGTTAAGCCGTTGATCCCGGTTGTCATTTGTGGATCTTTGATAGTCGTTACGGGTCGTCAGAAACTCGAAAATCTGACCAGCAGTCTTACCAAGGAGTATCGTATTACCCAGTTAATGGAATGTGGAGGTCAGATAGACAGTTGCTACATGTAATATACTGGTATTCAGCTGCATCCGGTTCGACTGGAAACCGACCCCAACATGGTTGGGAAAAGGCTTGGCAGGTTAAAGAGAACAAAGGATTCAATATACTTGTTCCAAATTCAAAATGTTTTTATTCACTCAGTGACTAAAATAGAGTTTTATTCATTGTTATTATAGATGATTAAAATGCCCTTTTTCGAGTGGCAATGGTAAAAAATAAGTTTTCCTATCTCTATAAAAATGGTCAAAATAAAACCGAACGTATCAAAGGCAGGGTGCTTAAATTATAGAGCTCATTTCGGTCCCTCTTGCATTCTACATTATCTTAATTCTTCAGGTTTTCTGAATAAGTCGACAAAGTAACTCATTTTTGTGTATGAATGGTCGAAAAAAAATCTAACGAATCCGTAATTATGCAAAATTATTCGAACTGGCTTTGTTCGATCTTCCATTATACTTTCTAATAATTCTTGAATTTTACTGCATATCTCGACAAACTCTGTTTGAATGAGCTTTCCGAGGCACGGAGGGGTCTCGGTATGTAAAGATCTCATTAGCAGTCTGGTGTCTGGATTTGTGCCAGGTTGATAGCAATAGGCTCGCCCCCTATTAAATAGGACTTAAACATGTTGTTGAACGTATCCATTATTCAGTCCCTTCAAAGCCTCCCAGACATCCCATCACCAGATTTTTTCATATCCCTTTTCGCAAATCAAATCTTGGTCTGAACGCTCCCTTGATCCGAATGTGCAGAAATTACAACAGTCTTTGTAAATCGTCAGAAATCGACTTACACGGTGTATCACTCAACAAGTTTAGAAGATCAATGTCTGTGGTACGGGAGTGCATAAGTGCTTAGACTAAGCAATTTATACATATTTTTTTGTAAATTCATTTCAGATATCACTCATACTCATTTTTCATTTTTCACGTTCCACCTTTCGTGGTAAAATTTTTATGTATTTTTTTTTTGTTTAATACTCATTTACTTTGAATTTTTAATTTTACTAATTGTATTTTATGTTTAGTTTTTTTCTAGTTTATTACGATGTTGTTTTGTGGTGAATGCTCTGTATACCTATAATAGGCATACATACCAGTACTTGTATTATGGTTTTATTCTGTTTTAAATTTTGTGTATGTACTGCTGTTGGTGTACCAAATCAAATAAATAAATAAAATAAACATATTTGGCGAAAAGATGGTGTAGACTGTACTATATAGGTGCACCACTGTCTAATCCTTCGGGGATTACAGGCGTGATGTTACGTTATATATTGGAGAATGAGGAGAGACGTAGGGAACCAGTTTGCTTAAAAAAATGTTCCTTGGTTGTTTGAGCTTTTACGCAAGCAGTCGTTTTTAAAGCCTTGATATCACCGATAACTTTAATTAAATTGTTAACAAGACAATCACGAGGGCACGCAAATTAATTTGACCTTTGTTCAAACTTACTCACGGAAGTTCCTGCTTAATTAAATAAACTGGAAGACTTCGTAAAAACATCGTAAAGGTAATAAAGGTAAGCAAAAAAAACCACATGACGAGAGAGCTGTCAGTGTCAAGTAACCCACTAAACGTAAATTCCTGTCACTTCAGTTGTCATGGCACGTCACAGTCGGATTCTTCAATTTAGCAACGTTATAATTAATTGGCGTTTAGAGAACCTTTCTTTTTCGGCTCTTTACAATAGACATTACATAATATTATATTAATATTATAAAACTAACAAAAAAATTGTGCTCAAGCAGTTACAAACATCTACAAAGAATAGCTTAAGAATAAAATGATAAAGCTTGGTTAGTTTCTGTCGCCCAATCAGTTTATATAAAGTACTAAAAAACTTCTAGATTTCTTTAATACTTAATGTACCTAAGTATTAACGCCAGAGGCTAAGCATTGCCATACAACGTGGCAACGCCGCCAGTCTCTTGGGTACATTACCAGTCGAGCGTGATGTGGAGGAATATTTCGGCGCCATATTTAGATCGTTTGTAGTTTTAGTTAGGTTAGGTTATTATATCTTTATTCTAATAGTTTGTTGGTTAATTGAGTTTAAGAAGTTTATCCAGAGTAAATATTTTTATCCTCTTGAATAGGTATTAACATATTTTACACATTACTTAACTTACCGGAATATATTCTCTAAATGATGGTGAAAACCACATCAAAACCTTTTGCATAATTTAAAAGAACACAGGCGGAGACGAAAAGTGTTTTGTTTTTTATTATGTAGTCTAAACTAAACTTATGAAGACACAAAATACTGCACAAATTTAAAAATATATTTTACCGCCGAACGTGCATGCATCCTGAGATGAACTCAGGCCAATTCTAAATTCCTAGGGCCGAGATTAGTAAGCGTTATGTACGTGCTAAAGCACGTACGTAAGCGTGATAGCTCCCGCGGACAGGCGCGACGCGACAGTGCAACGCAATTCTCGTAGAACAATGTCCATGAGGTTTCATAGAAATTGTTCAACTAGAGACCATCGTGCCTGTCTGCAGGAGCCGTTATTCCTGTCAAATTCCAGAACTGACAAATTAAAATGAATAGCAAAGCACGTGCTTACTAACGTTTAGTGGAAACTTTTTGTTTCTATACACTTTAAAAGGTCTTTGAACACATAAAAAAAAAAAACTACGAACGGCAATCTGACTGATAGTGACAAGCATAATATGGCAATGAAATTAGGAAGCTATACTCAGCAGCACCTTAATTACATAACACACTTTCAATCAAAATCCGAGAGTTTTGAAGGATATTGCTAATACATTGCTTTATTGGTTTGATAAATTCGTCTACTCAACAACGTAAATAATGCAATGAACGTGGGTGAAATGTCAAAATGAAATCCATTGCGATCAATTGTAATTTTATGTGTGTTACGCAATTACTCCGCTGGTCAGAAATAAAGACTTCTGAGATTCCGTGCTAGATATGTTTGGCGATAGTAAATGTTGTCAAGAGTAACAAGGTCAGGTGCGGTGGAAACAAGAAATAAGAAAAATTGAAAATATACCCGAAAGCTCGTAAATATCTCTACGTCTCGATTTGGAATTTACGAGCCCTTTAGACGTAGTGGCTGACTGTCACTCCGGTGTGTCTGTGACAAATAACTAGGTCTTGGAGGTATAATGATATAGCCTTTTCGGAAAAATCTGCTTACAGGCTTCGTTGATTTTTACAGATACTATTTATTCCTTTCTTATAAAAAATCCATGCCAGACATTGTCAAAAATGGTCACACATCCACCAACTCACCTTGAATAGCGCTATCTAACCTAGATAGCGCGATAGTTGGTGGATGGATCAGGAGTATCGCCTGATTGTTGTCGGTCAGTAGGGACCACTTGTTCAGCACTGACTAAATGAAGATATCTGCAATTAATACCAGAGGCACCCCAGGAACTTGATGCTGCGCGCGGTGTCAGCGTGGTCTGCTACGCTGACGACACGTTGGTCCTGACGCAGGTGAGGTCGCACCAGGCAGCGCCCGAACTAGCGACACGCGGGGTTGCGACAATCGTCGACAGGATCCGGCAATTGGGACTCGAGGTGGCCCTGCACAAGTCCGAGGCCATGTGTTTTCATGGTCCTCGGAACTTGCCACCGTCGGGTTCCCAAATGACGGTAGGAGGGGTTCACATCGGCATCTACTCGACGATGAAGTATTTGGGACTCGTCCTCGACAGCCGGTGGAACTTTGTGGAGCATTTCTGACGTTTGGGTCCCAGACTGGAGCGGACCGGGGCTGCCTTGAAGCGGCTCCTGCCCAATCTTCGGGGTCCAAACGCCTCCTAACGGAGGCTCTACGCAGGGATCGTGCGGTCCATGCCCTTTACGGGGCACCGGTGTCGGCGCGTTCTTTGAGGCTGCGGCCAGCCTACCGGTTGAATGAGTCACAAAGGGTCATGGCCATCCGGCTGGTCCGGGGATAGCGCACGGTCTCCGGTGAGGTGGCGAACGTCCTTGCCAAACTGCCACCATGGGATCTGCAGGCAAGAGTCCTCGCGCACATTTGGGAGTGGTGCGAGGAGGCGAAACGCCGGGGCGTAACTCCGCTGAAAGAAGAACTCTGGGACTGAACTGAAGGGGTCTGCTAGGACCGATGCCTGCTGGGATCGCGGGAAAATCTGAAAAGGATACCGTGGCCCCTGGCAACGTACAGGCTACTGAAAGAACACGGGTGGGTTTTAGTCAGTAAGAGTCTTACACGTCTCCCTCGAGCGGGAGAAGTTATTTGATAATTTCCCACACAAAAATAAATAAAAAAGGCGTCCCAGGTAAATTTCCTAGATACAAAACTAAAATGTCTTATATTATGTGCCTGTCATGACAGAACGGTGGCCGCCACATAACGGCCGCGGTGAAGGCCGTTACGAAAATGATGGCATCGGTATTTGACTTGACGATGGCAAAAAGCTCTCTAGTGGAACACACTAACTTATTTTCATAAATAACGTTTCAATGACGTCACCGCAGTCTTGAGAAACCGTAGCTTAAAGCTTCAATCCAGAACACAACAACGCTGCTTGGCAACAAAAATAGTTATGGTGATCGTAGTGGTACGAGGGTGACACTGAAAGTTCTTAGAAAATCAAAAACTGAACAAAATAGCAAGTTATTAGTTTTATTATATCTTTTCAAAATAGTGTCCATTTACATCAATACATCGCTGCATCCCATGGAACCACTGAGAAAAGCACTTTGCCCACTCATACTTAGGGGTCTCTTCAATGGCATTTTGAAACACAGCCACTGCTTCCTCGGCGTCCATAAAACGTTTTACTCGAAGTTTTTCTTTTATTTTCGAAAATAAATAAAAAACGCAAGGTCGGGGGGCTATAGGGCGGGTGATTCCACACATTCCCAGTAATTCCACATCTGACGTCGCCAAGTAGTCGATTGTTTGCTTGGCGGTGTGTGACGAGGCGGTGTGTGACGAGGCGTTGTCGTGGTGAAGGAGGATCATACTGTGAGGTCGTTTCTCCCGAACTTTTTCGAAGACAAGTGGCAAACAATTGTTAGTGTACCACTCTGCAGTAACTGTTTTTCGATCCTCTATAACAATTGTTGCGTAATGACCTGTCCTTCCGAAGAACGAGGCCACCATCTTTTTTCCCACTCTTCGACCTCTTTTCACTTTAATTGGCAACTCCTCGGAAGGAAACACCCAGACAGCAGACTGTCTCTTAGTTTCAGGATCATAACAATAAATCCAGCTTTCGTCACCCGTAAGTATGTCAAACACAGCATTTGAGTCACCTCCGTTAAATCTTTGAACCATTTCACGACACCAATCAACACGACGGAGTTTTTGGGCCTCTGTCAAATTATGAGGTTCACCGGGCACAAAGCTTCCTGACCGCTAAATGTTCATGGAGGATTTTGTGCACTTGACTCATACCGATGCCTAAGCTTGTCCGAATCTGCTGATAAGTCACTCTTTTGTCAGTTTCTATCATACGCCGCACAACACTGATGTTATCTTCAGTCGTCGCCTTAGAAGGCCGTCCCTCACGCAGATCATCGGTGAGATTAGTGCGACCACGTTTAAACTCATTAAACCAGTTGTAAACAGTGGCACGAGATGGGGCTTCATCATGAAAGGCTAATCGAAGTCTATCATAACTTTCTTGTTGACGATGACATCGAAAGTCATAAAAAATCATTGTACGAAAATTTTCTCGCGTTAAATTCATGCTGACGTGTCGCAGACAATTTTAAATTTGCCGCCAAATCGTAAACAAATGACAAATGAATAAAATAAATACACAATATTGGCAAAGAGTTCTATTTTCAAAATGTGAACTTATTTTTTTATTATATCGTTTACAAGTGGCCAGTTCTAAAAACTTTCAGTGTCGCCCTCGTACATCCACGGAGTGCAGGCTCTGTGAAAGAACTTTAACACTTCTTTTTGTCAATCTAGAACTGTTGAGACCTTCCTTTCAACATCGCCGCGCAGTGGCAGCGGCGAGTCAGCTGACCGCACGGCCGTGCGCGGGCCCCCTCGCCACACCAGTCAGCTGTTGCACGCCTCCATGCACGGCTGCGCTTGCGTGTTTTATTAACGGCTATATTTTCTTGTTTGCCTTTTAACCGACACCGTTTTTAATTTCACTACTTTGCTTCATTTTACATGTTATAGAATCCACTCACCTTTCATTTTGCTCCACTACGAGCTATCGTCGCGATCAAGAACATAAAACCTGCCAGCCTAGGTTCAAAGGTGACACTATTTTATGTGCCCATATAGGTACTTAAGAATAAAGTAATGTAAAAAAGAGAACAGTGCGTGTCCCGTAAACTCGTAAATATCGGTTTGCCGCGTGATTTACGATGGCCGCCATTTTGGGCTCGACTTTTCATCATAAAACAAAAACCTTATGTAAATTGTTTTATTTACTTACATTTTGGTATTCTATTTTATTTTCTAAATAAAAAGTATTGTTTAACTTTGCATTCGCTTAGTTTCTGACAGGGATGTTAGTATCCGGATCCGCAATTGCGGAGCTTCCGCATTTATTTAGACATCTGTAATCGCATTAATCAATGCGTAGCTTATGCGGTTGCAGATGTGGGCGGAGAAGGATGAATGTAACTAAAATTATTATCAACAAAATGGAAATTATAATCATTTAAATCATCAAAAATTATAGCTCTAAATCGGCACATTTTCACGAAATAGTCTTATATTATAGCTATTTAGATTTTCAAATGATTAGGTATAACTTAGTAATTATTTTATTATAATTGCCGCGAGTTGAACTATGATCAACATACAACGAAACAACGCTGCAATTTGCAAAAATGTACACAATTTTTAATTTCGCCTTGCCGCCTTGAGTCAACATGAAGTACCTAGATATTTTTTTTGTTTGCGTAGCGAGTTTTTCCTCTAGAAACAGCATGTTTACAATATGCATAAACAATTATCAGAATATACTCTCAGTAACAAACACAGAAACTGTCTGAGCCACTCTCATGAAAAAATATAAAAAGAAAACATGCTAAACAACGCAACGAGAGAGCGAATACTAAAGTAATTTTGCGAGTCGGACTTTCACATATAGGGTTCCGTACCGTATTAAGATCCAGCACAAGACACCGACAAAAACACATTTCTTGTATGCGCTATTAATTATTAACTTTTTTTTTTGTAATGGCAATAGTAATACTCAAGTTCATGAGATACACGTTGACAGAAAGAGGGACGGATGGACAGCAGAGGCTTAGAAATAGGGTTCCATTCAAAAACAAAATCAAAATATTTGATTTCACATAAACCGACATGGGCACTTATGAAACATCAGAAGCTAGGTCCACGGTTCCAACTGGTCGTTTCCCATAAGAAGAACACGAAAGAAACTCAACGGTTACTCTGCTTTTACAATGTTTTCAAATTACAGTGTTAATAGGTATAAGAGGGCAATGGAGGTCTGTCAACAAGTACCAGGTACTTAACAAAATAGAATATGGTCTACAAATCTACTTCGGGTACCGAACCCTAAAAATGAGAATGTTACTTTTTTTAAGTAGCTTGCTGAAGCAAATTCAGAGCTCCAGGCATCTAAGTAATGTATTCAAATTAGCTTGGACTCACTCATAAACCTAGCGGAAACACTGAGACTTTACAAATATAATTAACTTTGAGTAACTATTTAATAAAAAACGGGCTTATAACGAAAGTGGGTAACATTAATTTAATATGTAACCGCGGCATCGGTGGCGCAGAATTTGGAGAATATTCATGTTACAACTATCAATCGATCTAGGACTTTACAAAAAAATACTAGTTAACTTTTAAGAGCCTTTATTCTGAAAGTTGGCAGCGTCGCAAATAGTCGTCAAAATTTACCTGTTTTGAATAATTTGGCAATATTACTGTATGGAAATAATAAATGTGGCTAACTAGGGAACTAGAATATTAATAATGAATTGCAATTATAACATTGAATTTGATGTTGTACCCATTTCAGGTGTAAATAACGCATTTGGAAAGTTTCCAAATAGTTTTTTTACATCTAAAGGTGTTACGATATTATTTATTGCATTTCATAATCAATATTCTAATGCGCTAGATAACCACATTTTTTTTTCCACACAGTAATATTGCCAAATTAATCAAAACAGTGAAATATTTGACATCTATTTGCGACGTTGCCCCCCTTCAGAATAAACGCTCTTAAGGGCTAATTTTAATTTAATTACGTACACACATACATAAACTCACGGCTTCTTCAAATGTGGGTAGACAGAAACTACAGAAAGCCCCCTGCTATGATCCTTACATACTCCTCCTGCTTTACGGTCATAGGTACATCTGGTCATACACGCACGCCGGCTGCGAGTACTACGGACCTTACCTTTCTCTTCACCAATAGGATGCCTTACATTTTAATCAGGTATATTGCAACCAAGGTAACCGACATAGACCGAAGAATTACCAAACTTAAGTGGCAATGGGCAGGGCACATTGTTCGCAGAACAGATGGCCGATGGGGCCGAAAGGTTCTGGAATGGCAGTACCGAAAGACGAAGCGTTGGAAAGCCTCCCACCAGGTGAACCGATGACCTTGTGAAAGCCGCAGGAATCCGCTGGATGCGGGAAGCACAGAATCGGTCGAAGTGGCGGAGCTTGAGGGAGGCCTACGTTCAGCAGTGGACGTCTATTGGCTGAAATGATGATAATGATGATGAGGTATTGCACCAAAAATATTATCCGCATTCTATTAAAAATTATCTAGACATTTATGTATTTGCCTTATTTTCCTCACATTACTTACAACATGGAAATGCTTGTTCAATTTGCATTACATAAACCAGCTTGGAATAAAACATGCAGTTTATTTTGCTACACTTATTTTTTTTTTTTTAACCTGTTTATTACCTAAGAAGCTTGAAGTGTATTAATTATTACTGGCCTTAAACTGACTCAAACTAGTCTTACCAAGGGGTATCGTGTTACCCAATAACTGGGTTGTGAGGATCAGATAGGCAGTCACTCCACACACAGGTAGGAGGCCTGTGTGTCTCACTTTCTGTGAGAGGGAGTGGGCCATAATCCACCACGCGGGCCCAGTGCGGGTTGGTGGATATCACATGTCTGCGATTTTTTGGTTCTATGACATGCCGGTTACCTCACAATCTTTTCGTTTACCGTTTTGAGAGCAGTGGTGATGAATTAATTTACACAAATTAAAGTGCCTGATCGGGTTCGAACTCACGACCAACTAATGGTAAGTCGCGGCTGCTACCACTGGGCCACCACTGCTCTTAGGCTAGCTCCATGTAGAAAACGGGTGTTCAACTGCATCTGGTTAGACTGAAAGCCGACCCCAACAGAGTTAGGAAAAGGCTAGGCTAGATGATGGAGCCTTTTAACTATAATACCAGCCTATTATTATCCTACTGCAGAATAGAGGCCTCTTCTCATACAGAGAAGGCACGAGCTTTGATCACCACGCTTGCTCAAGACGGGTAGACGATTTCAGACGCATATTGACTGATAAACTCAGGTTTCCTCACGATGTTTTCCTTCACCGATCTCAGCAATCTCGAAGATCGTAAGTATCCATGCTTGCTCATTGTATTAGTGATTACTGAACATTTTAAAAACAAGTTTTCTTCATTGTAAATCAAACGCAGAAAGTGGATATTATGATACATTAAACTCACTTGCCTAAGACTTTGAACCCGCTTAATTGTGTCTCAGAAATTAGTCCATTAGTATCTAGGTCACTATAAGATATGTACGTAAAACAAAAGAATATCACTCTCGTCGCTTCATAGTCTTATTAACATCAGCCCAGTAAATAAAACAAAAGAATTCCAAAATTATCTTCGTATGATAAAAGAAATCAATCATAATAGAGCCATCTCTAGACATTGACATAATCAAAACAATGTCTCCAACAACCCATCCAGTTCTTGACCTAATTCTCCGCCGCTTAACCTCAATCACAATCATGTAACTTTCCCCCTACTTTGATAGAGTTGCGCAAATATAAAAGTTTGTCGAGAAAAAATATAATCGATGTTAATTCCTAGGGGTGAGTTGCGTAAACACTTGGCAGATTGCCGTCCCCCATAGCTCAGTACCCCATCGGTGGTTATATGAACACCATGTCACATTTGTATCCCATATTTGCCTACTTCGGGGTAAGTTTTTTTTATTTTATTAACCCATAAAATTGCCCATTAATTTTCCACTTGCTCAAAAATTTTCAATTGAAAATCGAATTTAAGTTCCAGTTTTAATTCTATTGTTTTTGTTAACGCATGCGTCCTGGTTGTTTTTGTACGGGATGACGTCAGTGTTTACCCGGCGAAGTGAAATAGGTCATTGGTTATTTGATGTGTGGTGTCGATTGGTATTTTTATATTCGGTCGTGTTTTATTCATGTGGTGACAAGTTTAGTGTTGTGTTGTTGAAGAGAAGTTTTGCTTTGATACGTCGTTGTCGTGAAATGTAGGGATGAAGCACGTTGGACTGATTTTGACTTTAATTCTTGGTACACCGTTCCGACCAGTATTTAGCGACCATAAATGTTAAGAAGTGCATGTTCTGTGAAGGGACTGCCATCTGGCCTTCAGTACCTAATGACTGGACAATATCATATGCAATCATATACATTGATATTGATGTTTGTTGTTTAGTCATAAATCTCTCTGATAACAAAGGAATACAATATTTTGACAAATTCTGTATGTTTGGCTATACTGATTAATAAGTGCCAGTTTGTTTATTTCCTAGTCAGTATGGTGTCAAACACAAATTATAAAACTCACAACAGTTTTCGGTTCCTTTGCGGAGTAGGCAAATAGGGGCTTGTGGCAAAATATTAACAGCCACACTAGCTACGCTTGAACTGAGTTACGCTTGATGCAGTACGGTTGACACTTGTTTACCATGTTTACTGAGACACCGAAGAGTACGGTAAATGTAAATGAACATGATACCTGAGGGGTAATTCCCCGAAATTTGTAAGAACGTTGGCATTCGCATCTCATTCGCAATCTGTCAAAAATACAATCAATTTATCAAAAAAATTGACAAGTTGCGAATGAGATGCGAATGCCAACGTTCTGCTCTGCGCTCTGCTGACGGATTGCGACTTGAATGTGAACATTTTTTTCAAGTATGAGAATTGGCCTTCTGATCACCTGAGATAAATCATAAATCATTTATTACTTTGCAAACATGGGTAATTATTACATTGATGTTTTATTACGAAAGTCCTCCATGTTCTACCGTCACATGGGCATGCAAATCATATTTAATACAAATTTAAAGACATTATAATTTTAAATAACAATTAGGAAATTATAACAATACATTTAATATAAATTAATGTCCAATCTTTCGAATTACATTTAATGTCAAATTTATACAAAAAAAATGTCAACAAGGTTGCAGCAATCAAAAATAAAAAATAAATGTCAAATGGATTATTAGCATGTCAATCAGTCAGTGATTCATCATTAAGGAAGCCGTCAATTGTGTAATAACTTTTTTCAATTAATATTTCGTTTAGTGCCCTTTTGAATTTGAAAACAGTCATATTTTTAATAGCATTAGGTACTTTAATATAAATGCGGGGGGCAATACCAAAAAAACTTTTTTGCATTAGTGCGGTCTTACATTTTACTTGACACAATTTATTGACGTATTGAGTTCGTATTGGATTCTTTCTGACAGCCGACAATTTTTGAAAGAGATGTGGTATTTTTTTTACAAATAAAGCCGTTTCCAATATATATAGAGATGGAAATGTTAATATTTTTAAAGATTTAAAATAAGGAAGACAGGTATCTGAAGGCCAATTCTCGTACTTAAAAAACGTTCACATCCTAGTCGCAATCTGTCAAACTTGTCAAAAATGTTGGTAAATAGACTGTATTTTTGACAGATTGCGAATGAGATGCGAATGCGAACGTTCTTATAAATTACGGGAATTGCCCCTCTGTTGTCTTAGCAAACCTTCTTACTCATGCGTTTAGACATTAATAATTTATGTTGTATTTGTAGATTTAAAATAGTTTAAATTATGATGAGGCTGACATGCCACTGTGGTGTATCCTCTTATAAAATTTAAGAATATTTAATGAAAAACTACGCTTTGTGATACCGTGATGTCGGTGACCGTCCATTAAATATCGAGACACTTCCGTGCCTCGGAAAGCACGTATAAGCCGTTGGTCCCGAGGCTTTCATTGGATTTACATCTTTGACAGTCGTTACGGGTAAGTCAGAAGCGCAAAGATCTGACAACCAGTCTTACCTAGTGCTATCGTATTACCCGGTACCTGGGTTGTGGAGATTGTATAGGCCAGCGGTGGCCAATTTGATTAGATCCAAGACCTACTGTTTGCCGACGAAATCCTGTGCCATCTACCAATTACATACGAGTAAAACTGTAAAAGCAACAAATAATGTACCGATGTTTGAGAATAATAAAAAATAAAAAAAATATTTCTTGATTTTTTTAATTAAACAGTACAGGTACAATTATGATTTAAAAAAAAAAATGTAATTGTGTACATAAATTAGTGCGAGTGAGCATTGCGTCTAAGCTTCTTCCGTTTTACAATGGCAATGTCAGAGTTGGAGTTTGCCAACCTTAAAGAATCCAATGTATGAGCATCTGTCAAGCGAGACTGGTGTTCACTTTTTGTTTGTTTACATACATATCTTCAAACGTGCATATTTATTTTTGAAAATCAAAGTCCAGAGTATGACCTTGCTAAGTGATAATTTAATTTAATAATAATTTCATTGAATAATAATTTCATTTTGAAATATCATGTGTTCAATATGAAATGTATCTGCAATTTATTTATCCATTTCATAGATGCTACGCCACTGTGATCAATGGAATTATTAAACGGATAACTGATGAATTTCACCAATTTCACTTCAAAAATGATACAAGATTAGGTGATTACGTTGCGCAGTCTGTTCTACGTATTTTTAAAATATACCTACATATTTTATTAGGTATATTAATCTTATTTTTTTTGGCTTGTCACAATCACCTTAAGTAATACCCGCGATCGACCGGTCGATCGCGGGTATTAGGGGATTTAGCTGCATCCAGTTAGACTAGTAACAGTCCTCAACGTAGTTGGTAAAAAGGCAAGGCAGATAATGAATCAGGAATAAGGATAAGAAGCAAGCTCTCAAACCCCAACGAAATATTAACGTAAACCACATCTTAATTTGCAAAGAAAACATATTTACGTAACCTTCTGTTCCTGTAAGCTCCACATGAGCTCAAAAATATTTATGTTTCCCTAAAGTTAATGTTTTTCTTACTCATTGAGTTAACTCAAGTGGAGGGAAGGGCTTTCCATAATACGGAGATTTCGTAATGAAATGAAAACATTGTGTTGGAGACTTTTATTAGTTTTAAGAGGCCTTTTATAATCGGTTGTTTGTTTAGGGACTATGATTTATTAAAAATTATGTTTGTGTTGACCTTTTCGTAGGCTTAGGCACCCATCCTGGTGCCGATGAGGAAGCGATTGGCTATCAACGATTTCCTTGATCAAGAAACGTACAAACGATTGTAGGTCGGTGCGTGGATGGGTGACCATTCATAAGATACTGAGCCCCTTCGTGCCTCGGAAAGCACATTATGTAGTTGTTCCCGGCTGTCAGTCGTAGATCTTTGACAGTCGTTACGAGTAGAAGCCCAAAAGAGGTATCGTTAACCAGCCTTGTAAGCCTTGCCTGTTACCCAGTAACTGTGTTGTGGAGGTCAGATAAGCAGTCGCTCCATGTAAAATACTGGTGTTCAGCTACATTCGGTTAGACTGGAAGCCGACACGATACCACTTCTTAAGACAGGTGGTCAGACTTTTGGGTTACTGACTACCCGTAACGACAGTCAAAGATCTACGAATGGCAGCCGGGACCAACGGCTTAACGTACTTTCCGAGACACGGAGTGGTCTCGATATGTAATGGATGGTCACCCATCCACGAACGGACCGCGACAAGCGTAGCTTAACTTTCGATCGACCCGTGCAGCTGTTATTATTTAGCCGAGCAATATTCTCTATTATTTACTTTGATGATTTGAGAAAAGTCTACAGTTAGATTTGTTTATGCTTAATCTGTGTCGATATGTTTTAACACTATCTATCCCTATCAATTTCGATGATTGATTGACTGGCGATGGATCTCCGGTAATTAAAAGAAAACAATGTATCCCGTGTTTGTTGTTTCAGATAACGTAGTTTAAAATATTTGCTGAAACGTATGCGTCGATATTGAACAATGTATTTTTTCCAAGAGGTGAACAACGGTCGTAATTTCCTTTTTAATATGTTGTAATTGATGGTAGATAAATTTTATCATGGACGTTTAATGAACTAGCGAATATTGATTTTAGAGGTATGAGGAACAGGGTGTAAATATTCTCTTCCTCCATAGAAAGAAAGAAAAGAAAGAAAGAAAAATAAGTTTATTTGCCACAGAAACACGTGCATAAAAAATATATGTAAAACTCGAGTAGATAACAAAATAATAACAATACAATAACGAACACAAAACAGAAATAGTCGGCAGCTGCTGGCACGTCATGACTGTGACAAGAAGGCTTCCACTCAGCATGATGCTGTGCTATGGAGACCCACAGCACAGCGCTGATTTTCAGTGGTCACCCGGTCATAGAAGATACTTCGACCAGACGGGTGTTCTGTGTGTTGGCTGGGCTACTGCTCGACGATTGATGTCGGAACGAATAAACCAATGTGTATTGCGCATCGAACTTTGCTTGCGCGATGCAGGATTTTGCGTGACGTCAGTGTGATGCGTAGTTCGCATATGGAGTCGTAGATGTCGCCACAATTTAATTAAAATGAGTTTGAAGAGTTGAAAGATTTAGTTTTACAATTTGATTGAAAGGGCCTCTTGGTGTTTTCTGCACAGTTCATCCCCACAACAGTATTCTTCCGTTTTTACAAAACATTTTGCTTCGAATTTTTCTTAAATTTTCTCAAACCTCAGATATTTAAAAAAAAAAGATTCACGAAAGACAGCCGGAACCAACGACTTAACGTGCTTTCCGAGGCACGGAGGGGTCTTGGTATGTAAAGATGGTCACCCATCCACGGACCAACCGCGGCAAGCGTGGCTTTGCCTGATCGATCGACCCGTGCGGCTATTATTACTTAACCATAAGCCCCTTCCATTCCCGAGCTATTCCCGAGTCCAAAACCACATAAAATCACCATGCACCTGGTACTCAAACCTCATCATCTGTTCTTTCCAGTTCTACCTCCTCTTCATGGTGGTGTTCTTCATAATCCTGTGCCTGGTCTGCATCGTAGTGCTCCTCTGGTACAACAGACGTTACAACCTGGAGTTGCAATCCACCACCGAGCCCCGGGAAGACACCCCAATGAGGAGACCGTGCCTTAGTGAATTCTAACCTTGTGCCTACGAATTAAGGTGTATTTTTTATTGGAGCTCAATTTGAAAGAGATGGAAATTGTACCATACAGATTCCAGATAAAGAAAAGAAAGAAAGAAAGAAAGAAATATACGTTTATTTGTCACGGAAACAAGTGAATACAAAAAGAAGAAGATGAATATGAAGAAGTTGAATTTAATATGGAAAGTATTCCGGCCTGTACATAAAGAAAATTATTTAGCTACTTATGTTCATAGTTGTTTATTGTATTTTGATGAACCAATAGCTGACATGGTCAGCGTTCAGATTAAGGGGCCAAGGACTTCTTAATCTGACTTTTACTTTTGGGAATTCAACCATAAAAAATCTGTAGAAATTATAATGTAAAGTATGTGATATTGTAAATTAGTCTTTACAGAACCATTAATTACTTATTAAAAAACCCGGAACGTTGGTTTAATGATAAAAATGGTTAACCATTTTAATTTACATTAGTCAATAAATTAATTAGCATTATTTTCCCTACATTTACGTCCAAATGAAATGTATTTACATAAAATTATTTGCTTGAAACGTGATATCTTCAAATGTGCTCTTATACAATGCATTTTAATGTTAAAAACAACGAAGTGCCATTTTGAGTCTTAACTGTGTAACGTAGGGTTAATTTTACAACGACTGATTCAGTGCCAAATAAAATAAAATTTTAAATGGTATGGAGTTTTATTTAATATTGGAATTCCGTTACGAAGTGTAGTATCGTTCGTTATTTCTCATCAGTTCTCATTTTATTTTCATTTGGAGCAAGCAGATACAAGTACCTACAGTAGGCGCTATAGGAAATGTCAGTTAACTAGTAAGAAATAATTTTAACACAGATTTGCAAAGTAAAAAATATTTATTAGTTTACGTAATAATACCTACTCGCATAATCGGACCGGACTGCAGAACGACAAAGATCAATGCGCGAACTCTGTAATCCGGTACTTTTAGAGTAGGAGACGGATATCTATGGTAGGAGTGCTAAGATTGAAGACCGGGTAGTGAGCGCCGGATAAGCGAGCGCCTACTGTAATTATAATAGTATTAATTGCAATTACCTACGATTCAGCTTCCCTCGTAATTTAATTTCATTCTTAATTGCTTGTGGCCACGGCTTCGTCCACGTGAAATTGATCCACAGCTTTGCATCGCATCACCCACCGTTTTCGCTTAGCGTTCTTTCCGACTTTCTTTCTTTTTGGGCGGCTCGCGAGGGTTGTATCGTGATGTTTAATACCCTATAACGTTACTCTAGAATTGGGCTATAAATTACAAAAGGAATGTTAAAATCCGGCTGGTGGTTCCAGAAATTAGCGCATTTAAACAAAAAAACGAACTCTTCAGCTTTATTAAGAGTAAATAGGTAATAGGTAATACGGGCTGGTATCCGCAACTCCACGTCTAAGTCGTTGGAGAACCTGTTTCGTGAGGTGGCCCTCAATTGTAGGGAGTGCCTCCTTGGCCTGCCTGCACTCACCGTGGTCCAACCATAGTTTGTGATGTTGGTCTCTAGTTCGTTTCTTTACCAGAGTGCGTGGGTACCCGAAGGGGAGTGGCGCAATGAGTTCAGGCCCCACTGGTCTCATTCTCGATCCCCTTCTGGCAAGTTCGTCGGCTGCGTCGTTGCCCCGCGAACCGCTGTGTCCTGTGAATATTATTGAGACTACCCACCAGGTTAAGGCGCTGGTGATGTGGCACTGGTTTATTAAGAGTAGTACATCTTATTCCAACTGTGTGTTGTGTTTCCGTTTGGTGACGGACGTAAAGAATAGCACCATCTCATTTCTTCCCGTGGGGACAACACCCACGGGAAGAAAAAGAAAAGGCGACTAAGGGACTCACTGGAGAATGGGCAGCAGCGTTCTTTACGCATTTTAACGCCATACTGCGATCGCCAACCCACCTGTAAAGCATGGCGATTATGGCAAATCCCCCTTATTTGGGGGAGGCTTATGTCCATCAGTGGACGTCTTTCGGCTGAAATGATGATGATGATGATGATGAGATGTTCCAAATTTCCTGGTTTAATCCAAGGCCGTTTGGAATTGTATACGATTCTTTAACAACAGCTTTTTTGTAATTCAAAGAATTACCAAAAGCTTTTATTTTTAACTTAGTTCTAAAAGGAGGAGGTTATCAATTCGGTTATTTTTTTTAATGTATGTTCGGGCATAACTCATGTATAGACTTTTGTTTGAAAGGTATTCGACGGTGGTCCCATTGTCGTCAGGTCAGGAGGAGGATTTATGCTCATCACAATGCATGTGAAAAAGTGGAGCTGATGGTGAAGTACCAGGAGAACTCCTCAACTATTAACGTCCCTGCATCGAGAAAACCAAATTTTTGTAAAATGTGATGAGCAGCTGACATTAGGCTATTGTAACTTAGATACATTACAAACTGACCCACTAAAAAATGAGAAATCAGACTTGGATACAAAAAAAAAAAAACAACCGACTTCCAAAATACACTACCTTCGAAATTTAAGTTATTTTCACGTTTTTTGGTATAAAAGTTTTACGTATAGTTAATCTACCTAGCCTTTTCCCAACTATGTTGTGGTCGGCTTCGAGTGTGTCCAACGGCTTAACGTGCTTTCCCAAGCACGGTGGGGCCTCAATATGTAATGGATGGTTACCCATCCACGAAACGACCGCGGCATGTGGGACTTAACCTTCAGTCGACCCGTGCGGGTGTTATTATTTTACCATGAGCCCCCTTATTTATAGTAAGGTATTGTCTCCAAAGACATAGTTCATATTTACAATGACAATGACATGTTAAGTCAATTTAACTATTAAAGTAACAAATTCAGATCTGTCTTACTTTGAAGACACTATCTAGATATTAATATAACTTGAAATCCTGACTACAATTCCAATTTAAATTAGACGATGACCCTAGAGAGACATTTTATTTATCGAAGCATGTAATTTTCATTCTACAGTGGCTCCCTCTGGAGTTATCGTCGGAATTGTCTGAAGATGACGAGGCAAACTGCAATCTTGTTCCAATTTTACTACCAACAAGAGAAGGGTTTTGTCCAGCTGTGGGATTGTATGGGCTAACAGTGGTACTAGCGAGTAGTCATAAACATTTTTTGGTGGTAAATTTGTGGTCTGTGGAGCTCGTAGCTAAGTAATAATAGCCGCACGGGTTGATCCATCAGGTTAAGATACGGTTGGTCCGTGGATGGGTGACCATCTTTACATACCGAGACTCCTCCGTGCCTCGGAAAGCACGTAAAGCTGTTTGTCCTGGTTGTCATTCGTGGTCCTTTGACAGTCGTTACGGGTCGTCAGAACCCCGAAAGTCTGACAACCAGTCTTATCAATGGGTATCGTATTACCTACCTAGTTCCTGGGTGGTGTAGGTCAGATAGGCAGTCGCTCCATGTAAAGTACTGGTATTCAGCTGCATCGGGTTAGACTGGAAGCTGATCCCAACATTGTTGGGGCTAGGCAGAATGATTGATTAAAATTCGTGGTCTGAATTTAGAAGATTCTATACCAGCACTATTTTGGTCTTTAGCAATTAAGATTATCATTCACTACCTATTCAAATGCCTACTATTGCCTACTAATTACAGTTCGGAAAGCATTTCTTTAACACAACACATAACATCACGCCTGTATTCCCTGAAGGATCAGACAGAGGTGTACCTATAGTACACCCACATTTCGCCAGTTATATTTAAGTCCCATGTAACAGGGGGCGAGCCTATTGCCATCAACCGGGCACAAATTCAGACTCCGGGCCGCTACTGAGAAATTCCAGATGGAAAAGCTCTAAACATTTTGCCCAACCGGGGAATTGAACCCAGGACCTCATGCTCAGCAATTGCGCTTGCGACCACTTAACCAACGACGCCGTCAAGAAATAAAAATAAAGAAAATATAAACTTTTCGCCAAATAATAAAAAAAATCCAGCTGTTCTATACATTTTGACCGTAAGTATTCCACTTTTAAGAAACAGCTGTTTTTTTTTTAAATAATCCACTAAACAATTTATGTACGAGTATCTACAGAATCCCTTAATAACCCGTGACTCTTTAGCTCTTTCCAGTTCAATAAAGTTTCAATAACATTTTACACCGACAAAGATTGTCGAAGACCCATCAAACTGAACCATCGTCTAACCAGGCTATAAAAGATTTCAAATAATCAGTATTACTTTACACTGAACAGTTAAAGTAAGCGTTAAAGTGTAACTAATAAAAAGTAACGACGTTAAGAGCGGCGACGGTTTTAACGTTGATATAAAAGGTTTAGAGGCGCCACTCCTGTGAGTGGTAACAGCGACTTAAGCGATATAAGAATATTAAACACAAAATTACAAAGAATACAGGAAGCATCTGCGATGGAGGGCTCACGGTATCATCAAGTAATCGTGGATAACAAGAAATTACCGAAAAATAGCACACCTGCAGTAATTATTCTTTAAGGTCGATCAAGGGAACACCAACACGCTAAACAAGTTCATTTAAAAAATTCCGATCAACACATGTAAAGTTACATTACTATGGACAGCTCGGCAATAATATCTGAGTCCATGATCATTTGTGGAAGGCATGCAAAAGTGGCAGCACAAATATGTGTCATCGAAGGAACATCAGAACGTGTCACTTCTTCGAATGTAATTATATCGGACATGTCTTGCGTTATATATGTCTACCTACTCAGTTTTATTCAGAAGAATGTGATAACTCGTTGTGACCAATAATATCTGACATCATTTTGGCCGCATAAAGACCTGACAGTTTAATGTTTCGAGTTGTCTTCTTCAACGCAATCAGTGTTGCTCATATTGTGATGGAATGGATGGACGAAAACGGTGTTTCTTCTCAGTTATAGTCACAGAAGAAATAACAACCTAATCAAGCTTTCAATTAATATCATTGACGTCTTTATAAATCGTCTCTTCTACAACCAACTTTCTGAATATCACTTATCAAGTTAAAGATTACACTTTTAAGATCCAGGGTCGGTAGGTAGTTGCCAATTCATTTCAATAGAACTTTCCGTACAGTGTTAATCAGTCTCAAATAGTTTCTCTATTTACTCATTAACAAAGGCCTTCAACAAAATCTAGTCCTAACTAGTTGTATAGCTTAGTAATGCCATCGCAATCAGTGTGACAAAGTTCTGAAAGGTTAAAAGGCCTGATTACATGGCTGGTCGCAGATCGACGCGTTTGGTACAAAACTGATTCAATTTGGATCCTTTGAGGTTTTACTTAGAATTATAAAATGTAAGTGTGTTTCCAGCCAGTCTGGGCTAACTTATTCAGCGTAGATTTGGATTTCTTTTATGAAAATGTGGCACTAATTTGAATATAATGGGACCCGGATTTTTTTGAATTACTTAGTACCTACATTGTTCTCTGTTTCCGTTGGCCATTACACATACATTTTGACTAACTTATTCACATCTGAGAGAGAATGTCGTCCATTTATTTTTGCTACAGTCTGTTTTAAATGATCATATAAAAACAGTAACAGAGTACACACATTGCGTTACCGCGTTATGAAGGATAGAAATTCGATTTCAGAAGTTAAATCCAGGTTTGCCCACGATTTTTTATTTCCTATATTTTTGTGTTTTTGTAACCTGCACCGATTCCTATATTTTTGTGAGCGACACAGAAATAAGAAAATTTCGCAACCGTGCTTGCATTTGCATAAACAATATTGCTAGACACAAAATATGCTCAAACATAAAACTTTAAAACCACATTTTTATCACTGCGATAATAACATTCAAGTTACAACTTGTTTGCGCTAATTATGCTTGTAACTCTACTTACTCCAGAGCGACGCGAGCGCGCCGGGGTGTCACATGTGCGAGCAGCTGTTATTTTATTAATTACTAACTTATAACGATGTTTTACGTTAGACAGGGTTGCCGCGAGCACTGCCTTGTCTAGGAGAATGTTTCGCAGATGATTTTATAAAAAATGTAAATTTGCATATTTTTTTCTCAAAATATGCAAATTTACAAATTAAACAACCAATTTATTCAACAACAAATTTACAATAGGGGGAGGCACAGTGTGATGAAATGGATATAAATCTAAATCTAAACAGGTTAATAACATGGTTAAATAATAACAATCTTAATGTAAATTTAGATAAAACTCATATTATGTCATTTAAACAAAGAATAAATCAAGATAAACTTAACATAAAATACGCTAACAAAACGATAGAAGAAACAAAGCACACAAAGTTCCTGGGACTCTATATAGACGAGAATATGAAATGGAGTAATCATATTGAACATTTAATAAAAAGACTAAATCAGTTCCAGTACGCTTTGCATAAACTCAGTAAAGTAGCAAGCCGCGAAACCGTACTGACTGCATATCATGCATACGTGTCTTCTACATTACGCTATGGCATAATATTCTGGGGAAATTCATCAGATAGGGAGCTAGTGTTTAAGGCACAAAAAAAGTGTTTGAGAGCTGTGTGCCAAATAAAAACTACTGACAGTTGTAGACCACACTTTATTGACCTAAGAATAATGACTTTTCCAGCCCTATACGCGTTTGAAGTAGCAATGTTCGTTAAAAAACACTTGTATTTATTTGAAGCCCTGACTAGTAAACGTTACCAGGACAAAATTCACGCTGTGCCTCATAAAACAGCATTATATGCAAAAAGTTTTCTGGGCATGGCTCCAAAAATTTATAATATGATACCCATGACTGTAAGACTTGAGAAGGATGTTAACAAGTTCAACAGAATGTTAACAGACCTTATGGTTAAAAAAGCGTACTATTCCATTGGTGAATTCTTAACAGATAAGATAAATAATAATTAGATATGTCAAATGACCGATTTATTTAAGCTTAATTCTATCTAAATGCAATTATATAATGTAATTTGAATGTTTATTTAGTATATATTTTTAATTTCAATAATAATTTTAATATTACAATGCATGTTAAATTATAAATTTGTAAGTTCATTAATTATTTGGACATTATTTATTCTGACATTACTTATAATTTGAATTTGTGACATTATTTACTACTATTTATTAATTTGAATGTATATTATTGCACAGGGTATTACTATTCTGTCGAATATGACATTATATAACCGATTAATTGGATTTTATGAAATTCTCTAACTATAATTTTTAATTTTGCATGCCTGAATTGGTAAATGCAGTGGACTGCGCATTCACTTAACACCTGGAAATGCATATATGTACTGTGTTTTGCAATAAATATTTGAATTTGAATTTGAATTTGAATTTCTATTGTTGATAAGCTTACTCAGAAACCATACTTTCTAAGCAGATTTTGACATTGTGTAATCAAGGTTCGGAAGGCATTTCTTTAACACAACACATAATATCACGCCTGTAATATCCGAAGGGTTAGGCAGAGGTGTGTGTACCTTAGTACGAGTACACCCACATTTCGCCAGTTATGTTTAAAAGCCGTAAAATAATGAAATAGGACTCAGAAGTCGGGAATGTAATAGGGAACGAGCCTATTGCCATAAACCGGGCACAAATCCAAACTCCGGGCTGCTGCTGAAAAAATTCCAGATGGAAAACTTTTGAAACACTTTGTCCGACATGGGAATCGGACCCCTCTCAGCAGTAACGCTTACGACAACAACAAGTGCGAGTCGGACTCGCCCATGAAGGGTTCCGTAGCAGCAAGTGTAAATTGCGGTTTACGATTTATGACGTATTAAAAAAAATACTACTTACTAGATCTCGTTCAAACCACTTTTCAGTGGAAGTTTACATGATAATGTACATCATATATTTTTTTTAGTTTTATCATTCTCTTATTTTAGCACTTTGGAAGTCTCTCGCGCAAACTATTCAGTTTAGAAAAAAATTATATTAGAAACCTCAATATCATTTTTGAAAACCTATTCATAGATACACGTATGGGTTTGATGAAAAAAAAAAAGTATGGGGACCCCCAAAATTTATTGTCTTTTTTCTATTTTTGTGTGAAAATCTTAATGCGGTGCACAGAATACATCTACTTACCAAGTTTCAACAGTATTACTTACAAGTTTCATCAGTTCTTTTAGTTTCGGAAAAAAGTGGCTGTGATATACGGACGGACAGACAGACAGACAGACATGACGAATCCATAAGGGTTCCGTTTTTTGCCATTTGGCTACGGAACCCTAAAAATGCTTTGTGTTTGAGTTTCTAATCAGGATCAGGAAAACATTGATCAAATCAATATTTTTTGTCGGTTTTGTCCTTCACTGCATATTAATTTATTAGCTAGCGTGTAATGTAACACATTTTAATCTACATATTGGGAAGCGTTTATCTTCCCAAATTATAATATTTACACAGCACTCTCTCGCGATAGATGGTCTTACTTGTAATTCCCAGAAACGTATTAAAGCTAATAAATTACGGTTTGTGTGTTTCTCGCGTTAACCGTAAATCTCGAAACTTCACTCCCCACATGTTATAATTAATTGTTGTTTAATCTTTTGTGTACTGTTTTACTTACACTAATGAGGGAATAAACAAGGATCTAAAGTTAATTTAGATTAATTTTAAGCTTGAAAGTTCAGTGAACCGGATAACTTGGCTTTCTTAGACGGTCTAGTGTAAAACTGCTTTATTTATTTTCTCAAAACTTTAGAAATTTAGATAAAATTGTTTTTTAAACGTTTTTCGAAATGAAGCGGAAAAATTACCATGGAGACCAATAGAAGATTTCTGTTAGATCGGCAATTTGATCCAGCTTCTACCACTAACGTCACGACGCGACGACACGACCGACCGTGCGACCGTGTCGCGACGACATGTTGCTTGCTGCTGCTGCCTGCAGTCGGCTATGGAATTGTACCTTTACACTATTTCCGGCGCTAAGTACTCGAGTATATAGCATTTTCTTTTAACTGCTGTGTACTCTGTTAAAATCTTACCATGGAAATTTAGCAAAGTGAGCTGTCAATAGTGTCAATCAGGTGGAATGATAGCTAACTTCAAGGTCACTTCACCTAAGTTATCACAGTTTCTTACAGAACAGACAGCCAGCTGTGTGTGTGTACAGCCGCGTCTCCTGCGCGTGTTTTTTCGAAACATTACCTAAAAAAACCTTACACATAAACATTTGTTTTCATACACAAGCTTTCTCCTGCCCAAGTATTTTTTTTTTTTTAGATTATAACCCATTTTATGTAGATGTAGTAATGAGTTCCGACGAGGAATACGTGCTTAAAAAGTGACGAACAGTATCTCTATTACAATCCATTGTCAATTTATCACAACTATTTGCAGGACAATATAACCTCAAAAACTGTGTTGACTAACAGTGACAGAGGTGCGCGGTGCGCGCGGCAGTTGAAAATTAAACAAACCCTTCCCCTCTTCACCCGCGCGGGGAATGTTTTCCATGCAACTCGGAAAACAAAATCATCGTGTTTGTACACTCAAATGTGTATGGCCACGCATCTTTGTTTCGATGTTTTTGTGTAATGTTTCGAAAAAATACGCGCAGGAGACGCGGCTGTACACACACACAGCTGGCTGTCTGTTCTGTAAGAAACTGTGATAACTTAGGTGAAGTGACCTTGAAGTTAGCTATCATTCCACCTGATTGACACTATTGACAGCTCACTTTGCTAAATTTCCATGGTAAGATTTTAACAGAGTACACAGCAGTTAAAAGAAAATGCTATATACTATATACCTTAGCTGACTACTGCTAAAACAGCTCGAAACACAACACATGTGCCATCAAATACGAATCTGTGTTTGATGTTCGTCTGTCATTACTTTCTAACTAGATAAAATGTATATAAGGTCTTATTCATACAGGCGTAATGGGCCGTTGGACAGACGACCCTTGTAATCAAATGTGCTCAGGCCTAAGCGAATTTTAAACAAATTAGACGCCTGCCTAACGTGATTAATTTGCAAATGTGACACGCGCGTATAGGAAGGTTAGGTAGGTAGTTAGGTACCCTCCACCCGGGAAAGAAAAGGGTTATTGTATGCTAGTTCAACGAACATAAACTTTTCTATACAGGGTCAAATTAAATTAGCTAGCAAAACAACGCAGGCGTGATGGATATCGAATTAGGTATACTATGTTTACTTATTATTATTACTTACTAATAATATTCTCTCCGTTTGTTTCAGTGTTTGAATACCCGACAAGTTCACCCCACGTGCAATTTTTATGAACTCTGGTTTATATTTCTCCCCTCACACAGCTCTTTACCCATCCAGAAACTGACCAACTACTCCAGCTTAACCTCATGAACTTAGATGTTGATTCTGATAATATGTTAATCCTATGAAAATAAATAAAAAATAATGTTTTCGTTACCCAAAACGATAAAAAAATCACAGAATATTATTATGGTATTCCCTTAGTTTGTCGATGAATTATTAATATGTATTAGATTGAGGCGGAGTATTTGCTATTTCCTATTTCCTGTTTTTGACTTCCGGGGCCGGAAAATTCCGCTGAATAAATCCACCATGAACGATTTGGTTCATTTAATCACTGACCATGTATTTTTATGATAAAAACAAACTTTAATTTAAACAAAAATTACTTGAAGTTCAATTACTTATTGTAAACAATAATGAAATAAAAACGGATACCTATCAATGGACCGATTGCGGCAAGCGCATATGATAAAAAAATCACAGAATATTATTATGGTATTCCCTTAGTTTGTCGATGAATTATTAATATATATTAGATTGAGGCGGAGTATTTGCTATTTCCTATTTCCTGTTTTTGACTTCCGGAGCCGGAAAATTCCGCTGAATAAATCCACCATGAACGATTTGGTTCATTTAATCACTGACCATGTATTTTTATGATAAAACAAACTTTAATTTAAACAAAAATTACTTGAAGTTCAATTACTTATTGTAAACAATAATGAAATAAAAACGGATGCCAGCGCAGCCTTACTCTGCAGATCTATCGATTCGTGCAGTAATGACGACTAAAATAGGCTGTATGACGCGCAGTATATTTTTAAACAGCTGAATAAAATAGCTTTTCAGTCCGTACCCCTTAGCTTACCTAAATGGATATAGTGGAATAGCCGAAGCAGAATCTCCAAAAATAATAAGCCAAAGCAGAATATTGTCATATCTATGTTGATTTGCTGCTTCTGAAAACGAAGCATCTTTATATGCGACAATATCGACGAATACATAAAGCACTTATGTACGTATATTGAAAAAAAATCCTGCTCTACAAAGTGTTTGGAGGAAGATGTCAAGACGACATAGAACTTCGCGAGCCAATTACCAACAACGTGGTACAAACGTTTACAAGAAGACATCTATACGCTTAAAGTTATTGAAGCTTCTCACGTGCGGGTGTTAAAGTAAAGTGGAGCCTGTTATATCACTGGTCTCCTCTTTATCTTGTCCTCGTAATACCACTTGTGTTAAAGGCAATACGTCGTCTTTATCAGAAGCGATCTTATTATATTTTCTGCGTGGGTATGCGGGCGAGGACATGTAAGCAGGAGGGTCTGATCAGGGAATGAACTATAATGTAAGCGACGTTCCACTGAGTACGTGAGGCGAGCGAAAATCAATCAATTCATTGGACTGGAAAGGGTAGTCGCAATGATCACCAATAACACAGTCACAATAAACCAAAGCTGGCTTTTCGATCGATCTCCTCGATCTTCATTTGTTTTTGCCTCAGAACCGGGGTTACGTCAATTTGACAGCTGTCAAATTTGTTCTAAAATCAACTGCTAGCGTCTCAAAACTTCAAGCGTACAAAACTGCAATTACTATCAGCTAGATATTCTTAATATAGAATAATAATATTATATTGCAATAAGAGACTACGACGTAGCGGGTGCCATTATGTCACTGCTACGTCGTCGTAGCAGATAACCACTACGCGAATACTCTACGCATAGTTATAATGCACCTCTCTGCTTAGACCTTCGGCGAATACATGGGTGATATTATGTTATTCAAAATTCAAAAGTCATTTATTCAAACTAGGCTGAAAATCAGCACTTTTTGAAAGACAAAATTACATAGGACAGTCTCCCAAAACGCCCACTCTTCAGCACTTCCTAGTGATTTAGCTGGGAAGAAGAAGTGGCGCAACAAACTCCCCAGCAGCACAACTGTCTGTTCAGTTAGAGAAAAATGATTCTCTTTAGTATGCAACATTATTTACATTAGGCAACACAAAACATAATTCAAATTATTAGCCTTAAGTCAGCTAGCACTCGCCAATCTACCAACCAAAAACATCGAGAACTACTTACTCAGGCAGAAATATAAACTTAACTCTGACTGAACTTACTATTCAATGAAAGCCTCCAGCTTACATATAGCTGTAACTGGAAGTTATAAATGATAAACTAGGACCATCGAGGTAAAATAAATAAACAGTTAATTACTAATAATAATAACAAAACCATGGTCAGCAAGACGACCAGTCACCACAAGCAGCACCCGTTCACGAGCATAACGCAAAGCTCAGCCATTACCCCCCTCGCCACGGCAACCCGACCCCCCACGCTACCGCAAGCTAGTGACATCTAGCATGACGAACTTGCTGAATCCATGGTATCAATTTTCGCGTCGATGTCCCTGCCACCCTGTATTTACTTTAATTACTTAACAATACGATTAATATCCCAGTGGTTAAGGCACCGTCTCCCAGGTACGAGGTTGTGGGTGAAGGAAAACATCGTGAGGAAATAGTTACTTCACAGTTAATATAAGTCTGTAATCGCTAATCGGTCTTGTAAAAGCGTGGTGATCAATGCTCGTGCCTTTTTTGTATGAAAAGAGTAGGACAGTAATAGGCTGCTACTATTTATTTTAGTAAACGATCCTATTTCAATATTCATCACCATCTGCCTAGCCTTTTCACAAATATGTAGGGGTCGGCTCCCAGTCTAACCAGATGCAGCTGTTCATCTGCATCTGGTTAGACTGGGAACCAGTACCAGTATGAATACCAGTAAGACTGGTTGTCAGACATTCGGGCATCTGACGACCCGTAACAACTGTCAAAGATCTACAAATGACTGCCGAGACCAACGGCTTAACGTGCTTTCCGAGTCACGGAGGGGTCTTGGTATGTAAAGATGGTCACCTATCCATGGACTAACCACGGCAAGCGTAGCTTAACCTGATCGATTGACCCGTGCGGCTGTTATTACTTAGCCACAGGCCCCCTGTAAATATTAAAACAGTTTATTCCTCAGCAATAGATCACAAAGCTTATAATATGATTACAGTCTAAGTTTGCCCAACTTATCCAAAACTCGTTGAAAACAGATAAGAAAACAGACGACCGATCGTTACCCTTGTTCTACTGATCTATTTCTGTGTTTACATTTACTCTGTGTACATTTAAAGTTTAATTGCTGTCCCTTACAAGGGTAGTCGTTTTGGCCTAAGCTAATAACTTTGATATTCTGTGTGATTTATTTTAATCGTATATTTTATGCTAGTGTTTTTTAGAATAGAATATAATAGAAAATGTTTGCTTTAATGTTGCGCCACTTCTTCTTCCCAGCTTAAGCACTAGGAAGTGGTGAAGGGTGGGCGTTTCTGGGGGACTGTCTTATGTAATTTTGACGATCAAAAAGTGCTGGTTCTGAACCTAGTTTGAATAAATGACTTTTGAATTTTATTTGCATAGATACTGGGTATTCCGGTGAGTTATTCAAACTAATGTGTGGTTCCAGGTACAGTCTACTATTTGGCATCCAAAAATGTGTACCTCTAACTAAAACAATATCTAATTGGTGACTCTAATTCCACAGTTTTTTGTATAAAATTTAAATTCCACTTTCTAATCAATCTAAAAGACTATGCATAGATATTGAACTAATTAAGTAATAAGATTCAGTACTTGAATACGCGGTATTTCCACCCAATTCGAGAGTGGCGCACGTTGGCGTATTACGCCACATTACGCCCTTATCCCCGAAGGGATAGGCAGAGGTGAACTGGGTGTACACCCACATTTCAATTTGAAGTCCTATGTAATAGGGGGCGAGCCTATTGCCATCAACCGGGCAAAAAACCAGACTCCGGGCTGCTACTGAGAAATTCTTGGTAGAAAAACCCATTATCCCTTTGCCCGACTTGTCAATACCAGCAGTAGCGCTTGCGACCACTAGACCAATGAAGAAGTCAGACGAGAAGTAAGAGAAACGAGAAATATGTCGTGTGTTGTAATTTTGGGAAATATTGTGAATTTGTTAATTGTTTAACAAACACATTAATAAAAACTGTGTCGAACGGTCGAATCAGTGTAAGTGTGTGATTCAACTTCTTCTCCTACGTACCTGCTAATAGTGCTGTTGTCGGACGGAAATCACCCACCGTGTCATATATACAGGGTGTTCGGCAGACGGTTGAACATACGAAAATGGCGGACCCGTGAATGGCGGATCCGTGGGGTCTAATGCCACAAGGATTTTTTTAATTTTTTTTTTAATTCGTCGTTGCTCAAACTTTAAACGTAAATAATTTCATTAAAAAATATCAAAACATTTTATTTTTATTTTCATTTAAAATAACTGCAAAATCTTACAAAATTCGTATGTGCCGCAGATGATTGCTTGAAAATTAAATAAACTACAAACAAATTAAAAATAAATACCGATGACTTTGAACTGCGTTAAAAAAAAAACTAACAGTGAGCAGTTCTAATTTTAGGAAAACATGTTTAGTTCATGCTCAATCTAACGGTATGCAATATGCACAATTTCTTTCAAAACAACTAGAACAAATCGCCAATTTTAACTGCCTGGGACTTTTTTCACGGAACTCTACATTTGCGTAAAGTGAAATTAATTATAATATCCAAACCATTTTTTTTTTTTACAAGATTCTAGAACAAAATAAAAAAAATATTTTGCCGGTTTTGCTAGTTTTAAATGAAATTATTGACGTTTGAAGGTTGAGCAACGACGAATTCCGTTGAAATTTTAAAAAAACATTAAAAAAAACCCGTGTGGCCTGGGTCTTGTTATTGGGCCTTACCACGTAGCAGCCCCAATGATCCGTTATTTTCGTATGTTCAACCGTCTGCCGAACTCCCTGTATAAACTATACAATGTTCACATCAATAGTCGGTAGGTACACCAGTCAGTTTTAAGGTCTAATCTCACAACCACGCACTCTTCAATCCGTCGTTTTAACTATAAGTCTCTTAACATAATATCACGCTTGTAATTCCTAAAGGGTTAGACAGAGGTGTACCTACAGCCACCCACATTTCGCCAGTTACGTTAAAGAGGAGACTCCCTAAATTGTATGTTAATTTACATTAATATTCTGAAACAGTCAAACATACAGTCAAAATGGAACTATAGTTTATGATTTATTGGATCCCTTTTTTTTCCATGTACAAGACAGTTTATAATTACGTAATTGTAACATTTTCTTTCGATTCATTTTTTATTCGAAAATCAAATCAAGATTACTCGGCTTTTATGTCGAAAATAAGTATTCACCGTAAGAAAATATAGTTTATTATCCAGCCACAAGATATTTTTTCTCTAGATCAATTATTACTTTAGATAAAAACGAAACAAGAATTGAGACTTACGCCATTTACGCGTGCTCGAACACGATCAAAGAGCGCACGTGATATTCAAGTTTGTTACTGATGTTTAGCACATATCGGAGTGACGGGGTGCTTGTGGGCGGAGCCTGCGTGGAAATTGTCTTTAGAGTGCCTGGTCATATATCCCATGTGTGTGTGTATCCATAATTATGTGGGGCGAGCCCACTACCATGACGCGACGTATTCTAGAGTGGAGACCGCCAATCGACCAACGTTAGGTAGGTGAAGCGACGATCTTCGCAGGCTGGTAGCAACTGGGTGAGAGTTGCCGAGAATCGAGCTGAATGGCGTACAACTGGAGAGGCCAGATGTCCAGCAGTAGACTGCTGTAGGTTGACAATGATGATGATGAGCCTATTACCATCAACCGGCCACAAATCTAGACTCCAGGCTGATACTGAGAAATTCCTGCTAGGAAAACCCAATAACACTTTCCCGACCAACCTGGCCATGGAATCTAGACCCTCCTGTTCCTTTCGGCACACAGGCAACGGAAGGAACACGGGTGGGTTTAAGTCAGTAAACTTAAAAAAGGCCCTCCTGGGCACCGGTACACCAACGAGTCTAAGGCTCTTATTACAGAACTTCGCTCAAGACTCAAGCATTACTTAAAACTAGTTTCAACCAATCAAATGGCTTTAAACGAATTATAAGTAAGTCTTGAGTTTTGAGTGACGTTCTGTAATACGGGCCTAAGTCTCCTACCGGTAAAATTGCTTATAATTTTCCTTGAGCTATCTTTCATCATAAAAACAAGCGTTTAAGCCTTCATTGGCCCAAATAGCTTTTATTTCAGAACCAAGTCTGGGAAGTAATTAACTTTCAAGCTTTCTCCCCGAACTCCTAGATAATGTTTTGTTTACGAATTAATTAAGTAATTTCTGTCAAAACAAGAAAAATGTGAGAACATAGAAACATGCGAAGCTTTCGTGATTACTTTACCGTTTACTAGCTTTTGCCCGCGGCTTCGCCCGCGTGGTTGTCGGAAAATATCCCACGGGAACGTACTACCAGGATGTACTCTATGTGTTCATCCAGGTTATAAACTATGTGTGTGCCAAATTTCATCCAAATCCGTTCAGCCGTTCTTGCGCCAATCTGGAACACACATACAAATAGACAAACGGACAAAAATTCTAAAATCTATATTTTCGGCATCAGACTCGTTCCCACAACCGTAACAATGATTTTTTATTAAAAATATTCAATGTTGGTACAGTTTTGTCTTTGTTTATATTTTATTACATCTATTCAACGTTGGATGCGGGATGCCCAGAACCGGTTGAAGTGGCAGTGCTTGGGGAAGGCCTATGTCCAGCAGTGGACTGGGGCGCATAATGTCTTGTATTGTGTAAATCTTTTGTTGGATATCTTAAATAAATAAATGTTCGCGTGCCGAGCTAAGCTACCCACACTTCGGCAAATTAAGGTGATGGCCGATCGCATGTTAATTTGGAACAATTTTTCAGAAACGTGGTTGCTATTTTGTATTTTGTTCTCAATAAAAACGCGGAAAGAATTTTCAAAGATTGAAGACCCAAGGAGACGAAGAAAGCTTTTTTAATTAAATAATTAATAGAATCATTTTGATTTCTGGAGCTATTGCGTTAAATTTGGGATGTGTCAGGTTGACAGACACCTGGCACATCCCAAATTACTGTCAATTAAGTAGTATTAATTTACATTATATTGTTCACATTTCGAAAGGTTGAGATCAAGGCCAATGGAACAAAGATATTTTTTTTCAGAATTGTGGGTCATTCAAAACAGTTTCTACATAGTTTTTACATCGCCTCCCAAGGTTTTATATTCAAAATACCAGAGATGGATAACGCTCCCATACAAGTTTGGCCCAGCATGGACATAAATAAAACAATTTATAATATGAAGAAATATTTATATTTAATAGTCCTGTTTATATTTTATTACTGTAGAACTCGGTGGTGACGAAATATCAGACCTTTTAGTTGAACATTCTGGTATGACATTTTGACGTTTAAATACAGTAGGTATGTACATTATCGTGAAGGGCCAGTGGTTAAAGCCTCGCTTCTAATGCACGAGGTTGTGGGTTCAAATCTGAGCAAGTACCAATGTGACTTTTCTCAATTCATATGTACTTTCTGAGTATATCTTGGACATTACTGACATATATGGTGATGATGGCCCCGTTGATATAAGTCTGAAATCGCCAACCCGTCTTGAGCAAGCGTGGTGATCAATGCTAGTGCCTTCTCTGTATGAGAAGAGGCCTCTGCCCTGCAGTGGCACACTAATAAGCTGGTATTATTATTATATTAAACATTATCTTCATGATAAATAATTAATATATCATCGAGGTGCAGTGCAGGAGGCGGATTTCCTTGAAATCTTGCCCAACCTAGATACCATATAATAGACATTATATGAGCACAGCAGCTACTGCCTGTTCTTTTGCCTACTGCACAATTACTATACTGTATTCTGGCATTTCTACCACTAAGAGAGCTGTCAATTAAAATATGTGTATATTATATTATCGTATACTAGCCGTACACGGCTTACATGTCGCGATTGTATTTTATTCGCCCTAATATGTTCGCCGTAATAGGAACGTGCCTATTTTATCTGGTACGTTCCTAAACACACTAGTATTAATTCACTGTAGGTCAGCTGGGGAAAATCGTTGACATTAGGTATTATATTCAACGTTTATTCTTTCGAAATTATTTCAGCGTCTATTTAAATTATTTGTCAAAACTACATTTTTGCTAAAGTGTTCTGAGTGTACATTTTATTTTGAATTATTTGTAAGATTTCCCCAGCATCATCACTAGCTCTAATAAGAGGGTGAAACGCAATTGTCAAGGCAGCAGCAACAGAATAATCCTTCATTATATTTTTGGATGTTGAGTTGTACTACTGTACAACTTTGTTGTTATACTTATTGATCGAAGGCTAATATAAATTAATGAAATATAATAGTTAGTAAAAATTAATAAAATATAATAATAAATAGAAATTAATAAAATATTATAATTAATACACATAAATAAAATAATGTAATAACCTCATGATATAATTAAAATAACTACATAAACTTAATACTAGTAATATTATTATCGATAATAATGATATTTGTTAAACAAACTTGCACTGGGTGCTTGTTTTGTCCAATTTATTAATATATAGGTACTTAAGTATATTATGTTGCCGTGCCCTAACCGGGTCTCATGTTGGAACTTACATAAATGTAACACCTAAATGTACAAATGAATGCAATAAAGAGTTTGAGTTTGAGTTGTTATACTCATGTCTAAATATTTTAAAATCTCTTTTAAATCTCCCATTTATCACCTCTACCACCCAACGACATATTGTTACTGCCCTCCACTGATTAGCCTCAAATATACTTAACTGCGTTTCACCCTGCTTTAAGCAGTCGTGGTTCATAATAAAATCAAACATTTTTCATACTAACTTGTTGAGGAAAAATCCATTCAGATACAACCTCATGAATGTGTTTTGGATTACGTGTCAGTGTATGAAAACGAACACGCAGCAGGGATCTTCCACAGTTTACACACACTTGACGATGGCCAACACTAGGGCTTGGTGTTCTACTTGTACCAGACTGTGATAATGTCTGCCAACCCAGTAACCAGCAAGAATGGCACACATGATTCTGATCATGTGATCGTGTGATGTGTGTGTTTGTGTGTGCAGTGACCTGAAATGAAACACCTACTTATGTATTAACAAAGAGGCACCCTAATAAGAAGTGCTGAAGACGTTACTGAAAATGCAAAGTCCGTGATGCAAAGCGGGTCGGTCGGGAGAGCAGTAACAACAGGTATACAGGTATACAGGTATACTGACAGGTATCCAGAAACAAATCCAAAGGTCGTCGTAAAACAATACAAGAAACTACAAGAAAACATTAATGCGAGCCACAATAAAATTGTTGACTTAAATTGTCATGTCAATAATGAAAAACATGAAGTCTTGACTTTTTTATGACAATCGACATAAAATGGTGGTAATCAAAATAAAACAAACAATTAATGAATACTCTTTTAAATTGATATTTTCCCACCATGTTATGCGGACAAATGAAAGCCATGATGGATAAAAAAAATATTATTAAGTCTTTGTCCGTGCTGGGCCAGACTTTATCCATGTCCTTTGAAATCTAGCTGACGAATAATAATTATTGATTAATTAATTCATTATAACTTATCTTCCTTACTTCTTAGCTCCGAGTTAATATACTTCCACTAAATTAATGTTAATAACTCGTGAAGGAGTCGAAGAAGGTGAATTCATTACGAGCTGTTACAGAAAATGTTGCAAATTCAATGTTTTAGAAATCTTTTCCTTTCGTTATCATAATTGTCGCGTTGATTAGAAGTTCACACAAAGCCTCCGAAAGTTTATGTAAGAACTCGGAAATTAGGCAACACTGATTGTATTGTAAACGTTAAGTAATATTTCTAATGAATTGTATTTCACTGTCTTATCAGCTTGTCTTTATTCTCCTGAAAATATATTAAAAATGTGGACCTTCCTGGCAGCAGTATCTATTCTGCGCTGTATGAAACATTCCATCACAGATCTCATCCCTTTCTATCAGGCGAGATTGAAGTGAAATAAAAGGTTTTTTTTAAAAGGTCTTTTGTTCCGTTCAGCATGTTGTAATCCAAATATCGTCACATACGGGATAGCAATAATTGCAGTGAATCAATTGCTTTCAGAACATCAATCAAATAAACCCGCGTTGCCTTTTCCCAACTATGTTGAGGTCAGCTTCCAGTCTATCGGATGCAACTGAATATCAGTATTTTACATAAAGCGATTGCCTATCTGACATCCAAAACCCAGTTACTGGGTAACACCCCTTGGTTGTCAGACTTTTATTCGTTTGTCTACCCGTACGTAACGACAGTGTTAAAGATCGCGGCTCGTACTTTTCAATTTGCGAAAAACACGCACAACCCATCGACGAAAAGACCGCGGCAAGCCCGTGCGGCTGTTATCATTTACCCACGAGCCAGAACATCGTAAGAATGAGTATGTTTATGTACTTTACGAAGTAGTAGTACCTTAAGGGTAAGCTTCACAACAAAATAAAAATAACAGAAAATCAGTACATTTAAATGCAAATAACATGCGTGTGTATAAGCACACAATATTAAGCACTATTCCAGTCACAAGCTTATTTTGAGTAGTTGTTTTATGATAAGTTTAATTTGTGATCCCCTGTGCGAGTCTCAATTAATACTTTTTCTTTCTTTTGAATAGTAGTAGTAATAATACGGTGTGCTACAATTTTTATATTTGTAAATGTTTTTTGTTTTTATAAATATAAAAAAATGAAAATTATATGTACATATATCAAATAAAGGAATAATACTTATGTAAGACTCGTTCCTCAATATAAAAAAAAACAATATGTTTGATTTCACCTAAACCTACATGGACACTTATGAAACGTCAGTATCTAGGTGCACGGTTTCCATGCATTTGTCGTTTCCTTTGGAGGAGAGCTGGAAATAAACTCCAATCAAGTATGAATTTTCGGTTAAAAATACGACAAAAAAACGGATACGAAGGTAAACATAAAATTTTAATGTGCACAGTTCTTATTCTGTTAACGATCTCCCAAACTTCAACAACTAAAATAATGATGTACATACATTCCCCTGTTTAGTTGGCTGCAAAGAAGGGTAATGTTTTGAACCTATTATACTACATATATTCATTTTATTCTAGATACATCGTTTTCACATGTAATTATAATGATTGTATTTAAAATATTGTGGAATATTTTTAAAAGAGTAACTATGGTTTCTTGTCCATTCTTCTCCATACGAAACTACCTTTTCGAAGGCTTTTATTTGGCTGCCCAAATAAATGATTTGTCTTTGATTTCGACTTTTTAAATAAAATAAAGAGCATTGTAACCTGAAGTAAATGAGCAATTTCATATTCTCAACACATCTCAATATTTTTCACATTCAATCAATCAGCATAACCTTTTCCCAACTATGTTAGGGTCAGCTTCCAGTCGAATCGGGTGCAGCTGAATAACAGTATTTTACATAGAGCGATTGGCTATCTGACCTTCACAACCCAGTTACTGGGTAACACGATTTGCCTCGGTAAGATAGAATCAGAATAAAATTTATTTGCCTACTTTGTGTAATACAAAATGTTACTCTGTGGCCGGTGGGCCGTACAAAGGTGAGTCAGCTAACTTATGGCCGGTGGGCCGTACAGAGGTGAGTCAGCTAACTTATGGCCGGTGGGCCGTACAAAGGTGAGTCAGCTAACTTATGGCCGGTGGGCCGTACAGAGGTGAGTCAGCTAACTTATGGCCGGTGGGCCGTACAGAGGTGAGTCAGCTAACTTATGGCCGGTGGGCCGTACAGAAGTGAGTCAGCTAACTTATGGCCAGTGGGCCGTACAGAGGTGAGTCAGCTAACTTATGGCCGGTGGGCCGTACAGAGGTGAGTCAGCTAACTTATGGCCGGTGGGCCGTACAGAGGTGAGTCAGCTAACTTATGGCCGGTGGGCCGTACAGAGGTGAGTCAGCTAACTTATGGCCGGTGGGCCGTACAGAGGTGAGTCAGCTAACTTATGGCCGGTGGGCCGTACAGAGGTAAGTCAGCTAACTTATGGCCGGTGAGCCGTACAGAGGTGAGTCAGCTAACTTATGGCCGGTGGGCCGTACAGAGGTGAGTCAGCTAACTTATGGCCGGTGCGCCGTACAGAGGTGAGTCAGCTAACTTATGGCCGGTGCGCCGTACAGAGGTGAGTCAGCTAACTTATGGCCGGTGGGCCGTACAGAGGTGAGTCAGCTAACTTATGGCCGGTGGGCCGTACAGAGGTGAGTCAGCTAACTTATGGCCGGTGGGCCGTACAGAGGTGAGTCAGCTAACTTATGGCCGGTGGGCCGTACAGAGGTGAGTCAGCTGACTTATGTCCAAATGGATATATGTTTGCTGCGTTCTGTTTATTCGTAATATGTGAGACTATACAAACAGATAACGTGTTTTATTTATGATGTATACTTACAATCTATCTGAGTGAGGCATTATTATTATTATAGTTATTTTTGACTTTAATATTATTTTAAGAGAACGCGGAGCCTTTGTTTTGTCGGTAGGCCACAGTTTGTATCCTTTTGTATTAGGGTCATACAATATATCGCCTATTCTGTGATTAACCCTGAGGGGGTTAAATTCGCCGTGCGCGTGGTAGGCGACTCGGGTAGATTCAAGATCTTCCATTTTAAATTTTGCTATATTTACCATCATTTCGGTGTTAAGGTCCTCGGCGTGTAGGTTAGGCCAGGCTTCTATGTCAGCCATCTCCCAGATCACTTCCGTGGGTGTTCGTCTTGATAATTGCGCGGCATTTTTCAGTGCCAGTCTGTATCGACTTTCGATTTTGCTTAGGTTCGTTCCGCTATACCTTGAGAGTAGTTGTACCACTCCGTAGTTCAGCAGCGGTAAAATGCAGGTCTGAATGATGGCCAGTTTCGTGTATAGTTCTGTTTTCGCATTCTATCTTATTATTGGACCGAGGGCTCCTCTGAATTGTTTCAGTGTGCTGGTTCATCTTCATGTGTTTGTCGAAGATGACACTGAGGTATCTGATCTGCTTTTGATAGTGCAACGTTTGCTGTTTCAGTTTCACCGTTGGTCGGTATCCTTTCTTTTTAACCGACGAAAAAAAAGGAGGAGGTTCTCAAGTCGACAGTATTTTTCTATGACCACGCATAACTTTTTACTGAGTAGTCCGATTTCAACGATTCTTTTTTTATTGGAGAGTGTATACCTCAAAATTGGTCCCATGTAAAATTTAAAACTAAAATCCACTCCGAGGGGTAAACAAATTGGGGTTGATTGATTTTTCACCTACTGAATTTTCAACTGTGAAGCGATTCTGTTGTAATTTCGCATTCAAATGTGGTTCTGATGACACAACCACATACTTACATGACTTGGAGTTAATCTGATGATGGAGATGGAAGACAGTCGGGAGAGCTCTTCAGCAGTTTACAGCAGCTATATCGTGTTAAGGCTTATTTATTTTGAGAACTCTAGACCTAGCTGGGTATAACTGTAATTGCGGGTGTGACGATGGAGACGGAAGGCTGCTGAAGGAATTCCTTACTTGAGCAAAACAATAAATAGTAACTAAAAAGCGAAAAATATAAAACTTTTTTACAAAAAATTTAACCGTCTTAAAAAAACAAAAAAAGCGAAATATAATAAAAATCCTTTTAGTGTAACTAAGCTCCTAAACTCATTTTAGTAACAAATTTTGAGGCGGCGTCAAATACACATTCAACGAAGATCCATCAAGCTACTATTTTACGCTTTAAGGGTAATTAATTTGATAGTTTGGCGCCGACTTAAAATGTCTGTTTTCTCTATGTTACACTTTAACCCCCATCTCGTGTAGTAGTGAACGATGGCTTCCGCTGTCCATTACGCACGCATAGTCGTGAGTTCTGGGTTCGTGGCTCAGTTGAGTATACAGAAATCATCCGCACACTGAGAGTTTGAGACCTCATATGGTCTTGTATATCCCAATTATCACGTACATTTTACGTGCGTACGTGATTCTGATTCTGGTAAGATACTCGTAGGTTGTCAGACTTGATTTCTGACTACCCGTAACGTCTGTCAAAGATGTCAAAATGGCAGTCGGGACCAATGGCTTACCGAGGTGCTTTCCGAGGCACGGAGGAGTCTTGATATGTAATGGATGGTCACCCATCCACGAACCGACCGCGGCAAGTGCAGCTTAACCTTCGAACGACTCGTGCACCTGCTATAATTTACATATTCACATAATCATAATCTCTTAGCCATAGCTAATTTAGCTCTAGTCTATTATTATTATTATTAGTCAGTCAACAGGGAAAGCCCAATCAAAGCAAAATAAGAGCTGCGAAGTACGCTAGACGCACATGTAAGTTTCGTCACACTCATTAGGCTATATTTTACCTTACACAAAGACCTCGAATCTTCAAAAATTTCAGAATTCAGAGTGTTTGGATCCGTATTCTAGTTTTTTGCCACCGATTTCCGAAATGAAAGAATTTTTAGTTTGTAGTGTTTTTTTTAGTTGTGGTACCTACCCCACACCAATTCGTATACCACTACTTGATATGTCAACAACTGTGACAGGAAGTATTATAACATCATCAAGATATAAGTGGATTAAAAGCTAACTCAAAAACTACCCAAGCTAAGTTAATAAAATTGCTATGGAACCACCACGTAAGCTTTCTCTACCAAATAAAAAATACAAAATACATACAGATGCACAACTAACCTCCTTTTTGAAGTTGTTTAAAAACCCACACCTTCAGGTAAAATAATAATGCACAAACTGACAGACATAAGAGAACATTAGGTTTTCTGCTAACCTTTCCCCATTACCCTTCAGTAATTTCTTTATCTTTATGTAAAAGGGTTGAAATGCGACATACGTAATGCAAAAGACCTTTGTAATTATATATATACAGACTGTTAGAAAATGTTGACTAAAAGAAAAAGTAATTTCAGATTAAATATTCTGGCAACAACGTTCTAAACAGGTTTATTCAAGTACTAAAGTAGAACTAATTGGATGAAATAAACTCAATTAATTAGGCCGAAAACCATTTTTATGAAAACCATGTTTGTTTAATTAAATGTGAAATGCTTTAGTAGCTTTTTACTATATCTAGGTTATTTTTTACAAAAATAGCCTTTGTTTTATCAAAGGTAAAATATTTATTTAAATCATAATACTTACTCATACCAAAGACAGCCTCTTAAATTAAACATCATTTCGATTTTTGAAATCCAGAAATTACCTATCTTTATCTTTATCTTTACATATGTAGTATAAAACATAGTCGCTTCGCGCTGTCTGTCCCTATGTATGCTTAGATTTTTAAAACTGCGCAACGGATTTTGATGCGGTTTTTTTAATAGATAGAGTGATTCAAGAGGAAGCTGAAATATGACGATTATTGTCGAAGATGTCGGAAAAAATCATAACGACTGGGAGCTTTACTGGCGTGCGCCGCGTAAGCCGTAAGAGATACATCAAATTTATGTTTTACAGTATTGTATATCTTAAAAAGTTCAAAAATAAAGTCCGCAATAGCATATGTCTATCTTCTAAGGATGACCTACAGTAACCATTTCTATATTTCAGAATTTGATAAAAATTTCATTTTTATTTCCGAAACTATTTTGACCAGTATTTTATTTATACTTATCCAATAAAATATGTTATTTAAATTGGGCATTTAATTTAGATTAAAATATGGGGCTGACATCATATCATTAAAATGAATACTTTAAAAGATATCACAGATTCAAAATTACGCGTGAATTATGGTTGCCGACAACGCGGGCGCAGCGGTAGGAATCAACGACTTCTAACTAGTCCCGGTAGTAAGTTCCCGTGGGATATTTTCCGACATCCACGCGGGCGAAGCCGCGGGCAAAAGCTAGTTACTTATTATAAACGTTGCTTAAAGATATTTATGAGACGTTTAAACGTCAAAAATGTATGGTTAAACAGTCGCAAATCAACTAAACTGTACTACTTACTGTACTGTACTGTAACTGTTGTTAACTGTACTTAACTTTAAGCAACGTATATAAGTATGCCCCTTTATTTCTATTTCAATCATGTTTCAAGAACGCAGCATCGCAATTTCCAAGTCCAATATAGTTCAAGTTTGCGTACACCCTGTATATAGCCCCACATTTCGATGAGGCTGCATAACGAGGCCTTTCCTTTCTGGGAGGCTTGGAAACGAGACAATCCAATATGGCCGCCGGATGCAGCCTCTCCTGGACCCTTCATTTCCGGTCCGTCCGCCGGAGAGCAGCCTGTATCAACGTCGTTTAAATTGTAACATTCAAGGTAAGGCACGCTAAGTTTTGTTTGAGATTTGAATAATGTATGTTATGCTTATACGAGTAAGTAAAAAGGGATTTTTTTAAACATAACGTTACATCACGGCTGTACTTTACTTTTATAACATCACGCCTTGTATCCCCGAGAGGTTGTGCAGAGATAACACCCATATTTCGCCAGTTATGTTTAAGTCTCATGTAATAGAGAACGAGCCTATGAATTATTTCACTTTGCCCCACCAAATCAAACTAGTGGGCAGATTCCACTAGTCTAAAATCTTGCTGGATTCTCCCCCACTAGGGTTTTGGGAATTTGTGATATTATATATATTACGATGTATTAATTTTTTTACTTATTTGACATACAACTCTTTATTAGTGGCTTCTGTGAACATAATATTTACTGTGATTATTACAGTTGTAATGGCAATCATGTATTTTGGTTTAAATATGTTTTTATTTTTACTATTTTATTTATTCTGATTCTTTTCTGTTTTGTGAACCTGATACGTTGTAGGCCTAGTAGACTGTAGATATGTTGACAATTTTCTATTTTGTTAAGTATATACTCGTTGACAGGCCTACTCTTTCCTCCCATACCTTTTAACTAAATTAAAAAAATTGGCTTTTACAATATTTCCAAATAACTGTTTTTTAAATAATTTGGAAATATTGTAAAAGCCAATTATTTTTTGAAAGAGTAACCGTGGAGTTTCTTGCCGGCTCTTTTCCATATATACCTATCAATTGGAACAGTGCACCTAGCGTTTGACGTTTCATAAATGCCCATGTAGATGAAATAAAAAAGATATATAAAAAATAAAAAAGTGAAATAAAATATTTTCACTACGGCTTTTCGTATAAACCGAAAAAAATCGATATCAATGTCTTGTTTAAACCTTTTTAGTTGGCGTTTTTGTCGTAGTAGGGTTGAAGTTGTTTGTTAGAGTAGGTTGTCTGTTTCTTAAGATAATCATTTAATTTTAGAATTTATAAAATTAATTAAAACATAATTTGGTACGTTCATCTATTTTAGCACAATTGATCAACCCACGTCACAAATGTCCAGACAATACAATAATTATTTTAATTCAGGCAGCTTCATACAAAATTGGTCTTTGAATTTTCACAAAATATTCCACTGACATAATTCATCCATTGTGGCTATTTCAATTAATACAATTAAATACGCAAAATAGTGAAAATAAATTATGATTACGTGATTAAGGTCAATGAATTCCTTTGTAATAATTCTCCTAAATTAATTCGTTGAACTAACACACTGAATTAATTCATTTCAAATGAGTCTGGCTTTGATTTTGATTTTAATTGATTTGCCGTTTATAATAGGCGCTGAACCACGAATTTTAAGCATTATAAAAACAAAGCAGTTACAAGAACACAAACGAAAGTAGTTTTTGAGATCAATTGCTTTCACGAGTTTGTAGCCACATTTGACAAAAAATGCACTCATTCAATGCATTCAAGACTCAACAATTAGCTGAATATTTTGTCACAAATAAATCTCTTCCTAAAAAGTAAATGCATTGCAAGGATGTATCATAATTTAGCTTTGAAGCATTGTTTTCATGTAAGTGACTTTGCGGCTTTTTTGACAATAAAACATCTTAATTTTATTTAACATTACACAACTGCATTAACAAAAATGCGTCGAATACGAGTAGGTACTGCCTCTTTTTGAAACTCAGTTTTTTTTTTTTTTTTTTTTTTTTTTTTTTTTTACTAGCCTACTCTGTCCCACTCCTGGGCAAAGGCCTCCCTCCACTCAGTGAGGCGGGGTCGCGGCAGACCGCGTAGGAGATGGCGGGACGAGCTGGATAGGTTCCGTCAAAACTGGAAGGAAGACGCGCGGGCTCGCGAAACTCAGTTTAAAAAGATTAAAAGTTAAATATTTCAATCGATTTACTTTTTAATTTAACTTCTTCTTAATGACTGATTCTCCAATAACGTTAAAAAGTACAAGTTTTAGGCAATTTTGGAGCCAATAATTACTGAAGTTTTGCGTCTAAGTTCTAAAAGCAATTTAAACAAATATATACCGAGATATCTAAGATCCAATAACAATATCGATTACCAATAATTTCCTAAGTTTAAACAACAGATTGGAATCTATGTTTGTGCAATCTGAGAATACCAATTAAAGTTCAGGCATTTATTCTATGAAAACCTGAACCGCACTTAGAAACTTCAGTATCATCATTTCAGCCGAAAAACGTCCCCTGCTGGACATAGCACGTCCAGTTCAACCGGTTCAGTGCTTCTCGCATCCAGCGGATTCCTGCGGTCTGCACCAGGCCATTGGTCCACCATTTGGGAGGCCTTCCAACGCTACGTCTTCCGGGACGCGGTCGCCACTCCAGAACGTTTCGGCCCCATCGGCCATCTGTTCTGCTTAGAAACTTGTCATGATTCAGAGCGATAAATAAACCTCATAATAACTGTAAGCCGCGCAGGGTTAGGCAGATGTGTACTTCTCAATGTACACTCACAATTCTCCAGCTATGTTTAAGTTCCATGTAATGGGGGCCAACCTATTGCCCCTAACCGGGCACAAATCCAAGCTGCTACTGAGAATGAAGACGATGGAAAACACTAATAACACTGCCCGACTTGGGAATCAAACGTAGAACCTCTTGCTCAGCAGTAGCGTTTGCGACCACAAGATCAACGACGCAGTCAATAAATAATAAGCAAATGTAAAGCTTAAGAGGGTAATTATATAATCTACACTATGAGAGCGCCACTACAACAAGAGCGTATCCTGCTAAATTAATTTTTAAAAATCACTTTGGCATTTGAAAATGATGATACAATTTTTTTGAGGTCGGTGCCACCACTAAAGAAAAGCTGCTATTTATATATTTAAAAGGAGAAACTGACTGACTGACTGACATATCAACGCAAGGCGAAACTACTGGGACTACGAACGTGAAATTTTACACACAGCTTACTTTTATAATGTAACTGAACGCGGTAAGTGTACCTCAACCTTGGATCGACCCGTGCGGCTGTTATTATTCGGACACGCTCTTGTCGAACACACTGTACAGTACAAATTATACTAACTGTTCTAGTCTATTGAGAGCGTCCAAGGGCAACTGATAGAAATCCGACGACTGACAAAACACGAAGTTTGCCGAAGGACATTAAGAAAATAATTGTACTTTACCTAAAGGCAGCTTATGTAATTACCCTCTTTAGAAATACGTTGAAATATAATAATTACACTTCAAGCTTACCCATTCAGGTGGAAACAGGCGAATCGTAATATGATTGCGATAATTTTGTTAATAATCTCACTCGTGACCTCGATCACTGTAATTAGGTAATTACGCACATTCCGAGCATATTCAGTGATTGGCATAGTAATTGATTTTATATTACGCAAGTACCGATATCAAATACGAAAAGTTCAATTATAAACCTTGTAATATATGTTATTAATCAATTATTTACAACATAAAATTATATATTTCACAAGAAGTCACACGTGTTATTCGTATATTTTATTTATTTCTGTTTTTTAAAAAACCCTTAGGCTGCCTGTCCACTGGAGCGGAGAGGAGAGGAGCGGAGTAGCAGTGTGCCAATATTAACCAATGGAATTCCATAAAACCTCCGCTCCGCTTCAGTGGACAGGGATTTGCGAACTAGTTTAACAAATTCATACAAAACCGGGAAGCGGAACGGGGAAACGGAGCGGAGAAGCGGAGAGGGAAAACGGAGCGGGGAAATGGAGTGGAGAAGCGGAGAGGGGAAGCGGAGCGGGGAAACGGAGCGGAGAAGTGGAGCGGGGAACTGGAGCGGGGAAGCGGAGAGGCGATGCGGAAAAATACGTGAACTCGGTCTAGCTCCACACAGTCCGCAACACCGCCCCGCTAACTCGCTCCGCACAGTCCGTAACTCCGCTCCGCTACCTCGCTCCGCATCAATGGACAGACACTGTCCGCAACTGCGCTCCACTCCGCTGCCATTCTCCTCTCCGCTGCCTCGCTCCGCTTCAATGAACTATTGAAAACCATAAATGACTGTTTAAAATAATAACAGTGACTGAGGAATTTAAATTCTACATAAAAACTGTTCAAGTGGTACGGCGTAGTAGGCGCACTGGCTACGACTGCTACGCCGTAGCATGTTTGTTTTTCTTTTCGTTTCGATGTTACATCAATGTTGTTTATACTGCTTGGGCCCAGTAGGTGGCCACGTTTATTGCGGCATCAGAGGTGTTGCTCAGATTGTCAAGGGTGCAGATGGATAGACATTTGGGTCATTCTAACAGATAGAGCAGAGCACCGCACTCGCAATAGATGTTGGATGAATCGATAATGCCCCATTTTGCAAGATTATGTAGTGTCCTACTTGGGTCCGCATCGATTCAGTACTTTCCAGATCCACAGGCCTCTGCAGTTTGCATGTTCTACGAAGTGATGGATAAAATGTAAATCTTGTTACTCTAATAGAGCCTTACAATATGTTGCAGCTTTTTATGGATTTTTAATATTAATACTTCGAAACATTAGTGTGTTTCTTCAAAGGAAACATACATAAAACTAGCACTAACAGAAATACACATTTCATACTTTAACTTATTGAGTCAAAAATAACGCTCTCAATAGAAAACCTCACAAAATATTAATACAAATAAGTCCTTGAGCATTTCCAATCAATTTAAGGAACGTGTTGGCACCTTCATATGTTTTTCATGGAAACAGGTTTGTGATCAAAGACATTGATGGAGGCCCAGTTATTTTATCCAAAGTCTTTGAACATATAATTCGGTTTATGGTCCATTTCAACATACATTACACGAAATAGAGTGGTTTCAGGTGGGTCTGCCTTGTTTCATCGAAAAGAAATTGCCAATAAATCACTTCCCTAACAATTTTCCGCATAATTTAATTTGCCAAATTATTACTTAGCAAAAAATCTCTTCACAAATAATTGTAACGCAAACCTAATGTTTTGCAGTGAACATTTAAACAATAACTTGTTTACCAACTAGTACTTTTACCAATTTTTATGTAGTCAAAAATTTCAGTTGAATAACTCATTTTACGCAAAATAAAGACGAAAATGTCTTTATTTTACGTAAAATGAGAAGAACACCTAAGTGGAAAAAACACCCTTGTAATAAAAATTACAAGGATGTTTTTTCCACTTGGGACAAATTCTAAACAGGTCATAATAAATTGTTAATATTAACAATTCTGGTAGTTTTTTTTTTTTTTGTTAGTAGCATTTTTTTAAACAATGATTCTCGTCTAACTAGTTCAGTTTCGGGTAGCCTGTTTTTTCCATTTTTTTTTTTCTATATAATCTAGTCGTTTCTGGCGTGGAGAGGTCACAGTTTTAACCTAACCTAACCTAACCATTTTTTTTAAATAATTAACCTACTCTAACTAGTTCCATAACTAACTGACCAAACGTTTATTGTCTAAAGATTGTTTGCTGTAATAAATCATTTCATTATAATAATAATTTATTCACCAAAAAAAGAACACGTATTACAAAATTTAATATTTGACAATATACAGTAAATAATGGCTTAAAGTTTGTAATATGCAAAGTTTTGAACTATCTGCATCCAAACAAATGGGGGTCAAATGTAATCCGAGATACAGGTTTACCCACCTAGTAAACCTGTATCTCGGATTACATTTGACCCCCATAAATAAATTGTGAATATTTAGTAGCCATGTATAAAGTTGTAAACATTATTAGATTGCCATGTAAAAATGTATGTGGAAAGTATGCATAAAAAATATAAGAGAAAAAGTAGGTGTGGTGTGAGAGAGTGTGTGAATGTGTGTTTGTGTGCGTGTGTGAGTATGAGTGTGTGTGATATGAATGGGATGATTCTTAAATATGAGCGAGTAAGGTAGTAGCTTATCTATTTAGGAATGTTCAAAATCGCTTCTGTTTCATCATAAGAAAGATTTAGTAGGTAGTCCTGTATTTTATTTTTACAGTGTGTCTTATTATGTGGGTATACTCGTATGTTCATAATTTTGTTGATTTTGTCGTATAGACCAAGGACCAAGGAAAATGAAGAATCTCTTAATAAAAGATGTTTTGGGAACATAATGTACGTTTGCATACTGCATGTTTTCTACGTTTGCGTTGAGTGTTTGGATCGTATATGAGTTCACCGTGTTGCTTTACTATTACACTCAAAATAAAAAGTTGACGAACGTTGAGAACTTTGCATGACTGGTAAAGCTCTGTTGTAGGATCTAGAATGGGCCGAAAAGTTATAGTTTTTTAAATAGCTCGCTGAGCTATTTCTACTTTCTTCAGGATGGTTTTCGGAGTGCCTCCCCAAGACGAGATGCAGTAGGTAATTATCGACTAGCAAAGCGCAAAGTAGACTTGCTTAAGTCATTTGGCGTCGGCGGCATATCTGAGATTTCTAAAAACATAGATTAGTTTCCGTACGCGAGCACTTAACTGTTTAATGTGTTCTCTGAAACTGAGGTTGCTATCAATTATGATACCTAAGTACCTGATGTTATCGACGCGTTCTAGAGATCTGCACGAGCATCCCACGCCAGACAAGCATTCATGGGATATGATGTGATGATTGTTAATAGCTTCACCGAGGATGTTGTTGATTAAAGACCAAATGGCTAAATGACATTATCCTTGATAATAGAATAGAATAGAATCATTTTATTTCAGACAGAGTCCATAGGGTTAGTTACAATTTTACTTAATATTTAGTATTAATAGGTGCAGACACGGATGAACATAAAAATTAAAATTCAGCGTGGAGCTGCATCCACCTCCGTATTATCGAGGAATCCCACCGATCTGCGAACACACTGAGAATACTGTTGGTGCTGCCACGTACCCGTGACATCAGGGATGCACATCTTTTTCTAATAATCGCGGCAAAACCATCAACATTATTATCCGTAAACATCCCTGACGCACTACAACGCCACGGCAGCCGCAGCAGTACTCTCAGTGCATTCGTAGGTCGCTGTATGCGCGCTGAGTGAAGTTAACCCACAGACGTGTAGAAGGATTGACAGCAAGCTTTAAAAAGCGTTACTTTAACTGCCCTCGTACATAGTGCAAACCTGCGGGCCAGCATGTTACAACGAACAGCCAGCGACCTACGCTCCCTTTCAATGTCACAGTTATCTTTAAGGTCTTCCGTGACCCAGTGGCCTAGATACTTAAACTATAAATAATAATAAATAAAAAAATAATAAATAATAAAAAATAAAAAAATATTAACCCTAACCACCGGTAGCTTGGACCCTGCTCCCGACACCGGCGGAACACTATTTTTTATATTTTTAAATGTTTTTTTATATAGTTTATTAAGAAATATTTAAAAATGTAAATAAATAAGAATCAAAGCAAATAAACGAAATATTAATAATATTCTGCCAAGTAAAAATTTGACCAAATGAAAATGTGCGTACTAAAATCATTCCAAACATTACATTGGTATAAAAAAAGGTTGCTAAAATTTGTTTGGGTAGTGAAATTTGGGCAAAATCTTTTCGGTAAAACGGCAGGATTCCGTTTCAGGTAAACACACAGATAAACCACAAAACATTTAAAAAAATGTGGTTTTATAGATGTTTTAGTTCGTTCAAGGTTTTGATTTAGTTTCTGCTAATTAGGTTACACATACTCGTACAAATTAGGTTACACATACTGGTACAAATTAGGTTACACAGGCCTCCTCTCTATGCGAAGGAGTGGGCTATAATCCACCACGCGCGCCCAGTGCAGATAGGTACATGTTTCCTCACGATGTTTTTCTTCACCACTGCACCGTTTTCAGAGTGTGATCAAATTATTTACACAAAGTAAACCGCCTTGCTGGGTTCGAACTCACGACCTACAACGCGTAAGTCGGGGCCGTCACCACTAGGCCAGCACTGTTCTTATTCTCAATGGGTTACAAGATAATAAATAATAAATCGAGGATGTATTGAAGACGGCCATTTTGAATCATGGTGTGCCATATTGTTATCTTCTGATTCCAACAGTATGAAGAAGAAGATAAAATATATCATTAAAAAAAATACAATAACAGTTAAATAGAAATAATAAAATCAGGCTTAAGAGAGTTTTTATTATTTCTATTTATCTGTTTTTGTATTTTTTTTTTCAGGCTTAAGAGAGTTGGTTTACGAGTCTGCCCGAAAGGGTTGTGAGTCTGTCCGAAGGGATATCGCGGCCCCGGCACACAGGCAACGGAAGGAAAACGGGTGGATTTTAGCCAGTAAAAGTCTGACACATCCTCCCGCTCGGCCCAGAGCGGGAGAAGTTATTTGATAATTTCCCACCCTCAAAAAAAAAAAGGCTTAACAGAATTACAAAATAAAAAAAATACAACACAAAAACTAGACCGTCTTATCAAGTATGAGCACAGCATACACATCCATCACACAAATACTTAAAGGTCGATTCTTTTTTTTTTGTATGGGATAACAACTGTTTGTTTTCCTATACAAACACAACTACTGTTAGTATATTAAAAATAAACAGAAATTACTTAACAAATATACTACCCACTACATTTTCCACAGATTACTACTTAGATATTTACAAACTGATGGCAAACGAAACGTAGTCAGGGCAAAAAAATATATATATAAGAACATAAGAAACTAAATACACTTACTCTGTAGTAAGTGTTTATTTGATCCAAATCAACCAAAGAAGAGTTTTGTTTTGTTTTGTTATTTTTCCCTACTTTGCCGGATTCTCTATGTCTAAACGAAATGGGAGTATTGTTTCGTTGGTCTATACGGTCATCATTGCAGGCGAAAGATGTCCACTGCTGGACATAGGCCTCCCCCAAGCACCGCCACTTCAACCTGTTCTGTGCTTCTCGCATCCAGCGGATTCCTGTGGCCTTCACCAGGTCATCGGTCCACCTTGTAGGAGGCCTTCCAATGCTACGTCTTTCGATACGCGGTCGCCACTCCAGAACCTTTCGGTGTGCCTATACCTCCCACCTACCTACCTTACTTACCTTTGTTTGTATCTTTTTTATGTTTAATGTGTTTTAGTTTCATTTGTGATTTCCTGTGCGAGTCTCAATAAATACTTTTTCTTCTTCTTTCTTTCTTTTCTTTTCTACAGAAAGATTAGGAATGTTAGGAAAGGAATGCTCTTTCTTACCTTTGCTCTGGTTCTGTCTTCGTTTGGTCTAAACCCACCTACATATTATTACCACACACACACAACCCACACCACACATGTATAAAATACACAACCACACCACACACACACAACCCACACCACACATGTATAAAATACACAACCACACCACACACACACAACCCACACCACACATGTATAAAATACACAACCACACCACACATGTGACCACACACACACAACCCACACCACACATGTACGAGTATACAATACACTACACACGTTTAAAGTTAATACACCTAATTTTATTACTTAATGTGTACAAAAATTTATTGTTTTTTGGAATAAAATTTGTTTATTGTCACCTTATAAATCTTACCAACCGATGCTAAGTATGTGCCTACCTTCTGCGTCTTTCCATTCTATACAAGGCCAGAACACAAGGGTGTGAAAAAAATCGCGTATAGATTGGAATTCACTTTTTTACTAAGGTATTCCAATCTATACAAGAGTAGTAAGCAAATACTCGCGTATACTTCATAGTGCGTATTATATAATTTCAGAGCACAGGTGTGTGTACTATGTACATAGTACTCACACCTGTGCTCTGAAATTAGTAGTTAGTAGGTAGTGAAATTATTATTTAGTACTAAAGAGCTAACATTTACCGGGTAATACGTCTTTTATTGACTTGAATGTGCCGTGGCGGCTGTGAGTATGTCATGCTCACTCAGATGACTCGCTGATGGTGGCGCGTGTGTTGGATCATTTAGCTCCCTTCAAAATGGTTGAGCTGAATGGTGCTAATTCATGCGTCATGTTCGTGAACGGGCGCCGTCAGTTGGGACTGGTCAACTCTTACCTGCCTTGGCTGATTTAAATTTTTGAATTGTTATTTGTTTTATCTTTTTATTACGGACGCTACTAACGTGCACGTCTTTCTACATTGTTCTCACATGTTTAATTTCAACATGAAAGATGTAACCGATATTTTGTAACAATTTATTTAAAAGAGTGTCCGTGGAGTTTCTTGTCCGTTCTTCTCTATAGGTACCTACTACGCTTTGGAATGGGCAACTAGCTTCATATTTCTGACTGACCGATTCCTTGACAATTCAAAAGCGCCTGTAAATGGTTTAATTGAAATAAATGCTTTGAGTTTGAGTTTGAGTGACCTAATTAACTACCTTATTCCAAAATATGCAGTGCCAGTACGCATACGGACTAATCGTGTATAGATTGCGACAAATTGTGAACTGGTATTCAACTTGTTTGCGACGTAATGCACCTTGCGCTAAATAGCCTACCTGGCTGGGAGCAACTTGGAAGTAGCACTCGCCGGTCACTGCCGCGACACCGCTCACTACGTTCGCTCGGCTCGCGCGCGGTTGGTCACAGTTCTAACCTAACCTAACCCATTTCATATTCCGTTATCTGTTATCTGTTCTATTTCACCCAGTTCAATTATTTTTTATTTTTTTATCTATATTATTAAAACTCATGTCAAGCGTAAGTGATGTAGTATAGTTTGGAACCAGGACGCGCGAGTCCAGGTTACCAACTATACACGAGCAGTACGCAAAATTCGTGTGTTCAATAAATAGTGAGAATGCGATACATTCTCCTTGGAAAGAAAAAAAATAAATACTGGCAGGCATAGCCCAGACATTAGTTAAGATGATAATAAAAAAAGCAATTAATTCTCTTTAGTTTTTTAAAAGTAGAAGTCTATTGTTTGCGTCGTTTCGGGACGTGTTCTTAAAAATAGATAAAATTGAAGTTCGCGCGGTAATAAAATATCTCTGCTTGAAAAATTTTACTACGGAGCAGGTAAATCAAGACTTGAGAGCAACATTAGGGGTTCATGCTCCTCCATATTCTACGGTTGCGCGTTGGTGTGCTGAGTTCAAGCGAGGAAGAACTTCCACTAACAACGACCCACGAACGGGACGCCCCATAACGGCAGTGACTGAACAAATGATTAAAAAAGTTGAAAATATTGTCTTGGCGGATCGTCGTGTTACTGTTCGTTTTATAGCTGAAGAAGTAAAGATTTCGATAGGAAGTGTCCATAATATTATAAACGACCATTTGGGTATGAAAAAAGTGTCAGCGCCCAGAATGCTTTCTGACGCGCAGAAACAAACTCGACTGAGAATTTCACAAAGCTGTTTGGATTTGTTACAACAATATTCTGACCGATTTTTGGCTCGATTCATAACTATGGACGAAACATGGCTTCACCATTATGACCCGGAAACGAAACAACAGTCCATGACTTGGAAGCGACCGTCATCTCCAACTCCAAAGAAATTTAAGGCGATTCCATCCGCCGGAAAGATCATGGGCTCTCTTTTCTGGGACAGCCAAGGGGTGGTAATGATCGAATATTTTAATCATGGAGCCACTATTACGGGGACTATGTACGCAGGACAAGTAACAAAGTTGCGTGAGGAAATACGCAAGAAACGGCGTGGCAAACTCGCTAAAGTTGTTTTGTTTCACCAAGATAACGCCCCTGCGCACAAGTCCAGAGTTGCGATGGCTGCCATTCAAGAAGCTGGCTTCGAATTGATGGAACATCCTCCATATTCACCGGACCTTGCTCCTAGTGATTTCTACCTATTTCCGCGCTTAAAGGACCATCTCAGGGGCCAGAAATTCGAAGATGATGACGGAGTAGTCGCCGCCGTAAATGATTTTTTAAGGGATCAGGAAGAAGATTTTTTTAGAAAGGGAATTTTAGGATTAGAGAAAAGATATACAAAGTGTATAAACCTGAAAGGTGACTACGTCGAAAAATAAAATAACATATAATAAAAGATAATTGCGTCTTACTCATTCTCACTATTTATTGAACACCCCTCGTACATTGTAATCACAGATTTAAAAATAGCATTACAATGTATACGCGAGCAGTTTCCTATGGCTGCGTTCTGGCCTTGTATAGATTGGAAATGCGCCTACCTGCTAGCCTAGCTAGCTTACCTTAAAATCTATATACAATTTTGTTGTTGTTTTTAGTACTGTATATACTTTCATATGCATTTAGTAAAAAGCTGTTATTTTGACAAACAAATACTTCAATTTTGTTTATTTATGTTTGTATTGTATGTATGTATGTATGTATTGTCACACACACACATTGTAGCGTTGTGAGGGATCTCAGGTACAAGTAGTCGAGTGATAAAATATCACTATTAGTAAGTTCCTAGTCACATCACTAAAAACGGGGAACAACACTAGCCTTCCGGAGACGCTCTGTCATTTCGTTCCAGCTTGCAAGGCTGTGAACAGTTGTTCCCTGACCCTCAGAATTATATGTGCCCCGACCTAGGGTGAGTTCCACATAAGCTTGGTAATTATACCTGATCCTCTGCGCTGGATAATCTATATTGATTTTATAACCTATAAAGTATTTAATTCCGTGTGTCAATGTCGGACACGCGGTTGCGATTCGTCCAGCGCACAGGAGATTGTAATATGTATGTATTGCTACTGCATCAAGATGGTGTAGTGCCTCACTGTGTTATTCTTAGTGATTAGTGAACCATCATACTTTGTGTTTATGCACGCGTGTTCACATACTTAACCTAAGTTAGCATCTGCTTATGTGCCACGCTATGCCCATACTCTCTCTGCCTGTAAACCGCTGCGATGTGCTGAGCTTTCACCTACCCTACTCCCCATACCGTTCCTTGGTCGCTGAATGGGGAAGAAGCTGGCACATCGCATGCGGCCTGCCGCTATCCGCACCGCATCTAACATGCGCTCTCTAACGCGCCTTCCAGGGTTCTCCGTACGGGCTGAGGGCAGGACCCCTTACCCAATCCTGCACTACCTGCGCACGCAATGAAGGCCTGCCCTACCTGCGGCCTACCGCCGCAAGCTACCTGCGGCCTACCGCCGCAAACTACCTGCGGCCTACCATCGCCAGCTATCTGCGAGAGCCTGTGCTGACAGGCCACCGCGTGCTACCGACGCACACTACCTGTCGGTCTTAGGAAGGCCGTCCGGCCTCCTACTAAGCCTGTGCTGAGCAGGCCCCCACATCTGCCATGTGCTGCCAAGGACGGTACCCTTCCTAACTAAGTGTGCGAGTGCTCAAGACTCAGTGCAGCCTACCCTGCGCAGCCCTAGCCGTTACAACATATATCACTCATATGTGCACAGGTCGATCCATCAGGTTAAGCTACGCTTGCCGGGGTTGGTCAGTGGATGGGTGACCATCTTTACATACCGAGAATCCTCCGTGTCTAGGAAAGCACGTTAAGCCGTTGGTCCCGGCTGTCATTCGTGGATCTTTGACAGTCGTTACGAGTCGTCAGAAGTCCGAAAGTCTGACACCAGTCTTACCAAGGGGTATCGTATTACCCAGTTACTGGGTTGTGGAGGTCAGATAGGCAGTCGCTCCATGTAAAATACTGGTATTCAGCTGCATCCGGTTAGACTGGAAGCCGACCCCAACATAGTTGGGAAAATTATATATTTAGACTAGCTTATGCCCGCGACTTCGTCCGCGTAGAAGTCGAAAATGGTTCTAATAGGATTTTTTATTGGTTTTTTACGTTATTAATTTTGTTATAACATATAAATTATTATGTTTATTATAGTGTAGGGATATAAAGGTTACATAAACTTGAAAAAAATAAAAATATGATATATTTTATGAACACGAAGCTCGTCCTTTGATCTGGCGAAAGTTACACGGGTGTATTATCTTTTTACAATGAAATCGAAATACTACACCTACCGCAGTATTTCTTTGTAAACAATATTTTTTGTTTTTCTTTCGGGTGCTTGAATCACCAGGCTACTTTGTACGCTTACTCTGGAGCATGCCACATACAACTGGCCGTGGGGGAGCAGCTTTCCCTTAAGTATACTCCCGCTACCTTAAGAGTTTGACCTTGAGCTTTGTTTATAGTCATTGCGAAGCATACTTTGATGGGAAACTGCACTCTCTTGAATTCAAAGGGGTAATTTGATGGTGTTAGGGGAATCCTAGGAATAAATACAGACCTCTGTAAAGCTTAAAAACCTTCAAATTCGGTACTAATATGAATAGTACGGTGACTTTCAAGACATTCCAAAGGACATTGTTAAAAATGGCCTATGAATCAACACGTATGAAGCCTTTACAGTAATTACTTGTTTGTTTTATAATTTACATTACAATTATTACAATAGAACGGACACTTCTTAATTTCGAAAACATTTTAAAAAGTAATTCGCTTCGGTCTTATTCCCCGGCGCCATTATTTTTGTTCCAATTTGACGTTTTGGTGTAGGCAAAGGGCAATAGCTCATACAGCCAAGTCTTTTTGCGCAGCGGTATAGTGTGCCCCGTCTCAGCGCTTGATCTATGAATAAGGTGATTTAGTTACAAACAGTTACAAACAGAATAAAGTGATTAAAAGCGCTGTGTGAAACGAGCAACTGCGACACTGACTGTCGATGAATTGACAGATGACAGTTTGACATTTCATAGTAATGACAGCGTTGTTATTTTGTCACTCGCATCCTAACTCCTGCGCTTGCATCTTGCGTAGCTTGTGTGTATTCGTTTGTGTTATTGCATTTTCTGTTTTTTTTACCTATTTTAACTAACAACTTGACGTGAACAAAGGACTGTGATTTCCTCTTGAAATATCGACCTCTGGCTGGGATTTCATAGCCCTAAACTAGTCAAACTACAAATAAATTAGTAACCACTTATAAAGAAAGAATGGTTCTGACTACCTAATAGTACATTATGCATTTAATGAAACGTTTGAAGATAAAATCCAATGTATTTTCACTAATAAACGCTAAGTTAGTATGTTTCTATTGACCTAATTATAACCCCAAAATCCGAAAGAGTTTTAGATTTTTTACAATTCTCAGCAGTGTCCGTGATTTTAATTTAGGTTCAGTCGAATATATGCATTATTTAGAATACAGAAAGTAAATTCCCGTCTCTGTTGGTTCTTAGGCGAACGATGTATGACGCCGAAAGAGTATTTGCGTTGCAAGCACCAAGCCTTATGTGAGTTCAACCTTTTTTGAATAAAATCGGATTGACTTTTCAAACATGTGTCAAAATAAAATGTAATTTAAATCAAAAGCAATAAGGAGTATTGATATCAACTTCGAAGCAAATCACTCCCAAATAACTTTCTACCCCTATTTAACCCCGTTAGGGGATGAATTTCAATAAAATACAAAACAGGTCTTCCATTAATTCTGTTAAAGAATGTTTATGCAAAATATAAAGTAGATTGGACCAAGGAATCACGTTGTCCCGTACAAACTTTGCCCACCTTTTTCACCCCCTTAGGGGTAGAATTTCGATAAATCCTTTCTTATCGGATGCCTACGTCATACAAAGAACACACCCTCCAAGTTTCAGGTCTCTACGATCAGCGGTTTAGGCTGTGCGTTGATCCGTCAGTCAGTCATTCAGGACAAAGCATGTATAGATATGTAAAATAATGTATTGTTTTGGAATAACATTTGATTATTTCACCTTAGAAATCTTACCGACCGATGCTAAATATGTGCCTACCTACTAGGCTTCCTATAATCTTGTAAGACGAAGGAGACTAGTCACCAAAACACAGGGAATCCTAGTCACCACGACACATCGAATCCTGCCAGTGCTATTTGATGTTGTAATGTTCTCTTGAACAATAATGTTTATATTAATATAGGTGAACAAAGAACTCAGCCAAACATATTTACAAAATTATCCATAGACGTATCATCAAATAACATGAGAAAAAAAATCCAATTAGCTACAAATATCCAGTTTCACGAAAAAATGCGGCCATGTGCGAGGCGGACTCTCTCATAAAGGTTCCGTACAATATTTATCACTACACATTTCTTCGACTCGTTTCTTGTATGCTATTTTGTATTATTTGTTGTTATAGCAGCAATTTTCTCAGAGTGTGTACGTAGCAATACACATTGAGAAAATTGCTGCAAAAAAATAAATTCAAATGTCTACCTATTACGGTTCAAAAGATACAGGCCTGAGACAGACGGACGGACAGCGGAGCTGTAGTAATAGGGTTCCGTTGGCACCCTTTGGGTACGGAACCCTAAAAAAAGGAACAAATAAAAACATCAATTTGTTCAGAGCAGACACGTAGTACTAATATTTGGTCGCCGGAGCTCTGATGACGTCAGAGTGCCGATTAACCCCACATTTGGTTTGTTCAAGGAACGTTAATTAAGAGCAACCTTGTAGGTAGAAGAACCAACACACTGGAGTAGGTACTACAAGGTACTTATGTGGGAAGTAAGTAAGGTATGAATAGCAAAAACGTTTTTGAGATAAGGGAAAGTCAGGAAAATATCTTAAATAAATTTTCCGTATATTGTCCATTATTTAAAATGTTATACCTTTTAAATGTGTAGGTATTTATTAAAACTGATTTACATGCCCATATGTCGGCAGAACATGGAGGACTATTAGAAAATAAAATATTTATAAACTAATACAGATGTTTGCAAACTAATAAAGGATTTGATTTAATTTGATTCAAGTTACAACTGTAATTCCTTTACAGTTGTATGTTTCATTTTCGTGTGGTTAGTGACTAACCTGATAACAGAGTTTTTATGCCACCCATGGGACTCTGACTTGGCTTTACATGCCGTATAAAACGTCTATAATACGGAAAATTGATGTAGGGTGTAAATTTGCTTAACAATTAATTTCCCTTACGTGATCTTCGGCGTTTTAAGTTTTGTTATTCAAAAAGTTTATGATGTTTATGGCCAGTCTGAATTTAATTTAGAATACTTACACATAATTTGTATTACTTTGGGTCAAGCAAACATGACAGGAGTCTAGAATAGCAAAATATGGACATTATTCTGTATGATTTTCAATAAAGAGGCTCGCAATCAGTTCAAAATAAAAAGTCATTTATTCTAATCACGCTGAGAATAAGCACTTGTAGATCAAAATTACTTGATAAACTAGGACCATCGAGATAAAATAAATAAACAGTTTCAAAACCATGATCAGCAAAACGACCAGTTACCACAAACAGCACCCGTTCACAGGCATAACGCAAAGATCAGCCATAACCCCACTCGCCATATTTGAGGGAAGGAGGCAACCCGACCCCCGACGCTACCGCAAGCAGCGACATCTAAGGGAGCATGACGAACTTGCTGCCGGTTGCTCAGGCAAAAAATAATATGATCAATTGTTGAAAATATAAACATAAATTAGTCATTCGACTTCTGATTTCCAAAACTGTTAGCTGCGATTGCTAATTGATCTCAAGAATATTTTAGACTAGGTGCTACTGTGACAATACCTGAAATACCCTAGACTGATAAAATTTTCGTTTTTCCTAATTGTGTTAATATTTGTGTTTGGATCGGTTCCCCGTAGGGGGAAGAACTGTGCCCCTCCTTTCCGCACAGTTCTGTAGGGCTTGTCCCAGACTGGTCACCCTCCCACCGATATAAGAAAGAGAAGCATTCCCATAAACTAAACTACCTTGTTCCGTCTCGGAAGATTAGGGAACAAGGATTGGACCAGGAAGTTAATATTGGGAATTCACTGTTAGTAAACACAAGTATAATATGAAGCTAAGAAGACAAGAGGGTATGCAAAAGTTATAATATAATATTATGTTTTAGTATTATAAATGTTGGAACGCCAACGAACGTCTCCTCCTCTCGCAGTTGAGCACCAATATCTGCAATACAGACTTGGTAAGGTGGAAGGGGTAAAGGGATCGTTACGCTTGTACTTCAAATACGATTACGTAATACTACGTTAATTTGTCTGTTTACAATATACCCACTTCAGTGAGACCGGGGACGGGGTGTTTTTATCGAGACACGTTCCCTAGCTTTCATCGAACGTCTACCAATTCAGTTTAAGGTACTTAGTGAAGCCTACCCCAACTCCCTGAAAATATGCGTCAACACGCCTCACGCAAGGTATTCTGTGGCAAAACCTTTTCGGAAACAGAAATCGTCACTAACGTTTGGTTGTTTTATAATGCAATTACGGATTGGCTTTATAACCTAGATCAATTCCAAATGACCTGTGAGTATTTATGGCTCTGCTTTCATCTCAAAGTCAACAGTCGGAGCATTACTGCCCAGTCAAGTATGGTGGAAGGCCTTCGCCATTTCCCTATAGCCAACTGCTAGTGACAATAATCTGCCAAGGTACGGATTAGGATATGGACACGTAATACACGAGAATGTAACATTAGATAGAAAACACGATACTAAATAAGTGTTGTGTTACAAGAACTTATGATACCTGAATTATATTACCAGCCTAGGATAATTATTATAATGAAATACTCACTCAGTCGCACTCACAAGCACACACTCACCCAATCGCAAATCAAACACGCGCACATACTCGTACTTCGTTAAATACTACATTAATCTAGTCTGCGCGTCAACCCAACTATATTTAACTTAATAAATAATACTCGCTATCTTGCGACAGCCCACTTGGACAATCATGGTCTCTGGCATTCAACTAGCCTGCTAATATAACTAGCCTAATAATACGTCCACACCCTACCGTGGTCTAAAACCAACCTCCCAACTTAACTCGCCTGGCTACGGACTCTCGTATCCTATCGTGGTCTCCAACCAAACCCCGGACTTCATTCCTCAGTCCCCTAAATTCCTAAAAAATACCACGTTGACGGTTTGGTCCCACAGTTTCGCAGAATAGTTAAATTAGAGTAAGTGGCACACAGTCACACTACCCACGACTTCGTTCACGTAGAAGTCGTAAGGCAACACAATATACTAAAGCATCGCCCACCCGATTACTTCGTTTTCGCGAAGCGTTCTTTCTGTGCTTTTTTTTATATTTGCAGCTTCTAAGGGCTGTAGCGTGATGTTAATAGCCTATAACCCTCAAGAATATTGCTATCAAAAGCAAAAAGAATTTTTCAAATCTGAGTGATAGTAGAGATGAGCGCGTTCAAACAAACAAACAATTCAGCTTTATTATTAGTACATAGACTACCATTTGCCCGCGGCTTCAGCTGCGTGGGAAAAGGAAAAAAGTAGCCCATGATCAACGAACATAAAAAGTGGGGGGTGTGCGTCTCAAGGTTGCACCAAATGGGATTCAGCTCAACATGTGCCAGGCCAATATACCTGACGCTGATATTCTGCTGAATCCCTGCAGTGACATACGGACGTCGAATATATGAGATAAATATGCGACAATAACTCGCATATTTATCTCATCTATTCGACATCCGTCCGTTGTGAAAAGTGGAACGTGAGGAGTGAAAAAGTTGAATGTGCGGAGTGAAAAAGTTGAATGTGCGGAGTGAAAAAACAAATAAACAAACAAACTCACTTTCGCATTTATAATATCAGTTAGAATAGTTAGGATTACAACTTCAACCAATTAGAGTACATGTAGATAACACCTTGGGCTTACTAAGTCACGTCCAACTATAATGGTTATTTGGGACTGCCAAAGATAAGAATATTGTGTCACGTCCCAGACAACAGTAATCAATGATTAGTTGGGAGAAAGGACACTATGTGTTTAAACTAGTCTGGGAATGGACAGTCAGGGAAATTAATTGCTTATTAAAATGACACGCTAAGCCAATTTGTCTTATAGCTATTTACAGCTTTAGATAGCTATGTATAAGCGGGCACGACCTTTATGCCTGTAGGTTTATAATTGGGTATTAAGTTCTGGTAACAAATTTTTTTTCGACCTCGTATCTACCTTATAACAGCCACACGGTTCGATCCATTTGCCGGGGGGTTGGTCCGTGGATTGACCATCTTTATTGCGTCATTGTCATTGTGATGATGATAGTGTCAGATGTCATTCGTGGGTCTTTGATAGTCATTACGGGTCGTCACAAGCCCGAAAATCTGACAACCAGTCTTACCAAGGGGTATCGTACTACCCAGTTACTGGATTGTGGTCAAATAAGCAGTCACTCCATGTAAAATACTGGTATTCAGCTGCATCTGGTTTGACTGGAAACCCACCCCAACATAGTTGGGAAAAGGCTAGGCAGATTTTACGTTTTAATATTTTATTTCTGCTTGAAGAATTGTTTTTAGGGTTCCGTACCTCAATAGGAAAAAACGGAACCCTTATAGGATCACTCGTGTGTCTGTCTGTCTGTCTGTCCGTCTGTCACAGCCAATTTGCTCCGAATCTAATGGACCGATTTAGTTGAAATTTGGTACAGATATGTATTTATGTGACCCAAACACGGAAGTGTAACGTAAATAAATGAATTTTGAATTTTGGGGTTACTTTTGGGGGCCAAATTAGAAAATAAAAATAAAAAGTTTTGCAAACTGAACTGTGTGACATATCAAATGAAAGGACTTGTTGCGAGGATCTCAAATATTATTTTTTTATAATTTTAATCTAAATATTTTTAAAGATATTTAAGAAAATTGATGAAAATTGACCTTTCCCCCCCCCTTATCTCCGAAACTATTGAGCCAAAAATTTTGAAAAAAATGCAGAGAGTGGTTCTTTACTCATAGATTACAGGAAAACCTATAAGAAGTCTATGGTCTTAAAATAACATAGTAAATCTCTCAATATTGTTGTTGTAATGTTAAGTTTGTTCTTGGGATTAAGGACGCGATTGCAAAATTTATAGGTATTGAATCGAACTACTACGTTACATTGACACGGGCCAGCTGCGGTGATAGTGGTCAAGTGAACTAATTTTGATACTTAGATTTTTTTAATTTTTTCTTATATCTTCATAATACATTGGTACCTCCAAAAAATATTTCGTACTGTTCTTTAAATTTTTACTAACTTCGGACTTGATGGAGTGACCTGAAGGTGTACTTCGGTGACTGCCACTGGAACTTCTCAACGAGTAGAACTAGGTGTGCCGTGTTTGGGCTCGTTTTGTTAGTTATGATGAGACCTTACCTCCGGACTTGATGGAGTGACCTGAAGGTGTACTTCGGTGACTGCTACTGGAACTTCTCGACGAGTACAATTAGGTGTGCCGATTTTTGGCTCGTTTTGTTAGTTATGATGAGACCTTACCGCCGGACTTGATGGAGTGACCTGAAAGTGTACTTCGGTGACTGCTACTGGAACTTCTCGACGAGTACAATTAGGTGTGCCGATTTTTGGCTCGTTTTGTTAGATATGATGAGACCTTACCTCCGGACTTGATGGAGTGACCTGAAGGTGTATTTCGGTGACTGCTACTGGAACGCCTCGACGAGTAGAACTAGGTCTGCCGAGTTTGGACTCCTTTTTGTTAGTTATGATGAGACCTTACCTCCGGACTTGATGGAGTAACTTGAAGGTGTGCTTCGCTAAATGCTTCTATTAGTAAGTATGAATACTACTCGTTTATCTTGTTCATAATAAAGTGCATATTGTGTAACTTTCAAAACTGAATTGTTGTTTTAGATGCGGCATATACAGAGTTGATATGACAGAGGGGCATTAAATAACACTACGTATACTATACGTGTTTAGTATTAATTCGATACGGTATAAAAATAAAAAGCACCTAAAATGAGTTTTTTTTTTTTTCAAACAAACTAAATAGCTTACAAATCAGAGTAAAACGCAACCACCCTTTGAAAATAAATTTAACTGACCTACAGATACCTAGGTAACAGCGGCAACGTCGCGCGCGTCGGCGTGTGTTATCTCGTCAAAGCGGGCGGCCGCCCGCCGCGCGCCGGCCCGCGCCGGCGCCGCGGCGGCGGCGGTGGCGCGGGCGGCGCCCCCGCTCGCGGCGGCTCCTCGGCTCGCGGGTTTTTGTTTTAGGTATGGTTTTGAAGTACAACAATCACAAAAAAAAAAAATTCTCGATGTGTCATTCACATGAATGCACAAATTATACCGACAGAGAATAATGTTATTTATTTTTCTAATTAAAAATCATGTCAGTGTATTCTAACGCCGTGTAAGTTACACGAGGCATTGTTGAACACTTTAATTACACACACACACACACACAAACCCAAAGTTTAATTACGTGTCGTATCACAATAAAAGCAGTCGATCACAAAAAAAAACACTAACACTAAATAATAATAATCCCAAGTTACGTGTCCTGTCACAATAAAAAAAGAAATACTGTCTTAAACTTATTTAGTGTCCTATCACAATAACAAAACAAAATCCCAATTGTCAGCGCGCGAGTTCGACAAAACGCGTACGTTCCGAAAGATAGCGTCGGCGCACTGAAAAAACCAGTTTTTAGAAGCCCCACTGCCCCAGCCCCACTTACCGATCGCAACCCCTGCCCCTCGATCGCTAGGATGCAATAGCAACACACTGACCTATTTCTATTTCTTTTACGCGTGCTGTTTTGCAGATGATTGTCCCTCTCGTAATGAAAATGCAAGTGTGTGTGTATTTATTGCTTCCTTGTTTGCATTGTCATCTTTTTAGCGAAAATATTTGGTTGTACTTGTGACTTGCGTCACAACGGCAACAACGCATAGGTTATACTCAGATTTATCGTTTTAAGGTGCATGACCTATGCGTATAGACATAATCAGCTGTTAGGAAAGATACATCGTGTTCAAACGGGGCAAAAACTTAAAAAATCATTTGCGACTAAACTACTGCTCCTATTTAATTGATTTTTGGTACAGAGCTTGAAAATGGTACCTAGTATACTCAGTTTAAAGAAAAGCCCCTCTGTCGTATCAACTTTGTATAAGGCATTTGGGAAAAGCTCTCGTAAAATAATTCGTGCCTGTAGACATAACTTTAAGTTAGGTCTAATTGTCTCCTCCTAAAATTGATTGACCCAAGACAGGTGAGAAATATGGAGCTAAGAGCACATTCGTCACATACTCACACAAATATTTTGGTCTCATCATAACTAACAAAACGAGCCCAAACTTGGCACACCTAGTTCTACTCGTCGAGGAGTTCCAGTAGCAGTCACCGAAGTACACCTCCAGGTCACTCCATCAAGTCCCAGTCGAATAGGCATTTATAAACTGTAAAAATCTGTGAGGATAAAGTTATAATGGTAATTAAAATCTGTGAATACAAAATTATCTTACGAGTACCATAGCAAGTATCAAATTTGGTTTATCAAGTATTTAGTATTTGTACAGCGATCTTTTTCCACACGAGCCGCTGCAAACACTCAAAACACAGGGTCCACTCATGACAGCGGCCAAGGGCGGACTGAGGTTTCTTTCGAAATATTTGTGAAATGAATCAAAACAGACCAAAAATAAAATAACCCTTAATGCAATCGATTAAGATTCATCCGTAATAGCAAAATATTTGAAAAAGTTAGTTTCGGTTTTTATTTTGTTTTGCGGCTATTTGTGACATTTTAAAACATTTTTTTCCAAAGTCTTACAATGGAATATATCTGCCTACTATTAGTATTTTTAGAAATGTTTAAATATATTGATAATAGAGCAAAACATGTACCTACCTAAACTCAACCCGGTATCGTTAATTTTGTGGAAAATGGCAACGGAAGATCGTTTTTATTTTGAAAAAAAAGTTGCAATCATTTGAAGATGAAGAACCAACCTATTTGTGGTAGTTATTTGTTATATTTGATTCGGTTTAGTTTTGTCACAAAATGTACTGAAAAACAGCATAATTTTTTCCGATTTTCAAACGCGCCCTAACTACGGAACCCTTCATTGTGCGTGATCCGACACGCACTTGGCCAGTTTTTTTTTGGATTGTGATTTATTAAGAATCTTTTTAAAGTTACTCACTGGCAATCACTATTCATTCCAAGGTTGCCTGGAAGAGACATACGAAGCAAGCTAATATATAGCTTGTAAAAACGTCAAATCATCCAAACTAAAATTACTATTCATCATGACGGATGTAGGACAAAACTTTTTACGATCTGTCAAAAGTTTTGTAATAGAGTGTAGTTAGAGTGTAGATAAATATTTGTTGGTCGCAAGCGCTTGCTGAACATGAGTTCCAGTGTTCGATTCCCAGGTTGGGCAAAGTGTTATTGGGTTTTTCCGTCTGGAATTTGGTTTATGGCAATAGGCTCGCCACCTCATGGGACTTAAACATAAATGGCGAAATGTTGATGTACCCACCACAGGTACACTTCTGCCTACAGAAAATCCAACAAACGTGTCGTGATGTTAATTATGTTATATAGAAAAATACTAGTATCGCACACTTTACATACCTAATATCCTTACATTTTACACATGAAAACTCTTTAACTAGCTTATAAATATTTTCCCCAAAGACGATAACAACGAAATAAATTTGTAAAAGCGAGCTATCAAAAAGAAGGCGAGTTCTACCCCAGCCTGTACTACAATACAGCGTGTTCAATATTAACACTTGCCAATATTAATTTTGGAAGAGACGCAATTTCAGTAGGAATAAAATTATAATGTCGCTTTTATTAATATTTGGCTTTCTGGTAGATACTTAGGTATATTAAAAGCTAGATTCAAAGTAAGAAGTCTTCCTCGTTGGTCTAGTAGTTGCAAGCGCTATTGCCGAGCATAAGAGCCTGGGTGCGATTCTCCGGTAAGGCAAAATGTTATTGGGTTTTTCAATCAGGAATTTTTCAGCAGCAGCCCAGTGTCTGGATTTGTGCCCAGTTGATGGCAATAGGCTCACCCCCTATTACATGGGACTTAAACATAACTGGCGAAATGTGGGTGTCCTATAGTTACACGTCTGCCAAACACGACGGCGACACGATTGACGATTGAAGATTGACGACACGGTTGGCGCAGTGGCTGAGCGATCGACTGCTGCGCAACGTGTCGCGGGTTCAATCCCCGCACGGAACAAATATTTGTATGATCTGCAAGTAGTTGTTTCGGGTCTGGGTGTTAGTGTATGTGAGTTTCTATGTGTGTAAACGCACCCACGATACAAGAAGAAATTCTTAGTGTGGGGCAACGTTAAAAAAAAACACTTCGGGTAAACAAAGCGTCATGTTTAATGTTATGCTCAAATACAACGAGGAATTAATAATTCTATTGATATCGAAGATCAAAAATCAATCAAAATAATCCTTAAACCTCTGAAGTAAGAAATAAATTACAACAGAATTCTGAGAACTGAAATTTTAATAGTCTTTCATTAAAATTAACGATCTAAGATTCGATGTTTCTCTGATAAATGAACATCATACGAAATATTTCAAATAGTTTTGCCGTCTCTCTCTGTCTCTCTGTCCACGTCTTAGCTGAGACTTTAGTACTAGAAAGCTGTATTTTGGCATGGGTATACATAATATATAAAAAATAGGACAAATAAAAACTGGAAAAAAAACTCCTTACACATAGTAGGGATAATATCTTTTTTCCGTCTATCCCTTGGTGTGGGGTGTCATTGGGTAAGTCGTCAAAAACATTGCGGGTGTGTTGAACCCTTTTTTCGATTCAGGTATACGTTTGCGAAACATTAAACTTTAAAGTGCCAATTTTTACACTCCCTCCCGCATAGAAGGATTCGCCGACCAAGGCATACTCTCACTATCCCAGACGACCCCACAAGCCTCCTCCAGGAGAGTACTACGAGTATTGTATAGTAGAGAATCCAGTACTTTAGCACACAAAAACAAAAACCGACCGCTCCTTCCGTCCTCGCCGCCGAGCCAGATGTAAAAAAATAAAAAAATCTGTTGAAAACTACAAAATTATTATAATACTACGACTTTATGTTTTCCTTTGCAGGGTAGCTAGAGAGGATCGAGCGGCACATAAGCGTTGTGGGGTATTGTTGGACCCCTTAATTAAAAAGTGAGTTTGTTGAGATGTTTGATTAATTTATTTATTGTACATAGTTTCGGTTTTCATTTATTTATATTTGTTTTTTTTTTTTATTGTTTTATTTATTTTGTTATAGTGGGATTTATCTAAGTCGGTAGGTGTGTACGTGGCATCACAGCGGGCCCTATCAGAATACCAGGGCCGCGGTATTTTTTTTTTTAAATTTCGCCACATTATTTATGCTGAGATAGGAGCCTTTTTGGCCTCGCACAGGTCGTCTTTATTTGCTGCATTTTTGTTATTTTTTTTTGTTTTTACTTTCTGTTTGTATTTTCTGTGCGTGTCCCAAATAAAATATTTTTCTTTCTTTCTTTCTTTCTTTCTTTATGTTTTCGGTTACAACAGCAGAAATAACTTTTTTTCATAGTTATTATAATTTTGCGGGTCGATAGAAATAATTCTGTGCATTCGTAAATATTCACCCCAACTAACACCCTTCACTGTGTGTGGCCCGACACGTACATGTTAAAATATGACGTATAAGTGTTTGTATAAACCTATTTACAGAAATATAATCATCATTTATCATAATCTAAATGTTTGGTTTATAAGCATTGTCACTTACGTACGTATCGTTTGAGTATGTTTTTCATCTCCAACAAAGGACCGTTCGACAGATTTGAATGCGTAAAACGTTTAAAACATTCAAGGAACAAATCAGTTAAAATTAAAATATTTAACTCAACTGACAATTTTACGATTGAAAATAAAACTCGCATTTTAAACGAGTCAAAAGCTGAACACGATCTGTGTCAAAGAATCGAAATGTCAGAACCAATGGAGCATCAACAGATAGGAAACTTCACAGCTTCAGAAAGTCCAGGTTTTATTAAACAAACCATTAATAAAGTACCGAATCATTTACGAGCCATTTCTTACGAAAACAACATTACGTTAATAGAAAACAACAAGATAAATTAAGGCAAATTAGATGATGGTTAAAAGGAGACCGACCTGGGATAAAAAAATATGGAGATTTGTTCAATGCTGGATAAAGTTATTATTTTATCATTTTGCTACCTACACATTCGATTAAACGTAAAGGTGCTCCGTCACCGGGAACATTCACCTGTAATGTAACCTTTACCTGCGACCTAGCCGTGTTACTTCTATCTATTTAATGATATGTCCTATCCTACCTATCCTACTAGTTTCAAATATACAATATGGGCATGGGCATGTGACCGCCCATATTTTTCTGAATATTCATGAAAAACTATCGAAAATAATCCCTAAAAGGGGGTCTCCCTTTAATATTTTTCATGTTATAATTTTTTTATTTTTTGCGTAGCGTTTGTCTTATGTCCGATGTTATTGGCTCGATTTCGATTTTGTTTATTATTTCTAAAAGCTTATGAGTTATATCAGATTACCTAACATAATTTATAAAAATTTACCTGTGAAATTATTTATTTTAATTAACTATGATATAAAAACACAGACGAAGACATTATTAAAAAAAAAAAAACAATTTAAGTCCATATAATAATAGGGGGGAAATAAAAAAATAAAAAAAATCAAAGATAGACCCGTCCTTTTAAAGTTGATTTTCTTAATTTTTTACACTACCCAGCAGTTGACGCGTAGGCTACTTATAAAACCCTAGCCGTTACAGTAGAATCTTAGATTACAAGCGAATGCGAGTCTCTGTCCAAATATAATAAGTGTTTATTAGATTTAATTTGATTTGATTTGATTTAATTTAATTTAAGTATCTCTAAATGTTATATTTTCTTAATTTTTTAATGATTGTTTATAAATTTAATTTATTTTTTACTTTCCTTCCATTTTTCATGTGTTAACTTTGTTAGCTTAGTTTTTAACTTTATTGTGCATGCTGTGGCCTCCTATAATTGAAGGAGTACACTTACTCAATACCCGATATTGCCCTTTAATTATGTGTCATGTATTGTGTACATCTTTTGTTGGAGATCCTAAATAAATAAATAAATAAATAAATAAATAAATGCTCCCGGTGAGGAACCACCCTAATAGAATAGATTAATCAAATGCTTTCATCGCAACATTTTTTTTTATTTTTTATTATTTAATAATGTCGGGCATTTTTTTTGTTTTTTGTAAGTTCAAATAAAACAACTCCTTATTTATTTTCGGACGTATTATAATTTGAGATTCAGAATTAACTTAACTTCTATTTCACAATCATTTTAAATGTAAACGTTTCTATTCGGATTTCAATCTATAATTAGCTTATTGATACATTGCATTTGTACTATTTTTAACTGCAGTTAATTTACAACTAGGTACACAGGTGTGCTTACAACAATAGGCCTGGCACGGGTTCAAATTCACGATCGATTGACCGGAATTCCAATTAGTCATTGAACCAATTGCTATGACACTAATCACAACTTATTTAAAGATCAAAACGTTTTGACATCGTCTTTTCTAGCACTGTTAATAAGGAATGATTAACTAAAATGAATTAATTTTCGTAATCATGATAAATGCTAAATAGATGATGATGAAAATTCAGCAGCAGTATTAATCAATATCACAAGGTGGAATGAACTCTACACTATGGTCATCCAGTCGTCTGCGATCTTCACTCAATGCCTATCCGTCAAAGGACTTGGCTAGAGCAAACATGTGAAAAGATTATGGCTATGAATCCTTTATCTTTCGTTGTTAGATTCAGTATTCTCCAAATTCTGTCCATCGTCACTTAAAATACTATCTAGTATATTATTGTCCTCTTCACTTCTAGACGCACTGTCACCAGTTTTCCCAAGCACTTCGTTTAACACGTCGTCATCATTGACTTCACCGTTCACCTCGACATTGTCATCATCTGCAGCATTCGCCACTTCCGCACTTATTAACTTATTTTCTTCAATTACTTCAGGAATAGAACTGAGGAGGTCATTAGTAACGTCATTATTGATTTTGTCTTCTTCTTTACCTGCCATTTCTTCTACTTCGTTATTATCTTCATTTATTTCATTATTTACTCCTTCGATAATTTCGTCATGTATATCTTCATCCATTTGGTCATCTACTTCTTCATTCATATTTTCATTTACTTTTGTCGCTTCTCCATTTTGTTCTTCATTTATTTCCTCATTATCTTCTTCAGTTTTGTGAAATTCTTCAGCTTCTTTCGACTCATCTATTGTTTCCTGTCGGTTTACTTTTAAAGTCGATCTTCTAGACTTATTTGACTTTACTCTAACTTCTTTAACCGGTTCTTCTTCATCATCAGTCATATCACTAACTGGTGCACCGATTCCACCAGTTGCTTCGCTTAAGGCTTTGCTTTTTGCTAACCGTTCTTTTCTTTCTTTTCTGGCCTGTTCCTTGACTTCCCACAACGAAGGTTTACGTTTTGTGTTATCTTCTTTTTCTTGATTTCCATCTTTACTGAAGTGTATAATGTCTTCGGTGTATCGCATTGCTGGTAGAGGAGGATATTTGTCTCTGGAAAAACAAGGTTACTTTACAATGCAGAAAGTTTTAAGTTAAGAAAGATGGGTCTTCGTGCGAAAAATACAGGGTGTAAGGGAAATCGATGTGCAAACTGTTACCAATAATTTTGCGACCCATTTTAGATCAACCAGTGTGGAAATTTTTCGACGGTTTATAAGAAAGAGTCAGATGTCACATACATTTTTAAAGGTTTTCACTATTGTATGAAACAGCTATTTTTTATAATAACCGCCGAAAATCTTCTAAGTTGGGAGATCTCTTATACGGGCAACAAAAATACATCCATATTTTTATCAAGTGGGTTCTGGTTCTTAGTCTAGTTTAGAAAGAGAAGCGTTAAAAAGTTTAAAGATCACAAGGTTTCGAAGGAGGTGTAAATGATTGTACTGCTGGCACCTCTACAAGCGCTAGGTGACAATTTGTTGATAGATTGATGATGATGATCCTAAATTCCTAGGCCATCAGAGTCAGTGTCGGAGTCCCAGCTAAAAACAAAACATGAGTTACTATATCTACATCTTTATTGCTATGAACTAGGCAAGCTAAACCAAGCAAAATATAAATTTCATGTGGTTTAAGAATTCCACCAGTAATTTTATTTCAAAGTTCTTCTCGATTAGGTTTTTTCCTTATTAGATTTGAATCACAATTACTTTGTTCTTTATCCAGATTATGCTTGTAGCACCTACATTAATGTATTTTTTGTATAAATGCTTTCTTATTTATCGATGTTTGTTTTCACTCACCTGCGCCCATCTTCGTATTTGCTTGGCACCATAAAACAGTTGGATTCTCTATAGATAAATCTTTTCCGACTAACCCAAGGCCATTTTAAACTCCAGAAGTGGCTCTGAAAAGTGATTAAACATCGCTTATTAAAATATTTTCTTGGCCTTGTGTAGTTAGAACTGATATCGTAATAATATTAGCGAGTCCCCGGCTATAGATTTAATTTAAAAATACTTTGTAAATGAATAGCAACAGAAATAAAGAGCTGATAAATTGATGAGAGATGAGAGATTGATGAATTGTTTTGTTGTAGCTATATTGTTCGGCAATATTTGCCCAAAACTTTTGTACGAATGGTAAATATACATAATGTTCCCTCTCAAACAAATAACGGATTATCAAAAATAGAACGAACAAAGTAAGGCCTTTTGTACAAACGTTTTTCTTCCCGTGAAAAGCTAAGGTTTATTCGCCATGTGGTGGCATCTACATCACCACATGCGAACTACGCATCAAAAAACACAAAATCCTGCATCACGCAATTAGAGTGTACCACGCGATCGACATACACATAACTTTCTGACATCAATCGTTGAGCAGTTGCCCGCCAGACATGACACCCGTCTGGTCGGAAGACCCTTCCTTTTCTATAGAGAATGAGTGAACTTTATACCCTCTTCCTCATGTTACGCATCACTATGGAAGCTTGTTGACAGACACGTTTTTTCTACGGCGCGGTTTGACCGCCGCCGCGCCGTATGTATCACAGTCGTCAGGGTTGTATGGATCACTATGGAAGCTTGTTGACAAGCGCGTTTTTTCTGGGGCGCAGTTTATAAACCGAATCGTAAACAAACCGTGCCGTGTACAAAGGGCCTAAGCCTTTTCGAACATATTGTTACAAATATTTGAGTGTATATTATTCAGAGTATTTTAGTTATTATGCCTACGGCTATGGAGTGTCCCTGATGGATTTTTTTTATATTTTATCTACTTTAATATCCATTTATTCACAAAAGTTTTATTTACGGTATTAAAAGTAAGCCCAGGAAAATAAGACTTTATCTGCGAAGTTTTCTCACTGGGATTATTTTTATTTACAGTTTTAACATAAAATATATCCTACGGCTGCCCTCAGCCCCCAGATCCCCAGGTCACATTGCATCGCCTCACCCCCCTCACTTCTACTTACTTCATTTTCGCTTAGCGTTCTTTCTGACTCTCTTTTCTTTTTGCTCGGCTCCTTAGGGTCATAGCGTGATACTAAATAGCCTTCCTCTAGACATGGATTTCAAATCAAGAATCATCATCAAAACAAGTTTTTTTCAAATCTGACGGTTAGTTACAGAGATTAGTGCGATCAAATAATAAAAATAAAAATACATGACTGTGTGCAATTCAAACTTGGTAGAAGTGAAACCTTAAAAAAATTCACCACGGTTGTTGTGATGCCTTTTCTCAAGCTTTGTACTACGCATGCGCGCACAAACACGTATTAACAAACGTACAACGCTGAGGCCCAAGCAAACTCCCACTATGCCTTGGTAAACACGAGTGGAGGGCGTACGAAGCAGAGCACAAAGAGAACCACGAATATAAGAAACACTGTATAATGCTTCCTATCTCATTTTCTACCACGTTAAATCTTATCAATTTATGTGTCCGTCTCTTTTTACTGTCGCTTTTTCGTTTCAACGACTTCCAAATCACAACGATGCTAAAGAAGTTTTCACTTCAAAAAACTCTTCTAATTGAGTAATTTGTAAACGCGGTAAATTGGTAAGGAATACGTACACAATAATTATGCAATATTACTTATCCCCCATAGCAAATAACGTGATAATACATAAATAATAATAATAATACATTCATTAAAACACAATATAAGTATATTCGATGGAATAATTGTGTAAAATTTGAACAGAATCTGTTCAGTAGTTTATCTTTAGCTAATCCGGAACATACATCCAAAGAAATATCAGAATCTTTCTCACTCTTTAATGGAATAGGAATATACATACACTGAATGAATATTCCAATACGATTTCTAAAAAAGGGTCCCAAAAAAAGTTTTTTCTACTTAAATTTACATTAACACAATCAGCATAGTACCTCTACTTATAATTGACTATAACCTTTAACTGTCTATTAATACAGACCTATAACTGTCTGTTAGTCCCTTTTTTTTTTGGGTGTGGAATTATCAAATAACTTCTCCCGCTCTTGTGTCAGACTCTTACTGACTAAAACCCACCCGTGTTCCTTCAGTTACCAGTACGTTGCCAGGGGCCACGGTATCCCTTTCGGCTTTTCCCGCGCCTGCCGGGGGGCAGGCATTGGTCCTAGCGGACCTCGTCAGTTGTGCCGACATGTCTTTGAGGCACGCGTGGAATACAACGCGCCGACCCGGACCTTGGCCTACCATGCCATACCATGGCCTAGACCAGGGCCGGACGCGAGAGATCACCACCACCAATCGCCTCCACGAGGACATGGCGATGCTCCGCCCAAGTCACGCAGCCCTCCACCGTGTCCTCCGGGCGATCAACACAATGATGACACCCGGGCGTTTCCTCCCGTCTTATCCGGAACAGGAACCTCCCGAAACAACCGTGTCTGATGAGGACCTGCGTTAGGCGGAAGGTGAGGACGCCGTAGCGCCTCTCTAGCCACTCCTCAAAGGGAGACTTTTCGCCACAATTTTGGCGTGCCCAGTTTGTTAGTCCCTTAGAGCTTTATAACTAGTTAATCTGTTATATTATGTCATATTTAATCATTGTAATAATACGTACCACTCTAGCGCACACCTTCCTTTTCTTGGCCTTCTCTTCTTCAATTCGCCTTTCCTCCTCACTGTCGTAGCCATCGATCTGTATGAGAGAATTATCTTTGATTATTTGTCCAATACAACAATAAAATTAACAAACCATTTTTTACATTGTTGTATCATCCTATATGTTGAAGTTTTGGAGATCAAATCTGATGACACACCTCATTATTATTTCAAACTAGTTGACCCGGCGGACGTAGTTCTGTCCTTTCATTAGTTCATACAAAAATCCCACAGAAAAACGGATGTTCAGTTTTGATTATTTTCCAGGGAACTTCTCCAGTTTTTCTTTAATAATAATTAATAATTTTGTGACCCAGCAAATCTTGTAATGTACTTACAAGGGGATCTTCGTAACAGTAGTAAGAGTCTTCTTCATCTTCAGGCCTGCGAAGAAAACACAAATCATTTTAAAAGTCAGCACTTTTGAATAATTAGGAATGTAATAAAAAATATGCGTCCCATCCACGCAAAACGGCGATTGCTCAGCAAAATGCTGTAACCCGATGCGAGATACAGACACAGCGCTGATTCATGATTTATTTATTGCATAATTAGAACCATCTATATCCGTAACTACCTTAGCGCATGCCCCTTAATGTATAATCTCACTTCTTTCAGTGAAAAATAATACTAACCCGATATATACTATACCCGGTCACGCAGGGGGTCGTCAATATGTCATTCCATAGGTAATTGCTGAAAACCAGCGCTGTTGACATTGGGTTCGTCCGAATTTCACAGCAATTCGCTGAGCAATGACCTGTTCTTGCACAGATGCGACGCACAGCATTATTTTTCTTAATATTTGTTACAAAAGTAGTTAACTCTGCAATTAGCATTTTGCTTTTTTTATGTTTGTGTTGTCATTTGCCAATGTCACAAGAGTGCTAAGAGTACGTAATATAGTCTTTGGCCTTGACATCAACCAATGAACAACATTTTTTTTTTTTTAATTTATTGGTTGATACAGGGCCTATGGCTACTTTTGTATGTGTGTATTTTATGTCTTTTTGCTTTTTTATGTGCGTTTTGTTTGTGCAGAATAAACAATTTTTCTTTCTTTCTTCTAATTATATCAGATTTGTTGATTATTTTTAGGGTTCCTTAAAGGGAACCCTTATAGGACCACTCGTGTGTCTGTCTGGCTGGCTGTGTGTCTGTCTGTCCGTCTGTCACAGCCAATTTACTCCGAATCTAATGGACTGATTAAGTTGAAATTTGGTACACATTTGTATTTCTGTGACCCAAACACGAACAAGTAACGTAATTATATGAATTTTGAATAAAGGTCAAACATGAAAAATAAAAATAAAGTGTAGCAAACTGTACCGTGTGACATATGAAATGAAAGGGTTTGTTGCGAGGATATCAAATATTTTGTATTAATAATTATATAATATATTATTTGCAGTTGGAATGTATGTGAGAATATATTTTTCAACAACAATATTAAGTTTGTTCTTGGGGTAAATTCATCCCAGCTACGGAACCTTCCATTGTACGTGATCCGACACGCAACTGGCCTGCTTTTTTTTAAATCCTGTTTTTATATAAGTCTACGTGCTGATGTTAATATTTTTTTATGAATTTACTTAATGTTATTAATACAGTATGAAATTTTTATTTATCAATTCTTGAAATTAATACAATATCCCTTGGTAAGACTGGTCTTGGTGGAACGGGGTCTTCATCTCTTATAAACTTTCCTATCGCAGGTATGCCAGAAGAAGACATTTCCTTAGGAATAAGCATTACCTTTGTACGTTTTCAGTTCTTTTCTTCTTCTCAGGTTAAATAAAACAAATCACTCATTCATCACACACCCACACTACACATTGTATACAATACCATACTCTACACATATAAATTGAATGCATCTGAGTACAAGATAGACAAGATGTTTAGTTGACTTTATTGTATTGGAATAACATTCGATTATTGTCGCTTCAAAAATCTTACCGACTGATGTTATGTATGTGCCCACCTAAAGTACCACTTTGTACGTTATATAGTTGTAAGACGAAGGAGACTAGTCTCCACGACACAGGGAATCCTAGTGTGGAGGCTAGTGCTATTTACTGTACCGTACTGGTTTCTTGAACAATAAAGTTTTTTTTTATTTTTTATTTTATTTTAAATGCTTCGTGCATACAAGAAAAGTACTCACGATGTAACAGACAGCTTGAGATGGATGCCCGACTCAATAATGATGTCGTGTGCCTGCTGTATTGTGAGGGTCGAGGTGTCCAGGTCGTTGATCCTCAGCAGCTTGTCTCCAGGTCTGATGCCCGCCTTCTCCGCTCGGCTGTCCGGTTTCACCTGAATGAACACCACAGCATCATCAAGACTGTAAATCCCGAATGTTTAGGCAGAGGTTCACCTGTAATAAGGGCGAGCCTATTTCCATCAACAGGCCACAAATCCAGACTCCGGACTGCTACTGAGAAATTTGTAATGGAAAAACCCAATAATTACACTTTGCCCGACCTGGGAATCGAATCCAGAGCCTCACACTCAGAAGTAGCGCTTGTAACCTCTAAACCAATAAGGCAGTTCGTATGAATAGGTATATAATAACATACTGCCTAGCCCCAGAGTACTTTACTGAAAGGCAAAAGGTTTATTTTAAAACCAATTTAAGCATTTTGGCATAAAACTGGAATAAGTAATTGCGTAATATACGATCGAACAGAACCTGCATCGTTTTGAAACATATTGCTAATCCATTACTTCATAAGTTCGAAAAACAATCTGCTCAACAACGTAAATAACGCAATGAATGTTGTTGAACTGTCAAAATTAAACATATAAGTCGTATTCGTTCACGGAAATGTGTTGCGTAATTAGATAGCTGATGCTCTAGACGCTACTGTACTATATAAAGGAAATATTTTGTACTATAAATTGTCAACAAAACCCTTTAGTCATCATATCAATGTCTTTTTGACTACCAATATCATCTCGTTAACATGATCCTCCTAATGATGGACACTGCTCATTAAAATCACTAAACTTGACAGACAGATTGGTGCAGCTAATCGTGATTAGCAGAAGAACTCAAAATGCCATCTCTTAAGAAGCCCCATCTTCTCGAAACAAGTTGCTTGCCTGTGGCATTTAATAAAATTGACGCACGAAATGACTCGATTTTATTCTATTCCGAAAAATTACAGCTAACTTATATATACGTAGTGTTCCACTATGAAACTGAATGCCATTTACAAGGTTCCACTGATAAACACAAAAACGAACGAAAAAAAGTTTGGTACAAAATACCTCTAACATAAACTATGAAATAAATAGTACACGATCGACTAATACAAACCAAAATTCGTTTAGACGAAAACTATTTATTTTCAACTTTCATGGTTGCTTGAACTTATGGTATGCCACAGGCAATCAAATCAAACCGCGTAAATCAGTCAACCAACAAGGGATCACAGTAAGTACAAAATTAAAAACATACAAATAAACATATTACAAGCTTCGATTGCTCAGTACGTGAACCATGCAGCAATGGTTCAGGTACTGATAATCGAACCTCCGCGCAAATACCACTGGAGCTAGCCCGAACCCTGCGCACCAGGGATGTGCATCGTTTTTGGATAGTATCATTGAACACAGTCTATGTACTTGCTACTCGTCGAACATCACTGATGGGCTACAGAATCGGGGCAGCCTCATCAGCATCCTGAACACATTATTATATTGCACTCGCAAGGCGTTGTACTGTCTACATGTGAATGACACCCACAGGCTACTGGTGGAAAATCATGTACAAATATGCTCTGTACATTGCATGAGGTATTTTTTTTTATATTTTTTTTATATGATCAGTTGTTAACTATTGAATATTCTATATTACATTTTAATTTATAAATTCTAATTTGCAATTTTTAATTATTGGAATAATGGATAAATTTATGATTATTTGATTCAATTTAAAAACCTACCTACCTACTTGTACGCCGTTAAGGCAAAACATGACTGTAACATCATTTTATTATGATATCTTGCATACCATGTGTGTGTATACTCATGTTTTGAACAAATAAATGATCTCTTTATCTTTATCTCTTTACATTGTTGTTTTCACTTCAGTGGTACAACGAACAAACCTGCGGGCCAGCCGCAGACAACGCTCTGCGCTCTTGCTCTATGTCTGCATCGTCTTTCAGATCAGAAGACCCTTCAACAACAAGAGGGGAAAGGAAGACCTCACAAGTTATATGCATTATTATCTTTATACTTACTAAAGTAACTCTCAAAGGAGTCTTATAAAATATTCCGCCGGCCAAGTCGAAGCCCCAGATGGTGTCTTCAAAGCTGACCCTCTCGTGGATGCCTTCGTTCTTCGACTCCCACGAGGGTTTGTTGAGCTCCCCTGCTAGAAGAGCCGCCTCCTCCGCCTTCAGCTTCGTGTGCCTCATAGAAATCGCCATGTCTGGTGGCATTACCCTGGGGAAGAGAAAAATAAAGTAAGTTAAGGATAGAAATGAGGTGCTGGGGAGTTTGTAGTGCGTATTTTTTTTCCATATTGAGTGCTGGGAAGTCTTAAACAGTAGATTTTGGTACTTTTACTTATTTTTTTTTTGATGTGGTTAAAAATAAAACTTGAACATAATAAACATCAAACAAATTAGTAGCTACCTATAGTCAGAGATTGTTAGGCCCCGTTCACACGGCGATGATAAGTAAAATATTTTACGGTTAATAGTTGGGATCACAATTTTGAATATAAGTCAATTTGAGTTTGATTTCTGATAACAATTATCAATTTACTCATAAATTGGGAGACTTTTAAATAGGTTAAAAAAAAATTTGAGTGATCACTTTCCAAGTTGAACTATTTTTAACCGATTTCCAAAAAGGAGGAGGTTCTATGTTGTAGGGTATGTATTTTTTTTTAATGTCCGCCCTCTTGTTTCTCTGTCAATTGTGAACCGATTCTGAAAATTATTTTTTGTATGATAGGGGTTTTTTCTCAAGTTGGTCCCATATCAATTTTATCATCTTTGCTTGGATAGTTTTTGAGTTAGCTTCAATAAAACTTATTTTTCCCACTTAGTATATACTCGTATGTGGATGATATGATGATAACTTCCTGTCACTGTTATTTACATAGCAGGTGGTGGTTTTCGAGTTTGTGGTAATACAGTTAAAAAAATTAAAACTTTTTGAAAATAGAACCTAAAACAAGCGATATCCACGGTGGATTTTTCAACTCAAAAAGTACAAAATGAAGAAAAAGCTTTAACTAACCTGTAGCGAGAACTCAAAGGGGCACATAACAAGCGACTAACTTTTTGTAACTGCTAGTTGTACCGTGTAAAAAAAAAAAACATAAAACCACATATAAAATACTCGCGTAGTTTATTTCGCCTGTTACGTTTGTATATATAAATCATCTGAAAGTAACGATGAATTGAGAGGAAATTTTTCAACTAGTCGGAACAAACCATAACTTAAAATCTAATCTAATACAGAGAATAGGCCTCTTCTATATTTATGCGTAGTACTTATAAAACAAAGTAGCTTTTCGTCTGTTTGTCTGTGTGACCGCGTTGTTCTTCTGAACTACGCAACAGATTTTGATGCGATTTTCACCATCATTTAGAGATTTTATTATGGAAGGTATTTATACCACATGATTTTTTTTACCGTCTCGAAAAAAATTTAGTAGTTTTAGGTGAACGTAGTAGAAGCATATGGCACAGTTTTTTTTTTTTTTTTTAACTGTAAAATTTCGAAATTCAAATCATACGCACCCTACTAAATGCACGGAATTTATCAATTAATTCGTAGCTTTCCTTAGCGGCCGATAGTTAGTCGCCGCACTTAACGTCGGCCTCTTTGATATCCTTTCGCAGGCGCACAAGCCGCTCGCGCATCCCCCGCCCGCCCGCGTGGTCAATGCTACTAAGCAAATATTCCCGGGTATGGCTTCTGTTCCACTTACACAACACACCATATTATTCTCGAGACGGTAAAAAAATTCAGCCGGTATAGGTATATAATACATTAATACAGGGTGGGGATTTAGCCACCTGCATCCGGCAAGGGGGTGATTCTACCCGTCTAAACAACTTTTACCTTGAAACTCATATCCGATTCGTGAAAAAAAAACAAATTCTTATACACCAGTAGACAGAATATTTCGATACACGTATGATTTTTTTTTACAAATCTTATTTTAGTACGACAGGTAGAATCACCCCCTTGACGGATGCAGGTCACTAAATTGCCACCCTGTATTCGTTAGTTTACTAACATATAAAGAAATCTTGACGTTTTGCCAAGTCGTAGAAACCATGCGAAACAGAGGCGAGTCGCTAGTCTAGTAACATGACTGAAATAACAAGAAAAATACGACAAAGGAAAACGAAGTTTCAAATAAGCCATGTTTAAAGGTACCGGACAAAGTTGACATGCTAATTAGGTCCCATCATGGGGGGTGTCCATTTTAATGATAATAATATTCATAAAAATGATGTTGTGTCTGAAGGCCACTATGAAACAAAGCGTTGAAAGCGCTGCCCCTTAAGACAAGGAGGCAGGGACCGGTGTGGCCACGAGCGGTCGACTTCACAGACAGACGTGTTACTGAGGAGTTTGTTCTACCACTTCTTCTTGCCAGCTAAAATACTAAAAAGTGGTGAATGGCAGTCTTCTGTAACTTGACTGTCAAAAACTATTGGTCAGCCAAATTTTATAATAAACGATTTTCTAATTTTTTTTTTATTCTGGCGATTCAACCTTAACTAGCATAAATATTCAGCCATCGTTTGTTCACTATCTTGGTTCTGCTTGAATGTTTTTGGGATTTATATCAAAGTAGCTTTTGGCAGCTACTTCGCCCGCGTGGAGGTCGGAAATTATCCCGCAGGAGAGGAAAAAAGTATCTTATATCCTAACCCAGGTTAACCCAGGTTATGGTTTACCCATGTGCCAAATTTCATCCAAATCCGTGTTGTTTTAGCGTGAAAGCGAAACTAACTCACTATCGCATTTTTTACTTTCCTTTACAAGCTAGTGACGATACATTGATAAGAGTCTAGAGAACACTAAGCAATATTTCATGCTACCATTACAGCGTATTAGCTATTCTTTCTGATTGGAAATCAGATTCCCCGTGGGAGCGTAGGTTTGGATCCTACCGGCTGCGCCATGTCAGATTATGCGGAACGTGAATCAAACTTATACAAGCTACATAAATGACTGCCACATTTAAAAGTTATTTTTTATGCCAGTGTTAAGTTTCAATTTATTAATACATCATTGTTGCCTAATGTGCTGGCAACGCTGAAAGATTCGATATGTCAAAATGGCGGAACAGCGGCCTTCTGGGTGGGGCGCTGATGACGGAACGCGCGCCGGGCCAATGACTGTGTCGGTTAAAACATAGATTGGCACTATATTTTCACAATTAGTTTTATTGTAATTATTCGATTATTAAGTAAATAGTGATACTATGTCGGGAATAAGAGATGTAATGATACGGTGCGTGTAGAATATTGAATTTGATGTTGGCAAAGAAATATAAATGAATGACAAAATATATTGGTGTTTCATATTATTCTCCTTATCCTTGAAATATTGTAAATAAGTACTTTTAGATTAAGATATTGGGGTAACGACTTTAAGATTCATTTGGGGATTTGCATCTATTTTGAGATTAAACAATTATATTCGGAATTAAATAATTTTTTTTAGAGCAAGAATAATTTTTATTATACCAGCAACACTATTATCAATGTACCCACTTATGAATATCAATCACAAAAAAAATCACAGTCGGAGAGACCAATAACCGCTAGTTCTCTAGCCATACTGTTTAAAGGTCGGTGTACAAGATGGTCCCTGTTTAACATAAGGCCGGCCTACACTCCTCACTCCGGGCAGTTACTAATAAGGAGAATGACTGTCTTTGATATACTACCAAGTCCATGATTATTCTACCTTTGTAAGTCTCATCTAACATGGTTAGTCTTTTAATGAGGTGGATTTGCGTAATCAGTATCATATTATTAGGTAATGAAAATACTTTGATTCCTCCGGTGGGATTTTCTTTTCGTTTGAAAGTAAAAACAGCATAATTATTATTATTTCAATTGTAAAATAAAATGTATTTCTTTTTTCATAAAGGCACTTTCATGAATTTTACATTTATTTAATTTGACACAGAAAACAAAATCTCTAGAAGTATCTTAATTCTTATTATTACTAACAAAATATAATAGCACCCATTCGCGTAGCTCACAAAACCAACGCTACGAGCAGAGCTACGGCGTAGCACGGGCTAGCTACGAGAACAGTGGCCTCTACGAAACAGCAAGATGGTAGCGGAACTGACTGCGACTTTTCATCCTTATGACTTAAGTAAGAAAGGTGAAAATTGGACAACTACCAGAAATAGACTATATAATACTTTTTATCAATCTTCTCAGCTCATTCACTACTAATGACAATAATGTGAGTGATATTTATAAACAGTACTATAAGTAGTTATAAATGTGGCGTCTGATTAGTGCCAATGTACTGTTCGACATTGCTTGGACATCTGCCCAACTTCAAAAAGAAGAAAATGATGACAAATTATAGAATTTATGACTTGAGCCAGAAAATCTAGAAAAGAATTTGAAGAGACAGAAGCTATTATGAGTGTGTTATCGAATAATAATAAAATACATGTTAATGCTGTTTCTACTTCCGAAAACAATTGAAGGTTTTTAACTGATTTTGTAGAAGAAGCCATGAAGTTGAAGCTAAGAAGCCGGAAAGAACCGGAGTTACCGACTTAGTTAACCGGACTTACTTACTTACTTTCTGAGTTTATCTCGGACATTACTGACATCGGTGAAGGAAAACACCGTGAGGAAACCTGGACATATAGTTAATATAAGTCTGAAATCACCAACCCGTCTTGAGCAAGCGTGGTGATCAATGCTCGTGCCTTCTCTGTATGAGAAGAGGCCTTTGCCCTGCAGTGGGACAGTAACAGGCTGGTATTCGTTTATTATTATTAACCGGAGTTAGCTAGCAGAGTAAGCAAGCTGAAGGAGCAGTGGACTGGCAATGTACTCGTAGGTCAAAGGACGGATGGCCAGTGGAGCAAACGAGTCCTGGAGTGGAGACCGCGTATCGGCAAGCGTAGTGTAGGACGCCCCTAAGCCTTAAAAGGTGGATGGTACAGACTGGATATAGAAGGCAGAGGACAGGCTGTTCAGGGTGTGCAGTCTGGGAGAGGGCTAAATCCAGCTATTGACCGCGATAGGCTGAGTAGGTTTTTATAGTTCCAGGAACACAATACCTACAGGACCGAAATAATACTTTGGAAAAGAAACGAAAATAATACTTTTTCCACGCATTCCCTACGACTTATTTTTCACAATCACCCATTTTCAATAATTGATGTGTCATAAAGGTACATAAAGTCAAATCCTAAAAATAGTTTTTGTTTACAAATGATCTTGACATCAACATCTATTGATCAATAATCTATTTAGGGACGAGATTAATAATTATGTTAATTACTAACAATTAATTTTGATTTCAATGTTACGTTGAAAATAGCACAAACGGGAGCAATAAGGTATATCAATACAATTATTAATAAGTAGTAATAATAAATAAGTAGTGCAGTTACATGGAACTTAAACATAACTGGCAAAATGTGGGTGGGGATTACAGGCGTAATCTTACGATATTTTATGTAAATAAGCAGCTCCTAACCTAACCCATTTAATCAGGGTGTAGGACACCCTGATTAAATTACTGCAACCAACTTAAACATACAGATAGTTTTTAAAAAAACCCAAAAATTAAAAAGAAGATCATTCATTAAAAAAGTCGATCATCATGAATATATCTGCTTCGTTGTTATACGAGCATTTAAATATTCTCCGTTCCATAAAAATGAATTGAAAAATATAAATGTATCGGCCCTAAATAATCTGTAGATGTGAAATTAAGTTGGTCGCAGAAAGTATTTCCACATTAAAAATGTTCTGACTGCAATAACGCACTTACCAAACTTTGAAGGCACTGATGAGTCTAATTGTAATAACTTTGTTGCACTTTTAAACTGATTAAGTTGTGTTTTTTTTTAATAAACATTCTAAAACGCCAAGAAGGAGAGGGTTTTCGACATATCACCAATGTATTACGGACCTCAGGTGAGATGCAGGCCAAGAGCTCCCCTGTTATGGTAAAAAAAGCCTTGCCTTTTCCTATGTTGGGGTTGGCTTCCAGTCTAACCGGATGCAGCTGTATACCAGTATTTTACATGGAGCAACTGAGAAGGGGTCCATTATCATTTTAATAAAAAAAGAGCAGTGCTAGCCTAGTGGTATAACCGTCGGACTGCCAAGTCATAGGTCTCGAGTTCAAACCCAAGGCACGTACCTCTGACTTTTCGGATTTATGTGCGTATTGTATATTTATCACTTGCTTCAAAAACGGTGAAGGAAAACATCGTGAGGAAACCGGCATGCCTGAGAGATATTTCTCGACGGTATGTGAAGCCATGTCAGAGGCCCATGGGCGGCTTTAAAACTCTGATACCAGGTTAGTCACTAACCACACGAAAAGAAGAATAAAAAACTTCGAAAAGCAGAATATTTTACCCGACTGCAGCAAAACACTAAAAGTAGTATCTTCAATAAATCCGCAAGTATAAGAAACTTTTGAACACAATCACGGCGTGCACTGGTCACTAAGTAACGATTACGGACACATAGTGAGCTCACCTCACTGCGTCTCGTTCGGATGGGCGCTGAATCACTCAATACAAAGAACATTAACACACTGAGCCAATTAATATTGATTTAGAAGCTAGTGGGCGTTATTCGACAACCAATACTCACCGGTCAATCTAAAGGGTCGGTTGCACTTTCAATTGGTAATTTTAAACAAGCAATCAACAGATAACTAACATAATTTTTAAGTAGGTATACTAACATAAATATGGATCACTGTATCTGAATTAAATAATAAATTAAATTAATAGTCAGGTTAACACGCTAATCTCTTTACACCGTAAACTCTTTAAACCAAACCGGACCTGAAGTAACAATTTTTTTTTTTTTTTTTTCCTTTTTCTAGGTCATCTAAATTTATTTTCTCTTTTATTTGCAGCTAAGGTAAAGTTGAAGATTTTGGAAAATTCTGTCCACATCCAATATATATTATTTCTGAGTATACAAAAGAATTTAAGTGTCTCTACTTTCTTCAGTCTTAATAATATTTTGATCTGTTCCTTAGCTGTTGTGATCGGTTAACCAAATTAACAACAAATACATTTTTGGTTGTTTTTGGCAAACATTCAATGGAATAAGGCTTTTGTCCAGTTGTGGGACATAATAAAAGGCTTTTTGATAGTTGTTATTTATGGTATGTCATCAATTATTATAGGCACATTTTATCGCAGTTCAGAACAGGACATTTGCCCCTCTCGAGTTGCGCCACACTACTTCCTCCCACAGTCACTTTTATAAAGTCAAAGTCAAACAATTTATTTCAATTAGGCACATAAAAGGCAGTTACGAACGTCAATTTTACAAAAAATAAAATTGATTCTAGTCGCCCCTTTCTAAAGGTAGTTTTCGTATGGAGAAGAATGGGCAAGAAACTCCGCCGTTACTCTTTTAAAATGTTTTTACAATATTTTGTACACATTAATTATATAATTATACTTAAGTGAAGACGATACATCTAGAATAAGATTACTATACCACGATAGCTAAAAAAGAATGAAAAATGAAGCAATGACAGTTATATTAATTTTGTGTTACGTACATGGCGCTCACATATTTACAAACATTGTTAAACTTCCAGTGATGCAGCGTAGTCTTAACTTATAGTGATGCAATCCGGCCTTATCACGACACATTATGAATGGAGAGGGCTACGAAAGCATGATCAAGGTAGTACATAAATAAATTGTTTGTAACAACACATTCAATCTTTAGATCGTAGGGTAGGTGATCTGATTGATGGCTCAAAAACTGTAACATGACTTACATACTCAAATTAATTGTTGTCTTCAATTCCCATACTTGGATAAAATACCCATAATAGGAATGTTGACTGGGAAAAAAGAAAATCTATTTAGTCCATCAGTTAGATAATAAAAAATACTTGACACGTATGTATTTTTTGCCTTATCATATTAATAAAGCATTAAAGTTGGGAAGTGCGGGCTCGCTAGGTCTCAAGTCAGTATAAAATCTACCGGGGAGTGACGAAATGCCACATTTTAACGTATTGCCTTCCAATATATTGCCGTAATCTTTCGATTACGTAAAAAAAGAAAAAATACAGTCATGTCCAATTTTTTTTAATAATCTACCTGACGGACAAAAAAAATGTTTTGTCTACATCCCTATTGGATAAAATACCCATAATGTGTCAGTTTTCCTGTAATGACTAAATTCTTTACATAACCTCAAAGCCAACAGTCGTAACGAATTAAATACAGAATCTCATCTAAATTGAGCCTTCAAATAAAACAGAGAAACAAAAGATCTCATAAAACACTGAAACAATGCGCCTAAATATAGTACCCTATTAATAACAAACAAACAAACACACAAACAATACAATACAGATTTATTAATTTGTCAGGCGCACAACTGGTACATCGATCCTCTCGACGTTCCTCTCCATGTGATGTCGCAACGAGTTCGTGCGCCAACTACATCTACTTTTACCCTTCTGTCACGTGGACATCGATAGATGTATTTCCCTGTCTGTCATGAATTATTTTGAAACTTATGAGGTGTCGAAATAAAAACGGTCTTTCCGTGGGTGTGATTGTAGGGGTGATTTATGATCTATTGGAAAGTACTATTCCTTATTCTATTATCAACTTGAACTCGTTTAGTAGGTACACGTGGTTTTGCAGTTATCAGTATGTGAAGATAATACGGGTGATAATGGGGACTAAAGACTATCGCCGTGCTTACTTAATAATCCATTAATTTGTGACAATTTTCGGTAAAAGCTAATGCTCTTTCAAACACTTAAAGCAGTTTATTAATAAACAATATACCTAAGTGCCTATGTATGTATAGTCACAGGAGATTGTCAATCACCCGTAAGTATGCCTGATATCCGATGAATCTTTCATTCATGCTCAAGTTGACGTGAAGCATCAATGTAAAATGTCAACTATCAGACTACGAACTTTGATTGACGGTTTAAAAAAAACCCTCTTGAAAATCGGTGCTTGTTCTATTTTAACTGACTTCAGAAGACGGGTAGGTTATGCATTTGGCGAGTCTTTTTTTATGATTTTGTAAACGTCAAAATCTCATTTTAAATAAATTTCCTGTAGTTTTGAAGAGACAACCGTTCTAAAACACTGCACCAGTCAGCACGAGTGACACGAGAATACATTGACGCAGTGAAAAGATTTGAGTCAGCAAGGTGCGTGGGCGCCGTCTCACTGGTTTACTTAGGTACACTTATTATCTACTAGCTGTTGCCCGCGACTTTGTTTGACTATGATTCAGGATGAATAGTAGCCTATGTCCATCTTTAGGTCATAGTCTACACATGTGCCAAATTTCATCCAAATCCGTTGAGCCATTTTAGCGTGAAATCGTAACAAACAATCAAACTCACTTTCGCATTTTAAATATTAGTTAGAATTATTTATCTAGACAATATTAGAATATAGAGCAATACTGTGATTTAGAGATTTTTTTTCTCAAATTAAACAACTACTTAAATAAATATAAAACAAAACAGCGTTCGAAATATGACAAAAATAAACGATTAAAATTAAATTGATGCAAACAATTAAGCCCTAATTATCAACAACAAAGTAGCCTTTTACAAATTAATATAATTAAACAACAATAAAATACTAATAGAAACGTGGTATTAAATCAATCGGAGAGCAATGAGACACGTCAGAATGACTGCCGTCGACCAAGTATGGCATGATATCCGCATTGCCGTGTCGGATACAGCTAGTTGCAACAGAAATAAATGAGATTATATGCGAGTTGGTGTATATATGCTCGCTTCGTACAATTATGGGAGGTGTAGCTTAGCCGTTGTGGGACTACTCAACACTGCGGATCTAAAGAAATAGAACTAAATCGTCGGATACAAAAAAAAAAAACGGCCCAGTGCGCGTCGGACCACGCACAATGAAGGGTTCCGTAGTTGGGATGAATTTATCCCAAGAACAAACATAATTTAGTAGTTGAGAAACATGTTCTCCTATACATCGATATAAGCACAGAACAGAAGATGTTGAGTTGTTGTGTGATAAAACAACAAATAATAATTTTCGAACATTTTCCCTTACTAGTGGTGGGAGACCTTGCTTTCTGGCAAATTTCATGATTCTAGGTCAAAGGAAAGTACTCAGGAACGTAAGTAGTAGGTTTTGCTTTATTTACGGGTATAAAAATATGTCACAAAAATGGCCGTATTTTTTATTGCGTTGACCTAGGTGCTTGATTTTTTTAAAGGGAACATAATTCAAATTCAAAAGTCATTTATTCAAACTAGGCTGAGAACTCGCACTTTTCGAGCGTCAAAGTTACATAAGACAGTCCCCCAAAAACGCCCACCCTTCACCACTTCCTAGTGCTTTAGCTGGGAAAAAGAAGTGCATGATAGATCTACGTATTTGATATTAATTTCAACTTGATACCTCCACGCGTTCCTGAGCAAATGGGTCTTGACATAGGGACGAACAACGAAGTGATCCTATAAGGGTTCCGTTCTTTCCTTTTGAGGTACGGAACCCTAAACCAGCTGTTCCCTATATTTTGTGAACTAATGTGAAGATAAATGTATGGAGCAGTAGATTTTTAAATCAGTGTTACTATTTACTATTATTATAACTTACATATTATGTACAGGTGGGAACCCAATATAACAACGTAGTCACTAACTGCCACACCCAGAGACAACCAATCTGCCTAGCTTTTTCCCAACTATGTTGGGGTCGGCTTCAAGTCTAACCGGATGCAGCTGAATACCAGTATTTAACATGTAGCGACGGCCTATCTGACCTTCACAACCCAATTACTGGGTAACACGATACCCCTTGGTTAGACTGGTTGTCAGACTTTCGGGCTTCCGCCACACCCAGAGACGTCACCCATAAACATCACCACTAACAAAATTTTCATGTCTGCGTGACAGATTAAAGAAATCTGTCACGCAGACATGAACATTATGCTACTGGACGGGTTTCCTCTTCGTTTTTTATGAGCCTAATTACATTTGACTACTGAGTTTTTTTTTTGTGTATACTTACACACCAGTTTCTGTAAGTCCAATAAATACTTATATAATGGACTTTCAGATGCTGGTAATTAACGTCGATGTAACCCGCACAACGGCGCAGGAGTGCCACTCGGAAATCGGAAGAGCTGCCTCCATTCCAGCCCATGTGAACTTACGATGAATCAATCTATCTAGCCCTTGCCCAACAATGTTGAGGTCGGCTTCCGCCCTAATTGGATGCAGCTTAATACCAGCTTACGGTGAACTTACGGGGTACGGTCTATCGATAAATATTATGTTATTACTCATTCATACAATTTCTGTCCATGCTAAGGTTGTCCATTGTATGATCCTTATTTAATAATGTAATTATGGTTTGCTTTAGTATCTACTCTCTCAGCAATGGAGAGAACCATGCTGAATATAAATAAATCGGATAGAATAAGTAACAAAACTATCAGAACACATAGAAGATGTAACAACGAAAATAATAAAACTTAAGTGGAAATGGACAGACCATTAAGAGGCATTGAAAAGAAGAACAAAAACATTTTGTTTTTGTACCCAAGAAATAGGAAAGGAAACGAGGTAGACAGTTTTGAAGGAGGGAAGACGAAATAAAAGCCACAGAAGGGAAAACATGGACTAGGAAAGCGATAATCAGAACAGAGTGAAAGGAATGGCGGAGGCTTTGGCCTTTGCCAAAGCTGGGCAAACAGACCAGGTTGTAGGTGTCATCGACTCACCAGAGTGGTCAATATAAGATTTAGATCTACTATATACAATTGTTTGTCTGAATAAAGGCTTATTGTTTCATTTTCAATACATCTCAAATTCATTTTTATACTTACTAAATACATCATTAAATATTTTTATAAAAAACATTTAATAATATATAAAATTGTGGTCTGCCACTATCAGGAACAGGTTCCAAGCTACCGGTGGTTAGGGCTGCAGAGACAGGAACCTCCTGAACCTTATATTTTATTTATTTTATTTCATTCATATATTTTTTATTTATTTATTAGAATTTGAAAAAACTTTTAAAAATATAAACAAATATTATTATTAAAGAGTAATAATCTGTTTGTACGAAATCAATCTGTGCGACTATTTTGTACTGGAGGCCGCAAGTCAGTGGTAACAAAAGCAGTATAAGGTGGAATCTTATTCGATTGTAACTGCATACTACGCTTGGCCAACTTGAGGTCAGTGTTACCACCGACGCCAACTTGCGGTCTACTCTACCTCTAGGTGACAATTTCAATTAAATATACAATCGCAAATCCTACTAATATTATAATTATAATATTAAAACAATATAAATGTGAAAGTTGATATGTTTGAATGTTTGTAAAATTTGGCCCACAGATAGTTTAACACAGGATACTTATTTCAATATTGACCCGTGACGTGAAAAATTTCCGAACTCCACGCGGGCGAGGCCGCGGGCGAAACCTTGTACAAAATAAAATTTACAAATTATTATTATGTTACAAAAGATTTTCTCAACCGTTATGTAATTCAAATAAATCACGGATGTCTATTTCAAAATACCTCAGTTAATTTATTTACTTTGTGCCCGCGATAGCGGTATCCCTTTAAATAACAAGTACAGAACGGCCGATGAACCATAGCCGCTCTGAACATAGGCACTATGAACTGTCGCGCATGTTCTCTCACTCACACTCGCCTCATGACACCATTTGGTTCCTAAAAAATTGTGTTGCGCAGCCTTCTGCGCAAAGTTTGAACCGGCCATGATTCATCACCCGGACTGTATTACGAGTATGGTTTGTTTCGCTCGTCCCCAATAAAATACGATTTCGTCATTGTATTTAATGAATTTAATTGATTCAAACCGTAATTTCTGTTTGCCGTATAATTTGATTTACTTAATTGTGATCACCTCTTGATTTAATCTCTAGCGAGAAGGGCTGAAAATTATTAATTAATTTAACTCTGATTACGTAAGCTGTTAATCTAAGATACTGCTGAATTTACGGTTAAGAAATATTGAATACCTAGATAAAGAAAGATATAATGAACATGGTCTGAAATTTGCATTTTTTATCATGGTTTTGTGTAGTGTGAAAAACAGCACCCGCCACCACCCCCCTTCCTTCAGCCCCAGGAACACCTGCCACCCGGACGAGACCTGCAGTGGCCTATGGGAAGCAATCAATCGACTGCGGACCCAAGTAGGCCGCGGCAAGCATAATCTTGCGAAATGTAGTATTAACCCAACCAACACCCAGTGCGAATGCGGTGGTCCTGACCAAACCATGTTCCATATATTAGAGTGTCCAAAGTGTACATTTGAGATACACCTGCACTTCTGAAGACCTAAAAACGCCACTAATGCTGTGATCGTGCGTGGCCACCTACTGGGCCCAGCTCATTTATCATAATCAAATATTTTCACCATCGCATTGAAAAGTCGGACATTGGTACTTAGTAGATCATCAGATCTTGCTACAAAAGTTACACGGGTACGGCATTCGGGGAAACATTCATAAACTCCTAGAATCATACCTAAGTGATAGGACACAGTGTACTGAGATTTCCAGAATTTGTCCTATAAGCAAATTAGAAACTACATATGTCTCTGAAGCGAGATCCGTGAGGTATGGTGTGCCTCAGGGCACTGTACTCGGGCCCCTACTTTTCTTGATATATATCAATGATCTCCCAAGAAATTTGAGAAACAAAATGGTACTTTTTGCAGATGACAGTACAGCTATCATAGAATGCACTGATCCAAACGAATATCGAAATGAGATCAATAACTTGCTAAATAACATCATTAATTGGCTAAATAATAATAATCTTGTGATCAATTTGAGTAAGACTAAAATTGTAGTTTCATCAACGACGTGAGAATCCACCCCTTAATATTACCTACGATGAGTGTAAAATAGAAGAAGTTACGAGTGCAAAATTCTTAGGCATAACTGTAGACCATAAGTTGACTTGGAAACCTCACCTGGAAGTGGTTTGTAAACGACTGAGTAAATCTGCGTATCTATTGTTTCAATTATCTAAGAGAGTTAATTCTGAAACACTGTTAACAGCCTATCATGGACTTGTAGCCTCTAATCTCCGTTATGGTGTTGTTTTCTGGGGGCAATCAACTAATAGGGAACTGGTATTCAGGATGCAAAGAAGGTGTGTAAGATCCATGTGTAATTTAAAGTCAACAGATAGTTGCGTTCCCTACTTTAAGAAATTAAAAATATTAACATTACCAGCTATATATATATTAGAAACTGCATTATTTATAAAATCAAATCCACATTTATTTACAAAATTTTCAACAGTTAAGAAGACCCCCATTCGGAGTCAATATGAAAATCAACTATGTACGTTGAAATGTAATACTGCGTTAATGAAAAAGAGCTTCTTTGGTGTTGCACCAAAATTTTTTAATAAAATACCTGATGCTATAAAATGTATGCCATTAAAGAAATTCAAAAAGTGTCTTCACAAGTTATTAGTTGAGAAATGTTATTATACCCTGGATGACTATTTTAATGATAATACTATTTGATTAAATTCTGTAATTTTATAAATTTATATTATTAATGTTGACTTGGATGACTATTTGATTAAATTCTGTAATTTTATTAATTCATATTATTAATGTAACGAACGAATAATTTCTCGCATATTCTTTTGTTATGATCTTCTTGTGTTTTTTTTTTTTTGTTTTTCTTTCTTGTAGTGGACATTATTAAATTGATTATTTTAATGTATTTTGTTAACGTAAAATTTTGTTAACTTTGACGAACCTGACTTTAATATTTGTATGTCAACAATGACAAAGCATAGTGCAACACTTATCTATTTAAGACCTTGACATGTATGATTAATGTATATATGTTCTTCACCTATGTTTCACAAATAAATAATTCTGTTTCTGATTCTGATTGGATCTGTCATGATCTACTTACGACCGCTCGCTCGCTTACGGCTGATCTAACATCCGACTCAATAAAATCTTTCTATGCGGGCTAATTAGAAGAACATTAGAATGGTCAATTAATTAAAAATAAAGGGGAGAAATGATGATGACTTTCATTCACTCAAATACCAACAATGGATTTGATACTATAGTATTCAATTAGCTCTGATTAATTCTAAATTAATCGTCATAGTGAGATGTCTACCTGTTGGCCAAAATACATAGTTGTTGTTGACAGACAGGTGGCCGCTTGCCAACACTGCTGCCCATCTTGTGATCGACACAAGTAAACAAAACATGATTGTATCACACTTTTACGTGATGATACGGAAATGAGGTGGATCCTGGAAAATAAGGAAATAATATTGTTTACGTCACATTGAGTCAAATTAAAATCATGTATTTCAAGAAACCTGGCACAGACTTGAAATTGCAAAAAATACGTAAGATAATTTTAATTTCGCCGGCTACCTAAAGCCTTGTCCGCACCACGTTACTTAATAATAATTTCAATTATTATTATTTGTTCCAAAAACAGTTATTTTATTTCACCAGTTATGGATAAGCAAAAACTGTGCAATAGTTGAAAAACTGTATCACAATACATGAGACAGCGTATCATGGATTTTTATGCGTTGCTTAAAAGTTAAGTAATGATTAGCGACTGTTTAACCAAACATTTTTGACTTTTAAACGTCACTAAACTTTGAGCAAATTTATAAATAAACCCCGTAAAGGCTTATTCATAAATAAAAAAAAATCAACGTCATAAACATTACTTAAATAAATAACTAATTAAACTTAATACTAATTAAATATTTCTTATTCATAAACGATATTATTTCTTCGATCTTATTCATAAACGACGCATTGTTTATCTAACCACAACTTAATTTGTAATTTGGACACTGGCACAATGTAGCTTTTCGGCCAAAACCCGTAAAATCAGCCTATGGTGCTCGTGCCAAAACCAAATTAAAAAAACGAAACTGTCAGTCAGTCCTTTCAGACGTGTTATTTTTTTCTGATTGTGCTTTTTATATTGTATAATGATTGTATACGCATATTTAATGAAGATAAAAATATGAATTATTATGCTAATGTCGTTTTCTATTAAAGAATTATTGCCCACTTTCACCGCCTACTTTTCTGATTTTAGTATGGATGCAGTCTATAGCTCCAATTACTTGTGGAAGCCTACATGCAGGAGCAACTCTCTTTGTTCAGCTAACGTGCTGGGCACTTTTATGAATTCTGTAGGTACACTTTCTGGCTAGTGCACGACCAACTCTTTTACGTATGCGACACATGGTAGGTTGACTTATGCCGTGCAACTCACCACTATCGTCTTGAATCTGTTTTAAATAAATTTAAACTCAGACAATTGTAGGATGTAGGACTGCCGGTCAGTGGGTTATCTTTACCTCATGTCGCCCAGTGTCTAATCACAGCCATAACTTGAATATGTACAGGATGCCGCTGCCTCTTGTATCATATTTTGATCATATTTTCTTTGGAAAACCTGTACTTTGTTCGAAACTCCACATCATCGTACTCTACCATAGGATTCAACTTAGGCATAACACATTTTTCACGAGGTCGCCTAAATTCATTTAAATCTTCTACATCTTGTTCAAAAATATCACTGGAAAAGTTTTAAGCCGGAGAGGCTTAAAGACTCTCCCCACAGGCGCCTTTTTATAGCCTGATACTCGTAATAACACAAGCGGTACCTACTTGTTGTATGAGGACAGCCACGAAGTTACAGAGTGCTGCGATAATAATGACGCAATAGAAATAGGCCGCTTGCATTCCTCCGTCCTGCAATATTCCGATTAGTGTCCTTAGAACATTTTGTATTAGGACGCATGCAATCTTACACACACCTACGTTACAGGCGCGTTTTTATCGGTTGATAATAACGCTGCGTTTTACAAAATGTACTGAAAACAGATATCGCAATAACGCTTCCGTTATTATCGCGCGATAAAAACGCGCCTATGGTGGAATATCGCACGATAAAAATGCAGCTGTGTGCAAGGAATCGGGACGCATTCTCGCAATAATACTTGCATTATTATCATGCGATAAAAATGCGCCTGTGAGGAGAGGCTTTATAAATGCGCTGAAACAAGTTAGAAATATGAGTGACAGAGTCACAGACTCAAAAAAGCTGTTAGAAGCAAGGATTTCATCCGCGATTTTGTTTTATAATCGCTAAATAAGGTCCGAGGGCCAGGCACTTCTTCTCATGCAACCGAGCGGGTGGGCAGGTTGCGGATAGCCCAACTCCGGCTGCGGGACCGACCACTGACGGTTACACTGACCGTTAGTGGGCGGTTCCGCACTCGGAGCATCTTCTTCAAAAAGATCCCGGACAAGAGAAGTTCCCGAAAGCCAAATCCCAGACTTAGGGTAACCCACATACCCCTTCCTATGTACCCATCACCAGACCAAGCCATCCCTCCCTATCCATACATATCCCGTCGATCCCAAACCCCTATGCCAACTCCCAGGCCTAGTGTGACCCCAAAGAAACCCACCTCCATTCACCAAATGCCTTCCCTCCCGTCCCCGTATCCCGTCGGTCCCAGAGGAAGGGTAACCTCGCTTCCAAAAAAGCCCACCTCCAACCATGAACAAGCAGGATGACAATAAATCTACCCAGGTGGGTCCCGGCCATGCCGGGGAATCCCACACCGCTCCGGCGCACTATGGAAAATGGTAGAACAAGCGCATATCAAAAATGCTTTTTACGAATATCATAATTTGGCTAATATGGCTATTCTTTTAGGTTTTCTAATAGTCAAATTATAATATTCATTACGATTTTTTTTCTTAATACGCGAAATAATTTTTTTTTTCTTAGATAGAAATACATAGAAAACAGAAGTGCCAAACTCAAGTCTTTGCGTATACATGTTTCAATACCATATTGTGAAAAAAATACTTGGTACAGATATGCAGTATTATACATTTTTAGAAAGGTTATTTTATGCTTTTTGCGATACAGCTTAATGATTTTAAAAGTAAAGAAAAATATTTCAGTAATTACTTAAAAAGTGACATACCTTTTTTTTCACTTGTATGTTTTTTCGTCGAAGGTTTTCAGTATTACCCACGTTTGCCCAAGCACTACTTTTTGCGTCGACTAGTAGTCTAACTATTCATAAATAGAATGCAAAAAAAATCAGCTGCGGATATTTGCGGTTTTAGAAGATATGAGAAAAAAACTGATAAAAGTCAGAACCCGAAAATTAGTATCTTTTGCGGTTTACCACTGACACCATTCACATGAACAATATAGAACTTGTTGGATATTTTCTTCATTATTTCGTGATAACAAAGGGACCTTATCAAATTTGCACTCGGTTTGCGTGGAAAATTACAAGATAATAATGATGTAGGTACCAATTCGATATTGTAAAATGAGTATTTAAAGGGAAGCAAAAACTATTCGAACCATCTACATCAGTGTAACTTCAAGTGAAGCAAATCTCATCTACGCCTATTATTTCTGCAGATTGTGAAGTGTTAAAATGTCTTCCTTCAGCTGTACCAAACGAGACTTCATAATCCCCTATATAGAGGGCGGCAAGACCATGGAATCATTATCCAAAGTTTTAGTGGAAAAGCTGAATGTTTCTGAAAACAACTTGTGTTTTATAATTAGTGACATACAAAGGCACATTCTTCCTATTTTCAACAAACGCTGGGCCCTGGCATCTCGGAAAAAAGAAACATTTTTACAGAAGTATTGTACTTGGTTGGACTCAAGGTATTCGTTAAATTTACCGGATTCTGAACAATATTCTACGCCATCAACATCTGGCCAACGAGGACGAGCATGCGTGGCTTATGGAGACTCCTCAGAATCTACCAAGAAGAGGAAAAACACTCTTCTACTCCAAGACTATGGCTTCGAGCATATAAAAAACGCCTATCTGCAGGGACTACGGGCTTTACGTGAGTACACAGAAGCTCATCTTGTCGAAGAATTAAGAACCGCTGACACTCAAAAGAAATTAGATATCTCAAGTAAGTGGAACGACTCAGACCAGATGAAGATTCTTTCCGATACGGAAGCATTGAGTGCTTTTATAGATTTAGATCTAACAAAAGCACAATATATGTACCTGAAAAACTTAACCAACGAACGAAAGTGTTGTATATTCCCGCCTTACTACAAAATACAAGAAATAAAAAGATCCTGTTATCCACCATCTTCTACAATCGAAATCACGAATACTTATGCTAAAGTGATTAATATACAAGATTTATTGGATCATACTGCTGCTAGAATTTTAAAAATCGATTCTGTTTTCCAAAAACAACATAGAACATTGATCCTTTATTCTAAATGGGGATGTGATGGTTCATCTGGTCAAAGCCAATACAAGCAAATACTTGCAGAAGAGTCAGAAACAATTTCAGATGCCAATTTGTTCATCACTTCATTAGTCCCCATCAGATTAGTTGATGTGCAATCGGGATCCGTTGTTTGGCAAAATCCGGTACCTTCATCTGTCCGTTTTTGCAGACCCATTTCTATTGAGTTTTGTAAGGAAACTCCAGAAAAAACCAAGGCAGTTGTTGATGATATTAAAAAACAAATTAGGGCTGCACAAGCATCACTTATAAACAAAGATGGTGTTGTAGTAAATGTGAAGCATGAACTATTTCTAACGATGATCGATGGAAAGGTGGCTCAGGTCCTTACAGATACTCCATCTGGTTCCACATGCACGATATGTGGGGCTACTCCACGGCTAATGAATGACCTATCGAAAGTAACTGCCAGACCCGAAAACGAAAACGCCTACCAATACGGATTGTCCACCTTACACGCCTGGATTCGCTGCATGGAAATGATATTGCGTATTTCCTATAATCTTTCGTTTAAGACTTGGTCTGCTTCAACTGAGGAAAATAAGAGATTAAAAAAAGAAAAGAAAGAAGTTGTTCAAAAACGTTTCAGGGAGGAGTTGGGATTAATCGTCGACAAACCTCGGCAAGTTAGCGGGAATACGAACGATGGCAATACCGCACGAAGATTCTTCTATAATAGCACTTGCTCATCGGAAATAACAGGTGTAGATGAGGCATTGATTAAACGCCTATACATTATCTTGCAAGTTCTTTCTTCTGGAATGATGATCGACCCTGAAAAATTTGGGGAATATGCAATAGAAACTGCAAGAATCTATGTAAGTAATTACGATTGATATTATATGCCATCCTCCGTTCATAAAATACTCATACACGGGCAAAACGTTATCAAACATTTTGCGGTGCTTCCTATTGGACAGCTATCGGAAGACGCACAAGAGTCTCGCAACAAAGACTACAGAAACATACGACTTCATCATGCCAGAAAATGTTCCCGATCTGCTACAAATGAAGATGTCTTTAAAACGCTTTTATACACGTCAGATCCATATATAACAAGTTTGAGAAAACCGTACGTAAGAAATGTGAAAGAACTTGAAGAAGAGGCACTAAGTCTTTTAAACGTGGCACCTGAAAGTGAACCCACATTTACTGACCCTGATCCTGAAGTGGTATAAGTTAAAAATAATATTTATATTTAGTTATTACTTATATTTGTACCTAGCTACATCATTTCCTGAAGCCAGAGTATAGGATGTACCTATTAGTAATATGATTTTAATTTAGTATTTTTTTTTCATATATATATATTTTGTTTACTTTGCTTGTTGTAATTAACCATGGTTTAATCTTTTTAGTCATTATAAACTTGTATTCCACTTGAAATAAATTTTTAACTATTTTTTTCGTGATTTTTTCCCATTTCTTTCATTCTATGCAAAAAAACATACATAGATATACAAGAAAACCCTATAAACTACACATCGTTCGAATCTCCGAACCTTGCTGCATATTTGTGCCAAATTTCATCACGATACAACAAAAATTCATGAAGTTACAGATTTTTGATCCGATACCGACCTATATTTTCCATAGCGGCGGTTAGCCCCCAACGTAATATGGGGGGGCATCAAACTGCTCAATGGACACATTGATGCCGCGCTTTTTAGCGCGGCCGGCTGCTGATTTAGCGCCCACAACTCTGGCTGCTGATTTAGCGCCCACAACACTGGCTGCGATAAACGCGCCCAAAAACCTTACTTCGGCTGCGACCAACGCGCCAGCTCCCACTACAAGGGTTATGCCTCCCACGAGCATCTGGCAACAGAGTGCCGTGCGGAATAGCATAACCAACCCAGACAAAGACCAAGACCAGCACAGACAAACAGGGACGGGGAAAGATGACGGACCTGGCAGCCCCAACACTCCTCCGGTAGCCGGTGATGGAGTACGCCGGCTGACAAAGCGCGAAAAAATCCTGGCCCGGAGGAAGAGAGTAAGCGACCGAAAGCGCAAAATCCGCGATGGCATTAGCCAGCGCGAAGCGCGATCGGACGCCGAAGGGGAGGTGCGCGACCAGCCCCAAGTCCGCGAAGGGGTAACCCAGCGCGAAAAGGGGCTGGACGCACGCGACCGGCCGCAAGAGCGCGAAGGGGAAACTCAGCGCGCAAAGCGGCTGGACGCGGAACCACGCGTGCGGGGGCTAGCTTGCGAAGGGGCGACCCGGCGCGAAAAGCCTCTGCACGTGACAGAGTCCGCCAGGACCGACAGCCAACCCCAAAACACAGACGGACCCCACGACCGACCTCGACCTAAGCACAGCAGGAGCAAGCGAGGTGGTACCCTACACCCGGCGTTGCCGGCAAAAAACACCCAGCCAGGCACCTCCAAGCCGCAGCCTGGACTGAGCGGTATAGGGCCGGCGAAGAGGGGACGCTCTGATGATACGGCTTCGCCTAGCATGATCCAGGGGGACGCCAAACGGGTGAGGATCCACTCCGCTCAAGGGGAGCAGAGGACCTACGCGCGAGCCACGAAGGATATCCCGGCGCGGCTGGCCGTAGCAATCTGCCTCCCTCCCCCTCCAGAGACCTGACAAAGGAAGAGGCCGAACCTACATAAAGACGGACCTTGTAAACCTGGTCATGAGCGCAGACTCTACAGCACCACTCCCTGCCTTCCGCGGATACCCTTGGGTAGCGGAAGGCACCGTGCAGATGTGGTGTGAGGACGACTATGCCCTGACCTGGCTGACCCAGAACGTAGCCCAGATTAAACTTCCGACGACTGACCTGACACTCACAGTACTGCGACAATCTGACGTGCCCACCCGTGTCCGAGTCTCGCTATTTGTCCCTCAGTACAGAGGTGACGTAGCCAGACTCCACGGTATTCTGATCCGTCAGAATACCTGGTATGACATCGCCAGGTGGACACTGTACAGGGCGACCGTCGGTGGGGACAACTACGGGACTTATTTGACCCTAGGTGTGCCACTGGAGGAAGCCGTAAAAGTCCGGGCTCGGGAGTGACGTATATCATACCTACTTGGGTCGATATACGTACGCTTCTGGCCCACGACCCAACCCTCTGACGTCCAGACCAACTGCACGAAGACGACTCAACCGACACTGACACAGACGGATGACGCAGACATTGACCGACTGGAAGAGGACATGGCCAGAGCGGCAATGGCTGACGACGTCGACACCATGCCACCCGACTCACCTGGCTGGAGCGAGCGCTTACTCGCTTCATCGCCGGGTGAACGCCACGATGACAGAGACAGATACAGAGAGGAGGCAGTGGAGAGGCTATCCGATGGATCCATCTCCGACTAGCCCCTCTCCGCCGCCGTCATCGACCCTCAACATTATACAGACTAACCTCCAGCATAGCCAGACTGCCACGGCTAGCTTACGCAGGGCGCTGGAGGTAAAGCCCCGAACCATCGCACTGATCCAAGAGCCGTGGATCAGAAACAATAGAATATGCGGCCTCGGTAACACCGGAGGTAAGCTAATCCTCGACACACACGGCCCAGACAGACCAAGAACCTGCGTCTACATACCCAGAGAAATCCCCTTTACGCCACTCACTCAATTCTGTTCCAGAGACCTGACAGCTGTCAGGCTCCAAAACGAAGGTAGCGTTCCGGATGTTGTACTGGCTTCGGCATACATGCCAGGCGAGGCCACAGACTGCCCGCCAAAAGAGATGGCCGACCTGGTACAGCACTGCGAGCACGCCAGTTTGGACCTGATAATCTGCACTGACTCGAACGCCCACCACCCGCTCTGAAGCAGCGCTGCATCGAACTCCAGAGGAGAGGTACTATCCACCTATTTATTCTCTACTAACCTTAACATTGTTAACCGCGGCTCAGAACCCACTTGGGTCACAGCCCGCGGACAAACTATCATAGATCTAACACTCGCTACAGAAAACGCGACAAACCTTATCACAAATTGGCACGTATCGGACGAGCCTTCTTGCTCAGACCACAGAAGGATCCGTTTTTCACTAACCACAAATACTAAAAAACCTGCACCAAGGTGAAACCCAACGCGCACTAATGTTCCCGAGTACAAAAGCCTTCTAGCCTCACTTCAGGCTAGACATCTGGCACAAGTAACCATAAAGGACCAAGCACAATTAGAATACACCGTGACAAAACTATCCGAATACCTAACTGAAGCATACCACGCATGCTGTAAACTAAGAGCGCCACAAAGCAAGAACGAGAGAAGCCTCTGGTGGAACGCTGAACTTAGTAAACTCAGAGATGCGCTACGTAAGCAATTTAACAGAGCAAAAAACACGAGACTCCCAGACGACTGGGAGTTATACAAAGCGACCCAATATACATACAAAAAACAGATTAGAACCGCCAGGAGGATGGCATGTCGGAAATTCTGTGAATCCATTGAGACTAATAATGAGGCCGCCAGGGTAAGGAAGATCCTATCAACCGATCGAGACCGAACTCTCGGCGCGCTGAAAAAACCCGATAACTCATACACACTAACTAACTATGAAACCAGTAAGGTCCTTCTCGAGACTCACTTCCCAGACTGTACAATCCTGGAGGACAGGACGTGGGAGGCTGAACCAGAATAGACCCCAATGGATCAGGACTGGTCAAGTGCCCGCAACATAGTAACAGAAGAACGAATAAAGTGGGCTATTAACACCTTTCAACCATACAAGTCGGCAGGGCTGGATGGCATCTTCCCAGCCTTGTTGCAGTGGGGGGTAGATCGTCTGGCACCATGGCTGGTGGAGATCTATCAAGCCTGCATAGCACTCAGATACATACCTCTCGCATGGCGCGAGGTGAAAGTCATCTTCATACCCAAACCTGGAAAAACTGATTACACACAACCCAAGGCTTATAGACCCATAAGCCTGACATCCTTTTTACTAAAAACCCTCGAGAGACTCTGTGATAGGCACATCCGAGATGGACCTCTCCGGGCAAGACCACTGCACAAACAACAGCATGCGTACTCCACAGGCAAATCAACGGAATCCGCGCTGAACAGCGTGGTTTCCAAAATTGAGCGCGCAAAAGTGGACCACAAATGCTCAGCACTGGCCGCCTTCATTGACATCGAGGGCGCCTTTGACAAGACCATGTTCAACAGTATAAACATGGCCCTCGACAGACACAGCATAGACTCGACCCTGAGTGGCTGGATCACCAACATGCTCAAATTGAGAGCTGTACAAGTCACAGTAAATGACACTACTAGGGCCATCGTTGCGAAGGGCTGCCCGCAAGGGGGCGTCCTCTCGCCACTACTATGGAATCTGGTAGTAGACAGGCTCATCAAAACACTCAACGACAAAGGTTACTTCACCGTAGGCTACGCCGATGACATAACCATAATAATAAATGGGACACATGAAAACACTCTATGCAACCTTATGCAACAAGCCCTAAAAATAGTAGAGGTATGGTGCAACAAGCACCAACTCTCAGTTAACCCCACAAAAACCGAACTAATTCTCTTTACAATGAAGAGGAAGTTGACGACACTACGATTACCAAGATTCTTTGGAACAACCCTAAGTCTATCAACTGAAACCAAATATCTGGGCATCTTCTTGGATAAACAGCTGAACTGGGCAAAACACATGAATTACATCACTACAAAAGCCAGCATATCCCTGTGGCAATGCAAGCGACTGCTTGGCAGGAACTGGGGGATTAGCCCCAAGGTCACCCACTGGTTATACACCACAGTCATCCGACCAATTATCATATACTGCTCACTGGTCTGGTGGCCCAGGACAGACCTGAGCACAGCTCAAAAAGATCTCGAAAAACTGCAGCGATTTGCTTGTGTTGCAATCACTAGCAGTATGAGAACCGCACCCACTGCCACCCTACAGGCCATGCTGGGACTGCCGCCTCTGCACCTCATCGTGCGGGAGGAGGCAACCCTGGCCGCCTTTAGGCTCCATCTATCAGGAACCCTAACCAAAGACTCCAGAGTAAAGCACACACGCATAAAAGAAGGTGCGATCAAACGAAAGTCAATGATGGCATCACCCTGCGACAAAGCCCCGAAAACACACCACTTTCAAAGGGACTACAGTATAATACTCACAGAAGAACAGTGTGACTACTCAGACTCGAAAGAGATGAGGGTATACACCGACGGATCGAAGACCGACTCCGGTACTGGAATCGGAGTCTTCTCGCACGATCTGAACATAAACATATCCAGACCGCTGGGAATATTCAACACCGTCTACCAGGCGGAGTGTGTGGGCATCATACAAGCGGTCCACGCCCTAGAAGCCAGGAGGGTTACGGACACCCACATACGTATACTCTCCGACAGCGCCTCAGTTCTCCAATCCCTACGGAAAAAATATATAACCTCGAAGCTTACACTAGAATGTCACAATGCACTGGAACAAATAACGGTATCCAGTCGCAACACGGTGACACTGCAATGGATAAAAGGACACAGCGGATCGCTAGGTAACGACGCAGCTGACGAACTTGCTAGACGGGGGTCCAGCGCGGCATCCCCTTCAACCAAATACGCAGGTAGCTACAGGAGTTCACCCACACACAAGCGGGGAACTGGTGGACCTCGACACCGGGCTGCAGGCAGTCCAAGGAAGCCATGCTATCTTTGGATAGTGGGCTGACCAGGCGTTTATTACACCTGGACAGGAACGGCCTGCGCCTGGTGTCGGGGACCATCACGGGACACTGCTCTCTAAACAAACACTTTCACACAATAGGCATAACGGACAGTCCATGGAGACTGAGGAAACCGTCGCACACGTGCTCTTTGAATGCACAGGCGTCACCCAGAGTAGAACAGAAACCCTCGGGTCACCCAGATCTTTCACAGAAGTTCTAAACAAACCAGGAGCATTAATTAGCTTCTGGAGGGAGGTGGGCTGGTTGGAATAACCACCAAACGGCCGCCATGGCCCACGCACAATGGTCCACCTGACGGACTAAGTGCGGAAACCAACCCTATAACATAGAACATAGAAGGTCCGAGGGCTGTTTAATTTGACAGCTACTTAAATAACTGTTTAAACAGTTAATTAACTTAAACAGCGTTTATGAATGCAAAATATTTTTAACCATTGCTTGAAGTGCAGCTTAAAAGTAAATCAACGTTTATGAATAAGACGGTTAATGTATAAATATACTAGTCCTGAAACATGTTTCTCGTAGTTTTGAGTCAGTAGTTTCGTTTTCCTAATACAGTTCCCAGCTAGCACATCGCAATCCAAGCTACGGTCAAATCTTCTGTTGAAACTGTCAATAGAGTTGTTTCCAGGGTTAAACAAGTAACAGGGGAGTTACTTTTTAGTTTATTATACTTTTTTTTCTCATTCTTCACTGTCCTACTGCTGGGCAAAGGTTTTCCCTACAGCCTTCCACTCTTACCTGTGTTTTGCCTTCTCGGGCCAATCTACCATAAGCGCCTCTAAGTCATCACACCGTTTCCTCAGCTCGACGGCGCCCGTCTTCTGGCTCCCACTGGCAAACTTGTTGCACACATCGGCGATTCCTATTTTGGAGCTTATCTCGGTATTATGTATTCGGACGCTGAACTTAATACCCAATACCTACGCTAAGAACGCTCCATCGCCCTTTGGCAAACCTTGAGTTTGAACTTTTGATCAGTCAGATAGGCGTCGCTTCATGTAAAATAATTGTATTCAGCTGCATGCGGTTAGACTGGAAGGCGACCCCAACATAGTTGGGAAAAGGCTAGGCAGATTGATTGATAATTTTTTATATATATTTAATATGGTTTTATTTAACATAAAACATTTATACAAGTACATTTATTATCCTCTTACGACTATCTTACCAGATCTTAGACCTAATTCGATTTCGTGGTTTTCAACTTTATTAATATTATTATGACATATAACAACAATAATACATTTATTTCGTGTAATTTTTTTAGCGTATAACATGTAATTGATAGCGCTGTTTGAACGCTGTTTGTTTCAAGCGTGCAATTCTTAAAGCGATGTTATTGGATAAGGCGATTTCTCACAGACGAACATAGCTTCGGTATCAGTTCCGACGTCATCCAAAGCGCCACTAAGTCTGCGGAAGGTCGCACGATACTGGTCGCTATTACGGTTATCAGGTTAACCGATATCTGGGGTTGCGGGTTTGTCTGAGAGGGATATCGCGGCCCCAGCACATAGGCAACGGAAGGAACACGGGTGGGTTTTAGTCAGTAAAAGTCTGACACTTACACACATGACACACACACATTTGATGATTTCCCACCCAAAAAAAAAAAAAAAAAAAAAAAAAAAAAGGTTAACCGATATCCCAAACGTTGAAAACATCTTCCATTCTCTGACCTGGGAGGGATAAGTCTTTTAGTATCTGTACTGCTTCTTTTATACCCATTAAAGTTTAACGCACAGTATTTTAGCACGGCACGGGATCAGCATCGCTTCAACTCGAGTCATCCAGGATTCTATGAAACTCCATACTGCGACGCACACTTATTTCTTACAACTCACGTTTAATGTTTACAAAATACGTTATTTTATTTAATAATCGCACCTCTTTAACTGAAATAACTTCTCTCGCTCACATCTATTAATGGAACCCTCTGTAAATTAGTCAGATATTTATTTATACATGGATATCTGAGACACTGGGTAAGTCGAATACCTCTTTAAGTGAGGCAAATTTGCAGAACCATATTGTCCCAGTTATCCAAGTTTCAATGTGTATAGGATAATACCAGCTCCGCAACAAACCAATTACAGTATGACCAGCATAATACCAATATCGGAATACGTCTCAGTGAATCTAAAAAAGGATACTTATCTTGTACCAATCAAACATGAACTTGACACATGTTTGTATCACGGAGAATTCTTCATGTGCGAGCTCTTCAAACACATCCTAAATTTGGAAAATGAAGAAAACTTTTCTTGCAAAACTTGCAAAACAAGTCCAATAAACCAAAGGTGCACAATAGAAACAACAGCGTTCAAAAACAGACGGGTAGAATTACACTCAACGTCACAATCACCATATTTTTGCTGTGACACATATTCCATCAAAATCATAATTATGCGACGATCAAGTTACCGTTCGTCAGCTGACTTGAGCAAGGGTAATTAGCATGCCTCAGAAATGAAGATTTTACACTGTATTTCTTTACAACAACAATCCAACCAACTGAATTTTTCACCAAATGAGCTCGTAATCTGTGACCTAGACCAGATAAACCATATTTTGAACGTTAAAATACCAGACTCATATCATCTGGTAATGCTGCTAGCATTACCGATATGAGTCTAGTATAAAAATATTGAAAATCGGCTAGCTCCTGAACATACTTGGAGAGAGACTTATAAAAAAAACTTTGAACCTCGTTTTACGGCCTAACCTGTACATCTTTTAAAAATTTTCATTAGGCCCAAAATTCAGCCACGTGAATACCGTTTGCTGACGCATCCATTAGGTCCTCACGTGTGCAGGTGACAGGGCATGCGGTGCAAGATGGGAGGTGAGTTTCAGAAGTCCGTTGTCTGTGTGTTTTAGAACATATCATAACAACGAAGGTTTGGGAAAAATTAAACAAGCTTCTATTTGTATTCAGTGTTATTTTAATTATTTTAATGATCATCAAGAAAGTGCCGATACAACATCTTGGTGACACAAGAAACTTTAGTTCGCGCTGAACTGTGATTCACCGCAAATATTACACAATCTCATTAATGTCTCCGTGCACGGCGGTAAGACTTCAAACCGTTTCGATTTAGGAGATTTTTCACAGACGAACATAAGTTTGCCTCCTGCTGGACTGACGTCGTCCAACTTCCCGTTCAAAAAGAGACCTCCTCGATTCTGGATGCCATTTGCATTATCAGGCTGTCCGGAATTCCACTTGTTAAACACATGTTCTAATCTCTCACCTGAAAGAGTCAAACGTATTAATTAAGTTCTTTACTTTTAGAAACAAACATAATAATGAAGTTCTGTACTGAAAGGCAATGATCGCGTTATCTCATACCGTGAATGGTAGTCCAGATGCGCTCCTTGCCCCAGGCTCCTAGACCGACGTGAAATCTTTCCCACTGTTCAAACTGAGCAGGGAACATGTCCTTGACGATACGGACCTCTTCTTCGTCATTCAGGATGACCAGATGACCTCCCTCTGATGCACATATCCTGTAGGCACGGGTCCAAGTCTGTTTCACGAGATGGACCTTGTAACAGCTGCCTGTTTGCTGATTGAGTTGATATTCTGAAATATTTTAAGAATTATAATGTTTGAAGTATGCATAATAATAGATACTAGGCTTTTTAAATTTTTCAATTCTACTAAATAAAAGGTAAATTTAATATTTTTGAACATTATTTAATAAATAACATTTCCTTTAAAGCTTGTGTCGGCTCGGGGAATTATCTGAGGTCTGATCGGAGCTGACGATACCTGTCTTTTTACTTCTGCTGACATGATCAACCAAGCGCAGTAAGATTTAAATACGTTATATTCTATTAAGTTCCAACTAAACCTATTTACAATAAATGCTGCTAAGACTAGTTATGACATCTTTAAATCCAGTTTTTTTTTATTGATTTTGACCATTGAGAAATCAAATAATGCAGCAAGAACAGTATGAAAAATACCTTCAGCTAAAAGTAGAACTTGGAATAAAGTAAGTACCTAGAATTCTGTTTTCAATATTGTTGTATGGCAGACTTGTAGTGCAACTTTGCTGCTAGATACCTAATTCACTTACCATCATCAAAGGTCCCGCATTCGTTCATCGTGTGATTGTCGAGTTTCCTGTAGCATATGAAAGGTAGTGGGTCCTTGCATGACGAGTAATACGCGCGTCTATCGACGGTTATGGTGAGGCAGTCTCCATTATCGGCTCCGGCACCACGTGAACCCCATCTTATTTCCATGTCGGACAGTGGCACTCCTGGAACATACACGACAAAAATATATAAAAAATGGAAACCAGTCCAAGCGTTGAAGTGTGAAGTGCTCACCTTGCGGACTAGATAAGCTTGTGCGAGAAGTTCAAAAGAAAATTAAATAAAAAGTTTATTCCTGACAAATTGTAACAATATTTGGATGTATGTTTTATCAATTTGCCTAGCCTTTTCCCAACCATGTTGTCGTTGTTGGGGTCGGCTTCCAGTCTAACCGGAAGCAGCTGAATACCAGTATTTTACTTGGAGCAACTGCCTATTTGACCTCCACAACCCAGTTACTGGGTAACACGGTACCCCGGTACCCCTTGGTAAGACTGGTTGTCAGAATTTAGGCTTCTGATTACCCGTAACGACTTTGACAGTCGTTGATCTACGGATGACAGCCGGGGCCAACGGCTTACCGTGCTTTCAGGGGCACGGAGAGGACTCGATATGTAATGAATGGTCACCCATCCACGAACCGACCGCGGCAAGGGTAGTTTAACCTTTGATCGACCCGTGCGGCTGTTATTATTTTACTAGGAGCCCCACGCGTTCGTTTTATCTATATCTATATAATAATATATCTATAGTATACACAGGGTGGATTTTTGAGATGGGGCAGGCTACGGGAATACGGTCTTAAGAGACTGTCCTTAAATCCTCTTTTTGATGATAATCGATTCCGTTTCTCTGCAAAAAACTTTTCCCATACTTTCGTGGGAAATGAGACTCCAACCCACTTTTCACGATGGATAGAAAAGTATGGAAAAAGTTTTTTGAGATTTATGACTTTTCTAGTATTCAAGCCTCAATTGGTCCAGTACAGTTCTTTGATCCTTTTATGAAACAGGATCGATTGGCATCAATAAAAGTTTTTGAGAAAATTGCATATTATCTTGCTGACTGCACATTTTTTTTTTTTCTTTGAGTGCAGATCAAAACTTCTCAAAAAGTTAAGGACAGTCTTTTAAGACCCTTTTCCTGTAGCTACAACGGTTAAGGTAGCTGTCCTTACTGCCTCATCTCAAAAATCTACACTGTACATACAATAGTATACATATTTATAGTATATCTACTGAAGGTGCCTGTTGCAAGTAACGAGCTAACGCTAAATGTATGAATTTTATTATTTGTATTATTGAGTCGTTCAAGATAATATTAATCTTATTTAATGTCAATTTGAAGATAAATAACAACATGAACAATCATTGTCCATTCCAATGTCCACAATAAAAACGGGTTTTGTCGACGGAATAATAGACAAACAGGCACAATCTGTCATTTTGTCTATTCTTCCGTCGACAAAACCAGTAAATAACCCGTTTCTATGGTAGCAGTAAGTGATAAGGCCGCCCATTGTTTGTTTGTAGTGAATTATTTTTATATTTTTTTATATATAAAATAAATAAATGATAATAAAACTTTGACTGACCTTCTACAGACACGTAGTCTCCTTTAGAGTAAAAATCATGGGTTCCCAGGAAAATGTGACCATTCACACCAAACTGCGTCATCTGTGTGTGAAGAGCATTAGCTAGCTCGATGTTTAGCGGAGACGCCAACACCGCGCCTGTAACATGAGATACACACATTCAGATTTGTGTAAATTACACAGTAGGCTTATGAGCACCGTTAGTTTATAATATATCTAGCGAGATTATAAACTATCGAAAATTTACAATTTGTTGGATCGGATCTAGAATTGCTGATTATAATTGGCCACTCAGGAGCCCACACTGTTTTATTACGGGTAAAACTTTTAATTGTACTGTGAAGGAGTCAACAGGCATTATAGTGGTGTCCAGTTATGAGATAAGTTACTTTTCTTGTAGTAAGTAACCATAGTTAATTAGTATATGTTCTAAATTACACTGATTTCATGGACTCGGAAGTCTTTCTCTCAAGCTTTATTACCAGCGGAATTTAAAATAGCCTTCAAAACATTAAGAATGGTACAATAAAAAAAAACAGTAATTACGCTCCAATACGGTTTTTTCGAAGATAGCAATAAACAAGAGTTGAATATGGACCTGATTATTAGATCAAGAGGTAAGACGGCAACTACGAGTATAATAGGGATCAAACTCAAACTCAAAGCATTTATTTAAATTAAACCATTTATAGGTACTTTTGAATTTTCAAGGAATCGGTCAGTCAGAAATATGAAGCTAGATGCCCATTCCAAAGCGTAGTAGGTACCTATGGAGAAGACCGGGCAAGAAACTCCACGGACACTCTTTTAAATAAATTGTTACAAAATATTGGTTACATCATTCATGTTGAAATTAAACATGTGAGAACAATGTAGAAAGACGTGCACGTTAGAAGCGTCCGTTTGATCGAAGGCGTCCGTAATAAAAAGATAAAACAAAGAACAATTCAAAAAATTGAATCAGCCAAGGCAGCTAAGAGTTGACCAGTCCCAACTGACGGCGGCGCCCGTTCGCGAACATGATGCATGGATTAGCACCATTCAGCTGAACCCTTTTGAAGGGAGCTAAATTATCCAACACACTGGATGATACCTGGGTCAAAAAAAAGAAATTATATTTAGTCCGTCAGTCAGATGATAGAAAAATATTAAACTCGTATGTTTTGCTTTATCTTTTAATAAAACATGACTAACTAGATAAAACGCATTAAAGTTGGGGAGTGGAGGTCGCTACGTCACAAGTAAGTATAAAATCTACATACTCGTGACGTCATGGCACATTTTAATTCAATGTGTCGCCGTAATCTTTTTACAACGTAATAAAAGAAAAAATACGTGTACGTTATTTTTTCATGATCTACATGACGGACAAAAACATTTTTTTAGTCATCATCCCTAATAGTGGACCAGCAAAATTATACCATACGGAACTAAACATTTCAGCTGCTAAGTAGGTACAACGATCTTGTGGAGCTATGTAATAAAAATATTATTCCATGCAGGTACCATGAAGAGTATGTAAATAAGAGGCATGATGGAGCAGTTTCTAATCTGTTACTTAAAACTGATGCATGTGATGGTGCTACAGAGAATTAAAGGTTTAATTTTAGTCGCAATTCGATTATTTTCATCTCAGTAATGATAAATATTTGCTGAAACATTCACAGGTATAATACTAATTGATAAAAGTTTCATAATTAATATTTCATTTTTCATAAATTTTATATTTTAAGTTTAATTAATTGATCTCAGTGTTCTTTAAAATGTTAAAATAATGAGAAATATATATTTTTTATATTTTTTATTATGATTAAGTACCCAGTACCCATTAATTATAATTTTAGGCTTAATACCAGAGGGCCAATTCCCGTAATTTTTAAGAACGTTCGCATTCTAATCTCATTCGCAATCTGTCAAAAATACAATCAATTTACCAACATTTTTGACAAGTATGACAGATTGCGTCTTGAGTAGGAACGTTTTTTAAGTACGAGAATGGCCTTCAGTGCAGAGAGATAGTGAATGCACTCGTCATAACACATTTTTTGCCACTTTGTTTATAGTAAACGACAAAATTTTGATGTACTGTGTCGGTTACGATAACAAGTAGGGTTGCTTACGATGCAATTCTTAGATATTTACGCAACTTACGATATTGATTATGTCGGTTACTCTAAAATAAAGAAAACTGTTGTGCTAACGATAAACTTAGCATTCGCTATAACTTTCTATTGAATTCATTTTGGCGGGAAATCTCGACGAGCCATTCCCTTATTGTTTAAAATGCTTTTTAATGCTTTAACTCCATCCATGGTCATGGAAAGGCAGCAATATTGCTATTACTACTCTAATTTGATCCAGTTTTGCTTTTACTCGATAATTATTCCACAATTATGTTCCTTATCCAACAGTAACATGACTTTCATAGCACTATTAGCTGAACAATTTGCGCCCAAATCGCGTTGAGTTAACGTTTACTCCCTCTTTATACGACTTATTACATCTACATTATTGAACTATGAGCTGAAACAGAATCTTGGTCTCGACTATTATAGCACATGCTTTTGCCAGTTGGGATATGTCTTGATTTCTGTCTGAAATATTTTCTTATTTCGTACTTTTGAGATCACTTTTATTTATCCGTAGTCGGGTTACAGTTTTCTAAACAATTCTTTTTATTTGGGAATTTAAAAAAAAAAAATTTTGAGTAATGGTTAAAATTAATATTCAGGAGTTGGCATGGGGGCAAGTTTTCTGGATTGTTTTTATTACCTTGTTACCTCGCATTGTTGAAACATAAAAGAAAAAGCGGAGTTTACCTTCATCATGACACCTAACGAAGGCTTCTTCCCAAATGTCGGGCGTCGTGTGCAGTTTGAGCCAACCACCTGCTTCATAGTTGAACAAGTAATCAGGCTTGCACCGCACAACCTCTGAAAAAAAAAGAAGAATATTATACTCTGTACACGTGACTTCACTTAGAACCGATAAGTCTAAGATTTTTTATTTGGAAAAACCTTTTTTATACCTTTAAGTTGCTAAGAACAGGGAAATTAAATGGGAAGCAAAATGACACACTACATCAATTTGCCGTGTTATAACTATTTCATACAACTGTCAGAGAATAACAGTCTGTTGTAATTTCAATACACAGACAATATAAGTTGGTCATCAATTTGCATAGCAATTAATTTTACTGACTTTAAACTGACAATGTTTTTTTTTTAAGTCGTACAAAAATCTTTATTTATTTCGGAAAACTTTTTTTCTTTAAACAGGCTGCATGGTTTAATTTATATAAAATAATAAAATAAAAAAACAGAAACGCACACCACTCAAAAGATGCAGTGACGATATTGCAAAGATTTAAAAAAAAATTGTATAATCTATTTCTTACTGTATCTGTTTAGCTGTAAGTTTTCCTAAAAATAAAATAAAGAAATTGCTGGCAAAATAAATAAAATACATAAACATGGAGCAGAATAGCCAGACAGAACAGCTTGGAAACGGTTGGATGAGGCTTTTACCGCTATCGATAGCAGTACTTGTACACCACAGTAACAAATAAATCGGAAAAAAAAATTGTTAATCTAAGTTAATAATGTTACATTAGTATAAGATACCTATGGAATAAGTGTGGAAAGAAAAATAAAGCTATTTTATTTTTATTTATTATAATAAAGTACTCACCAGTTACAATTAACAAGTATGATAAGCAAACAAAATATATCTTCAACATTGTTGCGTGGGCGCCCACTGTAAGTACCTATCGTTTCACTGTTGCAACTGTAATGTTTGAATTACAGATAACATGCGGTTATATACTGTGTGGTACCGTGAATAGTGATTGAGATACTAACATACATAATAAAGACCGATAGACCTTCTCTGTGTATGTTTTCTAGAGCGATCGATAACATTTATTCCCAAATTGGTTGCTTTTTTCGCCATGGATTACTCTTTACATTTACTTAAAGTACACTAAATACTCTACACATAAAATTTTTATAAAGTGCTATACAGGGTGTCAGGTACATCGACGCGAAGCCGGCGGTCGAAATTTTTCGTCCGTTATTTAAAAAAAAATCTATAAATACCTACGCGGTCAAAATGTATGGAACAGCTGTTTTTTTCTTTAAAAACCGACAAAAAATTTCAACGCAGGGGGGTTCAGAATCATGTACTGAATCCATGGTACCCGGCTTCGCGTCGAAGTCCCTGACACCCCGTATATTATGGCCACAACCGAAAACCTGAGAACTTTGTTGCACTCTGTGCGCTTTTTTGCACTCTTGGAGTTCTTCTATTTTATGTATTTTCAGCTTTATTTAAATTTTTAGGGTTCCATACCTCAAAAGCAAAAAAAATGGAGCCCTTATACGATCACTCGTGTCACAGCCAATTTGCTCCGAATCTAATGGACCGATTTAGTTGAAATTTGGTACACATAGGTATGTATTTATGTGACCCAAACACGGACGTGTAACGTAAATAAATGAATTTTGAGTTTTGGGGTTACTTTTGAGGGGCAAAAAGAAAATAAAAATAAAAAATTTTGCAAACAGAACCGTGTGACATATCAAATGAAAGGACTTGTTGCGAGGAACTCAATTTTTTTTTAAAATTATTTTAAACTAAATATTTTAAAGATATTTATGAAAATTGACCATTCAAACATTTTGAAAAAAATGCAGAAAATGGTTCTTTGCTCATAGATTACAAGAAAACCTATAAGAAGTTTGTGGTCTTAAAATAACATAGTAAATCTCTCAATATTGTTGTTGTAATATTAAGTATGTTGGGATTAATTCATCTCAACTACGGAACCCTTCATTGTGCGTGGTCCGACACTCACTTTTTTTGTGAAAATCGCGCTGCGTTGTGCCTCGCTAGATGTGGGCCAGCCTCTATTGCATTGAAACGATCAATTCTTGCACTCAACCATTAATTGCCCGTAATATTATGGTATGGTACGAGTATTTTTTGTTCTTCAATCAGCTGATCTGAACGCTTTCGGGAACCTGGAGTGATCATCTTTCGTTCATATAATAAAAAAACCAAACATGTACCTACTAACAAGTTTTAGTTTAAATTAACAAAACCGACAAACGTTGTAGAGGATGTGACTTCCCGGTCCGATTTACTTTTAATGCTAATAAAATACATCGTCACGTGAGCAGTCGCGGGCACAGCGACACACACATACACACACAGACAGACACACACACACGCACACACATACATACAATATTAATGCATACTTACTTTTATGTTTCCACTCCCATGCTTTACTTACTCTTTTCGTGAACTTAGGATTCAATGCCTGCTTAGCCGGTCGGCGCACATACTGTTTACCGTCAGAAGCTAGTCTATGTATCTTGGTTTTGTCTGAAAATTATATATTTTTCCACTAGCTTGTGCCCGCGACTTCGTCCGCGAGCCTATAACCTGCCTTAAGAATTGGGCTATCATATGCAAAAAGAATTTTTCAAATCCGACTGGTAGTTTCGGAGATTACCTCCTACATACAAACTTACAAACAAACACACAAACAAACGGATGGACTTATTGTGGAGCACTTGCGGCACACCTGCCGACAGTTCTGGCCATATTTTTCATAGTGTGCATGAATCACTCGTATTTACCCCACGATTTAATTAAAACCATCGTATTGCCCATTGTGAATAACAGGACTGGTGGTGGTGGTCTCGGATAAGGGGAACTACCGCCCCATATCTATCTGGGCCCTATCAGAATCCCAGCGCTGCGACATTTATTATTAAATACACACATTTATTATTAAATATCGCAGCATCATGCTGAGATTGGAGCTTTTTGGCCTCGCACAGGACTTTCTGCTTTTATTTTAATTTTACGTCGTTTTTATTTTTATTTATAACAACGCTTTCAGAGCGCTGATGGGGCTGCCGCGACACTGTAGTGCCTCAGGAATGTTTGCCGATGCTAGCGTCGACTGCTTCTATGCAACGATGCGTAAGAGGTGCGCGTCTCTGGTGCGCAGGGTGCGCGGCAGCCCCAACAGCGTGCTGATGATGATAGCTGACAGGCTCGACTGTCCTTATATACGACGCTGCAATGACTTGCACGTCACCTACAGTCGTCGGCCATTAATGTGTTACTGTACTGGGTTTTTTGTTTTGTATTGTATTGTAATGTAATGTATTGTTTGGTGTATGTGTGTTGTATTGAATATTGTATGAGTCATTGTAACTCAAATAAATAAATGAATAATTAATTATGTTTCAATGAGTGTGTTTTAGTTTCATTTGTGATCTCCTGTGCTTGTCTCAATAAATACTGTTTGTATACTAATAGGGCTCTAGTGGTCAGAAGTAATATGCTGGCCCGCAGATTCTCCCGTTGCTCTGACCCAGTAAAGATTACGCTTTTTAAGGCATATTGTCAGAGCTTTTACACTGGAAATCTGTGGGTCTGTCACTTCAAAAGATCGCTGGATGCCCTGCGTAACCAGTATACCTAATAATATCTTCAGGATGATGTTGGGGCTGCCACACTTCTGTAGTGCATCAGGGATGTTCGCGCTGTTTCGCACTGATGGCTTTCTTGCCATCATTCGCAAGAGGACGGTATTCCTGATCGGTAGAATGCGTGGCAGCCGCAACGAAATCTTGAAGGCAGCAGCTGATAGCATCTCATCCCCGCTTTGAAGGTCCCTTGTAAGGTCAGTCATCTGACTTACTTGAACTTACTCTGACTTTTATTATTTTCATTATTTATGATTTTATAATGAATTTCTGGATTTTAATTGACATTAATTTTAATGAATTTAATAATGATTGCGATTAGCTTATTAATTTATCTTATTAAATTTGATTTTATGTTATTTATTTTAGTTATAATTTAATAATAATATAATAAATTATTTTCATAGTAGTATTATTGTGGCATGAATTTTAATCTTTGACTACTAACATATTTTTTAAGTAGGTACGTATACTAACATAAATGGATCACTATATCTGATTTAAATAAATAAATAAAATTCAATAAATCAGTCTTCGCTGAACGAACAATCATTAACGATAAATTGTTTTTTATAGGGAAGTGTAATTATTTTGATTATTGAGTATGAATCATTAAAACCTACTAATAAGCTATTATTTTATGTGCTTCAAAGTACGTTAAAACACAAAATTAAAGCAAATTGCTTATCCAAAAGTGACTTCGTTATCAGCCGTTCCTAATTATATCACTATGATGGACATAATGTCCACAGTGTATATAATACTTAATAACTTTAGTTTGATACATTACAACTTGGGCAGTGAAACGGTACAGTTCACAAAAATGCTTAAGACATACTTTGTTTGTTTATCATACTTGTGGATAGTGACTGGTAACTACCAATTTAACTTTTGTTTAATTTTATATTTCGTTAGTTTTTAAAATACATAAATTGTAAAATACACTCCCAAATATGTAAATATATATAATCAGCCGCCTCATAAATCCAGGTCGAGCGGGTATTGAAGTTTTGTACGGGATAATTGATAATTTTTTCTCGATCACGATGTTGGTTTGATGGAAAAAGTTGTTCAGTTGATGATCTTTATCTCACCTTTAAATGAATTTGACCATAGCTTTTTGATTAATGCTGTATGTGCATATAGATTGCTTGAGTATGAATTTCGATGATTATTTTGTTGGTATATTGGCGTGTGCTAGCTGGCATATAACAATTAATTTAATTTAATGTTTTACGTTGCATAATGTACATTATTTTGCATAACTACTATTGTATAGAACCAAGTTTTTCGAACCGAACATACAGCTGTGCTGCTGGGGAGTTTGTTGCGCCACTTCTTCTTCCCAGCTAAGCACTAGGAAGTGGTGAAGGGTGGGCGTTTTTGGGGGACTATCCTATGTAATTTTGACGTTTGAAAAGTGCTGATTCTCAGCCAATTTTGAATAAATGACTTTTGAATTTGAATTAATATTAAATATTTATTATAAATATCATTGTTATCTAGTAGTTGTGCGCTGCAAACCTGACTACTTGTACAACAACAAAGCAGGCGGCTGGCTCAAACTGCACACGATCCCCGCTACGTGGCAGGAAGCCTTCCTGAGATGTCACTATGACGGTAAGGTAAGTTGCACTGTTCCTCTGACGATCAGACTGTTTAGAACAGTTTTCGTGGGTTTACGGGAAATTCGACTAGTGCACCCGAAAATGAGAGTAGTAGTCCATATCAACAAGTTATTGCTGGCAAACGTCTTTTATTTTTGGTGAGAAATAACCCTTTACGGTAGGACGCAATGAAACGCATGAAAAACGTTGTGCATGGGTGCATGCAACAGTACAGGGGTCGTGCGGGATTTAAAGTAAAATTATAACATGTAAAACTGTTTTTTCGTAAAATAAAGTCGGATCTTTGACCTTTAATATGTCCGTACCCAGAAGGATCCCAGGTATGGTGCAAGGCAAAAAGGAAATATCACAGTGACGGCAGCAATAAGCGGCTTTCGGTTCGTTAAGTGTCTATTTACGAGTCCGCGTATCACTGGTCAGTTTCCCTCAGTCGTCAGTTTATTTAATTCGCCAGTTTCGTTGGTTCGTCAGTTTCACTGATTCGTCAGTTTTATCAGATAAGACAGTTTCGTTAACTCGACGGTTTCCACTGTTTGCCAGTTTTCGTCAATGCGTCAGTCAAAGTACAGTCGGTAGAAAACTGCACACACGTCTGCTATTTAAATATACAGTGTGTTATCTAACAGAGGGCGTTCCCGTTAACCCGCAATAGTATAGGGTCCATTTTAGGAAAAAAAATAAAATTGCAGTGTTACGCGGACTCCTATTTACACCCGTTATATGTAAATCGTACCAGTTAAACACTGCACTGCCAGTCACAGAAAATAGCTCGATCGACGCAAGAAAAATCTTTCAACGTGAATCAACCGTGATGAAGGTGTCACGCATACACCACACTGGGTTAATCTACACAACGTCGGCGCTACAAGATTATTGTGGTGCGCGGCCAACCTTTGAGCTATCGCCGCCATTTTTTTTTAAAGACATTTCAAGCGCCAAAATATTATTGTAGAAGTGTTTCTCATGTTACAGGCGCGGTGTTAGCGTCGCCGCCGCTAAACATCGAGCTAGCTAATGCTCTTAACACACAGGTGACACAGTTTGGTGGTCACATTTTCCTGGGAACCCATGATTTGTACTCTAAAGGACACTTCACCTCTGTAGAAGGTTAGTCAGACTTTTGTTAAATATTTTGAAATCGATACATTTTATAGGGTACAGTCGTGTTCATAAGTATAGTGTTACTTCAAAGAAATGATTTAAGGGGAAATCCGTGGCACACTAATTAATCTTACGCGTAGACATCTCGGTCAATGTAGCCCGTCAGGTGTGACTGAGCTTCTGGCCGCAACCATCGACACCCACATTTTTTTTTTATTCCCCGACAGTTGGGCTACACCACAGGGCCGCTGCTAGAAGCGCCATTGTCAACAGTTTCCAAATAAACCAAGCGTGTCACCGATCACTCGCGCTACGAAACAAATGATGGCTCTGAAGGCGACGTTGCTCTGTGGAACACAGAAAAGAAAATTTTATAATTATACTAGCTTTCGCCCGCGTAGAGGTTGGAAATTATCCCACGGAAACGAACTACCGAGATAAAGAGTATCTGGTATGTTATCCAGGTTATAAACTACCTGTGTACCAAATTTAATCCAAATCCGGTCAGCTGGTTATGCGTGATTGAATAACAAACATCCAAAAATACAAAGTTTCACATCCATACTTCCATACCAATTTTATAAATTCGAAAGTAACTTTGTCTGTCTGTCTGTATGTTACCTTTTCACGGCTACACCACTGAACGGATTCCGATAAAATTTGGCAAGGAGATAGATGGCATCCTGGAGAAGGACATAAGTTACTAGCTTCAACTTTCTGACTAACTGACGCGACTATTTGACAATTCAAAAGTGCCTGTAAATGGTTTAATTGAAATAAATGCTTTGAGTTTGAGTTTGAGTTCGAGTTACTTTTTGTCTCATAAATAATCCTAAAGGGATTTTAGATAGGGGATGAAAGTTTGTATGGGGAATCCAGCATTTCTTAAGTCAGGGATATAAAGATTCAAATGCTTTTGGTAAGGAATAAAGAATTATGCAACTCAGCGTTTTTGTAAAATCATCCCCCAAGGGGGTAAAATAGGGGATCCTTTAAAATTCTCATGTAATATAGATTTTTTTGTGTTTTCTTTCCAAGAGACATATGAGATTGGCAATATAGTAATCGGTCAAAAATTATTACATTTTAAAGTCATAAACTAACCTTTCTAACATGCAGGTAATATGTTCAATGGCGGCACAACAGTAGGTATTACAAATTAATCGTGATAATAATATAATGAATAATTAGTATTTAAAGTAAGGCATTTAGAATCATATAAACCAGTTCTGTTTATAAAAAAACTGGCCGAGTGCGTGTCGGACCACGCACAATGAAGGGTTCCGTAGTTGAGATGAATTAATCCCAAGAACAAACTTAACATTACAACAACAATATTGAGAGATTTACTATGTTATTTTAAGATCATAGACTTCTTTTAGGTTTTCCTGTAATCAATGAGTAAAGAACCATTTTCTGCATTTAAAAAAACATTGTCTCAATAGTTTCGGAGATACGGGGGAATGGTCAATTTTCTTAAATGTCTTTAAAAGTATTTAGTTTAAAATTCCTTTCATTCCTTAAAGTCCTCCCATTTGATATGTCACACGGTACAGTCTGCCAAACATTTTATTTTTCGTTTTTATTTGCCCCCAAATTCAAAATGTATTTATTTATTTACGTTACACGTCCGTGTTTGGGTCACATAAATACATACAAATATATATATATGTGTGTACCATATTTCAACTAAATCGGTCCATTAGATTCGGAGCAAGTTGGCTGTGACACACAGACAGACACACGAGTGATCCTATAAGGATTCCGTTTTTCCTTTTGAAGTACAGAACCCTAGAAACGGACAAGTGTGAGTAGGACTTGCGCCCTGAGCGTTCCGCCTAAAAGTGTGCTTGCTCGGCTGCCTGAATTTCCAAAGACAAATTTAAGGACAAACTTAACTTTTCAATTGGAAAATATTTTTTAATAGAGTATTGAAATACAGACTAATTGTTACTTCAAGACACGGCCTATGAATATTTGATCCCAGATTGAAGAACAAACTTAATTTTCCAGTTCATATATAACTACTATGACCAATTTTCGGATTTTATTCTTTACTTGACCTTGCTCCTCGCCAAACTTCATGCTGCTGGGCCAACGGGAAGCACCAAATAGACTGGTTTATTTGCGGTTCTCAAAATATGTGGTATAAATGGCCGTTTTTTTTTATTGCGTTAACTTGAAAGTTTAATTTTCGTTACAGCCCCAAGAGACCTTAGTTTTTGATATCTATTTCAACTTGATGCCTCCACACGTTCCTGAGAAAAAGGGTCTTGACTAACAATGAAGTCTTCCTTTAAGGGTTTCTATTTTTCATTTTGAACCCTACAAACAGATTTATTATCTGCCTGTTACCTTTCCTGCCGTAATAGCTGACCAGATTTAGATGAAAGGTATATGGATAGGCCATGACCTGAGTTAGAACATAGGATACTCTGAATCCCGGTAGCACGTTCCTGTTATTACAAAGTGATATTTACCGACATCCATGCGGGCGAAGCCGCGGGTAAAAGCTAGTTTATAATACATATTATAGTAGTATATATTATTATTATTATTTATATACAAATATATATATTATTATATTATAGTAGGACTAGCTTATGCCCGCGACTTCGTCCGCGTAGAAGTCGAAAATGGTTCTAATAGGATTTTTTATTGGTTTTTTACGTTATTAATTTTGTTATAACATATAAATTATTATGTTAAAATGTTTGAATAATTATAAAATATAATCATCTTTATTATAGTGTAGGGATATAAAGGTTAAATAAAGTTGATAAAAACAAAAAAAATATATTTATGAACATGAAGCTCGGCCTTTGATCTGGTGAAAGTTACACGGGTGTATTATCTTTTTACAACTAAATCGAAATACGACACCTACCGCAGTATTTCTCTGTGAACAATATTTTTTGTTTTTCTTTCGGGTGCTAGAATCACCAGGCCACTCTGTGCGCTTACTCTGGAGCATGCCACATACAACTGGCTGTGGGAGAAGCAGCTTTCCCTTAAGTCTACTCCCGCTACCTTAAGAGTTTGACCTTGAGCTTTGTTTATAGTCATTGCGAAGCATACTTTGATGGGAAACTGCACTCTCTTGAATTCGAAGGGGTAATTTGATGGTGTTAGAGGAATCCTAGGAATAAATACAGACCTCTGTAAAGCTTAGAAACCTTCAAATGCGGTACTAATATGTATAGTACGGTGACTTTCGCGACATTCCAATTTTAAACAGTATTTGCATTGCAAGCACCAAGCCTTTAAGTGAGTTCAACCTTTTTTGAATAAAATCGGATTGACTTTTCAAACATGTGTCAAAATAAAATGTAATTTAAATCAAAAGCACTAAGGAGTATTGATTTCAACTTCGAAGCAAATCACTCCCAAAATAACTTTCTACCCCTATTTAACCCCGTTAGGGGATGAATTTCAATAAAATACGAAACAGGACTTCCATTAATTCTGTTAAATAATGTTTATGCAAAATTTTAAGTAGATTGAACCAAGGAATCACGTTGTCCCATACAAACTTTGCCCACATTTTCAACCCCTTAGGGGTAGAATTTCGAAAAATCCTTTCTTATCGGATGCCTACGTCATACAAAGAACACACCCTCCAAGTTTTAGGTCTCTACGATCAGCGGTTTAGGCTGTGCGTTGATCCGTCAGTCAGTCATTCAGGACAAAGCATTTTATATGTATAGATAATATTATGAAAACACGCAGTCTTACAAGTATTTGCTCTACATAATTAGCGCTAACTTACACATCAATAGTGCGATTATTTTTCGAAATTTTGACGTGTATGTTCCAGGAGTGCCATTGTCTGACATGGAAATAAAATGGGGTTCACGTAGAGCTGATACCAGTGACTGTCTTACTTTGTTCAGCGATGGTGATACCGAGTATCACATGTCTACTTCGTCATGCGAGGACCCACGTCCCTTCATATGCTACAGGAAACTCGACAATCTGACGACGAACGAATGTGGTACTTTTGATAGTGGTAAGTGAATTATCGTTGTACCGTAATATTCTTTGAAAAAATATTGTTTTCCGACTTTCATGCGGATAAAGACGCGGGCGAAACCTAAAAAAAATGTGCGATGTGCGGGCTAGTGTTTCCTGAATCCGGAATTGATAGAGATTATGGTACCTAATATTGAGTCGATTACTAGCACAGTTTTAAAGATTTTTTGCTGATTTCTTTAAAACCGTGCTAGTACAGTTTTAAAGAAATCAGCAAAAAATCTTTACAACCAAACGGAATCTGTTAAAATCCGTCCCAAAAAAAATACTTACATTTCCTTCTTTCAATAACGTTCGACTTGCACTTTATATCTTGAAAATGTTATTTAAATTTTATTTCAGGATATCACTACAGGCGGTATACAGGCAGCTGTTACAAGGTACATCACGAGTTACAGACCTGGACGCATGCGTACGACATATGTGCATCTGAGGGGGGGCACCTGGTTGGGCACGCTACAATTGCGGCGGTAAGTCCCCTCTTTGAGGAGTGGCTGGAGAGGCGCCACGGCGTCCTCACCTTCCGCCTGACGCAGGTCCTCACCGGACACGGTTGCTTCGGGAGGTTCCTGTTCAGGATCAAGCGGGAGGAAACGCCCGGGTGTCACCATTGTGTGGAACGCCCGGAGGACACGGTGGAGCATACGGTGGAGGTCTGCCCGGCTTGGGCGGAGCACCGCCGTGTCCTCACGGAGGCGATCGGCGGCGGCGATCTCTCGCGTCCGGCCCTGGTTCAGGCCATGGTCCGGAGCGAGAGTGCATGGGAAGCCGTCACTTCCTTCTGCGAAGCAGTAATGCTCGCGAAGGAGGAGGCGGAGCGCGCGAGGGAAATGCAAGATGCGCGCCCTCGCGCCCCTAGTCGCCGCAGGAGACGCCCCGGGCGTCGGGAGTCGCGAGCCGACTTCCGGCCACCGTAGGCGCGGGCTTGCGGACGGTGGGCAATGGGTAGCTCGCCGTCCGATTAGGACCAGGCCCGGGTCGACGGCGCGTTGTGTTCCACGCGCGCCAGAGATGTCAGCACCAACTGACGGGGTCCGTAAGGGCCAATGCCTGCCAGGGTTGCGAGTTTGTCCGAAAGGGATATCGCGGCCCCGGCACACAGGCAACGGAAGGAACATGGGTGGGTTTTAGTCAGTAAAAGTCTGACACTCCCTCTCGCTCCGCCCAGAGCGGGAGGAGTCATTTGATGATTTCCCACCCAAAAAAAAAAAAAAAAAAAAAAAAAAAAAAAAAAAAGGGGGGGCACCTGGTCATCCTGAACGACAAAGAAGAGGCTCGCATCATCAAGGACATGTTCCCTGCTCATGCGACGTTTGATCTGTGGGATAGATTTCACGTAGGTTTGGGAGCCTGGGGTGAGGAGCGCACCTGGACCACCATTCATGGTATTCGATTATTTAATTACTCATAAACCATGCCATTTAGATTGTCTTGCGACGGCGAACCAGTATTTATATTAAGTACTAATGTATATTATAATGTATTTATGTGACAAGAAAAGAATAGTCTATTCTTACCAAATTTAAAATGAGAGAGACTTAGGGCCGAGTCACACCGTAATGGCAGCGCCGGCAGCGGCCGCCACTGCGGCCTCGCGCGATATCCAGATCCCACATGCCTAGTCTCCACTTGACTAGTTTAGTTTCTACATTACATAAGCGCGGCCGCCCGCGATGCCGCGAGCGGCCTCGCGTCGCCGCCGGCAGCCGCGCGGGCAGAACCACCGACAAGATGCACGTGGCGCATGACCGCTCGCGTCACCGCGGGCGGCCTCGCGACCTTTTCAAGCGATACTGATCTTTTAAGTATGTAGATAAAGTTTAAAATTATTTCACACTGAAAGTGCTCGCCGCGTCGCTGCCGGCCGCTGCCATTCCGGTGTGACTCGGCCCTTATGATGAAGCACTACAAAGCAGTAGTAAATATAATTCTGACTTCTTCCAGGTGAGAGATTCGAAAACGTGCCGCCCGCGATGCCGCGAGCGGCCTCGCGTCGCCGCCGGCAGCCGCGCGGGCAGAACCACCGACAAGATGCACGTGGCGCATGACCGCTCGCGTCACCGCGGGCGGCCTCGCGACCTTTTCAAGCGATACTGATCTTTTAAGTATGTAGATAAAGTTTAAAATTATTTCACACTGAAAGTGCTCGCCGCGTCGCTGCCGGCCGCTGCCATTCCGGTGTGACTCGGCCCTTATGATGAAGCACTACAAAGCAGTAGTAAATATAATTCTGACTTCTTCCAGGTGAGAGATTCGAAGACGTGTTCAACGATTGGAGTACCGGACAGCCTAACAATCTAGAGGGCATCCAGGATCGTGCATCTTTTGTCAGAACAGGCGGTTTGGACGACATCGATCCTGGGTTCAAAGCTATGTTCGTCTGTGAGAAATCTCCGCAATCAATACAGTTCGAAGCCACGTCACCAGTCACGGAAGAATTTATTGGGCTATAATAAAACTACCCCTAAAACTAAGCCTATTGAAATCAAGTTAAGGTTTTAATGTCGTATTACAATTTTCTATTAAAAGCAGGAAAAAATAAAAACTAGACAAGTAGGGTCAGCAACACAAGGCGATTAACACTTACTTTTACATGTCACCAAAATTTATGCAAAATGATTCGATACATTACATTTCAGCATTTCATGTAGCTTCCGTGTTTAGGTCACAGAAATTCATATCTGTACCAAATTACAACAAAATTTGTCCCCTAGATTCGGAGCAAATTGGCTGTGACAGATGGACAGATAGCCAGCCAGACACACACGATTGATCCTATAAGGGTTCAGTTTTTTCCTTTTGATGTACGGAACTCTAAAAACAACTGTGAATCTACTTTTGTGGCTAACCGTAGCTGAGTGCCTGGAGTTCATGTCTTTCTAAAGCAGTTACATTACGAAAGGAACGATTACGAACATTATGAAGATGTTAATAAATATATCACGATCACAAACATCTCACTTACTGAAGCATAATCGTTTTTTTTTTTTTTTTTCGTTTACAACGCGGAAGCTCTTGGCCTGCAACTCACCAGATGGTAAGTGATGATCAGGCCGAAGATGGAAGCGAGCTCGGGAATCCTCAACCACAGAGGAACTGGCTATCTTACCTCTAACTGCCGAAACCATAGAAATATAAATAACAATGGCCGAAACACAACAATGCTGTTAACATTGTTGTTATGGTGACAGACTTAGATAAGATGGTGGTGGCTAGCCAGGCGGACTTAGAACAAGCCCTATCACCAACCAAACCGAGCACAAAATTTTGCTGTCACTGGGAATCGAGCCCGGGACCTCTGGGCCTGAGACAGGTGATCTAACCACTAGGCCACAGAAGCGGTAATCGGTTTTAGAAATAGGTCTAAAAAAAAAAAGTATCAGGATCTGTCGGTCTACGGGGTGTTGCGGAAAGCACAAGTCCTCGCAGATGGCAGGTGCAAGCATTTCTCAGTAAACCTAATGCCGTTGACCGTCCGCGGTGGTTAACTTTAGCGCAAACGTAATGCCGGCAACCCTCCCGGAGGGTTCACTTCCAATATGTATGGCGGAATGGCGTATGAGTTCTATGAAAAATAGGTGGAGTCGAAAGTGTTAACGTTAAACTGCCAATAGAGAAATCTAAACACGTGTACCCCCCACTAGCGCTGCCTCTGGCGGGATCTTTTTTAAATCTTCAGAGGAAACAGGCTAATTAGCAAGTAATATAATTAATTTGTAGACTCCTTAGTCTTTGATCTTGAAAAGGTGATGGAGGGTTAATTCGCGCAAGACGTATCGTACCAGTCACGTGGTAGAGCCTCTCTGTAAAGCTCCGCTTACACGGCCAATTTTATAAGGAACTTGTTTTCACGGCGGAGCGGGAGGGCGTGTCAGACTCTTACTGACTTAAACCCACCCGTGTTCTTTCAGATGCCTGGACGTTGCCAGGGGCCACGGTATCCCTTTCGAACTTCCCACGATCCCGGCAGACATCGGTCCTAGCAGACCCCTTCAGTTGTGCTGACATCCCTTTGAGGCGCGCGTGGAACACAACGCGCCGTTGACCCGGACCTGGTCTTTATCGGATGGCAAGCTACCCATTGCCCACCGTCCGCAAGGCCGCGCCATCGGTGGCCGGGAATCGGCTTGCGATTCCCGACCCCCAGGGCGTCTCCTACGGCAGCTAGGAGCGTCAGGGCGCGAAATTTGCCTCTCCCTCACGCGTTCCGCCTGCTCCTTCGCAAGCATTACTGCTTCGCAGAACGAGGCAACGGCTTCCCACTCCCTCTCGCTCCGTACCATGGCCAAACTATCGGCAGTCTGCCGTGATATCATAATTAACCACAATTGCGCAACTCTCGTTGCCCGTGTGACCACCCCTTAAAAGATTAAGTGGACGAAATAGATTAATGTGAATTTTAATAGAATTTTTTCTAAAAATAGGTGACATTTATATTTTGTAGAAAGCGTATTTGACGTAATTAAATAGCAATTTATTGTGGCACAGAGAATTAAACGAGTTCAGAAATAGCTTGGCTCTTAAATAATTGAAAATTAAATGTTAAGTGCTAGCTCAAGTGTTACTGAGAATATGATTTTATTATTGTGATGAAATATTTTTGTGACTGTTGTTACCTTAATTTATTTAATAAAAATTAGAAAATAGAATTTTCTTAAACCATGAAGTTATGCCCCTGACTCTGCTCTATAAAAACTTAGCTAGGAAACAGTCGTAAAGTCGTGACCTATATTTTTTTAATAAAACAGTAATTAGAATGATAATGTAATATCGGAGATGATAACAAATATTTAAAAGAACAAATGAATGAGATTCTTTTTTGAAAAACGCGGCGCCGTTTAAAAACTAAAATTAATTAAAAAGTGTTTATTCACAGTAACAATTATTTATAGAATAATAATAAAAAAAATATTAAAACGCCTAACGGGCCTCTGCGAGTTGGCTTCGGCCCCTCGTACGCCTTCCAAAGGTCCGGGACCCTAGGGTCCCGAGAAACGTAAAAGAATAATAATAATAATACCATTTATTTCAGGCGACACAGGCCCATAGAAAAATACCTTAACCTAAAAATACATATTTTAATATAAGCAAAAAAACTTCTGTTAATAAATAAGGCTTAGACTATGTTAGTAGCACTTCACTTTGCACAATACATTACCTTTACCAAAGCAGTTTGTTGGTAGACGTCCTTTTTTAATTTTATTTTCCTATAATATTAAACGAGCAATATTTGTATATATTTGTAATCACGGTCTCGAAAACGGCTCTAACAATTTCGATGAAAAATGCAATATGGGGGTTTACGGAGGCGAAAAATCGATCTAGCTAGGTCTCATATCTGGGAAAATTCGTTTTCTCCGTATTTTCACCCAAACAGAGCTTGGTCGATCAAAGTTTAAGTAAGGATAATGACACCTTAGAATAATGACATGGCAGCATGGAATTAACAAGTACCACTATCATGGCAGCATGGGATTAGTAAGTACCTACTGTCATGGCAGCATGGAATTAGTATGTACTATACATGGAATTAGTATGTACTATACATGGAATTAGTATGAACTATCCTATACTATTAAATGAGCATTCTCTAATTTCACCCGAGCAGAGCTCGGTCGACCAGGTACTACATTATTATTTGATGTTAGTGCCTTTTTGTCCCACTGCAGGGCAAAGACAAAGGAGAAAAAGGAGGAAGGGTGGCCTCCCTTCCTCCTTTCACTTAGTCAAGCATAATTCACATAATTCCAAACTTAATTTAACATAAAAAAAGTCATATTCACAAACAGTAGGTAGAAAACTTTTTGATCTTTAGATTGATGATGGTTATTATATTCTTTTTCTACACTGAAAGCTCAGAGTAATATGAGACTGAAAAAAGAACATCAGATCACGACACACCATAGATTAGTGTGCGTTTCATCAAACAGTTCCTATGCCATAATGTTGGCTCCACAGGCGCCGTAGCGTATTCCTGTTCGTCTTACAACAGTGGCGACGCCAGCTAATTGGTCTGTTATTAAAGTTTAACAGTGGAGCCAACATTATGGCAAAGGAACTATTTGATGAAACGCACTTTAGTAGGAACAAACGTCAGTTACGGTCGTCAGCAGGGGTTGATCATTTATATTCGTAAGATGTTTTTAAAAGACAATTTGAAGATTATTGAGAATAAATTCGCAGGTGAGCTTGGATATCTGGCAATGCTGATATATGGCTTTGCTGGCAATCAGTCGATTTCCCCAAGGAAATCGACTGATTGCCAGCAAAGGTCAACGACAACCACCACGGTGCGTAAAACTAGCTGTTTATTTATTTAAGTGCACAAAATATTTATTATTGTATCTGTATCCTACAGGCACCCTAAACTTGAACCTACGAATAGTATTTTTAAGGGTTCTGTTTGTAAAGTTGAGATAAATCAGCAATCAAATAATTTGTTTAGAAACTACTCTTTTTTAGGGTTCCGTACCTGAAAAGAAATAACCGGCCAAGAGCTTGTCGGACCACGCACAATGAAGGGTTCCATAGTTGGGATGAATTATACCAAGAACAAATTTAACTTTGAAATTGGAAAAATGGTCTCCCATATCTCTCCACATCTCTCCAATATGTAATCGCAAAAAAATATTTTACAAATTGACGATTTCGGACTTTTTCCTTGACTTGTGCTGGAAGACCTCGCTTGTTGCCAAATTTTATGTTTCTAGGAAGTACCCTATAGGTTTTGATTTATTTGCGAGTATCAAAAGATGTCGCATAAAGGGCCGTATTTTTGTATGCGAAATGTGGGTGTACTATAGGTGATTCACTTTGTTGTCCGTCTGTCTGTCAAATTCAAATTCAAATTCAATTTTTTATTTCAGACCAAGAGATCCATATAGTGTTAGTATGAAGTTAGCCTATGTTAGTAAATAAAAAAAAACAAAATACAATAAAGATACAGGAACATTAATTGGCTACATGTCTGCCAGCTCAGAGCTTGATAAATGGTCCATCAACCTTGTCCGCTAGTGTAGCTAATATACTGTTAGGGGTAGCCCTAACACGGTAAACGGTGTGCATCGATGTTGCGGCGATTCGGGGTTAGCCCCGAATCGCCGCAACATCGATGCACACCGTTTGCGCATGATGGCATGAAAATCGTCTATTCGCGCTTCCACAAACATGCCCGATGCACTGCAAAACCGAGGCAGCCCCAGCAATATCCTCAGCGCATTATTATACTGCACGCGCAGCGCGTTGTAAGCCTACTGCGTATACCTAACCCACAAGCCGCACGAGTAAAACGACTGGCAGTAGGCTCTGAAGAGCGTCAGTTTTACCTCGTCAGTGCACCGCGCAAACCTGCGGGCAAGCATATTGCATCGGGCTGCCAACGCCCTGCGCTCCCTATCTATATCCTGGTCATCTGTGAGAGTACCCGTGACCACATGACCGAGGTATTTAAATTGAGTGACGACTTTTAATGGTGTTCCTTGTAACGTCACCGGTGGTATATTCGTGGGTGTATTATTATGCACTTTAAAAACCACCACCTCACTTTAGTAGCATAAAAAAAAAAGAAAAGCCAAAGCCCTTTTTCCCTTTGGGTTTGTTTCGGTATTTTTTTTCAAAGTACTTAGTCGAATATGAAATACCGACCACCTCATCTAGTTTTTAAAATATTATTGACTTCTTTGTTTAAAACATACCTACTTTGACTTAATAAATAGGTTTCATCATCATAAGTATTAGGTACTGAATGTTCTAGCCCCTTTTCGAAGTAACATAACATAACAGCACGCCTGTAAACCCCGAAGGATTAAGCAGAGGTATACCTACCTAATAGTAAACCCACATTTCGCCAGTTATGTTTAAGTGCCATGTAGGGGCCGAGCCTATTGCCATCAACCGGGCATAAATCGAGTCTAGTGAGTTGCGCGCTCGGAAACGGTCGCGTATCTCTCTTCGCTACGAATTATTAATTCGCGCTTAACCGTCGCCGTCATGGCCTCCGAAAAACTCAAAGTCAACGAGCTCCTGGGGTTCCTGCAAAATCAACTGGACGTCATGGACGAAGTTAGCCTCATGCAGATCTGCACCTCGAGCTACACAGAAGATGAGATACGCAGTGCAAAGAGACACTGTACTTACTCATCGCTCGACTTAGCCGACCGAATGCCGTCCCGCAGGAGGGACGAAAAGGGAGAGAGGAGTCTCCAAGACATGTTTCGGGTGTTTAAGGAGACTGACCCTGACGACGTGCCGACCTAATATTTGACCACGTCGACGTCACTCGTTATATGTAATACATTTACTACACTGCAACTACATGCATTCACAGATGCATCTGAGCATGCGTATGGTGCATGCGTCTCTATGTACGTAGGCAATGATCAGGGAGAGTACATAGTTCGTCTGTTAGCCGCTAAAATTCGAGTGGCACCGATTAAGCCGACCACCATTGCAAAAGACTGGAATTGTGTGGCGCCGTAGTCGGAGCTCGTTTGTGCGAGAAGGTTGTCAGTTCACTGCGACTAAACTTCAGTCATGTTTATTGTTGGACTGACTCCACCGTCGTGTTTATTTATATAACAATTGCTTACTGCACTTACAGTAAACACCAAAGCGCGCGGCAAGCCAACAACAACATTTAAGTAAAAAACTTCATGCAAACATTTAACATACATTTACTGCTATACATAAATAAGTCAACATCGGGCTCCTGAGCAATCAGGGCGTTCAGCAGATTGATTGTCTGGGTTGTGGGAGCATACCGAGCAGTATGGGTACGCACTGGCGGAGCCGCGATCTAGCACCGCGAAGTACAAGAGCGCGACCGCCGCAGCCGGTCCGGAGCAAACAATGAACAGCGAGCTAGAGTAGTCGCATCATCAATGTTATTATTGAGCAATACGTTGTAGTGCATCAAAAGCTCACACTTGCGTCTCAGTTCCAACGTCTTGACGTCAACGTCCTACCATTCCCGCAACAAACAGAGACGGATACAAATAGGGGTAATACCCATTTTTTTTTTTATATAGTTAGCGAGCAAATTTTCGTTGGACCGGTTTTATCATGAGCTTATATTTTTGCTCATGCGGATCCCATACCAGCGCATTATACTCAAGTTTACTACACACAAACGAATAATAAAGAGTCAGTATAACATTCCTGTCTTTAAGTCTACTTGCCTGTCTCATAACAACAAACCAAGTGATTGGAAGGCCTTGCCACAGATATTATTAATGTGCTGATTAAATGTCATATTCACGTCTAATGTCAGTCCAAGATCTTTTATTTTATGGACGCGCTCTAGAGGGACACCCGATATGTGGTAGCTATGCTGAATGGGCGCACGCAAACGGGTAAAATAAATAGTTTTACACTTAGAAGTGTTAAATTGTAAGTGATTGGCTTCACTCCATTTTACCACCATATCGATGTCCCTCTGTAGCGCCTCACAGTCACGCTCGCTATTAATACCCAAGAATAACTTCAGGTCATCCGCAAACATGAGACATCGTGCTGTCCTGACGACCTTCGGCAGGTCATTCGCCATTACAATAAACTGCGTAGGCCCCAAGGTGCTACCCTGGCTTACACCAGAGGAAGTTATAAGTTACAAGTGTGTTGGGATGGTTACAGATGTTACCTTCTAAGTTTCAGCCATTTGTGCGCAAATCGCGTTGCTGAATAAAGTTTTAGATAAGGCAGGACACTGTACTTGGCGACACATCCCAACCACCTAGAACCCTTCAGACCTAATATCTCGTGGCGTGGATATTAATGTTCTGCAATCTTTGAACTTGTGTTGGAGTGGTCCCTGTTTCATGAAGCAAGTCCAGGCTGATTGATCGTCTCAACATAAATCGTTAGAGCCAGACAAGCTGCCTGAAACTCGCTCAAGTTTTATTGAGCACCAATGTTAGTAATAATAGTAGATATCATACATTCATCAATTTTAATCGTTTTTATAGTTATTTAAGGCTGATCCGTAGTGTAGCAACAGTTTTAAGGTTTATAAAATTGTGTAGGAAAATTCCTTCTATTGGTAAAGGAGATGTCAATGGACGATTGCCTAGGTAGTCAAAACCAATGTTCAGTAATGATTGTTATATTATTATATTCGTCATATTTTATAGTTTATCAATTAATAAGTTTAAGGAGTCAGAAACTTGCGTGGGAGTCAGAAACTGGTCAAAATAAGGTTACGTTTTTTTTATTATAACGCCATCTGTGAGAAACAACAGGTGAGGAACAACTAATTGGTAGTATGCCTTTGTAAATATTTTTTAAATATTTCAAATAGAAATATTTAAAAAAGTGCTTAACATTGTTTTTAGGTATTGAATCAGAAAGTGTTCTTATTCTATAATGTACACATAAATACACATAAACTCTTTAATCCCGTATTTTGGTTTCTATCCTCAATACCCATAATATTATTTATATTTACATACTTGTTGGTATTGAATTGGGATTAAAATAAATAAAACAACGTACGAGTATTTATTGCCAAACAAATTCCTTTATTGTAGGTAAGTACATACTTAAATAAAATGATTAAAATGAAAATAACTGTCTTCGAGAAACACCAAAACATTGTCCAAAAATGACGCTGGTGCAAGCAGGTTACATTGATGCATTGCCCAGCCAAGATACCTAGCGTCATGTCATGACATGACAGCAACAACCGGTGTTGGTTGTAGAGAAGTGGTGATGGCGGTGTTGATGATCCATGTTCAATGCATGTACAACATCCTCTTGTAAGTCCCTGGATGAGTCATGAATCTGGCGTCGATTCGCTCGAACCCAAAGCACATGCATACATTGGTGTCATATCCTGAAAATATTATTAAAATACATTTTATTGCAAATGTCAGGACATAACTGGTGAAATGTGCTGCACAATGGGTTCACCACGCCCAAATCCTTCGGGAATCGCTGGCGTGATGTTATATTTATGTTGAGTTTTTACATGAAGAACACTCCTTCCATCTTCCACGATCGTCGTTTCCATCGCTCGTCTATCCAGTTTTGAGGGATCTGTCCCATTCGTTTTGCCATTTTCTTTCAGACTTTACCTACTTATAATAAAAACGTAGTCGGGTAATAAATAATTTACCTGATAATTATTATCATTGGAAATAACCCCGGGGTACTAAAGGGCTGTCCACTGCAACAGTATAGAAACGTGTGGTAGGCATGTGGTAGGTCGTTATAAGAAAATATCAATATTACAAAATAATCGCACAGTTAGCAAGGAACGCTTATATGTAACTTGGAACTGCAATGCAAGCAAAGCACAGAACATTAATACTCAAGAAGGCAAAGCAAGCAGAAAATAATAATTATATGTCAATGTCATGTCAAAAAAAAAAAAATACTTACCACAGAGTACTTTTTAATATAGGTAATATTTACCTTCATTTTAAGAAGTGGGTATTCAACATTACAACAATTACATACATTCCTTTGATTTAAAATAAGTGGGATATAGTTATTATTCATACTCTTTCAAGGTAATTACGGAATAAAATGGAACGTCAAAAACATTTTTAGTACTTCCCGTTAAAAATGGCGAGGCGGAAGCTATCATTGAGCAATTTTTTTTTTGAGAATTATGTTGCGCAACCTATTTTGAATTTATAAATCCATAATAAATTAAATCTTAATTTTTTAATCTTACTGTAAAACCTTAAATCATGAACATTGTCGACTCAGAACACGACCAGAGGGCAGAAACTGGACATGTCCTTTCTATCACAAGTCGAGTTGCAGGATGCATTAAATATTATTGTAATTAGAAGCCAAATTGAGTCTTCTCCTGAGTATGAATTACTCATTAATATTCAGAAGTTGCCTTTTATAAGCGCCCTTATGAAATTTTACATATTCTTAGATAATAATAAAATCATGCGTGTCGGAGGACGCTTAGCAAATTCAACTTTTGCTTTTGATATTACATTCATATTGATTATTTTACACTCCACTTACAAATTTACAAAGTTACGACGTCGACGTCACTTCCACAACAAGATCTACAGAGCCACTCTATTACTTCATTGTTTTGTTTCCAACGGATCGAGCAACTACGCCAGCATTTTTGGGCTCGTTGGAGTAAGGAGTTTGTGTTCGAGCTGCGGCAAAGGACCAAGTGGCATACCTGCAAAGACACGCTCAAGCTAGGTTCTTTAGTCATCATAAAGGAGGACCATCTTCCTCCTCTTAAATGGAGATTGGGAAGAGTCATCGCCGTCCTTCCAGGGTTGGATGGAATTGTTCGTGTGGCAGACGTCGAAACATCCGCTGGAGTCGTCAGAAGAGCCTCTAACAGGAGTTGCCCACTGCCCGCTGATTCTCCGTCTGGTTGAAAGCGCCGCTGCTGCTTTCAACGTCCGGGGCTTGTTCGAGCCGACGCCTGCTCGTTTAGACTGAGCAAATCAACGTTGTGTACTAATTAGCTTGTAATTAAATATGCCGAATTGTACGTTATGGTATTGCATAAGTCGTAGAGAAAAACTGACTGAAAAATTACTGGACTTAACTACGATTCACTTTCTTCAGTATATTCGAAAATAGATATATCAAACTATCTGAGGATTATTAATCAAAGGTTATCAAACTTGGCTATTATGTACTTTTGCTATATTAAGCTAGATGGCTTCACTGGAACATCACAGTTTCTCTAACATTTCTTCTGATAGTCTCTCTTTAATATCATAAAATCTCTTTGTTTTATAAAGAGCAGGTGTGATTATGGAAGGCTTCCATGACAGCGATAGTTTTTCTGAAGAAAATCTTGCGTAGACGCGGGTCTACGCAATGATGAAAACTATAGAAGCTACGTCGTAGCCGTGATGACGTCACGCCTACGCAAGCTACGGTGTCGTAGCGGACCAAGCCGCTTCGCAAAAGGTAAATGATGGTGGTGTATTTTGAACCAACTCTAACGATGTTTGGACAGCTACAATTGTGTTATATAACTTAACATAACATCCCGCCTGTTATCCCAGAAGGGTTAAGCTGAGGTGTACCTAATAGCTCACTCACATTTCGCAGTTATGTGTAAGTCTGTTAGGGAGCGAGTCAATTGCCATCGGCCGATCACAAATCCATAGTTCGGACTACTACTGAGTAAAGAGAAACCTACTGAGAAATTCCCGATGAAAAGCTTAATAACACTGCCCAACCTGGGAATTTAATCCAGGACTTCACGCTCACTAGCCCGCTTTCAACGACTCGAGCAAAGAGGCAGGCCAAAATGGTATTATTATAGTAAAATGTCAAACATTCATTTCGCAAGTCTTAATTTTTCTTTTGTAATACTATGTTATTCTTCCTCAGAAAAATACACTTTATGAGTAATGAAAAAATACCTAGAAAACCCCAGTTTTTTATCCTCAAAATAAACAAATGATTGATAACACACGGTGATTTCGTCGACCCTAATCATTCGAAAATTTAAAAATAATTAATTGGAGTCTTACGACTTCCACGTGAACAAAGTCGCTGGCAGAAGTTAGTTTGAATATACAGTAAAAGGAAAAAAGTTTGCTTTCGATTTACCTGTATTCAACAAGTGTCCAATATGAGGGTACCATGTCTCGCTCGAGGTAGAAAAACATCAGTAAAAAGGCTTTATACAAGGTTACAGGGTAAGTCGTACTGAATATTAAAGGATGTTATTATTCAGGTCATTTCTGATGAATTTGATTCTGAAATAAAATGTCCGAAACTTAACCGTTATGGAGATATTAAATTTTTAAGGTTATTTTTAAAAATCCTTTACTTTTTGGCTTTTAGTCGTTTTCTTTGGGATTAGAGCTCCTAGAGTCGTTTTTTTTATGTATCTAGTTAGAAGACATGTCCATTAATAAAAACGACTAAAAGCAAAAAATAAAGGATTTTTAAAAATAATCTTTAAAATGTAATATCTCCATAACGGTTAAGTTTCGGACATTTTATTTCAGAATCAAATTCATCAGAAATGACCTGAATAATAACATCCTACGACTTTCCCTGTCACCCTGTATTACGTACTTGTTAATATTATAAATGCGAAAGTGAGTTTATTTGTGTTGGTTTCACGATAAAACGGCTGAACGAATTTGGATGAAATTTGGTACATTGGCAGATCATGGCCCGGATTAGGTCACAGGATAAGTTCAGGTGTAAGTGTATATTATTATAAATGCTAAAGCGAGATTGTTTGTTTGTTTCGCTTTCACGCTAAAACAGCTTTACGAATATGGACACAAAAAGTATCCCGATACTCCCACGGGATCGAGACTTAAGGCTTGTGCAGACCAGCGCGACTTGTCGCGCGACGCGACACGAACAATACAATTTCTAAGAAAACTTCACAGTATAACAATAACCGGTGTCGCGTCGCGCGACAAGTCGCGCTGGTCTGCACAAGCCTTCATGCGGGTGAATCCGCGGGGCGCAGCTAACAATTTAATATTCGCAAAAAATCAATGATTTCACCTCAGAGTACTTTAGATATTACTCTGAGGATTTGACTAATCAGAGTGCTAGCGCTGCCTAGTGGCGTTTGACAGAATCTACAACATAACTGGTGGCTGTCAAGCAGTGAACACATTTAGAAACTGTCGCGCGTTCCGTATGGTTGTGTCGTTTACCTACAGTGTGTGAATTATAGAGTGATTAATTTGACCGTAAATTATAATTTGATCTGAACTGCAAATGGTTTTTCTATTGCGCAATATCCAACACTACTCATAGTACAGTAGTTTAAATATGGCTGATATAACGAAAAAGAAGCCAAGAAAGAAAGAAAAATTGTTTATTCTGCAAAAACTAAACGCATATTGCAGAATAAACAATTTTTCATTGCGTAATGTGTTGCGACATTATCAAATGAAAAGAAACAATCAAACAATGAAACCTACAAAATGCCGATTGTAAAGTGGCAAAATAACAATTTGTGTAACAAGCAACAACAATAACAAGAACAATTCTTTATAATATTATACGTATGGATATAATATATGCTGGAGAGTTTGTTTGTTTTTTTTAACCGACTTCCAAAAAGGAGGAGGTTATTATGTTAGTCGCGTATGTGTTTTTTTTTTTAAGCCGATTTCTCCGTCAATTATAGACTGATTTTGAAAATTATTTTTTTGTATGAAAGGGTATCGTATGCTCCCAAATTGATCTCATATAAATTTTATTAACTTTGCTTGGATAGTTTTTGAGTAAGCTTCAATTATAAGTATTTTTCCCACTTAGTTTATGTGCATGATATGATGATAACTTCCTGTCACTGTTATTTACATAGCAGATAGTGGTATTCGAATTTGTGTGAGGTAGGTACCACAAATAAAAAGTGAAAAACAAAACTTTTTACAACAAAAAAACAACCGACTTCGAAAAGAAAAAACTACAAAGTGAAAAATAACTTTAATTTCGGAAGTCGGTGGCAAAAAACAAAAATTCAAAGCCAGACACCGACTTCCGAAATTAAAGTTATTTGTCGAAGTCAGTTTTTTTGTTTTTTTTAAGTTTTTGTTAATTTCTAGAGCTGTCAGTCGAATTTAAAAAATATTTTTGCATTTGATAGTCCAATTCTTGAGCAAGGTATAATAAGTAAACTATTTACCATCACGCTACGACCCTCAGGAGCCGACCAAAAAGACAATAAAAAGAACGCTAAGCGGAAACGAAGTAATAGCGCAGGCGGGCTATGCAATACGACTGGGTGGGTCGGGGGCCGAAAACACAAATAAAATCCTTCATGATTAACAGTATGGTTTCACCAAAGGACGTTGTACGACCGACGCTGGTGTAAACTTATTATGACACATTTTTTACTTCTTTTTTTTACTTCTTTTTTACAACTTTAAGCATATTAACCCTTTAACAGTAATAAAAGCTTTTAAGCAAATTAAGATCAAATTAACCGAAGATCTTTGGGGAATGTCCATTAAAGTATGTACTTCCATAATTGAGACCATGGCGCCTTACTTAGCATTAATATTTAATTTGTGTGTGGACCAAGGAGTCTTCCCGGATTTAATGAAATACAGTAAGGTAATACCACTTTTCAAATCCGGGGACAGTAAAGACACTAATAATTATAGACCCGTGTCCGTGTTGCCGGTTTTCAGCAAGGTGTTTCAAAAGGTAATGCTTAATCAAATGCTCAATCATTTTAACACAAATAAAATCCTTCATGATCAACAGTATGGTTTCACCAAAGGACGTTGTACGACCGACGCCGGTGTAACCTTATTAAGACACATTTTTAGCGCGTGGGAAGAGGCCCAAGACGCCATAGGAATCTTTTGTGACCTCTCCAAGGCATTTGATTGCGTCGATCACGAAAACTTACTCTTGAAACTTGAGCATTACGGACTTGGAAAACTTGCGCTCAATTTAGTAAAATCTTATTTAAATCATAGAATACAGCAAGTCCAAATGATTATATAAGTCCAGGTTTCCTCACGGTGTTTTCCTTCACCGATGTCAGTAATGTCCAAGATAAATTCAGAAAGTACATCTCGTATGAATTGAAAAAGTCACATTGGTACTTGCCCGGATTTGAACCCACAACCTCATCATGCATGAGAGGCGAGGTCTAAACCGCTGGGTCATCACGATACGAGTAAGTCCAAATAAACGGTATCAATTCACATCACTAGGTTTAAAAGTAAAAATGGGTGTGCCACAAGGCCTCTTTTTAGTGTATATCAATGATCTACTCCATTTATTAAAAAATCAACCACAAATGGTGTTATTTGTTGATGATACTTCCTTAATTTTTAAGGTAGATAGACGTGCTACAAATTTTAACTACGTAAATAACGCTCTACTGAAGGTCCAGAATTGGTTCACTGCTAATAATTTAGTATTAAATGGAAAAAAAACTAAGTGCATAAAATTTACTTTACCAAATGTCAAAAGTAGTTATGAGATAGTATTGAATCAAGAGAAACTAGAATTCGTCGATAAAACTGTTTTCCTAGAGATCACGCTCGACTCAAGGTTACAATGGGGTCCTCATTTAAAATCTCTTGCAGGACGGCTAAGTTTAGCAGCATATGCTATCTGAAAAATCCGTCAATTTACTGATGTAGATACCGCGAGGCTGGTCTATTTTAGTTACATAGTATCATGTCTTACTGTATTTTACTGTGGACGGCTCGTTACGAGTGTGTCGACTGATTGTGGGGACGAGCTGCAGACATCGAGTCTATTTTTATTCTGCAGAAAAGAGCGATCAGAGCCACATTATTATCTCCGCAGGCGTGACTCTAAGGGAACTGTTTAAGGATATAACATCATGACGGTACCTTGTCAATATATCTATGAAAACATCATGTACGTAAGAAAAAAAATACATATTTTAGTAAAAGAGGTGATAGTCATAATTCTAGTCCAAGAAATAGGGACCTATTAGTTCAACCAGGTTTCAGACTGGCTAAAGTAGACTCATCCTTCATGGGGTACTGTTTAAAACGTAACATTAAAATTCCTCCCCACATACTTCAACTGAATGAGACGAAATTCAAATCTTGTATAAAACGCACACTATGCAGGCAGGCATATTATAAGTAGGGGGATTACATCGCTGATAAAAATTCTTGGCTCAATGCTGGTGCTGCTCCACAACCACAACTAATACGTCTTTTATTGACTTGAATGTGCCCTGGCGGTTGTGAGTATGTCATGCTCACTCAGTTACATTGTCAAGCTGATGGTGGCGCGTGTGTTGGATCATTTAGCTCCCTTCAAAATGGTTGAGCTGAATGGTGCTGATCCATGCGTCATGTTCGTGAACGGGCGCCGTCAGTTGGGACTGGTCAACTCTTGCTGCCATGGCTGATTTTTATTTTTGTATTGTTCTTTGTTTTATCTTTTTATTACGGATGCTTCTAATATGCACATCTTTCTACATTGTTCTCACATCTATAATTTAAACATGAATGATGTAACCAATATTTTGTAAAAGATAATAAAAAATAAAAGAATGTCCATGGAGTTTCTTGAACGTTCTTCTCCATAGGTACCCACTACGCTTTGGAATGGGCAACTAGCTTCATATTTCTGACTGACCGATTCCTTGACAGTTAAAAAGTGCCTGCTTATGGTTAAAAGAGATTGACCATTTCTGGTATCGCTATTTGTTCTGTGGTGACTTAAGTTTATGATGTTGATAAATCTTGTTTTTAAATATAATAATTTTATCTAGTAATGCGAATCTTTAAATTCTCCGCATATAAAACACCATAAAAGTATTAGTTTTTATTTCGATTTCCTATTTTACCTGTACATTGTTTTTTTCACGCAAGTAATGTCACATGTGGCTGGTGGGATGAGGTGGCTTCAAAGAGTATGTAAACAATAAAACCTTCTTGACTTACGCAAAATAATTAATTTATGCATCCAATTTATTTACATTATAGGTGAATAATTAGTAACAACAGATATTAATAACAACTAATTATTATTATTACATTGTAATAATAATCTGTTAAGATGTTAAAAGTACATAAGCAAACCTTTTAGTTATGCGAAAGGCAGAATGTTTTAGAGACCTTTGCCTGTTTCATTCATCAATAGAAACTCTTTGAAAACAGAACAAACGATTCAATGCGATTCGATTAAAGGATTCTATGCAATTCTATGACAACGGCGGGCTTTCTCTTTCTAGCATATATGCACGTCCCATTCGTTTAGTTTTAAGTAGGTACAGTCTCGACCGGTAGGTATTTACTTTTAATAATAGTTTATTATTATTGTATAATTAATTGAACGGTTTCATTTATATGTTTTGTTTTAATCTCTGCTACTAAGCCATTATTATTTTGCAATTTGGATTTAATTTAATAAGCTATGTTTATAAGTTTATATGTCACATAGATTACTGAAAAATGTTCAGCACTTGGATCTTATGGTTGTAACCATGGTGTAACGTATAGGTACCATTAACGTGAACGTTTTATGATTATATAAACATTGTCGGAATTGACGAGCATTGAAAATTCTCAGACGTCATTTTGACTAATTCGTATTTTGAATTTAACAGCATACATTGTGACAAAAAATCTAGAGATTCGATTCTAAACCTAGATTTTGAAATCTAATTACCGTGTAATGCCGAGAATTATGGTAAAATGGTAAATTACATTTGAAAGCCCTAAAATTATCCTTTTAATTAAACCATAAATCTTTGAGTCACTGCATGTTTCATACCGATACTAGGTTCCTTAGTCACTTGGTCATTGTCCTTTAAATAAATGCTTTGATTTTGTTTGAGTTTAAAATTTCACGCGGACGAAATCGCGGGTAGAAGCGTTAAGTTCCTTATAAAATTGGCCGTGTAAGCGGAGCTTTCAGAGAGGTTCTACCATATGACGGGTACGATGAGTCTTGCGCGAATTAACCCTCCATCACCTTTTCAAGATGAAAGGCTAAGGAGTCTGCAAATTAATTATATTACTTGCTAATTACAGTAGGATGAGAGAGAAAATCTTCTAACATGATTTCCCAAACGATTTGAAAGAAAGAAAGAAAGAAAGAAACATGCGTTTATTCGTATTACAGCAGAAAAATACACTTTAAAACTATAAAAACAGAAAACAATTATTGTAATGCCAGCTCTGTTCAGTATAATGTCAGATGACAACACAGAGTGCACCAGCTGACACTGATTTTCAGCTGCAACCCACACGAGTGCCATACGCTTGAATAATAAACAAACGCGTTCCGCATTTGGTGGAACTCGGTGTTGCAGTAGGATCTAAGCGATTATAATATAAACTTAAATGTTTATTAACACTGCCATTTTTACATGTTGTCATCAAATTGACTCTAAATGTAAAAAAAAACGTGAATTACAAAAAATATAGAAACCTGTTTAACTTAATATTAATCTCGCATGATATTAAAATCCAATTCATTCTTCCGTGACTGGTGACTAGGCGTCGAACCGTTTTGATTGCGGAGATTTTTCACAGACGAACATAGCATTGTTCTCAGCATAACCATCTCGAAAAGAACCGTATCTTTCAAAAGCTGCATATTTGCCCCCTATTTCGTTAGGGCGGCCGGCACTCCAATGGTTGAACACGTCTTCGATTCTCTCACCTGGAAGAAGCCAAAATTCTATTTAATTTCACTACTGTTATAGAGTTATAAGGCGCCGTGAAAGATGTTCAAGGGATTGTCTGCAGATAGACAGACAAACTGTAGCTCCTTTTTAAGGTTCTGTACCCGAAAGGTACCAAAAAGAACCCTATTACTAAGCCTCCGCTGACCGACCGTCTGTCAGCGGGCTATACAGGAAAAGTTTTGAACCAGTGCCCTAATTTTTTTTTGGTGGTTCAAAATCAGTAATAGAACACATTTCCATTATTTATTCAATATTTATTTTTATTTTTTATCTTACTTTAAATCAGCAAAATATGGACACAATCTATTCGTAATAATATCAATGGGCGCGCGCGGCGGCCGGCCCAAGCGGCGGTGTTGCACGGGGGTGAAACCTCCCCTCCCGCCCGCGCGCCGCGTGCTGTGACCCTGACCGACAGTTCGCTCATCGCACGCGCTGTCGTGTGACGTCGTGTCTAATCGCTTTCCCGCGCAAGCGCCGCGCTGCACGTGTGTCGTACTTGTACAACCGCGAGTTTTATGAGATGGTGCGAGTGTATGTAGAGCAGCTCACAGAGCATACCGCGAATGCGAGCCCATGGAATCCTTAACCCCGTGAAAGGAAAAGACCATTTTAGCGGCATAAGGTATTAAGTAATGTAAATTTAATTGATAATAATGCTTTATTTTCTGTATTTTGATGGTCCTAAGCCCATTAAAGTATGAAGGAAAAATTGGATTTACTCTTCAAATAACTTCAGGTCACGGCCTAAACATAAAAAAGTCTAGTTCGAATCTGATAAAATTAGCGATCAATACATTGTAAGTATTGTAACCCACGTAAATACCTACGCCGGCGAATCGAGCGAGCGAACAGCTGATAGGTAGGTACTTTCGCGCGTTCCGCTTCGCCGCGCGCCGCCGGGTAGCCATACAACCACTTTTAAAGTAAACATCTTTCGTTAACGATAACTTTTTTTTTTTGTACTATGACGTATCAAAATAAAAAAAGTATGTTCAATAAAACTCGTTTAAGTTTAATTTGTCAAAATTTGCGCAGTGGATAAAAACTTTTCCTGTATATCATGAACCGAAATAGGTAGACAGTTGAAATTATCACTAATTGTGTTTCTATATTGCCGCTACAACAACAAATAATAAAAATTGATTATAGTTAATAATTACAGGGCCGAAATAATGCCGAAAAAAACACGTTTCTTGTATGGGGTGGGCATACAAGAAACATGAATTTTTGAATTTGAATTTTGAATTTTTGACTGGTTCGCCGTTGTAAGGCGATGTACATGGCACAGCGTATGGGTAATAAAAAAAAATATACCGTGAATAGTGTACCAGATGCGTTCCTCGCCCCAGGCTACCAGACCTACGTGAAAACAATCCCACGGCTGATACGAGTCTTCAGCGGGAAACAAGTCCTTGATGATTTTAGCCTCGTTTTCGTCGTTCAGAACGACCAGGTGCCCCCCCTCGTATGCACATGTTCCGTACGCATTATGCCAGGTCTGTATTTTCTTATGTAGCTTGTAACAGCTGCCTGTAAGCTGGTTATAGTGATATTCTGAAATAAAATCAAAATTTTATTTTTTTGGGACGGGTTAACTAGTTTAGTTTTAAAGAATATTTTCTGATTTCTTTAAAACTGTGCTAGTAAGCGACCCAATATTACCATAAATCTCTATTAATTTCGGATTCAGGAAACACATTTTACTAGACCGTACAACGCACATTGTTTTTTAGGTTTCGACCGCGATTTTATCCGTGTGGAAATCGGAAAACAATATTTATAGATCATCAATTTTCAAGAATATTAAGGTACAATATTTGAGTAGCTGCTTGATAATTCACTTACCATTATCAAAGGTACCACATTCGTTAGTCCTCTGATTGTCGAGTTTCCTGTAGCATATGAAGGGACGTGGGTCCTCGCATAACGAGGTAGATATGTGATACTCGGTTTCATTAACGCTTAAGAAAGTAAGGCAGTCACCGGTACCTGCTCCACGTGGACCCCATTTTATTTCCATGTCAGACAGTGGCACTCCTGGAACATACACGGCAACATTTCGAAAAATAATCGTACTATCGATGGGTAGACTAGCGCAAATTTTATTGCAAATAGTTGTAAAACTGCGTGTTTTCATAATATATATGCCGGAAATACGTTATTGAGTTGACTAATCGGGATGCCAGCGCCGCATAACGGCGCTCGGCAGAGTCTGGAACATAACGCTCGGACCGGCTGGTGTTAACCAAGTAACCAGACTTCATGGGTGGCGGTCAAGCAGTGAACACGTTTAGAGACTCTCTCGCGTTTCGAATCGTTGCTAATGCGAAATGCTAATCACACTAGCATTTCGCATACGTATGTATAATATAATATGATCGTAAATTATAATTTGATCTGAACTGCAAACGGTTTTTCAATTGCGCAATAACCAACACTACCCACAGTACGCCCACAGTAATTAAAATATGGCTGATAATAACGAAAGAGACACATACCGTTATATAAATTTTTTTTTGCTATTCCACAGAGCAGCGTCCAGAGACGTAGCCTTCAAACCCGTCATTTGTGTGCCACCACCAAACCAAGCGTCTCATCGTTCAATTGCACTACTGCAAGTGATCGGTGACACGCTTGGTTTGTATGGAAAGTGTTGACAATGCTGCTTCTAGCAACCGTGCTCTGTGGTATAGCCCGACTGTCGGGGAATACAAATAATGTGGGTGTCGACGGTCGCGGCCAGAAGTACTCACACCTTACGGGCTACATTGACGTTATTAAGTTTAATCAGTGTGCCAAGGAATACCCCTTAAATCATTTAGCTGAAGTAACACTATACGAGTACTTATGAACACGATTGTACCCTATAAAATGTATCAATTTCAAAATATTTAACAAAAGTCTGACTGACCTTCTATAGAGGCGAAGTGTCCTTTAGAGTTCAAAGCATGAATTCCAAGGAAAATGTGACCATTCACACCTAACTGTTTCACCTGTGTGTGAAGAGCATTAGCTAGCTTGTTGTTTACCGGCGACGCCAACACCGCGCCTGTAACATGAGATACACACATTGAGATACACTTCTAAAATGATATTTTGACGCTTGAAATGTATTCAAAAAGATGGCGATGATAGTTCCAATGTTGGCCGCGCACCACAATAATCTTGTAGCGCTGTGTGTTCATCGGAGTTGTTTAGATTGAGTGTGGTGTAAACGTGACACCTTGCTCACGGTTGATTCACGTTGAAAGTTTTTTTTTTTTTTTTTTTGCCTTGATTGAGCTATCTATGGCAGTGCAGTGTTTCATTGTTACAATTTTCATATAACGGGTGTAAATAAACGCTTAACGAAGCCGAAAGCCTACCGCGTATCACGTAGTGTATTCATCCCGTCATTGTCATATTTTTTCAATAATGTCATGGTCATGAGTCATGGTCTATCCATGTGCCAAATTTCATCCAAATCTGTTCAGCCGTTTTAGCGTGAAAGCGCAACAAACAAACAAACATACAAAAAATCAAATCTTTTCGCTTTATAATATTGGTTTAGATAATAATTCCACTAAAACAAAAATAAGTAATTTGATAAAGTTTCACCTCTGATATTCGGGGTCACAAATATCGCGTATAGGCGATAAACTCAAACTAAAATCATCTATTTAAATTAAACCATTTACAGGCACTATATGGAATTGTCAAGGAGTCATTCAGTTAGTCAGAAAGTTGAACCAACTATTCTAAAACATAGATATCTATGGAGAAGAACGGGCAAAAAACTCCAAGGACACTCTTTTAATTCAAGTTGTTAAAATCCTGGGAAAATTATTCTTGCTGCTTCTTGTAAGAATAATATCAAAAAAATAATACAATAAATAAGCCTCAACTGACGGCGCCCGTTTACAAACATGACGCGTGAATCAGCTCAATCCAGCTCAACCATTTTATAGGGAAGCGAATGATCCAACACATGCGCCACCATCAGCGAGACATTTAACTGAGCGGACATACTCTCAACTGCCATGCTCTTTCAAGTCAACATACATCATAATAACACACAACAACAAACTAAACGTCCGCGTCGTATGTATAGCTGCCAATACTTCGGGTTTGACCGGGAGACTCCCGGGTTTGAATAATGCATCTCCGAGCTACCGGTTGACATAGTACAATTTATTTTGGGGTTAGACGTGGTGGGCGCGAAGTCCTAAGTCCTATCGCTTATTGAAGACAGCAAATCTTACTGAAATACCGAAAATCCTTGGGATATTTATCTCTATCTCCATTAGTAACGCTTTTGTGGAACGCTTTTATCCCTGATGTCATGAGCGAAACTGTTAATCAGTCGTGAAGGTCAATTCGAAGTTAATAGTAAAAATAAATTATAATATGACGTGATAAGAATTTTTAAATTTTTAAATAAAATCTTAACAAGAAAAATTGCTTAACAAATCACAGAGGTTGGCGGTGACCCCCGCGCGCCATGTCAGTGACAGGTCACGCGCACATAGCTGTGCGTGTAGTAGTGTTCCCGCGCAAGGCGTTAGTATGTAGTTTATAAGTCTGCTCCTTATTTAATCATGTGCTTACTACTCTCCTCTTTGGGTGGACTAGCCAAACATCCCGTAAACCCGCGACAACAGTTCCAAACAGCCTAATAATCAGAAGAACAGTGCAACTTACCTTCATGGTGACATCTCAGGAATGCTTCCTGCCACGTAGCGGGGATCGCGTGCACCTTGAGCCAGCCACCCGCGTCATTGTTGAAAAAGTAGTCGGGTTTGCAGTGCACAACTACAGGATAATAAAGATTTTTTAAATAAATACTTAATATTAATCATACATATACAGCATGTATCAGAAAGCTATGGTCAAATTAATTTAAGGGTGTGGTACATAACAATAAACTGAACCACTTTCTCCATGGGACCAAAATCGTAATCGCGAAAAAATTATCAACTGTCCAATACAAACACTCGACCCGGATTTATGGGACGGCTGATTATTCGTATATTAATTTATTTACTATACAGCATGTAACAGCAACCCTGGCCAATTCGAAAGGGGGTGCAAAGGTACCGCAATAAGATTAGGAAAAAAAAAGTTTATGCTATTTAAAATTCACGTTTTTAGTACCAAAATTACCCCAATTTCATTATAAATTAGCATTTTTTTTACAGAGATCATAAGTTAGGACTTGTAGACACCCGCTAAAGGACGGCCACCCGCGCCCCATGTATTAACCCGGTAAAATTCCCTATTGAAAAAAATGTGGCAATTTTTTAAATATTTTTTCCAGGTAATTACCTCATAAATAGACTCTCAGTATGATTCTTAACAACGCCCTCACGGATCGGACAGGGTTTTTGTTACACGCTGTATATTTATTTATTTCGGAGTGCATTGAATAATTATGTATTTTAAAACTCACGAAATATAAAATTAAACAAAAGTTAAATAAGTAGGTAGTTACCAGTCACTATCAACAAGTATGATAAGGAAACGAAGTATATCTTTAACATTTTTGTAAACTGTATCGTTTCACTGCCTAAATTGTTATGTACTAAACTTAAGTTATTACGTATATAAGTACCATTTACCTACTTGAAGCAGACTGTTGCAAATATTATAAACTAGTTGTGCCCGCGGCTTCGCTCACGTGACTGTGTATTATATTCGGGAAGTCACATTCTCTACAACATAGGTTGATTTAGTTAATTTAAACTAAAACTTATTAGTACATCTTAGGTTTATTCGACAAAAAATACGTGTTACTGAAAATTACTGTAATAGCTCGAAGTTAATGTAATTAAATACGAGGTTTTATATAAATGCAATTCTAAGAACTTTTTGATTCACCCTCGTATAATTAAGTAATACAATTGAACCATGTCCTTCGGTAATATTCGTGTTTCCAAATTAGCAACGACGTCGCGCCAAACAGTGTATAGAATCTTCGCTTTCATCATGCACCTCGTCATCTGTCACTCAAAAGCTTCGTTAAAGGTTTTTGGAATCGCATAGAGTTGTAAATATATAGTTTTCTAACCATGGTATAATATAATAAGATTACTAGCTTCAGCCCGCGACTTCGTTCACGTGAAAGCCGTAACACACCACAAAATACTACAATAACAGCCACATTTTTTATAAAACTTCCCTGTATACTACGTACGTTTGTAGTTTTATTAACAGCAGCAAAAATATGCAGAAAATCAGGACTGGTGACGCGGGAGCAAGTGATGTACAATAATTGTCCGTGTGAGAAGCAGCTTGTCCGAAGGTCGACACCCGCAGCCTTCAGTATCTGCCCCTGTGGCTTGTTGATAATCATCGCAAAGCATACGCCCTCAGAGAACTGCAAGCGATTAAACTGGAAGGGGTTATTGTGGGGAATTAGTGGTATACGTGGTTTAAAGTAAACACTGTCTCGCCAACGCCATAAACTGTTAGAATTTCCGCCTCGGTGACGTTTCCCTGCAAATACACGACTTTAAACCGGGCTCCGTTACACGGCTTCGGCCGAGTTATCGGGACACCGACCTTCAGCTGGGTGATGAGCGCCGAAAGTCCACTTGCCGTTAGCGAATTCAGAAATTCTACGGAGTAATGTATGGCATCATCTTGCTCCACAACAGTGTTAATGGAGGTGTATATCACTTCGTTCTCTTCAATTTGCGATAGAATACTGTGGTTGATCGCTGCAGCTTGATCCTTTTTGGGGGTGAAATCGGCCCATTGTGTTGGTACGGTATTAAACTGATGTCCCCGTACACCAGACGAATCAGATCTTCGAAAGTGGGAACCAGTCTACCAAGAGTCTCTGGTAGGGCCACCTGGCCGCTCTATTCTGGTAGAGTGCCTTCACCAACTTTTATGAGAACATCTGAGAGTTCTTGAGCACGTGAATTCCCGCGAAGCCGAGCACGCATGTTGATGGTCAAGCGCAGTCTATGAACTCGTGACCATAGAGTCGACCTTTTCAACGAAGTATTAACCTCGTCAGCCTTAGTTTCTTGCGTCACCACCGTGTGTTTTCCGGAAATCGACACAAAACAAAATTTGTTCTGATGATGGAGCCGGAAGGTGGCCATAGGAACTCCTCAATCAAACAAGACAGCACCATCGTGTTCGGACTCATTGGATATGTATTGACAAGTGCTATTACACTAGGTGGTGTCGAGAGTCTGATTATGCAGCCGGAAGGTAGTCACTGGTACTCCTCAAGTAATCCAGATAGTCCCGTCGTGATTGGTTTCATTCGATTTGTCTGGACAAATGCTATTACACTTGGAAGTGTCCGGGTTCTGATGATGGAACCGGAAGGTAGTCAAGAGCACACCTCAACCAAACAAGTTAGCACCACCGTGTTTGGTCTCGTTGTATATGAATTGACAAGTGCTATTTACACTTGCTGGTGTTCAGGGACTGATGGTGGAGCCGTTCAGATGTATGCGACGGACATTTCATCAGTACGTATTCACTTTTCAAAAGATGGCGTACAATGTACATGTTTTAAAACCAATCTCTGTACAATTTCGAGCTAAGTACAGCTATGGCACTATCGAGGGGCATATGTTACCCTTGATAATATCATGGGCATCGACTGTCGACAAAATGCGAGGTAACACAGTCGACTATTCCGTAGTGTACCTACTTAAGGCCAAAACTCTTCACCATCCGGAAAGCCTATGTTTCGCTTAGTAGAGTTCACTCATTAGACGGTCTTATGATCCAAGTAGTAGCATATTTAGTATAGCATAGTTTTGAGCAATCTATCATTACTCAAAACTATCAGGGAAGAAATCATGCCACAACGATGCTAGAGGAAATGAATAGGATGAGAAATTTTACCTAACATGGTGTATAGACTAAATGAATAAATTATTAAACGGACTAATGCACAAATGTATTAAGTATACAATATAATACTCTTAAAAATACGTTCTAAAAACTGGTTTGATTTATAAACTGTGGAACAAAAAAGAGCTTTGTGCTAGTGAGAGTTTTTAGTTCCACAGTTTATAAATTAAGTGCAGTTTTTAGAACGTATTTTTAAGTTTATTATGTTTTGTTGGATATCTGGTAATAGAACATTATATTTAAACAAATTCTAATGCAAAAAACTACAAAATAAAATATAAGTAAAAATATTTTTTTAAACAAGCTTTTAATGAACTAAAAAGTGCTTTTAAGTTCATTAAAAGCTTGTTTAAATAGTAGATTATTAACCAAGGGGATAAAGCAGTGTCTTCTGTCGTGGGTGACGATTTAAATCGCGAGCGTAACGAAGGACTCGAGGTTTACTCCCGAGCGTAGCGAGGGTGTTAAAAACTTAAATCACGAGCGAAGCGAGGGATTTAAGACGAGTCCTGAGTGTAGCGAGGGATTTAAATTCACCCAAGACTAAGACAGCTTTATCACCGAGAAAAATACTCTACTTTTCGTACCATTTGCGAAAAAATTAACACAATAATAATATGAGATAAGCATTTATTAAAAATAATGACAATTAAAAGTAAAAGTTAACATTCGAAACATTGGTCCAATTATTGATTAGCTTTCAGTTTTGAGTATAGCACCAAAGTGTATTCGGATTCTTTGTCTTGGATAAATAATCAAAATAGACAAGAAGTACTGATTCTGAAATTGATAGGCCTTTCGCACTTCTCCACGTTGAAAATTCTTCATAAGTTTTTAAATAATTTTCTTTGGATTTTGTTGGAAGCAAATTATTTATAATTGCGGCAGCATTTGCACTGATGGAATCCGACAATTCACTGTCACTGTCGCTTTGATTTAACATCGTAACGTATTTTTAGAATATTAACTTATTTATAAAAATAAATTAAGATAAACTTAACGTTTATGTATTTGAAGAAAACAAAAACGCGGCAAATTCCTAGACTAATATTTTTTTGTCAGAAAAGCAAAGGCATCAAGCTCATACGGGCTCGTCGGTTTTCGTAATTTTATTTAATAATCATAACTGCATAATAAATGCGTATTCCTTTTTCAAAAAGATGTATAATGCTTTATATACAAACTCAATGGTGTAAAAACAGATGTAGTTCAGAATAAATTTCGGTAAGTATTCCAAATTTAAATCACATTCTCCCCCTAGAGGATGAATGAAATTCAGTACAATTTCCTTTCCTTGTTTTTAACAGATTAAAAATGACTATTGTTATGTTCGCTTTTTGTGGCATAGAATGTCACTTTTTTGAGCAAATGGTACGAAAAATATATTTTTACTTATATTTTATTACTATGGTACTTCTATTGGTGATATGATCAACCAAGCGCAGCAAGGTTTAAAAATGTTATATTTAATTTGATTCCAACAAAACCTACTTACATACAATAAATGCTGCTAAGACTAGTTATGTCACCTTTAGGACCAAAACAAATAATACCAGCTCACCCCCATTGACCACAGATACTCAAAAGAATACAGCAAAAACAGTACAAAAAATACCCTGGGCTAAGAGTAAACTGGCAGTTAAACTGGAAAATACAAGTTGATCACATCAGAAACTTTCCTCACTTTTGGGTTGTTTGCGGAATTTTGTTCATTGTCTTCCTCATCGAGTGCGCCAGATCATTTACAACACGTTAGTGAAGCCACATCTGAGTAGTTTATTATTAGGCAATACTGTCTCACTGCTGAGTAAAAGCCTCCCCCAAATCTTTCCAGAAACTCTTTTTCCGCGCCACCACAAACCAACCTTCACGGAACGCGTCCAGAACGGGTACACTACATAAATACGAAAAACATTATTCCGTCAGTCACAAATACGAATTTCAAAATACCGATTTTCATAATTCCGAATGGTTCAAAATTCCGACTATAACAACTCCGACATATCATTACTCCTATTTTTATATTTCCTAAATTTCAATATTCCTAACGTTTATAATTACTATTCTCAAAATACCGAGTTTCAATAGATCGAATAACAAAAAGTCCGACTTAATAATAAAATTCGAAACATCAAAAATACGAATTCCGATTGTTAAAATACCGATTAATACAATTCCGAAATAAAAACGCATAGTCGAACTGAATAGCAATACAAATAAACACATAATTGCTCGTCAGAGAGATGTATAATATTTTTCGTATCACTTGCTCAAAAAAGTGACATTCTATGCCACAAAAAGCGAACATAACAATAGTCATTTTTAATCTGTTAAAAACAGGGAAAGAAAATTGTACTGAATTTCATTCATCCTCTAGGGGGAGAATGTGATTTAAATTTGGAATACTTACCGAAATTTATACTGAACTACATCTGTGTTTACACCATTGAGTTTGTATATAAAGCATTATACATCACATTATTAAATTAAATATCTCCGACGTATACTATCTACAATGAAACGCAAGTTCCTCAGACGCAAGAACAGAGAAATACTCAAATCAACTCATCAACAATAAATGTACCAAACAAAAATGTAACTCTCTCTATCAATAATTGGACCAATGTTTCGAATGTTAACTTTTACTTTTAATTGTCATTATTTTTAATAAATGCTTATCTCTTAATATTATTGTGTTATTTTTTTTGCAAATGGTACGAAAAGTAGAGTATTTTCCTCGGTGATAAAGCTGTCTTAGTCTTGGGTGAACTTAAATCCCTCGCTACACTCGCGATTTAAATCGTCACCCGCGACAGAAGACACTGCTTTATCCCCTTGGTTAATAATCTACTAATGTTTAGTATGAGCATGCAGCATGCAAGCAGGCATGCAGCATGCAAGCAGTCATGCAGCATGCAAGCAAGCATGCAACATGCAAGCAGGCATGCAACATGCAAGTAGGCATGCAGCATGCAAGCAGGCAAGCAGCAAGTAACCAGGCATGCAACATGCAGCAAGCATTGTTTCTGTCACGGCTCCGGCGCTGCGGGGTTTGGGCGGCCCCACGCGAGCTTATCGTCGCAGATGGTTTTATCGTTCACCACCGCAGCTTCGGCTTGCTGACCGGCTTCGCCGACCTGCTCCTCAGCTCGCGGGCCGCCCCACCCCTCCGCGCCTACGCTTAAATTACACTCTAGGGGTAGGGCAGGCAAGACTGCGTGAAGTCGGTTTTGCAGCGATTCGTTTCTGTCACAAAATTTTGCAGCACAACATGTTGACTTTTAGTTTATTCGAGAACCCTTCAAGCATTTGATTCTTCGAACGTATGAAAATCGGAAAACTAACAAATCGACTTTCGGTAAAATAAATTTCGTGATTTTTAATAATAGACATTATAATTCTTAGGTATTATGAAATTCGGACTTTTGAAAATCGAAACATCGAAATTCGGAATAAAATATTTCGGAGTATTTGGGTTTTCCCGTCCAGAACATCTCGCCACCATTTTTTTGTTCTTATTGAGAAATCAATTTCATTAACCATAAGTAGTAGTGTGTGGCGCAAAAGCACGGTGCGATTTACTATAGAGTTAAGTATAATATTCATTAAATTATCTAATTATCACATAAACATTGATACAAAAATAACTGTCATTCTGGGATCACAAGCACTATTTTAGTGCTAGTCGTTTCGGCAACACAAGCCGAGACATGTGTTGTATATTATGTTTACGTATAAATAAGAATTGAGAATAATATACCTACCAATGACGATTTTTTCAGCTGTTAAATATTACGTGAACGTTTATGTTCACGTTTTTTTATTCTCTTAATAGCATACTTTATTAACTTTATTAGTTTAGACACAAACAGCTCGCGATTCTATGTTTACCACGAACTATACAAGCTATAGTGTTCGATGCTTTGAAAGGAGATGGATAACGGTCCCATACAAGCTTGGCCCAGAAATGGTCATAAATGAAACAAAATGTATTATGAAGCTTTAATATATATAATATATATTAAATAATATATATATATATAATAGTTTGTGAAGGGACATAAGACCCTTTTCAACTCTGATGACTTCAAAAAACTAATTCAATTCATGATGCTGTCATACGCAGCGCCACAGAGTTATAAATAAAATAGAAATCGTCAAAGTCAGACCCAACTGACAAGAAGTGTTATGTATTTGTATGGTACACACGGCTACACATCAAGCTATACATTTCCAGTATAAGCTGACCTCGCATTGTACGGAAATCCTATACAATGCGAGATCAGTGTAAACTGGAAATGTATAGCTTGAGGTGTAGCCGTGTGTACACTAGCTTTACCCGCCCCGACTTCGCACGGGTAGCACTAAACCCTACTTACCCTACCTACCCTACCTACCCTGCCTACCTACCCTAATTTTCTCACCGTTTAAATCTTCTCTGGACTATGACAAACATGTCAAAACCAAAATCAGCTAAATCGGCCCAGCCGTTCTTGAGTTATAAAATTACAACGAAAAGTGGCATTGATTTTTATAGATATAGATAATGTAGTTATGCCCTATGTATGTAGGATTCTTTATTCTTTCTTAGCATCCAGACGTCTGGATGCATTTTAATGATTTACATGTGATAGGTTTGTGATTTTGAAGGAAATTCCTATCTCCAATAATCCAACAAGTGAAAGGATTTCACAAAAAACAACATGGCGGACTTTAGAACCTTTAGAACCCACTAAGTAGTCGTGAAAAAAAGTTTTTAGTACGTCAAAATAAAGTGCTTTTATACGTCTATGGACTTTAGGAGACGATTCCACAAAAACGACTTATGGCCCCAGGGCCATAAGTCGTTTCACCAGCAACTGTTTACACAGGTTCAATGCTAAAGGTAACATGCAAAAGTGCAACAATCACTTACAGACACTTTACAGTCATAACTCATATTTCAAGAATCGTCTAGTGTCAACGTAAAAAAATAACGAATGCAATAATGATTATATACGTACTAAAGCGTACCTACTCTTGCTAACACAGGATTTTTCGTGACTATATAAAAAAAATATGTTGCGTTGTATTTTTTGCATCTTTTAATGCCGCCCTGTTAGATAAAGGTCCGTGCAAAGCATAAATGACATATGACAGATGTTTGACAATGACGGGCAGTGACAATAATTTTATTATGATGGATAAAGTAGGTGTTGCCATTACATGCTTTTAAGACAGGACTTATAATGATTTCAAAATTAATCAAGTATTAAATATCATGATCATTATAGTCTAGTTATAAACTAAGTTAACCTAAGTTAAACTAAGTTATAACTTATATTCATTACGCTTTAAATAGAGTTTTAATATTGTATACTCTAAAAATACTAGTGAAATCATATCAATTCTTATAAAAAGCATGGCCCAATTACCATCATATTTCCAAAACTGGCAACATAAATATCTCCCCGAATACTTTAATCAAAATAATAATCTTTTAAATTGAAATATTTCCTGCAATGTTTTACCTAGTAACGAAAGCTGTGGTGCGATTTCAAATATTATCAGTTATTTTCTAAATATAATTATCTTGTTTGTGCGAGGCCAGACTTTATCCATGTCCTTTGAACCGCACAGATGGTTATAATTTTATTTTAAAATTAACGAACGCCCACACGATAGCAAGGTTATAGGTTGCATTAAATACCGCATCGCTATAATATAATTTAGTAGCACTTTATCACATTTATAAGGATTCGTAATAAGACATTGAATATTAAAATAGAATAAGTTAAACGGGGCCTGAGTGTTCTTGTTCACATGGATTCAAGGCCTAGTTTATTATTATAGCTAGTTCAGTACCTAACAATTTCGATAGCTCAATATCGATTTCAATATCGATTCATACCATCGTCTAGTTGTATCTCTACTTAATTGACTAAAAGGAACATTAGTCAGAATCGTATTTGAGGATACACCTCACCGCAAGTTTAAGTCCATGGTTTCATAAATATCATTATAAAAATAACGTCAGTAGTAGCGCCACTCGTCTTGTCTACAAAACAAGTATCATTACATATCAACGCACCTGTACATAAGTAATCCCCGAAGGGCTGCCTAGGCGTATACATATTCAAGAACTAATTTGGTCACATCGAATAAAGTAAGTTCTTACATATAATTCTGTTTTCAATATAGACTTGTAGTGCAACTTGCTGCTAGATGCACTTTCTAAGGTGCTGCATTCGTTCATCGTGTGATTGTCGAGTTTCCTATTGCATATGAAAGACGCGCGTCCAACAACGGTCATGGTAAGGCAGTCTCCAGTATCAGCACCGTCACCACGTGAACCCCATTTTATTTCAATGTCGGAAAGTGACACTCCGGGAACATACACGACAATAGTACATTATGATACGAGTGTGCTGTATTGGTCATTACCCAAAAGGCGGCATTGGCGCGCGAGCCATAGGCGAGCGCGATAATTTAGCCGAGTGGGTAATGATCAATGCACACGCGTTTCATACGACGTTTTTCAACAAACTTGCGAGGAAAATAACAGACTTGTTGTAAGAACATAAGCTGGAATAACGTAAATATAGAGATGATAATTTAGATTTATAAAGTTCAACTGACCTTTGTTGCCAGGTACTGTCAATCGGAGCTTCTTTTAAAAACTGTCGACGTCGGTTGGTGACAATACTTTAGATTTTCGTATTTTTTATAACAACAAAACAAAAACGATAACAAATATTTACGGAAAATGGCGCGCTGGTTTTTTTTCTTCTGCTAGCGATGCGCGCGCAGTTGTAAATAAAGGCACAGGCAAAACCGCTGAACAGCCTATATAAAAATATAATAAACACAAAATAATAATTTGAATACGCAAATTAAGATTAATATGTAATGAAAAATATATAATTTGATGAAATATTATGTTAATGTATCACATTTTATTTATTTACACAGTAGGCATAAAAAAGGCAAGAAGTACCCACGCACAATGGTCCACCTGAAGGAAACCAAACCCCGTAATATAAAACTTAGAAGGCAAGAAGTCTCTTTGATGAAATTAAAAAAAGCACAAATCTCTGCTCGGGTTAAAATAGAGAATGCTCATTTAATAGTATAGGATAGTTCATACTAGTTCCATGTATTCAAAGTCTATTTCTTTATAAAAATTCCATGCTGCAATGATAGTTTTCGTTTTGGTACTTTCGATGTTACGATTTTTTTGTAGGTGGTGTTTCATCAGTATTTTTTATATTGAGTAACTTTCACATGAAAAACAAATCCATTGAAATATGTTCAAAGTTAAAACCGTGAAAACGAACAAGATAGCACGGATACTTACTTACGTTTGGTATGTCAAAGACTAAAAAAAAAAAAACTTATGCTAACCAAATACCTACCTGGCAAATAATACGAGACGAGCTTACAGATGGTGTAGCTCACAGACTATTTAGAGATATGGATATACAAATTCAGTGTTAAAGCAGTATAATATTCTAAAACTTGAGGGGTCCCCATAATACATATAGACCTACGACATTATTTAATAAGAAAATAGGACCGCCTCTTTAAACGTGGGCATCTTGAAAATCCTATCCTATATATATATAATCCCCAGCATCTTTTTTTTTCAATAAAGGATTAATAAAATACTCCTTGAACAAATAGTCGATATTTACTATGTCAATCACTAACTTTTTAATGACAAGATAAATTTTGACCAGTTAAAAATGATGTCAGTTGCCTATGGTCGGTTGTTTGACTTGTATAAAAATTAAAAATCTATTCCAGTTTTCGCTTTTATTGTTAATTAAAATAGTTTAATTAAATAAGAAACACGCATAGGATGTAAAAGTGGGTGTGATAATACGTGTATCCTAATTAGTGCGTTTTTAATCAGTGACACATAGATATCGCGTTCTATTCCCAGGCAAGTCCAATGTTATTATTTTTAGCGAGTCGCAACCAAATCCTGATTAGTTATCTGTGGCATTACAGCACTAGTGCGATAATATAAAGTAAAAATCACGCGTTTTTAGTACACTGAATTATGACCCTAAAAACGGTTCAATAAGAGCTACTTTACGAGCAAGTGTGTTGAAAAAATATTAAAACAATGAACACCAGTCGAAGCGTTGATGTGTGTGCTCATCATGCGTTGTTTCATTACTCTTTTTAAGGCGTATTGCCAGTCCTTTTACTCGAGCAGCTTGTGGATAAACTACACTCACAGGGCTGCTAATTCTCTGCGTGTCCAATATGACAACATTTTCAGGATGCTGATGCGGCTGCCTCGCTATTGTAGTGCATCTGGTATGTTTACTGAGGCGCGAACGGACGGCTTCCATGCGATTATGCGCAAAAGGATAGCTTCCTTGTCACAGCGTGTGCGAGGCAGTAGCAACGGCATCCTGCAGATGATTGTATGTCGTGCGGATTGCCCTATCTAAAACAAATGGATGCGCATTGTTTTGGGCGCTCACTAACACATTGTTTATGTCATATACTAACACAATTTTGATTTTGATTTTATTGTATATTATTAATATTATTTAATTAAGGGTAATGTGTAAATTAAGTGTAACGTTTTATATGGATTATAATTATCTGAAATAAATGAATTAATAATAATAACAGTCCGTCCGTTACCAAATTGGAAATCACCGGGACCGGACGGACTGCAGAACTTTTGGCTTAAATGGCTATTAGTTCACACACTTGCCTGGCATCTCAGTTCCAGTCATCCTTAGAGTCTGGGTTGCTACCACAGTTTCTAACAACAGGCGTCATCCACCTGCTCCATAAGTCAGGTAGCCCTGCGGAACCCAAGAATTATAGACCGATCACATGTTTGTCCACGGTTTATAAACTTCTTACATCCATTTTGAGAGCGAAAATTAACACACACATTGACAATAACTCTATTATGTCTGCCTCTCAAAATGGATGTAGGAATGGGTCCCGCGGTACTAAGGAGCTACTCCTCATTGACATGGCCATAAGCCAACAGGTTCGTCGATCCCGCAAGGATCTGTCGACATGCTGGATAGACTATAAGAAGGCCTACGGAAGGACTCGGTGCCACATACATGGCTCATGAGGGTGCTGGAGTTGTACAAGATAGATGCAACTCTGCGCACCTTCCTGAAGTCGTGTATAGGGCAATGGAGGACGGTCATTTGCTATCCAGGATGTCGACAGATCCAGGGGAACGATGAGCCTGTATGGATTAAACGGGAAATATTTCAGGGCGACAGTTTGAGTCCACTTTGGTTCTGCCTAGCCCTGAATCCTCTAAGTACACTGCTGGAGGATTCAAGTCTAGGCTATCGGTTGAGGAAAGGTGGTCAGGTCATATCTCACCTCCTTTACATGGATGATTTGAAACTCTTTGCCCCCAACAAATTGAGACTGATGGAGCTACTGAAGGTAACTGAAACATTCAGTAGCGCCATCAGGATGGAATTTGGTGTAGACAAATGTGCAGTAATACATGTAAAGCGAGGGGAGATTATGGAATCCGAGGGAACTCAACTCTCGGACTCCATACACCTTAGATCCCTCTCCTCAGCCGAAAGCTATAAGTATTTGGGTATGTCGGAAGCGTTAGGCATCAACGTTGCTGACATGAAGCAATCGTTGAAGGAGCGCTTCTTTGATCGCCTGAAGAAGGTCTTAATTAGCCTTCTTTCGGGCGGAAACAAGGTGCGCGCCTACAACGGTTGGGTCATGCTGGTTTTGATGTACTCTTTTGGCATACTCAAATGGACTCAGACCGAACTCGACGCCCTGGACAGAAGGGTCCGTACACTCCTGACCGCAAACCGGATGCATCACCCACGTTCATCGGTGATGAGACTGTACATCCCGTGGAAGTGCGGGGGTCGAGGCTTTTTAAACGCTAAGACCCTCCACAACCGCGAGGTGTGCAACCTCAGGGATTATTTTTTTAAAGCCGAAGAGCCGGGTCTTGTTATTGGACCTAAACACGTAGTAGACGGCCCCACGGATCCGCCATTTTCGTATGTTCATTTTTCTGCCGAACACCCTGTATAATAAGATTCCAGAGGTTATTAAAAATATAAACTAGCCAAACTTATTCAAGAGAGAACTTAAGAAGTTACTTACTGAATATTTTTATTATTATGTTAAAGATTTTTTAAATTATAGTTTCTAATCTGTTTGTGTTATGTATTTTAATTTTGTTATGCTTTTTTCTCTTTCTTGATTGTATTATAATATCAAGTTGCTATAATTTATTTTCTACGCCAGTATGGTGGCAAAACGTGTTGAAACAGGTTGAAACTCATAACAGATATTCACTTTAACATCCACATTTGCATTTATATGTATAATGTTACACATGTTTACAAATAAATATATCTTTATCCTTAATAAACGCGTCACAAAGAGAAAGCTGCTTTCGGAAATTTCAAAACCATTTGATCCCTTAGGCTGGCTGTCACCATTATCAATCAAAGCAAAACTGCTTTTTCGGAATGCATAGTCTTTGCATGTATCGTGGGACGAAGAAGTTTCACAAAACGTTCAAGATGATTGGATTCAGCTTAAGAATGATTTCAGCATCATAGATCAATTTATCATACCACGTTATCTCGGTAACACAAATCAATCATATCAAATTCATTAATTTTGTGACAAAGGTGAAAAAGGTATCATTGCAATAACTAGAGCTATGTGGTGCGCTACTGGGAAACCGATCACTTTTCCGAATTGTTTTTGTTCGAATTTCATTTTACCGAAAACTATGTCTTTGGTATTATTTTACCGAACTATATTTCGCCGATTTACAAAATAACTTTTTGCTATTGGCCGAAACCTCTTTTGAACTTTTTTCATTTGCCCAATGATTTATTTACCATATTTGCACCACACCGAAACAATAGTTTTCAATATTAAATTAAAATAGTGTCATAAAAAGTCAATATGTTGTGCTACAAAATTTATGCCCTACCCCTAGAGTGTAATTTAAGCCCGCGTAGACGCGGAGGGGTGGGGCGGCCCGCGAGCTGAGGAGCAGGTGGTTTGAAGGTGGTGAGCGTTAAAACCACCTGCAACGATAAGCTCGCGTGGAGCCGCAAACCCCGAAGCGCTGGAGCCATGACAGAAGCAATGCTTGCTGCATGTTGCACGCCTGCGTAAGTTTATTCCCGTTGTCCCCGTATGCCATATCCCCGTCACGGGGACAGCGGGACGTGATTAAATTTATTTCCCGTTGTCCCCATAACGTACATTCGGCTAACGGGGACAACGGGAAGTAAACCTTTTTTAAATCGAAACAGCTAGGTTAGGTTAGGTTAGAACTGTGACCACACAACGCACGGGCCGAGCGAGCTAAGCGAGCGGTGCCGCGGCAGCGGCCGGCGAGTGCAAGAAACATATTTTTGAATGTACAACCAAACCACGGAGACCACAGGAAGTATTTTTAAATATTTTATTGAAGTACCGCTGTCCCCGTAGGACGCGGACACGGCGTACGGGGACAACGGGAGTAAACGCCTGCATACATGTTGCATGCTTGTTTGCACGCTGCCTGCTTGCTTGCATGCTGGATGCCTGCTTGCATGCTTCATGCCTGCTTGCACGCTGCATGCCTGCTTGCATGCTGTATGCCTGCATGCATGCTGCATGCTTAAAGCAAGCATCCTTCCTTCACCCATCCATACCTCGTGGTATAATAAATGTTCGGAAACATAATACTTCGAACACATGTTATTTCGGCTAAGTGTAACTTCGGTAAAAAGTTTTTCGACCAAATGAAACGTCGGAGTAACGAAAAAAATCGAATTGATAATAGGTCAACTGATACAGTGGCAGACGTGACTTCGATGAAGTAAAAAAAAACGAAACGATAATAGTTGAAAAGTTTTAGGTGAAATGAAATTCAGTCAAATATTTTTCGAACTTATGATAGGTAACCGCGCTACTGCTATCTCAACTTATCAAGAAAGTCATGGAATCTTTATCAAATCAGGATGTAGAGATTAACGCCTGAACAGACTCCTAGCAGTTTTAGGATGAATCAAAGGCGATATGAAGAAGTGGAAGCAGAATTATCAAAATTATTTGCATCACTCCATCACCATGTTGTCGTCATGTGAGGTCAGAAGAGAATGTTACAGATTGTGCTACTCGGGGTCTGACGTCACGGAAGTCATCAAGCCATCCGTTGTGGTGGCAAGGTCCAAAATGAATATCACCTCATATCAATCACGAGATTTGGAAACCAAGTAGCTTAGTGTAAACACGGCCTTATATTAAAACCATATTTGAAGTCTTACACGAGTTATTAGAGAATTACAGTTCATTAACTCGCATTGTAAAAATAATCGCTTCGTTATCGCGTTTCATTACGCAATCACGAGGCAAACACACTTCGAGAAAAGATGTATTGACGTCATCAGAGATGGGCAAGGCATTGAATCTCAATTACATGAAGATATTTTATTTATCCATCAATAGGGGCACGTGCATCCTAGCAGCAAAACATCATGTCTTAATCCTTTCGTGGATGAGCACGGTATCCTTAGAGTAGGTGGACGACTGAAAAATGCATGCATCAGCGACTCATCAAAACACCCCATCATATCATCAAGTCATAGTCGTCAAACCGATTTAATCGTTGATCAGGCTCACATTACCACATTGCATGGAGGCCCGCGACTGACACTTTCATACATCAGAGACAGATATTGGATAATCAGTGGAATCCGAACCTTCAAGAGGAAGTTGAGATCATGCATTAAGTGTCGCTTCAGTCAAACAAAATAACAATAAATCATGACCGATCCATAGCCACTAGTCACCCCATCATGACATTTTCACACACCAGTGTTGATTTTACCGGATACGTCGAGTTAAAGGCCAATAAGTCGTAAAATAAAAACAGTCAAAGGGTATATTGCAGTGTTTGTTTGCTTGTCTACTAAGGTTGTTTATCTGGAGCTAGTTTCCGATCTGAGTACTCCAGCATTTTTAGCAGCCTTTCGTAGGTTTTCGGCTCGGCGAGTAACGCCAAGTCAAGTCATACAGTGACAATGCTATGAATTTCGTAGGTACCAATCATATTATTAAGAAGGAGTACCAAGCGATCATAGCTCAAACTCAAAGCATTTATTTCAAATAAACCAATTACAGGTACTTTTAAATTGTCAAGGGTTAGGTCAGTCAGAAAGGTGAAGCTAGTTGCCCGTTCCAAAGCGCAGTTGGTTCTTATGGAGAAGAACGGGCAAGAAACTTCACGGTCACTCTTTTAAATCAAATCACACGGACGTCACTTGCTCCTGCGTCACCAGTCCTCACTCTCTGCATATTTTGGCTGCTGAGAGCAACACTACAAACGTACGTAGTATACAGGGAAGTTTTATAAAAATGTGGCTGTTATTGTAGTATATTGTGGTGTGTTACGACTTCCACGTGAACGAAGTCGCGGGCAGAAGCTAGTAATCTCATTATATTATACCATGGTTAGAAAAAAAAAAATTACAACTCCATGCGATTCCAAAACACTTTAATTAACGAAGCTTTTGAGTGACAGATGACGAGGTGCGACGGGAGTAGGTAACCTGACGTAGAAGAAGGACAAGGTTTAGAAGCTTCGCCTCTGTGGAGGTCTGTGTGACGCGAAGTTCGTGCTAATTTGGAAACACAAATATTACCGAAGCACATACCTTTTCTGGTCTAATTATATTACTTAATTACATTAACTTCAAGTTACGAGTATTGCACTATTTTTCAGTAACTGTATTTTTTGTTTTTCAATCGACTGATCAAGTCCTCAAAGAAGTGTAAACAAATCACAATTAAGAATTTTTTATATGCACGCTTTTTTACTGTCGGGAACCAGGACTAATCATGCATTACAACTATTTTCTTTCGTTCATATACCTAAACAAAAGATGTACTTGACAAACAAGTTTTTGTTTAAATGATTAAAATCAACCATGTTGTAGTGAATGTGACTTCCCGAATAGAATAACAAGTCACGTGAGCGAAACCGCGGGCACAACTAGTATACAATATTTGCAACAGTCTGCTAACTTCAAGTAGGTAAATGGCACGTATATTCGTAATAACTAAATTTAAGTTTAGTACATAACAACTTGGGCAGTGAAACGATACAGTTTACAAAAATGTTAAAGATATACTTCGTTTCCTTATCATACTTGTTGATAGTGACTGGTAACTACCTATTTAACTTTTGTTTAATTTTATATTTCGTTAGTTTTTAAAATACATAAATTATTCAATGCACTCCCAAATAAATAAATATACAGCGTGTAACAAAAACCCTGTCCGATCCGTGAGGGCGTTGTTAAGAATCATACTGAGAGTCTGTTTATGTGGTAATATTCTGGAAAATAATTTTACTGGGTCATTACATGGGGCGCGGGCGGGCGTCGTTTTGCAGGTGTCTACAAATCATAACTTATGATCTCTGTAGAACATATACTAATTTATAATGAAATTGGGCTAATTTTGTTACTAAAAACGTGAATTTTAAATAGAAATAACATTTATATTTACCAAAAAAAAAAAGATTACTTTTTTTCGTAATGTTATTGCGGTACCTTTGCTCGCCGAATCGGACAGGGGTTTTGTTACATGCTGTATAGTAAATAAATATATAAATAATCAACCGTCCCATAAATCCGGGTCGAGTGTTTGTAAGCGACAGTTGAGAATTTTTTCGCGATTACGATTTTGGTCCCATGGAGAAAGTGGTTCAGTTTGATTTTCTATACCACACCCTTAGGTTTGACCACAGCTTTCTAATACATGCTGTATAATTAAATATTAAGTATTTATTATAAATATCTTTGTTATCCCATAGTTGTGCGCTGCAAACCCGACTACTTGTTCGACAATGAGGTGGGCGGCTGGCTCAAACTTCACATAATCCCCAGTACGTGGCGGGAGGCCTTCCTGACTTGTCACTATGAAGGTAAGTTGCACTGTTCCTCTGATTATCCGGTTGTTTAGAACTGCTTTCGCGGGTTTACGGAAAATTTGGCTAGTGCACTCAAAGAGAAAAGTAGCAGCACATGCTAAATAAGGAGTAGACTTATAAGCTTCATACTAACGCTGTGCGCGGGAGCACTACTACACGCACAGCTATGTTCGCGTGACCTGTCACCGACAAGGCGCGCGGGGGGTGTACCGGCGACCCCTAGAATACAAACTGGTTTGAACCAGCTCAGTAAGGGGACAAAATTTAGGGTGTGCCCACTGGCAGCGATACGATACGACGCGGTCGTTTTTTTTTTTTTTTAAAGATACCAAATTTTGGTACAAATAATGGTAGGAATACCAAGGAGATTTCTTTTTCTGTATATCCAAAGGGTCCTGTCAAGTAATTATCTATCCCATCAAAAACATAAATGTGAAAATGCGAGCCAAGTTCAGTATTAAGAATATGCGTGGTTGTCGACTTCGCCGACAAATGAATTGGGATCTGAATGGGTGCCAAGTTCTGTAGAAAATCCTGAAATGTCACCGTCATCATGTCCGTGTCATCGTTTTATAAGAACGTACAATATTCTAAAATAAATTTAAAACACAATTTGATTTTATGATTTCAAGATTTGACTTGGTGACTAGTGTTGTGAAGTGAACATGAGTTGTGAAGAATTCTATAAATTCGTTAAAGGTAAGGTAACCGATAATTACTCGTATTGTCCCCGGTGAAATCATCTGATAAATATAAAAATAACGATTGTATCTTCAGTAATTAAAAATTAATATTTCCTAAATCGTTTTTTAGTTTACTTCACGAATTTATTTTTTTTGAGTTTTGTAAATGTGAGTGAGTACCATGGAGCCGTTTAGCCGTTTACTAAGTTATTATGATATATGTTCACTTGAAAGAGCATGGCAGTTGAGAGTATGTCAGTCAGCTCACTTAAATGTCTCGCTGATGGTGGCTTATGTGTTGGATCATTCGGTTCTCTATAAAATGGTTGGGCTGGATTGAGCTGATCCACGCGTCATGTTCGTAAACGGGCGCCGTCAATTGAAGAATATTTTTTTTCGTTTTTCTTACAAGAAGCAACAAGAATAATGTTCCCAGGATTTTAACAACTTGATTTAAAGGAGTGTCCTTGGAGTTTTTTGCCCGTTCTTCTCCATCCTACTAACTGACCGACTTCTTGACAATTCCAAACTGCCTGTAAATGGTTTATTTTAAATAAATGATTTGAGTTTGAGTTTATCACCGATACGCGATACTTGTGACCCCCCTAATATCAGAGGTCAAACTCTATCATATTACTTATTTTCGTTTTAGTAGAATTATTATGAGAGAAGATGAACCTCTTAAGGGGTCATTGTACTCATCATTATGAACAACTTGAAAAAAAATCAGCTGTTCCCTACATGTATGTTCGCATAGCTCGTCGAAATGTAGGGAACAGCCGTTTTTTTTTCAAGTTGTTCATAATGATGAGTACAATTACCCCAAGAGGGGGTAGTAACCAAAATTGCCTATCTTCAATTAGATTTATCAGGAAGTTGATAAGACTTAGGTACAAAATAAAAATAACACGAGTAACTACATGATATTTCCAAACTTTTTGTGTAACAGAAACACAAAATATTAAAATTTTCTCGATAAAAAAACATCAGGAAGTTACCTCTAATTTTCCCGTATTTTCGATTTGTACTTAATATGGTAATGATTAATTGGATAAAAATTAGATGATTATTTGTATTATTAAAAGGCGAAAAAATTTGTGTAGGCTTTTTTTTTATTCCTTTTATTTTAGGTTTTATTACAAGTACAAGCTTTTAGCACTTACGACGTTCTTAGTTCGTGGAAGAAGTCATCTTCCGTCGCACGTTGCGGGAACTTCAAGCATATTTTTGTTTCACAAATCAGTCGCCGTCGCTCTGTTGAGACGAGAGGACTGCGCTCAAATTTTTGGCTTCGCTGTGATATAATTTATTTGCGTAAATAATATTTTCGTAATTTATCACATTCTAGAAAAGAAACTGTGAAATAGAAAACATGAAAAAAACACTAAAACCACTTCCGAAACGATTATTAAAAGCTTTAAGAATTGATAATCTAAATAAATACCGAGGCTAAATAAAAATATAAAATTCAATGTTGATAATTGAAAACTCAAGATGACATACATTTTATTTGACAGATTTATGACTCTTAAAGTACAACTAGCGCCATTGTCCTGTATTTCGGTAAATTTTCTTGCGGAGAAAATTTACAACATAGCCAACTAGGCAATTCCACGTTTATTTGAAAGTTTGCGCTGGAAATTTTAAATCTTATTACGATTAACGCAAGATCCAAATTCGTTTACCCCACTTTTTTGACAAACTTCTTATAAGGTAACGCTTAGACGAACCATTTCGAGCGACTTTTGACCATCCCCTAAATAAGGTTGAAACCCGAAAAGCATAATAGGTTATTGGTATATTATTATATCCTTTATTTCATCTACATATCATTTACATTTTTAAATATTTTTATAAAAACATAAAAAAAATAGCCCACCAGGTATCGGGAGCAGGGTCCAAGCTACCGGTGGTCAGGGCTCGTGTATTATCTATGCTCCTGAGAGAGGAACCTCCTAACGATACACGTTGTGTCCAGAAGTCATTGAAGCCCTTTCTGGATCAAGCCCTTGATCCAACAGCCTAAGCCTCCGAGAGAAGCGAGAGCCTCCTGAGGTGGTGGTCAAGGCTCTTAGCAATTATGTCATTGGCCGTCACGACTATCGGATTATTTTTCAAAAACACAAACAGCTTAAAAAATCTAAACAAAAGTTTGACAGAAAAAGAGATAAGCTTGACATTATGTCTACAGTAAAATAGCATTTTCTCAAACATGGAAATTCGAACATTCATTCAAGCGCCGGCAATATCTGGCGTGTTTAGTGGCTAAATAAATTACTATGAAAAGTCATATCTCGACACCAGCAATGAATACAACGCTAACTTGAAAAAGTCGATTTTACACCAGAGGCATTTCAAAGAAAAAATGTGATAAGTAACTTTTTTATTAATAAAGATAATTAATTGTTTTTTTTTGTGTTGTCAGTTCTCTTGACAATACAAATAATGTCGTTATTTAATTTCTTTATTAATTGTTAGTTTTGAAATTAACCCGAGTTAGTAGTAGTAATACACAAAAAAAACGATAAATGAATATGCAATAAATTACACCAACTCATAGTTAGCGTAGCGTACATTTAAATGGAATGTCAAAAGGTGAGAATGAAATATTTCATTAAATTATATGAATTGTCAAACTACACCTAAAATAAAAAACATAAATTCTTTAGATTTCTTGGGATTTATTGACACTGGGTATACTCGTATTAAAAAAAACTAAATGGCGGATATTTGGCGAAAAAATCTCCCAAACATAACAAAAAATTATACAAATTATTTGTTAAAATGTAATTTGGAATGAGAAATCCTAACTAAAAAGCGTAAAATAAAAAAAGTTCATTTTTTTAAGACAGAAATAGGTCATCTTAATTCCACTTTAAGTTCACTTTGTACGTAGTCGGGTTTTTATTCTTTTTTTTTTTTTTTTTGTTCACAAAGGTTTTCGGTGGGGATTGTTTCTACTCGCGCTTCGCGCAGGAAAGGTTTTCATGACACATGCTATGTGTCTTTGCACAATACGGTGCAAAATCCACTATACCAATATTTTTTTTAACTTGGGTAACACTGTTGCTAAGTGCAAAATCCACGATATAGCATTATATTTTTTTACTTGGGTATCACAGTTTTTCACGAAGACGTGAGGTACAAATTGTACAAGGTCCTAAATAAAATTTGGTTACATTTGAATTTGAACCTTGTCACGTCAATATAGAGTTTCTAGTTCCAAAACTTGCATTTGATCTAAGATTCTGAATTCAAGCTTAGCGTATAGTATATGCAAAATAAACAGATGCTTTTAGTTTTACCTATTGAAGAATTGCATTGAAAATAAAGGGAGTGGGCAATGATCATATTTCGTTAAATATTGTAATTGAAAAACCATATCGACGAATAGGGTTGCTGATCACTGCGGTCCAACAAATATTCTAAGTTTATTGATATTTTTGTTCAATCATGTTCGTCCTTAATAATTATGACCCTTATGATGTTATCATTCTAAAAAGGCTTGTTTTCCTCAAAGTAAAAAAGGGAAGGTAAGTGATACGATTAGTTAGATAGTATTTGCTTCCATAACGTCAAAAAAGCAAGTTTATTGAGTTTATTTTCATCATGACTGATAATGTAGTCCGTAGTATAATACTTTGATGATGATCCGCTCGCATTTGCGCGGTTTTCTAATCAATGCCTATAACTGACTAATAAACATCGGATATATAATTATAAGATAACAATTATGTTCAGAGGTAAATAAAAACCTTTAAAATAGTAGCCCACCAGCATCGATAACAGATTCACGAATATACAATAATGTAATATCTGGAATAATATACCTACTTGTATACAGCGATCATACTCGTACTTAGGTAAATTGAATAGGCCGTTTCATCTGATTATTTTGCATATACTTAGTACAGAAAATTCAAATTCGGATTCTATACCTAGCTAGATAAACGCCGGGCGAAAAGTTTCTGCCGGCGGGAATGGATTGTGTTTTCTTTTCGTCGTGTTTGATGAGAGGGGTAGGTAAGGGTTGCGCGGGTGAAATTTGATTTTTTGCTGGCTTTATGCGCCCTCTTAAGAGGTTTAGGGTAAACAAAAACTAAGGTTGTATATCCATCTGCCCAGTTCTTAGACAACATATTATTAACCAGAATAATAACAAAATGTATAAATAAAAATGTGTATTATTAAAAAAAAACAAGTACGCAAAACAAGTCTTAGAAGCATCACGATACAATCGTATTACAATAATCTCTTTCCTAATGGTAAAAAAATGCCCTTTATTCCACTACTTATAATTTAGAACTTGATTAAAATAGGTTTAAATATTTCAAATACTTCTAAAAGAAATCATTAGCTTTTGTTCTCAATAAATTTCATCCTTCTTTTTTTTCTTTTACTAGCATTTGCCATCTCCTCTACGACGTAGGCCTTCCCTAAATTGCTCCACACGCTTCTATTGCGTGCCTTTTGAATCCAGTCCAGTCCACAACATTGAGTAAATATGTATCGCCATCTCTTTCTTTGCCTCCCTGGCTTTCTTTTACCTTCTAATGCGATCCATTCTGTTACCCCCTTTGTCCATCTAGTACTTTCCAGTCTACACAAATGCCCTGCCCAATTCCACTTCAGTAATCTAATTCTTTGCTTTATATCTCTTAATTTTGTTTTCCTCCTAATTATTTCCTTTTTTACTTTGTCCGATTTCTTTATATAAAGCATACTTCTTTCCATTTTCTTCCGGCATATGGCAATCTTCTCCTCATCTTCTTTCCTCAACGACCACGTTTGGCATCCGTACATAATGCACGGTAGTATAGCCGTTTTATATACCTTATTTTTAATGTTTAAGCTAATGTCTTTGTTCTTCATGATTTCTTTTAGCCCAAACGAACATAGAACCAGAAGAAGAGCGAGAGCATTCTTTTGTTGATATTCTTGACATTTTAGTAGGGAGAGTCCAACGAACGAATGTTCTGTCCCTGTTTACACAAGTTTACACAAAAAGATTTTGGTTACGAGTGGAGATAGAATGTGCATTCTCTCGTTTGGTCTAAATCCACCTTAATATGTCAAGGTTCTAAGTACGGTTAAGTTTTTTGGAGATAGTCACAGATGAATACAAATAGTTCACTCCGCAAAATCATTTAAATAAAAAGCAACTCTTGATACGAGACAATAAAGTGCAATTCAGGTCGCACAGCGCTAATTACCTACAGTTATATTCACCTAGAAGTTGCCTCTCTTTCTATTGCGTAACTCTTATATCTTCTGACTCCGTTACACCTTGTATTCATCTGTGGTAGAGTGTACACATTTTTGAACGAGTTTCTATTAAAATATTCATGCTCTTTTTAGTCGCTTATAATAAAACCCCAGTACTTTTTCCAAGCTAAAGTATTCTTCTTTGCGTTTCTTTTTCAGTGCAGTTTTTGAACGACACCAACTGCCCTAGATAGATATAGTCATTAACGTACTCTATTTTTGTGTTCTCTGTTAAGACGTCATGGTTCTCTCCATTTGTTATTATTTTTGTTGTTTTTTGTCTTGGAAGAGTTTAATGATAGACCGACTTTCTTGCTTTCTCTCGCCAATTCGCTTACCATTGATTCCAATTCTATTGCAGTTTTAGCAAATACAACAATATCATCCGCGAAACGATGATGACTTAGAAATTCACCATCTACCCTAATGCCCTTGTTGTCCCACAATAATTTGAAAACAATTTTGGTGATAACGGATCTCCCTGTCGGACATCTTCGGAACTCTATTCCTTCTCTTTCTAGTCGCACTTTAGCCCAGCATTTAGAGTACACGCTCTTGATGAAATTTATATACGTACAGGTTCATTCCTTGGTTTGAAAGTGCTGTCCAAATCGCATCGTAGCTTAGGGAGTCGAAAGCTTTCTGATAGTCGATGAAGCACATATAGATAGTTTTTGCATACTCGTTAGCTTTTTCTATGACTTATATAACAACTTGTATCTGGTCCATTTTTAAGTACTTTTTACGAAAACCAAATTTTTCACGTGGTTGATTCTCACCCAGGACTTTGGTAACTCTGTTCAAAATTACCTTTGAAAACACTTTATATAAGTTGGTCATAAGGCTGATTGGCCTATAATTTCCCAGTTCACTCCGGTCTCCCATAGCACATTACACACAGGTGTAAAAAGAACCCTTCACATAGCCGTTGCCACGTCGTCTACGCATTCTGTACATCAAACTAAATTGAGTTAAAGTGAAAATAAAAGTCGTTTCCCAGTAATAATACTGGGAAACAACTTTTATTTTCAGTGAGAAAAACATTGTGCTTATTAACATGCGACAGTACAGGGTTTGTGCGGGTATTTAAAGTTAAATTATAACATGTAAAACTTGTTTTTCGTAAAAGAAAGTTGGAACTTTGACCTTTGATATGTCCGTACCCAGAAGGATCCCAGGTATGGTCCAAGGCAAAAATATATCAAAATTACGGGAAGAATAGGCTACGCGATACGCGGGAAGGCTTTCGGCTTCCTTAAGCGTCTATTTACACCCGTTATATGAAAATCGTACCAGTTAAACACTGCACTGCCATAGATAGATCGATAGACGCAAAAAAAAAATACTTTCATTGTGAATCAACCGTGAGCAAGGTGTCACGCATACGTGCATGGGAGGCCGTTAATTCCTTCTTCAGTAATGCTCGAGAAGGAGGAGTCGGAGCGAGCGAGGGAGAGGGAAGATTCACGCCCTCGCGCCCCGCGGGCTTGCGGACGGTGAGCAATGGGTAGCTCTCCGTCCGATTAGGACCAGGCTCGGGTCGACGGTGCGTTGTGTTCCACGCGCGCCTCAAAGAGATGTCAGCACCAACTGACGGGGTCCGTAAGGGCCAATACCTGCCGGGGTTGCGAGTTTGTCCGAAAGGGATATCGCGGCCCCGGCACACAGGCAACGGAAGAAACACGGGTGGGTTTTAGTCAGTAAAAGTCCGACACACCCTCCCGCTCCGCCCAGAGCGGAAGAAGTTATTTGATAATTTCCCACCCACGCATACACCACACTGGGTCAATCTAAACAACTCTGATAAACATACAGCGCTACAAGATTATTGTGGTGCGCAGCCAACATTGGCACTAACGTCCCCATGTTTTTTAATACATTTCAAGCGCCAAAATGATCATCGTAGAAGTTTATCTCAATGTGCGTATTTAATGTTACAGGCGCGGTGTTGGCGTCGCCGCTAAACAACAAGCTAGTTAAAGCTTTTCACACACAGGTGACACAGCTCGGTGTGAATGGTCACGTTTTCCTGGGAACCCATGATTTGTTCTCTAAAGGACACTTCGCCTCTCTAGAAGGTCAGTCAGACTTTTGTTAAATATTCTGAAATTGATACATATTATAGGGTACAGTTGTTTTTATAGGTATAGTGTTACTTCAACGAAATGTTTTAAGGGGAATTCCTTGGCACACTGATTAAACTTACGCGTAGACATCTGGGTCAATGTAGCCCGGAAGGTGTGACTGCAGTTCTGGCCGCGACCGTCGACACCCACATTATTTGTATTCTCTAACAGACGTGCTACACCAGCGGCATTGTCAACACTTTCCATGCAAACCAAGCGTGTCACCGTTCACTCGCATTACGACCCAAATGACGGGTTGTTGGCGGGGATGCTGCTCTGTGAAACACCAAAAAATGTATTATATATATTATGAAAACACGCAGTCTTACAACTATTTGCAATAAAATTTGTGCTAGCCTACCCATCAATAGTGCGATTATTTTCCGAAATTTTGACGTGTATGTTCCAGGAGTGCCATTGTCTGACATGGAAATAAAATGGGGTTCACGTGGAGCTGGTACCGGTGACTGTCTTACTTTCTTCAGCGATCATCATACCAAGTATCACATGTCCACCTCGTCATGCGAGGACTCACGTCCCTTCATATGCTACAGGAAACTCGACAATCAGACGACGAACGAATGTGGTACCATCGATAATGGTAAGTGAATTAATAAGCAGCTACTCAAACATTCTATCATAATATTCTTGAAAATTGCTAATCTATAAATGTTGTTTTCCGACTTCCGCACGGATAAAGTCGCGGCTGAAATCTAATAAAAAATATTCGTTCAAGTGCGGGCTAGTAAACTGTGTTTCCTGAATCCGGAATTGATAGAGATTTATGGTAACATTGAGTCGGTTACTAACATAGTTTAAAAGAAATCAGCACCTTTAAAACGTAATCTGTTAATCCATCCCAAAAATATAATATTTTGATTTTATTTCAGAATATCACTATAATCAGCATACACGCAGCTGTTTCAAGGTACATCAGACGATACAGACCTGGAAGGATGCGTACAGGACTTGTGCATCTGAGGGGGGGCAGCTGGTCGTCCTGAACGACGAAAACAAGGCTAACATCATCAAGGACTTGTTCCCCGCTAAAAACTCGTATCACTCGTGGGAATGTTTTCACGTAGGTCTGCGAGCCTGGGGCGAGGAGCGCATCTGGTACACTACTAACGGTATATGATTTTTTGATTATCCATACACAGTGCCATTTACGTTGTCTTACAACGGCGAACCAGTATTTATATTTACTACCAATTTATATTTTATGTGACAAGAAAAGAGAGCGACTTATGATGAAAATTACCTATAACACAAAAAACTGGTCAAGTGCGAGTCGGACTAGCACCCGAAGGGTTCCGTACCGTATTAAGATCGAGCATAAAACGCTGAAAAAACACGTTTCTTTTATTTGTTGTTATAGCGGCAATATAAATACACAATCTGTGAAAATTTCAACTGTATACCACCTATTCCGAGTCATGAGGTACAGCCCGCTGACAGATAGAGCGGCAATTCCCGTAATTTTTAAGAACTTTTGCATTCGCATCTCATTCGCAATCTGTCAAAAATACAATCAATTTACGAACATTTTTGACAAATTTGACAGATTGCGACTAGAATGTGAACGTTTTATAAGTACGAGAATTGGCCTTCAGACGGAAGGCAGGGAGGCTTAGTAATAGGGTTCCGCTTTGCACCCTTCGGGTACGGAACCCTAAAATGGAGCTACTATTTGTAGTCAGACAAACAGTAGCTTATTTAACGGTTCCATCTATATATCTGAATATAATCCCTTGAACATCTTTCACGGCACCTAAAACAGTAGTGAAATTAAAATATATTACGCCTTCTTCCAGGTGATCGAGTCGAAAACGCGTTCAACAATTGGAATTCCGACCAGCATAATGAAAAAGGGGGCAAAAAGCACTATGCATCCTTTGAAAGATACGGTAATTTGCAAGACATTGATTCTGAGTTCAAAGCTATGTTCGTCTGTGAGAGATCTCCGCAAGCAATACAATTCGAAGCCTCGCCACCAGTCAGGGAAGAATGAATTTGGTTGTAATAATCCTCTTCCCAATACCTACTGAAATCAAGTTTAAGTTGCAATGTCATATTATTATTTTTTTATTAAAAACGGGAAAAAAAAACTAGTCAAGTACAACACAAGGCGATTAACACTGTTACTTTGATATATCACCTAAATTAATGCAAAATGATTCGATACATTGCATTTCAGCATTTCATGTAGCTAAGAGGTACTCTTAAAATTCTAATGGATACTTTGCTCAATACTCAAAAAAAAGTGAACTGTGAATCGACTTTTGTAGCTGACCGTACCTGAGTGCCTGGTGTTCATGTTATATAGCTTTCTAAAGCAGTTACATTACGTAAGGAACGATTATGAACATCCTAAAGATGTTAATAAAAAATATATCACGTTCACAAACATTTCACTTACTGAAACATAATCGGTTTTATAAATCGTTTTTTTTTAACGTAAAGATAACGTGTCAGGATTTGTCGGTTCCGGAGTGTTGCGGATCCACGAGGTCCAAATAAAGCCCAACACCGACATATCATGCGAGATTAATATTAAGTTAAACAGGCTTCTGTATAGCCTTGGAAAAACAATTAGACACTTCAAGGTGAATTCACGTAATTTTTTTACATTTAGAGTCAATTTGATGACAACATGTAAAAATAGCAGTGTTATTAAACTTTTAAGTTTATATTATAATCGCTTAGATCCTACTGCAACACCGAGTTCCACCAAATGCGGAACATGTTTGTTTATTTTTCAAGCGTATGGCACTCGTGGCTTGCAGTTGAAAAGCTTTAGGTGGTACAGTCTGTGTTGTCATCTGACATTATGCTGAGCTGAGCTGGCATTATAATCATTGTTATGTGGTTTTAAAGTGTATTTTTCTGCTGTAATACGAATAAACGCAATTTTCTTTCTTTCTTTCTTTCAATTCTTTTGGGAAATCATGTTAGAAGATTTTCTCTCTCCTCCTACTGTAATTAGCAAGTAATATAATTAATTTGCAGACTCCTTAGTCTTTGATCTTGAAAAGGTGATGGAGGGTTAATTCGCGCAAGACGTATCGTACCCGTCACGTGGTAGAACGTCTCTGTAAAGCTCCGCTTACACGGTCAATTTTATAAGACTTCATCCGCGTGAATTTTCGGCCCCCCAACCCACCCCGTCGTATTGCATAGCCGCCCGCGCTATTACTTCGTTTTTGCTTAGCGTTTTTTTTGCTCGGCATCTAAGGGTCGTAGCGAGATGGTAAATAGTCTACCTAGTATACGTTGCTCAAGATTTAGGCTATCAAATGCTAAAAGAATTTTTCAAATTCGACTGACAGTTCCAGAAATTAACAAAAAAACTAACAGACTCGTCAGCTTTAATATATGAATGTATTATACTTATAGATTATTCGAACAGTTTCCAGCGCTAGTAAAAAAATGACTGGAGCAATCGAATTTACTAAGTTGCCCCATCACCATCATCCTCTTGCCCTCATCCCAATTTAGTTGAAGTAGGCGCAACATGTCTTGCTTGTAAGTTGCTCCACATCGCTCAATAAGGTGTGGCTATTCTGTAGCAATGATAAAATAGCTACAATGTTAGCATCGCGCATCGCAGTCAATTATAGCACGGTGTTCCCGTGACGTTATCATTATTATGCTCTTGACCGAATTTCGGACACGGCGGCCAAGTAGGTACACAGGATATATTATAGTGCACTAGCTTTACCCGCCCCGACTTCGCACGGGTAGCACTAAACCCTACCTACCCTACTTACCCTACCTACCCTACCTACCCTACTTACCCTACCTACCCTAATTTTCTCACCGTTTAAACCTTCCCTGGACTATGACAAACATTTCAAAAACAAAATCAGCTAAATCGGCCCAGCCGTTCTTGAGTTATAAAATTACAACGAAAAGTGGCATTGATTTTTATAGATATAGATAAGTGTGTGAGCAAACACAGGTGCACTCCCTCTTCCCTCAATTTCCTAGTCCGATGGGTCGGTAGTCTGGCGTTATGTCATAATTAACCACAATTGCGCAACTCGCACCGTTGCCCGTGTGACCACCCCTTAAAAGATTAAGTGGGCGAAATAGGTTAATGTGATGAAAATGAAGACAAGCGCGTGTCGTCTTTACACTTGGATTTGTTCGAGAAGAACTTTGTCTAAAAATAGGTGACATTTCTTGGTATAATTTCTTTGATCTTTTATGGATAGACGATGGCTATTCTTTTTCTACACTGAAAGAACGAAGATCACGACGACACCATAAATTAGTAGTACAAACGTCAGTTACAGCGGTCAGCAGGGGCTGATCATTTATATTCGTAAGACTTTTTTAGAAGACTACCATTAACTACTACTAGAATATTGAGAGTAAATTCGCAGGTGAGCTGGGATACCTGGCAATCAGTCGATTTCCTTGCCAGCAGAGGTTAGACGACAACCACGGTGCGTAAACCCAGCTGTTAATTTATTTAAGTGCACAAAATATTTATTATTGTATCTGTATCCTACAGATTCCCTAAACTTGAACCTACGAATAGTATTTTTAAGGGTTCTGTTTGTAAAGTTCGAGACGAATCAGTAATCCCATAATTTGGTTAGGTACGGCCGCTAATTCCGAAACTGCTCTTTTGTATGGTTCCGTTCCTCAAAAGGAAAAACCAGCCAAGTGCGTATCGGACCGCGTATAGCCAATTCCTGTATATGAGCCAGCACTGGATGGTGCTGAATAGTACACAGACATTGTCCTGCATAATTTTGAAAACAATCATACAAATCTGTTTCTAGCCAGCACCTTAGTTGATTGTTTTTTACCGCACAGAGTTGGCCCTCTTATGTTTGCAACAGATAAAAAGACAATCATGTTCGCTCTCACCACTTTTCTAAAGCTACGCGCGATACCGCAACATGATTGTCCCTTAAATAAAGTAAGGCGTCTAGGAATAAATCGGTGCCGAATATGGAGTGAGTTAGAGCGAGACAAGTGTATTGCATCATAGTTTACCTTTGTTTGTTATTATTGGAATTTTCGCAAAAACCTTAGTGATACCCTAGGGATATTGTGAAGACACGGTTAATTAGACAAGCAAATTGCAAGTTTGTAGCGCTCGCCGGCCGCTGCCGCGGCACCGCTCGCTACGCTCGCTCGGCTCGCGCGCGGGTAGTCACAGTTCTAACCTATTTCACCCGGTTCAATATCCCTAGGGTATCCCAGGGTTTTTGCGAAAATTCGAATTATCAAATCATCCTAAGACATATAATATCAGAAAGGAAATAATACTTTAAATAATATTTTCAGTAACCATGAGTTAATTCGTAACAGATTTGTCCATTAGAAAATTCATAATTACCTATCGGGGATGCATAATATTGCGACTCAACGCCTAGAGCGCTGGTTCATACACAGATATTGGCTTCACGATGTCGGATCACGCACAATGAAGGGTTAGATAGTTGGGATGAATTGATCCCAAGAACAAACTTAACTTTGTAGTTGATTTTTTTTTCTCCCATACATCGATATACGTCGCGGTCTATTCTCCAACTGTTATAAGTTTGTAATCGCAAAAAATAAATCTTTATAATTAACGAATTTCGATTTTTTTCTTTTACTTGTTCTGGAAGACCTTGCTTCTTGCCAAACTTCATGATTCTAGGATATATGTAGGTTTTGATTTATTTGCGAATATCAAAATTAAAGGGCCGTATTTTTTTTTTGCGTTGAATGGGCCCGTTGACTAACGTTTTTCAAATCTAAATTTATTCCAAACATAGCTACGGGTACATGGTTGTTACAAGCCCATATAGGTACCCGTTCGATAAAATTATATTCGCTCAATTTTCGCGAAACTCACTAGCACAAACACTTTTATTTGGATACTTAGTAAAAGTGTGCTGAATTTTTATCCTGGTTATTTCTCTCGTCTTGATCACCAATGAATGGGTTTATGAAATGGTAATCCGGGGAATTGAGCTCATTGTAGTGATACATTGGTATTTTGGGTAGTATCATTTCAAATTCCTGGCCCATAAATATTCACTGCTTTACAAATATGTCCGAAAGGACCTAATAGGAATTTGATCGTACTTTGCGCTAAGGGACAAAAGGTAGTAGTTAAATTAGTCAGCGAAACTCTGCAGAAGACGTCATAGGTATCTATATCTAAATACGATAGAACAAAAAGGAATGATTTGATCATATTTTTTATCAGAGTTAACGACCACTGATAGTATAATAACTTGAAGTATGAGTTGAGGAAATCAGTTTTTTTTTAAATCGAGTTTAGAATTCGATTCCTGTGATAGGAATCGAATTCTAAACTAGCTAGTGTATCGAATTAGTTGTATTATGGTTTCAACACACTATCTTACTAGCATATATCCTGAAGAATATTATATATTCTTCTGATTTTGTTTACTGCATTGGATCATATACTTTTGGCATTATAAAACTTGCGTTTAGGCACGTTTAGGTCCTCTAGTCCCCTTAAGAGTTTGACATATGTACATAAATTGATATTCGATTTACTAAGGCACCGTACGTTTATATACACCAATTCTCTAATATCGTATCGATTTGAATTTGAAATCGATTTTGCAAGGAGAAATCTTTGAGCAGGCTGAAATGATTCAGAAAACTCTGCACTCACCTGCCAACAAAGCACTTTACCACTTATTCACAAACACCCTGCTTTTAAAAATCGGGGGAATGTGGGTCACGAAGTTTTCAACATTACATAAGCCATTAACTTTGTCAGGTTTCCTGCTGGGTACCCTTCAATGGCAACGAATAACTCGAAGGGATGAATTTCGTTTCATTGTGTTTACTGAGCAAAAAACACTTATTTTATTTTTGGAAAGGTGCTTTTTTTCAAGGTGCTTCGTATTACTTTGCATTGTATAATCAAATCTTTAGAGAGATAACTGTTTACGTTTATTTATACAGATATTATTCTGAATTAAAATAAAATGTTTATAAATAACAACTTATAAGTAACTAATTAATAAATAAAAATAACAATTTAATTTCCTAACTTAACTAAAACTATAAACAAACTAAAATATGGCGTCGAAATATTCATCCGCATCGCTGTCGACTGGTAATTCTTAAGCTACTTAGATCTGATTCCTATAACACAAAAAAGGTATCGTTTTATAACCAATCGCTGTGTTGAATGTTTTCGGCCCAATAATGTTTTCTAGAGACTTGACACGTTAATGATAACCATAATCTGCCTAGTCTATTCTGAACAATTTTTTTAATTTTTTTTATTCACAACAGGGTTGTTCTTGGCTTGCATCCCACCTGATGGTAACTGATGATCAGGTCGAAGGTGGAAGCGAGCTTCACCCGGAACCCTCATAATCCTCTTATAGTCCGACACAACTAAGATGTAGCATAAATTTGAAAATTTGCAAACATTTATTTCAATTTTACGAATGTATTTGGTTACATGACTTAACAAGTTATTGCGTTTGCGTAAAGATCATTTTCACCTAAAGCAGCAATAAATATTGGTGATTTTAAAGGCGCACTCAGTTCTGAAGGTGATCGGTTTTACGAATTTTGCCGATGTTACATCCAAGTTTTGTCGTACTGTGTGTACCTCACTGCCGAAACACAACAATGCTGTTATGGCGAGAGACTTAGATAAGATGGTGGTAGCTAGACAGGCGGACTTAGAACAAGCCCTATCACCAATCACACCGAGCAGAAACGTCCCCACTTGGAATCGAACCTGGGACGTCCGGGTCTGAGACAGGTTTACCCACTAGACCACAGAGGTGGTTTAAAATTAAATGTGTTGTATATGTTGGGGACTACTCTTAAACATTCATGACGATAATTTTGATCTTTAATCATGACATTTAAATATACTCAGAATCTTAAATCTCTTTACCCTAAATACATAATTCGCCGCAAGTCAGTTTTGAATAGAACACTTCGACATTGGGAAAAACATGAAAATGACAGCCTTACTCATTCGCTTGGTATGACATAAAGAAACTACACACGCCTTTGATTCCCGAAGGGTGAGGCAGAGGTAATTCGCTAGTTATGTTTAAATCCCATGTAAAAAGGGGTGAGCCTATTGCCATCAACCGGGCACAGACCCGCAGACTCCGGACACTCCGAGCACAACAAAGAAACCACCATATTATTATAGTCAAAACAGAGTACCTATAAATCGCCGTTGGCTATCGTCATTAGTGTTTAGTCCACAGCAGGATACAGGCCTCTTCTGGGCTTCTCCACTTCACTAGATCCTCGCCTACGGGTACTAGAAACCTTACAAAGATCGTCGCTCTACCCAGCCTGAGGTCACATCGACCTGGGAGACAAAAATATTGGCCTATTTGGTAAGGCTTTTCAGCTATTAATCATTCCAATTAAATCACAAACTTAATGAAAGTTACGTAGTTGAAAATAAAATAGCTATTTACAAACTTTATTCATCGCCTTTCATCTTTTAATAGCAGGAATTAATTATTTTTACAGTCCGCTCGCGAATGATTAGGGTCTACGAAATCATCCTGTGATACGAGTATCGATCATTTGTTTATTTTGAGGATAAAAAACGGGGGTTTCGAGGTATTTTTAATTATTGAGGAAGATTATTTTTCTGACGAAGAATAACAGAGTATTTTAAAAAGAAAAATTAAGGCTTGCGATTAATTCGTTTTCATTATATAACACAATTTTGAACTGGCTCTTTAATCGAGCGGTCGCAAGCGGGACTATTGAGTGTGAGGTGCTGGATACAATTCCCAGGTTGGGGAAAGTGTTATTGGGTTTTCTATCTGGAATTTCTCAGTAGTAGTTCGAAGTATGAATGTATGGATCCGAAGTATGGATTTGTGCCGGTTGAAGGCAATTGCCTAGCCCCCTATTACATGAGACATTTATTTATTCATTTATTTATTTATGTATTTTTTGCGAAATGTGGGTGTCCCATAGGTACATCTCTGCCTAACCCTTCTACGATAACAAGCGTGATGTTATGTAACACAATTTTAGCTGTCCAAAAATCAACGTTAGAGTTGGTTCAAATACACCACCATCATAGACCTATTGCGTAGCAGCTTGGTCTGCTACGACACCGTAGCTTGCGTAGGCGTGACGTCATCAGGGCTACGACGTAGCTTCTATACTATCTTCATCATTGCGTCGGTCGACGCAATGATGAAGATAGTGTCAAGATTTTCTTCAGAAAGACTATCGCTGTCATGGAAACCATCCATAACCACACCTGCTCTTTATGAAACGAAGAGATTTAAGATACTATATAGAGAGCCTACCAGGAGAAATTTCAGATAAACTTTGATGTTTCAGTGACGCCATCTAGCTTAATATAGCAAAATTACACAGATTAATAGCCAAGTTTGATAACCTTTGATTACTAATCGTCAGATAGTAGATTTCATATCTAATAATTTACCGAGTTCATGAAAAACTATCCTTGAGTAGTATTTCATTACCCCACGAGCTGCTTTTTTATGGGTAGATGAAATCTGTATTTTTTTTACATGTGGACCAGTCCAACGACAAAAAAAATATTATTAATTTATTTTTTAACTAGCTTCTACCCGCGACTCCGCGACCTTCACCAAGAATTGGGTTATCCAATACAAAAATATTTTTTCAAATCCGACTGGTAGTTTCGGAGATTACCCCTTACTTACAAACAATCAAACGCGACTTTCTCTCTCTGTCTCTTTCTATTTTATACGAGTGTAAATGTGTGTGTGAGTATCGAGATCCGAGCAGACGAGCATTTTGCGCGGCCGGTTGTATAACCTCGGAACTTCGTTCCGGACCCGGTCACGCGACAAATTTTTTTTGACACCAAACTAATTATTTACTATGAAAACTACATAAAAATACGAATATGAAAGCCACTTTTCTTTTCACACAGTCAATCTGCCTTTTTGCAACTATGTTGAGGTCACCTTCCAGTCTAACCGAATGCAGCTGAATACCAGCATTTTACATGGAGCGACAGCCACCACGATACCACGATAATCCTTGATACATAAGACTGGTTGTCAGACTGTCAAACATCTACGAATGACAGTCTGGACCGACGACTTAACGTGCTTTCCGAGGCACGGAGGAGTCTCGATATGTAATGGATGGTCATCTATCCACTAACCGACTGCGGCAAGGGTAGCTTAACCTTCGATGGACTCGTGCGGCTGTTCTCATTTATCCACGAGCCCCTTACAGACATAGCAACAATGTTCTTAAATACCTTTATATAAAAAGTCATTTATAAATACTCCATGTTATGTTCACATCCCTGGTTTAATCTTTTCAGACATAAATAGCTCCTTTATGAAACACTGGTTCAGTATAACCTTCACCTAACCTTTAAGAAGGCTTCATAAATATACCAACACCACAGTTGATTTAAAAGGGCTTTACATAGTTATTGTAGAAAATGTTCATTGATTAAAAATAAAATTATCATTTAAACGAAAATCATAGAATTAAGATTTAATTCATGACACTGTGTTACTGGTTAAATAAGGTTTTTAACTAATTGAAAGCGTAGGTACAGTGCGTTCAATATAACTTGACTCGCAACTTTTTTTTTTTTTTTTAAGGTGGGAAATTATCAAATAACTTCTCCCGCTCTGGGCGGAATGGGAGAGTGTGTCAGACTTTTACTGACTAAAACCCACCCGTGTTCCTTCCTTTGCCTGTGTGCCGGGGCCGCGATATCCCTTTCGAACAAACCCGCAACCCCAGCAGGGACTCGTAACTCTTAACGATTGGTAGCACTGAATTTTGCAGTGTTCTCAGAGGCAGTCTTAGTTTCGAGTTCAAAATGGCGACTGCCAGAACCGTACCACCAATCACATAACTGCAAAATTCAGTACTAGCAATCGCATCACTCGTCAAGTTATACTGAACGCACTGTAACGCACTAGCATATATACAACGGCCCGACATCAATCGTTGGGCAGTAGCCCACCAGACACAACACCCGTCTGGTCGGAGAATCCTTTTCTATAGAGAATGAGTGACTTTACACACTATTCCTCATACCTCTTTATAACTATAGACTATACTGACTATAGATGTGGAGGATTCTATGTTGCCATGGTAACTGGTTTCGCGTCAATTTTACCTTAAGTACGTTACCCTTTGCCGTCTCTCTGGCGCCGGATTATCTCAAAGAGCCGCCACTCAGTGTTAGAAAAGCATCGCTGCATCGAGTCAGCGACCCTGTCACAATTTATGGCAGGAGTGGAAGTATGGTACAAGTGCAAGTATAGTTAATGACAAATGCGAGCACGAGCTGGACAGGCCCACTCAAATCTGTGTGGTTCTTTCCTCAAAAGACCTTTTCACAGACACTAATCTACATGGTCCTCATATGGCCTGACCAAGATTATGTCTGAAATTTAAAAGAGACGTGACCTCTGAGTTTGCTTCAGTGTTTCTTCTCAGAGTAGTAGGAAACACCGTCCTAATCTAGTTTTTAAAACTTTATTGATGTGTAAAAGTGTTTGTATAAACCTATTTCTTCTTTTCGTGTGGTTATTGACTAACCTGGTGTCAGAGTTTTAAAGCCGCCCATAGGCCTTTGAGTTGGCTTCACATGCCGTCGAGAAATATCTCTCAGGCATTCGGGTTTCCTCACGATGTTTTTCCTTCACCGTTTTTGAAGCAAGTGATAATTATACAATACGCACATGAATTCGAAAAGTCAGAGGTGCGTGCCTTGGGTTCGAACTCGACACCTATGACTTGGCAGTCTAACGGTCACACCACATGGTGCTTAAACCTACTTACAGAAATAAACAACATAATTTATCATTTATAACAGACCACATAAAATTAAGTAAGAGGTAATACTATCTATTATAGCCATTTTCATTGTGTTCTTTAAGTACCTATTTGCTCAGTAGATGTGTTTACATCCGGAACCAACTCCGATGAACCAATAAAAATATTTGTTGCGTGCAGTTATCGAAGATAGTGTATTATCAAACAAAACATGGTGAACACGGATATCAAACACAGAACATTTGGTTCGAACTTGTGGACGTAAATTAGCAAAATGAACACGAACATCCTATGAACATAGTTCGACTTGTGTTCACGCTCAACAGCTCCCGCTCGGCCCCGCTCTTTTTAGTTTTAGTAGCCATGGATTCGCAATGTTGCATCAAATTTCTCTGAACACCTTCCACACAGAATAACGAAATTGGTTCGCCATGATCGTTTTTGACAAACACAATTTGTGATGTTCGTTAGCGGTAAGCCGGGTCTCCTGCGCGTGTATTTTCGAAACATTACTCAAAAAACCTTACAGATAAACATTTATTTTCATACACAAGCTGTCTCCTGCGCTAGTATATTTTTTTAATTTGATTAATAACACATTTTGTGTAGATGTAGTAATGAGTTCTGACGAGGAAGACGTGTTTAAAAAGTAACGAACAGTATCTCTATTAAAATACATCGTCAATTTATCACAACTTGTTCACAACTATTTACAGGACAATATAACCTCAAAACCTGTGTTGACTGACAGTGACAGAAATGCGCGGTGCGCGCGGCAGTTGAAAATGAAACAAACCCTTCACCTCTTCACCCGCGCGGGGAATGTGTTCCATGGTTCCATGCAGCTCGGAAAACAAAATCATCGTGTGTCATAATCATCACACAAATGTGTATGGCTACGCCTCCTTGTTTCGATGTTTTTGTGTAATGTTTCGAAAAAACACGCGCAGGAGACACGGCTGTACGTAGTGTACGCACATCCGAACAAAGTGTTCGGTGTTCGTGTTCACCATGTTCTTGTTCGTTCGTGTGTACTATCGAAGAATTTCATATCTAAGCAGTTCGAAAACAAAATCCCGTGAACACGATGACCACATCTGTTACCGGCCCGGAGCTATAGCTGCCGGGAGCTGCAAGCAAGAATAGTCCTTACGGTGATTAGTTATGAACTTCTTTGATGGTACACGCCTTTAGGTATGTTACTTACATTCAATATTTAACTGTTGTTGGAAAATATCCCGCGGCAACGTACTACCAGGATTAAAAGTACCCTATGTGTTAATCCAGGTTAAAAACTAATTAAATTTGGCATACAAATAGTTTATCTATTTGAGATTTGTATGCCTTTCATTAGTTTTTGCACCAATCCGAAACACAATCCAGACAAACGCACAAAAATTCTTAAAACTATATTTTCGGCATCAAACTGGTTCCACACCTAAGGAGTTACTTTTTTTCTAAAATATTCAATGACTTCCAAAAAGAAGGAAGTTCTATGTTCGTTGCGTATTCGATTTCTGATTCGTATTCGAACCGATTTTCCATCGATTGTGAAAATTATTGTTTTGTATGAAAGGGTATGCTCTCAAGTTGTTCCCATATAAATTTTATTAACTTTGCTTGAATCGTTTTTGAGTAAGCTTCAATAATACGTATATACCCCACTTAGTATATCTGGATAATATGATGATAACTACCTGTGACTGTTATTTACATAGCAGGTAGTGGTATTCGAATTTGTGTGGAGTAGGTACCACAACTAAAAAGTACAAAAAAAACAATCGACTTCCAAACAAAATACCACAAAGTGAAAAATAACTTTAATTTCGGAAGTCGGTGGCAAAACACGAAAATTCAAAACCAAAGACACCGACTAAAAGTTAAGACGAAAAGTTTTTTATTATGTATAGATTAAAGTCGCTTTTCGTGTGTGATATGATGTGACCGGGTTGTTCTTCTAAGCTACGCAACTTTGATGCGGTTTTCACTATCGTTTAGAGAATTTATTCCGGAAGGTTTATGTGTATCATACATAATACATATATAATTATATAATACATAATATCCCCCCCAACCTCCACCTCTGCCCAACCTTTTGGGGAAACAAGGCGTGATGTTATGTGTTATGTGTACATCCTATACTATTAAACGAGCAATATTTGTATTCTCGAAAACGACTTTAACCATTTCGATGAAAGTTGCATTATAGGGATTTACGGGTGCAAAAACTCGATCTAGCTAGGTCTCATATCTGGGAAAATTCGTTTTCTTCGTATTTTAACCCGAACAGAGCTCGGTCGCCCAAAGTTTAGAACAAGATGGCTACCTTAGAATAATGAGATGGCAGCGTGGAATTAGTAACTACCTCTATCATGGCAGCATGGAATTAGTAACTACCTCTATCATGGCAGCATGGAATTAGTAACTACCTCTATCATGGCAGCATGGAATTAGTATGAACTATCCTGTACTATTAAAAAGCATTCTCATTTTTCACCAGAGCAGAGCTCGGTCGCCCAGGTACTTAATATTAAAACTAACATAAAATAAATAAATCTCGATGTTTTGTCAAATCATAAAACACTGTTAGAAGCAGGGGCGGGTAGCTATACCAACAAGTGTTTAAATGGCGGGTCTAGGCAAAGAACAGTTTTTTTTTATAATTATCTACCTACCTAAACTTATTATATCACAAGAACCGCCTTGTTACTCGACCTCGTTCAGAAACGTTGTTTAAAAGTAAAATAAATTTGAAGTAAACGTTAATTAAGCGTAGATTTAATTAGAATAATAAAAGCTATGCTTATTATAAACTTTATGACTTTTACTGGTGAAATTGAATTACTTACCTTAGTAGGCTTTTATGTTCCGCTAGGTTTTAATTTGGTCTAAAATTCATTATAAATGGGAGAAGAAAATGTCCTAAAATCTGTGGAAATTACGAAAACATACCATTGTTTATTTATATACCAACGTCACGACTTGATTAACGGTACTTAGAAAGTATACCATTTATATTTGACCATCCAACTAGTTAAAATATTTTTGACCTAGGTCAAACGTTAAGTGATAAGTCCGGGAATCGCACTCACTGCAGGTAGCTTCGCATTGTAGGCAAACTTAAAAAGCCTATTTAAATCACATCCTCTATTCAAAATGCCAATCTTCTCCCGTTAATATATCCTTAATTGCACTAATTATTCTCTTAATGAATTCTAAATTATCTGTTGACCTTTTTCTCAAAAGATTTTCTTTTATATAATTCCTTTAAACAAATTAACCTCCAGACCTTGGAAAGGTCCTTAAACTGAATGAAGGAAATAAATTATTAAAACAATAGAACATTTTACAGGCGTCATTTTCCCGGAGAAAAAGGTCCGGTTTACACAAGAAGCGATAAGATTTTATTTATAACTAGTTGCGCTGGTCAGCTGATATTTTGATCGACCAGTAACAATAACTTTCGTAATATCTACTTTCGATAGATTTACCCATCAAAAGCATGAAAATACTTTAAAAACAGTCTGAATGTCCGGACAGACAGAATGATATTTATTCCTTCTAACTTATTTAACAATTATTAAATTAGGTAGGTAATTTCTATATTCAGAAAGGACTGAACAAAAAAACACTTCGATACTTTAGGACATAACGGTTTCTGGCAACCGTTATGTCTTTTTTTTTTTTTGTGGATGGGAAATCACCAAATGACTTCTCCCGCTCTGGGCGGAGCGAGAGGGCGTGTCAGACTTTTACTGACTAAAACCCACCCGTGTTCCTTCCGTTGCCTGTGTGCTGGGGTCGCGATATCCCTTTCGGACAAACTCGCAACCCCGGCATGTCCTAAAGCCTTGAAATCTAATCATAATCATTTATTTGTCAACTAATAATAATATCAAGTAATAACAGCCGCACTGGTCGATCCATCAGGTTAAGCTACGCTTGCCGGGGTTTGTTCGTGGATGGGTGACCATCTTTACATACTGAGACTCCTTCGTGCCTCGGAAAACATGTAAAGCCGTTGGTCCCAGCTGTCATACGTGGATCTTTGAAAGTCGTTACGAGCCGTCAGAAGCCCGAAAGTCTGACAACCAGTCTCCAGGTCTTATCGTATTACCTAGTTACTGTGTTGTGCAGGTAAGATAGGCAGCCGCTTCATGTACAAGTTGGTTCACCCGTTTAAGAGCTACGGTGCCACAGACAGACACACACATAGCGGTCAAACTGTAACAATAACACCCTTATTTTATCGTCAGGGGTTAAAAAGCAAAGCATTCAGCTGCATCCGGTTAGACTGGAAGCCAACCCCAACATAGTTGGGAAAACGCTAGGCAGATTGAGTATATCTATCAAATATCGCAAAGCACTCGCTGGTCGACCGACATCATTGATAGAACAATGTCGAGCGTCGCCAAAGAGGACGAAACTGAATTGTTTACAGAAAAATAAAACACTTGTAAAATTATTGATTACCTAGTTCTTTTACACTTTGCCGTTTGGCTTTGCTTTCTTTGCGATAGAAGTCATAGTAGCACTTATTCTGTGAAAATGACAAATGACCTATTTATTACGCTCGACGGTGACAGCGGACAGACAGTCGGCGTAAGCTTAGCAATACCGTTGGTACCCTTTGTGTACGGAACCCTAAAAATAATACAGAACCACCAATGGCATCAAAACAAATCCAACATCAACTATTATTATAAGAATAAACACAACAACAACATTAAAACATAACTTTATTATATTGTGCAACTTGTGTAATAATAAATGGTTATGTATGAGGCAGCTTGTATTTAATTTGCATTGGCGTCCCACATTTATGTTACATTCAAATAGGGGTAAGGTGGGGGGGGAGTGATAGGGTTGGTAGGGAAGGGATCTTGGATACGTGGATATTAAATATCGTTTGAAACGTATTTGGCTTATATTTAACTTAATGGCAAAATTAAATCGTCGACGAATGTGGATAAAAATACCTGTCTTTAAAACTATTTTTCGTCAGTTTTTTTTTTCTTTTTATTAAAATAAAATAGACGACATATATTTAGTAACCTATTCCGCGTAACTAGGTAAGCACGCAGTGACGCGGATTAGGTTACCAAATATACGTCGTCTATTGTATTTTGTAATAGATCTCCGCAAAGTCACGCCTGAATCAATTAACTTTCTTTTTAATGGCATCTCGCATGTCAACCTAGTAGGTTATCAGCTGCTTAACCGGACTTTCATGTGGCTGCCTCAATAAATTAAGGCCTACAGCCAGGGCATAAAACTTATAAACTAAGCTACTACACGCTAAGGGCACCCCCTGTGGGGTACGGACCTCGGCTTAGGGCGTCGCTGGGGGAGGACAGCAAGGACAGGCTGGGTCGGATTAATGGACAGTTTCTTTTAAGTTTTCATCTTTTATAGTTACCTATAGACTTATGGCCTGTTTTTCTGTATAGGCTTATCTGGTGCATACCGCGGTATGAAACAGGTTATTTTAAATTAAAACTAGTATTTGTCTAAATACTCGTATATTAGGTATTTGTAAGAGCATCCCAAAACATTACAAAATTCGATTTCGGAAAATGGAAATCGGATAATATACGGTTTTGTCACATCCCTAGAATCCGTTCCCGTCGGTTCTTATTTTGATAGAGATGTACCACGTAAATGTATAAATGTTTATGCGATACATTCCATCTCTGTCTTGAACAGTTTGCCTGTGTAATTTGATTAACAGACTGTACCTCTCACAACTCGAAACATATACGAGTATTTTTGTCATCATCCCTATTGAATAACGTCGTTCAAACACGAATTGTTGGAAAAGATATAAATGTGTTATTAATTCCTAATTCCTAAAGAATTAAACCTATTTGTTTACACCTTCATTTTTATATTTTTTAATTTTTTATTATTTATCTACACACAGTAAAATACATAGAGATATGACATAATTATAATTTGAGTACAAAGGTACTGCTTATTTCTTAAGAAATTTCTTCCAGCAGACGTGCGAAGCGAGAAATGAGAAATAAATGTAGACAATAGTGTGTGAGAACAAAAAGAGAAAAATATGAATATGCGAAGTCTTAAACTAAAAAATATAAAATATACCGACACGTATAACGTAATAAATTACCATATACTTAAATAAATACATAAAGTTTTAAATAAAATAAACATACATATTATAGGTATACTCACAGTAGAGAGGAAAGGTAATGCTCTTTTACTCGATATTTAAATTGTGAAACAGTTTTTAAATCACGAATGCTATTTCATAAGATACTTCTGGAACAGACTATACGTTACTGTAATCGTATGATTGTGATTGTGTTTTTTTATTACCACGGAATCCTCAATATACCAACTCAAGGATTAACAAAAACTTTTATTATTAGAATTTAATCAGTCTCTATAACTCTGCGAGAGGCTGTAGCATCTATTAAACGTACCAATCAAAGAGTTATAATTAAAAGGAATATTTTGTTCATTTCATAGACTTCTTTCCTGTTTTCCAATTTTTATCGTTGTCCTATTAATTTCGATGTTATGAGGCTTTTTTAGAGTTTGCGCTTATTTATGGCTTCTGTGTTTAAGGAAGTTGTGTGGTCTGTTTTATCATAAAATGAAGTTGTAGAAACTCCCTAACCTAACCTAACTACCAGACGTACTGGGGTACCATCCTCATTTGGTCGGTATACCAAATAGTCGTAGTCAGCGCTTCTCCTCCACATTTCAAACTCAAACTCAAAGCATTTATTTCAATTAAACCATTTACAGGCACTTTTGAATTGTCAAGGAATCGGTCAGTCAGAAATATGAAGCTAGTTGCCCATTCCAAAGCGTAATAGGTACCTATGGAGAAGAACGGGCAAGAAACTCCACGGACACTCTTTTAAATAAATTGTTACAAAATATTGGTTACATCATTCATGTTGAAATTAAACATGTGAGAACAATGTAGAAAGACGTGCACGTTAGAAGCGTCCGTAATAAAAATATAAAACAAAGAACAATTTTATTCAAAAAAAATAATCAGGCAAGGCAGCTAAGAGTTGACCAGTCCCAACTGACGGCGCCCGTGCACGAACATGACGCATGGATTAGCACCATTCAGCTCAACCATTTTGAAGGGAGCTAAATGTTCCAACACACGCGCCACCATCAGCGAGACATCTGAGTGAGCATGACATACTCACAGCCGCCAGGGCACATTCAAGTCAATAAAAGGCGTATTATCCGGTAAATGTTAGCTCTTAAGTACATAGTACTCACACCTGTGCTCTGAAATTATATAATACAAAAGAAATTGATTTTATACAATGCAAAAATGAGATGATTTATTATGCGCACAGCCAAAGTGTGGAACTCTCTGCCAGCGCCTGTGTTCGAACAGGCATCTTCTGGGCACGGTCGTTCCATCATAGACCTCATCCATCGCCTTCCATTAGGCGAGATCGAGGTCGAGAGCACTCCACAATATGAACCACATCACCATAATAAACCATTTTTTTTTAAACTGGCACCTTACTCCACACCATTGAAACTCCGTACTACGCTAGGCCAGCTCAAGATCACCGACGTGCGGGCTACTGTATCTACATGATAAAATCGGCCTATTTCTTATTTTTGTGTCGATGGTATTTATTTTTTATATTGTTTGAGCCCAGTAGGTGGCCACGTTGATTGCGGCATCAGTGGCGGTCTTCTTTAATGCAAGTAAACGGACACTTAGGACACTGCGGCAAGTGGGGCATGGTCTGATCAGAAGCACTGCACTCACACTGAATGTTGGATGGGTCAGTAATCCCCCACTTCGACAGATTGTGTCTGCAGCGGCCTAGCTGGGTACGCAATCGATCGCTTTTCATATAGGCCACTGCAGATCACGACCAAAAAAAACCTACGAATCCATGCTTAAAAAGGCGACCAAGTGCGAGTCCACCTCGCACACGGAGGGTTACCGCCACACAATATTGAATACTACATAATTAAAAAAAGCAAATGGTGCTACTAGCAAAACGACCCATAATCAAAACGACACTTGAGCAAAATGTCCTATTAGCAAATAGTCCTATGAGCAAATGGTCCTATTAGCAGAATGTCCTACTTGTAAAGTACAGTAACACTGAAAAATCACTATCTGTTTTTACCTGACTGAGGCGAAGAAGAAACTTCGTGCTCGTGAATGAATGCTCGCAATGTTGACGCAAATTCTGGTATAACGATAAACACATTTCGAAACACAAAAAGCAAACATCGAACAAAGATCTCATCACTCGTATTTAAACATGTGAAAACTGTGAAAAGAATGACAGCCAGATACTCACTCCGACTAGAAAATATTTCGACTACCCTTAGAAAAGAGACTCACGATGCTGAGAAGCTGAGCTTTAAAATTCTTTAAAGCGTTGCTTTTTGCTCTGAAAGTTTATATTATGCACCGTCTTTTAAACAAACTTCTACTCTATCTTCTCAGGGATACAGTTCAAAATAGTACTTAATAGAGGAGCAAAAGATTATTTTCATATTTCGGAAGGGCTATGGGAATCTATAAAATGGTATTTAATGATTGCTTGTGACAGTTACTCAAAATGGCTGCGACATTTATTTCGTAAACAAATTCCGTATAAATGAGCATTTCAAGGGATGAAGTTTCAATATTGATAGACAAGTTATTAAATAGTGCGGGAGTGCGGGTTTAGACTGGCTACAGGACGTTGCAAGTCAGAAATTTTGTTTACCACTTTCAGTGCCGGGGGAGCCGTCGCGGAGGGCTAATTTTAAATATGGGTTTTCCTTAGCGAATACTGCATTATAAACAGTAAAAATAATATCTGATGTATATTTTAACTAGATTTGTTTGTATATGCGTCGATTTTAAAATTAAAATTAATTGTTCCCGTCAATTATTCACTAAAATTTAAAAGATTGGAAACTACGTACCTATAGCCACACGACCCCCTGAAAACACCGTTTTACAGTTTTTAATAACATGGTTTTAAACCTAATGCAGTTGACCGTCCGCCATGGTTATCTTTAGCGCAAACTTAATGCTGGTAACCTTCCCGGAGGGTTAACTTCCAATATGTATCTCTTCCAGCCCCCCTTAATGGGTCCAGGCGCGACGGACTTGGGGAAATCCGTCGCCCGCCATCACACAAGTCCCGAGATGGCGGCGCCCGCGCCGGCGCGTAGTGTAACACGCGCGCCACTGTAAGACGTAACGAAGGGAGTTTCAACACCTCACTCTCCCTACGGGATGGGGCCCGCAAAGCGCGGGACGTCACCAGTCCGGGGCAGCGGAAATCACAACTGCACTCGCAGCCCCCCGACGCAAGTGTGCGAGGGAACACCGGGGTGGTTTTAGTCCGTAAGAGTCTGATGGACCCCTCTGCCCATCCCATGGCGGAGGACATGCATGAGGATTTCCACCCCGAAAAAAAGAAAGAAAGGAAACTGGGGATTGGCACGAGCAAAGAGAGGCTATGCCCAGCAGTGGGCAGGCCTTGAAACCGGTACCAAAAGTACAGGTTCTGTATTCGGTTACCTGGGTACCGGGTCTAGAGGGGTACCGGTACTCCACCTAACAAGTGTGCGGTACCAAATCCCAGGTACCCGGCGCGTATCATAATATCTCATATTTGTACGAAGAACCTCGTACGATTGGCAACCTTGAGGAATTTTTTGTAATGCCTATTAACTATCCTTTTTACTTACTTACTATAACTGTTCTCTCACTCTAACTTACGAAAATATTTGTTTAGTGCCGGTACATTACCAATACTGATACCGTACTACGTTTGGTACCAGTCACATAAAAGCCAATGGCACCGGTTCTCAAAAATACCGGTATTTAAGCAGTGGCATTGGGTGTAGTCAGTTTGTGGATGATCATGATCTATTCTCGTGTACTTATTTCGGGCGGAACAGAGCAGAACCTTTACCTCTACGTCCACCCTTAAAAAATATTATACGTACGTAAAGCCGTAGATTGAAATAAATATACTAAAGTTTACTGCTTTTCTTCAGACCATAATAGTAGTCATTAGTCTACAAGAATTGAAAAGCGAATTATAGTGCGAACGAGACCATTAACTTCTTTATTTCAGTTTCCTACTTATAAGACAGAATCTCAATATTACGTCTCCGTAGAAACTGACTTGGAATGTAATAGAGAATTAATTGTAGTACCTAGTTATAAACGAAGGCTTGGAAACAACATTTTTGAAGTAAAGTCCCTTATCAAGTTGTTCGCTTGTTCTGACAACAGTATCCGTACTACGTACCGATATCATTGGGCAAGTCAGTGGTTGTTGTTCCCACATGGTACAGCATCAAAAGTTGATGACCACATTTAGATTTTCAAAATCGCTGTAGGTATAGTGATGTGCTAATTGTGAATACGGTGTACAGCGATTTTGAAAATCTAAATGTGGTCATCAACTTTTGATGCTGACTGTACAAATCGCTTGACAGTTTTCATTAAACATCACTTTTTGTCAAATAATGACATGCCGCTGCTTTCTGACAAATCTGAGTATTTTTACGTTTTTTTACGAAAACAAGTCTTATATGTTATTTAACTTAATACTCCCACGATCCCTGTACCATTCGCGGCGGGTCACACCGGAATGGCAGCGACCGGCAGCGACGCGGCGAGCACTTTCATAATTTTAAACTTTATCTGCATACTTAAGGACGCGTTTGCAAAATTGATAGGTATAGAATCGAACTACTACGTCGACACGGGTCACACACACAAGTGTACGCTCGGTTAGCTGCGGGAATAGTAGCGAAGTGAACTAATTTTGATACTTTGGAAAATTGTTTTTTTATATAATGTCTTTATATTACTTGGTACCTACAAAAAACATTTTAGTACTGTTCTTTATATTTTTACTAACCTCCAGACTTGATGCAGTGATCTGAAGGTGTACTTCGGTGACTGCTACTGGAACTCCTCGATGAGTAGAACTAGGTGTGCCGAGTTTGGGCTCGTTTTGTTAGTTATGATGAGACCTTACCTCCGGACTAGATGGAATGACCTGAAGGTGTACGTCGGTGACTGCTACTGGAACTCCTCGACGAGTAGAACTAGGTGTGCCGAGTTTGGGCTTGCTTTGTTAGTTATGATGAGATCTTACCTCTGGACTTGATGGAGTGACCTGAAGGTGTACGTCGGTGACTGCTACTGGAACTCCTCGATGAGTAGAACTAGGTGTGCCGAGTTTGGGCTTGCTTTGTTAGTTATGATGAGATCTTACCTCTGGACTTGATGGAGTGACCTGAAGGTGTACTTCGGTGACTGCTACTAGAACTCCTCGACGAGTAGAACTAGGTGTGCCGAATTTGAGCTCGTTTTGTTAGTTATAATGAGATCTTACCTCCGGTTTTGATGGAGTGACCTAAAGGTGTACTTCGGTGACTGCTACTGGAACTCCTCGATGAGTAGAACTAGGTGTGCCGAGTTTGAGCTCGTTTTGTTAGTTATAATGAGATCTTACCTCCGGTTTTGATGGAGTGACCTAAAGGTGTACTTCGGTGACTGCTACTGGAACTCCTCGATGAGTAGAACTAGGTGTGCCGAGTTTGGGCTCGTTTTGTTAGTTATGATGAGACCTTACCTCCGGACTAGATGGAATGACCTGAAGGTGTACTGCGGTGACTGCTACTGGAACTCCTCGACGAGTAGAACCAGGTGTGCCGAGTTTGGGCTCGTTTTGTTAGTTATGATGAGATCTTACCTCCGGACTAGATGGAGTGACCTGAAGGTGTACAAAAAAACGAACCCAAACTCGGCACACCTAGTTCTACTCGTCGAGGAGTTCCAGTAGCAGTCACCGAAGTACACAGGTCACTCCATCAAGTCCCAGTCAAATAGGCATTTATAAACCGTACTTACTTTTACCGAAATAAAATAATAATTATTATAAAAATCTGTGAATGCAAAATTATCTTACCATAGCAAATATCAAATTTGGTTTATCGAATATTTTGTATTTGTACAACGATCTTTTTCCACACGAGCCGCTGCAAAAAGGCAGCGCAGAGTGAACCACCGACAGCGGCCAAGCGCGGACTGAGGTTTCTTTCAAAATATTTGTGAAATAAATCAAAACAGACCAAAAATAAAATAACCCTTAATACAATCGATTACGATTCATCCGTAATAGCAAAATATGTGAAAAAGTTACTTTCGTTTTTTTTTTTTTTTGCTGCTATTTGTGACATTTTGAAACATTTTTTTCCTAAGGTTTAAAATTGAACATGTCTGCCTACTAATAGTATTTTTAGAAATCTTAAAATATATTGATAATAGAACAAAAAATGTACCTAAACTCAACCCGATAACGTTAATTTTGTGGAAAATGGCAACGGAAGACCGTTTTATACAATATAAAAAACTATAATTTTGAACAAAAAAGTTCCTATCATTTGAAGATGAAGAACCAACCTATATGTGGTAGTTATTAGTTATATTTGATTCGGTTTAGTTTTGTCACAAAATCTACCGAAAAACAGCATAATTTTGTCCGATTTGCAAACGCGCCCTTAAAAGACCAGTATTGCTTGAAAAGCTTGAAAGGTCTCGAGGCCGCCCGTGGTGACGCGAGCGGCCGCGCGCCTCTCGCATCTTGTCGGTGGTTCTGCCTGTGGCTGCCAGCGGCGACGCGAGGCCGCTCGCGGCACGGCGGCTGGTCGCGCATATGTAATGTAGAAACTAAACTTGTCAAGAGGAGACTAGGTACGTGGGATCAGGAGGTCGCGCGAGGCCGCTGGCAGCTGCTACCGGCCGCTACCGGCTGCTGCCGGCCGCTGCCATTCCGGTGTGACTCGGCCCTTACAAGCACTTATAAGCACAAAGTTTTGCGCTCTACCGTAAACAGCTAATTTTCACACCAAAAATAAAAGTCGTTTCTTATACTTTATTCACATCTATCTGTGGGTGATATATACGTTCAATTTACGTTCGGACGAAACTCACATACGTACACAGAGGCCCTCCTGCAGCACACGTCATAACTCACTCATTCACGCGTACTCTTTCTCACATGTACACATACACACCACACATACACCCCACACGACATATGACACATAACCAACTCACATATAATATACACAAAACACACACTCATTTGAATAAGCTGATGTAAAATATCAGTCTTTTGTAATTCTCTGATAAATTTATTTACTTCCTCAAAATAATTATAAATTATAAATAGTAAATATTGGCATAATTTTGCATGTGAATGCACATTACATACATCAAAGTTGCGGAAGAGTGGAGTGTGCTAATACAGGCATTTATTTGCTTAAAAGGAGACTTCTATCACTAGCTATGTAGTAGAAAGCTTGTTAAAGAAAATAAACTATTTGTAAATTTGTAAACTATTTGTTACGTACACTCGGCGCTTTCAGGATAGGCCCTCCTGGGTATTAAACTGAGTTTTGGCAGATCAAAGGATTACCAGTCTTGATAACTTTTTCAGAAATTGGTAGGTATTATCATTTACACAGCGCTACAAAATTGCTTTGCATGGAACACATTTACCTAATGCCAACTTGAGACAAATGCTATGCGAATGATATTCCTGGTGAAATAGCTATTCACTTCGATGATTAAACTTTTAAATACCTTCGTGAAGTACAGTCGAAAGTTATAACGACAGCCATTATGGTTCTAATGACGCTTATATTATGATACCATATGGGACTGTTTTGTCGGATATGGATTATTTCAACTTTCAAGCCGCTTTGCAACGACGGTTCTTGCATTTAGATGAGTATCTAATCAACATTAGCAAGAGGTAGGGATCTTTAGAAATTATAGTTAGGTAGGTACTCTACAATTTCAGGCAGGTAATCCTAAGTACTTAATATCATAAAACGAGCGAGAATTATAGTAATCACTAGTCGCATAAGTCGTAATCTACAAGATTAAAGGGACGGGGCCTCTTCAAGGTCGTTTCTGACGGCCAACTCTAGCACCGCGCGCGCTCATTAGTCAAATCAAATAGTGTGCACTTCCCCAGCTTCCTGTTATATACTTCCGTCCCTGTTCATGATTAGATCACTCTTACAGATTTTTAGGGTATACAGGGTGGCAGGGACATCGACGCGAAGCCGGCTACCATGGATTCAGTACATGATTCTGAACCCCACTGCGTTGAAATTTTTCGTCCGTTATAAAAAAAAAAATCTGCTGTTTCATAGAAAACTGCAATACTTCCTACGCGGTCAAAATGTAACTATGGAGCAGCTGTTTTTTTTTTTAATAACCGACGAAATTTTTTTCAAATTATACGGGGTGTATAATATGTTCTGTGCACAGATTGCAGGAAAGATGTTAGGAGAGGAAGGATGCTATACATCCAAAATGTAAAAGTAACTCTGTTTGTCTGTACCCTTTCCACGCCTTCCCGCAGACAGGCGCGGCGCGACTCTGGTGGAACAATTTCTATGAAAACTTCACGGAAATTGTTCCACAGGTGCCTGTTTGGGAAGCCTTTAACGGCTAAACGGATTTGGATGGAATTTGGCACACGGGTAGACCAACACCTGGGTAGTCCGGTAGTGTGTTTCTGTGGGATAATTTCCGACCTTCACGTGGACGTAGCCACGGGCAAAAGTTGGTATAAAACTTTTTACAAAAAAAAAACAACCGACTTCCGAAAAAAAAACACTACAAAGAGAAAAATAACTTTAATTTCGGAAGTCGGTGTCTTTGGTTTTGAATTTTCGTTTTTTGCCACCGACTTCCGAAATTAAAGTTATTTTTCTCTTTGTAGTGTTTTTTTTTTCGGAAGTCGGTTGTTTTTTTTTTTTGTAAAAAGTTTTTATTTTTCACTTTTTAGTTGTGATGCCTACCCCACAGAAATTCGATTACCAGTACCTGCTATGTAAATAACAGTCACAGGAAGTTGTAATCATATCATCCACATAAACTAAGTGGGAAAAAATACGTATTATTGAAGCTTACTCAAAAACTATCCCAGCAAAGTTAATAAAATTGATATGGGACCAATTCCCTTGGGAGCATACCCTTTCAAACAAAAAAATAATTTTCAAAATCGGTCCACAATTCACGGAGAAATCGACGGACATACGAGGGGTGTTCAATAAATAGTGAGAATGCGATACATTCTCCTTGGAAAGAAAAAAAAAAATACTGGCAGGCATAGCCCAGACATTAGTTAAGATGATAATAAAAAAGCAATTAATTCTCTTTTGTTTTTTTAAAGTAGAAGTCTATTGTTTGCGTCGTTTCGGAACGTGTTCTTAAAAATGGATAAAATTGAAGTTCGCGCGGTACTAAAATATCTCTGCTTGAAAATTTTTACTACGGAGCAGGTAAATCAAGACTTGAGAGCAACATTAGGGGTTCATGCTCCTCCATATTCTACGGTTGCGCGTTGGTGTGCTGAGTTCAAGCGAGGAAGAACTTCCACTAACGACGACCCACGAACGGGACGCCCCATATCGGCAGTGACTGAACAAATGATTAAAAAAGTTGAAAATATTGTCTTGGCGGATCGTCGTGTTACTGTTCGTTTTATAGCTGAAGAAGTAAAGATTTCGATAGGAAGTGTCCATAATATTATAAACGACCATTTGGGTATGAAAATAGTGTCAGCGCGCTGGGTGCCCAGAATGCTTTCTGACGTGCAGAAACAAACTCGACTGAGAATTTCACAAAGCTGTTTGGATTTGTTACAACAAGATCCTGACCGATTTTTGGCTCGATTCATAACTATGGACAAAACATGGCTTCACCATTATGACCCGGAAACGAAACAACAGTCCATGACTTGGAAGCGACCGTCATCTCCAATTCCAAAGAAATTTAAGGCGATTCCATCCGCCGGAAAGATCATGGGCTCTCTTTTCTGGGACAGCCAAGGGGTGGTAATGATCGAATATGTTAATCATGGAGCCACTATTACGGAGACTATGTATGCAGGACAAGTAACAAAGTTGCGTGAGGAAATACGCAAGAAACGGCGTGGCAAACTCGCTAAAATTGTTTTGTTTCACCAAGTTAACGCCCCTGCGCACAAGTCCAGAGTTGCGATGGCTGCCATTCAAGAAGCTGGCTTCGAATTGATGGAACATCCTCCATATTCACCGGACTTCGGATTTCTACCTATTTCCGCGCTTAAAGGAACATCTCAGGGGCCAGAAATTCGAAGATGATGACGGAGTAGTCGCCGCCGTAAATGTTTTTTTAAGGGATCAGGAAGAAGATTTTTTTAGAAAGGGAATTTTAGGATTAGAGAAAAGATATACAAAGTGTATAAACCTGAAAGGTGACTACGTCGAAAAATAAAATAACATTTATTAAAAGATAATTGCGTCTTACTCATTCTCACTATTTATTGATCACACTTCGTACATAAAAAAAAAAAAAAACGTACATACGCGTCGAACATATAACCTCCTCCTTTTTGGAAGTCGGTTAAAAATAATTCAGCTTGCTTTACTGATCTCGTCAGTTTAAGTAACGAACTACAAAGGCAAGGTCAAAGGATACTTTTTATATCGGTAGTACGAGTATGTTCCCGTGGGATAATTTCTGACCTCCACGCAGGTGACGCCGGGAGCAAAAGTAAGTAAAATAATAAAAATAAAAACCTATTTAAACCAAATGACATGTACAGTAGAACCTCGGCAAACTTCGTGTTTCGTCAGTCGTCGTATTTCTATCAGTTGCCCTTTGCACTTGGTGCAGACTGGACGCTGCCAATCGACTTGCAAGTATACAGGGTGTTAAAGAAGTTGCATGCCATAGCTTCAGGGTGAGTTCAGAGTCGATAAAGGATACCCGTAAAAAATAAAAACTAAATACAATAATATGCCATTAATAAAATACATGTGTTTTCACGTTACAAATCTTCTTTGCCACTCAGCTAAAAGATCAAGATTATTCAAATGCCAAACCAGAAAATTTTAATTTTAAATTCTATCCTTTCAAAGTAAAAATAAAACTTTCGAGCCGGTCTCGAAATGAGATCTCTCACAAATATTTTACATCAAAAGGGATCATTTTCAGCCGTCCAAACCACAGTACAAACCTTTTTAATGTTTTCTCTATAGAATGTTTTGTTATTATTTATCTTAAATTGGTACTAACCTTTGCCCGCGACTTTGCCCGACGTGGAGGTCGGAAATTATCCCACGGGTACGTACTATCGGGATAAAAAGTATCATTATGTGTTAATCGAGGTTATAAACTGTCTGTGAATCAGTGATAGCCTAGTTGTGTGACCGTCCGTCGGACTGCCAAGTCATAGGTCTCGAGGTCGAACCCAAGACCTCTGACTTTTCGGAGTCATGTGCGTATTGTACAATTATCACTTGCTTAAAAAACGGTGAAGGAAACATCGAGAGATATTACCCGACGGCATGTGAAGCCAAGTAAGAGGCCAATCATCACCGGCTTTAAAAAAAAAAAAATCTTTCAAATAAAATACAAATCTGCTTAGCGTTTTGCGTGATTGAGTAACAAACATACAAACTATACAGGGTGGCAGGGATATCGTTGCGAAGCCGGTTACCATGGATTCAGTACATGATTCCGAACCCCCCTGCGTTGAATTTATTCGTCAGTTATTTTTAAAAAAATCGGCTGTTTCATAGAAAAGTGCAATACCTACGCGGTCAAAATGTATGGAACAGCTGTTTTTTTTTTAAACAACCTATGAAAAATTTTCAAAGGTACACTTTGTGTTGCCATGCCATCTGACATTTATGCTGAGCTTTTGGCCCTTTGGCATTATATTTTTTTTTTTATAATCTGTATTTTTCTGCTGTAATGCCAATAAACGTATTTTTTTTTTTTTTTTTTACGTTGCCCCACTCTTAGAACTTCCTGTATCGTGGGTGCGTTTACATACATAGAAACTCACATACACTAACACCCAGAGCCGGAACAACTACTTGCAGATCATACAAATATTTGTTCCGTGCGGGAATCGAACCCGCGACACGTTGCGCAGCAGTCGATCGCTCAGCCACTGCGCCAAGCGTGTCGCTTTCTTTCTTTGTGTATGTTAGTTTCGTCAGAACGTAAATTGAACGTACGTTACGTTAAGTGATAACCACAGATAGTCAGCTAGATATGAATAAAGTCTGTCCTGTCATCTACGCCTTCTGTAGATCAAACTAAGTAACTTTGTGCAAAACTAATTGCTGGGAAACGACTATTATTGTTGATCTGAAAATTCGCTGTTTACGGTTGAGCGCAATGTAACGCACGCAAAACATTGTGCTCATGGGTGCTTTCAATGGAACAGGGATCGTGGGAATATTTAAAGTTAAATAATATATAAAACTTGTTTTCGTAAAAAAAAGTCTGATTTGTCAGAAAGCAGGTCAATGTTTGTCAAAAAGTGTCAAGCGATTTTGTACCATTTGGGGAGCAACAACCACTGACAATTTGACTTGCCCAATGATATCGGTACGTAGTACGGATCCTGTCGTGATCGGTTGACAGAACAATCGAACAACTTGATAAGGGAGTCTACTTCAAAAAGGTTGTTTCCAAGTCCCGGAGACAAACCTTCGTTTATAGCTAGGTACTACAATTAGTTCTCTATTAAATTCCAAGTCAGCTTCCACGGAGACGATTTTTTTTTTTTTTTTTATCGATTCTTTGATATTTTGTAAATATGGGAACCTTGTAAACCATTTTCTATTTTGTTAAGTACCTGGAACTTGTTGACAGGCCTGTAATTTGAAAACATTGTAAAAGCCAATAATTTTTAAAGAGTAACCCTGGAGTTTCTTGCCGGCCGGATCAAATACTAAGCAATTTCTCGGTTTTCTTGTGTCCGTACACTTTGAGTTTTCTTTCTGAGAATACAATATCCTGACACCGGAGGTTTCGGTTTACTCAAAAGGGTTAATGTTGTATTTAATTATTATAGACTACGTAGCTTTCAGGGAATGTTTTGGCTGTTATATTTTAAGTAACAAGAATGTTGGTACCACAAGACATTTTATTAAGTTTGGTTAGTGACAAAAAACTGGCGCTCTATTGCTTTTATGGGAGTTAACAAAACTGAACACCAATTCCCGGAATTGAAAACTTTTAAAATCTATTCTCAATTTCTTCTCACTATAAATGTAGTAGGTACATACTAATTCTATGCTTCTCAGCGACAATCGATGTTAAAAACTTGTCGAAATAGGTTAGGTGAGGTTATAACTGCGATCAACCGCGCGTTAGTCGAGCGAGCGGAATTTCCAAGTTGCTCGTAGATTTTTTTTCACCATTTGAATCACTTGACTGTCTGGGTCAGTCATCTTCAAAGGGTTGACTTTCAATTCCCCATGTTGTTAAACGTTGAATGATTCTAGTTCAATTAACTATCGGCTTGGGCATCGTTTAATGAACGGCTTAGGCGTTCAAGTAGCTTGGGCACGCCACAATTGCGGCGGTAAGGCCCCTCTTTGAGGAGTGGCTAGAGAGGCGCCACGGCGTCCTCACCTTCCGCCTGACGCAGGTCCTCACCGGACACGGTTGTTTCGGGAGGTTCCTGTTCAGGATAAAGCGGGAGGAAACGCCCGGGTGTTACCATTGTGTGGATCGCCCGGAGGACACGGTGGAGCATACGGTGGAGGTCTGCCCGGCTTGGGCGGGGCACCGCCGTGTCCTCACGGAGGCGATCGGCAGCGGCGATCTCTCGCGTCCGGCCCTGGTTCAGGCCATGGTCCGGAGCGAGAGTGCATGGGAAGCCGTCACTTCCTTCTGCGAAGCAGTAATGCTCGCGAAGGAGGAGGCGGAGCGCGCGAGGGAAATGCAAGATGCGCGCCCTCGCGCCCCTAGCCGCCGCAGGAGACGCCCCGGGCGTCGGGAGTCGCGAGCCGACTTCCGGCCACCGTAGGCGCGGGCTGGCGGACGGTGGGCAATGGGTAGCTCGCCGTCCGATTAGGACCAGGCCCGGGTCGACGGCGCGTTGTGTTCCACGCGCGCCTCAAAGAGATGTCAGCACCAACTGACGGGGTCCGTAAGGGCCAATGCCTGCCAGGGTTGCGAGTTTGTCCGAAAGGGATATCGCGGCCCCGGCACACAGGCAACGGAAGGAACACGGGTGGGTTTTAGTCAGTAAAAGTCTGACACTACCTCTCGCTCCGCCCAGAGCGGGAGGAGTCATTTGATGATTTCCCACCCAAAAAAAAAAAAAAAAAAAAAAAAGGCGTTCAAGTAGCTGGCTAATTTAACCAGATGGCTGCGACAGATATATTATACGTAAATAATAAATGTATGTAGAGTGCGCGCCACGAAAGAAGACCGGAGGAAAATCGTGAAACGATTTTTTTTTAATGCAATGTTATGCATAGACACTAGCGCCGCGTCAAATGGACTTAAGTGGTGGCGCGGACTCTAGAGGAAGTGTTTTTGACAAATTGAGATTATAGTGCGTTCACTATAACTTATCTCGTGACGCGATTGGTAGCACTGAATTTTGCAGTCTTGTGATTGATCAGTCGCTATTTTGAACTCTGTTAGTATTGAAACTTAGACTAAAAAATTCAGTGCAACTTATCGCGTCACGGGACAAGTTATAATGAACACACTGTTGAATGCGAACGTTCTCATTAATAATAGAATTGCCTCTCTGGTATTATTTAGGTCCATCTCTGCTTACCTTCGTAAAAACAAGTGTGATGTAACGATATGTCATTTGAAACCTGAATAACGACATACATGTTTGTAACTTTGTATATCAGATTCTGTCAATTCTAGACCTTTTACAAGCATGACCTTACACTGTCACCAGAACATTTCCAAAAACTCTGTCTACCTGCCTTTCAGCAGATCTGAATAAGCGGATTGGTGGCACGTGTAAGAGCTCAAGACGTGACTGGTAGGATATAGTAGTTTATATTATACAAAGAAATGTCTGCGTAATCTAGCGTGAAATCAATCATCTGTATTTTTTTGCAGGCTTTTTTAAGATGGATTGGAAAATTGGCCAGTTCTTTTGGTGAAGTGAAGTCTTTTTTAGGGTCCCGTACGTAAAGGGTACCAACGAGACTCTATTACTAAGGCTCCGCTGTCCGTCCGTCCGTCTTTCTGTCACAGGCCTGTATCTTTTGAACCATAATACGAGTAGGTAAAAACTTGAAATTTTTGGAGAGTGTGTATTGCTATGGACGCTACAACAAAAGATAGTAAAAATAAAATACAGTTAAAAATTAAACGGGCACGCCCTACAAGAAACGTGTTTTTTTTCCCTCCGTATCAAAACGACCCTTAATCAAAACGACACTTTAGCAAAATGTCCAATTAGCAAATCGTCCTATGATCAAATGGTCATAAAAACAAAAGAACGGAAATATGTAGGTATATATTTGTATGGATAAGTTTATTCTTTATGTATTTATTGTGTATCTTCTTTTCTCTTAAATCCATCCAAAGGTTGTCTGTAAAAGATCGCTTTTAGCGATAAGACCGCCCATTGTGTCACCCTATGTAAAATTTCTGAATTTATTTCTGTAATTTGTATGGTGTGCATAATAAAGAATATTCTATCTATCTATCTATCTATCTAAAAACCGGCCAAGTGCAAGTCGAAACACGCACAATGAAGGGTTCCGTAGTTGGGATGGATTTATCCCAAAAAGAAACTTAAAATTGAAGTTGAAAAATATGTTCATACATCGTATATACGTTACGGTCAATTCTCCAACTGCAAATGTAAGTTTGTAATCGCAAAAAGAAAAAGTTTGTCTAATAAAACTACAAATTAACGATGTGAGACCTTGCTTACAAATTTCGTGATTCTAGATTAACTGAAATTATATGTCGCTTAAATGGCCGTGTTTTTATTAGGTTGATTATTTATGAAGCTTGATACTTACGACATAATACCTTCACGCGTTCCTGACAAAAAGGGTCTTGACAGACTGACAGATGGACAACGAAGTGATCCTATAAGGGTTCCGTTTATTCCTTTTGAGTCAACTTTTCAGTCTCCATTCTGACTTCCTCTTGTAATACTTACTTATTTGTAATTCTATCTAGACATCAGTATATGTATAAGAGGAAGTCAGAATATTTAAAGTCTACCCAATGTTTATTACGTTGACGAACGAGTGTTGGGAGCCGGCGTGAGCGTTGACGAATGAGCGGCCTGCACTGCCCCCCGTCTCACCGCGCACATACCTAAGACGCGAAATAGCGGTCTCGGTCAAACTATAAAAATCTTGGTATCTTTTCTTCGATAGGTAGGTACGGTAGGTTAAGGAGTATTCCTTAAGATTGTCTAAGGCTCATCGTGTATTCAAAATCAGTTCACCCCTACGGCTGAAATGCAAATCTTAGGGTAACATACCAGCTTCCTCTTTCCATAAGTCAGCTCCAGTTGTACATATGAAAACTAATTATTATGGGAACACACGTTCTTGAATAGTTCATGTACCTTCTTGTGTGTAGGTAGATACTTTATTAGATAGTTGTATCGTAAGTTAAGGTCAGGTTCTGTTACGACGAAAGAAGAAAAAACAGAACGCAGAAGAGGCAGGCTTTAACGGGCTAATTTTATTAATCATCATAACTTTCCATCAGTCAGGACATCAGAGGGGCAATTCCCGTAATTTTAAAGAACGTTCGCATTCGCAACTCATACGCAATCTGTCAAAAATACTATCAATTTAGGTACCAATATTTTTGACAAGTTTGACAGATTGCGAGTTGAGATAACGCGACGCTCAAGGGGGCGTGGCGAGCGGGGTCAGGTCTTCGCTCCTCGCCCGCGGATGCAGCACGGTAGCCCGCTAATACGGGCCCCTCCATATTTTGCCTTGAACGGCCTGTGGGATTGACGCAGGCAAAGTGCGTCTGTGTGAATGGTTGCTATGAATTTTCTGTAGGCGCGCCATATTACGCGGCATGTAACCTAGAACACGCCGCGCAACAGATGTATGTGTACATCTGTAGAGTCTTATTATATCGAGTGAGCCACGTGTAACCTGGTGCTACTTACTCGAGGCGTCATTCCGGTGCGATGGGGTCAATTGTCCGCTACCAGGTCGCGGGGCAGGGGTCTCGCGTAAGGTGGGCGCGCATGCAATGGCGCTATCTGCCTGACATGGGGCCAGGCAGACGCGTCGGCACGTGCGAACATCGCTTTCACGATTCACCTCACAAATTCGTCCAGGCTCTCTATCCCGAGATCCCGGTGGAGTACATCGTTCCTCACGAAACGAGGAGCGTCAACAATAGTCCGCAACGCAAGGTTTTGTTGCGCGTGGAGCAGCTTGCGGTTCGACTCGCTCGTGAGGGCGAACCACGCTGGGGCCGCGGTACGTCAAGATTGGGCGTATGTACATTTTGTACACACCCAAATTGACGCGCGCCAGGATGCGGGATGAGAGCACGGGCCTGAAGAAGTTGCGGGCGACCCTACCCTGTGCAGCGACCTTGCGGACATGGGCCCCATCGTGAGGCGGCGGTCGATAGTCACACCCAGGTATTAGACCTGGGGCAACCAATCGACGGCGGCTCCATGTAACTTCAAAGATGGTGGGAGAGGTGGAGGATTAAGCGAGGTAGTGATGTACGCGGCGACGTCGACATACAGCGCCAGCGTCCCCTCTGGAGTGGTGGGTATGTCGTCGGTGTACCATGAGTAACACGCCGGCGAGCAGGCGCGGTCCGAGGGGGGGGGGGGGAGTCCTGGGGGTCATGACCCCCCTCCCCCCCAAAATCAGTCAAGCTGTCGACAACTTGAATGATTTACGTTTCTTACTAAATAAAAACTGTAGGTACTTGAGCCACAGTGACCGCGATGGGCATTCTAACAAAAAAATATGAAAATAAGCCTGTTAAGCAAACTCAGGAATTTGGGCACCACTACACTCGGGTTAGGGCCAGCTTTCAAAACCTAAACTGCTGTAAAAGGAGTTTAAGCTTTTCTTCTCGACAAAGTAAGTTGTCTTCCTGTTTAATGGTCAAAATAAAACACAGGACCTATTGAAGGCGCGGTGCTAAAATTTTGAGGCTCGCTTGTCTTGATTCTTGAGCTTTTCATCATAAGTCAACAAAGCAAGTAATTCTTAGTTCTTTTGGAATGATTAAAAGAAAATCTAACGTATCCGAGAGTGCAAAATTTTTGAGCTTGCTACGCTCGCTCTTGTATTCTACACTTCCATAGTTGCTTGGCCTTTGCTGCACAAGTCGACAATGTAACTCTTATTTCTGTTTGAAAACGAAATCAAATCCTAAGAAAACAGAACCTACATAAGTCGACAAAGCAAGTAATTTTTTTGTGCTTTTATTATTATTATTTATACTTTATTTCAGACTAGGTTGTCCATAGAGTGTTAGTAATACACACATACAAAACAAACTATATCAATTATCCTATATGTAGGCTAACCCAGTGCTTCCAGGTATGACTCTCGATGTGTTCAGCAATGACCTTCAGGTAGCCGTTAGGTCTGTCCCTCACTCTGCGCATCAACGATGCAGCTCTTTTTCTAATTATGACATAATATCCATCTACATGTGATTCAGCAAACATCACTGATGCACGCAATAGCGACGCAGCCCCAACAGCACCCTGAAGGGATTGTTATACTGAACTCTCAGAGCACTCGCGACCCGCTGCGTGCAGTCGGCCCACAGGCTGCAGGTATAAAAAGACTTTAGACTTTTAGAATGATTCAAAGAAAATCGAACGTATCCGAGAGTGTGCAAAATTTTTGAACTTGCTTCGCTCGCTCTTATATTCTACATTTTCATATTTGCTTGTCCTTTCCTGCATAAGTCGACAATGTAACTCTTAGTTCTGTTTGAAAATGTAAATCAAATCCTAACTTATCCGAGACGGGGTATTAAAATGATCGAGTTAGCTTTGCTCGCTCTTCTCACCCTACATAGGTAATCCACTGTCCTAAGTTGACCCCCCCCCCCAAAATCTTAGGCTGCGACCGCGCCTGCCGGCGAGAGGCAGCTGCCTTGGGGCACGCCAGCCATCACCGGGCGGGCGCCGGGTAGTGCCGTCGACCACCACCTTGAAGGTCCTGTGGGACAGAAAACAGACCACCCTTACAACGCGACGCCTCGTGTACAACCTGAGCACGTCAGACGCGCCCCGCGTCTGACGTGCTCAGCTTGTACACGAGGCCTTCGTGCCACACACGGTCGAAGGCCTTCTCCATGTCAAGGAATACTGCCACAGAGCATTCCTTTTTATTTAATGCAGTTGTTAATAGGTGCAGTACCCTTGACAACTGGAGCGTCGTGCTCCGGGCGTGGGGCAAGGTGTTGTAGTCTGTAAGTGTCGCAGCAGGAGCGCTTCGAACAACTTGGAGACTGTAAGCAGTAGAGTGATCGGCCGATAGCTCTCCGGCTTCGCTACGTTCTTCCCCGCCTTGGGCAGCATTATGACGCACCCCTACTTCCACGAGGTGGAAAGACCCCCGTGCGCAGTATCGCCTTGCCAATTTCTTCACAATAAAGACTATGGTCGCTTCAAGTGGTGCCAAGTACCTACAGTGCGATTCAACTAAGAAATAGGAACGTCAATGTCCTCGATCTGTCAACCGTAAGAGCTGTACGGATTGCAAATGAAATTTGTTGTCATTCGATTTTGTTTTATCTGTTTTTGTTATTTGTTTTCGTTATATCTCACTGACTTTGCAAAACCGTCACAATATGGCACAACGTCATAGTTGTATCGCATAATAAACCCGTTATTGAAATCCACCCGTAACAAATCAAAGCAAAACTAACATCGTCGCTATAATTTGTTTACAGTGAACTGATAAATATGGAACAGGCCACGTATCGGAGAACTAAAGGGGTTGTGGAGTAAGTTTAGCTAGGGGTAAACAAGACCCCAAGCACTCCAAGTTACATAATTTAATAGGGTTTAAAATAATGTTCTTTAAAAAAAATGTTGCTACGAGTTAAAACTACATACATTATAACCTACCAGAACAAAACCATGGTTTCATGCAGGATTGAGCCCGCGTCCGTACACTGATAATAATTGTGTAAACAAAACAGCTATAATTATAATAAAAATATCATCAGGCCATAGATACCCATAGATAGGTACGCAAAATAACATAGATAAAGTAAAAATAATAGTTATTTGTTATGCAAGGCTACAAAGTTGTTTTCCGCGCGAGTACTACGTCGCTACGCTCAGGATTCCATATTTATCCTTCCTTCGCTTGCTCAGGTTTCAAAGATGCAGAATAACTTTGCTACCGAGCGCAACACACCACTTTTCACCTCACTACAGCGAGGAAAATGTTAGGTTAATTGAGTATTGAAAATGTTAGGTGCAAATAAAACAGTTTAAATAATACATATATTCAATTAGAAAACTCAATTTGGCATTATGTCCCGCTTGCACTAACTCTGCAGACGTTTTTATATTTTCGTCGCTACTGGACTCGATTACGATTTTATAAAAAAACAAACCAAAATGATGGAAACTCTATTAAAGTTTTTTTTTTTCATGCATTATTTGTGCTGGCCAGTGCGATTATTCTAAAAATGAGGTTGGCGCACTGATATGAAATAAGTATTAATGCATTTTCAGTGGACTGGCGGTATAGAAAATTACTGAATAGAAAGATTCGAATTTTAAAACTCTGCACGCTAGCAGATAAAATGCACTTTTGCACTCAGATTTCGAATGATAAACAGAAACTTTCCGAGGTTGTGAGGTGAAAACTTATTTTATCACCCGACTGCCCCAGAAGGAGGGTAATGTTTTTCGAAAGTACCTATGTACAGATAGTGCAATTCACGAAGACGCGCCCCACTCCGCGACAACTGTACTGTAAGCTGTACTTTAGTACGGAGCGGAGCGGAGTGGGGCGCGTCTTCGTGGATTGCACTATCTGTATGTGTCTGTCATAGATGGATTTTCGAATCCGCTGTTTTACAAAACAGCTCCGCTATGTGAAACAGCTGAACATGTTGCCATTGCGCTACGTTTAACAAAACCGCTAGGTAGGTACCCACGTATATACGTAGTCGTAATGCAGAATGGCTTTTCTGCAGTCACAATAAGCGTTTGTTGTGCCTTCTAATGCCGGATCGGTCCCAGTAACTAAGCTAGGGCACCCTGACCAATTGGTTTAGACAGGTGAGACCTGTGACCAATGAAACGCACGCGAAGCGAGCGTTGCTGCGGCAGTGCAAGTGGCCGGCGAGCGCTACTTTCAAATTGGTCTCAGTTACTTGGCCATTTAGTATTTCTAGTACTGACTTTCATAAAACTGTGATGTTTTCACTTGAGTTAGGTTAATTTTCACTCATATTATTCGTTTTATTTATTTCTGTTTCGGACGCCATTATTGCCTTTATGGCAGACAGAGCCACGACCGACAAAAATTTAGATCTAAAATCTATAATCTGACGTGTCATTTCACGCTGTTTTATATAACTTCTAATCGTTGACCCGTTGCATTCCGTTACATAAGTGAAATAGAATTATGGTATCCAATAACTTGAAATATGGTGTAAGTTTTGTTTGTGCCTCAAAATTCTATAGATTTTTCTTTTCAGTTAATATTATGTATTATTGCAGTCGGGTTTCTTGTTATTTAATTTATAGCTTTTAGTATAATTGTGTATTTAGAATTGAATGATTACTAGCTTTTATTTGATACCAATATTATTTTAATAAATAAGCTACATTAGACGGTTTCCACTACCGAATAGTGTTTTTCTTGAATGCGGATTCGGAATCTGCAAACTCATTCCATTGTCTAATCTATTTATGAAAGAGTCACCAGGCGATGGTTATTTTCACTAGAAATAAAACATCTTCCACACGTGGCGCAGTTAATGTGGAGTAAAAACACTATGTTCTGAAACGGTTTCAGGTATCTGTCAATTAACCTGCCTAGCGTTTTCCCAACTATGTTGCGGTCGGCTTCCAGTCGGATGCAGCTGAGTATCAGTATTTTACATGCAGCGACAGACTATCTGATCTCCAAATCACAGTTACTGGGTAACACGATACCCTTTGGTAAGACTGGTTGTCTGACAACCCGTAACGACCGTCAAAGATCTACGAACGACAGCCGGGAGCAACGTCTTAACGTGCTTTCCGAGGCTTTCCGAGTGATCTCGATATGTAATGGAAGATCACCCATCCACGAACCGACCGCGGCAAGGGTAGCTTAACCTTCGATGGACATTAATAGCCCAGACATCTCTAATACGAGTATTACAAATGTGAAAGTAACTCTACATTATCTGTCATTCTGTATTTATCTGTGGGGGCTTGTAATTAGCAATTTAAATAAATATTATTGTTATTAGTCTGTTAGCCTTCCGAAAAATAAATAAATAAACCACTAACCCGACCATTTCGGAAGACAAATAGGTTGCCTGGGACCTGGAAAAGTTCCTTCACAACGACAAAGGCTAATTTTCATCCTGGATATCTGTATTAAAACTGGCCAAGTGCGTGTCGGACAACGCACAATGAAGGGTTTCGTAATTGGAATGAAGTTACCCCAAGAATAAACTTTTCGTTGTAGTTGAAAAAAATGTCCTTCCAAGTTTGTACGCACAATATTGGCGTAAATCATAATATATTATGGAGAATATCGTATGGAGTTTGCCTTAGCTAATACAATGGACGATACAATTTCGATGTATTTGGAATATCCACTATCAATACTGTGACGCACTATGATCACATCCATTATCAATAATGGAAACAATTGGAATACAAGAAGAATTAAACTTACCTAAATGCAGTAATCAATTTCAGTGATCAGATCACAATACAACAGCTCATAGTCAATACTAAAATATGGGCCTCCTAAGTACATACATGACATTGCCGGTCTTTTTCATAACTGTTCATCTCTACTCGGTAAAAGAATTGATGGAAAAAGTAGAACTAGAAACCTACATAGAAGAATCGATATCTGACATAAGCCACCAGAGTTAAAAGTTAAACTATCACATAACGCCCCCTATCGGCTGGATGAACGCACCAAACGGATTTTTGTTCTACAAAGATCAATACCATCTGTTCTACCAATTTAACCCCTATGACACACAGTGGGGACCTATGCACTGTGGTCACGTGGTGAGCACAGACCTGGTCACCTGGAGACGACTTCCTACAGGATTGCGACCTGAACGAGCAGTGTATCTCTGGAAGTGCTATTGACAACGATGGCATCATGGTTCTGTTCTACACGAGACGTACGGCAATCGATGTTCCACCTTTCTACAATGAGTCACAGAATATGGCATTCAGCATTGATGGCGTAGACTTCCAGAAGTTTGACGGCAATCCAGTTGCGTTATATCGCCCTAAAGGCAGTTATGAGTTTAGGGACCCTAAAATATGGAAGCGTGGCAACTACTGGTATGTCGTCCTTGGCAGTAAGGCCTCAGATTATAGAGGCACGGCTCTGCTGTACAGATCTAGGGACATGACGAAATGGTATTTTCGGAGCATACTGGCGAAGTCCCGTTGCCAGTTGGATCACTTGTGGGAGAGTCCCGATTTTTTCGAAATTAACAGAAAGTTCGTCCTTCTGATTTCCTCAAAAGGTGTCGTGAATCACGGAGATAGGTACAAGAACGCGTATCAGACAGGTTACGTTATTGGCAACTTCAATTACGACAAAAGTCAGTTTAACCCGGAAATTAATTTCCAAGAAATCGATTACGGTCACGATTTTTACGCCACGCAGACTACTGAGAGAAATGGTAAAAGGTACCTGATTGCATGGTTTGGAATGTGGGAGTCTGCACACCCTGAAGATCCTGAAGGTTGGGTAGGAGCTATGACACTCGTCAGAGAGCTGGACCTGATTGGAAATCGACTTTTAATGAAGCCTGTTAAAGCGATATCTAAACTAAGACTGAAAAAGGTTAACGATGGCGAATTAAAGCAAAATTCTAGCATGGAATTTGAAAAGACTGCTGAAATAATCGTTGATATTATGCTGGATAAGAATATTGAATTGGAAATCGTGGGTGCCTATGGTGGTGACAAAATATCAGTGCGTTGGAATCCGATTAATCGTAAAGTGATGGTTGTCAGGGCAGAGGATGTCCGGCAAGTGAAGTGGGTTCCACTGAATAAAATGGCCTGGAGGATCTTCTTAGATGCCAGTTCTTTGGAGCTCTTTTGTGGTGAAGGTGAAGTGGTGTTTAGTTCAAGGATTTATCCTAACGGTGACTGGCGAGTGATTAATAAAAGCCCGCAGTCTCTACTCGTGGAGGCCTACACGCTGAATAAGAGTATATTGTATTCCTAAATAACATACGCAATTGTAAAGCGGTAGTTAGGGCTAGGGGAGGCAATACAAAATATTTATACTTAATTTTAAGGTCAAATAAAGATTTTTTAATGAATTTATGTTGTTTTATTGGTTGATTATTTTTATTATTCCCTCATTTTTTTCTTACTCCTCCACTCAAAGTAGGAAAGCTCTTGAAAAATGGGTTAAATTTAAATGCATGTGGCATGAATTTCAAGTTTACAGTATAGCCTTTAAAATGGTAGCATTTTCATTAATTTTCAACAGTTATTTAGTATTAAAGATTGCTCGGAACAAGTAACAAGTAGGTGATTCCATACTTTTGCTCGCAAGTGTAGTTCCTGTCACTGTTTTTTACATATAGCAGGTAGTAGTATTCAAATTTAGGTATCTCAAATAAAAACTTTTTACAAAAAAAAATACGACTTAATTTCGGAAGTCGGTGGAAAATACAGCACCGGCTTTTTTTTTGCAAAATGTTTTTTTTTTTGGGAACGAAGTACCTTAGCGATTACCAAGTCAATCTATTTATTAAAGACATAACGGTTTCCTCACGATGTTTACCTTTACCGTTTTGAGAGCAGATACACACGACCATGTACACAGCACAGAACAGCCTTTAACAGTGGTGTCCTAGCTATTACACAGATCGACCTCTGCAATTACATCGATACACGCATCCACATCGTCACACGTTTCCTTTAAAATCACATTTAAATAGTCAAATTCAAATACAAAATATTCTCTTCATGTTTTCCTTATCCGTATCTGAGCTCAGCTCAAAAATGATCTACATCGATAAATCCTGTTATCAGTGCTCGTACAAACGTATCATCTTATCTGCTTACTATTGTTCTTAAGTCATCTCTTACAGCATCCATTCCAGTAAAAGATTATATAATCCCAATCACAATAATATACATCCGAAACTGATTCTCTCTGTATCCGCTGGATGCGGGAAGCACAGAATCGGCCGAAGTGGCGGTGCTTGGGGGTGGCCTAAGTTCAGCAGTGTCTGTCCGTCTTTTGGCTGAAATGATGATAATAATGATGCATATCCATGTCAAACTGTTAAGAAAAGAATGTTATATCGAGTGCAAAAAGGTCTATCACCTCAAACACTCAAACTCAAACTCAAAGCATTTATTTCAAATAAACCAATAACAGGCACTTTTGAATTGTCAAGGGGTCGATCTGTCAGAAATATGAAGCTAGTTGCCCATTCCAAAGCGTAGTAGGTACCTATGGAGAAGAACGGGCAAGAAACTCCACGGACACTCTTTTAAATCATGATATGGTTACAACATATTGGTTAAATCATTCATGTTGAAGATATACATGTGAGAACGATGCAAAACGTTAAAAGCGTCCGTAACAAAAATTTCAAAAAATAACAATTCAAAAAACCGTTCTCGTGTAACCATATTTCAAGCAAATAAATGACTTATTATTTTATTTTTATTATTATAAAAATTAATTTAAATTAAATTAATCTAGCTAAATTGGTAGCTAAGAGATGACCAGTACCCACTGACGGCGCCCGTTCACGAACATGACGCATGGATTAGCACCATTCAGCTCAACCATTTTGAAGGGAGCTAAATGATCCAACACCGCGCACCGTCAGCGAGACATTAGAGTGAGCATGACATACTCTCAGCCGCCAAGGCACATTCAAGTCAATGAAAGACATCCCAGTACCTAAATGGTAGCTTTATAGTCGGTACATAGTACTCACACATGTGCTATGCAATTATACAATGTTAAGAGATTGGATTTATACAATGCAAAGATAGTTTTTAAAATCTTCAGCAGCTCCAACAGTATTTTCAAATGCTAATCAATTAGTTTATGCGCCCTTGTGGAGCAAGACTAGCGTTGAGCCAAGCATTTTTATCATTGATATAATCTCCCAACTTATAATATGCCTTGCTGCATAGTGTGCGTTAAATATAAGATTTAAATTCAGATTCAGTTGAAGTGGTGTGCCACCAAGTCGTAGTGTCAGATATTCTTTAATTCCCATGCATAAACTCATGCCTTTTTCCCATGGGACACAAACTACAGAACGTCACCTGCTACGATCCTTACATACTACTGCTTTTGCTTCGTTTACGTTTATACATCTGGTCATACACGTACGCCGCTTGCGATCACTTGTATTCTTCCCGTCATTGCAATATTTAGTTTAGATCCTGGTGGAGACATTGATGGTCAATGTGTATTCACGTTTTTTAATGAAAACAAGTTATATGAACACGAATACGTAGCCGAATAAAATTTGCTAGTAAAACTCCACAAGTTTACACAAAATAAAACAGATATTTAGACAGATATTACAAATAAATACACTCGGTCGGTAAATACACGGTCGTTATCCCAAAAAAAATATCGTAAAAACTTTTTTTTTTTCTGTTTTATATTGTTTTGATAGGTACGATACCCATGACGTCTGTAGAATTTTGTTAGTTTATTGTTATCCCAAAACCAATGAAAATTCAACATATTTATTTGAAACCAACGCTACATGTTATCCAGACATTTTTGAACAAGATAAACGAGTAGTGTCGTGCTCGCGGGCGCGTAAACTGTAAAATATCTCTACGCAACTTGTCATGTGCTAAACGATAGAGATTTATTGAAATAGTAGCTTCTCTGGTAAAATTGCTCAAAAGGAAAAACTTATTTTAATTTTTAAACTCAAACTCAAACCATTTATTTCAATTAAACCATTTACAGGCAATTTTGAACTGTCAAGGATTCGGTCAGTCAGAAATATGAAGCTAGTTGCCCATTCCAAAGCGTATGGAGAAGAACGGGCAAGAAACTCCACGCACACTCTTTTAAATAAATTGTTACAAAGTATTGGTTACATCATTCATGTTGAAATTAAACATGTGAGAACAATGTAGAAAGACGTGCACGTTAGAAGCGTCCGTAATAAAAAAAATAAACAACGAACAATTCAAAAATTTTAATCACCCAAGGCAGCTAAGAGTTGAGGCACAAAATATTTCTTCTAAAAATACTATGACGCATATCAGGTTCTGTTGTTTTAAAACATTTTTTGACTACGAGGTGAAGAGGTGAAAGATATGTCAAGATGAAGCGATTAGTAAAAAAAATATGTTTACCTAAATATCATAAAAATATGTTCTATCTAACAACCTTGAATTAAATAACGCCTTACCGATATATTGTTACGCAAATCGGTGAAATATATCAGAATTTAGGTTTTGCCTGCCATTATTTTTGATTGATTTTTAGGGTTCCGTACCCGAAGGGTGCCAAACGGAGCCCTACTACTAAGCCTCCACTGTCGTTAAGTTAATAATTAAAGGGGGTACAGCAAACGTGATTTTTTCAGCGTTCTTTGCTCGAGCTTAATACGGTACGGAACCCTTCGTGTGCGAGTCCGACTTGCACTTGGCCGGGGTTTTAAACTTCAAAACCATACAACATAGGGTTGTTTTGAAAATACTAAGTTGGTACTTCATATACAAGTAACCGTGGTCCCATAGATAGTAATTAGTAATTCGAACAATCTGCCTAGCCTTTTCCCAATTATGTTGGCGTCGGCTTCCAGTCTTACCGGATTCAGCTGAATACCAGTATTTTACATGAAGCGACATCCTATCTGACCTCCACAACCCAGTTACTGGGTAATACGATACCCCTTGGAAAGACTGATTGTCAGACTTTCGGGTTTCTGACGATCCGTAACGACTGTCAAAGATCCACGAATGACAGCCGGGACCAACGGCTTAACGTGCTTGCCGAGGCACGGAGGAGTCTCGGTATGTAAAGATGGCCACCCATCCACGGACCAACCCCGGCAAATGTAGCTTAACGTGATGGATCGACCCTAGCGGCTTCAATTACTTAGCCACGAGCTCCCATAGATAGTAATTAAGATGTTCATAATGATGAGTACATTGACTCCTCAGAAGGTTTTCAGTTATTTCAATTACACCTCGTATACCTAGTAATTTTATTTTAGTATTTACAGCATGCAGGCTACAGATTTTCCAAATAAACATTTCAGTTTGACCCCCTCAAGGATTGATTAATAAACGGAGAGATAATTCTAAACCTAGGCCGATCTGACATCAGTTTCGTCTAATCCGATATCAAATCGGCCTACGTCATAGTACTAACGTAATTAGTTAATCAAACTCAGTTAAAATCATTATAAACATTTATTTTAAATTAATTAATACTTTCATTATAACCTAAACATTATCAACTAATTATCATATCCTATCGAGAGAATTTTACTATAATTATCACAAAATGTTTTCGAAGTAATTAACCGAATGTACCCCAGAAACCGTTCCACAAATTTAACATCGATACGTACAAATTATTCAGGAACACTTCTCCTTAATTTATAAGCTACAACGTCTAGAGCCTGAGGGCTCAGATTCTTTACTTGCCAGCCTCCGTCAGGATACACTCTCGTGCTGAACACTACCTCGCCTTCACCACAGAACAGCTCCAGAGAAGAAGCATCTAAGAAGATCCTCCACACTTCGGAACCCAGAGGAAGCCATTCCACTTGTCTGACATCTCCTTCTCTATCTACCACAACTTTACGGACTTGAGGGTCCCATCGTAATGAAACTTGACCACCACCATCGCTGCCTTTGATTTCCAACTCTATGTTTTGACTAAAGTCACCACTCACCAGTAACTCTGCAGTCTTATCAAATTGTATACCAACATTTTCTGCAACCTTCCCATCCCATACTGTTTCCTCTCTCAGATTGGTTATCGTCTCCACAGGCTTCATCAGGATACGGCTGCCAACTAAATCGAGTTCTCTGAAGATAGTCATGGCTCCTGCCCAGCCGTCAACATCCTCAGGATATGGGACTTCCCACATTCCAAACCACGCGATGAGATACCTGTTTCCATCTTCTTCAGTAGTTTGAGTCGCATAGAAGTCATGACCAAAGTCGATTTCTTGGAAACTAACTTCAGGCAAGAATTCAAAAGTTTCATAATTGAAACTTCCGATGATATAACCTGTTTGGTGAGTATTCTTGTATCTGTCTCCTTGCGGGGTCATGCCTTGGGGTGACATCAGGAGGATGTGTTTTCCTTTAAGTTCGAAGAAGTCGGGACACTCCCACATATAGCCCATTTCACCCGTAGATTCTCCTAGGACACTTAAGAATTCCCAGCTGATCATGTCTGAGGATCTGTAAAGCAATACTCTGCCTCTTTCATCGTCAGTCTTGCTTCCAATTACAACATACCAGTGGTCACCGTGCTTCCATACTTTAGGATCTCGGAAATCTGGGGATCCGTTAGGTGCACTTGATAGAACTGGGTTACCTTCGTACTTGTGGAATTCCACGCCATCATCACTGAACGCCAAATACTGAGTTTCATTGTAGAAAGGTTCTTCGTCCTTTAATTCGCGGCCCGTGTACATTAGGACCAGGGTATCATCTTTAACGACAGCACTTCCTGAGAAGCACTGTTCCTTTTCAGGCACCAAGGCAGTAGGAAGTTGCCTCCAATCCACAAGGTTTGGGCTTACCACATGACCCCAGTGCATAGGTCCCCACTGACTGTCGTAGGGGTAAAATTGGTAGAACAGATGGTATTCTCCTTTGTAGTATGAAAATCCATTAGGGTCGTTCATCCAGCCTACAGGGGGCGCCACGTGGTACTGAAGTCTATACCTGGGGTTGATTTCTGCCTTCTTCTCTTCAATGTATGCTTCTAATTCTGCTTTCGCATCGCTTTCTTTTATCGTTTTTAGGTGAACGGTGGCGACCAAAGTGAGGAACACCACGAATAACTTTATAAGAGTCATGACTGATTGATATATCGTCTCGTGTGGTAATCTGTTTATATACTAGTTTTTTGAGGATGATAAGATATTTCAAGTGTTTTGTTTGTGATATGATGATATAACGCACGTCAATGCGTTCAATTTTATCTCGCCCCTGTGACGTTAATGATGTCTGTGTTGGTCTGAGAGGAATCTGTTGCAACTACATATGTGCGAACTTGATCTCAATGAATGGCATAACATAACTAGGCGTAGTTATTAATATTATTATCTATTCATTGAGTTCGTATTCACATATAAAACAAACAAAAATAAGACACTAGTGAGTGAAGTAAAAGGCGATAACACTTGACGAGTGCCCTTGTACTTGCGACATTGCAGATATCAGAATTTGCTAAATTACCATAGGTTGTTGATATGTGCTTATACATGCGGATGTTACCCAACATTAGATGTCCGTAACGGCTTAGTCAATGGTCAATAATTTACTTCTGTGTACGCTTTTGTATGGAAGTGAATGTTAGGTCTGGAAGAACAGACATGAAATTAGAATGAATGCCGTGGAAATGCGTTTCCTGCTAAGTAAGTGTGGTGAATTTTATATGATAGATTGTGAATGACATGTTATGACAACGGTTTATAAAAGAAAATAAAGTGACGAATATTTCAAAGAGTTTGCTTAGATAATTTGGTTATGTTATGAAGGTGTCATAATGGGCGATCAATGGCAACAGTTTTGGGTGCATACGACGGATCGGGGGAGTTGAGGACACCCAAGAAGGCCACACGGCTACGAAGGCCTTATTGGTGATGCCCTTCAAATAGGTTAGGGGTATGAAGCTGATAGCGTTTTGAGTACCTGCGTACCGCTGTCGAACACAAACTTGCAAATTGATTATAAAAATAAATTATACAAGGAAAATAATACTAAAGGGTATGAACCTATAAAAGATACTGTTTTCCTTAAGCTGTCTTGCTTATCTTTGTGCCTATTACTACAAAGATAGTTACTATAGGTACCTACTATTGTTACTAAAATATACCGTTAGTGAGAAGATGTACATATGAGCGTACCAGAGGGTAGCTCCCACCCCCCCCTTGAACCTAACTATTCTTCACAAATCAAGTTGCCGTAGTCAGTATTAAGCAAGGAATCTATGAGAAAAGTATTTTGCGATATTTGGTTTTTCTGGTAAAATATTTTTGGTATTCAGCTGCATTCGGTTAGACTGGAAGCCGACACCAACATAATTAGGAAAAGGCTAAGCAGATAGATTGTGGCTTTTCTGGTACTCTAACCTCAGTTGGGCCTTATACGAAACTGTATCGATTGTCATAAAAATAAAACGAGAATGTTCACGTTCATAAAGTTGACTGTACCATTTTATCAAAAATCTATGAATGTAGTTCTCATTATTCAAAAAATATAATTTTCAAAAATTGTTGGCGTGTAAAGAAAAACCAACAGATATCATTTCTACCATTTTTGGGATTTTTGTCTGTTTGTATGTGAGAGATTAGGTAAAACGTACTAAACCAATATGGTTAAATTTCATACTCAATTATTGTGTATAACTCGGAGAATATTTTAGTTTTTGTTTTATCGCAATCGCTTCACGCTATAAAAAAAACTTTTTTACAAAAAGAACAACCGACTTCCAGAAAAACCACTAAAATAAGTTTCTTACAAAACAAAAACCACCGAAATCCAAAAAAAATACACTTATAGGTGAAAAATTATTGACATCCCAATGACATCTATTGGCATAAAATGGTACTAATGAATAAATTTTTCTACATACAATTTAACAGGAATAACATTTTTGAAATTTTATTACAGTCCTATTAAAATTGTAAATAGAATATAATCACGATGTAACATTTAGTTTTTGTTTCATTGCAATCGTCTCATCCAATAAAAACCATTTGCTAAGTAATACCTATGTCGTAGGATGATCTGATAATTCGAATTTTCGCGAAAACCATCTATATTGTATCAACATAAATAATTAGACAATGATGAAAACATTTCTGCGAGCAACTTGGAAGTAACGCTCGCCGGACGCTGCCGCGGCTCAACTCGCTTCGCTCGCTCGGCTCGCGCGGGGTTTGTCACAGTTACCCGACATCGGTCTTACCTATTTCACCTATTTCAAAATGACGAATCATACAATCTACCGTAGAAACCATTGTCTAAATATCTAGTCGCAGGCAGTTTTCGCGAAAATTCGGATTTTAAAATCATCCTATGACACCCATACCACCAACAAGCACTACGTTCCAGGCGGCAAGGGGTTATGGAGATGTAGAGCGTCGTATGCTGCCTCTAATATTAAGCTGGGTCACAGTCCATAAATTACAGAAACATAATTACTCGAAAGGGCTGTGATCGACCTTGGTTAAAAAAAACTTTGCAACACGTCGCGTTTAGTACTGTCAGAAGTTTGGAATAGTTTTATCAGATTCACGACGACAGATCATTGACAGAAATAACGAGGCTACGAAATCTGTCTTCTGACAATCAAGGCCTCACATAACATACGACTCAAGTAGCGCAATTTGAGGCCGGGATATTACCATTAAAATCATTTATAGCCAGAGTGCATCTCATGGTAATTCCAATAACCCCAAACACGGCTAGGATACATTGTTTTATGACGGAGTTCCGGTGCCTTCCTTCCGGTTTCATCTTCAGATCAGTTTGATGGTACCATTTTCATCAGAATTATTTATTTTTTGCTTCATCGTGGCTTAACTATCTTAATCGAGATATCTTATCGCCATCCGTGAAATACTTATCATTTAGTAGTTCCGGTGGCCATCTGTGGTCTTCTTCATCAGTTCCACTTCACCAATTGATACTTTCTGAATGCAAATGCTGAACTTGTTGCTGAAAATACCATAATATTTGAGGAGTTCCCTCAATTCCTCATAGATTCCATCATCAGAACTGAATTTTGATAAAAATGGGCCCAATCGGGAAGTATATCCCTTTACATAAAAAAATATTTTCCAAGTCGGTTAGTAAATGACGGAGTTATGAGGTAACAAACCTCCTCCTTTTTGGGAAATCGGTTAAAAAGAGAAAGTCTCGTATTTACGTTTTCCTGTAGCTACAACGGTTCAAATACCTGACCTTACTGCCCTGTCTCAAAAATCTACCCTGAATGTTTAAAAAGAAAAGTCCTAAGCGACTCTCTCGCTGACTAAAGGCTAAGCCAGACTTTTCCACACAGGTTTCCTTTATGATGTAGACAAGGAATAGGAATAATTCGAAATTCCCAAGGAATAGGGAATATATAGGGCGAGTGAAGTCGCTGGCAAAGTGCTAGTATACATACAGGGAGTCAGGTTAAATGAGGGACACAGGGAGTTTAATACTAATGAAAATGAACAGCTTTTACTACGAGACCAACCCGTAATGAGAAAAAAAAGCTGATCCCTACTGTTTTTATCTTCCCCTGTACCATCGAATATAATCAGATGCAGACTGACTTTCCATCACGGCTCTCACTGTACTCGTCATCTACATCACTGCCGATGATGATCTGCGACCAGTAGCTATACTAGCGGTCAATCCTCTAATTTACACTATGTGCCCCGAATCTAGGGTGAGTTCAGCATTATATTAACTATTATACTATGTACAGTGTGCTCTAAACTATTTAGTGTGCCATCTGCTATAATCATTGTTTTACTTTGTGTTCTATATACCTCGTGTCACGTAGGTACTTAACCTCTTATTTTAACTGTAATTCTGCCATGCTGTCTTTGCAAACTTTCTGCCTGTAAGCCGCTGTGATGTGTTAGCTAACGCCAACTCTGCTTTCTCTCCATACCTCTGTCGCTGAAAAGGGGAACAAGCTGGCACATCGCATGCGGCTTGCTGCTACTCGCACTGCATCTAACATGCGCTTCCTACCGCGTCTTACAGGGCTCTTCGTACGGGCTGAGGGCAGGAACCCTTGCCTAATTCTGCACGCTACCAACGCACGCTGCCGAGCTCTTGACTTGACCTACCTGTGGCCTACCGCCCCGAGCCTGTGCTGACAGCCGGCCCCCACGTGCTACCGACGCTCACTAGCAGCGGCAGGCCCCCGCGACTGCCACGTGGTACCAAGGATGGTACCTTTCCTCTACTAAGTGTGCGAATGCTCAGGACTCAGTGTTTAGTGACCTTACCCGCGACCTAGCCGTTTTACTACAACTTATTTAAATTATATGTACCTATTAATCTATCCAGCTGTTTTAATCATCACCTACCTAACTAACTACCTCCCTGTTAACGGCCTGTGTAGCCTACCTGCAAAGCCCTAGCGTTTACACTCTCTCTCCCCAATCTTGGTTTGCGACAAGTTTAAGACAAGACAATTCCTGCCAAAATCTTAAGACCTAGTAGCATATCGTCACGTCCTGCTGACTACCGCAAATGAAAGTGTGGTAATAACAACATAACATTAACCTGTATTCCGCGAAAAGTTATTACAGAGGTGTAATTACATATTTATAGTAGGTACATCCACATGTCTAAGTCCCTTGTAATACGAACAGATCCTATTGCCATTAAATTAACTGGGCACAGTTTCAGACTCCGAGCTGCTACTAAGAAACTCCACACGGAAATACCCAATCGAACCCAGGGCTCACGCTCAGCAGTTGCAACAGCAACAGTTACAACTGTATCTTCCCTAAAATGTTTTAAAAGCGTTCGTAATCGGGGCGTACCGCCAAAGTTCCAAGGCTCTTGCTTCCTGAAGAAATCAGCTACGAAGACTTCTGTAGTTTCTCTTAGCCCTATTGACAAAAAGCATGAGTTTATATATTTATCTTTACAGATGAATGAATAAAGGCTTATAAATGAGGGCTTATTAATGAGGTGTATCGCTGATGCTTATGATAAGACTCTGCAATCTTCTTTCTTAATAAAAATTATACCAAGGGAAAACCTAAGGTGATAAACAAATAAAAAAAATGATAAACATACATTTATTGGTTTCAAATACGAAAATTAATTGACACAAAATATTTACTATCAATAAAAGTGAGCCTTTTAAACATTAACAATAAATAACTCAATTGAAAATTGAAAGAGCAAATAAAGAAATCTCAATATAGAAAATTGTAAACACAAAAACACTAGTTAAACAGAATACACAGGGAGATTTCCATAAAAAAAGTAACAAAACATTAATTAATTAGGTCCAATAATCCAAAATAGTTGACACTATATTTTAAGGGTATTCGCATAAGCAGCGGGTTTTCCAGTACAGATCGCTGTAGGTTGATCTACAGATAGAAACATATTTTCGATCATATTTTGTGTGAGTGCTTAAGTTAATTCGTGGCTATTTTACCCGCACCGTCTTTATCTCTCATACTTGTCTTTACAGGACCCGCGTCTTTTTGCAAAGACCCTTGGACAAGAACTTTTTAAATACTTACAATAATTTTCTCAAACAAAATAGTAATTAAAAGGACAGAAAGAATAAACAATTTATGGGACGGTAGGGACACTACTCTGCAACTGGTATGCTACAACACTTATGGTTTGAGAGCCCGAATTGGTTACAACCCAAGCCCCATTAGGATATACTCTGGAGCTGAACACCACTTCACCTTCACCACAAAACACCTCTATCGAACTAGCATCTAAGAAGATTCTCAAGGATTCTGAAGAGACGGGACTCCATTCTCCTTGTCTAACGTCTGTCGCAGTTGCATTACCCCTGTTTAACGAAATTTTTCTAGTAATTTCATTCCACCCCAAGGTGACCAGCTGATCATCACTAGCACCGCGAATGGTCAAACTAAGAGTCTGTTCCAAATTAAAATTAACAATTAATTCGCCTGTTTTATTAAGTGCTGCAATATTTCCATTTGGTGCCAAGGTTCCGTTATAAACAGCCGGTGAAGCTCTAAGACCGGTGATCGCTTCAACAGGTTTCATTAAGATGCGGTCTCCTCTTAATGTCAACTCTCTGACGATAGTCATAGATCCTGCCCAGCCATCAGCACGCTCCGGAAAAGCACCATCCCACGATCCCATCCAAGCGATTAGATACCTCTTGCCGTCTTTCTCCATTGTCTGGGTTGCGTAAAAATCGTGGCCATAGTCAATTTCTTGGAAAGGTACAGTTTCTACGAAGCTGCCTGTTGTATAATTGAAGTTTCCAATGATGTATCCTGTCTGATACTGGTTTTGGTACCTGTCACCTGTCCTGTTTGCTGCAGGTATACCTTGAGGAGACATAAGCAGGACATAGCTCCCGTTTAACTCGAAGAAGTCCGGACACTCCCACATGAAGCCCAGATCACCATTAGATTCACCCACTACACTCAGAAACTCCCAGTATCCCATATCCAATGACCTGTACAGCAGTACCCTGCCCCTCTGCTCACTCTCTACCATTTGTCCATTTGCCTTGCTACCCATGACGACATAGTAGTAGCTTCCATGTTTCCATACTTTAGGGTCCCGGAAATCTGGAGAGTTATTGGGCGAAAACGATATAACTGGATTTTTCTTTTTGTATTTGTTGAAAATAATACCGTTGTTGCTGAACGCTAAGTACTGCGTCTCGTTAGCGAACGTTTCATTTATTTTTATGTGAGCAGTGTACATTAGAACTAATGTCCCGTCTATTTCAATCGCGCTGCCTGAGAAACACTGTTCCGTCTCCGGTAGCAATGCAACTGGCTCTTGTGTCCACGTCACTAGATCCTTGCTTACCACGTGTCCCCAGTGAATGGAACCCGTCGACGTGTCTAGAGGGTAATATTGATAAAACAGTTGATAATTATCTTTGAAGTAAGAAAATCCATTAGGATCGTTCATCCAGCCGACTGGGGGAGCTACATGGTAGAGCAATCTGTACCTGCTAATGATGTTTGGTTTGGTGGTGGTAATGTAAGTTTCCACCGCAGTCTTGGCAGCAATTTCGGCTTCTGTTTCTTTCAGGTCACACGTCAGAGCTGTCGCGAACAAACTTAGCAGCACTATGTATAACTGTAGCACTTCCATGGTTGATAGGTATGTCCTCGTGTGGTGAACTATGTTTATATACCGGTAATTATAAGTACTGATTGCATTTCGAGTGCCACATGTAGAGTGTTTTGTTTTTTAACTAGTACCTACATGTTGTACCTGAGTATGTGATCGTGTATCGATGTTGCGTTGCAAAAATATCTTCTATCCTGGGCAGGTGTATTTGACAGTTTTGTCATACATGCAAACCTCGTTGGTCTAGTGGTTGCAAGCCCTTTTGCTGAGCATAAGATCCTGGGTTCGATTCCTAGGTCAAGCAAAGTGTTATTGGGTTTTTCTATCTGGAATTTCTCAGGCAACTCGGAGCCTGGATTTGTGCCAGGTTGATGTCAAAAGTAAGTAGAAGTAGTAGATAACCCTAGCTAGCCTTTTCTTCTGCCCCTCAGATCAACCAACCCAATTTTTTACAAAATCAACCATTTATGTAATAAATTCATGTATACAAAATGTTGTCAGCCCAAACACAATGTTACAATTGTCTTCATGTTTCAAAGCTACTCTTGCAATTTAAATAACAAACGCTAGTTGCATTTATATTAAAGCGAAATATCATAACAGTCATGAGCAGAATGTCGAGTGGATGGCGTTATATGATGCGATTCAAGCTCATTTAAAATGTGGCGGCATCTACAACGCCACATGCGAACTACGCATCACCATGACGTCACGCAAAATTCTGCATCGCGCAAGCAGTGTTTACCGCGCGACGAGTATAGACATCAATCGTCGGGCAGTTGCCCACCAGACACAAAACTCGTTTGATCGGAGGATCCTCCCTTTTCTATGGAGGATGAGTGAACTTTACACCCTGTTCCTCATACCTCTATAAAAACGTTAGGTCCGCCTGTCCCTTAAATTATCATGAACATCCCACGAAATGGGGCGACCAAAGGATTATGCTAAGAACTAGATAAATTACCTCGATCGAGCTAAACTACCTCAGATAATCTCCAGAACTACCAGCCGGATTTCAAAAAATCTTTTTGCATTCGATAGAATTCCAAAAAAATTCCTCGCCATCAAACGTAAAAGTTTGGCGAGTTTAGAATTAAGTAACACCTCTGTATTAAAATATCAATAAATAAAAAAAAAAAAAAAAAAAAAAAAAAAAAAAAAGCCCAATTCTTAAAGAATTAGCGAGCACAAGCTAGTACGAGTACATTAATAAACATAAAACAGTATACGTTTGCCGCGGTCGGTTCGTCGATGGGTGACCACCCATGACATATCGACGACAAAACTATAAATAGTCTCAACTGTCACAACTAACCGTAAAATAAATGAACCGATTAGTTGCCAATTGCATCTGTTCCCCATCGATTGGGAACCCTTTGTCCCCAAACGATCCAATGGAAATCCATTTTCGGATTACCGACGGATGGTTAATCTGACCCTTCAAGTTTATTAAAACTTTCAATATGAATTAAGTTTTTAATGATCCAGCACCTAAATTACGTAACACACTTTCAATCACAATCTGAATAATTTTGAAGATTATTGCTAATCCATTGCTTCAAATGTTAAAAATGTATCTTCTCAACAACGTAAATAACGCAATGAACGTTGACGAACTGTCAAAATGAAAGCTACTGTTAGTGTGATACGCAATTATCCCGCAGGAACGGGATCAATTATTAACTTCGGCCATCAATCGTTCTTATATCCTATCTAAGAGTCACAATAACAACTAATCATGTTTATATGAATTGTTCCGTCTAACATGACTCTGTATCCAAATAGCGAAAACAGTCAAGTGTCACAGATGGTGCAGGCATGCCCCGAATTCATAACTTATGTTACCCTGGTAACTTGGAGAAATACATCACATACATGAGTTATGAATTCATAAAGGAAAAATCGTCTACGATTGCAATATTTGTAAATATTTATTTATTTATTTAACAGTTTATGTACACACATATAAATAGACAAGAGGAAAGGAACAGAAAAATACGTACAAAGGTGATGCTTATTTCTAAATAAATCTCTTCCAGCATACCTGCGATATGTGAAATATGTGAGCACCATGTATATATTATCAACATAATTATCTGTCATTGCTTAATTTTTTATATTTTTTACCTATTGAGTATAGTAATTTTATTCTAGCTATATAATAAATATATACAAAATATTTTAAATCAGTAGTTACGGAGTTTCTCGCCCGTTCTCCTCCATACGAAGCTACTCGTTCCTTTTGAAAGGGGGAAATAGAATCAATTATATTTTCTTTTACATTTTGACGTTTAAAAATTGCCTTTGGCCTACTTGCAACAAATTATTTGATATAACAAATACAAAATTATTTACAAAAATCTGCCTGAATGCATTGTTGGTCTAGTATTCACTCGACACTGGACCTAGCCAAAGTGTTATAGGATTTTAAATCGGGATGCGAATTTCTCAGTGTAGCCAGGAGTCTGGTCCTGTGCTGTGCCTGTTCGTTTAATGGATGAATGGAGGAATAGATTCTTCTCCATAGGTACCTACTACACTTTGGAATGGGCATCTAGCTTCATCTTTCTGACTGCCCGACCCATTGACAATTCAAAAGTGCCTGTTATAGATGCTTTGAGTTTGAGTTCACTAATGGAGCACATTCACGTGTAGTTAGAACTGTGTCCAACTACGTCCGCTGACTTTTGTATTTTTATCCCAAATTGCCCAACAAAATGGGTGATCTCCTTTCACGTGGACGAAGGCGCGGGCTCATTGGGCCTGCGTGGTAGATTAGGGACGAACGGCACTCCCTCTCACAGAGAGGACACCTAACTCCCAGCAGTGAGTGGGAAAATTATAGGCTGATTATAAAATAATTTTCAAACACCCTTTATAAGCGATACATAACTCATGCGTATGAGAATACGCCTGTCATGTGCGGATGGATGAACCACTAAGACAGCTACTCCAGATATTTCCAACGGTGAATACCAAGTATGATTCAACGATACTTCACATAAGTACATAGTACGAGGGGAAATACTGGCGTAATAACGTAACTAATATAACTATTAACCTGTACCGGCTTTGCTCGAGCAATGTACAAAAAAAGAATTTAAAAAAATAATTATGAATGATGATGGATGATGTTTAAAAATTCCTAATGAACTTTCTGAATAATTGTGAAAACCACACGTGAAATTCATCGAGCTGTTTCTGTGTTTGAAATTTTGTTTCCAAAACTGTAAACAAATGTGTGTATTTGAAAAAAAAAACCGTTAATAAAACCAACACTGTATAAGATTATAAGTCAAATGAAACCTCTGATAATTCCCATTTTGCGCTCCTATAAATATTATTGAACTCTAATATATCTAATGATTGCGCCTCTTTTTGTAACCTCAAATAATTCCTACTACCTCAAGTACTTCCTAAACCCATTTGGTCAGGGTCTAGTCTTACTAGGGTACCTTAGTTACTGCGACCAAATGTGAGAAAAGGGTAGAAAGTTAAAACAGGCTCAATTATTCAAAAAAGTGTACATCATTAGAAGGTGATTAAGTTTCTAGAGGTTCAGATAAATATTTCCCTTAACAATTTAACGATAACTTTGCACCTGTAAATTGCCCGAAGTGCAGCTAATTATAACAATTGGCTACTCTCTACGTGTCGCAGGTTCGAGACCCTCACGGAACAAATAGGTATTTTTATGGCCTCCAGAGAGTTGTTTCGGGGTATGTCTGTTAGACCCACGAGGCAGGACAATTTTTTTAATGAGGTGCATCGCCTTTTTAACGAAAAAATGGAATAACCTTGTTTTCAATGTCTTCACCATTGAAACAGTTGGGATCTTATCTACTTACATTATTTGTATGACAGTAGCATTCACGTTTTATAGGTATTTCAAATAGATACTTTTCAAGAAGATATTGCAAGTCACTAGATTTGCTCAATATTACTTATTTAAGAAATATATTATATTAATTCGGATTCGCTTTTTTAAATAGAATCTTATTTTAATCGATTTCTGTAAAAAATCTCACCGTGAGAAGGTGATAAAATGAGGTGGAATGGCACCTCAGCTCAGCCTAGTTTTCAGGGTTCGATCCACAGGTCGGTCAGTAAGGCGGTTCTCACACGACGCCACGCACCGACGCGGCAGGCGGTGAAGCAGATCTCACATCGCATTGGCTTGTAATCCGTTGATGCCTAACGCGAGTACACCGTCCGACCATACGGACGAGCGGTGCACGCGCCGCCTGCGTCCCTCCGCGCAGAACAACGAGCGGTAGTGCTGCGCTTGGCACACGAAACACCGCACAGCGCGGGTCACTGTGGTGGGAAAAGGGGGTGTGTTGCAGTTCTTTGAACGCGGGCAGGCGCGCTCGCCGCCAATGTGCGCGGCGCACCGCTAGAAACCCATCCGTGCACGCAGGCGCGCTCACCGCCTCTCCGCGCGGCGCACCGTCACAATATCCGTGTGAAAACCGCCTGAGTGAGCTTTTCCATTTTCAGGGGAATAATAAAATAAAGAAGAATTTAATATATTTCAACTCAAAAGCGGCGTATAACGAATCATCTTTCAGAGCCAACTGAATGAAAATTATAAGAAACCACTTGGCGTCTGCTTCCTTCTAACATATTAGCTCTGAACATAATTAATTACTACAAAATTAACATAGCGAGTATATGTAATTGCGAGGCCCTGTAATTTGGGGTCTTTTCGACTCCGCCCTAAATTCAGAATGATTTTTTAGGTCGAGAAAATTGGAAGGAAGTTTTTAATAATTCTAGGTGTAAAAAGGCAAATATATCATAGACCGACCACAAATAAATTGAGAGCAGGATGACAAAAAAAAAAACACTGCTATATCAGGGTTTTTTTTTTTTTGGGTGGGAAATCATCAAATGACTCCTCCCGGTCTGGGCAGAGCGAGAGGGAGTGTCAGACTTTTACTGACTAAAACCCACCCGTGTTCCTTCCGTTGCCTATGTGCTGGGGCCGCGATATCCCTTTCAGACAAACCCGCGACCCCAGCAGATATCAGGGTTGACTTACACTCTGGCTCCTCCTTCTATATCCTATAATAAAAAAAAATACTGGCATTTTAACTTCTACATGGTGCTTCATAATGAGACTTCAATTCAATTAATCTGACTAGCCTTTTCCCAACTATCTTGGGGTCGGCTTCCAGTCTAACCGGATGCAGCTGAATACCAACGAATTGAAAAAGACTTCAATCCAAAAGTCATAATTAACATCCATATGTACTTCGAAAACCTGATGCTAACTCCCAAACTAGGCGTGGGCCTGTATTGGCCATGATATGATTTATACTGGACATAGGCCTCTCACCAATCGCATGTCATTCTGACTCCTACGTCACAGGAACTTACACCAAGTTTAGGAGTCAGAGTATTTAATTATTGATCTTTGTTTGCCTTCTATGTTTTAGTCTTAAATGCATTATCAGTCTATAATGTTCCCATTGCTGGGACAAAAGCCTCCTCTCATCGAGAAGGAGTGGGCTTGTAATCCACATGATGTCACATGTCTCCAATTTTTTAAGTGAAATTTTCTTTAGCATCGTTGTGATTTGAAAGTCGATGAAACGAAAAAGCGTCAGTAAAAAGAGACGGACACATAAATTCATAAGATTTAACGTGGGAGAAAATGAGATAGGAAGCTCTTTGTGCTCTGCTTCGTACCCCCTCCACTCGTGTTTACCAAGGCATAGTGGGAGTTTGCTTGGGCCTCAGCGTTGTACGTGTGCGCGCATGCGTAGTACAAAGCTTGAGAAAAGGCATCACAACAACCGTGGTGAAATTTTTTAAGGTTTCACTTCTACCACGTGTGAATTGCACACATGTTTTTTTTTTTTTGGTTCTACGACATGCCGGTTTCCTCACGATGTTTTCTGTCACTGTTTTGAGAGCAGTGGTGATGAAATTATGTACACAAAATTAAGCGCATGCCTGGGTTTGAACCCACGACCACGACTCGTAAGTAGGGGTCGTACGTTAACAGCTTTTGGTGAAATAAAGTTTATTTTTTATTTATTCGTCTAGATTCTCGGTAAAGGCTCTTGCAGATTAGCGTGACTTTCCGCGCGACACGACAACGGTAATTTTTCTAACTAGAAGTTTTCTTATAAATTGTTTTGTTAGAGTCGCGTCGCACCGGTCTGTACGATGCTTAACTCTCCACCAAGGAAATTCCATTTTTTTTACTTTCGTTAAAATAAAAAGTTGACATTATACACCCGGATCGGATATGTTTACAATGTTGCACTAACAATGAACTTAATAAAAATAGGTTTCATAAAAATAATCTGCTAATGTTCGTAAACAATAGATAACATTGACGTAATTATTGACATTGATATTTACGGAAAAAACTTACGACCTTTAGACCCGAAATTAAATGTTTGAAGAATATGTGTTACCTACTTACGCATACCTACTTTTTTGCGGTAGTGACATGTTAAAATACTTTTTAAAAACTTATCCAAATTGTTGATTTATTGGTAACTAGCTACAACCCGCGGCTTCACCCACATAAGTCTCGATCCCGTGATAATATCGGGATAAAAAGTATTCCATATCCTAACCCTGATCATAGTCTAATCATGTGCCAAATTTCATCTAAATCCGTTCAGCCGTTTTAGCGTGAAAGCGAAACAAATAAACAAACTCATTTTCGCATTTTTTATATTAGTTAGGATTCTAGTTCTTATCATCTACCTAATTGAAACTTACGAAATAAAAGTTAAGACAATAATTATTATGCTCGTTTTCACTAGCACTAAGCGACACCTAAGTGAATGCCTTAATATTATTGCACTGTTGAACTTTAAAGTCTCGGCGGTGAGCTGAGCGTTCAAATTCCCATTGTGCGATTTAATTTAAGTGTCGCCCAGTGTTAGTGAAAACAGGCGTTATTGTTCCTGTGTAGGCTTTTTTCAAACACTAAGTAGCAACTTTAGTTTCAGATTCAATCAATCTGCTTAGCCTTTTCCCAACTATGTTGGGGTCGGCTTCCAGTCTAACCGGATGCAGCTGAATACCAGTATTTTACATGGAGCGACTGCCTATCTGACCTCCACAACCCAGTAACTGGGTAATACAATACTCCTTGGTAAAACTGGTTGTCAGACTTTGAGGCTTCTGACGACCCGTAACGACTGTCAAAGATCCATGAATGACAGCCGGGACCAACGGCAAGCGTAGCTTATCCCGATGGATCGACCCGTGCAACTGATAATACTTAGCCACGAGCTCCTCCAACTTTAGTTTCACATTAATCCACGAAAATAAATCCCTAATAACCAATGTTATTAGACATGTTAAAATTATAATTTTAACAATTTAATGTACATATTCTATATTTTTTTTATATTTATTCTGTTTAAATATTTGCACGCCAGTCCATGGTGAAACATTTATGATCATAACTCTATTAATAAGACTGAATAATAATGTACCTAAGGTTTATTTAAATCCGTTTTTCCAATTGATGTTATTTCCACTTAACAAACTTCAACTATTATTAGTGTAAATAAAGTTGATTTTAGACTGACTAGTACTGTTGAAAAAGTCATAAAAAAGTTGTAGCGCAAACTGAACCTTATTTGTAAGCATTACAGTACCTCTACCATGAGTTGCCATCGAAAACTTACTCGCTAGCGTAAGCGTATTAACACGTTCAATGCCGGGACGCCTCCTGGAGGGTTCACCTAGTCGCTTATGGGATGCCGGGAACCCTCGCGGAGGGCTCATTGTAAATGTAGGCTTTTCTTAGCGAATACAGCATAAACCGTGAAAATAAAATCTGATGTAAATTTTAACAAGATTTATTAGTTTATCACAAAAAATTTAAAATGTTGGAAAAAGACCCCCTGAACACATTTTTTTACGTCGTTTTACAGTGTTTTATAATATGGTTTTAAACCTAATGCCGTTGACCGTCCGCGATGGTTAACTTTAGCGAAAACGTAATGCCGGTGACCCTCCTGGAGGGTTCACTTCCAACATGTATGGTGGCATGGCGTATGAGCTTTATGAAAAGAGGGTGGAGTCGGAAGTGTTAACGTGGATCAAAAAGATTTCGATAATGCTCGCACCATGAGTTTTACGGAGTCTTACACAGGCGGTAAGGTAAGCTCGATAGATCGTGAATGTTTTGTTTCTTTCTTTCTCAGTAATAAGAAGAGAGAAGGGCTTATATGATCAAAACGTAGTGGTATCACTATGGTAACAATGTTATGACAGTCAATATCATGAAACAATCCGACTAAATAAAAAGGTTGGCGGTTAGTGAATTACTTACGGTATTTAGGGGTTGTTGAATTTTTATTCCTTATAATAATTATGTACGTCTATTCAATTTGTAATTTCTTTGATGATGTGTGATTTGCGGCGTTTTTTATTTAAATTTAAAATGAACTATGTTTACAATCAGACAGCTGGATTGGCACAATGTCGGTATCAACATAAACGGCGAGTTCTTGAACCATCTTCGCTTCGCAGATGACATGTTTTGGTGCACATGCAGAAGTCACGAGATAAGGAGAGCCAAAAATGCGATCTTCAAATGAATGCTGAAAAAAAATGTCTATTAAGTAACAGCATAAGAGTACCAACGGTGATTACAAGACACACCAATCGCATACGTAGACAATTGTGTTTATCTCGGGCAAAGCATATCATTTAATAAAGCTACTGAAAATGAAATAGATCGCAGGATAAAGAGTGCATGGAGAAGATATTGCTCGTTGAAAGAGGTATTTAAAACACGCATCCCTATTCGCCTGAAAAAGAAAGCTATGGAAACCATTATATTACCTACTCTACGGTTGTCAAAGTTGGACACTAACAAAGGCAGTTATAAAAAACTTCAAGCCTTCCAACGATATTGCTCGTTGGGAGGCTTGAGAGGAGTATATTAGGAATTTAACTCCGAGACCGAAAAAGAAGCAAAGACATACGACTATGCACTAAAATAATAGATGCTGTGGAACTAGCTAGCAAGTTGAAATGGCGATTGGCAGGACACGTAGCCAGAGCCCCAGATGGAAGCTGGAATGAGCGGGTTCTCCATTGGTACCCTCGCGATGCACCACGCACCCGAGGCAGAGCCAGTTGCCGGTGGTTCTTCGTACGGGCAGAGGGCAGGTGCCTACTACTATTCATACTGCTGACGGTAGCCGTGCTGCACATTGCTTGCGCACGCTGCCAAGGTCTCGAAGGCCTAACAACTTGCGGCCTACCCCGCGAGCCTGTGCTGACAGGCCTCCATGCGCCACCGACACTACCTGTCGGTCTCACGAGGGCCGTCCGACCTGCCGCTGGGCCTGCGCTGAGCAGGTCCCCCCACGTCTGCCACGTGTTGCCAAGGACGGTACCCTTCCTTCACATGTTCTGTTCCGAGCACTATCACAATAAGTATATTATTGTGATAGTGCTCGGAACAGAACATGTGACTCAGTGACTTACCCGCGACCTAGCCGTGTTAAGACTTGTGCAGACCAGCGCGACTTGTCGCACGACGCGACACGAACAATACAATTTCTAAGAAAACTTCACAGTATAACAATAACCCGTGTCGCGTCGCGCGACAAGTCGCGCTGGTCTGCACAAACCTTTATACCTAGTTAAAATAATTATATGTATGAACTTATCCTAGTGTTTCAATTACCCAACCTACCTATCAGTTAGCTGCCTGCGCAGCCTGCCTGCAAAGCTCTAGCCGTTACTGTGACCGACCTCACTTGGACTAGAATAGCCCAAGACAAACGAATGGCGAAAGATGGAGGAGGCCTTCGCCCTTAAATGGGCACCCATATTATATCAATTGAAAAACATTGCGTATCTAATTTATTTTATTTTACTTAATCTGTTAAATCAATTTATTTATTTAATAATCTATTCTTGTTCATCTCATTATTGTTAATAAAAAATGAATAATATAAATGTACTTTAAGGGAGATAAAAGGCTTAAATAAATAAAATTAAATGTTTACAATAATATAATATTTTGTAAAGGAACTTATTATATTTTTTTCTTGAAATTCACGGTGTGCACGTCGTTGGTCTCCAAATTTATTATTTTGACTTTAAAAGACTCAAAAACGTATATAATTTTAATGTAAACATGTTTCACACCTCAAAATGCTAGTGAGCTACGTAACTACTATCGCAAGCGTATTTTTCGATAGCGTCTGTCTACTTTGTGACTCATGGTGCCGTTTTGCATGGTGACAGCTGAAAACGTTAGTGATTATCGAATAGATTACGTTAGGTTTCTTACCTATCGAAATCTATAGTGCTCTTGGTACGAATTTTAATTCTTTCTGTGACCGGTAGGGGCTCTGTACAATATATTTTCATATAAATCATTGACGGAGACGCTAGCGAGTTTTGACATTATCGAAATCTATTTGATTCACGTTATTACGCTAGCGTATTTAACGCTAGCGAGTAAGTTTTCGATGGCAACTCATGGTAGAGGCTCAGTTGTCTTTCCTAAAACTCGTGTTTGTTTACATGTTTGGCAAATAATTTGCGAACGCAGATTACCGTGTTTTACAGCAAATAAATAAATTCTATCCTAACAGTTCCACCCTCTGATATCCCTTCCTCTTCTAACATATTCCGACCATTAAAGCACTTATTGAAAAACTTTTGTTTTAATTGAATTTTCTCGTTGACACTTGAAATCCATTAAATAGCCTCTGTTCCATCGTAAATGTTCTCAAACGCTGATCAGATATAGGTAGGTGGATTTAAAAATAAGATCTAAGGATTAGCATCCTACTTGCATAACACATGATCAATCACAATCGGTTTAATTTTGACAGTTCAACAACATTCATTGTATTATTTAAGTTGTTAAGTAGACAAAATTTGCGAACATATGAAGCAATGGATGAGCAATATCCTTCAAAATGGTTTGGTTATGCAACACGTTTTCTTCTTCCATTCCGGTTCCATTCAGTCTCCATCCAACATTTATAAGCGTCACTCTTTTAGTCACATGCATTTCCTCTCTCATCATATCCGATTACTCCGTAAATTGTGGACCGATTTTGAAAATTATTTTTTTGTATGAAAGGGTATGCTCCCGGATTGGTCCCATATAAATTTTATTAACTTTGCTTGGATAGTTTTTGAGTAAGCTTAAAAAATACGTATTTTTCCCACTTAGTATATGTGGATAATATGATAATAACTTCCTGTGACTGTTTAATAACAGCACACCACACACACAACCACCACACACAAACAACACACACACAACAACACAACACAACAACAACACTAACACTAACACTAACACTAACACACACAACACAACACGCACGTAACACTTTTTAGTTGTGGTAATCCACAACTAAAAAGTGAAAAAAAAAACGAAAATTCAAAACCAAAGACTTCCGAAATTAGAGTTATTTTTCACTTTGTAGGGTTTTTTTTTCGGAAGTCGGTTGTTTTTTTTTTTGGAAAAAAGTTTGTTCTTACTCAATATATACTCGTACATAGACAAAATTGATTGATTACCCTCGGCACTTGCTTCAAAAACGGTAAAGGAAAACATCGTGAGGAAACCGGCATTCCTGAGAGATTTTTCTCGACGGCATGTGAAGTCAAGTCAGAGGCCCATGGGCGGCATAAAAACTCTGACACCAGGACAGTCCCTAACCACACGAAAACAAAAGAAAGAAAGACCCCATGGCATGAGATACCGTCGTATTGGAACTCACCTTGCGTTAAAAATATGAGAGATATCTACCCCGTGATTAAATATGCATCATACTCTTAACTTTATTACAATAAATATCGATACCATAATCAATCAATCAATCAATCTGCCGATGTCGGCTTCCTGTGTAACCAGATGCAGTTGAAGCAGTATTTTACATGGAGCGACTGCCTATCTGACCTCCACAACCCAGTTACTGAGTAGTGTACCCCTTGGAAAGACTGGTTGTCAGACTTTCGAGTTTACTCGTAACGACTGTCAAAGATCCACGAATTACACCGCCGGGACCAACGGCTTATCATGCATTCCGAGGCACGGAGGAGTCGACCCATTAGTCAAAGACATTTATGTATAGGTACCTACTGTATCAGCACTTTGTAAACGTCAAAAAAAGACAGTATTTATGTCTGACCGTTTCGAGAAACTCATAGGTTGTGGTCGTTTATCATTTCTTCTCTCCAAAAAAAAGGTTAGAAATCTTCCTTGATCGCAATTCCTTTCATTTTGACAGTTCAGCCTCTCCCTCCGCCTCACTCGTTATTTACGTTGCTCAGCGGACTAAGTTTTTAAGACCTATGAAGCAATACATTAGGAAATTCCTTCAAAACCGCTCGATTGTGATTGATAGTGTGTTACGCAATAGGGATGTTGACTGGGAAAAAAAAAACTATTTAGTCCGTCAGTCAGGTAATAAAAAGACATTAGATACATATTTTATGCTTTACCATAATAATAAAAAAAAAGTTTAGATAAAACGCATTAAAGTTCGGGAGTGGGGTCTCGCTACGTCACAAGTCGGTGTAAAATCTACCGGGGAGTGACGTCATGCCATATTTTAACAATTTATTGCCGTAATCTTTTGCTCGAGGCCTTTGGATCTTTTGAGGAGCTCGTGGCTATGCCGCATGGGTCGATCCATCAGGTTAAGCTACGCTTGCTGGGGTTGGTCCGTGGATGGGTGACCATCTTTACATACCGAGGCTCCTCCGTGCCTCGGAAAGCACGTTAACCCGTTGGTCCCGGCTGTCATTCCTGGATCTTTCACAGTCGTTAAGAGTCGTCAGAAGCCCGAAAGTCTGACACCAGTCGTACCAAGGGGTATCGTATTAGGTACCCAATTACTGGGTTGTGGAGGTCAGATAGGCAGTTGCTCCATGTAAAATACTGCCATTCACCTGCATCCGGTTAGACTGGAAGCCGACCCCAACATAGTTGGGAAAAGGCTAGGCAGATTGATTGCCGCAATCATTTGATTACCTACGTAAAAAAAATATACGTGTCCAATATTTTTTAATAACCTACCTGACGGACAAAAAAAAATGTTTGCCAACATCCCTATTAATTAAGATGCTGCTTTGATTTATGTGTGTGTTCCCCTGTCTTGAATAAATTTTTAGATCATTGTGTAAAGTTCTTCTTCATTTTACCATTTATATCCCCAATTAGGTACCATAAACCTCCCACCCATCTTAGGTCCAAAAACTGGTAGATGTTTTTACCAATTCAGTCATAGCTTTTAAATAGGCACCTTCAAAAATTCATAAATATTTTGAAAAGATTTTAAAGGAGACTTGGCCAACTCTTCTTTAGAAAAATTAAAACTCCCTATTAAGTTTTTGTTATTATTGTACCATTTTCTCTTGAATATTTTAGGGTCAAACAGCAAACAAGAGTATAAAATATTAATTAATTTATTACTTATAATTATTACACAATTTCTCAGACACAACTGTCTTACAATCAATTATTATCGCGTAACGCTAAGGTCGACCTCTTCTCCGCTGGAATCAGGTCATGGCGGCTACCAAGAAAATGATTGTAAACAATTGCAAATAAATCTAAATATATCACAGGCTTATCAATACTTAGTATTAAATGCACAGCCGGAAGTTACGTGCCATCCGAGTCTTCCGGCTGATGTTATCCTTGATTGATCATAGATACGCGTAGCCTCGATCAAAGGTCATTCGGACATGACCTAAGTACATGTCACACCCCCACTTTTATTTGTAATCGGTTGGCAACAGGTGGCTCACCTGGTAGAGAGTGGTAACTGATACCTGCAAAACTATAGCTTGCAGACGCATTGCCAACTTTTGGGTAAACGTTCAAAAGTCGAATGTATTTCTGATTTCACTGACACTATTACACTTCAAACAGAAATACAGATTTGTTATTTTGTGGGATAAATAAGTATGGTTGTAGCAATTCCCCAGCGAGCCATTTTCTAAGTGTCTCTGCTACTTCTTCTTCATAAATTCTGTAGATAGCTTTGGCCAGGATCTTACTTATGTGTATCATCCAGATACAGTCGTTAATATTGCGGAAAACGTTTTATTTAAAACTTTTATCAACGAATAAAATCAAAAGTTATTTTCAGTTTATTGAACCAGTTAAAACCAGTTTCTCCTTCAAAATGTTATAGAAAATGTATAATCACTCATATATGTGTGCAGAGAGTTTAGCACTTCATCGTTTAGTAGTCTAGGAGCGTCGATAGCCCAGAGATAATCCAAATGATTGAACTTCTCGTCAGGAACCAGGAACATTTCACGTTTTGAAGGTAGCTTATTATAAAGTTCCAGCACATCCTTCTCACTTGACAACAAGTCATTTTTAGACCAAAATAACTTGATAGGTACAGTAACCTTACTCAGGTCATATTCGGGAGGCGAGCCAGCTCCATAGATCCTCCAATTGTTCAAATATCCATAATCAAACTGCTCGAATTTACCAGAAAGTATTTCTTGGGAGAAATGAACAGCTGTTTTCCACGATGTTCCTGTACCCAAATGCGCCAGGAAAACCGGTAGGAGGGTCTTATTGAACTGCTTCTCGTTAAAGCCGCACAAGTAGAATACCATATTCTTGCAAATTAAGGAATCCATGTTCTCCCCGTTACACGTGCTTGATATCTTACCCAGCGCTGAATTTTTTGGGATGAATTCATAAGCTCCTTGCAACCCGTCTATGTATGCTAGGTTGCTGGCAATTGGTGCCATAGACTTCAATGGCGACTTCATATCTGATAGATACACAACAGGAGCCAACGCAAATCCAGCTGACAATATATCGTTATATTCTGGCCTTAACGTCAGCATGGCGAAGAGAATAGTAGTCCCCATCGAATGTCCAATGTAGGTTATCTTAGTATCTACACCTTTAGTCTCCATAATGTAGTCTATGATCGCAGGAACATCATACAAAGCTACTTCGTGCCAAGAGAAGTCCCAATAAGCTTGTGAATTCGATTTGAACCAAACATGATCTTTGGAATAGCGGTTTCCTCTTATGTTGGACATCCAAACGTCATAGCCAGCATCAGCCAAGACATAGGCAAGTCCTTTTCCAGGACCATTCATGATCCAGTCAGCAGAGCTTGCAAATAAGCCATGTTGAAGGAGAACCGTTTTCATTGGCACTCCTTTGCCATGTCTGGAGCGAGGAATCCTGTGTAGGTTGAGAACGTAGCCTTGGGATATGACGGTGTGGGTCTCACATATGTATCCGTTTCTTGTGATTATTCCAGGTACCGATAGAAAAACGTCAGGGTTTTCCAGCACAGAAAAAGTGTCGACGCCAGGGTTGTAAGACGATGGGTCTATGAGGTTCATTCCATTCTCTTGAATATCGTCCACGTAATTGATCAAATTGTCTTTGATCATCTGCTGCTGTTCTTCAACGTAGTTATCGACGGAACCCTTCATGTTGACGGCATCGTTGTAGATAGTCTTGACATTATCACTTTGTTCTTTAAAAAAGGTGTTGAACGACGGAACGAAGGACCACGACTTTGGTGTAACCGCGGTTACACTTAGGACCAGAAAAATTAAGACGCGCATTCTGATGAGGTTCAGTACAGACTGTGCGCAACACGGAGTAGCTTCGCTAATATACTAGGAGCACGCTAATGACCCCGGAGATGAGGTTAAAACGTCACACGATAACATTTTATTGTATGTTATTAAAAAATTACCCGTGTCATTTTATCTACAATTGAATATTCCACAGAACTGTTATTGCAAGATGGGTTTAATTATAAAAAGTTTTATATTATGAGCGGTTCGTCACCACTTCGGGTAGAGATAAGAGCGGTATTTGCTAGGTACTTAAAGGAATTTTGTGTGTCATAGCTAGATTATGAGATGAAGACAGTGCTTACCCTGGTCCTTATTATTTATTTAAGCATTCCTGTATGAATCATGGTTCACAAGTAAACGTGGGTTTAAAGGGTGAATGGGCAAAGTTTTAGTGGATTTTGTCGGGCCACATTTATTGCATGTAGAATGGGCTAGGATTTCATAAGTGGGATATTAATAGTGTCATCGCGACGGCAAATCGGTGGGAAAAACTTGCGGTCAATTTGTTAGAAAGAATTCTAAGTCGTAAAAGTCAATGGACAGGCCGATTTAGAGGGCTGTGATTGCGGCTGACTTTTGAATGTTTGTCTAAAAAGATATTAATTTTAAAATGTTCCAAGTATCATCAACGTTCTTACGCCTTGTTTCCTTACTTTGAAGCATTTACTTGTAATTAAACAAATCATGTCTTTCACGCATTATACCCCAGATATCACGCTTATGATCCCTGACATTTATTGTTATTATTATCTGTACACAAATAAATAAAATTGAAGTGTCTGTTTGTAATGTCAAAATAACAGCTTTTTGCTAAATGCATGTGAAAGTATATTAGAACTTATAAGAAAAAAACAATTATTACATTTATATCTGTCGGTTTGTTTGTTTGTTAATCTACGAAACGGCTAGACCGGTTTTGACGGGACTACCACTGGCAGATAGCTGATGTGATAAGGAGTAAGTAAGGCTACTATTATTTTAGAAAAAAAAATTGGGTCCACGCGTGCAGCGGGTGGAGTTAGTTTACGATAAGTCTGTTTTGTCCCACTACAGTGTTAATGGTAAAAACTACACTAGACGCTATTCTCCTGACACTTATTTATCATAGTGAAGTGCGGAAACTGTTGTTAAAATATTATTTAAATTTATTTTATTTATTTATTTATTTATAACATCTTAAACTATCATTACAGGGTTTACCCTAATGCGACAGCTAAGAACCTAAACTAATATTACTTACAACCAAATTAGAAAAAAAATAAAACTAACAACATTATTAAAATTAAATAAAAATAAAATTAAACACAAAAACAGCATTACATAATTACTATCAAAACATAGTAAAAAATAAATTAAATATAAATAATTAATAAAATATAAATATATATTATATATTTGAACAGCATAGTATCAGAAAGGTCAATCAATCTGCCTAGCCTTTTCCCAACTATGTTGGGGTCGGTTTCCAGTCTAATCTGATGCAGCTGAATACCAGTATTTTCCATGGAGCGACTTCCTATCTGACCTCCACAACCCAGGAACTGGGTAAAACTTAGACCCCTTGGTAACACTGGTTGTCAGACTTTCGGGTTTCTGACGATCCGTAACGACTGTCAAAGATCTGCAAATGACAGCCGGGACCAACGGCTTAACTTGCTTTCCGAGGCACGGAGGAGTCTCGGTATGTAAAGATGGTCACCCATCCACAGACCAATCCCGGCAAGCGTAGCTTAACATGATGGATCGACCAGAGGTGGTCATATTTAAGGGTGTGGTACAACCAACAAACTCTGAACAACTTTCTCCTTCGGATATTGATGAAATTTGGAACACTGGTAGACCATGACCTGGAATAGGACATAGGACGTTCCCGTGGGATAATTTCCGAGATGCACGCGGGCGAAGCCGCTGGCAAAAGCTAGTTTACTTATAAATTAATATGAACAGAGCGTCTGTCTGTTGGCTTCTGTTTCTATAATCGGTGTATTTTTAAGGTAAACTTATTTTAATGCAGCTTACTACATCAGTAAGGACGTTCATTGGGACATGCTCCAGCATACTAAATAGTCATCAAGAAATTTTCTCTACACTTACGGACCAATCAGTACCTAGGAGTACTTCCTCTAAAGTAGTAAAAGTAACATTAAAAACGGTTAGAAAATATGGTTTCAATTATTATTTGAAATTACCTAGGTACCTAAGTACTTTACGCAAATACCGCAATGAATGTTGTTGAACTGTCAAAATGAAAGCCATTCCTACTGTAAGTGTGTTACGCAATCACCCCGCGGTTCTGCTCACACCCCTACAAGCAAGTCATAATAAGTCACGACAAGACTCACAAGATAACAAATTACGAACACATGTTATTAATTTATTACTCCTCGTTTCTCATTATTAGCAATAAATGGAACATTCACACCAGCTCTGTTATAATTAGTTTTATCAGTGGCGTCGCTAGTTGTAAAGGGGCCCCGTACCAAAATTGGCTGGGGGCCCTTTTACCCGACTGCAGCGAAATCCAAACGGAGAGTAATTTTATTTATAAAATAGCATCCTGATTCGGATAACATAATAAGTCATTGTAATTTTACTAAAAAAATGCAAGAGCTAGCTAGTAAATTTGTGCATCTTGTCTCAGATAGGTAAAGTATTAATTGTAATTTTACTAACAGAATCTACGAGCGGACGATTTTTTGAATTATCAGTCTCTTATCAATAGGAATTTGAAGTTGTGGATAACATTTTACGAATTTTTGTTGCCTCACGTCGTCATCGGGGGGCCTGTAGCTCAGGGGCCCCTCATCATTGATACGGCTGATTATGGCGGAAGGTACGCCCCTGAGTTTTATTAATATTAACACCGGATATAATTAGCGTTACTCCGCTCGCTTTTATTAGCTAATATATTATTATAATTATCTGATTTTAATAAAGAAATGCTTCGTTGTTCTGTTGATCGCAAGCGCTACCACTGAGCATGAGGTCCTGGGCTCGATTCCCAGGTCGCGCAAAGTGTTTTTTGGGTTTTTCAATCACGTCACCTGTTTGTGCGGAATAAACAATTTTTCTTTCTTTCTTTTCCTTACCCTTCGGAGATTTAAGGCTGATAAGATAGGCTGTTTAATGAAGGACATATAATTACGAGGGCCACACTGAAAGTTTTTAGAACTGGCCACTTGTAAACGATATAATAAAAAAATAAAATAAAATTTTTAAATTGGAACTCTTTGCCAATATTATTGTGTATTTATTTTATTCATTTGTCATTTGTTTACGATTTGGCGGCAAATTTAAAATTTGTCTGTGTCACGTCAGCATGAATTTAAGGCGAAAAAATTTTCGTACAAGTATTTTTTATGACTTACGATGTCATTTAAGTCAACAAGAATGTTATGATAGACATCAATTGGCCTTTCACGATGAAGCCCCATCTCGTGCCACTGTTTACAACTGGTTTAATGAGTATTATGTATACGTGGTCGCACTAATCTCACCGATAATCTGCGTGAAGAACGGCCTTCTGCGGCGACGACTGAAGATAACATCAGTGTTGTGCGGTTTATGATAGAGACTGACAAAAGAATGACTTATCAGCAGATTCGGACAAGCTAAGGCATCTTTATGAGTCAAGTGCACAAAATCCTCCATGAACATTTAGCGGTGAGGAAGCTTTGTGCCCGGTGGATACCTCATAATTTGACAGAGGCCCAAAAAATCCGAGTGTAGAGTGGTACACTAACAATTATTGTTTGCCACTTGTCTTTTCGTTGTTCGGGAGAAACGACCTTGCAGTGGGATCCTCCTTCACTACGTCAACGCCTCGTCCCACACCGCCAAGCAAACAATCGACTTCTTGGCGACGTCAGACGTGGAATTACTGGGTACCCGCCCTATAGCCCCGACCTTGCGATTTTTATTTATTTCTGAAAATAAAAGAAAAACTTCGAGGAAAACGTTTTATGGACGCCGAGGAAGCAGTGGCTGCGTTGCAACATGCCGTCGAAGAGGACCCCTAAGGACGTGGGGGCAAAGTGCTTTTCTCAGTGGTTCCATCGGATGCAGCGATGTTTTGATGTAAATGGACACTATTTTAAAAAGATATAATAAAACTAATAACTTGCTAGTTTGTTCAGTTTTTGATTTTCTAAAAACTTTCAGTGTCACCCTCGTATATAACTAATGTACACATACAAAATATTGTAAAACATTTTAAAAAGTACCGGTGGAGTGTCTTGCCCATTCTTCTCCATACGAAAACTACCTTTTGGAAGGGGCGACTAGAATCAATTCTATTTTTTTGTAAATGTTGACGTTCTAAAGTGCCTTACAAGGGCCTATTTGTAATACCTAGATGATTTGACTTTGACTTTGAACTGGACATGCCTGTATTCCCTGAAGGGTCAGACAAACGAGTATTGCACCCAAATTACGCCAAATACGCAATACCGCAATACCGGGTGAGCCTATTGCTATGTACCGGACACCATGGTATAATAATATACTTCGCCAGGTACAGGCATTCCGAGACACAGTGGTCACGTGGATGACACAAGTCACGTCATCACATCTGTGTTACCAGAAGTTTGTAATAATAACTCCCCAACCATCATTATTACCTGAGCGAATCCTATAAAACAATGAGGTTTTTATTAACAATTACTTTGGTTTATGTTTAAATTGAATTGTTTCGTTTGATTAGACACACGAAACAACAATTTAAATGCTTTGTACATATTTTTTAACAGAATGGTGGCTGAAAATCTTTCGTTAATCGTAGTGTCATAGTTTTGTTGCATTAAAGTGGCAACGGGATAGTAACGTAAGCATGTGATAGTCCCGGAATGCCAGACCTTGTTTTATTAGACCATGCCGGACACTTTAATATACGTAATCTATAGTCTTCGGGATGCATCTGAAAAATTCTTGTGTACCTACCAATTTTATTTATAAATAATTCGTTATGATATCTTTTTAGGGTTCCGTACCTCAAAAGGAAAAAACGGAATCCTTATAAGATCACTTTGTTGTCTGTCTGTCTGTCAAGACCTTTTGTCTCAGGAACGCGTGGAGGTATCAAGCTGAAATTCATATCAAATACTCAAGTCTACTGTCCCTTGGTATTGTGAAAAAATTAACTTCAACTTCTAAGCCAACGCAATCAAAAGATACAGCCGTTTATGCTGCAAATTTTCGACACTCGCAAGGGAATCAAAACCTACAGGTTACTTCCCGTGAACTCAGAATCTTGAAAGGTACGAAGTCTTATAGCATAAATATAGGAAAAATTGCGAAAAGCATACATTTTTTGTTACATCAAATAATAAAAATAAATTTAAACTTACTATCCCTTTCCTCATGAACGCGTAGAGACTTTTACATATATACCTACAGGTGTGTACGGAACCCTCGGTGCGCGAGTCCGACTCGCAGTTGGCCGGTTTTTTTATTTTATTTTTCTTTTTATTGTCTCCTCTCAATCAGGGCACCTGCCATCTTATCTCTTCACCACCCTTAGTTGACTGGTGGTTGGTGGTTGGTGGACTGGAATGCCTAAGACATTAAGTCCGCCTTTGTACCTTAATGTGTGCTTAGTGTGTTTGTATGTTTGTTTGTAATGGATTAACTCAAAAAATGCTTGTCCGATTTAAACAATTCTTTCACCTCTACATTATCATCGAGTAACATGGCCTGTATTTTATCGACTTCCACGTGAACAAAGTCGCGGGCAGAAGCTAGTAATAAATAAATTCATAATGAAAACACCGAATGCATTATTTTTCCTACGTAAATACCTACTTAACTCTTGTCATTTATCCAAGGATAGGAACAGACATAACTATTCAAGTAAGATTGGCAGCCATAATTATAAATAACGAACACTAAAGATGCTTTACGATTAACAGGAACTACCAACTCATCCTTACATCTGTATTGTAGTGGAAAATTCATGTTAAAGTACCACATCACATAGATACTTCCGTGGGTTTATTATTATTGGCGCACCGAGCTTATTGCGTTCGTTTTAGTTATGCAATTCATATGTAAGACATTTAAGGATTCAATGTATACATCATAAACTTTAGAAACACGATTACTTGTAGTTCCCTGATAGAAAAAAAAACCAAAGTGATCTCTAAAAAACAACATAAACCCTTAGTACCTACGGCGTCAATACTTCCCGGATGGTCATTCGTTTTTTAATAGTAATTAACAAAACTGCATGTTTTCGATAGCGTCGGTATATATTTTACATCTTTTAAATGTGTATTTGTTTTAATAATACGAAAGAAATACCTAAATTAGCGCGCGAACCGCCCATTCTTTATCTCGCTCTATCCCTTTCATTAGCGGAATAAGCTCGGTGCGCCCGTAACTAATTGAAAGGGAACAGTACCATTAATAAGCGTCTTAAGACGCGATTCGATCAGGAAATACATGTATGACTATGTGTTGTGGTGTGTTTTGTCATTTACTCGAACGTATTAATTTGCTATAAATTACGCGTAAAATTGTGATAATTTGGCGAATGACTAAGATTGTACCTTATCAATAGTAGTAGTACTGTACAGTCACCAATATTATACTACTTACATATATTATATTTAAGAGGTATTTGTGAGTTTGCATGTAGGGGGAAATCTTCGGAACTACCTACTGGTTCGATACCGAAAATTGTTTCACTATTGTGAAGCTACAGTATTTCCGAGTGTCATAGGATATATTTTATGTTAAAACAAGAATATTCACGCGGAAGAAGTCGCTAGTGATTTATAACTTTTATAAGTGTGCGTTAAACTGAACTAATTCTTCAGGAGAATGAATAAGGCTATAGTTTATAGTTTACGTAGCATATTTCTTAATTTTGCTTTTATTGTTCACTATTTATATCTTCCGGGAACAAATTGATATAATGATTGATTGATTGATTGATTACTGTTCTTCGTAGTTTGTGTTCTCACATTGATTGTTACTTTAGGTTATTAAATAATTGGTTTTATTGTTATTTCCTTCTAGAACAGATCCAAGAATAGGTATCTACCAAAATGTTGTGAGTTCATTTGTTTCCAGGAATTATATCAGTAAACCTACTTCATGTTTTTTATAATTGTTGTTGTTAAAAGATACTAAATCTGTCAACGACTGGAAACGGGACTTTCGCAAAAACAAAATTAATGCGTTTTGTTTTATCATTCAATATGTTGGACGAACATCAAGAATATTACTTGATAATTATTATAGCTTGGTAAAAAAGAGTGGAAAGAATGAGGGCGCCACTATCACACTTAGGTCACTTCGAATGGGAAATAAATTCTTAAAATAAATGTGCAACAAAAAACGCTGCTTGTGGATGACTCAAATCAAAGTAGTGCCGTCATCAAAACATTTAGTTTCATTTGTCACCACGTCAGACTCTTTGAAGTCAACCTGCACGCTTGCATGACCACAGTAGAAGCGAGTTTTGTTTGTCGACAGAACAATAGACAAAATAACAGATAAACAATCACAATCTGTCATTTTGTCTATTCTTCCGTCGACAAAACCCGTTTCTATGGTTGTCATGCTACGCGTGCTGTTGGTAAGGTACTAATTATTCCTTGTTTTCAACCGCAACCAGTGAAGAAATAAAAACTTTTTACAAAAAAGAAACACCGACTTCCGAAAAAAAACACTACAAAGTGAAAAATTCCTCCCGCGCCGAAGGCTGGTCGCCGCTGAGATTGGTCGCCATGACAGAAATTCGGTCTAGAAGACAATTAATACTTTACGGAATGCAATACATAAATGAATATAATATAAACAGTAGGTATATACCTACCTACTTGTTAACAGTAAGGTAATTCTAGAAACGTAACTTCTGATCTTGTCTACCAATAGTCAGTAACCGGCATTTGGGTAGGGAGCGTATTGACGGCCGTCCAGGGCGCCAAACTTGAAGGGGCGCCCTACGCGAACCACCGACCTTTTATTTCTCTAACTTTTCAGCTATTTAACTCTTACTCTCTTTTTTTACCCGACTGCACGACAGCAAAGACACGGTTATGTTTTTCTCTAACTTTTCTATACGAGTACAAGAGTACAAGTCAAAAAAGTTTAGGTAAGTAAGTAGCTTACTATTTTTATATGGATGTGCCAAAAAAAATTGACTTGAGCTCGCTCTTGCACCATACGTTCTCCGAAGTCTCAAAAAAAATTGCATAAAAGAAATCCTAAGTTTTCCGTGGCGGGGTGTTAAAATTGTTGAGCTCGCTTCGCTCGCTCTTGAATCCTGCATTTTCTTATTCTTAAAAGTTTACAACATGAGTCGACAAAGTTAGTGAACGAATTAACATATCCGAGGAGGGTACAAATATTTTCGAGCTCGCTACGCTCGCTCTTGCATCCTGCATTCTCCCTTTTCTGCATGTTGTAAAACTTATAAAACTGTATCAAGGCACAGGAACAAAAGCCCGGGGCGCCGCCGGTATTGCTAAAACCGACACTGCGATTATGTAACTAAGAACTACTAATAAACACGTACCGTCTTATTACAAAAAACTGCATAAGTAATGGTTTAAACCAAGACTAAAAGGTCTTGGATTGTTACGGTAACAAAGCTAGTACCAGCCTCAAAATGTGTCCCGATTACAAAACGAAGACCAATCGAGGATCAGTTAGTACCAAAGAAGGTTCATGGTTCAAATAATATCCACAGATAAGAAACAAAAATGGCATTATTTCATTCGTTCCTCAGAGTAATAAGATTCGTTCACGCAGGCTTTATTTGAAGCAACGTTCTGTTTCTCTAAATGTTGATATTGTAATAACACTTGAAATGCTTAAATAATTATTTATCAATACCAAAATATGTCTATTGTTTTTTGTTTAGGTTACAATATATTGAACAAGCAAAACTTGTACTTTTTATGCGCTTTTTATAATCAAGTTGTCATTATTTTTAACATCTATGTTGAGGTTTCTTTTGTGAACGAAACGTTAGTTGGTAAAAAGCTGTCAAGTTGACTGAATAAACGTGAGTGACGTTTCTCTTGGGAAAAACAACTCGAAAGGACATATTTTATTAATGATAATTCCTGAATATTATCAATTCCACTAATCGAACCTGAAATATCCATTGAAAAACATCCAGAGATTCGGCTATGGACGCTGGGCGCTCGTGAGCTTGCTAGACAACCTCTAGCGTGAAGTGCACCGACTTACATACGGCGGCGGCGCGCGTAATTTTAAAAGCATGTTTATGTTACGTCTTTTACATATTAATAAATAAATGCACTTCTTATTTGTATTCATTGTTCTTAATATACCTAACTGTAAAGCTCAATACACACACAAGGCGGGTGCGTATCGGGCGGGGGTCGGTACGGTACGGTGAGTGAGACGCCGTATCACCGTACCGTACCGAAAGGGCGTTCAAACTACCGTTCTTGGATCGCGACGCTGCACGCTGTTACGACACAGAGGTACGGTACAGACAAAAAAACAAATTTCTTATATAGTTTGTATAACATTTAATGAAGAAAATCCATTTCTATTAATACATAACTGACCCCATCAGCATTTACTTTCTTTACTCTTAAATGAGTTCATTCTATTGGTCCAATTACTGTAGGAAAATTAGCAATACTGGGGAACTTCATAATGCTTTTCTCCTGTTTATTTAGAGTAAAAGGCATTTTTATAAATCTTCAGGACATCTGCTACGTTTTTACATGTTTTTTTGACAACTGGTTGAGACACACCATATAAATCAGCTGTATAGTCTTGAATCTACGAATAAAACAATAATATTAGTATATTATTATTGGATTTTGTCTAATATTAGGTTAGCATTGACCAAGGCTAGGTACTTACATACTTAATGGCGAGCCCATTTGCGTAATGCGCAAACCACTTGCACTTCAGGATTCAATGGGCATCCTCGAGGGTCGTGGGATAAATCCTCACGTAAAACATCCACAATTTTTTCTCCAAAATGTTTTGTGAACCTATACATATTATTCTAAAATCTTCGTCACTCAATTCAAAAGGATTCACACGATGTTGGTGTTTGTAAGATCTCCGAAAAATTTCCAGCGTATCCAAATCTTCCAAATCCATCAAGTGAATCATAATAATATAATTTTTTACAATTTTTATAAAAATTGACAAACAATATTAATCAACGCAAACGTCAAATAAATTAGTACCAAAGATAAACTAGGGGACTCGGCGGACTAACTTTAGTACCATATATAGTTCTGAAACGACTGATAAACTTCATTTTATAATAACGTTTTAATTAGTCATGGTACTAAAGCTAGTACTAATCCCAGCATCAAATTTAGACCGTGTTTTGGAATAAGACGGGTAATGTTTACAAACAAAATCTAGTTACTTTTTACAGCATGCCGTGTACCTACTTAGAGGCATTAATTAGGTACGATGGGTCATTCATATCTTACACTTCATTTGCACACGGGGTTAGCTCTGGGCAAAGTTTTATATCTATTGCCGTGACCCCAGCGCTCAGCTCGTGTCGTGTATCGGGTCATGCAATGAAATAAAAACAAAAAACGAATATAGTCTAAGTTTTCACTTTTCAGTCGTATCACCTACGACTGAGGCGGCACGAAAACATTTGATCGTATTTATCCGACTGGGGCGCAGCCGGTCAATAGGTTTAATTAAAACTTCACTAAGGTTTAAAATATCTGTCACGTTGGTCTTAAAGCAAAAATCAACTGGAAGTTTTATGATGCATGACATTCAACCTTACAGTGGTAACGCAATTACAAGGTCAAATAAACCTAGTTAGGTAAACCTACAAACTACGTGATACCTATATAATTGTTATTAGTTTAATCATTAATAAGTGCCAATTTCACCAAACTGAATGCGATCACCACCTCTAAACTGAATTCAAGAGCAGTCAGTGTGTCCTTAGAGATTAATTAAGATGTTGGTGTATGACCTGTATCTGCGTATTAAAACGCCCTTGCAAGTAAATGAGTATAATAATACTTACTCAATTCATTGAATAGGTAGGTAAATATGTAGGTATCAAGATTGCTTTTTTATTAGGTCAATCCGAAGTTTACAAAACGGGATTCCCAAATATCTATATAAGTAATTTAAATATTAAATAATAGGGTTATCAAAACGATAACCCTATTTAATTTGAAAATATCTTAATAAGTAAGTATCTTTTTCAGAAAACATTAATTTTTTTTTATTTTCTAAAAAAACATCCCTATAGTCGACAAGTCCGGAGAAATGACAAAGCCGGACAAAGCCGGAAGCGAGCTCGAAAATGTTACCATTCGCCTCGTATAAGTTGATCAATTTGTTCATACAATTTAAACTTTTTACAAAAAAAAACAACCGACTTCCGAAAAATAAACACTACAAAGTGAAAAATAACTTTAATTTCGGAAGTCGGTGTCTTTGGTTTTGAATTTATTATATAAGTTATTTTTAAAGAAAGAAAGAAAGAAAAATGTTTATTTGGACACAGTTCGTGAAACACAAAATACAAAATAAAAAAGTGACAATAATACGAGTAGTGTGTGCCTCACGGCTGCGCTAAAAAGGTTCATTTCAGCATTAATGCCAGACAGATGCTGTGCTTTTTCACTTTGTAGTGTTTTTTTTTCGGAAGTCGGTTGTTTTTTTTTGTAAAAAGTTTTTATTTTTCACTTTTTAATTGTGGTACCTACCCCACACAAAGTCGAATACCACTACCTGCTATGTAAATAACAGTCACAGGAAGTTATCATCTTAATATCAACCACATATACTAAGTGGGAAAAATACGTATTATTCAAGCTTACTCAAAAACTATCCCAGCAAAGTTAATAAAATTTATATGGGACCAATCCGGGAGCATACCCTTTCAAACAAAAAAAAGAATTTTCAAAATCGGTCCACAAATAACGGAGAAATCGACGGACACACTTACATTTTAAAAAAAACACATACGCGTCGAATAATTATAACCTCCTCCTTTTTGGAAGCCGGTTAAAAATAGGAATAACTTTGGCCACTGATGTAAGTCATGCAGAAAAATAGGCTGCAAGAGAGAGCGATGCAAGTTTGAAAAACTTTGCACCCCGATTCGGAGAGTTAAATTCGCTTTAGACAGTTCACTTTTCTGGATAAGTGCAGACATGGAAGTTCCTTTGACGATTTATCCAGAAAAGTTCTTGACTGTAAGAACGAGCTCGAAAATTTTAGCTCCCCGCCTTGGTTAAGTTCGACTCTCTTTTGACCATTTCGTAGCATGAATGGTCAAATTGGCCTAAGCTAAATATTTTTCAAGTTGAAGAAAGCTTTCTAAAATCAAGTGTTATTTAAGTACCTATCGTTATTAATTTTAGTCCTATCGCAAAAGACAGAGCTCTGAAAAGGCCTCCAAACTGGAGCACAGCAACGGTGCTACATAAGTAGTTAAGTCCCTACCTATATTTTTACGATTTACGACCTAGCTGCGAACAAAGGGTCTGGTTTGAGTCAGAAACCAATCGGGAATAGGTAGGTACCCTAAATAAGCAATGTGAGATGACGTAATAAAACAGAGGCATATCAGTTACGTCCCTATTTAGGAATGCAGGTGCATAGGTAGGTAGCATTATAAGTCACCTTGACAGGTTTGAAGGTAAATAAATTGCACATCAAAGTGCAATCGATAAGTTGCTACTTACTTCGTTGGAAGTAGAACCACTTGAATGATTACCTACACTAGTTTACAAATTTAATTTATTTTTTATCTACCTCGAAAGAAATGTACCTACCTACCTTGGTATATGTTTGTGTGGTGTGTTATCGTAGGTACCTATTCTATTCTATTCTTTAATATGGCAAGCAAAGCCGATGTCGACTATTCTGCCAATGTCTAAAGTGAGTTGGAAAAGCAAGTGTGTATTGAGATAAAATAAAATTTACAAGTAGAATGTTAAAAGAAACTTCAATGATGAATTGTTGAAATGTAGATCTTGTAGGGTTAGTATTGGACTGAAACAAACATAAAGATAACATTACATAAATATTATAATTGTTAAAACATTTAATTATACACCACATCCACACAGACAGGATATTTGGGGGAAAAAGAACAAAAAAATTATAATTTAATATTATTGTGACGGATGAAAATCATCAGCGCCACAAGCAGTTCTGGAGAGGAATATGTTAAAAGGGAAGGGAAATTAATAGGAAGAGGGATCTTGAATTTAAGGAGACGGCTATACAAATTTAGGGGCGGGATGTTGTTAGGACATTCAAAAAATATGTGATCCAGGGTGCCTTCCGCCAACCCGCACTCGCAGAGAGAGGAGTCACGGACATGGATCTTGTGTAAAAAAACGGGAGTGCAACAAAAACCTAAGCGGATTCTACAAAGAACAGAAATAACAGTTTTCGATACTTTTTTGTGACCGAAAAACCAAGGTTTCGGTTTTATGGTCGGTTGTACTGCATAAAAAAAACTGCCTTTCTTTTTACTGGACATATTCCACTGCTCCTGCCAGGAACATTGCAGATTCCGTTTTGGAAGGGACAATAGATCATAACCCTGATATGTATTGTGTGTGAGATCTGACGATGAAGATGAACAAGCATCTTTAGCCAAAGCATCAACACATTCGTTACCCTTAATGCCACAATGACTGGGTATCCAAACTAACTGAACATCTCTTTGATTATTAGCGCAGGACAATAAAGAGTTTTTAATTTTTAAAATAAGGGAGCTGTGCAATTTACTTTTAAAGGGATTTTGGACTAAGGCTTGCAAACAGCTAAGGGAATCTGTAAAAATAACGGCTTTTTCAATATTATGGTGTGACTCTATGAAAAGACAAGCTTCCAATATAGCCACACACTCACCAGTGAATACAGAAGACTCCTTAGGGCATTTAAACTGTAAGATAATTTTGGAGCTTTGGTAATAGACCGCGGCGCCAGTGTGACTACGATCAGTTAATTTCGAAGCATCCGTAAAAAATAATTGAAAACCATTCCATCTCTCTCCCACCACCGCATTGAAAGCCAAATTCGCTGACGGAGATTTTTTGGATATTCCAATATCAAAGAAAATTTTAGGGATATAACATAAAACTTCATAAGCAAAATTAAAAAGGGGTAATCTGGGATACTGGATGATCGGGCTTAATAAATTTTGAATTAATCGAAAGGATTTTAGGATTAAGGGGATTTCTTTATTCTTCCAGTAATTTGAGATTCTGCATATGGCATCTAACTCGTTCATTCTGTTTATAAGAGGATGGGAGGATCTACATATTAGTCTAGACACGAAACGGGAGGCTAGATATTGCCGTCTAAGGGCTAGTGGAGGTTCAGCACATTCGACCTGCAATGCGTTAATGGGAGAGGACTTCATACAACCTGAGATGATTCGAAGGCACTTGGACTGAACTCCATCCAGCCCAGCCAAAGCACCTTTGTTGCAAGGAATCATAAGATATGTTCCATAGTCTAAAACGCTACGAACTAAGGCATTATAAACTAATTTCATGGTGTAGGGGTGAGCACCCCACCAAACACCCGCAAGAACTTTTAAAATTGAAATAATTCTTTCACATTTTTGCATTAGAAAATTTATGTGATGTTTGCCAGTTAATTTTGTATCTAAAATAACTCCTAAAAATTTAACTTTATTAACTATTGGAATATTGTGGCTTAAAATGTTTACTGAAATATGAGGGATGAGTCTTTTGCGAGAGAAAATAACTGCCGAACTTTTTGGTGCAGACAACGACAGTCCGTGGCTTAAAAGCCACTGGTTCAAAGAATCCAGAGAGAGGCACAAAGATGACGCAGCGTCAACTATGGAGGAATCTGTCACATACAGAACAATGTCATCGGCGTATTGTAACATCTGGCAATCGTTATTTAAGCAGGATCCAATATCAGCCGTGTATAAATTGTAAAGTATAGGACTGAGGACATAGCCTTGTGGGAGTCCCTTCCATGTCTGCCGTTCATCAAACTCCTCACCCTGGACTCTCAGAACCAATGAGCGGGACAACAGAAGTTCACATATGCATTGTATCATCTTAACCGGAAGACTCAGCTGTTGCAGTTTTTGCCTGAGTACGGGAAGAAGTACATTGTCATACGCAGCGGAGATGTCAAGGAAGGAGGCAACAACGGATTCGTTTCTAGAGAAAGCTAAGCGGATATCCGTAATTAAGATGCCAACACTATCCATTGTACTGAGACCTTTCCTGAAACCAAATTGGTGATTCGGCAGTAAGTCTCTCGATTCGACTATCCACTCGAGACGATTTTTAATAAGGTGCTCTAGCAATTTGGCTAGGACTGAAGATAAAGCAATTGGCCTAAGGCCATTCGGATCATCCACATGTTTACCTGGTTTCAACAGAGGAATAATAATTTGTAATTTCCACTGGTCTGGGACCCAACCATGAATATAGCAAAAATTTAAAATATTTAAAAAGTAGAATTTCGCCTTTTCGCTAGAATGAGTTATAAAAGAATACGGCACACCATCAATACCAGGAGCTGAGTCCCGGACATGTTTGAGTACCACATTCAATTCCTCTAAAGTAAATGGCGCATCGAAAGGATCCTCTGCTACATTATGTAGGGGCGCGTTTTGACATTCAGATGAGAGTGGAACATAAGCTGGTGCTATTTTGTCAAAGAAAAGTTCAGCTGTTTCCCTAGTTATTGGCGAAGAGATTGATGGGGAACATCCACGTCTAAACCTATTTATATTTTTCCAGACAACTGAAACTGGAGTAGAGGGAGATAAGGAGGTGCAAAACTTAACCCAACCTGTACGTTTCTTTTTACGAAGAAAACGTTTGCTTCTGGCATTAAGCTGTAGGTAAGCCAACAGATTTTCAGTGCTCATATCTGTATTGTAACACACCTCAGCCTCGTCCCTATCCCTAATCGCCGAAGTGCATTCTGGATCCCACCACGGAGGTGAAGGGATTTTATTACGAGCACTATTTTTCAATGGGAAGCAGGAATCTGCACTGGAGGTGATAGCTTTTATAAAACCCTCATAACAGCTCTTGGCATGGCAGTGACCAGAAGGATCTGAAAAATTCGAATTTAAATTTGGAAGAACATCAATTTTCTCCTCCAATAATGATCCAAATTTTGTCCAATCTGGTTTGGACAGGTTATATTTCAAAAGTGGAGGGGAAGTTTTTTCTAAATAAGATTTATTAACCAAGGATATAACTATAGGGTAATGGTCACTCCCATGCGACAAGGTTGTGCATTCCCAGTGAGTTGAAGCTGCTAACTCAACCGAACAAAATGTAAGGTCTACGCAACTCTTTTGTTGTCCTGGAAGAGATCGGCGTGTTGAGCATCCGTCGTTTAAAATGCAAAGATCCAAGTCATCCAAAAGATCCACTAGAGCTACACCAAAGGCATCACAGCGTTCAGACCCCCATCGATAATGGTGGCAGTTAAAGTCGCCCATGACCAGTATTGGACCATGAACACTAGCAAAAATATCTTTTAAAATTATAAAAAAATCATGGTGCGCATGTGCAATATAGATGGAAAACACTGTGATGCCCTCGATCCTCCCCGCTGCAATGCTCATATCACCCGCAAGTGAAGGCAAAGTAAAGGGTGACAGTGGGACCCGGTTGTTGACTAAGAGAGCCGACCCTCCATAGCCATCCGATCTGTCACATCTGAGAACATTGAAATGTGGCATACGAAAGCTAAGACTTGGAGTAAGCCAAGTCTCAGCTATGGAACATGCCAATGGCTTGTATTTATTTAAAAGAAATATGAGGTCGTGCTTTTTATGCCACACGCTCCTCACATTCCACTGAAGGAAAACTTGGCGAGACGCCATTTCTTATGTCTAAGAGAAGAGTTATAAGTTGGTCGGCAACGTTGGACGGTGATTGGGAATTAGAAGTAGAAGAAGAAATAACGATAGGTAAGAGTTTTATAAGAAGTTCAATAATAGAAGAAGTATTATTATTAGAAGATAGATTATTATGGTTGAGAGCGCAGCCATTAGGCTGTGAAAGTTGGGGGGAACTAATTATCTGCTGATGAGCAGCGTTGTCATAAGACGGGGAAAGAGGGGCATGGGTCTTAGGCTTTAGGGTTACTGTCTTTCGATAAGACTGAGAAATCGGAGTTTTTGTGATGTTGGCATAGTTGCGGGAAGCTGTTGGAATGATTTTGCTAGCCTCAGCATAAGGAATAGATTTCTCAGCCATAACGGTCTTAATAGCCTTCTGTCTACCATGCTCGGGGCATGACCTGCTATTAGCGAAGTGATTACCCGAACATAGAATACAGAAGGCCTCGCCCTCAGAAATGTTGCAACCATCACCTGGGTGATCGTGGCCACACTTACTGCAGCGTGGTTTTGACCTACATACATTTGCCACATGTCCAAATCGACAACACTTGCGACATTGAATGGTGGGATATATGTACTGCTCAACGGGAAGGGATGTGTAACAGCAGAAGATTCTTTTGGGTAAAACTTGTCCATCAAACGTGATGACACAAGTTTCTGTGGGTTTCCACTCATTATCTCCGTCTTTTAGAACTTTCCTATTAATTCTACGAACTTTAAGGATTTGTCCACATCCTGAGGGTACAGATAAATAAGTAATTGCTTCCTCTTCTGATAAATCTGAGGGAACACCTGTTACTACTCCCATCCTTGTGATGTTGAATGTAGGGATAGAGGCAGTATAACTGTACTTGGTTAACAGAGTATTAACCAAGAAAGAGTTGGCATCCTGAGGGGAAGCAAACTCAACAGATACGCGATTTCTACCAACCCTATTAACCCCACCACGAACTATGTTCGCGATGTTGTTGGTCATTAAAAATTTTCCAAAACTAACCGGGTGTAAGGTGGTACCTGAGTTGGGTTGCGATTCTATACGGGATACGTGGACGATGTAAGGAGCTTTATCTATTGCCGAATATTTGCTGCGTCCAATTTGGCTTTTCATTTGTTTGTTTGGGGGGGTAGGTGATAAAATTTCTTCGTTAACGGGACGTTTACGGGAAGATTGACTGGGCTGGGATTGGGGGATTGATAAATCCATCTCTGAAACACTGCATACAACATCCGCGAATTGCGATAGTGGATTTGGGGAGAGAGGCGACGAAATAACTGGAATGTCGGGAGGATCAGGATCGGGGGGTTTATCTTCATCCATCTTGGATAAAAGAGGCGCCTGAGCGGTTAAAATAGGACAATTACAATACAAACCTGTTTACGAACACAAGGACAACACACTTTAACTACAACAAGTCACTAAAATATCAACAATCACTTAAAAACAGTTAAAAATTCTAAACACACGTGCTGACCAAGAACACCGTGGCGAGAATCCCGTAGGTACCTAAAAGTGTGAGCAGAAATATTCTATCGCGTCAACTCACGTCACATTGTTTACTAAAGTCAAATATATTTTTTTCAACTAGGTACCTACCTACCCTACATGGTGATTTCAGTTTAGATGATATATTCATTTAATCGATTCAAATATCTTGTTTCAAATTAAATTAAAATGTCAAGAAAGGGTAAACAAAGATCGTGCGGATCGTTTTTTGCTACTTTTGTGGACTGTTTATATTTTGAAAAAACCCGACTGCACAAACAAATTACTGAAAATAGAAAAACAATTTTTTGTAAGGTATTGCAGGCTTAAACCAATAACCTGTAAATATGTATATAGCTAGCTCTTATTGAACCGCTTTTAGGTACTTAATGCAGTGTATTAAACACGGGTGCTTTTTACTTTATATTTCCGTACTAGTGCGATAATGTGCGCCTCAGATAACTATTTATTAGTCGGAGTAATAACATGGCAGTATGGAATTAGTACATAAGTACTATCATGGCAGCATGGAATTTGTATTTAATTAAAATTGACTTTGGTGAAGCTTTATAAAACAAAAGCAGGTTTTTCTAAAAAGGCAGGTCAGTAAGGTCAATGCCAACAAAACTGGTCGGTATCATTGTACTTTTACTAATTGCTTCAATAATTAAAAGTTAATAACAACAAGTCTGTTTGTCCTCGCAAGTGTGTCCTCACGTTTCATACGACGTTTTTTAACGTCGTATGAAACGCGTGTGCATTGATCACTACACAGCAGACTTGTATCATAATGTACTATTAAAAAAAACCTTCCTCTCCGTTTTTTTGTATAAGTATGTAATTGCTGATTCAAACAGATTTTTTTAACTGTGGAAAATGAGCTATACCTAGGAATCAGACGCATGACACAAAAGGGTGGAGAGGAGATACCTATATTCAGCAGTGGATGGCAAAGGCTGCCCGTGGACATGTGTCATTTGATAACGATAATGAGATGAGCGGAACTTATGTCGTGGTAGGTATGTGTGTGTACCTCGTTTTGTAGATGGACATGCATCTTAAACCCAAACAAGTATATGCCAAGAGTAGAGGCCCGATGACCTGGTGAAGATCGCAGAATTCCGCTGTATGCGAGTGAAGTGCGAAGTGCAGGATCGGTCGTTGTGACGTTGCTTATTCCCCAGGCCGTGAACGTCTTTCGGCTGAACAAAGATAACGATAATAGGCGCAGTGATGGGCAATCCCGGTCACATGATGGGTAACTAACTCTAAACCAAATAAAACGAACCGCCTAAGGAGATAAAATACGTTTATTTCTTAAAATTTGTCAATAAACCATACGCTGTCGTTACAACCGATATCCTTTACATCTCTTGTATGCATGTCCTTATCTTAGTCAATATACACAACAATATGTACGTTCGCTACATACATTCACAAAACAGAAATGTGGAAAAGGTTTCTTTACAGTCACTGTGATACAGAGGATAGGTAAAACAAAATGTAGGTATACCTAGTTTAACGGTAGCAAGCGCAGTTGCTAAGCATGAGATTACAAGTTAATTTACATCATACACAGTTATATTGGAGTTCTTTATCCAGCAATGGGTCATTTTAGGTTAAATAAAAACAATGTTTATGTATGGTAATGAGAAGGGAACGATAATAAGAGATTTATCTGACAGATGAAAATTTGACACAATTCAGTCAGATTTTCGCGCGTATGCAAAGTAAACCTTTTCCACGCCAATATTTCGCGCATACATTGTTTAGACAAGAAATAGTATAGCATTAAATGCCTTATATATATGCCTTATATACTCTAAGTTAAATCTAAAGTCGCCAGGACTTCATCGGTTTATGCTAGCACTTGAGGCCTGGCGTAGTTAAAATCCACATTCAAGAGCTGATATCAATTCCGATAAGGTTTACTGAGAATTAATAGTGGTGACACAGAGATATCGGTATATTTCAAATATTTTTAGAGTGTTGGAATGATAGTGGTTCTTCATGTGTGAATTGAAGCTTAACACGCTACTTTTACACAGAGTACGCCACTAACTACTCAATAATCATCAAATACTTTTCGTTCGCGATAATCCATCAAAGAAATGCCAGCAGAACTTTTTAAAGCAAAAATGTTAAACAAAAACGGATCAACTACTACAAAAGTACCAAATAAAGCGTGGTCGACGTGTCATCGAGAACTATTCTTCCGCCGTTTAGCGCAGTTTGAAACCGCGCTTTACAATGACATGCATCATTACGACAAGCCTCAAGCAGAAAGTGGTTGTTCTAGACATTTTACACATTTGGATAGAGAATCGGATCATATTTTAATTGTTAATAAACTTTTAATGTAGTATAAGTATTAATTACTTAGCAAATAAGTAGCATCTTATTTTTGATGGTAAACAGGGTAAGTTGAAAAACATGTACAATTTATTAGAAGTAGGTACATTTACTTATGAGATTGTAATTTACCATAGCTATCCATCCAAATACGTAAATATCTACAATAATATCAATAAATCAAGTTTCTATACATGTTTTTACAGTAACCCCTATCATTTTCAATGTTGCCCATTGCCATGTACGGGCGCAGAGCGCCAAAAATAATAATGTATGCTTTTCTCCAATTTAATTTAATTTATGTTCAATGCCATCTAGTAGAAGCAAATGGCGTGTCGTTTCACTAAAAGGTAAAATAATCGAAGATCGATAAATATTATATCGAAATTATATCGTCAGATTGATCGACTGTTCGCAGAATAGTCGATACTGTAATCTATTAGTCTGAGTTAAAAAATAAAATTGAAATTGTAAATGTTTCGACTCGATCGAGAAACCGGTGAGTTTTTATCGAATTTCGATATTATAACATTAACAGGGTACGTAAGACAAAATACAAATTTGTTCCATAAGAAAGCCTCTTGCTAAACTATTACAATCCACATGTATACGCATATTTAAATGCTAAATTATAACTAACTGTAGATTTTTTGCGGTTTTTACACTATCTATATAATAATAACATATTACAAACTACTAGTGAATATTACTTTACATATTCAATTACTATATTATTATTTATTTATAATAATTATGTTTATACACCTAAACCGAGGGAGAAATTATTTATTAACGACAAAACAAAAGAATCTTGTTCACTCTAAGTTAAATCACAAGTATATAGTAGGTACTCTTGCCAGCTTAAAGAAAATGTCTTTAATTTTATATTTTTAAATATGTTTGAGATACACCTATAATACGAAATATGTATACCTATATATATTTTCGAGTGTAGATAAATGATTAAGCGATATAGTCAACAGTTCCTTTGTATATTATATGCGTTATGTATCTGTACATGTACATAAATAACGTTAGTTAAATCATAAAAACTCGTCCTAATGTATTTTTATTTTAATTTTTGAGAGGTGCAACGGGCCTGCCGTATGGCGTATCCAATATTGTACATTTGAAAACTCCTGAACTAACTTTGATATAGGTGGATATAGATTTATAGCTACCTGTATTTTTATTGTTTTTACTGTTTTCAAAGTCTTTTTTTTTTGTTGTTTTTTATTCGCGAATGGATGTTACTAGTAGAACATTATCATAGAGGAGTAAATATAGTTTAAAGTGCCTCAAGATACACAAAAAAGAACTTTGAATTAGCCAATCTATTATTATTATTTTCTTAAAATTGATTTTAATAAATTTCAAAACGTTAGTGTATATTTTCCTATACAAAATTTATTTTAATACAATTGTTTTAACTAATAAGCTGTCGGCCGTTGCACCCGCGTTTAAATTCGCTATGATTTTATAACAAACTCTGTTATAATCGCACTATTTCCCTTGTTAGATCGAACAGAGCTTCAAGTATTATTTTGGATTTACTTTAAACTCTGCGCGTCCCTATCAAGGGAAAATATCGTGAAGGTATATAAAATGGTTTTCATATAGTTTTTTACACTAATGCAGTGTCTATACCGACAGGTGTTTCAGACGAGACAAAGATTAGTAACAAATGGAGTGACAGATAAGGAACGGGTGTTACCAATATCATTCTGTTCTGCCAAACGCATCTTCCTTCTGTGGTACATCTGAAATGCGAATATGCGCACTCCATTCACTATCTACTCTGTACTACATATTGTATTAGTCGATAGTACTGAATGTAATAGTGCGTTCTATACCCAATCGACAAGAATGTATCTACATTGTTTATACATTTCTACGAGTTGGACTCGCAGAATACGTGGTAATTTTCTTATATAACCCTGGACTATTGAATATCGATTTGTGAAGAGCGCCTGGGGAACGTCAATTGATGTACAAGAAAATAAGACAACTGGGTCAACAGATCGTTTTGAAGACCGACGGCAATAATCATTTCGTTTTATAAGATTCCGTGTTCGCTTATATTTCTAAATCAATAAATCATTTGACATAAATTCTCGATCCCCAAACTCGATACAAGTAATATTTATACATACATTTAAATATTTCATCAACTTTAACTACTATCATAGCACTCACCTCGGATATAAATGCCAGCCTCAGAAATATTCTGTTTTAATCTCGAGATTCTAGGCTTTACAATGTTAACCTTTGCATATTTGGTGTTTTTAAAGTTAATATAGTCAGTGTAAATTTTTCATATATTATTTAATTTACGAATATTAATTTCTATAGACCCTAACACACATTTCTTTACAAAATACATAATATTTAAGCATGGCAATACTTGAATATTTTCGAAGCTGGCAACCCAGTACTGCGTGCGTAATATACAAAAAAAGAACTCGAGATACGGATCGTTACACACGACAGGTTTGCTCCACAATACAAGGGGTAATCAAGCACAGTCGAGTGAATGAAGCCTCGGTGTTTCTGTATATGAAGATTGACCTCCGAAATTACTGAGCCTAATCTTATATTTCGAGTTCAAGCGCCTGTTTTGACAAAGTTACAGTTATATATATTGATTTTAATATTTTACAAAGTCTTGTTAAAAGGCTCTTACAGTTTTCAAGATATCCAACTAAATATGACCTCAGTGGTCAAGCAGTAGCATCCGTTTATAATTTCAGGTTGAAACCTGCTTAGCTATACAAATATCGCTTAGATACTTGCTATAATATGCAATCTGTGTACAGCACCCGCTTCACAGGGCACGAATGAAGCGTATATATATTTAATATATAGTCAAAATTATATATTTAAACGGCGAAACGTTACCATCGTTACCTCACTCCTTATTCCTTCACCTTAAAGCTCGTTCGCGTCTTACTGAACAAAAGTTTATAACTTAAAGAGTAGAACTTAACACTCGACACTAATACTAAACTGTCTTGTTCAACAACTCAATTGTTCATAGTTCCGTATCACTATTATTGCTACGATATCCTGTGCGTCGACCAATGAGGGAAAGCAAGCTAAGTTACGCCTACCAAGCAATTTATTCAGTTCCAATTTCATCGCAGAAGTGTATATTTCTTAACCTTGAAGCTCATTCTTGGACTGTTTATAAAAAATATGAAAGCAAACAGAAACTTCTAGATAAACTGTCATTTATTACGAATCACGGGTCTCGAAGACCAATTACACATCATCGTACAATATTGCACCAGAGTTCTACAATCAAATAAAAAACTACAGGATCATTGTATTCGGTGGCTCAAGTGGAGCGCTCTGATTGGCTGCTTGTGGGGAGACGTGAGGGGCGCCTCATGGGTCGACGCACGCGCGGGCCGCGTGTGGCGCGAGAGGCGCGTGTGGCGCGCGAGGCGTGTGGCGCGTGGGCGCATGTGGCGCGTGTGGCGCGAGTGGCGCGTGGCGCGTCAGTGCGCGACGCGGCGCGGCGCGGGCCGCACGCGCGCGGCCGGCGAGCCGCGTCAATACGCGCGCCGGTCTTCCAACTCCGACATCTGGAAGTCACAAGCCTGTTATCAGAATTTTACTTTTAAACTCACTAAAGAGTTTTCAATCGTGGAGGATGGCAGAAAAAAGGTCTATATCATACTGTGGGTTTTCAGCAAATCAACAAAAGCAGAGATCTCAATCTGCAAGACATACCCCTTACATAAACCTAATGGCTTTTTGACACTATGCTGGCGGCATGGCCGGCTTTTGCCACTCGACACGTACCCCCGGTTTTTGCCACTCGACACGTACGGCCCGGCTTTTGCCACTCGACACGTACCCCCGGCTTTTGCCACTCGACACGTACCCTCGGCTTTTGCGCCTTCATTTCCTTTGCGATCCTATGCGCGGCATGGCCGGGCGCGCCGCGGCTTGCCCGGCGGCCATGCCACCAGCATAGTGTGTAGGAGCTATTACAAACTTTTTTTCTTTTGAACGTGATCATTACATCTGAACCGCATCGTGTATGTCAATATTTCACAACAATGCTGACACTGACAGCTCTCGAACGCGGTCTAGATATGCCGATTGCGTTCAAGTTCATTCGTAAAATTCGCCGTCAGGTGTCGTCATAGTGTACACTACGCGTTGCTCAAGGTCCGTGTCGCTACAAGTAAGGGTACGCACGTTGGAGTGGCGCGCGCGCTTGTGCGGCGGCGCGGCGGGCGCGTCGCCGTCGGAGATCACGAGCTCGCCGCCCAGCGCGCCCAGCGAGCCGCCGCCGTAGCCGCCGCTGGAACAGACCAACACCGGCGTTAATAACAGGAATAACACCACACAAGGATACAATACAATGGAGGAACAACTTGATGGACCGTCGTCGTGCGCTACAGTGTACGACATGCTCCCCGCACAGGGCAACTCGCATCGTAACAGAACACTTTCGAGTCTTTGAACGAATTCTTAATTTTGTGAATATTTTGTTCGTATTTGTCGATAAATCCATTTTAACTCCTATTCCTAACCAAACACTGCTTAGATTCTGTCGTTGGACGTTGAAAAGCACGGACGCTCCCAATTGTGCTCCGTCAATAGTTATTTATTTATTTATTTATTTATTTTATTTATTTATTATAAGGTAGCTTCACAGCTGACAGTAAGTATAACATTAAAACTATTCTAAACATTACGCCAATTACGAAGTACACAGAAAAATATGCAAAACAGAGAGTGACATAATTATTAATATTTGTAGTGCGTGCGGGCGTGTATATATGCGGTGTAGTGTGTAAATGGTGGTGTTGTGGAGGGTGTAATGGAGGTGGTGTAAATGTGTGTGGAGGTGTGTGTAGGTATGTCTATGTACAATGAATAAACTGACACAGAGTTCACTGGGTATCCGGCGTTTGATGGAGGATGTGGATAATCTCTTTTTTAAGTCTGTTCCGTGTGGTATTGAAGGGGTCCAATGTTGGGAATTTATCATTATATAATGCAGGTAGACGCAAAAATGGTGACATCTTTAGATAATTAGTGGATGCCGATGGTACTGATAACAGAGTGGTATGTCTGGTACGTCTGAGTGGGACGTTAAAGGTTATTCTGCTGAGGAGTTGTGGACAGTCAAATTTATTGTTAAGTATGTCGTATAATAACATCATATCATTCAACTGTCGACGCTCTTCTAGAGTATTAAATTTGTGGTATCGACAGGAGTCCGGGTAATTTGGGATATCCGCTTTAGTTTTGTAATTTAGGTGCTTAATAAATTTTCGTTGGATTGATTCAATTTTATCAATATATTTCACATAAAAAGGTCGCCATATAACACTTGCGGATTCCAGTATGCTCCTAACGTAACAGTAATATAAAGTTTTTAAGGGCCTTACTCTCGTTTAGTACAGTAAAACGGTCACTTGTTTGGCTTGGTTAAAAGGTTTGAAAAAAATATATGTTTGCTATAGATTCATGAACAACATTTATATTATCGGGATTTTTTCGTAAGGTTAATACGTTTGCCTTAAAAAAATATTTACCAAAACGCAATTTTTGGCTAATATCCCTAACTACTTCTAAACAGCTTTGATATTTGGAAATATTTTTACACTGAAAAATTGAAGGTTAGAGTTACTACAGATTTGTCATTTTTTTTTGTAAATCAATCAATATTTACTAAGAAAATATCCCCATCTAGAGATAGAGGTTCAGAGGGGCTCTGTGCGGGCGCGGGCGGCAGTCGTGCGTTAGCACTGAGACGGGACGGCTGTGTCGCTCGTTGCTCCGCTCCGGCTATCGACCGACTATGCGCATACATATGTGTTAGTGCTAATGTTTACGAACTTATTGTATTAGTGTGCGTTTATAGACTAGCTCGCTGCAGAGAGTCCAAACCGATTGTGCGCGTAGGCGGTTTATTGTTGACTATTTTTTTGCAATTATTAATACTTCTTTTAATTTTCATTGACAATTTACAATAAAAACAAATAAATGTATATATAAAATATAACAACATAACATCACGCCTGTATTCCCCGAAGGGTTAGGCAGAGGTGTACCTATAGATCACCCACATTTCGCCAGTTATGTTTAGAAGTTCCATGATATAGGGGGTGAGCCCATTACCATCAACCAGGGACAAATTCGGACTCGGCTGCTATTGAGCAATTTTAGAAAAAATGCAATTTATATCACTTTGCCTGACCCGGGAATCGAACAAAACGGAACGGAAAAAATTAGGACCAAAAGTTTTAACAACACTTTTGCTATAGTTGTAAGCCGAGCGGCGTGCGCGTGTTTCTCTGTCTGTCTCTCTCTCAAAGTCAAAGTCGAAGTCGAAGTCGGAGTCGAAGTCGAAGTCGAAGTCGAAGTTGGAGTCGAAGTCGGAGTCGAAGTCGGAGTCGGAGTCGAAGTCGAAGTCGGAGTCGAAGTCGCAGTTGAAGTCGGAGTCGGAGTCGAAGTCGAAGTTGGAGTCGGAGTCGGAGTCGGAGTCGGAGTCGGAGTCGAAGTCGAAGTCAAAGTTGAAGTAAAGCGAGTGTTTAAGTCGACACGAGTCAAGAGACTTATACTTATATACTTATACTTATACTTCGAGACCAAAAGTTGTAACGACACTTTTTGCTATAGTTGTAAGCTGTGTCGGAGTCGAAGTCGAAATCAAAGTCAAAGTCGGAGTCGAAGTCGTAGTCACAGTCGAAGTCGGAGTCTGAGTCGGAGTCGGCGTCGGTCGGAGTCGGTCGGAGTCAGTCGGAGCCGGTCGGAGTCGGTCGGAGTCCGTCGGAGTCGGTCGGAGTCAGTCGGAGTCGATCGGAGTCGATCGGAGTCGGTCGGAGTCGGTCGGAGTCGGTCGGAGTCGGTCGGAGTCAGTCGGAGCCGGTCGGAGTCGGTCGGAGTCAGTCGGAGTCGATCGGAGTCGGTCGGAGTCGGTCGGAGTCAGTCGGAGTCAGTTGGAGTCGGAGTCGAAGTCGGAGTCGGAGTCGGGGCCGGAGTCAGGGTCAGAGTCGGTCGGAGTCGGTCGGAGTTAGTCGGAGTCGGTCGGAGTCAGTCGGAGTCGGTCGGAGTCGGTCGGAGTCGGTCGGAGTCGGTCGGAGTCAGTCGGAGTCGGTCGGAGTTGATCGGAGTCGGTCGGAGTCGGTCGGAGTTGGTCGGAGTCGATCGGAGTCGGTCGGAGTTAGTCGGAGTCGGTCGTTGTCGGTCGGAGTCAGTCGGAGTCGGTCGGAGTCGGTCGGAGTCGGTCGGAGTCGGTCGGAGTCAGTCGGAGTCGGTCGGAGTCAGTCGGAGTCAGTCGGAGTCGGTCCGAGTTAGTCGGAGTCGGAGTGAGTCGGAGTCAGTCGGAGTCAGTTGGAGTCGGAGTCGAAGTCGGAGTCGGAGTCGGGGCCGGAGTCAGGGTCAGAGTCGGTCGGAGTCGGTCGGAGTCGGTCGGAGTCGGTCGGAGTTAGTCGGAGTCGGTCGGAGTCAGTCGGACTCGGTCGGTGTCGGTCGGAGTCGGTCGGAGTCGGTCGGAGTCAGTCGGAGTCGGTCGGAGTTGGTCGGAGTCGATCGGAGTCAGTCGGAGTCGGTCGGAGTCAGTCGGAGTCGGTCGGAGTCGGTCCGAGTTAGTCGGAGTCGGTCGGAGTCAGTCGGAGTCGGTCGTAGTCGGTCGGAGTCAGTCGGAGTCAGTCGAAGTCGGTCGGAGTCGGAGTCTGAGTCAATCGGAGTCGGAGTCAGTCGGAGTCGGAGTCAGTTGGAGTCGGAGTCAAAGTCTAGAGACCTTAGAGTTTAGAAAAAATTAAGACCAAAAGTTGTAACGATACTTTTTGCTATAGCTGTAAGCCGTGCGGCGTGCGCGTGTTTCTCTGTCTATCTGTCTCTCTCTCATAGAAAGAGGAACTTCGTTCCATCCGGGTGTCCCTTGACACCTCTCAAGTTTTTTTTAATTTCCTCGCACAATGCATAGTAAAACGTTGTATGATACACGTGCGTAAGATAGACACGTGCGGAAGAGAAATCACCTACCTTCCGCACATAAAGCATAAATAACTATTCTGACACTTATTATTTTTATTGGAAAATTTTCTAATTTTTCCTCATGGGTATCGTTTTCTTGGTTTTCGCAGGTGCGGAAGTCGATAGTGATGTCAAAATGAAATTCCAAAATGGCGGCTGCGGACATTTTCAAATATTTTCATCTTGGGTGTCGTTTTCATAGTTTTCTCGGATGATAAAGCCGATAGTGAGGTCAAAATGTAAATCCAAGATATCGGCTGCGAAAATTTTCAAATTTTTCGTCGTGTGTATCGTTTTCATGGACTCCGAACGTTGGGGATGTATCTCACAACAAGTTACCCAATTATATAAGTTAGGTACCTATTTACCTTCTTAGCTACTAATTGTTTACATACTTTTAACTCAACCCACGAATTTTTTTTTTTTTTAAGTCAGCCTGTTTAGTGTGGATCTTTGTAGGGAAGGTGCGTATTTACGCAACCAGGTTTTTATACTAGGTATTTACTTGCAAGTACGCCGACCAAGTGCCGACCAGAGAAATACTCGCAAGACTTCAAAGTATTTTGCTCCGTCTACGCTCGACGCGATTCTGCTCCTTATTTATATTCAGTTACCGATCAATGTTCTATGCAAGTATTTTTACTTTAAAGGTTTGGAAGTTTTTTTTTCTGTAGAAACGGTTCTGCTCCTTATTTATATTAGATTACGAATCAATGTTCTATGCAAGTATTTTTTCTTCCAACAAGGCTTGGGAACTTTATCAAAGTATTTTACTCGGCTACTCGCTCCGTCGACGCGACAGCGACAGCGACGATCCTTATTGGTACGTCTACGCTCGACGCGATTCTGCTCCTTATTTATATTCAGTTACAGAACAATGTCCTATGAAAGTATATTTTACTTTTTATGTTTGGAAGTATTTTTTTGTAAACGCGATTATGCTCTTTATTTCTATAAAGTTACGAATGTATGTTGGATTACAATGTTCTATGCAAGTTTTTTTCTTCCAACAAGGTTTGGATCCTATGCAAGTATTTTTACTTTTAAGGTTGTGGAAGTTTTTTTTGTAAACGCGATTGTGCTATTTATTTATATCGCAATATGGATCAATGTTCTATGAAAGTATTTTTCTTCCACCAAGGCTTGGTTGGAAGTATCTTTTTTTGCATACGCGATTGTACTCCTTATTAGTATGAATTTACGGATCTATTTTCCATGCAGAAAGAAAATACTTGAAAGTATTTCGAGCCCTGGTTTTTGGCGCTGGTGTTTAAAGGTGGACGTACTTGGAAGCCCTGGTACTCGATTTTGCAAGTACGACCCATCTCTAGATCTTTGACACTATGTATTCTGATTACCATAAATAATAGTATTTTTTTGTAATTTGAACGAGGTCGAATATTATGGTCACCCTAGACGACTTTATGACGTTTCGACTCATATTTTTTTAATGACACACCTTTATCAATATCTCTGAAGTAAGAACATAATTTATAAATGGATAATCAAAATCCTTGTTTTTTATTATTCTTAGCTCGGAAAGATGTTATTTATCTGAATTTACGGACATCGCGTAAATATAAATTATAGGAATATTTGTCATTTACTAATTGGTACTTTTCATAAGCCCACATTCGCACGGACGTAATAATATCACGGTGGGATTTTATCGCGCACTGGACTTTCAACTTTCGGTGTTTAGCCGAGCGTTGAGAATGCAACGTGTTGGACGCACTCTCGTCCCAGCGCGTTGAAAAAACACACTGTTGGATTTTCAACTCTCGGCGTGAAGCAAAGCGTAGAAAATCCAGTACACAAAAAAAATCGCTTCGATATTTTCACGTCCTTGCTAACGTGCGCTAACACTTTTATTATTTGATTGTATTCATTACATAGTAATAACAGTATTTGAATAATAATAAATAATACAGAAAAAGCATTATTTTTTTAAAGTTGAGACCACCCTAAACGAAATAAATAAACTTAAATAGGCTTAAAATAAATAAAGACAATAATAATAAATATCCCAATAATTTATATTTACGCGTCAGCCGAATTTCCCCCAAGGCGGACGGCCATGCTCGACAACAATGTATGGGTACCTGCCCGTATTTGTATGAATTATCTACTAGCTATACTCCATAGGTTTAGGTAGTTAAATAAAGGTAAACAAAAAAACCACGTGACGAGACACCTGTCAAGTAACCGACTAAACGTAATACCTGTCACTTTAGTTGTCATGCTACGGCACAGTTGTACTCTTCAATTTAGCAACGTTATAATTCGTTGACGTTTAGATTCTGGGCTCTTTACAATAGACAGATTACAAAATACGTATATTATTATTATGAATCTAACAAAAAAAATTGTGCTCAAGCAGACACATGTACGGAGAGTAGTTTATGAATAAATGATAAAGTTTAACATACATTAATAAAAGAGGAAATTATTGTAAAAATCTAAAATGAATTTAGTTTGGTTTATCGTATATTTAAACAAGAAAGTGTCATCCACAAAAACCCTTGTTACGATTTGTTTACCTTTATTTAACTACCTAAACCTATGGAGTATAGATTTTCTCTACAAGGCCTAAATCTCGAGATTAGTCGAAATATGCTAATATGTTGAGATCTCGGCATGGTAAAGAAATTTCCAAAAAACGCATTACTAATCTGTACATTCACTAACGATTCCCCATAATAATCAACAAAAATAAAGCAAATAATGAACATACCTAATTTCTAATAATAAATATAAATGCTGTCGACTCGTTATGAATGAATGGCAAGTACTTACAGCTACTATAAGCTATAGTATCTATCCACACACACTGAAGCGCCCGCATTGTTTTGTCAAACAGAGATAGCAATATTCCAAACGAATTTTGCACACATCTCGATTTGAAGTGCGAGTCGCGCTCGCCCGGCCCTTTCGCTCGTTTTTTTTTTCCTCGCACAATGCATAATAAAACGTATGATACACGTGCGTAAAATGATTTCCGCGCTTGTAGCATTTTTCATACGAGCTAACAATTGGGTAAACAAAAACAAGCCTTACAGTAGTTACCTATGATATGTAACATCTGACATCTCACCTTGGTAATAAGCATCATTAAAGGGGTGCCCCGCCTCGTCAAAATCGTTTCTGACTACTAACTCTAGCACCGCGCGCGATCATTGGTCAAATCAAATAGCTCGCGCTTCCCCGGATTCCTGTTACACACTTCCGTCCCTTTTCACGAAATCACTCCCACAGATTTGATTATTTAGATTTAGATTTAAATTGCAGGAAACCGAGCGGAAAGATGCTACACATCAAAAACTGGCCAAGTGCGTGTCGGACCACGCAATGAAGGGTTCCGTAGTTGGGATGAATTTATCCTAAGAACAAACTTAACATTGTACTTAGTTGAAAAACATGTTCTCTCATACGGAATGTATGGGAGATCATGATTTTCAAACTGCAAATTTATATTGGTTGACTATTACTCGTTAACCTGTAAAGCCTACTTAGCTGTGATAGTTTTCCTTTTAACTTCGTTATATATACTACTGCTGTGAATTTTTTCACATATCAAAGTACAACTATTTAGCTGGCAGGGGGGGGGGGGGGCGACACTTGACTTGAAAATTATTTAGGTTTAGTCAAAACCGTTTTTGTAATTAACTGGTTAATCAATGAACGGTATTATAACGGTTTATGAACAATATTAACCGGTATTCCAAAACGGGTTTCACGTCCTGATCTATCAATACAAATATCAGCCTTGCATGTACCATTCCCTTAATCGTAGGTAAAAATACCGACCAACGTGCGCATGTCTGCGCCCCTGCATATTCTTTGACCGTCGTTTTAGTGTAGCGCGCCACCGCGCGCATTTTTCGTATTCCAGGGGTAGGGCGTTTAGCTCCGCCCACATGCGCAAGGTCAGTGAGCCTACTATTCACCTTAAGCATAGTGGGTTATAGAACTGTTGGCTGTTACGTATTACGAATCCAAGGGACTTGTAGGCGTTACTAGTGATTTGGTCAATGTGTGCCTCGAACGTGATGATGATTTATGCTACAAATGCGGAAGGTAGGTGATTTCCGACGAGTGTATAAGTCGACACGAGTCGAAAATCATCTTACGCACGTGTATCATACAACGTTTTACTATGCATTGAGCGAGGAAAAAAAAAAACGAGCGAACATCTAAGACGACTTATATAAATGATAAAAACAACATTCATGATTTTGACTTTTCTCTTTGATTTTTTAGTTTGACTTCGATTTCGACTTCGTCTTCTACTCGACTTCGACTTCGACTTAGACTTTGACTTCGACTTTGACAACTACTTCGACTTTGACTTCGATTTCGACTTTGACAACTACTTCGACTTCGGTTTTGACTTCGACTTTGACTTTGACTTCGACTTTCGACTTTTTGATTTAGACCATCGTCAGAATTATCTCCATCGCCATCGCCATCGTTATAGTTATCATCATCATCTGACTTGTAAAACTTTTCTCAAATAATAATATCTCTGAGACGGGCTGAAGACGACCACAAAAATTAAAAAAAATACATAAAAGTAAAAAGCACTAGTGAAAAAAAGTGACACTTTCCGCACAAATTGACTGCTTGGAAAACGCTCTTTTCGAGCAAATGCATTGTAAAGTATTTTACTATATGTTTAAAGAAATATGTACACCACATGTTGCAAATTTAAGCTACAAGCCGGGCATCGAAATCGAATAGTTTATTTTTTGTTTTGATGTGGTTGTTAGTTTATCGCCAAAAATACATTAAAGAAGTACAAAAGTGGGTTCCTAATCTCAGGTGAGCGGTCCAGTGTATGCGAGGGAATAATCGCCGCAAGACCCAGTGGCCACTTGCAAGCTAATCTGGTGAGATCTTTCCAATTCTTTCAGAGATCTGCTGAAGAGGTCCGCCTAATGTCATGAGTGGATCTCATTATTTCCATACATCTTATATGGTGCATTTACAATTTATTAGACTAACTTTAAACTACAATACGCACGTGTTTATGTGCAGTGCAGTTCTATTAATACTGTTCCAAAATTGTTTGTCTTTTTGCGAGTGCGTATTCTTTTTTTAGACTTTTGGAGTGAGTCAAGGATCGCCTCAAGTAGTTGTTTACCAATAAAGTATTCCTTTTAGATATGATTGCTCTTGACTGTCATTGTAATTTGAACCCTATAACTTCAAAGCCAAGTGTAGTTTTTTATTTATTTTGGTGGAAAAGTATTTTTTGTGAAGAAGTGTTTCAGTTAACATTTTTTAAATATTTGTGAAGTTTAAGACGACTGAAAACCGAGATCAGATTAAGAAGGCTGCTAGCAAGATCTACAAGAAACCTGAAACGGATAGTAGCCAGACGAAGACATCGGAACCAGCATAGCAGTGACATAGAAAAGAGTCGAGAAAGCAGTTTTTTTTTTAAATATCAACCGTCTCTTCACTAGTCCATGGCCTACTCTAGGATGCATATCCGGTATGGCTCGCAAATCCTTCCATATCATAAGGGCACGTCTTCTTTCCCATTACCGCGCCACCCGGTCTACTCCTTGATATGCAATGGCCTCTGTAGCTCCATGCTACATGAGGCTCCAGGGGCTTGTGCAAATTTTGGAGTTCATTCGATTTATCGAGTCTGGTTAAACCACGCTGGGATCGGTATATTTCATTCATTCATATTCCTAACCAAAGACTGCTCGAAAGGAAGCCATCTTGTTTTTATTTTGGCCTAGATAGAATGTAAAATGCGATACAGTAATATCTAGCATGGTATGGGAATATATTCAGCTGGATCTGGTTAGACTGGAAGCAGATCCTAACATAGATTTCCACATTGCATCCATTGAACGCGCCTGGTGAGTACATGAGCTGCCACATACCCGTAGTAAGGCGAGTGCTGGTGTATGACGACGTTGGCGGGCACCTCTTCCTCCTGGATGGACACCAGGTTGCCGCCGGTCGTGCCCACCACGTACTTCTCTGGAAACATAAACACAACATTATTATTGCTCATATTTACGAGTGCCGTCTTTGTATATAATTATAGACAAGTGAGAAATTATATCAGAGCAGCAGTTCAGTAATGGCACAGACGAATGCAGATGGGACACTTCGCATTTTATGTATGAAGCTACAAGTAGGTGCGCGGCGGGCTCGACTTGTCGAATTCAGTGGGCGTAACGTATTTAGAAGATATAAGAGTTACGCGATAGAAAGAGAGGCAACTTCTAGGTGAATATAACTGTAGGTAATTAGCGCTGTGCGACCCGAATTGCACTTTATGGTGTTGTAGCAAGTTGCTTTTTATTTAAGGCGACGATAACCGACTTTTAATGATTTTATACTGGAAATCACGTCTAAACGAGTGTTAATGATTTATGGATTATATTAATGAGTTAGAGCAGTTTCTCAATAACTTAATATATAAATATTTTAGATTATGTTTATATTAAATTGTGAAATTAATTTGTAAAGTTAAGTCTAACGCGGATAAAACCTATCAATCGTATTTTTCTGAAACCTTCACCGTTTTAAAGATAATTTCATTATTGATCTTTTAGTATACGTGTTTTATTAAAATACCTTTTGTTTCATGTATAACAAATTAATAATGCGTCTAATTTGGGACAGCGCTTCTTGGTGAGCAAGTCTTATTACTGGCTGGACGTACGACGCGTTGCGTGAGCTACAGAACACGCAAGCTAACCGCTCAAGGTCAATAGCATATATCTGCGTCTTAAATGATTTTGCGGAGTGATCTGAACGAATCTGTGGTAATGGGACATGAAACCGTGTGAACAGACAATTTCCCTACGATCACTGTTTGGAGGTAACTAATAATACGCCTGGAGTGGTTTAAAAACCCTTCAATATTATGTATGTAATTGATTGTCGACTAATCAGCCCCGCAACCAACGTAAACTGACTGAAGGCAATGTGTAGTTGACCCCAACACGATAGAAAAAGCTAGGTACAGGTCTCTGGGCAGGATTACCTTCTCTCTCGCCGCCGGCCCCGTTGGTGACCACGGTGATCTGGTGGCCGGCCATGACGAGCGCGCCGCCCGCCGAGCTGTAGGCCAGGCCGTGACCTGCGACACGAGCTGAACATGTGACAGGAGCTTGATAGGAGGCTTGTGACACCGCAATGGGAATGTTATTACTATATTTTCCACACGTATTATTATTTGCCGCACGTATTATTAATGTTATTGCGGTATCGGAGGATATATTTGGGCAAAATCTGCCGAAATACATGCAAGTGGCACAAATTATAATTGAAAGAGGTATGATATTATAAAGGTTGTATGTTTGTAGTATTTGTCACATTGAATTAATATTGTATGTTTGAAATTCTTTGGCTTAAAGGTCATTCTATTTAATATTTTCTTTTTTGTAAATTTGTGAAGACATTGTAACTTATAACATCGCCTTGGATGAGTCTGTAAAGGTGTTATAATTGTGATTTGAATAAATAAATAAATAAATTTGCCTGTTTTTTTTTTTCAATAACTATTTTGCAATCATTGAACTGTACGGTTCCCATTGGATGACGTCTAACAGTCGTATTGTCAAAAGTATCATGACCTTTTTTTGTTTTTTTTTTTACTAATTTCAGTCGTCAAGATCACGACCCAAGGGATTTCAACAACAGTGGCTAGGTGTCTAATTTAATTTGTCACAACAGAGTAAGTAGAGTTGTGTGTGTGTGTTTACGTGTGTGGCACGGCGGTACATACCGGGAGAGCCGGGCGCGCTCTGGCTGACCCCGCTGCGCTGCGGGAACAGATACTGCGTCGACTGACTGTTATTGCTGCTCAGCCGCTGCTGGCTCGTCTGAGAATATAAACATTTTCGTTACAATATTGTTGAATGTTTCAGTTTTTTGGAGACATCTGAAATGGTTTCTAATTTCTTTAGTAGGTTAATCATACTAATACGTCTACACATTCTCAGAAACCGACTAAGTATTCATCGTGTATGGAGAGCAGTCTCCCATAATTTCCTTCAAATCATACCCCATTGAGCGCCACTCCATAAACTGCGCCACTTCTTGCTTTCGCGATGTACTGCTGTTTTCACGGCCACACACTGAAGCTTAAAACATATCTATGACATTACCACACTTACATCAGAAACAAACGTGTTAGCGTTTAATAGGAGACTTCACCAGTTCACCCATAAGCCTCGGTTACGCGATATTTCACCTGGCGACTTTCCTGGTTGCAGTTGTTACAGCTAGCGAAGGTGTAATATAATAAAAAAAGTAAGCTCGTCACCTCTCTGCCGAGCGGCTGGTCCTGTTCCTCGGGCGGGAACAGGTCTGGCGTGGGCTCGCGCGACAGCTCCTCGGGCGTCACCAGCCCCGACACGCCCACCTGCGACGGAGACGTCGGCGCGCTCCTGTAACACAACAGGAGTGTCAGCGGTACCGAGCACTTACAGCAGGTTGTATCGAGGCGCTCACTGGCGCAGGGATGTCGTCGGAACCTCGAGTTAAAGTACGCTTACACGGGCAACTAAAATTGCACAGTTATTGCAAAAAGTTACAATGTTGAAGTCGGTTAGTGAGAAACATGAAGCTATTTTCCCATTCTAAAACCCTATGGACGCTATTTTAAATCTAAACATCATAGTTAACAAAAATTCCCAAAAATTTATCATTTTCATTTGCCCGTGTTAGCGCATTTTAAACTAAAGCCAGACACTGGTGTCAACTCTCACATTTAAATCTGCATGGCCCAACAGGGACAATGGATCTAAATGTGAGCATTCAGGTCAACCAGGCAAACATTTGCAGTTAATGTTGGCTTGGTATGTTAAGGACGGTTTTGAGGCAGGGAAAAAATTTCAACACTACACAATTACAAAACTGAGCAGACAAACTAAAAGAGGATAAGATACACCAGAATGCGCCTCGACACAACGCTGATTTGCCAACAGCATCTTTGATAAACAATTCCGGTCGTTACCTCTCTGTGTGCCCCACATTTAGGGTAATATTCGTGATTGATTTAAAACGTCTGTTTCTGCTTAAAACTAAGCTCGATCCTGTTCGGATATGGTTATGGTTTTTTCTTGACTTTCGATCTGGCAACAACTTTACTCGCAAAGCACCTGCCAAGAGAGGAAACTAATATACTAGTTCCTTTAAATCTAACTAAAAACCGGGCCTAGGGAGAGAAGATTTAACTAGTCAGTCATCTTACCAGTGACCAGAAACTTTAGACTATAAGGAGGTAGAACAGCTGTAAGCGCTTATTACCTGAACAAGTCGCATGTTAAGTATATTTCATACTATACTCCGTTGGTTTAGGTAGAAAACTTAAGGTAAACAAAAAAAAACACGTGACGACAGAGCTGTCAAAGACGTCTGGTTAATCAACTAAACGTAAGACTTGTCACTTCAGTTGTCACGCTACATCACAGTTGTACTCTTCAATTTAGCAACATTATAATTCATTGAGGTTTAGAGAACCTGTCTTTTGGGTCTAACAAAAAATTGTGCTCAAGCAGTTAAATCTACGATGAATAGTTTAAAATAAACGATAAAGTGATGATTAAAATAAACGAAACTATCGTAACAATCGAAAATAAAACTTGGTTATAACGTATTTTTAAATAAGAAACTATCATCTACAAAAACCCTTTTTACGATTTGTTTACCTTTAGTTAATTACGTAAACCAATGGAGTATAGCTGCTGCCCGCGGATACGCCCACGTGGACCTAGTGGTTTTTCTAAAATAAAAGTAGCCTTAGTTACTTCTTGTAACATCAGTATCTACCATTGAGTTCCATCAAAATCGGTGCAGCCGTTTCGGAGATTAGCCGGAACAGACAGACAGACAGACAAAAAAAAAATTGTTATAAGAACCATATATACTTTCATAAGCATTTAGTAAAAAAAAGCTGTAATTTTGGCATTACAAACACACTTCGATTTTACTTATTTGTATAGATGTGCAATACGGTTACATAATGAAAATATACTCTACACTTACACTTTACAAATATACTACTAAATATACTACGTACTATGGAAACTGTACCGAAAAGCCACCTTGTGGTTGTAGCGATATCAACACTGTAGCAAACAGTCAGGGCTATCAAGCAACTCAAACTTGAGCCACAGCCGTTCAAATCTTCTCGCTTTTCAAATGGATTGCATCCATTGACCTGCCATACAACATGGGAATCTGCAGCAAGCCCTTTCTCTCTGAAAATCCAAGCTGTTTCTTCTCCAAGATTTAGAACCAATCATACCTGGAGGACAGTCCAAAGGGAGCACGGAACTGCACGCCGCGCGGGCGTCGCGGGCGGAAGGCCAGCTCGATGAGCTTGCCCTCGCTCTGAGGGTCGATGCGCCAGAAGCTGCCTTTGCCTGGCTCCTCCTGGCTGCGGGGGACTTTGATGAAGTATCTGGAAGGTGAGAGGGTAAATGTGTGAGTACCGTAGTGAGATTTGATATTAAATTGAAATGACAGATGATTAAGTTGCCTAAAATCATCTTCCTTAGTTTACCTGATCATAAAAATGTCATATGGTCGACTTGCACTACTTTACACAAAGTAATTGTTTTTTTTAGGTATTTTTTCTTACCATGCCTTTCATATCTTTCTAAATATTTTACAACCAACAGTTTGTACATATCTTTTGTTGGAAATTCTGAATAACTGCTTACTGCTACCCAAAGATTGAGCTTTTTAATCATTCCAAATATGATATGACTGCCTCATGGCACACTATTCTATACCAAATTCGGGTGTCATAAGAACCTCATTATATTTGAATAGACTTACCTATTGAGCGACAAATTGTGACGAATAGAGTTCTGCCACCCCTTGTCAGCGGTGCGGTAGTAGGGGTAATGCTTGGTGATGTAGCTGTAGATGCCGCTGAGCGTGAGCTGCTTGTCGGGCGCGGAGGCCACAGCCTGCACGATGAGCTGTGCGTAACTGTACGGAGGTTTGGCATCGTCGCGCGGCTCCCGAGCATCGCGGGACTCGCGAACGTCGCGCGTACTGCCATAACCTGAGTCTGAGTTTGAGGATGATGCCTGGAACAGTTTCTGGATATTAACAATAATTACATGTCAATGGATACAATCGTATTTTTCTTTAGTGGTGGATGTGTAAAAAATATATTTCTGGTAAGGGTAATTGGTTTATGAACCAATATGGTATTTCCTGAAGTTTAAAGTCATCAATACAATTCTCTAAATTCAAATTGCCCGATTGAATAAATATTTAATGTAACATGATATTTAAGGCCTTTGGATAACTGAGTTGAATTGATGGTAGAAATGATTATAAATCTGTAAATACATACATATTTGTTACGGTTGCGTATCATATTCTGATCTTCATACAACCTGTCCCTGACCTGCAAATTGCAGAAAACGTAAGAAAAGACATTGAGTCTCCTGGGCTACCCTGACGGTTTCTCCTTAACCTCTTCAGCTAAAAGCTACCCGTGTTTGTGCTGAAGTAGGTTCACGACAATAGTGTAACGCGTATAAATGGATCCCACGATCATTGGCTCCAGTACGCTATTTTGCCGTTTGAACGGTTGCACCTATCACTTATTATTTGTCGTTTTTAGCTATTCCTATTAATCTGAGTGATCGTTGCCGAATCCGGTGAATAACGTATCTGAGACTAACCAAGATTATTTTGTATCGGAGTTTTTCTGGTTGGCTGCCAGTATACAGTCTGGATTATATTGGGTGAGCCTAGGCACCAGATTACAGTTCTAATAATTTTTAAGTGCAGGTACTCAAAGCAGTTCCTTTATGAGTTAGGCCGCATAGTGGGCCACGAGGCAGAGGTCAGTGTGTCTTCGGCCTAACTGATTCAATAGTAATGTATACTATTGAATCATCACAGCAGTTCCATTAGATTAGGGCCGCGCGTGGTCAGCGAGGTCTGCGTTGTGGGCCACGAGGTCGAGACCGCCGGGTCTTCAGCCTTACAGTTCCAATAGTAATGTATACTCACAGCAGTTCCATTAGAGTTGGGCCGCCGCGCGTAGTTAGTGAGGCCGCGTAGTGGTCAGAGGCGGAGATCGGCGTGTCGTCGGCCTAACTATTCCAATAGTAATGTATACTCACAGCTGTTCCATTAGAGTTGGGGCGCGCATGATCGGCGAGAGCCGCGTAGTGTGCGACGAGGCCGAGGTCGGCGTGTCTTCGGCTGGAGGAGCCGGCGCCACGCGGCGACGTTGGACAACTGTTCGCTGCACTTATTGTTCCTGAAACATTATAATTTATACTTCATTTGTGTTATTTGAGATTGGCTTTTGATCGATCGCTTTGGAAATATAAGAGAAGTTTGTAAAAGGTAAGACAGACAGCAAGTACACACATCAACACGGTCTAGGGATATTTTTAAAAAAGCGAATTACTATCAATGTGTTAATTATTTATATGACATGTATATATTTAAAAGATACGTTATTTAATATTCTACCATTTTTTAATAATGGTTAAGGTACTTCGATTAAAATTTCAGGATTTTATGGAAAAAAAATGAAGCATAGACGGAAACCGTATATGAATTAACTTTTAATTTATGAGTAAAAACTGAAAAAAATAGAAAAATCATTTAATTTGTGTTTATAAACTTGAAGTTAGTAGTCTGAGAAAGCGCCCATGATGTTCATAACACATCGGCAACGATTCGGCATGCTCAGAACAAGGTTGTCAATGTCTTGCTGCGGAATATTGTCCCATGTCCTTCTGAGGTGCGCAAAAAGTTGATCTTCTGTAGCCAGATTTTCAGGAACTTCCTTCAGAGCTCTTCTTTGCAGCATATCCCACGCATGCTCAATGGGATTTAGATCTGGCGATTGAGCAGGCCAGTCTAAGGCCCTAACATTGTGTGTATGTAACCAAGCTGCTACCATTCTCGCCGTGTGTGCCCGGGCATTGTCGTGCATGAGCAGGAAATCTTGCCCCATTTGTGTTCTGTGGGGCAAGATTACGTGCCCCAGCACCTGTTGGACGTATCGTTCTGCCGTCATATTGCCCCGCACCCAAACGAGATCCGTCCGTCCTCCAAGACGAATTCCTGCCCAAACCATAATTGTTCCTCCTTGGTATGGGTGAACTTCCTGAGGGTTCTGAAGACGGCTCCATCGTCCAGGAACTCGCCAAACACACGTCCTTCGTGAATCTGGATGGAAGCCGAACCTGGATTAATCCGTGAACAGCACATTGGACCATTGCTCACGGCCCCAGTCCACGTGGTTCCGAACCCATTCTAATCGTCGTCCACGATTGCCTCTCCGCAAAGGTGGGACCCGGAGTGGTCTACGAGAGCGTAGATTGCTTTCATGCAGTCGCCTTCTTACAGTTTGGTCACTCACAAGCACTTGGTGTTCCACTCGCAGCCTTTGGACCAATTGAGTCGCCGTTGCATTTGGTTGAGCTCGCGCAGTAATTTGCAAAAATCGGTCTTGTCTGGGGGTAGTGATGCGACTTGGGCCCCGGTGCCTCTCCGCTACTTCACCTGTGGCACGATAGCGTGTCCACAATCTTGAAATTACATTGTGGTGGGTCCCTATGGCCTCAGCAACATTACGCTGAACAGACCCAGCTTCCAGCATTCCCACAGCTCGTAACATCTCCGCCCTCGTCAAATGTTGGCGTTGCATGGCTACAATACCTCAATTTTAACTTTATCTTTCGTTTAAAAATGAAAAAAAACTGTAACTAAATGTAATTCGTATTGTTTTCTAAATTTCGCACAAATGAAAATACCCTCTCCTACACATCAAGACATTTTTATGGCACCGAAACAAAAGAATTTTCCAAAATTTGAATTTGGAATTAGTCTGAGATAAATTACAAACAAATCGGTGTATAAAAGATTCCAATGCGGCTAGTACTTTTCGAGTTATTTAATTGAGTATGAAATATCCCTAGACCGTGTTGATGTGTGTATAATGAAAAGGTAATTAAATGATTAAGGCCCGCTTGCACTACAAAACACTAAATGCATCTACCGCTTAACATATTTAAGACATCATTCCGTCTCCGACACCTTTAAACGTTTTTAGTGATTTGTTGTGCAAGCAGGCCTAAATTTCCAAAGAGGGTACTACAACAAAACTTTTTTAAACAACTTTTAAAACGCCACCATTTACTATATTCTCTTCTTCGTTCTAGTTGTATTATTTGGCATGCTACCTCATACAACAGATTTTTTTATTTTATTTATTAGGGACAAAAAAACAGTTACATGTTAAGGTTAAAAATTATGAGTCGTAACACAAATAGGTAAACATATAACCCACACCATTGTCCACGAGTTAATAGATGAATAAATCAGGAACGGAAATGTATTTACAATATTATCTTATTTTGTTTAACTGAATTTAAAAATTATTGATAGGTTAAGATTGTGGTGAAAGAGTATTTATAGCTAGTGTTTTAAATTTTTTACTTGAAAGAGAGAAGACATCTATGTCCATGAAGTGCGTGTTATAGGTTTCAACAAGTTGACGAAGAGGCACTCGTGCCCCGGCGTTAGTCCTGCATGAATCTACGAGGAACAGCCGGGGCACGCGCGCTGCCCGTCTGATAACAGTTCTAGGCACTGTATAGCGCAACTTATTTGTGATTTCAATACAGTCAAATCTATTGTTACACAAACCATGTAGCATCATGGCCACCAAAAGTAATCGCCGAGATTCTAAACTTAAAATATTAAATTGCTGTAACAATTGTGTGTAAGGAATCCTTGAATTAACATTTATAGTTTACAGTACGTAAAAACTTTTTCTGTACTAATTCCAATTTAATGTTATATTTGAGGTAGAACGGATTCCAAATAGGAATCGCGTATTCTAATTGAGATCTTATCAACGCTTTATATAGTAGCAAAAAAGTAGAGGGACGCACAAGATTTGCGCACTTTCTGCTTCTTGTAACAATCTATCCTGAATAGCCTTGCATAAAAACTGTAGAACGGTTTTACCTGTAGGCGAAGGCGCCGGGCTACGTCCGTCGCTGTCAGTGGGGATAGTGATGCGGAGAGGCGGCATCTGAGCGGAACTGCCTCCCGCCCCACCACCACTTTCCTCCACCAGCGACTGGAACTCCAGCCGAATGTTCGTGGAAGGGAAGCGTAGTGTGCATCTGAAAAATAAAAGAGTAATTACGTTAGATCACTGGAGTAATTTTACCGCGAATATGTATAAATCCAGTGGAAAGACTATTTTCATTGGCAAAAAAAATGTATAGTTGTCAACAAAATAATACATGATCCAGATTTGTTATTTTTCGAGTGGTTTTAAGACCGCGAAAACAAGTAGTCTTCCAAAAAAAATCACTTTTTAAATTTCCTTAAGTACCAATATTCGTCATAACTTGGAAAACTGCCGAGCAAAATACCATTAAAGGAATTAAAATACGACTATTAAAGTATGGGTTTAAACAATCCATATTTGGCGCCCAGCGTGGGACCTGGTAGGCCCAGGCGGGCGCCAACATATTCATGTCACGACGCCCACATAATTGACTAAACCAATAACCTAGAACTGTTTGAAGCGATATAGGATAGTTAGAACAGGACGGTGTACCGCTCATTGGCGCCCGCAGTGCAGTAAATTCAATAACCGGACAGACGCTTGTGACGTAGCTCGTAGGTACTAATGAACTGTTGCCATGGCGACGCTCTGAATGCACTTTAGCTGAACGCTAGGCGAGTCTGTTATGTCTGGTACATAGACGCTTTTAATTTGCACAGAAATTGTGAAAGCATGGCTATGACTATGATAGATATTGCAAGTTGCAGACAATATTTGTTTTAACAATAAACTTACCCCTCACATTTTAATTTAGCTTTGGCATATGCCAACAATACGTAGGTATGTTTGTACAATATTAGTTTAGTATTCAGAACAAAAAGGCTATAAGTAGTGTGTATTACAATATGAAGCGGTTGTTATTGTAGACAATAATGGCTGTTTCCATGACCAAGTTTCATTCAATTTCAGAATAGACGCACACGTCTACTCTTCACCTCCTCCTACACGACAATACTCCCACACATACAGACTACCATTCACATCCAGATCAATGCATCCGCTTACAACTCACGTCTGAATACGGAGAAATGTCGACATTTCTGTTCACTCCAACTTGTTTGTACTATGAATTCAGCACTGCTTCTTACTACAGATTCGGCCCCGCATTTCCACCTCGCAGCCTATTTTCGTTAGCTCTCAACTCCACGTTTAGAACCTTGGCCTCATGCATATGTTAGGTGCTCAAATGTCAGAAGCGTCGCAAATAGAAATAGACTGACCGAAATTTCGCTCTAAAAGATTGCCTTTTAAGACCCAATTTAGAACAGACCAATTTAGGGGAGGAAAATTAAAAGGTCTACTCATTTATTCATGCAACATTGTGCTTTATTGGGGCTTTTATGCTCGAAATATTTTAAATTATAATCCAGAATTTTAACAAATGAAGAAGGGTCTTTCAACTTTTAAGTTAAAATACAATGTATTTAACCGACAGTTTTTAACCCAAACCCATGCTTATTCAGGGAGAAGTTTTCAGGTTAAAAAAGATCTAGCCTCCACCGTCCATTATGGGCTCGGCATGTTAACCGGGGCATCCATCCACGTTTTAGGCCCATATAAATAAATCTGCCGCCATTAACATCCACTGCAGCCATAACGCCCACTACCGTCCCCGTAGTCAGCATTCTCGAATCCTAAAGTACGCTACATTGCGCGTGTCGCGAATAGCTTCCAAGCTCTCCGTTATTAAAATATTTTTATTCATGAATGCTTTGTTTTTTGCAATAGTATTTCTCGAAGTTACACTTACGGCATTCTCATACTTCATTGAGATTTCTGGATAACAAATGGCAGTATAACGAAGTATCGAAGCGTGATGAATTGGATATTACATGCAAAATTTCAAAGAACAAAAAAGCTTTAAAAGTCTTAATATCCAAGCCCAAATTAAATAATTTTGTCTGTTGTCTTTTATGGTTATTATTTTATTTTTTTATGTTTTTATTATTAATTTGTTTAGTATTTCATTTTATTTCCATCTCTGATTTCATGTTGTATGTTTTGATTGATTAATTATTATATTTTCGCTTTGTCAAACTTAATGTTGTACCTAGATTATAAGAGAATGATGTGGTCTCCTATAATTGGAAGCGCACACTGTATTTGTCCCTGTTTTTAGATTGTAAACTTGCATGAAATTGTGTAGCCTCTGTTGGAGATCCAATAAATAAATAACTAGATTTTTGGCGCCTAGAATCTTTCAACGCATGATTACTGAAGCAAATAAAACAAGATCTTTTAAAACACACACATATCACGTCTATATTCCCAGAAGGGGTAGGCAGAGGTATACCTATAGTGCACCCACATTTCGCCAGTTACAGTATTTTATCGCACGAAGCTACGAGCCTTTTACTTGTGATAAACAAGCGTAAAAACACCCTGTGAACGTGTGCGTGAAGATGTCTGCTCAATAACACACACACAAACGTACACTTCCGACTTCGCCATTGTCTCGGGCGGTAGCGAAAGCTCCTGCGCTTTACACACACGTTCACAGCTTGTTTGTACACTTGGTGACCATAAGTAAAGTGCGCGTCACTTCGTGCGACAAAAATACTATACTTTTAAGATATTTTACTAGCTTCGGTTAAACAAACAAAAAATTAATAAATGTATAGATATAATTAAAACCACGATTCTCCCCAAACATAGCATGGCCGACACACTCGTGTTCCTAACTCATGTGCAAGTTTATAGGACCTCACGTAGGAACACTAACTAGGTAATAAAACCGATATGGATGATAAAATAACTTTTTATGTTGAACAGTTGTTCCGTGGGGACAATAAAAATACCAGACTAAGCTATACGGCTCATTATTTTGGATAGATATGGTATTTCTGGAATGGTAAGGTTTTATCGTTATTTTAGTGGTCTGGTTCTGACTTCTGAGTAAGACAGTCTTCCCTTTCTGTGGTCAAAGTTGCTTTAGAAAAGCATTTAGGAACACGATTGCGTCAGGTACGCAGCGCCCTAATAGCGTAACAATTTTAATCACAATCCGAGTTTTGAAGGATATGGCTAATCCATTGGCTTCATAGGTTTCAAAATTTAATTTGCTCAACAACGTAAACACCGCAATGAACGTGGGTGTACTGTCAAAATGAAATCAATTGTCATTTTATGTGTGTCAAGGTTCCGCAGACAGGCGCGACGAGACTTTATTAGAACAATTTCTTTGAAAACTTCATGGAAATCTTTCTACCAGAATCGCATCACACCGTCGAGACGCACCTGCAAGAGCATTTACGCAATTACTCCGCAGGTGTACACTCTTAATATCCACTCGAGTAGAATCAGCTCGTTCATCAATATACACTTGAACTTACTCTTAAGTGTTGTTGTTTGGGTCGTTTTAGTCTTTATCAGGCTTGCATGCTAAACCTGCTACGTAATATACAAGGGGCCATAATCCTCACATTCTAAATTCTTAATTAAACTATGAAAGAAGTAATTTTACTGCAAACTTGTTTATATCAATATCAATCTGCCTAGCCTTTTCCCAACTATGTTGGAGTCGGTTCCCAGTCTAACCGAATGCAATTGAATACCAGTATTTTTTACTTGAAGCGACTGCCTATCTGAGCTCCAAAACCGTGTAACTGGGTAATACGACAGCCCTTGGTAAGACTGGTTGTGAGACTTTCGGGCTTCTGATGACTGTCAAAGATGACCGACAGAATGGCGGCCGGGTCCAACGGCTTAACGTGCTTTCCGAGGCTCGGAGCAGTCTCGGTATGTAAAGATGGTCACTCATACACGGACCAACCCCGGCAAGCGTAGCTTAATAGATCGACCCGTGCGGCTGTTATTACTTAGCCACGAGCTTTCTGTAAACTTATTTACCAACGGACTGTTATGTCTAATCTACATTTCACGAAGACAAATAACATTCACATGGCTCCCTAATTTCAAATTCCCCGCAGCTCCAATTCCAGCAACGTTTCTGAATATACATACAGCGATCTACATCGCAATTCCTCGGCGCTATTCCATATTAATTTAATTCAAAACCTACATTCTATGGTGGATTAATTTCCTAGAACTCGTAGCTAGGTACACCTCGATCTTTTACCAAGTTCAATTGTGTTCGTTGGTATTTCAAGTAAGGTTGGACGGCTCCCATTTAACTTGTACTTCGCGAGATAGACAGTTACAATCTCAGCTAAGATTGAACTGATAAAAAGAAATGGTTCGAGGGAAATTGATGGTTTATTTTATAGCGTTTGACGTCCCTTTTTCTAGTAGTGTAGCAGTACATCTAGTACTTGCGCTAACTGAAGAATACTTTTCGATTCTTTGCACTAAGAAAATTCAGCAGTGGCAAGATCGCCTCTTTTTTGATTAATAACGACATCGGATTAGGGGTTTCAAGTAATATTTTGCTTGAAGAATGTCCAGAATCTTAAAAATACCCAATCAAAAGCAGTGGATTATAAACTCCGTTTTTTTTTAAATAGTTTCTTCCAATAAACTCAGCTTCAACCTACCACAAATACAAATTCCAAATAAGATTCAGTTTCTAAATTATTCATACATTTATTCTGTACTCCACACAAACAACGTGAACAACTAAATCTAAATGTATTCAAAGCATAACAATCCGTGACCCCGCGGTAAAGTGAGCGCTAAACAAAACAAATACAACTACTACTTCGTTACGTCACGGCAGTACGGTATGCATCAGACGTTACGTGGAAAAAGTTATAATTCATTTGTACGGAATATCGAACGTGGATTTTGTATGTGTTTTGTTTTGGTTCTAAAACTTTTCATGTATTTCTGGTCTATTTACCTGAGGCAGGTAGGTACGGTTATAGCCTTTATCCAAAAGCATACTTATACAGTTTGTTATTATTTATGGAAACCATGCAATCAATAGAATTTTGTTAGTGAGTTCGAAAATATACCTTTGTAAACAAACCAGTGTTTAAAGCACTGCCATCTGTTATGAATTTTCTTCAAGTTTTCTTTTATAGTCAAAAGAGGGCGCTACTATACACGCTTAAAACTTTTTACGCATTTTGTTTATCTATGAGGTAGCTTTCAACTCAACTCTTTGTATTCAAAACAAACATCAAAGACTTTTCATCATTCCAATTTTCTTTCAATAGTCCGTAGGTGGGTAGTACCTACGGACTACGATGAAAAGTCCACCAGCATCGCCTATTGTGTGATCGCAACAAGGAAAATTGACTGTTTACATTGCATCCATTCATTGATGTTTTGATAAAGCTTTAATGATAATTGTGATTGCGTAGAGGTCATTGGTTTTTTTTTTATTTTGGTCACTACTGCGAGGGCAGAGTACAAGTCTATGTCTGGTATTTTAATTTGATAATCATTTATTTGTCAGCTTATTTGTTATTGTAAAACAAATTTATTTAAGCAAGCAGTTCTTTACATAGCAACATTTAATAAATGGCCCTTGCATTTAATTGTCTATGAATCAAACTATCCATTGACGGCTACCTTATTTGGAAACAACTACAACATTTGATAATATTATTATTATCACGATACTAATTCTAATTAGTTAGTCACTTTATCCTCGATGGTTCTTCCTCTAACTGTTAGAGGAAGAACCATAGAGGATAAAAGTGTATCCAACATGGGCGCTTGTAAGCCAATTTAGCCAATGTTTACAAGAAGTGACGTCACTGCATAAATAGAGACAGGTTTGCATCAAAACAAGATATTTACCTCATTGGAATATGCAACTGGCGTTGGATAATAACACGTTGCTGATAAACACTGTTTTTCTCATGCTTTTAGCAAACATTAATAAAAAACTGGGTTTATTCCTGACAAATTGTAACCATGGGTTTTTTGGTTGTTCATCTCTCTACATGTCTAGTCTGATGACCAATCTTACCAAGAGGTATCGTATTATCAAATAACTGGGTTGTAACAGATAGGCAGACGCTCTATGTTAAATAATGTTATTCAGCTGCATCCGGTTAGAATGAAAGCCAACCCCAACATAATTGGGAAACGCTAGGCATTATGCTTATGAACTCTCTAAAACTCCCAGAAAGTGTGACCACTCAAAGTCTCCCAGGCTCAAGTGGAGCAGCCATTTGCCGAAAGCAGTAGGAAGGCAAGGTAGTTACGCAGTGGGTGGCTGAAGACAGGCGTCGTCATCATGGCAGACTTAGGAGAAGCTGGCGTGATCACTTGGTAGCGTCCATGACAATTAAGCAAAAAAAAAATGTTATTTTTTTTGCTGTGTGTAATTTACTACATTTTCCCACAACATTACCTACTAACACATGGCAATTAGATACCACGTGCTTATGAGGCAGAAACAAAGCAAAAAACCTACCCACCTAGTTTTGTTAAGGTCTCAAATAAACCAAAATGACTCAGACGTTCTTTTCCGTAATGTAAAAAGATTTTTTAACAAAATTCATAAAAAATAAAAATAAGCACATTTCCAAGTAGCAACACTTGTTTACTGCCAACAAAGTGCAGCGCCCCATTTCTGTATTTACAGGCGCCGTAACGTCGTTCCGTAGATAAACACTACGTATCGATTTTATGGCAACCCCCGGGCAGCGCGCAACGTGCAGGGTGCATGCTCGCCGCTTCGGGGAAACGCCTGATCGCTATTTCATTTGGATTGGAATGAAAATTATTGGAAAAACCGATTCTTTGAACGGATAGAAACGATGTGTTTTTAATGTTTCTGTGAAAATTGAAAGGAAAACGGTCATCATTGTTGTAGAGCCGACCGGCGACCGAATTAGGTCACAGTTACACTAATGTCTAAAAATCCGTGGCTATTCAAGTCAATTCGTGCACCAAGTCTTCTACAAATGTACTTCGGTCTGCTACCAAATTTCTGTAGACATGTTCTTATATTAAACCGGATAGGAAACAATCACAGCGGCTGATAGGATTCACATAAACATGAACAAAAAATAAAAGTATCGACATATGAATTTGCGGCGCTTATCAGACTGATAATATACAAACTGTTATCAGCCAATGACAACAGTGTGTACGTTTTTGGCGTTACGATAATGTAAACACTAGCTAAAAATGTGTAAAGGGGAGGTGTACTCAACCAGTTTGTAGGGGGAGATGACTAGCGTTTATTATAAAAGGCGCTTTGTAAGGAAGCACTTAGCTTTCAGTAGTTTCCGTTCGCTGTCTGTGTCTTATTTTTCACATAGGACGTTTTTTCTGCTGACTAAGAAAGGAGAATAGCATAATAGTGTGTGCTATAATAGCCTCGAAAGTCCTCGATGCCTAGGCTGTGCATAAAATGCTATATGAAGTCTAGAAATACCTTGCCGTTTACAAAGACTCCGAAAATCCGAATAGGTATATGGCAACCATTTGGCTGGACCAAATGGCAAAGTGTATACAACTAGGTCTTCAAACGAATATGCTTTTGCCTTTAAAAGACTCCCAAGAGCGATGCACACTGAACAATTCATTGCCACCACCACTATTTGTGCGGACTTACTAAAGACGATGCTATATATGCTCAGAATAGTCTATCATATCCTACCTTTATGAATTCAGGTGCGAAATATACCTAAAATTGATGACATAATCAGAGTCAAGAAGCCAAAAGGGAGCGTATGAACACAACATGTCCATACAAATCCTTATCACACAGATACAAAGCGTTACTGATACCGTTGTCAACTCCTTATCAGTACAATAACATTGGCGCCGTCGTAACCAAGTGCGAGTACAATTCGCTCATATTATTTCATTCAATGAATTATGTTTTGTATAAATAGAGTTGGAGATAGGGACTTTATTTTAATATTGCGATTTCTAAAGTTGGAGTAGCAGAATAGCAAGTTAGATCAAAGCTAAAGCACAAATAAAGGCTCACGCTCAAGGTACTTAATGATCTAAAAACGCAACACATATCTAACAACAAGGGTTACAAGACAAATATTTGGAGGGAGGGAGGTGCATCGATTTGGGTTGTCTTGGCCCTAAAAGCAGGTCGGCTTCAGATAAACAAAGACCTTTTAAAAAACCTGTTCGCCAATTTTGAGGGGACATAACAATCACTACAAGCAAGTGTACAAACAATTATATCCGGACAATTTTACACAATTACAATGTTAGAGAATCAATTAAAATCGTTGAGAGAGAGCAGGGAGAGACCCTTATGGCACCCGAGATTAATATTATGAATCATCTGCTACGGTGTAACTTTCGATTCGCGACGATACTGCGTGATCAGCTCAGGATTAGTGCCCTTTCAAGTCCAAAATAAGTCAACAATTTAGAAACACGCACGTGACCAAAACCTTAATTAACAATCATAAAAACAAATGAGTCTCACGAAAGAAATTACAAAAATATTTAAAGGACCTACCACGCAATCAACTTTTATATAACCTCGTCCAAAAATGAAAAAAAAAAGCTTACCCGACAAAACAGAAATAACAAACAAACAAAAGCCGGTAATCTGTTTGTCGCAGCGCCGGCAGCTCGCAAGAAATCAATAGTCACACGCTTGTTTACAAGTCCGTAAGAACCCACGCACATGTGCGATTATCGCTACGACTAAATCGCCGCAGCCGTAATTAGACACGCTAGGGTTATTTTAAGGGCTTATGCTGTTTTACGAGGTTTTAGAGTTTTTGCAGGAGGTGGGAGTGAAACCAATAGAAGTTTAAATATCCTGTGTCCATTATCCTATGGCATACTTCAAAGTGCATTTTCATTTCACCGTCAGCAGGATCTTCTTCTAATTGAAGTAACTGAATTATGATCATATGTATAAAAGATATATGGTACCGGTATTACTATCCATTTGAACCCACGTCGAAATTCCCCTTTTTATAACCACAGACAGAACGTCATAACTTCCACCCACTTCTACATCAACAAACAATATCAAATCTAGATATGAAGCCGAAAATCTATAAACATATTTAGAACCACCTACATATCTTGAAATATCACAAAGTTATACATGTATAACAAGATCGTCATCTGAATACGTCTCTTTTAGGATTCCCGACGATTCAACAATATACTTGTGCTATACGTCATATTGTAAGCAGCGGATCGGAGCTCAGCGAATTTTGTACTCGCAAAAGACAATATTCTATACTTGGCAGGAAGAGCTTCTTACTCGTACATGCTTTGGCAGGATAAAAGATGCGGAATTACGTTGAATCGAGTTTCTCCTACATCTATTAATCTCCTTCCAACCCCAGTAATATCTACCGCTTTAAGTCATGGAACAAAAACAAATAGAACAGTATGTCTAACACAAACTACACCATATCAAATTAAAACGCAATGCAGGTAACATACTACGTTATAACACAAGAATCCGGCCGCTACAGCACGAAACTGCTTAACCCATTTCCCTTGACTGACTTACAACGGCAGTTGCTTCTGACACTAGCGATGTATAGTTGGAACAACTTATCTTCCGCCAACCATCAGTTGTGACATAAATAGGGCCAAACTTATCCGAACACCGCATGCCACCAGCATCCCCTGTCATCGCCAACAAGTTGCCAAACGTTTATAATAAGCACAGCCGCTCAAAATTGAAGGAGTTCGCAGTCAGAACACGTTCGCAACCAACAGGTCAACATATTACATAACAGGCGAAAAATAAACTTTATCCTCAACAACGTAAAGTAGAAGTTTGCTTGGACAGGGAACAGACAAAGTATCGATCGCCAATTTCCCAGCATAACAGGCGTCCTTCACCCCGTGCCCTTTCAGTATAAACCGGCTGAATTACAAAACAGTGTTCGAAGTAAGGAAATGAGACGTGCCGAATACAATATTATTATGTTGTGTTATAGAATATTTTTTTCGTCGTGCAGGCAAATGTCTGGCGAAAATAGATGGGAGTTTTGGGCGGCAGTCTGGGTCAAACGAACTGCCAGAGCTGTTAACATGTCCGTCAATATGTCAATGTATTGTAGTTTGTAGGAAATAACTCGGGTCACAACACAACAAGAAAACGTTTCATTGTGAACTGGAGAGGTAGCTAAGCTTAAAGAAAACGGTTACCAATATTTCATACTCGAACAGTTTTTATTTATTTAGCTTCTGCGCGTATCGAAATATCAACCCCAATGAACAATCGCGTTATTGGCAAACTACTGTCTAACATGAACTTTTCCATCAACAGATATTGTCCTTATCGTATCTTCTATAATTCCTGATATATAATTAACTAATAAGTAGCTGCGGTATCCAAGGAAGGCCGTACAAGTCGTGTTGACATTAGTCTTCATGTTGCTAGGGGAATAAGGGCAGGGGACGTGTATTTTTCTCATCTGCTCTGTAATAAAGAAAGGATAACCTTCAAGTTTTGCAGAATCATCACGATGATGATGGTGTGTTCTTACTTTCTTTAGCTATTTTTAAATCCAATGTTCTTGGTCTTCAAGAATAAGAGGCAAATGTGTATATCCTTAACAGTGTAGTGTAGTGTCTTATAAGTGCTAGTCGTGATTTCAGGCTACAAAACCCTTCAAGCATTGCCCAAAAATAAACACTCATCGCCAAAATCCCGGAACTACTATTCACGTTCATCAGGCTGGTGATATCTTTCGGTCCGTAATCCTACCGCGATACCTTCATTAATCAAGAAGAAAAGAGTATAATTATTACCACCAATTCTTCTTGCAAGTCCAACCGGATCAATAGCTCGATAAATTACAACATGGTAGTATATAATCATAAAAAAATAGTATTGGACGTAACGAGAAAATCAGAAATCTCGATACCCAAAATACGCGCTACGTGGACTTGCGGGCACCACCCCACCAAAAACTTTTGAGATTTTAATTAATAGGTAATAACCTATTAACTAAAATCTCAAAAGTTTTTGTCCAATTGTGTACAGCAATCGATTGCTAAGTCTAACGTGGAAGTTAAATCGAGTCATTCTTTCGTTCCACGTGTCTTCAGAATTGGATTAGATGTAAAGATGTTAGTTATAAAGAGGTACAACGGAGTCCTCAAACAGTTTTTGATCTTGTCTGGTTATTTGTCTTTAAGCCTGCCCACAGGATATAGTGAACCCAAATTGACATAGAACAAGTAAAAATGCTTTTCTCGCGCACGCATAATTGAACGACTGAATGATATAGTTAGACTGGTTACTCTTAGTCATAATCGACACACTACCAGGATTATGATGTAGTAAGATAATCAAATGAATACCCCATAATTAAAAGCAACACGGACAAAGTCAGGGTCTCCCCACTCCCTAATACTCTAAAGTTTAGTCACTACCCATAGGAAAGAGGGTGTGGGGGTTGAAGTCCCAAACAATCTGAGTCACCGTCACACATATATATACCAACTTATGCAAATTTTGGGGTAGAATGACAACTTATTCTGAGGGGAAAGCTTTGACAAACGAGGTGTTATTTTTCTGCGACCGAGTGGCTGTAATGTAGGGGTATATTTTGAAGTAGACAAATGTCACAAATGTGGTATGATGGGTCTCGTGCCAAAAGGGCGTTTTTGGTCCCGCTGGTGTTTATTAACAGTAGGTACCTATGTAGGACCAGCGGTATCTTATTACCTCATTCAAATCATAAATTAGTCTTGGAAACCGAAAGAGAATTCTGGAGTATAAACTTTATTATATCTCTTTACATAGCTTTTAATTCTATGAACGATATATATAAATAATAAAGGTTGTCGTTCGTGATTATTTCCAGATGAAGCCATAACGATGTTAAGGCAACTTCAAAATTGTTCAGACCAAAATAAAAACATGATTAAAGGAAAGTTTGGAAAAACAACGAAAACAGATGTTACAATTACGCATTGTGTCGCAATTTCGAGACTCTGAAACTTTGTTGTTTTGTCTGAGGGAAACCAAGTTTATTAGTATACCTACTAGCGTCTGCCCGCGACTTCGTTCGCGTTAAAGTCGTAAGACACCACAATATACAACAATAACAGCCACATTCCCGACTGCGCTATTACTACGTTTTTGTTCAGCGATCCTTTTTGACTTTTTTGAATATTTGACGCCTATTTTGAAAGTTCTTGCATTCTCAGACAAGACTCGAAGAGGTTTGTGTAATATTTATGGTTCGTCTTTCTCGAATATTCATTCTCTTGTAAGGATAATTCTTAAAGTTAGAAGAGATGGCTGTCTGATTTACGAGTAATTTGTTTTCATATTTTCGGTTTTCGTCCATTAACGTCGACTATTAAACGTGGCCCTCCGAATAAGCGATAAAACCCAATATTGCCATTTTCTTATACTACAATACTTGCCAAAGTTTACTAATATCGGAGCGAGAACGTGTGGCTTCCGGCTTCATATTGGCACTACCGGCTAAATGAAGCTTTGGGTAGGATACATACACATTGGCAATTTAACACGTGAGCGTAAAGTTCAGCTTCCAGTGAAGCTCAACAATTGCAAGAACCGTCGTCGAGCATTCGGCATGCGTCAAAAATGTTCTGCGGTTGGCCCCTAGTGTGTACGCTTCCTAAGACCCTTTGTACACACAAGTTTTTCTTGCCGTGAAAAACTACGGTTTATTCGTCGTGTGTAAGCACGGTCGTCAGTGTAGATCTCTATGGAAGCTTGTTGACAGACACGTTTTTTCTACGGCGCGGTTTATACGCCGTCTGTAGGCACGGCCGTCAGTGGTGTATGGATCTCTATGGAAGCTTGTTGACAGACACGTTTTTTCTACGCCGCGGTTTATATGTCGTATGTAGGCACGGTCGTCAGTGTTGTATGGATCACTATGAAAGCATGTTGACAGACACGTTTTTTCTACGGCGGGGTTTATACGCCGTATATAGGCACGGTCGTCAGTGGTGTATGGATCACTATGGAAGCTTATTGACAGACACGTTTTTTCTACGGCGCGGTTTATACGCCGTATATAGGCACTTTCGTGTTGTATGGATCACTATGGAAGCTTGTTGACAAACACGTTTTTTCTACGCCGCGGTTTATACGCCGTGTGTAGACACGGTCGTCAGTGTTGTATGGATCACTATGGAAGCTTGTTGACAGACACGGTTTTTTTACGGTGCGGTTTATACGCCGCACCGTAAAGAAACCGTGTCGTGTACACTTATCTGAAAATGTTTGCTCAGAATATTTTCCTTCGTCGGGCTCTCATAGAATACTCAATTAAGCGTGTAACATGTATTAGGAACACGTGCGTGCGGGCAGTACGCCCTCAAAGAGATGTAAAATAAATTCATGTTAATGCGTGCTCCTTCCGTAATACAGAGTAATACTTCCATGAACGCGAAGCGGGATTACTGAGAAATACTTTTATTACAAGTTAAGCTTAACTTTTCTCTTAGTCGGATACATGATGTATAAAACGAATGATATCATATTGAAACCGGCTGAGAGCTTTCATAAAACTCACCCTCAATCACAGTTTTATTTCTGTCAAGGTATGAATCAGTGGAGCATCTAATTCAGAACAGAGTAAGCATTCAGCCATACCCCGGCGAACAATGGCGTGAAGATGAGGGGATTAGCAGAAATGGGTCAGAGGTAGACATAGGTCGCATTGTGCACCCCTAGTTGTAGAGTGGTCCACTTGCCAACACAAGCAAGAGAGACTTATATTTCACTACACCGATCAATCTTTGCCGGAATTATGCTCTTGTAATCGGACTTGGTAGATGGATTGGTGGTGAATGATCGTTATTCCGAAGGAAGATACTCTTCAGCCACCTAGTTCCTGAAGTGGATTTTTCCTCAGACGGTTAATATTGTAGAGATTGTTTGTATTCTTTACGTAGCCAAAATAAAATCTCCTGCCATCATGACGAGGCGTTTCTCCATTGAGTCGACAATGTAGTCTGGTTTGAGGAAAAAAATAATTCTAGTGAAAAACTTGTCTGAATGGATGTCTTCTGTCTAGCAAACGACTTCAGTTTTTTTATTTCTTCCTATTTTTTAAAGCGGCCAGACTAATTGGAGATTGTACCTAAGCTCTTTTTTACCCAATTTTTTTTTTATAGGTACTACATACTTTTGTTTAATTCAACCAGCAAAACCTCCCCTTCAAAACCACCGACATACCTGCAACAAACAAAAACGCATACATTAACAATTGACCTGGGTTTAAACACAGCACCCTACTCAAATCTCCCCAAGTAACCTACAAACGAAATATTTTGCGACTACACGCCACGCCGGTTGGCAACAGGAAGCCAGGGGGTGACTGAAGTGCGGGGGGGTTGGTGACGTCAGCGCGGTCGTCGCCCTCCAAGGTCACGCCTCCCAAAGACGCCACCCCCAGCCAGACTGCGTTACCCACGCGGCATGATGCCGGGGTTATGTTGCCGAGTTTATGTTTAGTGGAACACGCTATCGGCTGAATGTTTGATGAGATAAGTACGGAGGATGTATTCAGTGGTTAAATAAAACTACCTTGAATTAGAATCTTGTGGATTTACTGAAGCTGTAGGAACTATCAGAAAGCCCAAAGATTTGGCAAATAATGATAGGCAACAACATTTTTGGAGTCATGAAATTATAATAACGACAAATTCAAAGGCTTCACAATATGACTCAGCCGTACATAATAAAGAGACTCATGAATTTAAAGGCATCACAAGATTCTTCAACGCAAAGAAGGATCTATTATAGACCTATTTCGGAAACCCGTGAAAAATCTGTACCATCTTCGAAAATTACCCGCCCCGCAATGTAATCGAATTGATATTATCGTATCGATTCCCAATCGGGCCATCACAGTTTTTGCCGAATAAAGAACCTGTAACTGGAGAAATTTATAGTTTTCCCATGTAAATGTCGTTGAATCCGAAACTGGCCCTGAAACACACGCACTTGAAAAAATATCAACTAACGAAATAACTCTGAACACGCAAGGATACATTTTTAATGACTGTATCAGTATATTTTATGGGTAATTATAATTTATTATAATGGACACAGTGTATGAACTGCAGACAAGAAGCGAAGTTACTTACAAAGATACTCTAATTTTAAGCTAAATCTTCAGGACCTTTATGAAATATGGAGACAGCCTGTCAACAAGAAATAGAGGGTCAGATTTGCAGGAGAAATCCATAATAAACTCCCTACGGAACATACTGAACACCAGACAGAAGTCAGAAGAAAAAGTAACGTAACATAATCACAAACACGCGGGTCGATCTTCAAGATTAAGCGACGCTTATATATTACAAAAATAAAATAGATCTTAGAAATATCTGTTCAGGTCCACATTGAACTAAAACCCAACAACAAAGCAATTCAATCGCTTCCTCGATCGTCAATGACCATAAAACCCCATTTGAATCTGCAGACATTCCACAAACAACATAAATATAATCATGATGAACTGCCTTCGCCATCACCCGCGCAACCTTACTTAGTTTCAATGTGTGCGCGCGTCGTACGTACGAGTGAAAACTGTGTATGTGTGCGTTAGATCTGAACCGTCTATAGCTTTGGATTGCCGCAATGCTTTCTTGTGAGGGTTGACGTTTCTACGATATTTTTCATTCTCTTCTTGATCTGGCGTTTTTTGGAATCTTTATGATATACTGACTGGTCAGTCTTAATAAATTATTGATCACAGATTTTTTACAAGAAACAGAATTTGCTTTAGGGCAGATACTAGAGTACTCATTCCGAATACTACGTGCTATTAAAAAGTGAATATTTATCTCCTTTTCAGTACCGCCCAGCGAAAATGCGAAAACAAGTCAATCTCGTCAAAATTTGCATTTTATATAACAGTCGCAAAAAAAAGAGACAGCCCTACACATACTTTTTTCATAGCCAACGTGTTTGTCCATCGCCGTCCCTAGCCGTATAAATTGAATCCTGTTTGTCTTGCCAGTGCAAGCACTTCATTTGAAACTCTAATACTATTTGCTTAGAGCTGACTTTAGTAGGATAATTAACTTAAGGCTAGCCTTGGATTCTGGGTGTTATTCAAGTTTATAGATTTGTGAGCACTGAGATCTGTGCAGCATGTGATGGTTTCTACAGATGGTATTGCACATCTTTTTAGATATTGTATTGCAATATTTGTAACACTACTACCCACTAGTGAAATAACTTGCATTGATGGAGACGAAAAATTTATGATAATGTATGTCATCTTCGAAACATCTTTGGAATGGGGTTGGCAACTGTCAAAGTGGCGCTAATAAGCTTTAAACAAAATAGAAGAATTTTCTAAGGAACGTTTGATTTGACAAGATCTGCTTTCCTTTCTCGTAAAGATGCACCTCGTTTCTTCAATTAAAGGTTTACCTCACTTATCCGCCAAGTCGAATACATATTTTTTCACAACAGTTCTTTTCATTTTTTTTTTTAAACGCATTCAACAAGGGAAGCCAAAACACAACACAAACTTGACAGGTGAAAGGTATGCTAGCGCCATCTATCTAAAGTTTTCAAAAAGATTTCAAATAGGATTATTTGCAAGACCTGTCCACCACCCCAATATTGTTGGATGGTAAGCAAAGTGAAAACTAAAGAACGTAAGATGAATAACCTTTAATCTAGGAGATGAATATTCATATTTGTAGACTTCAGACAACGAATTTAGATTGTTTAAAACTTATTCCCTTGCAATCCAAAGTCGTAAGCACGACTTTGGATTGCAAGGGAATAAGTTTTAGGAATTGTCAAATAGAATTGTCAGGCTGTAAGAAAGAAGTCCTTAGCCTAATACGTTTTAGTTCGAGTCTTATCTTGTCTAAGGCTAATTAGTCTGACTCCAACGAAACGATATCAAGATTTAAACTTACTTAGTTCAAGTTCCCAAAATGCTTAATCGACTGGGACATCTTAGTTTACCAACATGTTTCAGTCAAAGACAGAATGGTAACCGAAGTTAGGACTTCATATTAAGGATACAGGATAAACGAAGTTAGGTTTCTAATTAAATCCGCAGCTGTTAGTCAAACTACTGTTATAATTTAAGTTTGTTACATTATTTTGGTTTGGGATTTAGACTAGTCTAGTTACTCTAAGGATTCGTAAAATTTGCATTATGTGAAAGTACAAACGCCGGTTTGTCGCTGTAGATCCTTGTGGGACAGAATTTACAAAGGTTTGTCTGGTCTTATGTTTATTCAAACTGTTTTTATTAATTTGATAACAATTATGTTAGAATTTTTTTAGGCCGCTTAGCTCCAAGCAGACTCGAAACAACTACGACGTACTACGAAGCATTTTGTGCACTTCTACACTGCAGAAGTGAAAGTTTTTCCATACTAATCTAAGTCAAGGGAGACTCGACAGCCCAGCAGTGAAATGCAGGATGACAGAAAGCAGTAAAGCAGGTAATCTAAAAAAAAAAAAGTACCTAGTTAATGACACTAAATAAATTTCAGCCAAATAAATTACTTACGCACACGTTTCATAAGTCATACTTATTTGCGAAACTGATAACCATGGGTTGCCGACTTGAGTGCGTAAACAATGCTATGATGGTGACGTCATGACCGTGCCCACGTCACCCTGTGTGTCAATATGAGTCAATGATTAGTTAAAATCTTATACATATGTATGCATCTTAGAAAACGATAAATAATACATATCCCTCCTGCCCAGAAGCTTCTGATATTTGCGCAAATACCATACAAGTTGTCAATAGGAGTTCTTGCCCATTCTTCTCCATTAGAAAACTACATTTTGGAAGGGGCAACTAGAATCAATTAATTTTTAGGGTTCCGTAGTAAACAAGGAACCCTTATAGTTTCGCCATGACCGTCTATCTGTCTGTCCGCGGCTTAGCTCAGAGACTGTTAGTACTAAAAAGCTGTAATTTAGCATGGGTATAAGTTCAACTACAATATTAAGTTTGTTCTTGGGATAAATTCATCCCAACTACGGAACCATTCATTGTGCGTGGTCCGACACTAACTTGGCCGGTTTTATTTCCCAATGTTGACGTTTAAAAGTGCCTTACAAGGACATATTTGAAATAAATTATTTGACTTTGACAATATTCTGATTGATTGGAAACGGATTACTTACTGATTACAAGCTGAAACATAAGCATCGAATAATGAAGAAGTTCCCAAACATAAAGTGGATGAATGATTGATATTTGAAGTAACAAACGTTTCTATATCTAATATTGAAAACAAACAAAATCAGTGATTTCATGAAGTGAAAAGTACTCAGGCAATCAATTATGATAGTATCTATAATTCCAACCTCATTTATCTAACACGTAGCTTCGAGCGCACAACAAACAACATCCTCGCATTCAATACCTAACGCCCAGAGAAAAAGACTGGCCACAAAAAAAAATCCGCCATCTTGCAAACAAGAATCTCAAAAGCTAGCAACATCCAATTAAGTCCACGTCAGTGCTACAGACGCCCAAGTGGGAAAGCTTTCATTGCTTCGATTCCCATCGTTGCGAACTTTGAAGCTTGGAAAGCATACGTTATTGATTGCGAAATAGGAACCGAAATATCTACCTTTCTGTTAGACTTGTTAGAATTTCGAAGCAACGTGTAAAAGGGAACTTTATAGTTTTGACATATCCATCTCCACATAGCCTGGTATCGAAACTTAGTAACTGTCACACATTTTTCCAGACTTTTTGTGCCTTGTTCTTTATTAGGAGGTAACAGAAATAGGGTAGAAGCCTTGTATTTTTAAGCCTCTTACGTCCGTTCTGATTAATGGTCAAAGTTCCGAGACCTAGTGCTTCCTCAGGGAGGAAGAAGCCTCATTACGTGAAGACTGCAGATCATGGTTGTGATATTAGTGAGCATTCCTACAGAAAAGGATGTTACTATGAACGTCTTTTTTTATTTTATTAAGAAAGTAGGCGGTTGATTATTTTCCTTTTTATCTTTCTAATATGCTTCCTAAGAGAAGGTCTTAAGGCTTGTGCAGACCAGCGCGACTTGTCGCACGACGCGACACGAACAATACAATTTCTAAGAAAACTTCACAATATAACAATAACCGGTGTCGCGTCGCGCGACAAGTCGCGCTGGTTTGCACAAGCCTTTATGGTTGAAATTGAAATGAATGACTCTATTACATTAACATTTTTTTAAATTACATTTCTCTCAAAACAGTTGGTCATTGATATCGTGGAGCAAATAAATACTGTCGTCGAACATTCTTATGAAGCTTATCATTTAGTTTCTACCCTGAAGTACCTCAATCTGCCTAGCCTTTTCCCAACTATGTTGGGGTCGGCTTCCAGTCTAACCGGATGCAGCTGAATACCAGTATTATAAATGGAGCGACTGCCTATCTGACCTCCACAACCCAGTAACTGGGTAATACGATACCCCTTGGTAAGACTGGTTGTCAGGCTTTCGGGCTTCTGACGACCCGTAACGACTGTCAAAGATCCACGAATGACAGCCGGGACCAACGGCTTAACGTGCTTTCCGAGGCACAGAGGAGTCTCGGTATGTAAAGATGGTCACCCATCCACAGACCAACCCCTGCAAACGTAGCTTAACCTGACAGATCGACTCGTGCGGCAGTTATTACTTAGCCACGAGCTCCTCCTACCCTGAAGTACCTATTCAAAGAAAAATATATTTTTCCCTACTTCTACGTTTGCAATGAAAAACGGATATCAGCTTTTACTTGAAAGAAAATTCCAAGAAATTCAAAGTAATGGAAGCAGTTGTGAAATTATATTTTTATTTTATAATTCCAGCTATCCAGAATCACGGAAAGGAAAACCAATGTGAAGTAATATTTTTCTTTCTCATTTCTAGGCAGATGAGAGCAGCATATGGAAGAGTGAAATGTACGTAGTCGGGCCATAAGTTCTGTCACATAGGTAAAATTTCGAATTTAGAATGCAAGCCGAGGAAAATATTATGGGCATTCGAAATTTGAATATTTAAAGAAAAAAAATATAAAGGGTTTCGGGAAATGTGTTCATTTTCTAAAATGGAGTGGACGCGCAAAGAAGACAGAGTCGCAGTAATTGCATTGCATCGTTGCGGTCACGCGCCAACTGAGATTTTCAAACTGCTGAAAAATTTTAAAATTCCACTGAGATTTATTTATCGTACTATCAAACGATTTAGGGAAGATTCAAGATTAGAAGATAAACAAAGGAGCGGTCGACCTCGTACTGTTCGGACTCCAGCGGTCATCAAAGCAATGAAGGCGCGAATCCAACGAAATCCTGTCCGCAAGCAAAAAATGTTGGCTCTGCAGATGGGACTAAGCAGAACTACTGTTAAAAGGGTGTTAAATGAAGACCTAGGACTGCGTGCTTATAGAAAAAAAACAGCACATCTTAACGCACGGCTGAAGAAAATCAGACTCGAAAGAAGCCGGGGTTTTGTTAAGGCGGTACGCGGGAAAAAAATACCACGAAATACTTTTTTCGGACGAAAAAATTTTTTATGTTGAGGAGAGTTTCAATAAACAAAATGATAAAGTGTATGCACACTCTAGTGAAGAAGCGAACAAACGTGTGCCACGTGTTCGGCGTGGTCATCACCCTTCGGCATTCATGGTTTGGCTTGGGGTGTCCTATTTGGGTCCAACGTAGGTGTTTTTTTGTGAAAAAAGAGTGAAAACCAGTGCCCTCGTATATCAAAACACAGTCCTAACAAACATTGTGGAACCTCTTTCACAAACAATGTTCGAAAACAGGCACTGGGTATTCCAGCAGGATTCTGCGCCGGCTCATAAGGCGAAAAGTACCCAAAACTGACTCACGACCCGTGGAATCGACTTTATCAGGCATGAGGATTGGCCCTCATCCAGTCCAGACTTGAATCCCTTGGATTACAAAATATGGCAGCACTTAGAGGAGAAGGTCTGCGCTAAACCCCATCGCAACTTGGAGTCACTTAAAGCATCCCTGATTAAAGCAGTCGCCGATATTGACATGAATGTCGTGCGTGCTTCGATTGATGACTGGCCTTGCAGATTGAAGGCTTGTATTGAAGCAAGAGGAGGACATTTCGAATAATTTTAATGTGGTTTAAATCTGTATTTTATACCCTTTTATTTGCTATATAAATGGTTGTAGTGCGTAACTCATTGTGTCATTTATTTAACTTTCCATATGTGACAAAACTTATGACCAGACTACGTATATATGTACGAGTATACAGACTTTGAAGCGAAATATTATGTTTAGTAATAAATAAAACATGATAATATTGAGTATCAACAACTAACAACATTTTCCCAGCAATTCCTTGGCCCATGAAAACGATTAACGTTTAGCGAGTGATATTTTCAGCTTTGATGAATGGAAGCACAACTCATTGAACAAAACTAGTGCATGATATAACGCCTCAACATTTTTAATAAAAATACATCAAGCGAATCTGACGCATCTAGTCCATTGGCACGCTAGTTCTGCTCACCCCGAAATGGCGAAGCAGCGTGCAACTATTTACAAAACAAAGTTTATTTCAGTACTGGACAAAATTAAACCTTGTAATATTCCGAAAATAGAGAGCATTTGCGTAGACATCAAACGTAAACAATGACGCGGTGTGACGAATTATATTTGCATCCATACTGTGAAACTATCCGATCAAGAGGCTCTTGATTAAATGGCGGCTAACAGATCGATCGGTCTACTGCAAGTAACATTGGTGAAAAAAAGGGAAAAACTGCTGGATTTTCAGGTAGTAGCTCAATTTTCTTAATATCCGATATTCAACCGAATTTAGTCAGGCTGGAAACTGAAATCAAATCATACTTACGGACGACGCGGACGGTGCGGTTAACCAACTATGCATCCGTAGATGTCTGCATGCCAAAATTGTGACTCAGTACTGCACAAGGAAATGAGCCAATGACCTCTGAAGAAATTCTAGAAGGCAATCAGGACGAGTTTGTGTATCATGTTACTTTGTCCACTTTGCGGGAGTTAGAACCACCATTAAATCTTGCGACAAGCATTTGTTTTAGAGATTTGCTTACAGCGCCATCTGTTTCAATGTTTATGAAGCTTATCGATTAGCAATACGATGTAGTGGATCGTTTTACGATGAATGGTTGTTCGGTACCGTGTTGATTCTAATCAGTAGATTCCGATCGGCTTGCGTTATGCATAAATTGATTGACGGTTCCCATAAATAATCAACTTCCTTCCTGCCATAAACAACACAAAGGGGTAATATTTATATACTTAGACATATCTGGCTTTGGAACCTACTCCAACTTTCTGGGAACAAGTTAAGGATGCTGATGAATAAGTCCGTAGTATTTTCGCGAAACCAGACAGACATTTCCACATCGACATGACAGTTGTCGCCATGCCCTGAATACCCATTCGCGCCTACAGACACCAGCCATCCACAAAAGTTGTCGAACAATTTGCACACAATACGAGCACCGCACGACCCATACCATTGACGTATGAATGGACGGATGGCTGACCAAAAAAATACTACAAGAGTATTCTATATCCTATTTATATGAGTGAGTCAGTTGACGGCACGTGGGGCCCATGTCCTGTCGCAAGGACCTTGGCGCATAATAGCGCTAAATTACATTCAATCATTATATCGATGCCTCAAAAAATTTCTAGCCAACCGAATGTCGTTTCGTCTGAAACTTGTTTACTCAAAGCTCCTTGCTTAAAGGCAGCGGTTTCGTTCACACGACTCGGAATTTATGGCTGCATTTCGTCATTCACTAAGATGAGAGTGTGCGCTATTAAGGCAATCCTAAGAAATAAAGACCCAACAACCTTAATAGTCAGTTTGTGATTGTTGGAAGTAAGAAGTCCTGGCAAAAGTAATAGCTTTATTTCGATTGATAGTCAAATGATGAAGGGAACGGTGCTCAGTTGCCAACACAAAACATTCGATTTTTTTTACAATAACCATGACATGTAATTCAACTCTGTAACCGTAAACGCGTAACCCCATAAAGTCGTCAACCGGCTTCCATTAAAGACCAAAAAGACACAAAAAACCCAAAGTGTCCGACAAAAGGCTGAGCAAACTCCGCCGACAGTCATATGCTCCCAGACAGACTAAGATTGATAATAGGATCTGTTGCTAACCGAGATACACTCAGACCAAAAACAGCTTTAACACCTTCATGATAAAATAGCAAATCCTTGCGAGATCTTGCACGTGTATTTCATCAGCTCAGGTTGATCGTCAAAGTAATTTCGACTGTGAGACCACACATTTTGGGGTTGGTTTCGATCTGGCAGCGCCATGCTCCACTTTGCCTGGGCATGCGACTTGATTGTACGTCAACGCCGCGGGACTCGTTACAAACATTATGTTAAATGTTTGTGTTAATAAAGTGCAAATACTTAGGCACTGTGTCATATTGATTTCACTGCTTTCCGATATTTAATATAAAACATCACGAACTATTATGGAGACTAGACGTCACATCAATAATCATCTCTTGGAAGAATCAACATAGAAGAGAAACACTTGAAATATTAACAAGTTGAAGATTCCTAAGATTCCCCAACTAATTGTATCAACAAAAACCACGAAAGAGATAAACCACGTTGCAAAACCACACCTGAGAACACCAACATTAAAAAATGTGGGCCATAAAACTATTCCTCAAAATACAGCATATCTGGACGATCTTTTGGAAACAGACCATTTCGAGTGGCACAGTAATGCGTAGTTAAAACGAGAGGACATAAACATAAAAACACATTGTTTAACCTCATGCAGACATTAGACGGGCAATAAAGACACCGCGTGGCGTCATGTCGTCTCCGGGGAGCAGTGACCTCCGTCGCGAAAGCCATGGTGGATAAAGAATGCGTAAGTCCATGCTGTTTCGTAGCCTGACTTGTGAAGGCTAGTTTTTATGTGAAAGGTAACAACTCCACCTAATTTGCTAATTTAACTGCGGTGGGTAATACTGCAGTAGTTTAAACACAGCTATGCACTGCAGTTAGTTATTATTTTTCAAGAATTGTATGTTTAATAATTATCCTAAAGAAAATAAGTTGATGACCTAAATATGATGTTATCATGTAATGACGCCACTTTTTATAAGCTATAAAGTTATAGGACTCATAAAGATAAATGTATAAGCGGCAATAACAGCCCGCCAGCAATTTTGCAATCGCAAAATGAACGCCAAAATTTGCCGAGAGTTTTCAGAAGTTTTCAAGGACTTCCCGGAATCAGTCCTGAAGTTAAAATACCGTTTAGAGTATGTTTATTAATATTTTATTGAAGAATGGAGATATTTCTCGACGGCATGTGAAAACAAGTCAGAGGCCCATGGGCGGCATAAAAACTCTGACACCAGGTTAGTCACTAACCACATGAAAAAGAAAGAAGATTGAAGAATACTAACTCGAGTTTCAATTTAACAGAACTTCGTTGCATTACACTGAAATGCTATACAAATAATCATCATAACATGAATTACTTTTCAAGGGCAACAACGGGACCATCTGCTGTAACGATCTCTATCATCCACTCAATATCTTCCTCAAACCAGATCCCCGTGTCAGAAACTACACACAAATCATACAAAACGTACACAAATGTCAATCTCGAGACATTCCTTTGTGGCGGACCCTTTGTAAACAAATCATACGGGACTGAGAGACAAAAATAGGTCGTCGTCGCGCATCGCAAGCCGTCACACAGACGGTACGTATTTTTGGATGTGCACGGTTGCCAGTGACACCAGCTAGATACAGAAAGAATATTTGATACGTACGTACAATTGCAGTGACAAGCGATTTTTGTTTGAATGTTTTTGGAACCGGATATCAGGGTCTGCGTTTGATAACAATGCTGGCGAAAACTGATTGCGTTGGGGGGTTGGAATGGAACCAAAATTCGTATGTTTCCCTTTTGGGGGTTTGTTTAAACTTTGTGTTCAACTGGTTTTATTGAAGATGTGATTTAATAACTTGTGCAATGACGTGTGAATGTTTGTGTATTTTGATTTTAGGATACTTTAAAACCAACCGAAAGCACAGTGAATTTACTAAAGCTTTAAAAACATTTCAATTACCACAAAATTTAAATAATTTCTTCCAACACAACTGTATAAAACAATGTTCGCGTTCACTAAAACATTTCATGCCGTTAAATAGCTAGTATTTCATCTACATAACCGTTGAAAGGCGCATTAGTATTCAGCCTAGATCGTGTACAGCCGCTGAAAACGTAAATAAATTCAGGCGATTCTGTGCCGTTGCAGTTGTCTCGCATGCAATCGTTATGGCGATGGTTTTGTCATAGATCAACAGAGAAAGATGAAAAAGAAAGAAAGAAAAAAATAATATTCTGCACAAACAAAACGGTCATTACAAAAAAAAAAAAAGGTATAACATACAAAGAAACCGAAAGCCTGAATTGAAAATTTTGCACAGGAAAACTAGATAAACTAAAGCCATTTTTGGTAAGATAGCATTAGCATTTTTACATGATTAATTAATGCAGTAGATGAAAAGTGTATCACTGGGAAGTTCCTCATTTTAATCAAATAAAAATTAAATAAACCTAGCTTTCTGTAAAAACCAAAATATCATATCGATTTAATAATCGATTGGTTAAAACAACAAATCAAAGCCAGTGCCATTGACAACTGGAATTATCACAGAAAAAAATATGACCTTGCGTAATTTCCACCTGTTTAAGTCATCGACCGTTCGTTACTTCTCAGAGCCTAGAAAAGAATTTTAATTAATTCCTGGGGCCATTAAAACAGCATCCACGAGTGGCGATCCTTAAGGCGACGATAACCGACTTTTAATGATTTTATACTGAAGATCACGTCTAAACGAAAAAAAAAATTGCTTTAACTTAACATATTATATATTTTTTCCAAATAACTAACACTACTAATTATTTGGAAAAAATAAATAATATGTGAAGTTAAAGCATTTTCTGAATAACTTAAATATATGAAAATTTTGCATTGTGTTTATAGTGAAATTAATTTGTAAAGTTATATCTAACGCGAATAAAAAAATTTGAACCGCGTATTATTCTGAAACCATCACCATTTAAAGATAATTTAATTATTGATCTTTTAGTACATGTGTTTTATTAAAATACCTTTTGTTTTATGTATAATAAATTAATAATGCGTCTAATTTGGGTCAGCGCTCCTGGATGGGCGAGTCCTATTACTGGCTGGACGTACGACGCGTTGCGTGAGCTCAGCACAGAACACGCAAGTTAACCACTCAACGTCACTGACATATATCTGCGCCTTAATAAGAAAGAGCTAACGTATTCTGGACAGTTAGACCACATAACGACCTTTCTTCTACTAAGCGTGTCGAATTTGGCTACGAGTTTGACACCTTCAGTAGCGTCCATCAGCTTCTGCATCGTGCAGGACCACAACAATCTTTTTCAACAAAATATGCTCTAAAGAAAACTTCAGATTTTGGAGAATGATGTTGGTAGAAACTGGTAAAAAAATGACGGTCTAACGGCCTAATATGAAATCTTAGACGGAAAGCTGTCCTGCAAGTAAAAAATCATGCAATTTCCCTTTGTTTTTAATCTCAAAGTAAATTCAGACTGTCTTCGAGCTGCCTAGTCTTTGGCTGTCGAAACATAGCGTGTATTCGGCATCTACCGTTTCATTGTTCTATAAATCGGTCAGGTTACGTTTCCTTTCTCACAGTGCACCATATTATTTAGTTATTGTTTCTACAGGCCCGTTTGAATTTAAATATGTATGATTTATTATTTCGTGTGTGATGTTTGTGGCACCCAAACAAGTAAGACCAAATTTTTCCTCGTTATTATACGCATTTAGTGTTGTGTCCAAATTAAGGAGAGCACTACAGGACACCACATGACGGATAAGAGTTATTAGACATTTTAGTGGGAAACAGAAAGCTTTTGGACAATCTGGATAAATAGAAGACCAAGGACCCTGTTTTACAATATCCGGTAAGGATTGAGTTTTCATCTACTAGACAAGCTACTTCGTTATAGGTTCGCGGACGAAGTCGGGCAGAAGCTAGTACTTTATAAATAACTGCATTCACGATCAGCCCGTAAACGTCTTAAAACTCTCCATTAAGTGCCAAGGAATGGGGGTGGAGGTAAGACTCAATAAGAATACTTGTTATGGTCATTAGTAAGTAGTTAAAGATAATGAAATTGGCGTACATGATAACGCTGCTGTACATTTAAAATCTCTATTAGCCATTTTCTACTACACCCACGGACAGTGTTTCCTTGTTACGAACCATAACAATAAAATCCAATACACAGCGGATAATATTCACAAACCTACAGTACTATACGAGTAGATATAGATGAAACTGACACCGCCTTTCACCTACTTAACAATACAAATACTTTGAAAGACTTCCGAACCATTAAAAGGTAATTAGATATTGATCCTGGAAACGATATTAATCGGGACCATGATAAACCAAATCCATTAGAGAATCACAACGGGTCTATTGTGGGGTTTCTTTCCTAATAGAAAGTGAGAAGTACTTCAAATGATGGTGCTCTAGATTACACATTAACATCACGTCAGTTTCGTCGAAGGGTTTCGCAGAGGTGTACACCCACAATTCGCCAGTTATGCTTAAGTGCCATTAGGGTCGCCGTGCTTCTGAGAAATTCCTGATAGAAAAACCCAATAACACATTTCCCGACCTGGGAATCGGATCCAGGACCTCATGCTCACCAGTACCGCTTGCGAGCACTAGACAAACGATAAGTTTTAGATATATTTATGCAAATACTGTTACTATAGAGCACTGAGGCGCCTACGTCCAGCAGAGTTGAGATAAGTAAAATTAAATATCTCAATTGTCATTTTGCAGAATTCGATTCATAGTTCTGGATGTGCCTACAGTTGTAGCTCTTCTCATGCGAGAACAAGAGACAAAGACAGAAGCATTAGCAGAGCCAATCCTTTTTTGGTGAAGAAAACGGCCAAGTAAGTAATAACGGCAAGTAAAGTGATAAAATCTGATGATACAAGCATGAAGCATAACTACCTGGTCAGTGAGATGCTTTTAGTCTAATCATCTGTTAATGTTAGCCTGCATGATCCCACCGTCGGGCGAATGACTTCCAGTTCTAATCTTCTACTAAAAAGAAACCTGTTTCAATCAAGCAAAACCAGTACAAAATTACTCAAACAATTACAAGCCCCAAATCTGTAACACAAAATCTGAACGAGATCGCTCTGTTATCAACGAACACAAATACCGTATTGTTTATCAACGCAGATTAGGCGCCGCTCGATCTAGGTTGTGATAACGTCGACGTGACACTGCCAACGCGGCCAAGACTTGTTGGGCTGAAGTCAAGAAACTAATACGTGGGATTTCTTTAGTAAGTAGCACAGGTAGATAGACTAATTTGTCTAAATGCTTCTTTGATAGCAAGCGGTTTGGTAACCTAAAACTAACTAAAGGAGTAAAGGAGATATAGAATCTGAGATAGTTTCAAGGACTCTGGCCCCGTTCACACGGCGCTGTCCTGTGCCATATTTCTCGGTAAAAAGTTGGGATCACACGTCAACATCCCCCTGTCAAAATTATACAGTAAAATATCGTTCTGATCGTCCCCATGTGAACAATAGCTAACATGCACACATCTCAAGACAAGTAAAACATAATATCACGCACATGCTTAAATACGAGTACTTCAAAGAAATCTCAAATAGACCTCCTTTAAAACATGTTCAATACTTCATAGTAAAACAGACAACACTAGTAAAATAAATCCACAAGTTCCAATATCCTGTCTGTCTGCTATATCGAGGATTATAGGGGATCTATCTATTTTCTCCCATCCAATTATGTGTCTACATTCCATCCGTTCTATGACAAATCAAAGCAATTAAACTTCTTCGGAAGCGTCACCTTGGCAATGAATTTCCGCAAACTTTCCGCCTCTTAATAAATAATTCCTTAAGGCGATTTTCGAGGTCAAAACCACTGCATTGAGTTGAACGATAAAAGCTTTTTCATGTTTTCTCTTTTGTTGAAGCACGTAGGCTAGGATAGTGAATTTGGAGAAATCTTGAATGAGTGACTAAGCCCGTGAAGTGATTAGATTGTAATTAAATCCAAGGACTAAAGATATCTCTTTTCGCCAGATATGTCAGTCTTCAGCAAAATCTGATGGTGCATTACAGAATTATGAATAACATCATTTCATATTTTACAAAACAGTAATGTAATTCTCCACTCACCACACACATGGACTATTCCACTTTACAATTAAGTTAATTTATATACAGGGTGGCGGGGACATCGACGCGAAGCCGGCTACCATGGATTCAGTACATGATTCTGAACCCCACTGCGTTGAAATTTAAATTTTTCGTCGGTTAAAAAAATTATAATCACCTGTTTCATAGAAAAGTGCCTACGCGGTCAAAATGTTTTTTTTTTTAATAACCGACGAAAAATTTCAACGCAGGGGGGTTCAGAATCATGTACTGAATCCATGGTAACCGGCTTCGCATCGATGTCACTGACTACCCGTATATGTTATGTTAATTCAATTAATTTGGTGAGTTTTAACAGGAGACAAATTCTAGGAGGTAATCCCAATACATGCTTTTACATACCTTTGGCCGGAGTTTTCAAATCCTTTTTCCTCATCGTGCAGTCATACAGTAAAGACATAGATTGAAGCTAACGTCCCTAGCCAGTTGCTACGCGGGATGCACCGGACCGGTAGAATGTCGTTGTCTATTTGTTCGTGTATGAGCAAATACGTATGAACGATCGTAAGTATTCGAGCTTGTGGGTATTCTATAACGGTTAATATAATATTTCTTTGTTTGAGAAATGCTGTATGGGAAGACAAGCTTGCTCTTGTTTTTAAAGTCATAAAACTATCGAATATCCGGAATCTGATATAACTGACACTTTGATGATGATAAGTTAGTATAGAAAGAACACATTCTTTCAGCCAGAAACGCCTTCTGAATGGTATTCATTCATTCAAATTATTTAAGCTAAAGCTAAATCGATGGATTGAAAACTACCTAAGAGCGAAAAGGTGCCTTTAGATTTACCAAAATTAGAAAACAGAGATTAACGACATAGTCCTAGATCCTGTAAATCATTATTTTCTTTAATTCTAGTACGCATCAGAACATTATACTCTAATCGTAGTACTGGAGTACGATGCACTAGACCGGTAGAATGTCGCCGTATAGCGCATGCTCGCTAGACGGTGCGTGGGCACAAGGATCAGTGCATCCAGGAATACTTGTGTATGATGTAGAAATTGAAACTATTCGAATAACGCAGAACGCATTTGTTTATTACTTTTTACCGGGTGCATTGATTGATGATGATTTAAAAGAAAATCGGTTTATCGGATCGATACCAAAGGAATCTAGAGCAGTACTTAGGAGAAGAAAAAAAATAGAGACGTATTTCTGAGCACCTAAAGCAAATCCTGTCAATATGAAACGTGTTGAATCATCAAAAAAAGATTGCAAGTCCTGCAATAGCAATAGCCAGCATACATCTGGACTGGTCGTGGAATAAAAAGTATTAAGGATACGCTAGTCGGTAATTCTTCCATGCTAATGTAGTATGGTGATTTCTCGTTTGTTAGAAATGTACGTTCAAAACTAAATATGATATCAATTTATCTTGTAGGGATGTGATAAAATAATCGATTATGAACAAAATCGATTAAAAATCGATTCCCCCCTAAAATAATCGATTATAATAAGTGTTTTATATTACGAAAAATCGATTAATAATCGACTTTTGGTTTTAGCACTGTCGATTTTTTTTTCATCCGCTGCACCCGAAATTACTTCAGACTGCGGAGCTAGAATTACTATTAGGCCCATCACTATTACATTAACGACATAATATCAGTGCGTCTACATGGCAGTCCTTGTGTTCTTTGAAAACAGTTAGTTAATTTAACTAATTAATCTTTCACTAGATGGCGTTAGTCAACGAACTGTATTATTTTAGCAGCATTCGTTTAATAAGTCATAATATATAATTGTCTAATAATATATAAATGTCATTGATGATTAGCTTCGATGTTCAAACGACAAAGTTTTGAAAATATTTCGTGACTGAGTGTTTAGTGTTTTACTCTTGTTTTTAGTTATTTTTAATTAACAATGTCAATAACCAAAAGGCCGACGAGTAGCTGTCGTCAACATTTTAGTATTTACAATAAATCTGGCAAAGCTCAGTGTAAATATTGCTAAGCTCTTATTCCTGAACTCAATGCCCATGCCCACGAATTTCTAGTATGTTTAGTTGAATAATTTAAAAAATCTTATTTATATCGACTATTCTAAAACTTTCATTTGTTTTGATTATTTTACGTAATTTCGTATTTTTTATTTAATAAAACTGTGATTTAGTAACATAATTTAGTTTTTTTTAATACACAATAATATTAAAAATTATAATTATGAAAATTATGTTGTATGTTATATTAAGATTACGTTGGTTATTCTAGAACGGTTTATTCTAGCGGTTAAAGTTGTGTTGATTATTTTTTTTTTTTTTAATTTCTGATGTGTATTTTTCATTTAATAAAGCTGTTATCAATATAGATTTTATTATTTAATATAATTAGAAAAAAATCGATTAATTCAAAAAATCGATTATTTTATAAAGAAAAATCGATTATTTATTAATCGATTTATCATGCTTTGAAAAACAATCGATTAATGAATAATCCATTTTTATGTAGAATGTCACATCCCGATTATCTTGTCATTATCTGCCTTGTATGGAAGCAGGATCGGAAAAAAAAAATTGGTTCTGAAGTTATGAGCGTCGAATCTTCTAGTTCTACTATTCTTTTTAACACTAATTTTAACTCGTTTTTGGGCGTAAATAAATAACGTATGTAAAAAAAATGGCAAAATAGAAACCGTTCAGGGATAGATAATTTATCCAAAACTTCAAATAATTTTATTTTGAGTGATACATCCAGTAGTTTTTCCATAGTACCTATCTATACGCCCAAAGTTCTGTTCATGAAATTTTAGGCGCTCGTTTCCGTTATAAATTATCGTCTATTTCACTAAATTAATTAATAAATATATATAAAAACTAGATAAATAAGTACCAAATAAATTAATAAAACGTAACGACTAACTTAAAACGAAGCAAATATTAGCCACACTAGAATACTAAATAGAAGTACACAGGATACTTTATCTAACCACTGTTCAACGTAAATAAACACTAACACGTTCAAAGGGGACCTGGTAAAGAGACTGGCGCTATCTAAATTACCCCTTGACAATAACCCAGTTAAAGTTGTAGCCATTATCTGTATTACCCTCTAAAATAGTTGAGTATAAACTAGGACAAGAGAGTTAAATGGAGTAGGTGACAGCACTGGTTAGGGGTGTCGCCCGTCAAGTAACGTGTAAATGATGTGTCAAGGAAAAACATTATAAAATAAATTATTGAGTTGGATTATTTATGAAACCTTGACAACCCATAACATACGTCATAGTGTCATACGTTGTAGAATATTAAAAGACTTTAACCTCGACGAAAAAGGTGAATAAGCTACGAAAAACATTCACAAAATTATCTTAGATTGATACCAACCTTTACCACAAGGCAATACGAGTACAAGCTCATTGATAAGATAACTCCTTCAAAACAGATGACTGTCAAGTGTCAACCCTACTGTATCATTATCGCGGTAGTAACAAACAATAGGTATCGTACCTAATCATAACATTTGTGATGTGACAATAATTTTTAGAGGCGGCTATAAAGTACAAAACGTGGGGGAGCGAGACAAAACATTTTGAAAATGCAAGGTAAGACATATACTCCAAACTTATATGTCAACTTTGGAATCATGTGATGAAATCATCGAAGTAAACAAACTATCTGTACAATCTGTAAAAACTCCACTCCCAGGTGTTGGCCCTAACTGGAGGAACATGTCAGCTGGTTTTAGGAATATCTGTTAAATCAATCGGATATCCTAGTAGGGTATCAAACCTCTGGTGGTAATATATACGACTTTCATGACCATCTGATAAAACCTTTATGGTGAGGCAACTGCAGCGAAAGCACGACTGTAATAGGCGGACGAGGATAATATTAGCGTAAAGAAAGAAGATGAAATGCGTGGGAGCGACACATCATTAATAAACACAGTCCAGCCAATAACGCCGCTTATTGTTTATTTATTTACACACATTGATCGCGTGATCTCGAGTGCCGAAACGTGTTTAATGTTGATGCTTACACCTTTACTGATACTCATCATCGTCCAACTATTTTGGGGCCAATTTCCAAATATAGTTGATACTAATCAACTGTAGTTTATATAAGATTTAATGAAGACTGACAGATAGCACTAGGCAATCAGGCTGCGTCTGCATCATGCATTTCTGAACAAGACGCAATAATAATATAGACGAAGCAATGAGTAAAAATAGGCCGAAGAAGAAGAATAACAGTTTGGAGTAGTCCTAAAGACTGTGTAGATTACTCAAGAGTTAATATTATCATCACGACACGACTAGATGTGACATTTAAGTCTAATAACATTCGCAAATTCTCCCGTTCTATTTCTAACATTAGCAAGAGAACATGTCCACGCGATAAGAACGTATGTATTACAACCGTCGCGGCACATACGGTCAGACAAGCGTAAACCATTATCTATGACGTCCACTAGGTCGCCAAACCTGTATTTAATGATAAATAGTACACAACAGACTGCTATACTAACAGCAACTTTATCATTAATCAAATAAAGATTAATATTGTACAACAACGTGTCGGACCAACCTTCAAAAGTTATGCGACTCGAAGTGATTAGCAATCAAAACAAATAGAATTTTAAAAGGTATGGAAATAAATACAATGACATAATACGCTGTTAAGTGGCTGATACGATTTGTAAAGAAAATTGGCTATTTTAATACTGTAATTTGTTCGTAGATTTTTTTTATTTTAGGAACTAGAAACGGAAAGAACGAATCAATATTTTAAATCAATATTCCTTTTTCTACCGTATCATCGGTTATAGAGTAAGCTGACATATTTAATCAAGTCACTTGTAGGCAGGATGTGTCCACATGCCACTTCCCTAGCTCGTCCCTACCGTTCATCCAATTTGGTAATTGAAACCTTAAAAGTTCCTGTTATTAGGAACCTTAGCCGTCCCACGCAGCGCAATCAAATCCGTCGAATCAACCTAGCGTTGTGACACAAAACACATTGGAAAGGGACAGCTTTTCATCATTTTCGTCGACCTTCACACGACCTCATTAGTCACTCCCTCTTGTGTTGCCTGGTCTTACGCCAGTTTTTTCCAAGCCTTGACCAGTACGTAACATTAAGGTGCATCTTGCCGGGCCTCCACAGAAGTTTATTCTAAACCTCGACTAGTATTTAGATCCTGTTAATTGTTTACATGGCATTGCGATCGTTCCGTCCCCTCCCGCATGATATATCTATTGCACCAAACTAAACGTTTCGTCCCTCCCCTCTCACTTCATGTCAATGAGGTTGACTGGTCGTTCGGTGCGTAAAGATCCCACTTGTTTACCAATACAAGCCGTGTGTCATTGCGCAACGGAACGTTGGCACTGCACCACCGCGCATGCGTGTCTTACAGAATATACGGGAACAGACTGCGTTTGGGCAAGCTTTGGTAACTGTTGCGGTGGAAAAAAAATTGGTTAAGGGAAGCTTCTATGGCTTTTGGAATGTCGGCAGCCTCGCTTTAAAGAATATACAGTATAGGTTGGTTAAAAGTTAAAACTGAAGAGACGACTATTGAACTTTAAAGACACATTATTCTATCTAAATACATACTTAGCTAAAAATACCACATCACAAACAACTCTCTTGAGATTCAAATAAGTTAGTTGCAAACATTCTTCCAAAAGTCATCGACATACTCCAACTTAAGTACCAAACGGAAACGTTTTTTAATTCAAATCGTTGCCAGTGGAAAAACTCGCGATTGATAAATATTGATCAAGCCATTCGGGTAGACGTGTAATAACTTAAGCGATTAAGTATTCCGGACCTATTTCTGTATAGTATTCTTATTCCATATTCATAATAAAAACGTGATATTATACGAGTAGATTTGTCTTTTTTTGTTCTTTGTGCTGACTTACTACTTTGATGTATTTTAGGAATTCATGATATATTTAAGCCAAAGCACTTTATAGGAACGCTTTCGTTTACTGAAATATGACTATCTTGAATAATATGAGTTTCTTAAGGTTATTTTTAATCAACTGCTGCTTTGGGTACACTTCTATTTCTGTAAAGGCTTGTGCAGACCAGTGCGACTTGTCGCGCGACGCGACACCGGTTATTGTTATACTGTGAAGTTTTCTTAGAAATTGTATTGTTCGTGTCGCGTCGCGCGACAAGTCGCGCTGGTCTGTACAAGCCTTTAATCGGGTTTACGAATGTCCTTGAACCTTCTGAGTTCAACTATGACTATAACATGTTTTTTTAATCATTCCTATCAACTATGAAGGTTTCATATTCATCGGATAAGCCGCTTTAATCTTAATTTATTCTAACGAGTACCAGTCCGATCAAATTTTCCTGTTAATTCCTTATTGCCATCATAATTAACTAACCGAATACTAATGATCTCCTATCAGAAGCGTACTTAAGTTTTAAATTTGACGTCATTCACCCATCACCTCGAATTATCAATGAAATAATTTATTAAAGAGTATATCGGTATCATCACAGCAACAATAAACCGGTATAAATTGGTAATAAAAACATAACAAGAGGAGTGTGTGGTGTAGACGTACGTACTGTATGCGCGTGATTTGGTGCCGTGTTTTACATAACGACGTAGATTGATGCAATTGAAGAATATTGATTGTAATCAGTATCGCCCTTTGCAGTTATAATGTAATTGTACAAAAAAGAAAACGACCAGCCAAAAATTTTGAAAAGGGTATGACTTCTATTCTCTATTCTATTCTTCTTCATTTTTATTTATTTTTAAATGTCGCGGCATTATGCTGAGATAGGAGCCTTTTGGCCTCGTACAGGACTTCCTTCTTTAAATTTTAATGTTACTTTGTTTTTATTGTTTTTTATTTATGTTTAATGTGTTTTTTCTTTTTGTTTAATGTGATTTCCTGTGCGAGTCTCAATAAATACTTTTTCTTTCTCAATAAATGCCCGAATCACCAAACATAATTCTCAGAGCAAGTTTTTGTACTTGTTGCGGCTTGTATAGGTTGCTTATTTGATATCCACAGGCCAGCAGCTTAATCGCGTAATACACGATCAATCACAATCTGATTAATTTTGAACGAGATTGTTAATCCATTGCTTCATAAGTTCGAAAAAAAAAAAAACTGCTCAACAACGTAAATAACGCAATGAATGTTGTTGAACTGTCAAAATGAAACAGATTAGTCTTAGCCGCTTACCGAAAATGTTTATGCAATTAGATCGCTGGATCATCAAATTCTATCATGTCCGAACTCAAGACGATTGGGCCAGAATATAGATCCGGAAATGCCATCCTAATCCCAAATAAACTCTTAACTAAGAATAAGCAAAAGAGAGAATGTTAGAACTGCCTAGCTCCATCCCACTCTCTCTCTGATAGCAACTTGACTACTCAACAGTACCAATCAGCCACGCTGCAAAGTGCAAGCCGTCAAAACAAACAACCGCGGCGCGCATGCTCGCCACACTAACCCGTGTTGGTTGCGTAAGCGCACTCACAAACACAATTCGTCATGCCGAGATGTAAACACGTGTACAAGGATAAATTTGTTTAGTAGCACGGTTGCAGTTGTTAAGAGGTAAGATGAACTTTGTTGAATGGTGTCAATGTCGGGATGAAGCGGGTTGAAGACAGGTCCGTTTATGGAGCCGTGATGTTAAGGTCAGATAGGGTTCTGTGGAGGTTGCGTGACCATATTGAGAAATTGTTTCAAATAGGGACCGTCACTATGGCAGTTTGATTTTATGGAAAAGCAGCAGCATCTCTGCATCTAAGTACTTTTTATTTAAGTTATTCAGGGGGAAAGACGTCCACTGCTGAACATTGGATCTCCCCAAAGGATTGCCACAACGACCGGTACTGCACTGCCCGAATCGGCTACGTTCTTCAGGTCTTCGATCCACCTTGAATCCTAATGATGCTTCACCATCCATCCAGCAGTGAATGTCTTTCGCTAAAATGATGATGAATGATATCCAGGACCAAAACAAAGCTGTTTCATTGAATTTGCCGATAAAACACTACTCAAGGATAGCCAAGACCTCATTTGCCGAGGCTAGCAGCGACGTCAACGAATTCCAGACAATCTCAGACAATATAGCGAACAAATCAGGCCCAGTTTAATTGAACTGTGACGTACTAACGAGAAAGAGGCTAATAGATACATTGAAGTAAACAATATGTAATGTAGGCGAGTCTCCGCAAATGTATATAATGTATTTAATCAAGATGATAAATGGACCTGCGATAATAATCTATTAATATTAATTAGTTCGGTACTCAGGGAATGAATCTACGACCTATTTAATTTGATTGACCGTAATGATATAAGTGCATGGTTTAGTACACTAATGAGATTCCTAGATCTCGATTATGATGGAAGAAGTAAGCTTGTGAGTCCCAATTTACCAATTTTTTTTTTTGTGAGGCCAGACCGTGACCCGAAGTTTAGAATGGCCAAAAGTGGGGATATTAACAGCAAGTAACGGGAGATCTGAAATCACATCCTAGGTCTGGGAGGCAATTCGGAAAACCCTCGAACTTACCTAGGAGGTAGGAGCCCTAAGATCTCTATAAATTGTAGTAGTACTATTCCCAGTGCAATCAATAAGTGGACACTATTATTGATGCCCCTAAAATAGGCATATTTTATAGCAGCTTCTGAAATATTGGATGGAAAATTATCATTCATGAAAAATTGAACATTGTATACATACTCCATTCAACTATGCTGTTGAGTACCTGTTTAGCATTGAAACCCATTGCCTATAGTATAGCTAGATTAGATCTCGAGTGACCTAGTTCGTAATACTATCAATACAAGCAAAACATTCAGACGCGTAGAACGACATTAGCTAACACAGGTGTGCGCGAACACAAAGATCTTTACAATATATGGGTAGGTTTCCGTTCTAGGCGAATGGATGGAAAATCATCAAAGGAAAACTGAAGGGAATTAGGTTGTTCGTATATAGACTGATTAAAGACTCTTGCAGTATTGATGCTGGACACCGTTGGAGGATACTAGAGGACCTGTCAGGTAGGACACGAGCGTTTAGAGCAACGTTATGTCAGGTTACCTATAACTAGGGTTGCCAATTTTATTTAGAAGAAATAAAGTATTTCTGGTTTCAGAGAAGGTAACTACAGAGTACAAACGTATAAAGCTTCGTGCAGACTAGCGCGACGCGAAACCGGTTATTGTTGTTATACCGTGAAGTTTTCTTAGAAATTGTATTGTCCGAGTCGCGTCGCGCTGGTCTGCATGAGCCATAAGAAAGAGTATAATTTTATGTTATTTTTTTAACATAATTTTCCTTCATTTTTGCGGATACTAATAACTTTGTTTTTTTTATTTTTTTATAAATGTACAACTTTAGAAGTCTAGACTACAAATTCTGAGTTCAAATTGATAATAACCGAGTGGTTATTATCAATTTCAACGAAGCCCTGTTTCTGTCTTCCCGCCACTTTGCAATTTTGACCGAAAACTAGGCCGTCTACACCTATTGCCACCCGCCTCGAATGGGTTAGGTTTTCTGCAGCCTCTAACTACGACGCTGGCAGGAAGTGCAGGAACAAGGGGGCCTTGGAGCACTTGCCCAGAGTAGCCAAAGGAAAAACGGCCCTAACCGAAAAGACTCTCAGTGAATGCTGAATTATTTCAATTCAATTCAAATTGAGAGTCAATATAAATAGAGTATTTTAGCGTATTCTTTTGCTTTTGTAGATTATAAAGTACGCTTACGTGAAATAGAGTACAATAGGGATAATGCCTGGGTAAAAAAAAGAAATTTAAATTAGTCCGTCAGACAGATAATAATAAAATATTAGACACGTACTTTTTGCTTTATCATATTAATAACAAAATACTTAGATAAAACGCATTTGGTTAAACACACCACACAAACCATCGCGGGTTTAACAGTGGTGTGGCAAACCTCAATGTATCGCCGTAATCTTTAGATTACGTAAAAAAAGAAAAAATACGTGTCCAATATTTTTTAATAATCTCCAAGACGAACAATTTTTTTTTTTTTGTCATCATCCCTATTCTCTTAATTAGAGTAACGTTGTACCCTATCTGTAACCAGCACATCGTATCTACCGACTACCTAAAATTGTTCACCTGTCAAACCACAATTTTTACATAAACACACATCCTTGATTAGTCAAACTGCCCGTTACCTCTAGATTAGACTAAACTCCATCAAGCTATTTTTATCCGTTGAATAACAATCTGTATGAATCTTTTCCTCCGCAATTCCGAGACTTGCATAGTGACCACGCAGCAAATAGGTGCAAATCATGATAAACCCATATATAACCCAAAACAGGAAAAATACCGACAAAACAACTGAATGATTCACTTTAAATGAATGTGTACCTCGTAGTCTCATAGTGCTTTCACTTTTAATCCACCTGCCATCATACACCACCATTTCCTGTTACACTTTCAACATTCAAATCAAGTTTATTGAAAGTTCACGGAACTAAAGTGATGGGAATATTGAGAGCGATATGCTTCAGTAATGAATAATTATGGTACGTGAAAAAATTTACGATAATTCCGAGGTAACGGAAAAAGAAAACTTTTGTTATGAATTATCGAAGACAAGGTCGTAGAAGGTCATCGTTGACGACTAATTAAATTGAACATCGATAAACAGACCACACAAATAACGGACCATTATCGCTAGCTTGCAAAGTGTGTAGGTATGTATTCGACTACCCATTCTTAAGGTATAATCTTTCCCATGCGTTGTGAAACTTGTGACGTCACACGTTGTTACCTATGGCACACACAGGGCAGCTAGCCTGCCAACCCTTTGCTAACTGGCTATTTTCCTGCACAACTTAAGATGTTTTCAAACGAGAGAAGAATAATAACAAGCGTACTGAAAGAGATGAGAAATTCTCAGTCAAGATGACAAAAACAACGCCATCATAAGTTTAAGTTCAAGGCTAGTTCCCAAGTCCTACTTTCCCATACCATGACATCACCGGTTCCTATCTAATAGACTCGGCTCTGATAGCCATGTGCATTACGCCCAAGGCCGAACACCACATGTGACATACATACTTAATGCAACTGTACATGGTGATGCCTAGTAAACAACATTTTGTGGCTGCGTTTGTGATTGATGGCTTTTCTTAACCCGTGGATTGTGTTGAAAGTGTTTGTATATCGGATTGTGTGAGAGGAGCTGCGAGATTGACGTTGCACCGTATTTGGTAAAATTGTAGGCAAAAACATAGATGGAAATGGGAAGAAGAATGCGGTGGGTTAAAAGGGGCTTCAGAGGTATCTTTGCCGGCTGGCGTTTTTTTTTTCTGTAAAGCTCATTAGCATAACGAGACAAAGACGGCCTAGGATAATAATCGAAATAGAATAGACGCAACGCATGGATGGACGTCTCAATTGTATTAATAAAGAGAAAGAGTATCTGTGAATATGGACATTTTGGGTCTCATATTTTGGAAGAAAAACTTTGCAGTAGCTAAGAATAATTAGAATAAGAATAATTATTGGTCCATTGTTACAAAATAAAATTCAATAAGTAATGATATTGTATGCTTACTGTAACTAGAATATTTGACATAGTATTAAAACAGTGGTCCGCAAACTACGCAGCGCCTGTATCTTGAGGGCTTGAGTTGCGTGATCTATATTCGGTACATTTTTGCGTTAGCTTAAATTTTATTTTGGGATGTTTGAAAATGGACAGAATAGTTAATTAAATAAGGGTAGCGCATTACCAAATAAAAATAATAAGCTATGCAGTAAGTTTATACGCTACGCTGAAGGAATAATTGTGTGATTCAAACGCGGAGGAAATTGATTTCAATCAGACTCTCAGGGATTCTGTACCCCATCTTAATCCCTTAAAACGTATCTTAGGAGGCTAAAGCCCTTAGGGATGATTACAGCTAAAGATTACGCTCCCATAAGCGGTTTGTCTTGACCCAAGACATAAATAGACTAGAAAAACAGGTTACTATGACTTGAATAGATCACGAATAGGGCGATACAATTATAATTTTACATACGAACCCACGTTAATTACGTACTTAAGTGGTAATTTGCAATGTAAGTTGTAATTAATGACAATGCGAGTCTACATTGGACATTACATTACCACAGACATTACGAGGGTTTGTACTATGAAGCGGCAGATAGATGCCATCCCATCCTCTCTTGTCCGATATACAGGATGTGACTGACACTGGCATCAGGAATGACCACCATCAGGAATTTTAATTTTGATAACACAAAAAAAAAATCGCTAATTAGTCGGAATTTGTCGCCAAATATCAGAATTTGTCGGTCACTGGTTCAAAAGTTTAATTTAGACCAAGAGCTATATCGAAGATTTTTCATTAACTCTTCGATCTGGCTCTTGGACTATACATTAAAAATTAATTATATCTTCTAAACTAAGACCTGTGACTTGGCGAAAAATTGCGACTAATTAGCGATAACATTTGGGAGAAAACAGATCTTAGCTAGGTGCCCTAACTTTTGAAATTCAATTGGGCAAGCTGGGGAGATGCTCCCCAGATCATCCACCTATAAACCCTTATAAATTTTGAACCAGTGACCGACAAATTCTGATATTTGGCGACAAACGACAAATTAGCGACGATTTTTTTTGTGTTATCTAAATTAAAATCCCTGATGGTGGCCGTGCCAGTCTCAGTCACACAAATACAGGTGTATTTCGGACAAGAGAGGTTGCCAATTAATAAAAAATGGCGATGTTTAGTGGGAAGCATATTATGTCCACCAGGGGACGTCTTTCAGCTGAGGCATAGCCCGACTTCACCCGCTCCTGGGCATAGGCCTCTATTTTCTTTTGCTAATCACCAAGTTTCTGTAACCTCCACATCCAGGTTTTACCCGCTTTGTCAAAAATGTCGTCCGATGATTATTACAAATGCAAAAATGAAAGGAAAAGTACAACACAGTGACACACTGCAGTTTAAGCGGACACAATAAACCAGTGCACAAAAAACGTCATCAAAAGAAATCTATACTAGGACATTCAACTATCTCCGAAAAGTGATTCACATGTGAATGACGTCACCACGCATCATGGACACAACAACGGTATCAACATCGATATTTAGTTAACTGCTTAGTCACCGTTACGAGAAATATAATGTACAGGTAGCTCCCACATTGGTTTAGTATGTGGAAAATTTTGGAAGGTCAGCCTGAACATGAATGCTAAAACTGTTTTGATTTGAGATTTGCCTTTAAAAGGTCAAACTTCACCTGTCGCTCTTCAAGCTCAAGCCAACTGATCTATACTAATAAAAGATTATATGGAGGTAAAATTTGTTTGTTTGTAAGATTGTATGTAAGGGGTAATCTCCGGAGATACCAGTCGGATTGGAAAAATTCTTTTGCATTGGATAGCTCAATTCCTGAGTAAGGTTCTAGGCGGACGAAGTCGCGGGCACAAGCTAGCAGTTGATAAAGAAAAAATATAAGTCAGCTATTCAGTAGTAAATACAGGCAGGGTCTTTTAAAAGAAAAGGTCTTTGCTAAGAAGTGGGGCAGAAAATGATATAGGTAGTAGGAAGTATAAAAACGGTTAAAATTAAACTGCCCTAGTACCCCCCCAACACACCAACCTTTCGTGCCGGTGACGATGCCGGCCGTCACCAATTATTCCCCTAAATTGATTGAATATTTATTAGTAAACGGCCCAAATACAGGTAAATATGAGAGGTATTCCATAATAAACATCACATAATGTATCAGGCTGCCAGGTGCCTATCATCTTACAAGTAACAACTCAATTGGGTAATGTCCGTCATTATAGTGCTATGTCTGCGATGGCCTAACCCATTACTGGGTGTATACTTGTGTAATATATACCCTTACTTTGTAAATACACTGTAATCAGTAAATGACTCATCAAATTCTAGTTTACCCCTTCAACTGTGTTACTAACAGGTTTGTGCTAGAAACTTCTTCCGACTGTCAACTAAGTGATATTTTCTAGAACATAAACATAATATAACATCAAGCCTTGTTTCCTTGAAGGGTTAGGCAGAGGTGTACCTATCGCACACCCACATTTCACCAGTAATGTAATAGGGGGCGAGCCTATTGCCATCAACTGGGCACAAATGTCCAGGCTGCTACCGGAGCCTGGAGAGAGAAATTACTGAGAAATTCCTGAATGTGATATTATTTGAAATTACAAATGAATTGATTAATAATCATGCCGCCATGCCGCCGGGCAAGCCGCGGCGCGCCCGGCCATACTGCACAAAGCCGCACAAAAGAAATGAAGGCGAAAAAGCCGGGGGTACGTGCCGCGCGGCAGAAGCCGGCGGCCATGGTTTCATAGGCTTATCTTATTATTATTGACTGGGATCTGATTTGACCTGTGATGGTTGAGAATACACACAGAAAAGAAGACTATCTTATTTAAGGCTACTGGTGAGTATAAAGTTCTGGGTTTGATTCCCAGGTCAGGCAGTTTTATTGAGTACTTCCAGCGTCGGACTGGCCATATAGTCGAGGTGGCATTTGCCAGCCGGGCCCCAGCCTGCGCGGGCCCCCCACGGGCCAGGTTGGCCTGGTTTGCGGGGCTTGCGGCAACCGTAAGATAGGAGCCCGGCGCAGGCTAGGTCCCAGCTCTTGCAACCTAAATGTAAAACTAGATCAGGTAGTTCGTTCATACAATTAGAGGGAAATGAAATAGAAAAATCGAGTTATATGAAACTCGCCTATTAAGGGAGGTCCTTTTATACTGGTAGTGAGTAACCTGATGTGCGTATCGTACCTAATAATTTATTACATCGTAGATAATTCGTGATGGCCCAGTGGTTAAGGCCTCGCCTCTCATGCACGAGGTTGTGGGTTCAAATCCGGGCAAGTACCAATGTGATTTTTTCAATTCATATGTACTTTCTGAGTTTATCTTGGACATTATTGACATCGGTGAAGGAAAAACATCGTGAGGAAACCTGGACTTATAGTTAATATAAGTCTGAAATCACCAACCCGTCTTGAGCAAGCGTGGTGATCAATGCTCGTGCCTTCTCTGTATGAGAAGAGGCCTTTGCCCTGCAGTGGGACAGTAACAGGCTGATATTATTATTTAGATAATTACATTTTATTTTTTGTTTATGTCAATGTGTGTAAGTATCTCAGTATTTTACGATAGTATCCCATCTACCATCATCTAGTCTCGGGCCCCGGGCTTATGGTCAGCCACCCGGGCCCTTCAGGCTCAGTCCGACCCTGAGTACTTTCATCTGGAATTTCTCAGTAGCTGCCAGGAATCTATTACCCAAATGTGGGTGTACTATATAGGTACTATCAAAGAAGTTCATATCTAACCAGTTTCAAAACAAAATCCCGTGAACATGATGACCACATCTGTTACCGTCCCGGTTCTATAGCCTCCGAGCGCTGCAAGCAGGAATAGTTCTTACGGTGGTTAGATATGAACTTCTTCGATGGTACCACCTCTGCCTAACTGTTCAGGGAATACATGTATGATGTTATGTTAAGATTGATGCAAAATGATGTACTTTTTAGGCTTTGCAGAAAAGTCCATTGTGGCCTTAAGTGCCATCTACAGTTACTTTGTAAATACTATCTTATTTACTGTTCTCCTAGTACTATATGTTTACACCTAATTAGCAAGATAAATAGATAACAAGTGATAGGTAAATAAGTTGAATGACCCTCAATTACAATACTTTGCATTAAAATTAACCTGTTTACTTACTTTAGTTAATCAGTTATTTAGTACTCAATAGGTCAAAATGTTACTCTCAACTTTATATATGTTAAGGTCTGTAATCAATTAATCATAGAGCTAATTAAAATTCTTTGAATTAATACGTAAACACATTATTATCAAAACTGCCTCGTTGGTCTAGTGGTTGCAAGCGCTACTGCTGAGCATGAGGTCCTGAGTTCGATTTCCAGGTCAGGCAAAGTGTTATGGATTTTTTCATCAGGAATTTCTCAGTAGCACCTTGGAGTCTGGATTTGTGCCCGGTTGATGGCAATAGGCTCGGCCCCTATTACATGGGGCTTAAACATAACTGGCGAAATATGGGTGTGTTATAGGCACACCTCTGCCTAGCTCTTCAGGATTTCAAGCGTTATGAATACAAAAAGAAAAATAATGCAATTGTGAAGCTTAGAAATAAGCCTCTATAAAACATAAGGGACTTAACTTGGGGGAATGCTAGCAACAAGTAATATATATGATGCTTATTTAAATGTTTAGTTTGGTTTGTTCATGCATTGCATATACAGGGTGTTCGACAGAAGGTTGAACATACGAAAATGGCGGATCCAGGCCACAAGGTTTTTTTTTTATTTTTTTTAAATTTTGTTCGTATGTTAATTAATTTCACTTTTCGCAAATTTCCTTCGCAATCCTTTGGGTGAAAAAAGTCCCAGGCAGTTAAAATTGGCGAATTGTTCTAGTTGTTTTAAAAGAAATTGTGCATATTGCATACCGTTAGATTGGGCATGAACCAAAGTTGTTTTCCTAAAATTAGAACTCCTCTATCGTTGTTAGTTTTTTTTTGAACGCAGGTCAAAGTCGGGCTTTCGGTATTTATTTTTTATTTGTTTGTAGTTTAAGGGCTCGTATTTACTTTTCTAGCAATCATCTGCGTCAAATACGAATTTTATAAGATTCTACAGTTACTTTAGATGAAAATAAAAATAAAATGTTGCCAGTTTTGTTGTTTTTAAATGAAATTATTGACGTTTGAAGTTTTGGCAACGACAAATTCCGAAAATAAAATAAAACAAATCATTAAAAAAACCCTTGTGGCCTGGGTCTTGTTATTGGGCCTAAAAACGTAAGTAGACGGCCCCACGGATCCGCCATTTTCGTATGTTCAATCTTCTGCCGAACACCCTGTATATACAAGCTTATTTACTTACATTATGCATCAGAACTTGAAAAACAACTATGTTTAGACATTATTTCATTTCGAAAAGGAATGTTGGGCTGTATCCCAAAGAATGCTGATGTGTTTTTGATATTTTTTATGACAGAATGGCAAATAACTAATAATACTCAGTGTTTTTCAAAACAGCTACACCCGAGTGTACATAAGACAAATTTATTCATAATAAATTTATTCTGACTAATGTAGTTATATGTACTAATGTATAATTATGTAGTTGGTAGCTCGGCTTCCTAATGCCACAATTGCATGGAACACCTTTGCCTTCAAATATGGATTATGTTACCAAATTGAATAATATAAATTGTAAACCAAGTGCATCATTAAATATTGACACCTCATCATCTACATTATATATAATTATGTCATGGCCAGATGTTCTAAACAGACCAGGAACTTTAATTAGCTTCTAGAGGGAGGTGGGCCCACCAAACGGCCGCCATGGCCCACCTGACGGACTAAGTGTGGAAACCAACCCTATAACATAGAACATGGCCAGATGTTAGAATTGATGATTTCATGAAGTGATCAACTGTTTCATGAAATGGTTGTATTTAATGAAATAGAACATCGACCGCTAGTCACATCATGATGTGGTCTGGACAGATTATTGAATACTCAAAGTTTGACGATATGAACAGTTAAACGCATATACGCCACGCCTTCTTCTCATGGGGGTAGACAGAAGCTACAGAATGCTACCTGCAGTGACCCTTACATCTCATCATCGCTTGTGTAATATTGCCATAACACCTATTATAATTATTTAATTAATAATAATCCCTGTAATTAGTTTATGCTAAATAACAATGGAAGCTCCTGAAGCATTTAATCACATTGTTGCATACTTCCCTTTATTATTTTCCTTCCTCAGACTGATTAGACTTTTAGAGACCACGGTTTTGATATTAGCAACATAACAGGCGAGATGATTCAAATTATTAGACAAATGAATTGGTACTAAGATATTTTTTATATAATTTATTTGGTTAATATATCCATCTATATGGCTTGATAGCCAGATAGTTGGACATATATAACCAAATCAATTTCGGTCTTCTGGTCTTCCCCTAGGGTAGACCGGCCAGCCAGTTTCAAGCTTCTGCAATCTGACTTTGATCTCAGAAATTATGATAAATGTTTAAGACTTCTTATAAACCAGAAATATACATATAATTTGCATGATTTCTTTTATCATGTATTTATTCATAAGACAAGTGGTGCCACCTATTGTATTGATCAAGAGGTAGAAGATTATTATATTCAGAATTGGTTAATCTAGAAGTGTAGAGGCATTCCCACACATTGTTTCAATCTCTGTTAGTCCACTAATTGAGTTATTTGTGATGCTTTTATCAAAAAGAATAGAGCAATACTAATAATTGTAACACAAGGAAACAATTACAACAATTCTAAAATAGCAAATGAAATTGCATTGCATTGATTTATGTAATATTTTGAATTTGCGGCTAGAATATAAATGTCTCATCTTTTTGGCCCACTTTGTAGGTGTTATTTATTGTTTATTTAGGTTATTTAAAAGCATGCTTTTTGAATCATTGCCAATCCAAAATTGGAATTAAATATCTTCTTCTGACATACACACGCATCAGCTAATTAGCTGCTAGTGTGTCTAACCAAATAATAATAATAATGAACCCAATTTAATTATAGGTAACCAATATTTATTTAGTTTATAAATAGAAATGAACACAAAGATGGCCTTGAATGTTCATGTTCATAAAACAAGACAGACATTAACTGAACATGTTCAAGCCACATGTAAGATGCAGGTTAGGCAGAGAAGAGAAAGATTAATGAAAATGTCATGCTTATATATGCAGAATTCAATTAATTAATTTCAAATAATTTGATGAGAATTTGAGAAAACATAGTATTCAAGTGCATACAACCATGCTGCCACATGTCATGCAGTGACGAATATGATGCAACTGACAGACAGTATGAATAAAATCATTAAATAAGGTTTTTATGTCAACAACACGTAATGTAACTAGTTGTTTTGGTAGTTTAGAGACTATTTAAAGATATATTATTGTGTTTACCGTAATTCAGCTAAATTTGCAGTCATGAAAAATTTGTGAATTCTCTATCTTGTGAGTCTCACAAAATTATGTTTACGTAACAATGACTTGTGAAATCTCACCGAATCAACAATCACATTTCTATGTATTATTGCATCATACAGTCAGCGTACAACCATATTGGATGTATCTTATCTGTAATATGCGCAAAATAACTAGTAACAAGTGATTATCATTATCAAACTATTCATTAAGCTTGGACATTGATCGTAAAAATTGCAAGATTCTGTTTTTGTTTACCATTTCTAGATAAGGTGGAGTGAATGTTTGCAAGAATATTGTTGATGGTATTTTCCTATAATCAGTTAGCTGTAGTGACTAATTATAATTCTGTGAATTTTGTAAGAAAATAAATGTTATGTAATGTTAGTAGTAAGTTAATGATGCATACAAGACATATTATATCAAACTGGCACGCATGTGCATGATAAACTACAAAAAAAATTGTCTGTTTTCATGACACTAAATTCTTAGCAATGCCACACATATCCAAGTGGCCAGGTGTAAGTCTGTATTTCTTCATTTCAAGTCTAGGAACATGATTTACATAAGCCACATGTGTCAACAAAGATTATGAACACTACCATTTTTTTAAACAAAAATACAACAGGTGGGTTGAACATAAACAATATGATTTGTTTACAAACAAAAGCTAGTGAGTGCACGTAAATGTATGTTGTGATAGCCGGCGGCGTCACATGCGGACTCACCTCTTGGGTAGCAGCATGGCGGCAGAACCCTTGCGCTGGAACACGCCGTCCACCAGCACGCCATTCTTGCTGTTGCACGTCAGGTAGAACTCCGGGTGGTCGTAGAACAGTTCGAGATGTCTACGCGAAATGAAACTCGAGTGTCCCATGTTAACGTCCACTTGGCCTCTACTAGAGTTCCGGCCGATCACAACACGTTTCTGCCGGATAAGGTACTCGAAGTCGCGACCGTCAAGCCTCGCGATCGCGATGGGGGCTGGCTCCTGGGCCCACTGCACCTTGGAAGGCGACGGGGGCGCCGACTTCAGCGAGAGCAGCGCCCACGCGTCGCTCTCCGAGCTTCGCGTAAACTGAGCCTGGGCCATGGCAGGCGCGCGCGGACCGATATCACCAACGCTGTCCACACGCGGGGCGCGGACGCCTTGCACGAGGGCACATCACAATACCGCCGCGAGAACCGCCGCCGCTGCGTCGCGACCCGGATATCCGGAACCTGCCGAACCCGTGCCTTTACAATTTGAGGTTACTGACGGGACGCACATGCGCAAAGTTTCTACTTGTGCGGTAAACAAGAATTATATAAACCACCACACCACCACGTGATACTAATGTATACATATACCTAGTCCGGAAGAGCGGATCGATACTATAAAGTACGGATATGTCTTATATGAACGAAATATTAACCTTTTGGTTGTTGCACAACTGAATTTTCGCAATTGGACCGAAATTAGACACTAAAGTAAACACGAGGCGAGAACAAAAATAACCAAAAACGTCAGTTCGGCATACGCAGTTTACAAGTTCGCCGCGCCATCTATGCAACATAGCAACAAATTGTAAATAAAAAGTTCCGTTCCAAGCATTACGTTTGTGCAGAAAAAGCGAGTTTTTAGGAATTATACAAAGCAATGTACATCCTTATTGCTGTTTAAAATCTTAACGAATGATTTATTCAATTTTTAAGTACCTTAGTCTATTCAGTTTAGGTTATTATGAAGTACCTATGATTTATTTTGAGACAAGGAATATGTTTCCCGATTATGAACAGTAAAACGGAATAATATCAATAGTGATACGCAACGGACCTCGATTGTTTAAATATCGATTGTTTAACGGCAAAGTATGTGAAAGAAAAAATAAAAATAATGTTAACGCAAGGTAACTAAAATAACATTTATATACCGTCTCCAACTCTTGATGAACCTTATTTGAGTTGGAAACGTTATTAGAAATTTTCTTGAAATCTTGAAATTAGTTCCACAAAACGTAGGTTTCATTGTTATATTGAAATGTTTAAACTTAACAAAATAACTTTGATTAAAACGAGGTCAAAACAAATGCATTTTTTTAATTCAGCTATAAATTAGAATAGCACGCGTGTTCGAAAATAATAATCGATTGATTTGTCTATGAATTTTCCGGACAACACTACAGCAAAATACGCTGACGTCATCGACTCTATGTAGTCTATTGACTTTGTTGACATTAATATTTGAGTTTGTATCGCAAATTGTGTACAAAGTGTTTTAAAAACTTAGCGATGAAAACAATGACGTACAATTACAAACAATAAATAGGCGTGCATTTATTTTTGCAGTTGATTCCCGCAAAAATTACAGAAATAAAGGTGAGTTTTAATTAAACATTACCGCGAAATTTAAATTTTATCTATTCTTTTAATCTCTGCCACAAGAGTTGTCGTGTAAAGGTAAATCATCGTATGTGTTTAATAATATCACTGACTATACCCTTTCGTTTCATTCGGACTAAGGTGTTATTCATTCTTCAACGAACGAATAGTAACCACACTTTTCACTGCATTGTTTTTTTTTAAACAGGTCAAAAATATTTCTTTTGGAATTAAATTCCACGTCTCACTCATAGGTTTGGCAATGGATATTGTTCCCATACGGCCTTATACGTACTTATATGAATTAAAATACTAATCGACCTACCTCTTTGATAAAGATTGGAATATTGCCAAAGTAGTTGTAAATTTCTAATTGTTGACTTCATGTATTCTCTTCGAACGTTGCTGTGCCTATAGCATGCTAATAGCGCTTTTTTCTCAGAAATGTCTAGATGGACAGACAGAAAAAAATAGATTGAGAAAGGCAATTTGTAGAAAGCTTATTCTATATATTATATATTCTGCAATGCCTGCTAAAGAACTGTTCATACTTGTGGTCCAGTGTTACCCAGTAACTTGGTTGTAGAGGTCAGAGTATACTGATATTCAGCTGCACCTGGTAAGACTGGAAGCCAACCCCAACATTGTTGGGAAAAGGCTAGGTAGATGATGACTTGTTTGTCAACATAGTAAACTTGTTTTTTTGGATATCATTTTCTTTATTTTATTGCTAGCATGGCAGATTCGCTACAATATCCTGTTGTTGTCTCTGCCATGATATCTGATTGAACACATTTATTTTTTATGGTACCTATCTATTACAGCCGGCACAGATAGATATGAAGACTGTCCCTCATCTGTGCTGATTTAAGAATGAATGAAGATTGCCTCTGCATATTTTTTTTTAAATATCACATGTGGATGTTACAAATTGCTTTTAGTTAGGTGTGCACATTATGAATTGTGTTTAAGTGTTTTAATAAAAATATGACAAGGGCTATACTTTATCTATTCTCTGAGTTTTATTGTACAGTATGTTCACTTTAAAGAAAAAACTGACTATGAATGTGAGAACCATGTAGGCTAGATAGAATACATATTACTTTTATGTGGCCTACGCAAATGTCTTGCAGATCTGGTATCGTTGTGTGACGGGTCATTGAGCTCCATCAAATATGGTTGACCTACACAATGACTGATGCTTGCATGCCGTCTGTCGGGACAGGTAAACCAAAGCTGTAAAGGGTCTTCAAAAGGCATAATTCCAGACATAGCCCTGCATTCTTTGACTCACACATTTTAATAATATAATGTTTGCTTCGGTATTTCTTCTGAGTTAGCTAGGAAAAGTCTCAGTAGATCTACTTACAGAAATAAATATTTTATTTCACTTCTAAAATTTGGTTTTCCATGCATGTTCATTGTTCATGTAAAAGGACAGTAATGGATAATAATCATTTAATTTCTGTTCATCCTGGGCAAGTATCCCCTTATCCACGAATAACTATCCTACTTATTGCAATTAATTTCGATTTAGATATGACAAATACTCTAAACTGCAACCACATATTAGACATATATATTGGGATTTGGTATAGCCAAATACCAATAATTATTGCGACATTTTAATGTTCATTTATTTGCATGTGCATCATGCAAGGAAGGAAATTACATAATTCAAACAATAATATGGCATGAAAAATCTTTATTTGGCAAATACTTGATTTTGACTAGGCACATATCACAGTAGATAACAATTACACACATACAAAATACAATGAAAAAGTTACTGTTGCAGAAGTTAATACAACACTGTCTAGGTAGAAAATTGCAATTGCACTAACCTATGACTTGGCTTCATACTCAAACCTTACGTTGACCAGCATGATTCTATAAAAATACTTATTATTTTAACTATCAAAACAAAACCCTGTAGCATAGATAATATAATAGGGAAATAATTATAATAGTTGCCTGTAGGGAACTTACCTACCAATAATTTTTCTATTATTAAGTCAGTCGGTGAGGATGACAAACTTAAACAAATACAATTATATAAATTTGAAATGCCTGTTTTTAATTTCAAAATAACAGCTTTTTATTTATGCATATGAATGATAGTTTATATAGTAGGTACTTACAAAGTTACAAAAAAAAAAAAAAATGTCTATTTGCTCCAGCTAATCTCCGAAACGGCCAGACCGATTTTGACGGGAGTTTTACTGGCAGATATAACTGTTTTAAGAAGTAACTTAGGCTACTTTTATTTTAAATAAGTAGGGTCCGCGCGGGCGAAGCCGCGGGCAACTGCTGGTTAGGTAATAAATAAGGACTAGTGAACCTGACTGTTCTAATATTTATTAGGAAAGAAAATTAGTCTGGGTCACTGTGACCGGGTATAGAGAACTATAGTTTAGTAGTATAGGTTAAAAGTACCTACTTACAACTGGAACATTACTCTCTATACCTAGCCCGGGGAAGTTACGCCGAAACGCCGAATTTTAAGGCTAACTTTGCATTAATTTAAAACGGCGATTTTTTTCATTTAACGTGTAGGGTATGGTCAAGGGAGTATGTTAAACTGTATACCGCGAAAAGTTCACCCCCGCGGGTACGTTTTTTTAAAGAAAACATCGAATTTCAATTTTACGTGGTAGAAAAAAATATTAACAGATATTTTTGTATGGAGTGTTTGGCGAAGAGATTAGGTATCACAAGTAGGTCAAAAAATGTAACATTAAATAAAGCAATTTATTTTTTAATGGATAGGTATATAACATTTTGCTTTAATGTGTTTAATTTTCTTGTAATTAGGTCGGATAGAGCCTATAAATATAAGTTAAACAAAATTTAACTCTGTAACATTTTTGCCTGAACCGTTATTGCACAAAAACTTTTATTAATATCTTGCGCTAGTACAATATGTTTAATTTTGTTGAATAGCGTATTAAAATATTTAATTAAATATTTTAATGCAAAAAAAAACTGCTGTTAATATTTTTGCTTGAAGTAGGTACAATAAAAAAAAATCTAGTTAAAAAATATTAGTTTTACGAGTTGTTTACATAATATAACCAACATTTTCCTGTTAACTATTTTGCCTCAATTTTTATTAAAAAAATGCGTTTTTGTTTTACCTTGATGCGGTCCTGGAAAATACTTAATTTTTTTTATATTATTTCAAGAGCTAAGTTCAAAAACACCATTCAGGAAAAAAATCGCTGTTAGGATTTAGTGCAGGGTTCAAACCTAATTTCCCCGGCCTAACCTTCGAAGTGCAAGGCAAAAGCAACAGTGATGTACAGTGATTATTCATAGTTGCACAAGGTGCATTTAGAATAGGAGTATCAGCTATTTGATATACAATCTTGACCTTGTAAAGAATAGCCAATTATTAGCCAACCTTGCCAAAGAATTCGGAATGTGCCATTTTCAATTAATGTGTCAATTAAGGTGCCATTAAGTGTACTAATGATTGGCTATTTGTGTTTAAATACATAACATAAAATATAAGAAAAAAATTACCAAAATACTACTCTCCCTACTAATCATCCAACTGCGTCAAGCTAGCAACTCCTCTATTGATCCAATGCCGTTCCTTTAAAGTCGTCGCCAGAGTGATGTACATGACAAAGTTGCTGGAGTGTCCCGTGGTCGCTAGCACCCCCTTCCTCTCACTGGTCTTGTAAATAGGACAAAAGTAGCAAGGAGGGGGTTTGAATTCGGCTATGAGAGCCGGTTTGAACCAGATTATAGGGATTGTGTCGAATAGGATCTTCGGGAAGGATTCGTCCATTAGCATCGTTTCGCGGTTCCATCTGGCACCTTCGAGGTATAGACCCTGTGTGGGAGAGGGCTTGTTAATATTTTTGTTAATTGTTATATTTCGAGGATGTCACTGAAATTTCTACTCTACTGGCGCCGTTCTTTTTGTTCGGTATAAAAACGCAATACATACCAAAAGCGTTAAAAAAGCCGGTTGTATCCGGCTTTAGATTTGCTACTCGGCTTTAGAGTTGTATTGGGTGATTATACGCGGTTTCGATGTTGCTCGACGCAAAATTATCAAACGGTTCAAATTTGTAATAATCGTGCGTGTCACGCATGCATCCAAAGCGTCGTTTCATCTTAAACACCAAAATAGCCTTAATACCTACATGATACACTCCCATGCATATTCCAAAAGACATACCCATACAAATACGCTGTGTTCCTGATCCTCCTTATCCATTTCGAACGGTTGCTGCATGCGATTTAAATAAATGACATGTTGAATATAAAAGCGACAGACAACCCTGAAAACCTTGATCTGAGTAGATTACCCTGAAAATCCTGTTTAACAAGATTCCGTATCTACATTCCTGCTGTATTATGCAACATAAGATATTAATCGAACCTGAACACTAGTTTCTGAAAAGCCAATTCATTAAAATCTTATGCCAACATTGTTTCGTTCTTCTCCATCTTCATCTGTTGTAAGATCTCTAAACCCTGATTTACATGGTGCTACTTAAGTGCCTGTGGCATATCATAAGTTGAATAAAAGTTGCACAGACTAAACAGTGTCTAAACTCTGCCAGTCATTTGTTGCTTCAATTTCATGGTATGCCACAGGCAAGTAACTTGCATCGTGTAAATGATTAGATGGCAGATTCAGGATTAGGCTTTTTAAAACCCGGTGCTCCTTTTTCAAATCCTCGCCTGATGGATGGCGTGCCCAGACAGTAAATGCCTGTTCACTCTTGCATTGAAGGCTGACGGGGTTATAGGTTATTAACTTCGTTAGTAATTGCTTAAACCAACCTTGCAATACACTCCATAAATGGGTGGCTCTTCAGAATTTGACTCCATGCCTGTGATGGAGAACTCGAAGTGGACCTGGTCGATAGGTATCTTATTGTGTCGCGAGTAGTTCTGCAGCACGCCAGTCAGGAACGACTGCGTGAAGTAGAAGCCAGAGAGCCAGAACACGATTGGAGGACCCTCGTCTACCCAGTCTTGTAGGAAACTTAGGCTGGGAACGAAATAATCATATTAATACTATAAGTATGGAGTGGTCGGCACAAGGTGATTCGTTTACGGTGTTTTGAAAATAGTTGTAGAGCCAATCATTGTTATAAAATTATGTCTAGAAGCTACTAGGTAATTAAAGTTTACAATATAAACTCAATCATTACAAGAAATGCATATTTCGTCTTTCAATTTATTTAAAATAAGTAATTATGGTGATCCCTCCCCTAGATATCCAAAGTAGTACATATATATTCAATAATCAATCTGAAATTTTCCTTTTTCCAGACAACCACCATGTCGGACAAGGTGTTGGACGAGAAAACCTGGCCCCAGGAGGCAGAAGCAGCCATCAACGATATCCGCAAGCACGTGAAGAGTGCCTGCATATCCCCTAGACTGCACAGCAGCAACCAGAGGATCTTCATCAACCTGACTACCCTGGAGAATTCGGACTATTGCATCGAGATGTCAGCTAACGGCTTTAGAGTGGTCGGCAGGAAGTATGACGATACTACTTTGTCGAGCATAGAAAACATGAACTATGAGACTCCCTACGCTCTCCTGAACAATATCAGCCAAAAGTACAGGGAGTCTTTCGGAGGGGAACTTATGAACAAACTCCTGGACCTGGCTGCTCGGAACTCGGAAGGTTGAATTCTCCTCAACATGTTGTAGTCCAGTGTTGAACGTAGGCCTATCCCAAGCCCCATGACAAAGTTGTTTGCTTAAGCAAAATTGCGGTTAAGTTTACGTTGGAAATAAAACTAACTTTATCATGTATTGATCTGTATCTGTAATCATTTGTATAAATAATTTATGTGTGTATTGTTAACATTAAGTAAGGTTAGTTTTATTTCAATGAATAATATTCACATAAATATCAAGTATTATAAATAAGAAATCTTAAATCAGGGTTAAAGGCGTCGATTTCTTAAAGATTTATTGACAACTTTGTCGATTTTTTATTGTTGAAATTTACGGTGGAAATGTGTCAAAATATATCACCTGTCAGTATTCACATGTGCTATAGTAAATGTTTATGTAACTAAGTTTATATAACTGTGTAGAACTTTAGTATTACTAACGTGTTTCTAGTGGTGGATGCGATCTGAAACTATTAGCATTATAGCGATCATCTCTCTCGGTATTAAAGATTGAATATGTATGAACTGTGCATGATTTACTTGCATGTTCAATGTATGTTTTCTAAAATTGTTATTAACACCAAATTTCCCTTAAGCATTTGGTCGGATTGTTAACGATTATCAGCATCGCATACTTGTGCTAGATTCGTGTTATATCCAGTGTTATCACTCTGCAAACTGAATGTTATACTTGTAATAGTTTGAAGTGCACTTCAATGCAAACCGTGGCAACATGACATTAAATGACAAAATAGAGCGCGCGGTGGCTTACAAATTGCTCGCTTCCTGTGTGATGTGCAAATATATCGTTGAGTATGCTGAGCTCCTTAGTACCTATCTCTAGAATTTTAAGAAAGATTCGATTCACACATATCTGTCTAGAGGCATCTTGTATGAACAATATCATATTGCCCCAAACAATTGCCGATAAATTATTCTTAAACAATAGATTTATTATCATGGCCAGTACGATTAGGTATAATATGAGCATACTTATCATAGACTATGTGTGACTAATGTGAGAATCGACTCTTGATCTACAGTACTTGTGGCGAGGCCCAAGGTAATGTTTCCATTGTGTTGAGTGTTCCCTACATACGTAATAACAAAGTACAGTACCTGGCCATAAATATGGCAAATCGAGTTATAGAAAAAGTTCAGAATTGTAGTGTTGTCCCTATATGACAGTCTATTTCTAATGCTCAAACTCAAAACTCAGAGCATTTCTTTCAAATAAACCAATTACAAGAACTCTTGAATTGTAAAGGGGTCGGTCAGTCAGAAAGATAAAGCTAGTTGCCCATTCCAAAGCGTAGTAGGTTTCTATGGAGAACTACGGTCAAGAAACCACGGACACTCTTTTAAATCAAAATATTGCTCGATGTGTCATGTTGACACCCAATTACTGTACGGTGTGGCCGCCTGTCGCTTACGTTAAATGTGCAACAGCTTTACACGGCATTTTATTAAAGTACAATCGTCGACAGACTGAGTACAAACATTGTGTACCTCCGTAGTTTGGGTACATGTAATGGCTACCTACATGATGCACATTTTTAGTTTAGTTACATGTAGGAGTTATTCATTCAATTTTTGAGCCAACGATTAGGAAGTTTTGACTAAATACGTCTGTTGGTATAAATTGGTGATTTAAATTTGGGTTATTAGGAAGTGTTATTACAAGTTTCCCTACTACATAACGGTAGAATCATAACCAATGCCAAACGTACAAATCAACTACTACCTCTCATTTTCATTCTAGATTTCTGTACTTTACTTGGGTCTAATGTAACACACGGCCTAACAATTTGACAAAAAAAAAACTAATGTAAAATGGATAAGAAAATTGCCGTCTCTTTTGTATCGAGTGCGACACTTGTACCCAAACTATCATCTCTTTAGAAATAATATACACAATATAGAGTAGTGAACTTGTTTGTGATAGTAAAATAAAATGATATATGAATTTTTCAAGTTTTATTGACTTAATACCAAATCCCAGCATTAAAGCTGTAGATGCAGGCAGGATCAGGCAGTGATCAACAGATTAGGATCTGAATATTTGCATTCGTAAAAAATACTTTACAGCGACAAAATAAACAAGAAAAGTTAAAGTAAGACGAGGAGGGGCATTATGAGGGAATTATGGTACTTGGTCCCACCGACCAATAACGACCCGATGTAATAATGACATTGGAAAGCTGTAGCCTAATTGCGTAATACACGATCAATCAAAATCTTAATAGTTTTGAAACAGATTACTAATCCATTGCTTCACAAGTCCAAAAAAAAATCTGCTCAACAACGTAAATAACGCAATGTATGATGTTGAACTGTCAAAATGAAACTGATTAGTCGTAATCATTTACGAAAATATGTTACGTTATTAGAAAGCTGTTTTCATGACCAATTTGATACTGTGACATTGCGACATTGTACCTAAAAGTTATCAAGTCTCATCTTGTATTATTGTACCCTCAGATATAGTGTTGCTGCCAGGGTTGCGAGTCTGTCCGAAAGGGATATCGCTGCCCCGGCACACAAACACCGGAAGGAACACGGGTGGGTTTTAGTCAGTAAAAGTCTGACGCACCCTCCCGCTCCGGCCAGAGCGGGAGAAGTTATTTGATAATTTACCAACCTCAAAAAAAAAAGAAGCTATACTGTTGCTGGTATGAATCTAATCCTGCAAAGAAAATTATACATATTATATGTACTTTAATTTTTATACTCTCTATTATTTCTGTTGATTGCTTGATTGCTAGTTATCACCCTAACACCCGGTTTTCTGGAACGAAAATCATCGACGCAACGCGTCAAACTTAAACTCAAGTCAAGGGATGCGATTGACTGGTAATCATTAATTCAACAAATCACAGTAAGTTACGCGAGTTTGACAATTTGTTTGCGAGTTTTTAACACAACAACAGATTCAACACTTACCGTGAAAGCAAATCAGCTATATAAGACCCCAGCGGCTTCATAGACGGGTAGGACTTAGACATCCAGACGCCTGGTACGATGCCCTTCGTGAAGGCATTGAAGCACACCTCGAGCTCTGCGCTCATGATGGCCAGGCCCTGGGATGCTAAGTGCACGCCGTGCAGGGTCCGCTTCACCACTGCTAGCAGGCCATTGTAGCGGATTAGTTCCTGGGGTTGGGGTTGGAGCTCACGATTAAATAATTTAAATTATGTTTTGTATTGCGTAATGTAAATTATTTTGAATACTATTATATACTTAGAATCTTTTTTTTGTTCTTCTAACTGAACAGACAGCTGTGCTGCTGGGAAGTTTGTTGCGCCACTTCTTCTTCCCAGCTAACGCACTAGGAAGTGGTGGAGGGTGGGCGTTTTTGGGGGACTGGACTGGAAAGTGATGAAAGATGATGAAGATATGAAGTAATGTGATCAGTATATCAACTAAGCCCTTTTTGTGAAAACGCTACGCTGCCGCTGCAACGAGACTTTTTGTAAGACTGAAAAGTTTACTATTGCATAGAGCTCCTAACAGTAAATGCTATTTTGAGCTTTTTAGTAACTGAACCGATTCCTTTCAATATCCATTGATGAGTATGCTTGCGTTACCCTAAATCGATTTTGTTTACGTTATCGCAAGTTTATTTATACCGGCTGAATTTTTTTTGCCGTCTCGAGAATAATATGGTGTGTTGTGTAAGTGGAACAGAAGCCATACCCAGGAATATTTGCTTAGTAGCATTGTCCACGCGGGCGGGCGGGGGTGCGCGAGCAGCTTGTGCGGCTGCGAAAGGATATCAAAGAGGCCGGCGGCAAGTGCGGCGACTACCTATCGGCCGCTAAGGAAAGCTACGAATTCATTGATAAATTCCGCGCATTTAGTAGGGTGCGTATGATTTGAATTCCGATATTTTTTATCGTTTAAAAAAAAAACTGTGCCATAGGCTTTTTATCGTTTAAAAAAAATACTGTGCCATAGGCTTCTACTCCGTTCACCCAATCTTTTTCGAGACGGTAAAAAAAATCATGCGGTGTATTTAATTGTTGTGTATGTTTACATTTAATATGTGACTACCGAGATGGTGACTAATAGAGAAGTAGTATGTAAGAAAAAGACATGTGTGGATAAGGGCAGGAGAGATGATGTTTTCATTTACTATTTTATATAGCTTAAAGCAGTATATTAGTAAGTTGCAGTTTACTTGTTACCTGTTTGAGCACGGTGTTCATGCTATTGAAGTAGAGCACGGGATACTTCTCGCCACAGGCCACGATGTCGTAGAGCTCGGGCAGGCGCTCCATCATGTCCTGCGTCATGTCCAGCACGCCGCCGCCCTCGCCGCCCTCCGCGCCGCCGCCGGCCACGATGTCGGTCTGCGTGATGAGCGTGCCGAACAGCAGCTGCGGGGAGAACCGAAATACACAACTCTTTATTTCTGGTTAATCATCAGAACACGACATACAGAAACGTCAGAGAACTACACAGATATGATGGGTATCGGTATCTACATTCATGCCTCATTTACATTCAGCCCTAGCCGCTGTTCCTCGCGCTGCCGGCAATAATTCCCTAAATACTGCCGTAGCAGAAACCAGAGAAGTGTGCTTACATTCAGCCCTGCCACTCACATCGCTTTCGATTTTCGGCATAGCAGACGTCGAAATAATTAAGGCGTCCGCGCTGTGTCTTCTTGCAATACATAATTATGTTCAATATTGAATCAGAATATCAAATTCGAAAAAAGAAAATACGTCGTATTATCTCTCCCAGGCGTCGTGAACTTTGTTTTAATTTGTGGTTTTTGTTGTTTATATCCCATATTCCTTTTTTGGATTCCAGCAGTTCCAAAAACTTTATAGGGTTTTCATAAGTCCAATCGAAGCGCATTTTGGCAAATTATAAAAAAACAAGGCGGCACGCACGTCCGATTCGTTCAAGCGCTCGGCAAGAAGTTAGCAACGGATCTGAATGTAAACACGTTCTCCCACTCGCGCTGCCTGTCCTTTGACTTCCGCACAAAAACCGCTCATTTGGGGAGCACTCGGCAGCGTGAGTAGCAGTGGCAGCAGCATGAGAAATATCGTGTTTACATTCTCGTCCTGTCCACTTCCCTGCCTACTTCCCTGCTGACTGCCGTGGAAGTGAGCTGAGTGTAAATGGGGTATAATACGAATTTACTGCTTGATTTCGGATGTCATATGCCCGATAGCTAATACCCCGAAGTCATCGGGGAATTAGCTATCGGGCTTATATAGAATTAGGGAATAAGCATAGGTACATAGATTTTTTTATGAATTATTTTTAATTTACTGTTGTCATAAAAAGAAAAATTGTTTGCTAAATTAATTTTAAATTAATGATATTGACTTGAAATTATCTTAAAGATAAAGATAAAGATCATTTATTTGTCAAACATGCGTTTACATAAACTGAGTAATCAGACATGCAAGGTACTGAATTAATAGATGTTGTGTGCGTCCATGTTTTGCCAATAATGGCGTAAAAATTTTGTAGGTATTGAAAATTACATTTAATTGCATTTTACATAAAGTCATTCTTAATTTCATTACAAAATACAAAACAAATAAATAATAATTGATGTCAAGATATTAGGTATAGGTATAATAAAGTCAAAATAGATTAAATTATGTCCAGAATATTCATGCAGTCAAATAGAATAATTCAAAATCGATTTAAGATTCACATTATTCAATTGTTACAATTGCTCTATTCTTAACTATGTTTATTAGAAGACGGAATAGAAAAGTCCTTTTCATTTAAAAAATCTATAACATTGTAATACAATTTACTAACTAAAAAAAATCTCAGCTTATTTTTTTAAAGTGACAAGGGCAGTTCTCTCCAACTTTTAGGTAATTTGTTAAATATGGCAGGAGCCATACAAAAGACACTTTTGCGCATGAGGGTTGTTCTCGTAGTATGAGAGCATATCCTGCTATTGTCGCGCCTATTACGTGGAACTACTTCATCTAATCGTTTAAATCGGTGTGGATTTGTTTTGACAAAAACAGCTAAGTACTTCTAAAATGTACAGACATGGCAAAGTAAGAATTTTATATTTTTTTAAGTAAGGCACGCAACTATCAGTAGGTTTAATTTTAAATATTCGAATGTATCTCTTTTGAGCTTTGAACACCGTGTCTTTTTCTGTTGAGTTGCCCCAAAAAATGACACCATAGCGTAGATGAGATTCTGTTAAACCATAGTAGGCTTTAAGTAATGCCTCCACACTTATTATAGACGACAATGTGTGCAGGGCATAGGCAGATTTACTGATTTTCTTGCACAAGATATGGGTTTTTCAATTCAGTTTTTTGTCAATGTGGAGCCCTAAAAATTTTGTTGACAACAACCTTATTAACAATCATTACTATTCATATTTGCACGCCATAGCATATGGCAAACATTACTTCCAGGATAACACAGACACACCCAGGGTATGTTTTCTATAATAGGGATGATGACTAACAATTTATTTTTAAAAGTATTGGACACGTATTTTTCTCTTTTTGTAAGTAATCAAAATAATACGGCGATACATTGAGTTAAAATGTGTCTTGACGTCACTTGTATGTAAATTTTATACTTACCTGTGAAATAGCGACTCCCACTCCCCAACTTTAATGCGTTTTATCTGTCATTTTTTTATTAATATGATAAAGCAAAAAATGCGTGACTAATATTTTTTTATTATTTTCTTTTTTTTTTGACCCATGCATCATCCCTATTTTCACTGTATCTAGGCTTGGTTGCAAATGTATTTAATCCTAGATAGAGCAGGATACCAATAACAAATATTTGGGTTTAGGCGTTGATCACCGATTTAACTGGGGCTATTGACTCCATTTGCGATAAACTGCGAGCAATGCTAGCTAAATTTGTAATAATTAAGCGGCAAGCGTAGCTTAACCTGATGGATCGACCCGTGCGGCTGTCATTACTTAGCCACGAGCTCCCCCAAATGGACTATCCAAAGCTAGTTCCTACGGTATTAGTCTAAAGTATGCACTATCCAAAGCAAGTTCCTACGGTATTAGTCTAAAGTATGCACTATCCAAAGCTAGTTCCTACGGTATTAGTCTAAAGTATGGACTATCCAAAGCAAGTTCCTACGGTATTAGTCTAAAGTATGGACTATCCAAAGCAAGTTCCTACGGTATTAGTCTAAAGTATGGACTATCCAAAGCAAGTTCCTACGGTATTAGTCTAAAGTATGGACTATCCAAAGCTAGTTCCTACGGTTTTAGTCTAAAGTATGGACTATCCAAAGCTAGTTCCTACGGTATTAGCCTAAAGTATGGACTATCCAAAGCTAGTTCCTACGGTATTAGTCTAAAGTATGGACTATCCAAAGCTAGTTCCTACGGTTTTAGTCTAAAGTATGGACTATCCAAAGCTAGTTCCTACGGTATTAGTCTAAAGTATGGACTATCCAAAGCTAGTTCCTACGGTATTAGTCTAAAGTATGGACTATCCAAAGCTAGTTCCTACGGTTTTAGTCTAAAGTATGGACTATCCAAAGCTAGTTCCTACGGTATTAGCCTAAAGTATGAACTATCCAAAGCTAGTTCCTACGGTATTAGTCTAAAGTATGGACTATCCAAAGCTAGTTCCTACGGTTTTAGTCTAAAGTATGGACTATCCAAAGCTAGTTCCTACGGTATTAGCCTAAAGTATGGACTATCCAAAGCTAGTTCCTACGGTATTAGTCTAAAGTATGGACTATCCAAAGCTAGTTCCTACGGTTTTAGTCTAAAGTATGGACTATCCAAAGCTAGTTCCTACGGTATTAGCCTAAAGTATGGACTATCCAAAGCTAGTTCCTACGGTATTAGTCTAAAGTATGGACTATCCAAAGCTAGTTCCTACGGTATCAGTCTAAAGTATGGACTATCCAAAGCTAGTTCTTACGGTATTAGTCTAAAGTATGGACTATCCAAAACTAGTTCTTACGGCATTAGTCTCTTTGTTGTCCTTAGTGATGTCCGCGTTCTCGTGCAGGCCGAACACTTCGGGCATGGCGATCATGGGCAGCGCGCGGATGTGCTCCAGCACGGAGTTGTACTCCATGGACGGCGGCATGCAGTAGTTGCCGCTCGGGGAGAACGAGTACCTGACGTGACGAGCAAACACACCAAGATGTTTAAAGATAAAAACTTTGAAGAATTCCCGGCCAGTAAGACAGGAGTGAGCTTATTTCCAAAAAGTACCTATCTTGAAGAAAAAAGTTTATCGAGTATAACCCTTGAAACCGTTGCAGTATTTGGGTCGCGGATTTAAGCCTGATTTACACGATGCGATTTAATAGTCTGTGGCATGCCATAAGTTGCACCGTCTAAACAGTTTAGATATAGATGATGCAATTCATTTGTCGCTTCAGTTTTATTGTACGCCAGAGGCAAGAAACTTGCATCCCGTAAATGGAGCTTTACATGTAGGAACGTATACAGTGTCAAGTGCCTCAGCATGTCAGAAGGCAGACGTCCACAAAACAAAGGATATCCAATGTCTACCTTCATCGGCAACAATCGATCCTTGGGCTCTTGCATAATCCCGATAGTGCTTCAAATAGGGATAAAATTTCCATTATGGGCCATTGATTTGGAAGTTCATATTTTTTTTGTAGATAGTACTCATAAATAGAAAGCTTTTTACAAATTTTCAAGTTGCGCAAATTTACGGTTTACGAGATATAATTTTTTAAAGTTTCCATTGAAATTGGAAAATAACACGCCATTTGCAAATTTTTAGGTTAGATAAATTGTCATAGTAGACGTCAAAGTTGACATTTCACGTTCCGTTGACCGTAGAGGTGTATTTTATTCAATTTTATGTCATATCTTCTACTTAAATAAAATATTATTTTCACTTATTCACTTAATAAATTTGGTTAAGATGCACAATAGCGGTGTGTTAAGCAATACATTGACTTTTTACCCAAACAATAACGAATTTTTGTTTACAATGTGGAACGTGAAGAATTATTAAATGCCATATAATATGTATATAAATTTGAATAAATATAACAATTTAAAAAATTCTCGTGTTTTATTTATTCTCACTATATGAATATCCGAAAAATACCCAAAACCGAATCAGATTACCCCACTTTCCACGTGTTCTTGTCTGCCCTACCCCTAGAGTGTATATAAAAAACCGGAGGCGCGGAGGGAGATGCTCGGCTCTGCAGCTTCGTCTTGTTGGTCGCCTTCGGCGACAAGCCTCAGCCGCTCCGCCTCGCACGGTTCCCGTGCTTCGGCACGCAAGGGCAGAAGGGCTGCTCTTCCCGTAGCGCCGGAGATAAGGCGGAGTCAAACTGTGGGGGAGTTTTTGTTCTAACCTAAAAAATTGTAATCTTGGTTATCTCCATAACCATGGGGTTCCGCGAAGTGGAGATGGTACAGGGGGTATCCCCTCTCACCCCCCCTCTCCCCACCCCATAAATCAATGAACCATAATGACAATTTTTAATCTAACCTAAAAAACTTTAACCTTGGATATCTCCATAACCACGGGGTTCCGCGGGTTGGGAATGGTACAGAGGGGTAGCCTACCTCCCCCCTTCTCCTCCCCCCCTCACCGCCCCATAAATCGATGGCCCATAATGGAAATTTTTACCAGTTAATTTTAGAAATTTTAAAGCGCTCTTACTCAGGCGTAGTAGTAACTTGGTCGTTGTAGAAGATAGAGAGTAGAGATAGTAAGAGTCTCCTGTCCTTATCATCAGTCACTCTCCCTCCGTAGTTGCACTCACCCGCGAGGTAGTTGAGCGCGTCGAAAGGCGTCTCCGCATAATCCGTCAGGAACATCTGTTGATGATTTACTTTAATTTATCTTCTAATGCACACAAGTTAATATAAAAAGTAACCAAAATTTCAGTTAATAGTTACGGACATCGACTTCCAAAGAGCATGGGTAATTTAAATAAAAAGTAAAAAAAAAAAAGTCATACTCCTTACAGACCCGATTTGGCTAGATGCAACATTCTTTGTTCCCCAAAAAAAAAAACAACTCAAGGGAAAACAGTTTTCACCAACGGAAGATGCACTGGCTGCATTTGGGAAGGGGATTGAAAAGAGGTGTCTGATGCGGACTGGATAATGTGTTATAACAATTGGTTTAGACGTATGAAACTGTATAGACGCCATCAGAGAGAAGAGATTAGAATATATCTTTGAAAATTTATATTAAAATAAATTATAACCTGTAGTATATTTTTTGCTAGTATTGCAAAACTTTCTGAGTGCCCCATGTAACATCACACCTGTATTCCCCGAACAGTTAGGCAGAGGTGTACCTATAGTACACCCACAGTTCGCCAGTTATATTTAAGTCCCATGTAATAAAGGGCGAGCCTATTGCCATCAACCGGCCACAAATCCAGACACCGCTGCTACTGAGAAATTTCAGATGGATAAATCCAATAAGTATTTGTCCGAGCCGGGAATTTAACCCAGGACCATGCTCAGCAGTAGCGGTTGCGACCAATAGACCAGGCATCGGTAATTGACAAAACACCAAAAAAAAAGACGTGTGGCACTCGGAGACTGCCGCGGTAAAGCTATTGCATAGCATTTTTTATCAACTTATGCAATTTGTGTCACAGTGATGCGCGCGCATCTTAAAATTTCACTCTATGGGGGTGTTAGGTTATTTTCGTTACGGAATTTCTGGATTCGCTCTCCACGCTCAAGGCCCGCGATAGAAGCTATGCAATAGCTTAAAAACACATTATAATAAGTTATGTATACAGGGAACAAAGAGTGAATTTTCAAGTGTGTGTGTGTGTGTGTGGATGACTGATTCCGAAACTATAACAAATAGCGAAAGCGAAAAATACTCAAAGGAAATACGAGGCCGATTTAGATAAAAGACAAAAACAGTATCGATCTGCACTACCCTCCTCAAAACTTTCAATGCATACCTGCAGCTGCATGATACAGATCCTGAGATCGCTCAGTCTTTTCCTTCATTGTAAGTACACAAGGATGCTTTTGTATTTTGTATTTAGGATACCTACTCTATGTTAAAAAAACCCGCATATATCCCCCCCTTTACCTCCTTACCAGAATCACACAGAAGTACCACATTTTCATTCACCAAACGCACCTGCAGCTGCATGATACAGATCCGGAGGTCGCTCTCGTTGAACTCGTACTGTATGTTCCAGCCCAGCGGGCCGAAGGCGCGGCGCTCCTGCACGACGGCGTGGAAGAAGCACAGCGCGAACAGCAGGCGCCGCCAGTCCTCCGTGCGCGGGCACGAGATGTAGAACTCAGGGTCGCAGATAGGGTCTGAGATGTACGAGCGGTTGATGTTGTTTTTGAGCCCTTTTGGAGCTTCGTTTGTCATTTTTACACCTGGAAAGAACAAAAGAAAAGAAGTGCGTGTCGGACCACGCACAATGAAGGGTTTCGTAGTTGGGATTGAATTTATCCCAAGAACAAACTCAATATTGTAGTTGAAAAACATTTTCTCCGAAAGTCCATGGATCACAAAATGTGGCGTAAAAATTTTGTTCGTGGTGTCTGCTCTAGTTAACATTGAACCTTAATGGAATTAGTAATCATGATTAAATCAATAGTTCACTCACCATTCTGCAGGACAGTAACCGGAAACGACGTGCTGGGGTAGCTAGTGAGCCAGCAGCGGAAGTTGTGGTGCGTGGTTTGAGGGATGATGACCTCGGCGCATATGCGCTCCAGCTCGCCCATCCACGACGTCATCACGTGGCAGTTCTGCAGCACCACCCAGCCGCCTGTCATGGTCGCCACGTTTATCATGTTGGACGCTATTGGGCCCTGAGAATGATAAATGGGAAGCTTTACTTTGTTAAACTTAGGGGTGTCGGAGAATTAGGAACCTAATTAATTAATTAATTAGGTGTCCTGCCAGGGTTGCGAGTTTGTCCGAAAGGGATATCGTGGGCTCGACACACAGGCAACGGAAGGAACACTGGTGGGTTTTAGTCAGTAAGAGTCTGACACATCCTCCCGCTCCGGCCAGAGCGGGAGCCGTTATTTGATAATTTCCCATCCAAAAAAAAAGAAAAAAAAAGGGGTTTCGGAGAAATCGGTAGTGTAAACAAGTTAAATAAAGAGAGAAAACTTCCATTTAAGAGGAGGCTCCCTAAATTGTACGTTAATATTCTGAAACAGTCACGCATACAATCAAAATGGAACTTTAGTCATCATTCTCCTGTCCTTATCCCAATTTATTCGCGGTCGGCGCAACATGTCGCTTTCTTCCACACTTCTCTATCAGTCGTCACCTCGGTACTCACCCCCTTTCTATCCATATCATCTTCCACACAGTCCATCCATCGTTTCTTTAGTCTTCCTCTACTTTTATAGCCATCGACATTCATACTCAAAACTCAAAACACGACAATTACCTTATTCCTCCGCATCACATGCCCACACCGAAAAGTTGTAGAACACTTAATTTTTCTTGTTACCCACTAAAAATGCTTTTTGTACATCTACTACTTAATAGATTATTTATGAGTACCTACAGTTCTTCATAAGTTCATGTATTTAGTAATAACATTAACTTGTATTTCTCATGATAAGTGAATTGTATTATTTTTGAGAAATAAATAAAAACTTGCATTCGTTTTGAATTAACAAAGACAGACGATTGACGGAAATATGTTTAGTATAAAGAGGAAATAAATTACTCACCTGTCCCTGCCCCAGCGAAATAGTCTCGAAGCTAACCACCTTCTTCTCCATGGCATACTTGACCAGGCCGGACATGGGATCAGAACCCGGAGATAGGATGAAGATGAGCGGCGAGCAGCAGTAGCTGTCGTTGTAGGACTTGTCCAGGTCGAAAGGGGGCGGCTCGATGAACGGCTTGCCCAGCTCTGCTACTACGTACGATCGGACTAGCGGGATGAGCTTGTCGGGGCGGATGCATCTGAGGCAAGAGATGGTGGTAATAGGTACAGTAGCTGTTAGTAAACATTGAGTTTTAGAAAGAGGCTGATCTCGATCACTCATACCTGGATGAGTGATAGAGATAACTCTCTTCAAAGCAGAGCATTTTTTTAAACGCCACACGAGAGCAGTGATAGCCCGGTGGTAAGGGCCCCGACTTACGAGTCAGGGTCAGGTAATAATTTCATCACCACTGCTCTAAAAACGGAGAAGGAAAACATCGTGAGCAAACCGGTATGTCCTAGAACCTTCGAAGACATATGTGCCAACCCACACTGGGCCCGCGTGGTAGACTACAGCTCACTCCCACTCCCTTATAAAAGCGCACATTGTCTTGTTAAAACTGTGTGAAAATGATGTGTCATTTCTCTACTATTATTGTTTTCTTTAATTGTATTTGCATGCTGTGTTAACGCTTAATATTGTGCACTTGGCTTGTATGTTGGTGTTAAATGTGTTAATAGGTTGAACAGTGCAACAATGGTAGATAGACCAATAAATTATAACTTACCTGAAAATGATGAGCTTGGCGATGCCCTCGATCCTGTCAAACGGCGCGGGCGCGGGGTGCTCGTGCGGCGCCGACAGGTCGTAGTACGCCTTCCACTCGGCCGTGTGCCGCTCGAAGTGCTCGCGGAAGCCTTTCAACCTGATAAGAAGGAACGATTCACCGTATATTACAAAAGGAGTAAGGAGGAGTTATTTTAGTCCCGAGCCTACAACTTCGAGACATTTATTAAATTTGAACTTTATTCCAATCAACATGAAGTTCTAATTAAGAAATTTGCAACGAATTTAAAAATGGCTCAATGGTTTAAACCTTGGTCTACAAAAAAACTTGTTTTATAATAAGGCTGTTAGTGTCAAACACAGTTTTTGAGTTTGTCTGTTTGGACGCTTAGTTCTGTCAAACTACACAATGGTATTGGTGCGGTTTTCACCATCAATTAAACGTTGGAGTATGTATTTCGGAAGGTTTATATGTATAATTTTAATATTTAACTTAGATATAACACAGACATCTCGCCATATTTGATAACATGTCGCCACATCAGTATATTGCACGACGACGTGGAAGTGGCGAGGTTTTGGGTTAACAAAATTCAAAATAATGTCATGCCAGCGACACGAAGAACAAGAAGTAGATTACACTCGATCAAACCAGGAGCTTGAGCACGAATACATACTTAAAACGAACGGTATAAAGTTCAGAATAGTTTTATTGAATGAGAACAGCGAGCGGACTGATCTTGAGTGATTGGTCTTGATCTATTACATGGGTTCTTCTCTTAGAGTATATAACACTGGAGAAGCCTTACGAACACTTCCCCTCTGTAAAAGTACAAGAACAAATGTTCTAGTACGTTCATAAAAACTACTTTCAAATCGATTCTAACGCACTTCGTAAATCGTTTTAAAGGCGCGCGGAGCTCCGTGAAAATGCCTATTTGTGCTGTTAAATGGTGTAAAAAGCGTTCAAATACGTCAAATTTACATAAAGAACGGAATAACTTTCCATATGCAATTTTTTTTTTTCTAAGATTTAGTCATGTTTTTATTGAAATTTAAAATCCTAACCTCATAATACAATTCGATCTTTCATTCGATTCAACCATGATTCAATATAAAACGTAGCATGAATCGAGTATTTTACTCACGTTGCTTCTGTGACGTCGCCGAGTCTCGCTACATCTCGGTTTTATATTCGTAAAGATCAAAATACTTTTCTTTTGCATTACGGAAATATACGTCAAATCAGCAAAACTTACACGCACTTGACATGCGATTCTGTCCTCTAGTAAAAATGTTAACGAGACTACCGTAATGTTGAGGTCATGTTTGAAACCAAAATTGACATGTCGATAATTTCCTAGTAATAATTACTTAGTAATTATTTTTGTTAATATTTCTTTTTAATGTTCAATGTTTTATAATTTGTTTATGTCCATTGAAGTGGTGGTCCAGTGAAGTTGTATACAATTTTTTTTTTTTATCTTGACCTAATTTTTTATTGCGATTTTACTTATTACAAATTTAGTTACTTTTACTTAATTGAAGTTATTTTATCTTCTTATTAAAATGTAACTATTTTATGCAACAGCTGTTTTATTTCATGGATTTAAGCAAAATTCCGAATGAATATCGATATCGATGAAATAAAAATTTATGATACGGACTTCTCTTTTCGCTACCGCGTCCCCCGCAAAAAGTGACAGACTGTTTTGTTCGGAATATTGTGCTTATGGCTTCTCCAGGGTTATAGAATAGAATAGAATAGAATCATTTTATTTCGGACAGCACACACTACACACACACAGCACACACACACAGCACAGCAAATACTCTAAGGTTCTTCTTCACTATTGAATTATTTGCCGTTACAATGTGTTTCGAGGGAGGCCTGAGGGGGCGAGGGAGCGAGAGAGGTGCGCCGCGCCGCGGTGCCTAAGGCTGCGTTTCCATCAGAGATGAGCGAGGATGCGCAGCGTAGAAACTAACCCATAACATCGCTTCACCGTCATAACTTGAGCTAAGCTAGCGTTGTTATTAGTTAGAGGTCGAGAGACAACATTGTTATTAGTTAGAGGTCGAGAGACAACATTGTTATTAGTTAGAGGTCGAGAGACAACATTGTTATTAGTTAGAGGTCGAGAGACAACATTGTTATTAGTTAGAGGTCGAGAGACAACATTGTTATTAGTTAGAGGTCGAGAGACAACATTGTTATTAGTTAGAGGTCGAGAGACAACATTGTTATTAGTTAGAGGTCGAGAGACAACATTGTTATTAGTTAGAGGTCGAGAGACAACATTGTTATTAGTTAGAGGTCGAGAGACAACATTGTTATTAGTTAGAGGTCGAGAGACAACATTGTTATTAGTTAGAGGTCGAGAGACAACATTGTTATTAGTTAGAGGTCGAGAGACAACATTGCTCGCCACTCGCGTCCGTCTTGATCTCCTCGCGACTCCTGTTGTCTTGCGAACACTTTCGGGTGGTTCCGATTTAAGAATGGGTGTAAGCAGGAATGGCTTCGATTGCTGTGATGACTTGTATGGATGATAATATTATGAAGAATACTAACTGGCTCATTAAACTGCTGCGCACGATTTCGGACCAGGCCTTCTCCGTGAGCCAGCCGGGCGCGGGGTTCTCGTACGGGTTGTCCAGGGCAACGCCGCCCGTCAGCAGGAACGTCAGCAGTTCCTCGTCTAACACACCCTGGAAACAAACGAGCTTATATTATCCAACATATTCCGATGCAATATGTTGGCCCGTAGGTTTGCACTTTGTACACCTGAAGTAAAATTAACTCTTTAGGTACCATTCCGTACCCAACCGCAGGAGGCACCTGCAGGCGACGTGTTGCAGTGACACGACTGGTTTCTATGAATTTCTGTGAAATACCTTCCGTAGCGACGCGTCGTGGGCAGCTACGGGCGAGCGACAGGCGATACGTGTAGCCCGACCGTAGACCAGTAGTGCCGCCAACGCTCGAGTGATAACACGTTTATCTATCTGCTATCTACCGACTGGAATACGGGCTGCTGCCGCCTGCGGTGAGGTTCGGAATCATGACTGGAGCGACATGACGCAGCGACGTGTTGCCGCTACATGACGCCGCCACACGTCGCCTGTAGTTGCCGCCTGCGGTCGGGTACGGCATAGAACACCCACAACCAAAGATTTCAATCGTAGATTCGCCCCCCTGCCGCGTTAAAAGATGGTCGCGTTTCTGTTTCGTTTTGACAACTCTGACACACAGTATCGCAGACACTTGACTTGATTGTCATGGAAACGCCATTATTGTTGTGCGAGGTCACTCTTCTCAGTGTGGACACTTTTTCGCGCGACGTAGTACGGTGAGGGCACATCTACGATTTTAATATTTGCCCACAACAACAACAACACCCACAACTACAATAACAACGCCCACACAACGGTGTCAGAGTTCAGTGTAATAATGCCTTAGAATGTTGTCGGGGCTTCCAGGTTACTGCAGTGCATCAGGAATGTTTGCGGAAGCACATAATGATGGCTTCAATACCATCCTAAGAAAAAATAATGATAATTTTGTCAACATTTTTGCCTCCACTGGGAATCGAACTCTGGACCTCTGGGTCTGAGACAGGTGGTCATGCGCATCAGAAATATCCGCCAAAACACGGCTACTGTTGGACTTGATCTACCCAAGCATCCTCGACTATTTTCACTTGATCTTCAAGATCGTCAGCCAATCTTTACTACTGTACAACTTATTTATTTTCTGAAACATTTTTAGTCCGTCTCACCTTAGCTCTCAGTATCCCGAGTGTGAGAACGAGAGAGAAGATGAGCTTGTCCTTCTCGAACAGACTGCGGCACACGTTCTCGTAGATGCTCCTTGTGAAATACGCGTTCAGTCCTTGGAGGCGTTCGTCCAAGATGTCGCTTTTAGGAGAGTTGATGATAGCCTGGTTGTATAGGTTTATGAACCTGCGGACATTCAATCAAATCGAACGTTTATTTGCTAGAAATACATTGTTGTTTCTAAGGTGATATCTTATAGTCGGAATGTCACTGTATTAATGCAAGAAAGCGAACAATGTTTTTATTATTTTAACTTTGTCTTATTTAGAAATCGATAACCCATCACGACTGTGAAGTTTGCACAAAGACAACTGTTTTTTTTTGGCAGCTTTAATTGGGTCGATGACAATTTTGTTTTTACTAAATTTAAATACACTCATGGACAAATTTAGAGGAACGCAAAAAAAGAGTTTAAATTCTCCTGTTGTAATTAACGTGCGTACTGGCCGAAAACATTAGTAAATGCTTTAAAAAAAAAGCAAGTTTTGGAATGTTCTTTTTTCGAATTTCATTTGTTTTTATGTAGTTATTGCGTAATATTGCATTCTTTCTTACTGCGAAAAATTTGCCAACTTTTGAATTTGAGTTTAAATTTAGGTTTTGTTAAAAAAATTGCCTTGACTGCCTTGTTTATCGTGAGTGTGAATTGTTACTTCAAATAAACTGAGAATGCCAGATCTAAACGCCACTCACACTGCTAGGGCTGTTACTTTAATTGAAACAGGGCACACCTACAAACATGTGGCCCAAAAATTACGAGTATCAAAATCTGTGGTACACCGAGTTGTCAAGAGGTATCGGCAGACCGGACAGTATACAAGAATCGCACGACAGGGACGTAAACGGAAAACTGTGGCCAGATATGACCGGTACATTGTTACTAGCGTGCTTAGAAACCGGACTTTAACTTCTTCTGAGGTAAGAACCAAGCTCCAAGAAATTCGTGGGGTTACAGTTAGCACAAAAACTGTGAGAAGAAGGCTGCAATCGGCTGGAATAAATTCACAGTTGCCTGCCAGAGGCCCACTTCTTGCCACATCCCATCGAGTAGCTCGAGTTAATTTTGCTCGCATTCACGAAAATTGGAATGACAAAGCTTAGAGTCAAGTTCTATTCACAGACGAGTCCAGATTTTGCCTGAAGCCAGATGATGGAAGGATTAAAGTGTAGAGACGCCCAGGAGAGAGGTACGCTCAGTGCAACATCATTGGAAAAGAGGTATATGGTGGAGGGTCAGTTATGGTATGGGGAGTTATTTGTATGGGGGCACGTATGGAACTTCAGGTCATTGAGAATGGGTCAGTAACAGCAGCGCGATATGTAGCTGAGATTTTGGAAGAAATTGCAGTGCCATTTGCCCCTTTTATAGGAGATAGATTTGTTTTTATGCATGATAATGCACGGAGGATAATGCATACTGCGGCTGTAGTTGTCGAATACCTTCGAGATGTTGAAATCAATGTTATGGGGTGGCCAGCGCGTTCACCTGACTTAAACCCCATAGAGCATGTATGGGATAAGCTTGGAAGACAAAGTAAAAAAAGAAATCCTGCCTCCACTAATTTGAGAGATCTTAAAAACGCATTACAGGAAGAATGGAATGCAATCTCTTAAGATTTTATCGATAACTTGATTGGGAATATGACAAGGAGACAGAGATAAATTGTTAAATACAAAAAAAAAATTTTTTTTTCGTTTTATTAAAAAAAAAAAAATTATAAAGCAAAAAAGAAGTGTATAATATTTTTTTTATTATCTGACTGATGGACTAATAGTTTTTTTTCCTCTCCAGTCAACATCCCTATTTGACCCGGTATAAGAACGGCTATTTTAATAAACTTTCAAAATGGTAAACAGGAAATCAGAATGGTGACCAACCGATTATCGTTTAATGTTAAAGTTCGCGAGCATATTCGCAAGAAACTGGCAGAAAGAGAGAAATCATCACAACGGTAATATTTTCTCATTGATTGTCTTATTTGTTTTAGTATATTTATGTGTATTGTACTTATATTTTCATATATAATTAGGTGTTTATATTATATTTACAGTTTTTGATAGATATATGTATATCTTTATATTTAAATAAATATTTATTCCTCAATTCTCGCTATTGCACCTGCCACTGTTTGTCTCTGCATCACCCAAAGGTTGACTGGTAGAAAATGCCTAAGACATTAAGTCCACCTCTGTACATTTGTGTGCTTGAAGTATTAAATAAATAAACAGCTAAGCTAATTACAAATTTAGCTCTACGATTTTTTTAAATTTCAGATGAAAAAGAATAATATTCTTCGTTTAGTATTTCCATTTATTTGCAAATTAATGTACGGTACCCTTCGTGTGCTATTCCGATTCGCACTTGGCCGGTTTTTTAAGCACTTATAACACATATTATTATTCAAATATTTTGAAATAAGTACTCACCAACCCAAAGAATACTGGTACATCGGATCAATATTCGCCAGATCCGAGATACAGAAGAACAGCACAGAGCTGTGCTGCGAAACGGGCACATACAGCAGCCTGGCCTGGTCTATCTCTACTTCTGTGATATTGGCCGCGGCCTGCTTCGCTTCGATCTCTATTGATAAGACCTTCGATGATGACAGGATCACGTTCGCTGACTCGTCTTCTAGAATGTTGCCGGCGGATGATAGGACCTGGGTCGTTCAAGGGTCATTTAAAAGAGTTTTCTACACACTTGCTCGTAAAGTAGCTCTTATTGAACCGCTTTACTGTTTAAGAAAATTTATTTCGCTCAGCCGAACCGCGACTTGAACCGCTTTATGTTCATTATGCAATTTATTAAAGACGCGTGCATTTTACTTTATATTACCGCATTAGAGCGGTAACGTGCGCCACAGATAACGAGTCAGAGTAATAATATGGCAGTATGGATATAGTAAGTACTATCAAGGCAGCATGTAATTTGAATTTAATAGAAAACTGGTGAAGCTTTTTATCAAAGGCAAGCGCTCAAAACAAATTTTTGTGAAAAAAAATACCATAGGCAAACCAGGGGCGTCTAGTTGTGCGAAACAATAAATCCCATGGGCAGGTCAGTGGGTACTATACATGGAATAATTATGAACTGAATGAAGAAGAAGAAAGTATGAACTATCCTATACTAGTAAATGAGCATTCTCTAATTACACCCGAGCAGAGATGTGCGCTTTTTTTAATCTCATCAAAGAGACTTCATGCCGTTTTATGCCTACTGTATAAATAAATAAAATATGATAAAATAATATAATATTTCATCAAATTATACATTTTTATAAAAATTATACAGATTTAGCCATCCATGCTGATTTGAAACATTCACCCCACCCGTACAGCGCCGTGTGAACATACGCTAACATTTTTGCACAAACTATTATATTATATACAACGTGTCCCAAAATTCAACGATAAGCTGGCACCAGACGGTGGACCTGGTCATCACTATCCCAAGAAAAAATAATGAAAAAAAAAACAATTAATTTTTGGAAATTACAAAACATAGATTGAAATCCTTCGGAAATTGACACCCCTTTAGATATTTTGAACTACCATGGTTGTTCAAAATATCTTAAGGGGTGTCTTAAGGGGTGTCAATCAAAATGATATAGGCTTTTTTCCTAGAGTATTATACCATTTTGGAATCTTGATTAGTTGCGTCAATTTTTTTTTAAACTTGCCATTGTAGTGTTCATACTTTTTTTTACACCACGACGACTGTAGTGACTAAAATAAAAAACTTAGAAAATTTTAAGGAAAAAAATATTTGGATTGATTTTTGTGTAAAAGCTTCAGGCATTCTGGGATTTTTAAGGGTTGTGCTGGATAGCAGTGCTACTTAGGTTGCCGATAGGAAAAAAGAAACAGAAATATTAGAAAAATTGTGGTCATGGTAGTTAAAAATATCTTAAGGGGTGTAAATTTCCGAAGGATTTCAACGTATTTCTTGTAACTTCCAAAAAAAAATTATCTATTTTTTTCATTATTTTTTCTAGGGTAGTGATGAGCAGGTCCACCGTCTGGTGCCCGCTTATTGTTGAATTTTGGGACACGTTGTATATAACTTAAATATGGTTTACCTCTAGGATCTGATCCTCAATCTCCTTGAGCGTCCTCTTGTTGTGCGCGCCCTCCACAATGAGCTGGTTCTTCTTCAGCTCGAGCTCGGGTCTGTCTTGTGCCACCACGATGCCCAGCAGCTGGTCCTGCAGCCCTTGCGGGGTTATCATGAAATTCAGCAAAGTCACCTGGAAGAAAAAGGCGTTTGTAATGCTTTGGAAAGATGCTTGTTCTTTATCCGAGGACTGCAAATGCTTAAAAATGATGAAACTTAAGACTCATTCTAAGGTGGGTACTTTCAGACCTTGTTTTAGGTACTTAATGTTGCCCAACCCCAGTTCATAATAATAATTTAACCAAAATTTATACGAAATTGAATCTACATTTAACATAGTTTAATAGGGATGATGACAAAAAAAAAAAAGTCCGTCTTTGAGTTTAATAGTTTATGCTACAAGTGCGGAAATCATCTTACGCACGTGTATCATACAACGTTTTACTATGCATTATGCGAGGAAATAATAAAAAAACGAGCGAGCTTTACGGTAGTCGCCTATGATATGTCATATGTGTTACATCTAATCTAAGACGACTTTTATATGATAAAAACAACATTCATGACTTTGACTTTTGACTTTAATTTTTTACTTCGACTTCGACTTTGAAAAAAAGTGACACTTTCCGCACAAATTGACTGCTTGGAAAACGCTCTTTTCGAGCAAATGCATTGTAAAAAAATAATGGACATTTTTTTTTTTTTACGTAATCTAAAGATTACGGCGATACATTGAGATAAAATGTGCCATGACGTCACGAGTATGTAGATTGTATACATACTAGTGACGTAGCAACCCCCACTCCCCAACCTAAAATGCGTTTTATCTAAGTATTTTTTTATTATTATGATAACGCAAAAAATACGTGTTCAATATTTTTTATTATCTGACTGGCGGACCAATTAGATTTTTTTTTTTTTTTTACCCAGTCATCATCCCTATTGTTAATTTGTTTTATATAGATTATTTTCTATTTTGTTAATGTGAGAACGGTGTAGGTCATGTACACTCATTGATGCTTCGATTTGTTGACCAGTTTCTTTATAGTTAAATACCTATACTCCATAGGTTTAGGTAGTTAAAAGGTACTCAATATAAAAAATACTGCTGGAACACTTAAAAAATCGTAACATCAGCACTAAAACTTAAACGTTATACGACTGCATCACTAAACCATGCGCAATTTCGAGCGGCCATTGTTGTTCACATGTTTTGCAAATTGTGAAACGCCGTACCTTAGGTTTATGTGAAATTAAATTTTCTAAAGCGTCCCCACCTTCCCCTAGGTACTGATATGAAATTTAAATAAATTTTAAATTACTCTAAAATATTGTACAACATAGAGGTATGTTACAGCGATCCTTTATGTATTAATTATAATAGCGTCTACACATTATGCCGGCGGCATGGCCGCCAGGCAAACCGAGGCGCGCCCGGCCTTGCCGCACAAAGGATCGCAGAGGAAATGAAGGCGCAAAAGCCGGGGGTACATGACACGCAGCAGCCGGCATCGGTGGCCGTGCCGCCGGCATAGTGTGTAGGGGGTTTAAGAACTGACTTTCCACCCGTAACAAATAATAAATGAATTTGAACCAATTTTCAATTCTTTATACAAATTCAAAAATCATTTATTTCAACCCATATAAGGCCATGTTATACAAAATTCAAATCAATATAAAGATATATAAGAAATAGTTAATTAATTAAGTAAATAATATAAATTAAATTAATTAAAATAAATTAAAATAATTAATAAAACGCCTGCCTCTGAGTCATTTGTTTGTTTGTTATTACATTAATCATATAACAATGATTAATGTACTGACAATCAAACCTGTTCGCAAATACGCTCAGGATGGTGTTGGAGGTGGTCCGGAGCCTGCGCCCCAGAGATGTGCACCGCTTTCGCATCGTCGTGTAGAAACAGTCCACACGGGCACAGCGTGCATTCATTATTGCATTCCACAATGTAGGTAAAACAGTTGGTAGGCTTAAAATTAATTAAACAATTATAATATGTCGGGCACAGCGTAGTAGGAGAGAGGAGGAAAACCGGTTATTTGTGTTTATAATATTTGTGTTTAATTACTACTCTTTCTTCTCCTTCTAATATATAATTTATTTAGACATTTTAATAAATATTATTTTAAGTAAATGTTTTGGCTTTATTTCTTTGAGGAGCTCGTGGCTAAGTAACAACAGCCGCACTGGTTGATCCATCTGGTTAAGCTACGCTTGCCGGGGATGGTCAGTGGATGGGTGACCATCTTTACATACCGAGACTCCTCCGTGCCTCGGAAAGCACGTTAAGCCGTTGGTCCCGTCTGTCGTTCGTGGATCTTTGACAGTCGTTACGAGTCGTCAGAAGCCCGAAAGTCTGACACCAGTCTTACCAAGGGGTATCGTATTACCCAGTTACTGGGTTGTGGAGGTCTGATAGGCAGTCGCTCCATGTAAAATACTGGTATTCAGCTACATCCGGTTAGACTGGAAGCCGACCCCAACATAGTTGGGAAAAGGCTAGGCAGATTGATTGTGAGTAAGTAGGTCTTTCATCAAGTCAGATAACCAAGAGATTGATGATTCGTATTAATTATTTGAACTAGTTTGATATTATTTTGGTAGTGAAGAGAACCTACATTATTGTAAGACAGCAAAAGTTTGTGAGACTGGAATTCATCCCACTGTACAGTTGTAGAAATGCTGGCATTTGACAATTACAAAATGTAACCCTTTCTATATTCAAATAAAGTCCATTTTGCAAATCATTTCTAAAGTCCATTTAATAAGGCTAGGAGGATCAGTAGGACTGACCTTGACGGCCACTTCGGGCAGGTAGTGAGGGTTTGAGAGACGTGTGGTGAAGTAGAGCCGGAAGTTGTGGTTGTACTCCAGGATGTTGTCGCCCAGCTTCAAGCAGTCAACGCCACCGGACCTGGACATACCGAAACAAGGAGAAGTTACTACTATTTCTATTAACACTTACATTTTACAGGTGGGTGTTACAATATAACAATGTAGTCACCAATCTCCACACTCAGAGACGTCACCCAAAAAAAAATCACCACCATCGACAACATTGAAATTTTTTTAATATGTCAGGCAAGTATAGTTTGACTTATTTACATATTTTGTTATGGGAAAGCAAATAGTAGCATATATGGATACATAACGAGACACAAAGTTGGTCATTTACTGAACTACAGAAGTCCAAACTCAAGATTTGACAGCAGGCAGTGGACCGCAGCATGGTGTCAAGCGAACGGATCGCGTTAGAAACACCACCCTGCACTGCATAACTCAAGTAGCAGATGTTGGAGAAAAAACAGCCGGGCTAAGTGGGAGTGGGCCGGAGAAGTCGTACGAATGCACCCGCAGAGATACGCAAAGATCGTCACTCACGGGCCACTGAGCGCCTGAGTGACGACATCGCCGGCGAGGTACACCGCGGCGAAGGTGCTGTGACGATCTAATCATGTTCGCGGGGCCAACATGGCCAGAAATCACACAAAACAGACAGATTTGGAAGGAAAAAGGGGAGGCCTTTGCCCAGCAGTGGGACGAAATACAGATTATTAAAAAAAAATGAGACATTAAAAATAAAAAACAATTATGCTACTCACTACATTCTCAACAGATTTACCTATAGTACTTATATCTCGTCTAAAGTATTTATAACTAGCTGGATGGATGATGTTAAATTAAAATAATATACAACAAATTAAACAAAAGACCTTGTAGTTGGTCCCGGCTGTCATTCGTAGATCTTTGACAGAAGCCCGGAGTCTAATAACCAGTCTTACTAAAGGGTATCGTGTTATCCAGTAACTGAATTGTGGAGGTCAGATAGGCAGTCGCTCTATATAAAACAATGGTTTGCAGGTTAAACTGGAAGCCGTCCTCAACATAGTTAGGAAAAGGCAGATGAGTATCAGTCACCTGTACACGTTCCTCAGCAGCACCGGCTCCAGCAGCGCGTCCAGGTGCTCGCGGATGTTCTCCATCATGACGGGCAGGCCCATCTGGATGGCGTTCTCCAGAGTGCGCGCGTAGTTCGGGTCTGTCAGCTTGATCACCTTCAGCTGGTTCTCTCGCTCCATGTTCTTCACCCATTTGTTAGCTTGCTCTGAAAGAAAGAAAATAATTATGTTTTGTTGACAGATTAGAAAAATTGACAACGAAGGAAAGAGAAAGCGGATAAATTAAAAAGATTCGTCGAATACAGACACTCCTTTTTTGAAATCGGTAAAAAATAGGAAATGTTAACTACGGGGATGCGCTAAGGTAGCCCGCGAAATTATAATTAAGTACCTTACTTTTTTTGCAATTCGCAGGTCAGTGTCAGGTTGTAGTTACGTTGATCTAAATACACTTCTCATCAGAAAAATCGAACACTTCCGTTTTTATGGTTTCTGTCCTAATGTCGGACACACCAGGCATAAAAGGGGGAGGGGGAGCCTATAGGTACTTATAAAACCCTGGAGTAGAAATAACCTCCGTCACACCATCCTATTTTCGTTTTTTTTTAAATATTGTTTGGAAATTAAACATATTTTGTTTCTTAGTTTACCTTGCGGGTCGATCATGAGCGCCCATCTCCTGGCCTTCTCCACGATGATACCGTTCTCGATGGAGTACGAGTCCACCGGCAGGCCGGCGATGTTCCACACGCGGATCACCACCGGCTCGCCCAGGGTCGTGATCAGGGAGAACGACGAAGAACATGGGATTTCTGGGGGTAAGTAATGGTTCATTTCTTTTTTCTTTTGGCAGTAATGGGTAAAATACAGCACTGGCACCGCATGAAGCCAGGCACACATAACAGCCGCAGTCTAACGAATTTTCATACAAAAAAGTGCGGTGGGGCTCGCCTGTAGTGAGCGATGGTTCATACTTAGAAAAGGTACGTAAGTGATTAAGGAAGATGTTAGTCGTACGTTGCGTTGCAGCGCGGCCCGCCCCAATCTGCATTAGCCTTAACAAGTGGACAACAGCTCAAGCGCGGTCACTGTCGGACTGCATAGAAAAGAAAGATAATAAGCGCGATGAGCCGATGACACAACACTGGTAATTTTACATTAAATAATATTAAATATTATAGTATCGATGAGTTCATAGATAACAAACAACAGCCACTATTAAATTATTTGTGAATTATTATTATTATTTGTGTTCATTATATTTTTTTGTTAATACTGGATAATGAATTTTGAATTTAAATGCAATGTTGGTGATTATTTAATTTATTGGTACTGAATTATTGAAATCAAATGATATATTAGTGATATTGATACATTTTAAATATTAATGTAATATTTTTTAATTGTTGTTATTTTATTTATTATCACTGTAATATTTTCAACACAATGTATTTTGTTATGAAATAAATTATGTACTTATGCCACGTTGAATAGGAATGCTAAATCGTTCGCCAAAAATTAGGCCAGCCCTCTGGTCACGTATTATTAATTTAATAGCGTTAACTTGTAAATTATGTAAATAACGATGTAAAAAAGAAGCCTAACGAAGCCGAGAGTTACTTGTCACAAGCACAGTATTTTGCGTGAGTTACTTTGGGCGCTGCCGTAAACACCGATTTTTTACACCAAAAATTTATGTCGTTTCCCAGCAATAATTTTACCCTAATGCTAATTTGATGTACAGAATGCATAATAACGGCTATGTGATGGATCTTTTAACACCCTGTTTCTTGTCCGAAAATAAATATTAGTGAGGACTCACTCAGGGCTATGGTCCGTCTGTTCCATACTTGTATGATTTCTCGGCGGTAGTTGACCGTGTAGGGGCCTAGATAGGCGATACAACCGGCCGAAAGAAGCACGTCACCTGGAAATATCAAAATCAAAATAAAAAGTTATTTATGGAAATAAGGTTGAGAATCAGCACTTTTTGAATGTCAAAATTACATAAGACAGTCCCCCAAAACGCCCGCCCTCCACCACTTCCTAGTGCTTTAGCTTTAATTATAAATCCATTCTTTCACTCACTGCTTCCTATTGTAATGACACCCTAGCTACATTTACACTGCACCCTTTAAAAAGAGCGGCACAAACTCCCCCTGGTTATAAGACCTTTGTATTTTAAACTTGTTTAGTTCACATTGCCTCAATAGATGGCGCTGTACATTAACGTCACGTTTCTGAAACGCGGTGTTTAGATTCTCCGCCGTTTGGTTGGGTGTGTTGGATCGAGTTCATACAGTATCTCTGGTTTCCCTTCAAAACGTATAAATCTTTCGCCTTTTACTAAAGATTTCCGTGGAGGGGAACACTCAAATGAGTCTTTTGCATTTTTGAAATACTCTGCTTCGGCAGAGTTTATTAATACAATTACACGAAGAAAACTAAAATTTCGTACACATCGGGATTCTGTATCAATAAATCAGCTCATCAGTATTTAATGTTTCGGATTAGATGATTGCAAAAACGCTCGGTAATGAATATTCCTATGATCACCACATTTGGGAAAAGGAATATTCATAGTTCAAACATTGTTATTGTCATAAGATCATAATAGGATATGGGAAACATTATTATGATGCCAAAGGTGTCAACCATCATGGTATCCGTTGCGACATTCACTGGAAGCGTTGAGTGTGAAATCGTAGCCCTTCTTTGCAGTGAGATAAAAATAGTTGGAATAAGTTGCGTTTAGTTCCAAAAGTTCTCGGTAGATGTCGCTGTGCACTCACGTCACGTTTCTGAATCGCGGTATTACGATTCTCTACCGTTTGGTTGGGTCTCTTGGATCGAGCTAATACAGTATCTCTGGTTTCCCTTCAAAACGTATAAATCTTTCGCCTTTTACTAAAGATTTCCGTGGAGGGGGACACTCAAATGAGTCTTATGCATTTTTGAAATACTCTGCTTCGGCAGAGTTTATAATTACTGTGTCTCCTGTTTATGAGACACTTCTTAACTTATCATTCAATAGCCGGAACCTTAAACTGGGAACGAAAATCGAGTAGATCGTATTAATAGCTGTTCAATTTTCTCTGTCTGCTCAAACTCAAAGATTGCTTCCTACCTGCCAAGTATTAATTGGAAACAGTTGCTCAACACTGTTGCCCGCAACACCAATTGTCCTTGGAACACAATGTTGCAAAGCTTTTGTTTTCGAACCCAATGAATACGGTCCCCGCAAGACAGAAACACTGTTATACTTTGTTATCCAGTGAGCACATACACATAAATCATAATAATGTTATTAAATTTCCATATATTCAATCAAATGACTTTACTTATTTGTCTTAAGACCGGTGTGATCACTGCGTAAACGGTCCTATGAAAAGAATATTGCTATTTCACATTTGGAAAAATCTGACGGAAAACTCAAAACAGTATTATTACAATGATGCCAGTGGTAGGGCCTACCCGACTGTCCGCGTAGCAAACACGATAAATAGTCGTGCATTTATGATGTATGTAAGACATGGGCCATTGAAAGTGTTAAGTAATCCCTTAAATTACATTATTTTTACAGTAAAGCTCTAACGCTTTAAGCTTTTACAAACTGAAGCGATTTCCGCGCGGGATGCGGAACCTCGTCATTTTACGTGTATGGATTTCCTTCCTCATTGCCAAATACCCCTTTTTATTGACATTTAACAGTACAATTTCTTTGATTTATGTCTGTAATGTTGTGCATGTTTCTCTATGCATAAATTGCTCAATATAATGAAAAATAAAATATTTAAAAAAAAAACAACCGCCTTCCAAAAAAAAACACTTCTCGTCGTCTTTGGTTTTGAATTTTCGTTTTTGCCACTGACTTACGAAATTGAAATACGTAATAAAGAAGCTCACTCAAAAACTATACAAGCAAAGTTAATGAAATTTATATGGGACCAATTTGAAAGCATACCCTTTCACACAAAAAATGTGTAGAATTTTCAAAATCGGTCGATAATTGACGGAGAAATCGGCTGACATACATCCGCGACGAACATACAACCTCCTCCTTTTTGGAAGTCGGTTAAAAATGGGATAATCATATTAATCATCCAACTTGCTCGGTCGGATCAAACACTGAGCACCAAAAACTTTTGCTATGATTCAGTGTTCTTAAAATGTCTAAGCTAAATAGTAATGTCGTTAGTATTAAGCATAAACCCTCCGGAATAAATTCTCTAAATGATGGTGAAAACTGAAAACCGTATCAAAATCCACTTTGTAATAAATTTGAAGAGCTAACATTTGAAAGCGACATTGTTTTATACTATTTATAGATATAGATGTACCAAACTCTTACCAATAATATTGCCCAGTAGTTCCTGCAGCTGCTGCGCCAGCTCGGTCCACCTTGCCTTCTCCCCGCCCAGGCCGCCAATCAGCTGTTCGGCTCGAGCCAGCTTGGTCGAACACAGGGCTATCTCATCCTCGAGACCTTTCTTCTTGCGAGTCATTTCTGCAAACTCGTCGTTGAGAGTCTAAACATAGAGATAATTTTTCAATGAACTTATAAACGAAGGCAAGCCGGCCGAGTCGATCGATCAACGCTTGCCGAAATATGTAAAACAATGTAAAAGAGTGGATTCGTGACCATACATTACATACTGAGATACGTGCCATACGAGCCCTGGAAAGCACGTTAAGGCTGCTTTTCCACCAGAGATGTGCTAAGCTACGTTGCTATGGATGAGTGTGACATCCACCAATCATATTCATTCGCTATGTGGACCAATGAATATGATAGGTGGATATCAAACGCATCCATAGCAACGTAGCATAGCACATCTCTGTTGGAAAGGCAACCTAAGCCGTTGGTCCTATCTGTCATTCGTAGATCTTTGACAGTCTTTACAGGAGTCAGAAGCCCGTAATTCTAACCACCAGTCTTAACAAGGGTTATCGTGTTAATACCTAACAACTGGGTTGTGGAGGTCAGATAGGCAGCCGCTCTATGTAAAATACTGGTATTCAGCTGCATCCGATTAGGTTGGTAGCCGACCTACATAGTTGGGAAAAGGCTACGGATATGATAAACTTTGAAATTAATAAATGAGATAGATCGCATTCTTTACGTTAAAGGATTTGCATTGAGCGACATTAAAGGTGTGCAGAACACCTGACCTGTTTTGAAACGCTCTTATTTCGTTTTATTTTTTAGGTATACGTGTTATTGATTGGCTCGTTGGTTTCGTATTTGTTTGTTATCATTTATTCCGTCTCCTTTGATTGTTGCTGTTGTGTTATGTCTTAAATCGAATAAATTCCATTATGTTCTCTGTGATGAAGCAATACGCACCTGTAGCTTGTCGAGGACGCTCTGCAACTGCGCTCTCTTTGCGTTGAGCGTGTTCATCTGCGCCTGCAACTCGGACTCTGCTTCGAACAACGCAGCTTTCTTAGGCGCTACCACCTGTCAATAAAAACAGTTTTGTGTTACTCTTTTATTAGAAACTAGCTTTTACCCGCTGCTTCGCCAGCGTGGAGGTCGCAAACAGCATAATTTCGACAATGTATTCCACGGCAACATACTACTGGGTATGAATGAATGAGTGAAATGGAACGACCCCAGCGTGCTTTAACCAGACTCGAATAATCGAATGAACCCCAAGACTTGAACTAGCCCTTGGACGGGAGCCTCATGTTTGATGGGGCTACAGAGGCCATTGCATATCAAAGAGTACACCGCGGGCCCGGTAATGGTAGGGAAGACGAGTCCTTAGAATAAGGAAGGAATTGCGAACCATACCGGATAAGCATCCTCACGGCAACGGTCTACCGGGCACAGATAATATTAAACTAGCGTTTCACGATAAAAATAATCGATCAATTTCATCCAAATCCATTCGATTTACAAACATCTAAATTTACAAATATAGAAAGAAAGAACGAAAGAAAAATTGTTTATTCTGCACAAAATTGTTTATTCTGCATATACAGATATTCATCACATTTAAAATATTAGTAGGAAGTAGAATAGGATACAGAGTACTTAAACATGAGAGCTTATCTTTGCAATATATAAACACCTAAGTAAGGGAATACAATTTATTTGCTTAGACTGTAGGTACATAAAATAAAGAAAGGAAGTGGAAGCGGAAGGGTCGAGGGTTGAGAGTGGAAGTGGTGGAGTGGAGTGGTGGGTGGTGTGGTTGACGCGAGGAAGTACTGCGACTCACCTTGATGACCCTGTCGTACACATCCATAGCGCGCACCCAGCGACACAGACCTTCGCACGCAGACGACACCTTCGCGATCACCGCCGGGTCGAACTCGCGGTCTGGGATGAACCTGGTGCATAACGACGTGGCTATCAGTCAAACGTTACGGTATACAAACACCGTCGGTTTTTTATAAATCTCGCAGTATCGTAACTGTTTCATAAAAATAGTTAGTAAGGTAATCAGATCTTTGAAGAAAAATTTGAAAAGTTTCACGCCAAATGATGAAATTCGGGAAAAAAAAATCACGTCCTTTTTTTCTCTAGGATTTATAAATTTGAACAGGACGTCTGTCGGTCAGCTAATTTACGATAAAAGCGAATAAAATTTTGACAAATTATAATCGACCCGTGTCTTGTCGTTAGATTGAAGTAACGAAACGCAAAGTGCGTGCTGATTGAACATATCCGTTCAGCCGTTTTAGCGTGAAATCGTAACAAACAAAAAAATAAACAAACTCACTTACGCATTCATAATATTAGTTAGGAGTATGTGCTTACTTATGATTTTTTTAAATTATATTTATATTTTATATATATTTTGCTAAGCGAAGTTTTGTCTATTATTATCAATGTACTTTTTAATTTTAATGGAAGTGCATAGATGCTTGTGTTAAATAAATCCTGGGGATGGAAATTCGTTTAGCATATTGTTTAACATAACATAACATCACGCCTGAGATCCCCGAAGGGTAAGGCAGAGGTGTACCTATAGTACACCCACATGTCGCCAGTTATGTTTCAAGTCCCATGTAATAGGGGGTGAGCCTATTTGCCATCAACCGGACACAAATTCAGACTCCGGGCTGCTACTGAGAAATTCCTGAAGAAAAAAACTCAATAACACTTTGCCCGACCTGGGAATCGAACCGAGGACCTCATGCTCAGCAGTAACGCCTCCAACCACCAACGAGGCAGTCAGCCGCGTCCGCGTGAGGTAGAGGCGGGTTGTTTAATATGAAGATATTAGCGTTACAAATCCGGCACATCTTACTTGTCTCTTATTTTCTTGATGGTCGCTGTAGGTATGTTGTCCTTGTCGTAATTCTTCAAGCTCTCGAGGAACTTCATGTCGCCCAGCATCTTCTGCGACGGGCCCCAGTAGTCCTCAAAAGCTTTACCTGTCAATATTTTGTAACATTGTTTTGATTGAAAAGAGTGTCCAATGGACACTCTCTATCAAAACTATGTAGTCATTAATTATTAATATTCTTGTTCGCTAGTTAGCCACATTTCTGATTTCCATACAGTAATATTGCCAATTTAATCAAAACAGCAAAATATTTGACAACTATCTGCGACGTTGCCAACTTTCAGAATAAACGCTCAAAAGTACTCGCAACCAGCGTGTGTGTGTATGGCCAGATGTATGAATCCTTTTGCTTCGTTTACGTAGCTGTAGTTTTTACCTTCCCCCATGAGAAGGAGTGAGTTTATGTATTAAAAAGCAAAACGAAGAGAGGAGGAGGTCGTGGAGTATATCAGGATGAAGATCAAGTTCACCTTGAGAGTCGAGAAGTTGGAGTCGCGCCATAAGATTAACTTCAAATCTTTTGTGGTGCGGGTTCCGACTCATCACCTGGAGACTTTCATGAAGGAGAAATTTTGGCCGACGGGTGTCGTGTATCGGCGTTTTCGCGGAAGGCTACATAACACCACGACTCAGCGCAATAATACGTCGGCGAGTCAACGCACTAACTAGATTTTGTAGTGATATTTTTTATTATGTATTAGTTTATTATTATCTATGATTATTTTGTGTATTTTGTCTATGGGCCTTAGTTGCCTGAAAATAAAGGAATTATTATTATTATTCTTGGTCTTTGACATTTCTCGGGACCCTGGGGTCCCGGACCTTTGGAAGGCGTACGAGGGGCCGAAGCCAACTCGCAGAGGCCCTTTAGGCGTTTTAATGAAATAAGGCACCTATTATTATTATTATTAAAACAAACCAGTAGCATCAATCTTCCGGTCTCCCTTGATTCCCTTCATAACACACACAGCCTCCATGACAAGCTTGACTCCAGCCGGTGGGTTCTTCATAGACTTGACGAGGGTAATGTCCGCGGGTTTCAGCGTGTTCAGCGCATTCAGCGCTGCCTCCAGCGCCGGCACGGCCTCGGCCAGGTCCGACTCGCAGTCGTCCTTGATCGCTTGAGCTGCTGCAGCTGCTTCGTTGGCGAGGGCCTCGTCTGCGCCTACTATCTGTGGGGAAAGGAGTTGGAGTTGTTTGTGAATACTTGAATATGTTATGGTGTAATTAATGGGCATATAAAAGTTGAACAATGTTTCAGCAACAAGTCTTTAGCCTTGCAAGTGTTCTCAATGTGTCGTGACGACAGATAGTCATCGATTGTGGCTTGTTTATTAAAAAGTGCTGTTCATATTGTGGCGGCATCTACAATCGCCACATGCGAACTACGCATCAAAGACCTGACGTCACACAAATCCTGCATCGCGCAATTAGAGTTTACCGCGCGATGGACATATATACAGTCTCCCAACTTCAACCTCTGGGCAGTTGCCCGCCAGACACGACACCCGTCTGGTCGGAGGATCCTCCCTTTTCTATGGGGGATGAGTGAACTTTACACCCTGTTCCTCATACCTCTAAAATATAAATACCTATACAGCACGATTAAATGTAAACTGTCATCCGCCACATCATTCTCCGGTCCTTATCTTAATTTATTCGCGGTCGGCGCAACATGTCCCTTTCTTCCATACTTCTCTATTAGTCGTCATCTCGGCAGTCACTCACTTTCTATCCATATCACCTTTAACACAGTCCATCCATCGTTTCTTTGGTCTTCCCTACCACTGTCACCCGCCACATTATAATTTTACCCATGATATAATAAAACAAGGTATGGCACTCCGAAACACAATGGTCACGTGGGAGACACAAGACTACGTCATCACCGCTATCCATGGTTCTCAAACTTTTTAGTTTGGGGAAATTTTATAAAACATTGACATAATTATTAAATTACTTCTAGCTTTTGCCTGTAGCTCTAACCGCGCGTTGTAGGTTTCCCTAGACAAAAAAAAACATATTAGATAAATCTACTTTAGCATTCATAATATAAGTGTATATTCATTCTTAATAATAAGTGAATTCTAGGGATTACTAAAATAATACTCAAACACATTGTTAAACTCGTCTACTTACGAAGTTTTATTCAAAATCAAAAAACAAAAAATATTTTAACCATTTTGATATTGTGGTCAAAGAAAAAAATGTATCAAACCAACTTGTTAGACGTCCACAAATAAATGTTTGAGAATCACTGTGTACAATGGGACTGAGCGAGACCAACATACGGGTTCGACAAGAATAGCGATACATGACAAAATGTCAGAATGCCAATTAGACAGCCCGTTTCTGTGTTACCAGTAGTGTGTAATAATAACTCCCCAACCTACTTTATTACTTATGCGAATCTGATACAATAATGAGGTTTTAATAAAAAATTACGTTGGTATATGTTTGTTTCGTTTGATAAGACAAACGAAACAACAATTTCAATGCTTTGTATATATTTTTTAACAGAATGGTGATTGAAAATCTTTCCTTAAATTCGAGTTCTGTTGCAATAAAGTGGCAACTGAATAGTGACGTAGGCATGTGTCGCCCCCGGAATGCCATACCTTGTTTTATTATACCATGATTTTACCATTCATGTTGACTTAGTTCGGAAACAAAAAACTACATTCGTCCAACAAAAAACTGTACCATCAACAGGAACTTTAATATTCAGTCAGTCCCATGGTCCATACCAGGGTTACCATGCACTCTTGTAGCAGATCGGAGACGAAAGTGAAGTGTCATGCAAAGCTGTAGATACCATGTGCGATTAAACTACACGTGCTTATAATGTTTGAAACTGTTAAGGTTCCATTTCGTGGCCGACCGCAGGAGGCAAGTGCAGGCGACGTGTCGCCGCGACACGCCTGGTGCTATGAATTTCTATAAAATACCTTCCGTAGCTAGCGACACGTCGTGGGCAGCTACGGGCGAGTGACAGGCGACACGTGTAGCCCGACCGTAGACCAGTAGTGCCGCCAACGCTCGAGTGATAACACGTTTTTCTATCTTCTATCTACCGACTGGAATACGGGCTGCTGCCGCCTGCGGTCGGGTACGGAATGGTACCTTAACAGTTTCAAACATTATCAGCATGCAAAGTTTAATCGCACATGGTACCTACAGCTTTGCATGACACTTCACTTTCGTCTTCGATCGGGTTCGATCATGACTGCAGCGACATGACGCCGCGACACGTCGCCTGCAGTTGCCGCCTGCGGCCGGATACGGTGTGCAGCCATCTATCGGTCAGTAGCAACATCGCCCGCAAATCAATGTCGCGCTCAAACTGTATTTAACTTAGTTTGTACAGTTAATTATTATCGGGACCAATAGATGGCGCTTTTTATTTGAGTCCAAAAATTAGATTGCGGTGTCGAGATTCTCCGCCGATTACATGTAGCTTTATGCAATAAGATTCATATTTGTACATTTTAATAGTGTTACCAACAAAGGTAAATAAACAGTGGTTTTTGGTACCCGATGTTTGATTTTTGAAGTCAGCCTTAGAAACGTAGGGAACCATCCGATAGTGTCATTGTGACCCTCACGAAGCCCGAGGGTGCGCGTGACCTATCAGTCTTCAGGATTTACCTGCTCGCAAGGTGAGCGAGCACACCCCAAAACCCTCACGAAGCCCGAGGGTTTAACATGGTCCTTCGAGCCGGATTGTGATGATGAGCTAGTATCAAGAGTGGATCCAGTTCATCAAGCATCAGATGCTAAGCCTACTGTGACTGAGGATAGCATCAGCCCCGAACGTGCCCAGTTCAAGTGAAGTTGTTCCGGTGTCAAGGCGGTCGACCAGCGACCGGACTCGGAGCCAGCAGCGACGGGACGAGCGGGGGAGTAGTAGTATATACAAGGAAGACGGAGGCACTGCAGACGACTATAGTCGTAAAGAGCTAAGTGATACAAGTGAAAACCGTGAGTACTTTTAAAATTCATTCCTGCCAAGCAAAAGTGATCTTAATTTCAAGGTGCAAATTAACTTAGTGTTTGTGCAACGTAATCTTAGACTTAGTTAGATTTAAGGCAAATCGTGTTCAGACGGGGAACCTATGCCCGATTTTTATTTAAATTATAAAGTTCAAACACTTAGAAAATATTGTTTGTTTACATCGACTTAAAATATTTTCTTCAAAAATATTATCGACTTGTAAAAAATTGGGACTTAGAAAATATAGTTTGTTTACATCGACTTAGAATATTTTCTTCAAAAATATTTTGGACTTGTAATTTTTTTTGAAAAGTTTAACACTTAGAAAAACTATAGACTTAGAAAATTTCCTTAAGAAATATTATCAACTTGTTATTGAATTAGATTATCGCATAAAATTAGTTTGTCAAAATGTCTGGATTACAAATGTTCGTCAAGGTACAGGATGATCTGTATGCTCGATTGTCGAGAGCTAAAACTAACTTTAAGAAGTCACCCAAAGATAGGATTACCAAACAACATGTAGAAGCCAGGTTAGAAAATGTTCAAGAGCTGTGGGCTCAATTTAACCTAACACATACACAGATGATTAAAGATTATGAATCTATTGAGTTAACAAAGTCTCCTTATACTATAAACGAAGTTTACTTCAACACTGAGGAATTATATTTAGATTTTAAATGTGAACTGAAAACTGTTTTAAGCAAATTCAAGAGTAGTAGTGATGTTTCTCCAATTGCAGGGTCGTCATCAAATTCAGAAAGTAGAAACATGCCCATCAAATTGCCTAAAATATCGATCCCAACGTTTTCTGGGAAATATACTGAATGGATCACCTTCAGAGATTTATTTCTTTCTTTAATTCATAAAAACGACAAAATAGATAAAGTGCAGAAACTTCATTATTTAAAAGGCTACCTTACAGGTGAGGCCGAGCAACTTTTGCGTCACATTCCAATATCAGATTTAAATTATGATAAGTGCTGGGCTCAATTAGAATCGCGTTACAACAATAAAAAATATCTTTCACATTGGATTTTAAAACGTTTATTCAGTCAAAGAAACATAACCAATGAATCAGCTAGTGGTTTAAAGGATCTAATGGATACCACATCTGATTGCTTAAATGCACTTATTAATTTAGAGTTAAATGACACAGCAATTAGAGACATATTAATAATTCATATCCTCACACTAAAGTTAGACGCGGACAGTCGCAAAGAATGGGAGTTAAAGGTGGCCTCAAACATTGATTCCGATAAGCTACCAACATTTGAGCAATTTAAAGACTTTTTAACCAGTAGATATAGAGCATTTGAATTTTTAGAACCTAAGTCTACTCAAAATAAAAATGTAACTACAACTAAAGCAAGGGTATTTCACACAGTATCTTCGAATTGTCCTGTGTGTAACGAGGATCACAAGATAGGAACTTGTAAACAGTTCATGGGTAAAGAAGTGGACGCTCGGCGTACGTTCGTACAGGAAAACCACTTATGCTTCAATTGTCTGGGGGGTAACCACTCTGCCAGGTTTTGTAAGTGTACAGTCACTTGTCGAATCTGTCAACGTAAACACCACACTTTATTACATTCTAAAGGTGAGCAGGAATCTTTAGGGGAGAAGAGCACTCATACGGTTGGAGCAGAAAATCAAGAGATAGTTGCTTGTTTTTCGAAGGGTACAGCTAATAACCAAGTCTTATTAGCCACAGCTTTAGTGAAGGCTGTATCGAAAAACGGGTCTATGTTCACGGTTAGGGCTTTGTTAGATCAAGGCTCTCAAGCATCGTTTGTTACGGAAAACATTGTCCAAACCTTAGGATTAAAGAAAACATCAGCTAAGGGTTCGATAGTTGGTATAGATGTCAACCACAAATTAGGGTTGAATTCAGTTGTTAAAGTTAAAATACAGTCTAGGGTTGATCCATCTGTGGAATTGGTAGTAAATGCATATGTTTTAAAATCACTTACATCTTTATTGCCTAGTAGGGAAACAGCACATTTAGATTGGGTACAATTCCAAGACATACCGTTGGCGGATCCCAAATATCACAAACCGGATAAAGTTGATTTATTGTTAGGGGCAGAAATTTACGGCAAGGTTTTACAAAACGGGTTGAAGAAAGCTTCGGGTTGCAGCGCGGTGGCGCAGTGTACTTCTCTGGGGTGGATTCTGTCAGGAACGATAGCTTCTGCTGGCCATAAATCTTCTGACATCACTGTGATGCACGCCCTTGTAGGTGATGATGAGATCCTGAAAAGATTCTGGGAATTAGAGAAAGAACCAGAAGAAAACAAGAAACATATACTCACCGAAGCAGAGACCAAATGTGAGGAGATATTCACTGCCACAACTACAAGAGATGACAGCGGACGTTACGTTGTGAACCTGCCATTCCGAACCGAAGATCCGGGCTGTAAATATGGACAAACAAGAGACGTAGCAATTAGAAGATTCCATGCTCTAGAATCTAAGTTACGCCGAAATGAGGAACTGGGGGTTAAATATGCAGAGGTAATCAACGAGTATCTCGAACTGGGGCATATGCGGCCGGTAAGCAAACCGGACGATCATGCAAACGAAGCTGTATATTTACCTCATCACGCAGTAATTAGAAATGATAAAGATACAACCAAGGTGCGTGTAGTATTCGACGCATCTTGTAAGGGAAAAACCGGCATTTCGCTCAATGATGACCTGATGGTTGGGCCAAGTTTGCAACCTGACTTGCGGCATCTATTGATGCGTTGGAGAAGACATCCTATTTGCATGGTGTCAGATGTTGTAAAGATGTATCGACAAGTACGCGTAGCGGATAAACATCAGCATTTTCAACGTATCTTGTGGAGAGATAACAGGGACTCTGAATTAAAGGATTACCAACTTCAGACGGTCACTTTTGGCACTGCGGCTGCACCATTCTTGGCTGTTCGAGCTATGCAACAAGTAGCATACGATGAAGGAAGGGATTATCCTCTTGCAGCTGAGAAAACACTAAAAGATTTTTACGTTGATGATCTTATGACAGGTTGTGAAACAGTAGAAGAAGGAATAGAAATCTGTACACAAATGGAAGAGATGCTCGCCAAAGCAGGGTTTGAGTTACAAAAATGGTCGAGTAACAGCAATGAGCTTCTGGCAAAAATTATAGATGGAAAAAATAAGGACATGGATCGTGCAGAACAGGGAATTTGGATCAAGCAAGATGAAATATTAAAAACACTAGGACTTACCTGGAATCGAAGCTCCGACACCTTCCAGTATTCAGTTCAGCTGCATCCAGTAGAAGAACCTGTAACCAAAAGAAAAATGTTGTCTGACATTGCAAGATTATTCGACCCCTTAGGGTGGGTCGCTCCAGTCATTGTGAAAGCAAAAATGCAAATACAAGCATTGTGGACGTCGGGAATTGGATGGGATGAAGAAATTCCTATTGATATAAAAGATGAATGGTTTACTTACCGTCATCAGTTGCAAGGTTTAGCAGAGTTTTCAGTACCTCGATGGCTGAAGATGAAGCACGGTGACAAAAACATCAACTTGCACGGATTTTGTGATGCGTCCAAATCAGCATACGCCGCGGTTGTGTATGCTCGGGTAGTCGATGCTAATGGTGGAGTATCAGTCACTCTTGTCACTGCTAAAACTAACGTTGCACCTATAAAAACTGTCTCAATTCCTCGCCTAGAGCTGTGTGGGGCAGTACTTTTAGCAAAACTCGTATCCGAAACATCGTTAGTCATGGGAATCAACAAATCTGATTTGCACTTTTGGACAGATTCAGAAATTGTATTAGCGTGGTTAAACAGTCATCCCAACAAGTGGAAAACCTTCGTCGCTAATCGCGTATCAGAAATTTTATGTATAAGTGAACCACATCAATGGAACCATGTCACATCTAAAAACAATCCTGCTGACTGCGCATCACGTGGTATGTACGCCTCAGAGTTAATACATTTCAAAATGTGGTTAGAAGGTCCCGAATTCCTCAAGGACACGGTAATTGCAACGGGTAAACGCAAATCAGCTTCAACTGAACTGGAGGAAAAGAGGGTACACATATCAGTAAACACCGAAAACTTGTTCTGGGATAAATATTCATCCCTTGACAAATTATTGCGAATAGTAGCTTATGTGAGACGGTTTCTCGAACTAAGAAAACCAAAGAATACGAGGAAAAACCTCAGCTATATTACCGCAGAAGAGCTCGAATTAGCGTTAGAGACATGCATCAGGGTTAGCCAAGGCAAAAGATTCGAAGCGGTGATCACCAACCTGGAAGAGGGGGAAATTTGCAAAGAGAAGATCTTAAAGTCCTTAAATCCTTACCTGGATTCAAAACAGATCTTGAGGGTGGGCGGTAGATTAGAACGTTCAGATCTCGATCACAACCGTAAACATCCAATATTGATTCCCGGTAACGACCACTTCACCAATCTCTTAATATCAGATGCGCACAACAGAAGTCTTCATGGAGGACCCCAACTTATGCTCAACTATTTGAGTACGAAATACTACATCCTAGGAGCCAAGCGGTTAGTTACAGCATATGTTAGGAAATGTGTAACTTGTATCAGGTATTCAGCTACAACCAAACCTCAGTTAATGGGTCAATTGCCACCTGCGCGGGTTACACCAAGCAGGCCCTTTAAAAACAGTGGGGTAGACTACGCGGGTCCTATAAATTTAAGGACATCTAAGGGTCGGGGTCATCACGCATACAAGGGGTATATTTGTTTATTTGTTTGTATGGCCACAAAGGCTGTCCATATCGAGGTTGTAAGTGATCTTACCACAACGGGGTTCATTGCCGCATTTAAAAGGTTTGTGGCCAGACGAGGTCACTGCAAGAATGTATGGAGTGACAATGGCACAAATTTTCAGGGTGCTTCTAAAGAGTTAGATGCAATGTTTCGTTCTGAAAATTCAATAATAACTCAGGAAATTGCAGCGGCTTTAGCTGCTGAGGGAACAACGTGGCATTATATTCCACCACACTCTCCGAACTTTGGCGGTCTGTGGGAAGCTGGAATAAAATCATGCAAAAGGCATTTGCGTAGGGTAATAGGCAACTCTACTTTAACTTACGAAGAAATGTCCACTCTTTTAAGTCAAGTTGAGGCATGCTTAAATTCACGGCCGTTCTGTAGGGTAACGGATTCCAACAGTTGTGATGCATTAACACCTGGGCATTTCCTTATCGGTGAGCCTGTTATAAACGCACCAGATAGGAATTACGAAGACACTAATATATCTAGTCTAAAGAGGTGGCATTTAGTTCAACAAATGCTGCAACAGTTTTGGAGACGCTGGTCAACCGAATACCTAAACACACTGCTCCATCGGTATAAGTGGTCTACGCAAACTCCTGAACCGAACTTAGGAGACATAGTTTTAATTAAGGAGGATAACATGCCCCCTTGTCGGTGGCTACTTGGCAGAGTGGTTGAGAAACATCCGGGGCTAGATAATCTAACACGAGTAGTCACACTGTGTAGCAACGGTTCAAAATTTAAACGACCAACCTCGAAACTGTGTGTCTTGCCTATCACTTAATTAATCAAGTTGTTCAGTAAAAAACTTAATATTGATAATGTTCGTATGTGTCTACGAGTAGTGTGAAGTTTTGTTTAAGTAGAAAATAAGCTATTTTTAAGAGTTGTCTGTGTGTTGAGAATAAAATATCTATTTGGTAAGCTTACTTGTGATTTGTTATGTTTAGTGAGATTAACTTCTAGTTTGTAATTTTAACTTAATAATTGAAGGACATAATGTTCACAAAATGTCCTTGGTGGGCGGAATGTGCAGCCATCTATCGGTCAGTAGCAACATCGCCCGCAAATCAATGTCGCGCTCAAACTGTATTTAACTTAGTTTGTACAGTTAATTATTATCGGGACCAATAGATGGCGCTTTTTATTTGAGTCCAAAAATTAGATTGCGGTGTCGAGATTCTCCGCCGATTACATGTAGCTTTATGCAATAAGATTCATATTTGTACATTTTAATAGTGTTACCAACAAAGGTAAATAAACAGTGGTTTTTGGTACCCGATGTTTGATTTTTGAAGTCAGCCTTAGAAACGTAGGGAACCATCCGATAGTGTCATTGTGACCCTCACGAAGCCCGAGGGTGCGCGTGACCTATCAGTCTTCAGGATTTACCTGCTCGCAAGGTGAGCGAGCACACCCCAAAACCCTCACGAAGCCCGAGGGTTTAACATACGGAATGGTACAGTTACGGACGTGTCAGTGTGACGGATGTGTAAATCCGTCACACCGACACGTCCGTAAAGGTTTATTTAAAAATCAGCGTCAGACAGCATGTCCATGTGTCTGGCATTATTGCTGAAATTAACCTATTTGACGCGGCCGTGAGGTACACATGATCCAATATTTTTGTTTTATTTTAGTTTTTTTATTTTGTTCAAATGTTTTCCTACTGTACTGTGCCAACTAAACATTTTCGAAGTGCAAAACTGCACTTCTTTGTGCTCTTTACGAACGGTCGCTGACGCTGAATCGAGTATATTCGGCGCCGAATCAAGTTAACTCGGCGCTAAATCGCGTATACTCGGCTCCAGTCGTAAGTCTTCACTTCTATCGTGTGGTCATAAGCACACACTCTCTTTCTTTCTTCTAACTCTCAACTGTCACCTTGACTTGCCCTGCAATTGATTAAAAGGTAGCCTAGTTACCTCTTTCTGCTTCTCAACGACGACGGTATCCTGTTCGATCTTGATCATGAGTTTCTCGGTCTTGTCAGAGGTTTCAACGAGAAGGGGCTGCAGGTCCCTCAAGTTTTGCTGCATCACAGCCACCTGGCCAGCTGCGAAGTCGAGCTGTTCTAGACCCGTCTCGTATCTGGAAAGGTCAAGCATAAACCATGGGTAAATTCCTTGAAGCGATAAGCAAAAAAAGAAAAGAAAATACATTTATTTAGCAGCGGTGCAACATATGTAGTGCACACTTTTCGCCAGTTATGTCATAAGTCTCATGTACTGAGGCTATCAAATCAAATCAAAAGTCATTTATTCAAACTAGGCTGAGAATCAGCACTTTTCGAACGTCAAAATTACATAAGACAGTCCCCCAAAACGCCCACCCTTCACCACTTCCTAGTGCGTTAGCTGGGAAGAAGAAGTGGCGCAACAAACTCCCCAGCTGCACAGCTGTCTGTTCAGTTAAAAGAACAAAAAGAAGATTCTATATAATAGTATTCAAAATAATTAAAAAAGCTACACAAAACATAATTTAAATTATGAGCCATATATAAGCTAGCACACGCCAATATACCAAACAAAATCATCGAGAACTATACTCAGGCAGAAATAAAAAACAAAACGTAAACAGAACTTAATATCTTAATAAAAGCCACCAGGCATAAAGGGCGTGCCCGCTTACATATAGTTGTAACTGGAAGTTATAAATGATAAACTAGGACCATCGAGGTAAAATAAATAAACAAACAGTTAATTACTAATAGTAATAAATAATATGATCAATTGTCGAGGTCACTAGCTAACCACATATTGCAATACAACTCATAAAAAAACAGTGTGATGAGTAGATTTTGTCAAAAAAATCTATCCTATTGTTACTAATCGGGCCAAAATCTACTCCGGGGTAGCACTGTACGTTAGGTACTGAGCACTTTCTAAAAACCCTGTGGCGTCTTCTACAATCGCCACATGCGAACTACGCATCAAGACTTACGACGTCACACAACATCCTGACGTCACACAAATCCTGCATCGCGCGTTTAGAGTTTACCGCGCGATGCACATATATACAATCTCCAAACTTCAACCTCTGGGCAGTTGCCCGCCAGACACGATACCCGTCTGGTCGGAATATACTCCCTTTTCTATGGAGTATGAGTGAACTTTACAGACTGTCCCTCATACCCCTAAATTGGGGAGGTTTTTGTGACGTCCCGTCTTTGATGCGTAGTTCGCATGTGGCGATTGTAGGTGTCGCCACAACCCCAAAAACATTTCTCATTGCAGCAGTCATTATTTTACACTTTTTTGTTTCCTTTTTTTTATTTTTTATTTTTACTTGTGTTATAATGATGTTGTGTTGTATGCCTTTTTGTCTGTGATAAATAAATGTATTTTCTTTTCTTCTTTCTTTCAGTCGTCCTTACAACCGCTAGACCAAAGAGCCAGTACAGTTCTTTATTATACAGGGTGGCAGGGACATCCACAAGCAACCTGTTACCATAGATTCAGTAAATGATTCTGAATCTCCCTGCGAAGAACTTTTTTGTCATCCTCATTAAAGTACGTGTCGGACCACGCACAATGAAGGGTTCCGTAGTTGAGATGAATTAATACCAAGAACAAACTTACCATTACAACAACAATATTGAGAGATTTACTATGTTATTTTAAGACCATAGACTTCTTACAGGTTTTCCTGTAATGTATGAGTAAAGAACCATTCTTTGCATTTCTTTAAAAAAAATTGGCTCAGTAGTTTCGGAGATAAGGGGGGAGGGGGGGGGGGGGGGAATGGTGAATTTTCTTAAATTTTTATTAAATGTCTTTAATAGTATTTAGTATAATTTTTTTTTTTTTTATTGGGATCCTCGCAACAAGTCCTTTCATTTCATATGTCACACGGTTCAGTTTGCAAACTTTTTATTTTTATTTTCTTATTTGCCTCCCAAAAGCAACCTCAAAATTCAAAATTCATTTATTTATAATAAATAAATTTTGAATTTGTGTTTTTTGAATGTGTGTTTGGGTCACATAAATACATATGTGTAACAAATTTCAACTTAATCGGTCCATTATATTCGGAGCAAATTGGCTGTCACAGGTGGATAGACAGATAGACACACGCGCACGATCATTTAGGGGTTCCGTTTTTCCTTTTGAGGTACGGAACCCAAAAAATACATACATTTTGACCGCATAAGTATTGCACTTTTCTATGAAACAGCAGATATTTTTTTTTTTGTTAACACGTGTAGAATTTCTACGCTAGGGGGTCTAGAGTCATGTGCTGAATTCATGGTTTTAGTTTACGCATCCATGTCCCTGCCATCCTGTATTAATTAATAGGTTCACGGTTTTTCAAGTAAAGCATGTGTCGCCGTTGGTCCTGCGCCTGACCTCTTCCCGGGCGTGTTGTATTGCCGACCCTGAGGACTATGACAGTAAAAGAACAGAGAGTGCACCTGTGTTTGCGAACACATTATATCGTCTCTGGCGTACTTGGCTAATATCCGTAGAAATTGGCCAACGTGACCGAAATTCGGTCGGGAAAATATTATTTATTGGAGTAATCATCGACATTTGCGAACTACCACACAGCATCCTAACTTATTGTCATTGTTATGAAATGTTTCGGAGTGTTTCCGAAATAAAAAAAATGGAATTTTGAGCAGCAACAGAAAGGGTCTACGTTAAATACATATTTACTGAGCGTTAAGAGGGTTTATTCTGAAGGTGGGCAACGTCGCAAATAGATGTCAAATATTTCACTGTTTTGATTAATTTAGCAATATTACTGTGGGTGATATTTCTCGACGGCGTGTGAAGCCAAGTCAGAGGCCCATGGGCGGCTTTAAAACTCTGACACCAGGTTAGTCACTAACCACACGAAAAGAAGAAGATTGTGTGGAAAAACTATATTTGGCTAACTAGCGAACTAGAATATTGATTAGGGAACCGATCACTTTTCCGAATTGTTTTTGTTCGAATTTCATTTTACCGAAAACTATTGACCGACGTCTTTTTTGCTATATGCATTAATTGACATATTTTGATAATAGGCTAACTGATACAGTGGCCATACGTGACTTCGTAGAAGTAAAAAAAAACGAAACGATAATAGTTGAAAAGTTTTAGGTGAAATGAAATTCGGTCCAATATTTTTCGAACTTATGATAGGTAACCTATTGATTATGAAATGCAATAATTAATATCGTAACCCCGAATGTTTAGTTTTAGATGTAAAAAAACTATTAGGGAACTTTCCAAATGCGTTTTTTACACCTAAAATGACAATACAACATCAAATTCAATGTTATAATTGCAATTAATTATTAATATTCTAGTTCGCTACTTAGCCAGATTTCTTATTTCTATTCAGTAATATTGCTATAAACAATACAGGTAAATATTTGACAGTTATTTGCGACGTTGCCAACCTTTAGGATAAATCCTCTTAACTACCTTGTTGATAGTTACCTGATCCTAGCATTGGTGATCTGATTAACTTTCATAGCGTACAGGGACATGAAGGCTTTGATCAACTCCAGGTAACTCGTAGGCGTCACGTACACCATTCTCTTCTGTTCTTTGTAGAATCTGGAATAAATATGACAGTATATTATACCTACTAAAAACTTGTTACAAAACTAATATCTTTAAAAACATGCATTTAAAACTTTATACAAAGCATCAATTAATTCAAAGGTAAACACTACATGACCAAAATTAAATTATGCTAATTGAGAGCTTGAATACATGTCAAGTATACAAGTAAACTTAAATACATACATAAACTCACGGCCTTTCTCTCTTCCTCTTTTAATTATTATTATAATGCCAAGATTGCACCTGTCACTGAGCTGCACGACGGTCATGTGGAACAGCTGGCACATGTCGACGCAGGCGAGGCGCAGCTCGTCGTCCACGTCCGCCATGCGGAAGATGAACATGTGCGCCACGCGCTCCAGCGCCTCGGGCGGCCAGGCCGTGAACCTGCGGCACGGGCCGACACACTTTATCCTATACTTTTCAATTAGCAATAATTATATACAATATACAATTTAATTTTTTTTAAATTTCTCATTATTCAATCTCCGATGTTATTGGCTCTATTATCTCTATAGCATATTTGCTTTTGGAGCCCACATTTATGAGTTAAGCTTTTAGAATAAAATGCCCACAGAAGCAATAAATACAGTTTGTATGCGAACAACTCTGTCACAAAAATTCGCAGATTTGACAGTCTTGAAGTCGCTAGAGCCCCCATCCTTATGCTTCGTTTACGTTCATACAACTAGTCATACACGCACCTTTGACCGTTAACTTACCGCGGGTTACTAACCGACATCACTGAAGAAGAAAAAAATTGGTTGTCTGTAAAGTCGGTTTACGGACGATAGTTTAACGTGACAACGTCATAACAAAAAAATCCCTTCCCTCGCTCCGATCGTAACGTTACAATGAGCGTAACGGGACAATGAGCGTAACGAGACAATGAGGCATCCTTTTTCGTGCGTGCAGACGGCGTTCATCGATTTATTAGACGTTGTCACGTAAAAACTGTCTTACCAATCAATAGTGGCGCAGTTGATGAGCGAGGGGAACATGCGCAGACGGTTTCGGAAGGAGTCTCCGATGGGCGACATGGCCAACACGATGCGAAGGTTGGCCTTCACTCGTTCCACGTAGAAACCGAACATGGCTAGCGGGGTTGTCTCGATTTTTTTGCCCTGAGACCAACAGTATTATAATATTAATAATTAATATTATTCTTTATTATCATTCATTTATTTCAGGCAACTAGGGCCCATAAAAATACAATAAACAAAAACTTATTTATACATTAAAATATATAAAAAAGTTATTAAAAAAACAAAAACCCCACTGCAAAAACATATAACTGAAATTTTTGTATCGCAGGTGGGGTCAAACAATAGTTACACCATATTTCATGTTTTGGCAGTTTGGTTTTGTTTTTGCAGTCGGGTTTTTTAGTTTTTTATCAATTTTGATTCAAAATTACATTTAAATTATAAACTAAATATATTTTTGTAATCACCTTTTAAAACACTTCACACTCGATAGGTAAGAAAGATTTTTTGGCGCCAAATACCGCTCCCTTGTTTTATTGTTTTAAATTTTATGCCCAGTGATACTCGCGTAATAAAGACGAATCTAACGACATATCATAGATCAAAATCGGTTCAGCCGTTTATTAGTGACGGAAATACATACGTACACAGGTCAAACACATTACCTTCCTTTTTTGGCTTCGCTGCAGTCGGGTAAAAATACGTAGAGTCAGCGACGTATTACACAGAGTGGAATATTAATCTGTGGCTACGGTTTCCTAGAAGAGCGATAGCCGCCACATAGTGTCCGCGTGCGTCGAAGTTAGATATGAAAGTAAGTTGGTGTTTTCCTTGAGAGCGTTCTCTATGTTATAGGGTTTGGTTTCCGCACTTAGTCCGTCAGATGGACCATTATGCGTGAGCCATGGCGGCTGTTGGGTGGTTATTCCAACTAGTCCACCTTCCTCCAAAAGTTAATAAAACTCTTAGAGAGCGTTTTCCCACCGGAAATTTAAACCCCGCTGCCCAAACATTTAAATCGCTACATTTGCCCTCAACGTACTTAGTCACGCAACAAGTGTCCTTACTGAGAAGTCCATATCATTTTTGTGACAACCGTCACTGCAGCTGCTAAGTGCGGCCACCGCTCTTCTAAGAATCCGTAGCTTTACTCAAAGTCAAATCCCTAAAGCTTTAGGGATCTTCATGGTATAATAATATACTTCGCCAGGTATGGCATTCCGAAACACAGTGGTCACGTGGGCAACACAAGTCTACGTCATCGCATCTGTGCTACCAGAAGTGTGTAATAATAACTCCCTAACCACCTTTATTACCTGTGCGAATCCGTTAAAACAATGAGGTTTTCATTAACAATTACGTTGGTTTATGTTTAAATTGAATTGCTTCGTTTGATTACACACACGAAACAACAATTTAAAAGCTTTGGTTTCTGAAAATCTTTCCTGGATCGTGTTTTGTTGCAATAAAGTGGCAACTGGATAGTGACGTAAGCATGTGTTCGTCCCGGAATGCCAGACCATGTTTTATTAGACCATGGGGATCTTGACGTTGCTAGCGTTGACAGCGGAGCTTTACTTACTATTATAACATCGGCTTGTGGTGTACCTATAGTACCTACACTCACATTCATATTTTATTTTTAATCCCGAATAATGCACGGTTCCTGTTTGATATGATAAATCCCGAGAGCGAATCCACGAGTAAATGCTAGTACTTGATGTGCCTCACCGTATCCCGCACAGCAGTCTGCATCTTGTCGAGTATCTCCACCTTCTCGTCCATGCCGTAGAGGTTGGGGATGTCGCCCGTGTTCAGCAGCATATTGATATCTTCTACCATGCCTTCGTACACTATCTGGAAAAAGGATTATTATTTTGAACCAGTAACCCTTGGCTTCTGCATTCCTGATCAATGAGACTGCTGTCCCAACTCATGAAAGATGTTATTATAATTGATGATAAATGACTTTTGTTTATGTAAGTAGGTTTATACAAACTCTTTTACACGTCAATAATATTTTAGAATAGTTAATTGACTCGGGCGTGACTTTGCGGAAATCTATTATAAAATTCTATAGACTGTTCATAGTATAGGGTCATAAAGAGCCCTGTAAGAAATCGACTCGTGTTTCACCACTCAACGTGGCATCCTCGGGATGACGATTGACTTATTGCGAACCCGGACACGACGTGCTTGACGTAGCGATTTCTTACAGGGTTTTTTATGACTCTTTAACAGCAGTTAAGTAGTTTGTATTTTTTTATATTTTAGAAACAAGATGAGGTCGGCGTTTCCTATCCGACTACTCTGAGAAGCAACACCGAAACAAACTCACGAGGTCATGTCTCTTTTAAGATTTGTCTTGGTCAGATCATGTGAGGACCATGTAGCTTAGAGTCTGAAACCACAACTGCTCCTCCGTGCACAGTAATCGTGTAGCTTAATTCAGTTGTTATTGGATAAATAAAATCAATATATTAGCCGTTCAAATAGTCACCGTCATCTTTAGACATCTGCAATACCAGACACGTTACAGATGCGTTGCTATTCCAAACTACGGCTGGAATGAGTCATTGGCCTGAAACTGTTCAGGCGCCCTTACGCTCCAGACTGGATAACAGCTACGCTCTTTGGCGGCATAACGGTGAAATTATAATTTACACGTACGGATCAGCATTTTTCTGTATAATTATTTTTATTTATTTATTCATCACAATACACAAAACACTTAATAAAGAAATAGTTATTTATGCTATAAGTGCGGAAATCATCTTACGCACGTGTATCATACAACGTTTTACTATGCATTGTGCGAGAAAAAAAAAAGAAGACTTCGACTTCGACTTTTTGATTTTGAACATATCGTCATAATCATTGGCATTGCCATCGTCATCGCCATCGTCATCTCCATCGTCATCGCCATCGTCATCTCCATCGCCATCGCCATCGTCATCGTTATCATCATCATCTGATTTTTAAAACTTTTCTCAAATAATCAAATCTCTGAGACGGGCTGACGAGAAGGCCTCAAAAATTAAAAAAAAAAAAAACAGAAAACGCTCTTTTCGAGCAAATGCATTGTAAAATATATTACGATAAAGCACAGAGTTACAGCTTGTTTTAACAGAAATTAGTTCCAGTAGACCTGCAACAGTAGTTGGATGGGAAACGTAGACACAGTGTAGACAATACAGGAAAACTGAAATTAAACTTGATTAGCAAAGAATTCCACTATAACTTCGCGAAGTCATCCGTACCTGGTTGTCAGCGAAGAGGAAGACGAGCGGTTTGCCAATGATCCCGGCCTTCATCAGCAACCTTCTGATGTCGTCTCGCCATTCGGTCTGACCGTACACTCTAGATATTTCTATCTGTAAGCACGAGAATAGTCAGTTCATACTTAAACTATTCTGTTAACTTAAATGTGTGTCGTTAATGTTTAAGATACTGTGAGATGGTGTATAGAATACAAATAAGTAAATAATTATACTTTTCTTTTGTCTGCTTTTTTTATTTTTACATTGTTAAAGTATAAAATTGTTTAATGTTTTTGCGAATTTTTGTAACTATGTAAATTTTTGTATAGGGTTTAATTGTTCTCTTAATTTTTTTTCTTTACGTCACGAATGCATGTAGTACGGCATAACATATTTTTAGTTTTTGTTGTACAGTGCCTTACCAAAGGTATTTAAATCTGTTATGTATGTAGATCTTAAATAAATAAATAAATAGATTTCATTTATAGAAAGGTGATACAATTTACTCTTTGGCACCTCTGCGCGGACGCACAGTTATAAGCTTTTGTTAATATGATTTAAGTTTGATAAATAAACTTTCTGGACTAGGAAAAAGGGGCCCTTACCGAGTATCCTCACAGAAATCCGTCGCATATTCCGGCCAGGATCACTTTCTATTAGGACATCGGGTTAGGCAACCTATCACCTCAAAGGCTGCATAGACTGTCTGAAGTTCTAATGAATATATCAGACTATTACTCGAGTTGTGAATTGAAAATTTGAAATTGATAACTTATGAAACTCTACTTAAGCACTAAATACTAGACAGAAATGTTGAATTTCACAGGTTATATTGAAGGAGTCGCTTCAAGTAGTGCTAAACTTTAAATTCCTAATTCAGACACGGTAGGAAAGGTGTATGAGTATATTATGACTCGTCTCAATGTCTGCTTATCAGCACGAATTTAGTGTTAAATCGTACCAGTACGACATTCATCTCCAGTATGCTGGCAGCCAGCTTGACGGCACTGCTCCTGCCGCTGCCACCCACACCGACCAGGAGTAAGTTACCTGAGATTAATAGTTGATGTTACAATATCTATCACCCTGCTCATGATAAATAAAACCAATTTTACCTTTTTAACCAATAGGGATGATGACAAAAAATTTTTTTTAGTCCGTCTTTGAAATTATAAAAAAATATTGGACACGTATTTTTGTTTTTTTACGTAATCTAAAGAAGAATGTGCCATGACGGCACGAGTATGTAGATTTTATACATACTAGTGACGTAGCGACCCCCACTCCCCAACTTAAAATGCGTTTTATCTAAGTATTTTTTTATTAATATGATAAAGCAAAAAATACGTGTCTAATATTTTTTTATAATCTGACTGATGGACTAATTAGAATTTAATTTTTACTAACCAGGTATCATTCCTAATGATGACATTAGTTAATAAATACTTACCAGTGCCGGATTAGCCCATAAGCAAATTAAGCAATTGCTTAGGGCATCACGTCCCGGGGGGGCACAATAAACAACACCGAAAAAAAAATGCAAATTGCTGTTTGAAAACCCGCGCCTATTGTCAATATAATATAATATAATATAATATAATAATAAAAAATAACAACGATGCTGTCGGAAAGGCTTTATCTGGTTACGATATAAATATATACCATATTTATATCGTAACCAGATCTTAGAATTGATCATTTCATGAAGTGTTCGACATCGACCATTTCATCAAAATGCTTGTGTTTATCGTGAAATAGCCAGCAAAAATTGAACATTTAATGATATGTCCGTCAACGTTTAGAAATATCATTAATGTAGGAGTATAGGGTATACACGGTTTAAGGTGTGGTAAAAATTGCAAAGTTTGTGATAAGATCTCCGATGTTGGTTCGATTTGGATTCTGTTTATTATTTCTAAAAGCTTATGAGTTATTTTATCGGACTAACTAATTTTTTTAAATTAATATTTGTGATAAGAAAAAAAGGAGGGGCTGACTTTTTTTTCTCAAATAAAATTAAAAAGTCAAGTCCATGCAAGTGGGGATTGCATGGACTTGACTTTTTAATTTAATTTTATATTATAATAATTATATAAAAAAAAAAAAAAGTATATTGCTTATGGGGCCCACAGGCGTGGATTGCTTAGGGCATGAAGTAGTCTTAATCCGGCACTGGTACCTACCTATTGTAAATGTGTAACTTTGAATTTCGAATTGTGGATATTCTACTATCCCTTTCGGGAATTCAGACGTGCTGCGTGCTGTTTTGTTTTTACCCGACTACGGAAATGCCCAAAAGGAGGGTCATTTTTATAAATCTTGGCAATACTAAAACAAACAATACTGACCATTATCTTGCAGCAGTACTCTCGTGGATCTAGAGATGTGGTCGAGCGCATATCTGAACATGACCAGAGACATTGGCGAAGAGGACACCACGTTGTACTCCTCAAGGTAGTACTCCATCTTATCGCCCATGTCTTCCAAGCTCATCACCTGGCCAATACGGAATACTTGTCAGTATATGAGTTCATCAGAGAGAGACTGAGCTATACATGATGATAGCAGCATCTCGTTTTTGCAACTGAATCCATACTAATATTATAAATGCAAAAGTAACTGTCTGTCTATCTGTTACCTTTTACGCCTTAACCACTACAACGAGCGAGAAGGACAAAGGTTAATTTTCAACCAGAATATTTGTATAAAATGTGATGTTGTGCAAAGTTCAAAATACACGAAGACAAAGTCGCAACAGCTACTTCATAAAAACATAATACGATACGACAAGAAATATTAACCCTATAAGTAATATACGTAGATGAGCCTTTGCCAATGGCATTAAGTCCGCCTGATTTTGCTTGTGACAAATCGGGTTAAAAAAAAATCATCTATGTCGAGCGTCACACCTATGTGACACTCTTTGTAGAGCGCCATACCTATGTGACACTCTTTGTAGAGCGCCATACCTATGTGACACTCTTTGTAGAGCGCCATACCTATGTGACACTTTTTTGTAGAGCGCCATACCTATGTGACACTCTTTGTAGGGCGCCATACCTATGTGACACTCTTTGTAGGGCGCCATACCTATGTGACAGTCTCTTTGTAGGGCGCCATACCTACGTGACACTCTTTGTAGAGCGCCATACCTATGTGACACTCTTTGTAGAGCGCCATACCTATGTGACACTTTTTTGTAGAGCGCCATACCTATGTGACACTCTTTGTAGGGCGCCATACCTATGTAACACTCTTTGTAGGGCGCCATACCTATGTGACAGTCTCTTTTTAGGGCGCCATACCTATGTGATAGTCTCTTTGTAGAGCGTCATACCTATGTGAGTCTCTTCGTAGAGCGTCATACCTATGTGACAGTTTTTTTGTATAGAGTCATACCTATGTGACACTCTTTGTAGGGCGCCATACCTATGTGACACTCTTTGTAGGGCGCCATACCTATGTGACAGTCTCTTTGTAGAGCGTCATACCTATGTGACAGTCTCTTCGTAGAGCGTCATACCTATGGGACACTCTTTGTAGGGCGCCATACCTATGTGACAGTCTCTTTGTAGAGCGCCATACCTATGTGACAGTCTCTTTTTAGAGCGTCATACCTATGTGACAGTCTCTTCGTAGAGCGTCATACCTATGTGACAGTCTCTTCGTAGAGCGCCATACCTATGTGACAGTCTTTATGTAGAGCGTCATACCTATGTGACAGTTTTTTTGTAGAGTCATACCTATGTGACACTCTTTGTAGGGCGCCATACCTATGTGACACTCTTTGTAGGGCGCCATACCCATGTGACAGTCTTTTTGAGAAGCGCCATACCTATGTGATAGTCTCTTTGTAGAGCGTCATACCTATGTGAGTCTCTTCGTAGAGCGTCATACCTATGTGACAGTTTTTTTGTAGAGAGTCATACCTATGTGACACTCTTTGTGGGGCGCCATACCTATGTGACACTCTTTGTAGGGCGCCATACCTATGTGACACTCTTTTTAGGGCGCCATACCTATGTGATAGTCTCTTTGTAGAGCGTCATACCCATGTGACAGTCACTTTGTAGAGCGTCATACCTATGTGACACTCTTTGTAGAGCGCCGTACCTATGTGACACTCTTTGTAGAGCGCCATACCTATGTGACACTCTTTGTAGAGCGCCATACCTATGTGACAGTCTCTTTGTACAGCGTCATACCTATGTGACACTCTTTGTAGAGCGTCATACCTATGTGACAGTCTCTTTGTACAGCGCCATACCTATGTGACAGTCTCTTTGTACAGCGCCATACCTATGTGACAGTCTCTTTGTACAGCGTCATACCTATGTGACACTCTTTGTAGAGCGCCATACCTATGTGACACTCTTTGTAGAGCGCCATACCTATGTGACAGTCTCTTTGTAGAGCGTCATACCTATGTGACACTCTTTGTAGAGCGCCATACCTATGTGACAGTCTCTTTGTAGAGCGTCATACCTATGTGACAGTCTCTTTGTAGAGCGCCATACCTATGTGACACTCTTTGTAGGGAAATGAAATGAAATGAAATTGTTTATTCTGTAAATAGGATATCGGAATCACTTTTACACGTCATATAAAAAAATATTAAAAATAAGCTAGGTGAGGTCGGTGTTTCCTATCTGACTACTCTGAGAAGAAAGGCCGAAACAAACTCAGAGGTCGCAGTCTCTTTTAAAGTCCAGACATAATCTTGGTCAAGCCATGTGAGGACCATGTAGATTAGTGTCTGAAATGGTCTTTTGAGGAGAGAACCACACAGATTTGAGTGGACCTTTCCAGTCAGTGCAAGCATTTGTCAGTAATCGTGGAGCTCAACTCAGAACTTAAGGAGCTCAACTCGACGAACAATACCAAGGAAAGGATATTTGGGTAGGCCGCATCAACTACTCAAACTGCCAGACCATCATTAAAACTGAGAAAGAAAAAAGAAATGAAAAGGGAAAAAAAATATCCACATAGTCCTCACATTCACAATAATTAAAATAATATAATACTTTACAAAGTAATCGTGTCATTTTGAATATAATTTTCCACAATGTCAATGTGTATATAAAACTGGTTTATTGTGATGAATCATTAAAATGTCAAGTTTTATGGTTTTCACAAGGCTTAGCAGAGCGAGCAGCTCAATCCCAAGCTTTTTTATCTTCTAAATAATCTGAAATTTTATAGTACCCTTTTTTACAAAGTTTGGTTTTAATACAGCTTTTAAATCGTTTAATGGGTAAGTTTCGAATGTCAATGGGAAGTTTGTTGTAAAAGCGTATACATTGACCCATGAACGAGTTGCTTACTCTGTGGAGACGTGTGCGATGTACAGCAAGGTTGTGTTTATTCCTGGTATTTAAACTATGAATATCGGACATTTTCTTAAAATTTTATATATTTTTGTGTACATACAATAGGTTTTCAAAAATATATTGTGAGGCTACAGTCAGAATATTTATTTCTCTGAATTTCTCTCGAAGGGAATCTCTTGGACCTAGGTTGTAAATGGCTCGAACAGCCCTTTTCTGTAGAACAAAGATAGTATTAATGTCCGCACCGGTTCCCCAAAGAAGAATTCCATATGACATAAGACTATGAAAGTAACTAAAATAAACAATTTTGGCTGTATCTACGTCAGTTATCTGTCTAATTTTTTTAACAGCATAGGCGGCGGAACTAAGCCTTCCTGACAATTTTTCTATGTGTGGGCCCCATTGTAATTTACCGTCAATAGTTATTCCAAGAAAAACTGTTGACTCAACAGGATCCAACTCTATTCCATTAACTTGAACATTGGTAGTTAGCTGCCTGACATTTGCCGTTGAAAATTTAATGAGTTTAGTCTTTTTTTCGTTTAGGAGAAGATTATTTACATTAAACCAATGCACAACTTTAGAGAGTGCATCGTTGACTTGTTCAAAGTTGACTAACTGACGTTTGATTTTAAAAATTAGGGAAGTGTCATCTGCGAATAATACGATCTTGTGATTATCCCTTATGTAGTAAGGTAAGTCATTTATGTAAATTAGAAATAAGAAAGGACCTAGAATTGAATCCTGCGGAACGCCTATGGTGACCGCAGATCCTGCATATCTCTTGCCATTAACATCGACCCTCTGAATTCTGTTATTCAGATAAGAAGTCAGAAGGTCAAGAGCCTTGTCCTTCATGCCATAATGGTACAGTTTCCTGATAAGAGTATCATGGTGTACGCAATCGAAGGCCTTGGACAAGTCGCAGAAAATGCCAAGAGCATCTTGCGAATTCTCCCAGGCCTCGAATATGCTCTTCAGTAATTCCACGCCCGCGTCTGTAGTTGAACGACCCTTTGTAAAACCAAACTGTTTCAAATGAAGTAAATTATGTGCATTGAAATGTCCTAACATTTGTTTTAAAATTAATTTTTCAAAGATTTTACTCAATGTAGGTAATATCGAAATAGGCCGAAAATTTGTGGGATCAGATGTGCTGCCAGATTTGAACAGTGGAATCACTTTGCTAAGTTTCATCAAATCAGGAAATACACCAGATGCAATACAAGAGTTAAAAACGATTGCTAAAAAGGGTGAAATAACATCAATTATTGAAGACATGGTATGTACTGATAATCCCCAAAGATCAGCAGTTTTTTTTACATCAAGATTATTAAAAGATTCTATAATGTCTTTAGCAGTAATAATTGTAAATTCAAAAAGTTTGTCACATTCTGGTACACATTCTTTAAGTATTGAGTAAGCAGAAGTGGAGGACGACAATGACAGAGTTTTGGTTGTTAAAATGGGAATATTAGTGAAGAAATTTTCAAACTCAGTTGCCACCTCCACGTCTGCCTTAATATCTACATTATTGATTTTTAGATGGAAGTCACGATTCCGTACTGTCGTTCTTCCCGTTTCTGAATTAATAATATTCCAAGTTGTTTTAATTTTATTTCCAGAAGATTTTATCTTATTTTTAATGTGTATGGCTTTTGCTGAGGAACAAGCTCTTTTAAAAATTTTAGAATATTTCTTAACAAATTCTTTAAAAGTTTCATCATGGTTATATGTTTTTTCATGATACAATTCAAATAACCTCTGCCTACTTTTGTAAATACCTGGTGTTGCCCAATCACTAAATATAACGCGGTCAAAAACAGGCAATGTTTTTGCGGTGAAAACCTTCCTATACTCACAATTGATTAGGTTAAATAATGAAGCATACGCTTGGTCCGGGTCGTTATGATAAGGCAAACCCGGTAGCTTTTCCATTAAATTATTTTTAAAATGTCCTAAGCGACTTTTATTTACAGGAACAAAACTCACAAGTTTTCTTTGAGCTCTGACTGTTTTCTGAGGGAAAGTGACTAACTGACCACAGTGATCAGAGTCCAACTCATTTATAATTAAATGGCTAGAAGGTCTTAAGTTTGTAAAAATATTGTCAATACAGGTAGCACTAGTGGCAGTTATTCTAGTCGGCTCAAAGAATGTATTATACAAATTATATGACTTTAATAAAGTTACAAATTTATTTACTACAGCAGATTTTTCCAGTATATTAATGTTGAAATCTCCACAGACTACAACTGTTTTATTACTGTTAGAAGTCTTTAATAATACTTCTTCCATATATTTCTCAAAAATATCATATGAAGCACATGGGGGCCTGTACACGCTCATTACAATGAACTGCTCAAGCTCAATGCAAGCTATTTCAATAACTCGCTCAACAGAGAGGCTCACAATATCCTTACGTTCTTTAAATTTCATATTATTACGAATAATTATTAGAGAGCCACCACGTATCATATTAACTCTGCTGAATGAGCTGGCAACCTGGTGGTTGTTAAAGCTGAACATGAACTGGTGGACTTTCAACCAATGTTCAGTTACACATAGGATATCAATATAACTACAGTTCATGAACAGCTCCAATTCTAATTCCTTACCTATCACACCCTGTATATTTTGATGAACAATTTTTAGAGTATTATTATTACATTTATTTAGATTACAACAATTTGATGGGTGAGATATTAAAGAAGAACTTTTTGTAACATTTTGATGATATAAACCAGTATTTAAATTTTCTTCATTGATTAAGCAAGAGGTTTCCTCTATTGTCCTAATTTCTAATTTAAATGATAATTAATGTCAATACTTGTTGCCAAATTATTGGCAGAATTATTTAAAAAGTCATTGCATTGCTCAAAAGAAGCAAGTTGTTTAGCCAAATTTTTGGCTGAAATAGAAAAAAAATATGATAGCGACACAGCTATCTGTCTTTTGTAATAGGTAGAAAGATAGTACATAACAACATTATATCTATCTCTTGTCAAATGCAAATTATTACCAACATAATTGTTAGTATCAACTAGATGGAACAGATTATTATTTAATGTCCAATTATGCAATGCCATATTTATTTCAAATCTTAAGCTATACCATACCTATGTGACACTCTTTGTAGGGCGCCATACCTATGTGACAGTTTTTTTGTAGAGCGCCATACCAATGTGACAGTCTCTTTGTAGAGCGCCATACCTATGAGACACTCTTTGTAGGGCGCCATACCTATGTGACACTCTTTGTAGGGCGCCATACCTATGTGACAGTCTCTTTGTAGAGCGTCATACCTATGTGACAGTTTTTTTGTAGAGCGCCATACCAATCTGACAGTCTCTTTGTAGAGCGCCATACCTATGTGACAGTCTCTTTGTAGAGCGTCATACTTATGTGAGTCTCTTCGTAGAGCGTCATACCTATGTGACAGTTTTTTTGTAGAGAGTCATACCTATGTGACACTCTTTGTAGGGCGCCATACCTATGTGACACTCTTTGTAGGGCGCCATACCTATTTGACAGTCTCTTTGTAGAGCGTCATACCTATGTGACAGTCTCTTTGTAGAGCGTCATACCTATGTCACACTCTTTGTAGGGCGCCATACCTATGTGACAGTCACTTTGTAGAGCGCCATACCTATGTGACAGTCTCTTTGTAGAGCGTCATACCTATGTGACAGTCTCTTTGTAGAGCGTCATACCTATGTCACACTCTTTGTAGGGCGCCATACCTATGTGACACTCTTTGTAGGGCGCCATACCTATTTGACAGTCTCTTTGTAGAGCGTCATACCTATGTGACAGTCTCTTTGTAGAGCGTCATACCTATGTCACACTCTTTGTAGGGCGCCATACCTATGTGACAGTCACTTTGTAGAGCGCCATACCTATGTGACAGTCTCTTTGTAGAGCGTCATGCCTATGTGACAGCTCTTCGTAGAGCCTCATACCTATGTGACAATCTTTGTAGGGCGCCATACCTATGTGACAGTCTCTTTGTAGAGCATCATACCTATGTGACAGTTTTTTTGTAGAGAGTCATACCTATGTGTCACTCTTTGCAGGGCCCCATACCTATGTGACAGTCTCTTTGTAGAGCGTCATACCTATGTGACAGTTTTTTTGTAGAGAGTCATACCTATGTGACAGTCTCTTTGTAGAGCGTCATACCCATGTGACAGTCTCTTTGTAGAGAGTCATACCTATGTGACACTCTTGGTAGGGCGCCATACCTATGTGACAGTTTTTTTGTAGAGCGCCATACCAATGTGACAGTCTCTTTGTAGAGCGCCATACCTATGTGACAGTCTCTTTGTAGAGCATCATACCTATGTGACAGTCTCTTTGTAGAGCGCCATACCTATGTGATACTCTTTGTAGGGCGCCATACCTATGTGACAGTCTCTTTGTAGAGCGTGATACCTACGTGACAGTTTTTTTGTAGAGAGTCATAGCTATGTGACACTCTTTGTAGGGCGCCATACCTATGTGACACTCTTTGTAGGGCGCCATACCTATGTGACAGTCTCTTTGTAGAGCGTCATACCTATGTGACCGTCTCTTTGTCGAGCGTCTTTTTTTGAGGTTGGGTAATTATCAAATAACTTCTCCCGCTCTGCCCGGAGCGGGAGGGCGTGTCAGACTCTTCCTGGCTAAAACCCACCCGTGTTCCTTCAGTTGCCTGTACATTGCCACGTAATCCCTTTCGGGCTCTCTAGAGCCCTGACCGCTGGTAACTTGTACCCCGTCTCAGATACAGGTGGGACACTATTTTTATAATTATTTTGAAATGTTTTCTAGTTTTTTAATGTTTGTAATTTATATGTGCTAAAAATAAATGAATAGCTCACTTGGTCGTAAATCTTAGGGTCAGCATCAGGCTCCATGTAGTTTCCAAAGAATATGTTACAGGCGTGTTTGTTGCTGCACTTCTCTTCTTCAGGGATGAATCCCATCTCTTTGAGGACAGCGTCCATGTGCACTCGGAAGTTGCCATACACCGCTTTGTATACCACGTCGTACAATTTCACCCTGAAAAACAAAGAACACAGGAAAACATAATTTAAATAAATATCGACTGTGATTTGCACTGGACATATACTAGGAGTATTAGGGAACCGCAAAACGACTGTTGTACTGAAGGGTGCGAAGTTATGATGATGTTTTGTCTTATGACGTCTTGGTTTTTATTTATTCACGAGAAATTTAAAAAAAACCTGTCAAATACCCTACTGTTTACTGTTACAATCCTTACCGATCAGAATCATCCACCAGCCTATCATAGAAGACTCTGTACGTCTCGTGGATCCACAAGATAACCAGCTTGTTGATGTCTTTCATGCGGCTGGAAGGCACCAGCAGGATCCCTTTGATGACCCTGGCGAAGTCACGCAGGTTGAACAGGTAGTGGCACTTACTGGGCGTCGGGAGGAACTGCAGGGTCACTGCCTTGTATACGTCCATTGTTGCGGCTACTATGGCCTGTGGAGGTAAGGAAGATGAGAGGAATTACATCATTAACTCTTTTCATCATTAGAAAATGCCTAACGTCAGACTTAATTGATTAAGTCCGACTTTGTACTGTTATTTAAAAAATAACTACGACTTTATATATAAATAAATTATAACATAATATCACGCCTGCATTCCCCGAAGGGATGTGCAGGGTTGTACCTAAGTACACCCACAAAAAAAAAACTTTTTGCTCACAAAGCCACGTATATTTTGTAAAAACATGTTTTATATTGTTATAAACATGTTGTTGGCAGTATTGCTTGCAGTTTGTGTGTAAAACATATTCCAACAACGTTGCACAAAGTTTTGTTTACTTTGAATAGGTACTTAACTTTATCTTTTCGATGATTAGGCAAAGGTTTAGAGAGTGTTGAACGTTCAATTTTCTTATAATTAAAATTTCGGAAGTCGGTGTCTTTCGTTTAGAATTTTAATTTTTTGCCACCGACTTCCGAAATTAAAGTCATTTTTCACTGTGTAATTTTTTATTTGGTGGTAGGTTGTTGTTTTTTTTTTTGTGATATTACGCGCGATCCACGTAAATCGAGAGCCAGTCACTGCCAACGTGTACTGCCGGATGATTGACGAGTTTTGTGCACCGCAACTGCAGCTGTTCCCCGGGTTCAACAACAGAACTCAATTTCAGCAAGACGTGGCCACATACAGCTAGAGTTTCGATGGAGTACGAGTATCTGAGGGAAATTGTTCCCAATACATTAATTAGCAAGTACGGAGACATACCCTGGGCCGGTCCGCCTTACACCGTGTGTTGTTTTTTTAGTAGGGATACCTTAAGTCGAGGGTTTACAGAAACAATGCCCGAACAATTCAGGAAAGAAAAAAAACACTGTCAAGTTACTGCCATAGAACCAACGCTCTTGCGTGTTCTGAGATTTAAGAGTCCGATAATGGACGGCATTTAGACGATATTGTTTTTAAGACATAAAATCCGCATTGTCAAACTCCATTTTGTTTAAATAAAATATTAGAATAACATTGTTATTTCTCTTTTATTCACTATTTAAACATGAACATTTTCTGCTGGACACTCTCCAAGGAACCCTTATAGTTTCGCCATGTCCGGGTGTCTGTCTGTCTGTCCTCGGCTTAGCTCAGAGACGGTTAGTACTAGAAAGCTGTAATTTGGCATGGGTATATACATATATTAATCACGCCGACAATGTTGTAAAATAAAATCAGTTTTTTTTTTATGTTTAGCTCCCCAATATGTAAAGTGGGCAAGTTTTTTTTCTTGTCTATCCCATCCTGCCAGCTAAATGGTTTTACTTGGATTTGTGAAAAAAATCACAACAGTAGTATATATAACGAAATTAGAAGGAAAACTATCACAGCTAAGTAGGCTGTACAGGTTAACGAGTAATAATCGACCAACTTAAATTTGCAGTTGAAAAACATGATCTCCCATACTATCCGTATGGGAGAAAATGTTTTTCAACTACTATGTTAAGTTTGTTTTTTGGATAAATTCATCCCAACTACGGAACCCTTCATTGTGCGTGGTCCGACACGCACTTGGCCGGTTTTATTTCTTCTTATCGGGTGTTTTTGAATTTAGTTTGAACGCTTTCTAGCGCATACTGGTAAAATACTGATATTCAGTTGCATCCGGTTAGACCGGAAGCTGACGCTAATATAGTTGAGAAGCCTAAGCAGATGATGATGAAATCGCAGCACATACCTTGCTCTGCCTCATTAGCGCCTCAATGAATCCCTTAGAGAAGTGCCAGTCCATGATGGTGCAGAAGATCTTGTTGAGCGTGTTGTCTTCGAAGGAGTCCACCGTGACGACCAGCATGTGCCGCGTCAGACGCGAAGAGATAAGGTTGGACCCGCCACCAGGTGGCAGCATCGCTGAGACGCATAGCTGAGAAGATGTCGATTAAATTCAAATTCAAAAGTCATTTATTCAAAATAGGCTGGGAATCAGCAGTTTACGAACGTCAAAATTACATGAGAGAATCTCCCAAATAATACTCACGACATCCACGACCTCCTGGCGCACCATGTCCTTCAGGTCGTACCAGTGCCTGTGGTCGATCCACTGCCGCAGCAGCTCTAGGGGAGGCTGCGCTCCGTAGCACTCCTTCTGCGGCATGCTCAGGTCGTCCACGAACAGTACGCACTAGGGAAATCAAGAAATAATTGCTCAATGGCTTTATAGACATATCACTCGTGCCATCTCCACGGGCGAGAGAATCGCGGCGGTAGACTAGCAGACTATGGGACCGCCATTGAAAGCTAGGCGACACCGCAGCAGACAAAGACGAAGATAGGCTCCTACCCACACACAAGCGGGGAACTGGTGGACCTCGACACCGGGCTGCAGGCAGTCCAAGGAAGCTATGCCATCTTTGGATAGTGGGCTGACCAAGCGTTTATTACGCCTGGACAGGAACGGCCTGCGCCTGGTGACGGGGACCATCACGGGAAACTGCTCTCTAAACAAACACTTTCACACAATAGGCATAACGGACAGTCCTCTGTGCAGGGCTCTTTGAATGCACAGGCGTCACCCAGAGTAGAACAGAAACCCTCGGGTCACCCAGATCTTTCACAGAAGTTCTAAACAAACCAGGAGCATTAATTAGCTTCTGGAGGGAGGTGTGCTGGTTGGAATAACCACCAAACGGCCGCCATGGCCCACGCACAATGGTCCACCTGACGGACTAAGTGCGGAAACCAACCCTATAACATAGAACATAGATAGGCTCCTACCGAAAGGATTAGCCCACATAAGCAGATGCCAGATGGTCATGCTGTACAGGCTAGCAGACAGATTTTTACTCACTAGTATAAAGATAAATTTTGCCAATAAATAGATTTAAGGCCAACAGTCAGTATTCTTTCCTCTATTCATATAAGTACGAAGCAATGTGCCATAACATACCTTTTTGCCCATTGAAGGTCCGAAGACACCTTTACGTCTTCTGTCCACTTTAGACATGATGATGTCTTGTGTCTGAAATAAGATACATGTTTTTATTATTAACTAGCTTTTACTCGCGACTTCGCTTCCGTCTGTAGGCTATCTCACAGGAACCGTGCATTTTTCCAGGATACAAATTTACTCTCCGACCCATAACCACCAACCCATACTGTGTAAAAAGGGACATCAACAAATGCACTCCCGCATATAAATGCGGGAGTGCATTTGTTGATGTTGATGTTGTTGATACACAAAATAAAAAGCATTGTTTTTATATAATAGGTAATACTTTCCAAATACAATGCCCAACCAACCCCACCCAACAACCAACCAACCAATCAACAACCTTACACCGTCAATCACACCCAACAGTTGCGATCCTGTAGGCTTAGCACGAACGTGCGAACTAAACGTAACCTGATTTCGAACTTAATATTTATTTAGCATTAAGACTTTATTCATATTTAATGGTGATACCTACTAATTGTACTTGCCGTATAGATTTAAAAACGGCGAAATGCTATAGAATAGTTTAATTTTCGATAAAAAAAATCATTCGAATCTACGTTACGTTTACTTCGCGCTTTAGGGCTAGTAATAATTTATCATCACCAAGTAACGGTACACCAAGTACTTTATAATTGTCCTCACCTGATTAGCAGAAGTCCTGGCGGAGAAGTTGATGGTGTTGGTGATGTACCTCTCCTTGGGAAGCGACAGCAGGAAGTCCAGCACCATGGACGACTTGCCGGTGCCCGTGGGGCCCACGATGAGGACCGGGATGTTGGCCCGCACCATCTTCCTCACGAAGAAGCGTAAGCACGCGTTCTCGTTCGTCAGGATTATCAGTTCGTTCACCTGAGTTGTTTGGATTTAGACATTCGAACATTTAAGCGCAGTTTCCTGAAGTAAAGTAAGAAATTGAAATAAAAATAGAAACATTTATTTCCAGGTAATAAGATTACGTCGATTACACACACCTGTACATTGATTATATAGTTAACACTTAAGGGCCGAGTCACACCGGAATGGCAGCGGCCGGCAGAGGCTGCCAGCGTCCGCCAGCGGCCTCCGGCGTCGCCGCTGGCGGCCTCGCGCGACCTCCATCCAGATCCCACGCACCTAGTCTCCTCTTGACTAATTTAGTTTCTACATTACACACGCGCGGCCTCGCGTCGCCGCTGGCGGCCTCGCGCGACCTCCATCCAGATCCCACGCACCTAGTCTCCTCTTGACTAATTTAGTTTCTACATTACACACGCGCGGCCTCGCGTCGCCGCTGGCGGCCTCGCGCGACCTCCATCCAGATCCCACGCACCTAGTCTCCTCTTGACTAATTTAGTTTCTACATTACACACGCGCGGCCTCGCGTCGCCGCTGGCGGCCTCGCGCGACCTCCATCCAGATCCCACGCACCTAGTCTCCTCTTGACTAATTTAGTTTCTACATTACACACGCGCGGCCTCGCGTCGCCGCTGGCGGCCTCGCGCGACCTCCATCCAGATCCCACGCACCTAGTCTCCTCTTGACTAATTTAGTTTCTACATTACACACGCGCGGCCTCGCGTCGCCGCTGGCGGCCTCGCGCGACCTCCATCCAGATCCCACGCACCTAGTCTCCTCTTGACTAATTTAGTTTCTACATTACACACGCGCGGCCTCGCGTCGCCGCTGGCGGCCTCGCGCGACCTCCATCCAGATCCCACGCACCTAGTCTCCTCTTGACTAATTTAGTTTCTACATTACACACGCGCGGCCTCGCGTCGCCGCTGGCGGCCTCGCGCGACCTCCATCCAGATCCCACGCACCTAGTCTCCTCTTGACTAATTTAGTTTCTACATTACACACGCGCGGCCTCGCGTCGCCGCTGGCGGCCTCGCGCGACCTCCATCCAGATCCCACGCACCTAGTCTCCTCTTGACTAATTTAGTTTCTACATTACACACGCGCGGCCTCGCGTCGCCGCTGGCGGCCTCGCGCGACCTCCATCCAGATCCCACGCACCTAGTCTCCTCTTGACTAATTTAGTTTCTACATTACACACGCGCGGCCTCGCGTCGCCGCTGGCGGCCTCGCGCGACCTCCATCCAGATCCCACGCACCTAGTCTCCTCTTGACTAATTTAGTTTCTACATTACACACGCGCGGCCTCGCGTCGCCGCTGGCGGCCTCGCGCGACCTCCATCCAGATCCCACGCACCTAGTCTCCTCTTGACTAATTTAGTTTCTACATTACACACGCGCGGCCTCGCGTCGCCGCTGGCGGCCTCGCGCGACCTCCATCCAGATCCCACGCACCTAGTCTCCTCTTGACTAATTTAGTTTCTACATTACACACGCGCGGCCTCGCGTCGCCGCAGGCAGAACCACCGACAAGTTGCGAGTGGCGCGCGGCCGCTCGCGGCACCGCGGGCGGCCTGGAGACATTTCAAGCTTTTCAAGCGATACTGGTCTTTTAAGTATGTAGATGATAAAGTTTAAAATTATTTCACACTAAAAGTGCTCACCGCGTCGCTGCCGGCCGCTGCCATTCCGGTGTGACCCGACGCTTACACTGAATGTACTACCTACAGCTGTTTCACACAATTCATATTGTCAGTGAGCCCCAAACTACACAGTTAGTCTGTATTTTAGCGGTCAAAAAATTGCTTACTTTCCGACTGCGGTGGAACCCAAGGGATGAATATTTTTTGACTTTGCCTTATGGGGTTGTTTTTTTTTAAAGCAGGTATAATAGTAGATAGATAGGTGGACTTATAAATAGATATACTTCGTGACCTTAAACCACAGAAGGAAGAGTTATCTTTATCGGAATCCACGTAAGCAGGACAATTTTGGAGAGGCCTATATCCAGTAGTGACTGCTATAAATATGTCGATAACGATACCTTGGCATTAGCAAGCAGCGGAACTTCGTTCTCCAGCTCCATCCAGGACATCCAGGTGCCGTTGTTCCTCTTGTCGCATAGGTAGTCGAAGACCGTGTCCTTCTCAGGGAACAGCAGCTTCTTGGGCAGTTTGACCAATCTACATACCTTGGCATTAGCAGGCAGCGGAACCTCCTTCTCCAGCTCCATCCAGGAGATCCAGGAGCCATTGTTCCTCTTGTCGTACAGGCAGTCGAAGCAGGTGTCCTTGTCAGTGAACAGCTGGCTTTTGGTCAGCTTGAAGGACTTGGGCTTCGGATAGTTTACGTTGTTGCCATCGAGCAGCCTGCGTATGAACGCGTCGAGGAGCTTGCGGCTTTCGCCTGAATTAAGTAAAGGTTTGATGAGAAAAAAATAATTATTTATTTAATAATGTATGAAGTTTTATAACATAAAATTACAAGGTACATCAAATTTTATTATATAAAAAAAAATTAAAAAAGAAACTAGAATTGGCCCAGAGTGTAATCTAGCGTAATGTGCGTAATGCAAAATGAGTTGCCTGAATACCTTATATTCTGTTTCATAATACCTATATTATAAAGATTCGCTTCATAATCGACGTTTCGATGCTCAATCTAAATAGCAAGAGGTGTTATGACTATGTATTATATTTAACTATACTCGTACTTGAACACCCAATGTAAGATACAATGTATTCAATTAATCAACTATCTACTTGAGCAATTTTGGCATTCCGTAGTCTAAGTTAATTTTTGATTTACTGGTTTATAATAAACATGTCCTAAATCGGATGTCAGTTGTCTTAATCGGTTGTTGGTTGGTTGGTTGTCGGTGGTGGTCGACTGGAAGCCGACCCCAACATAGTTGGGAAAAGGCTAGGCAGATTGATTGATGTCCTAAATCGGTTGCAAAGGATTTTGAACTTTGTCAATATGTATAACATAAGTTATAACTTAGAAGTGTTATTTAATAACTAATGTATATTACCGTAGCATTCCGAACACGAAGATGCACTGCAGCCACACCGTGCTGAACTGAGAACAGGCGCGTGAACCTAAGTGATAGTGTTGTATGTATGTATGTCGTACCGTCGAGGGGGGCGGCGAGGCCCCACAGCAGTGAGAACACGAAGACGCACTGCAGCCACACCGTGCTGAACTGAGACTCCGCGTCCAGCAGAACCGTGAACAGGCGCGTGAACGACTGCACCATAGAAAGAAAAATATTATAGATTACTAACTGCGCCCCGCGGTTTCACCCGCTTATGCCTCGAACCCGTGGGAATATCGGGATAAAAAAAAATATACAGGCTGTTCGGCAGAAGGTTGAACATACGAAAATGGCGGATCCGTGGGGCCATCTACTACGTCTTTAGGTCCAATAACAAGACCCAGGCCACAAGGCCGTGACGTATTGCCTTTTATATATTAATATTATATTTCGTAATCCTTTATAAAATAAAATTATATATATAAAATGCTGTTTTGTCCGTTGTTACAAACAACTGACAAAACAGCATTTTATATACTTAAAGGATTACGAAATAATTTGTCTAATGAAACATCGTCACGTGATGAAGTCCGATGCGCCGGAGTTCTGCAAAACTTGATTTACCTGTTTGGTCTGTCACGAATTCACGATGAAATCTAGCTTTATATTTAGATGTTGAAATCACTCACGTAGAACTGATGTATCTCGCCAACCTTGACGAAGGTGGTGCACTTGAACTGTATGAAATCGAGCATGGGCTGCACTAGCCAATCGATCAGCTCCTGAATCAGATCGTACTGCTCCGGGATCAGCTTCCGAGTCAGGTACACGTTGTACGACGTGAGGAATGCTCGCCAACCTGCGCTTGTAAGACAATGATTTGACGATATAGAACAGACTCACTCGACTCAAACAGGTAGTTAATTTACAACTAACTGTTATTTATATTATGTACAAGAATGTAAAGAAAAAAAAAGGAAACAAAAAAAGGGAAGAGCTCATTGGGCATCAAAAAATTCGTCCGCATCGCTGTCAGCGGGAAAAGTGCCCAAAAGGCTGGCAGCATTGCCACGTTGGATGGCAATGCTGATTCTTTGGCCTAAGAATTGGCTAGCCCTCTGGTCACGTGAAGAGTCGACCAAGCGCTTGGCGATGTCCCGAAATATTCGATGAGCACTCGGACCCCACGACCCTAGTGTTTCAACCCTAAACGAGAATAATTAAAAGGAGATAAAGTAACTTGGTTCTCGCGTCTTGGAAAGGCAAAAATTCGCCTTGACAGCGTCCGTGTAAAAAGAAAATCGTATTATGAGTTGTCAAATAGAAAAAAAATCCGGCGAGTCTCGTTTTTATACAGGGCTGTAACAAGACCCGTCACAACCGTAATCTACGTTCCAACTAAGTAACATTGAGCAAAAAATATTGCTGCTTTTTATTTTTGGTGTGAAAAATCGCTGTTTACTGCAGTGCGCAATGTAACGCACGCAAAACATTGTGCTAATGGGTGCATGCACCGGTATGGGAGTTGAGGGGGTATAAAATTTAGAGTTAAGTTATAAAATAATAAAACTAGTTTTCGTGGAAAAAAGTTTGAACTTTGACCTTCAATATTTCCGTAACCAACCTTTCGGTTCGTTATATTCGGTTTTATTCAATCGTATTAAATAGAGCGCAATGAGAGGGTAGTGAAGTGTTTGCGTACTCAGTAGCACTACCATCCCGCTGAGCAGCTGATATAGCACTACTATAAGCTATTCCGTACCAGTTCGAAAGAAGATCAAGCTGTATACCTAACATCTCCGGCTCCATGTAGATCATACCGCAGCGCGACACGGTTGCCGGCGACGCAAACTCCAAGTCCGCCGCCTCGAAGATGAGATTCATTTTGTTCGTCATCTGCACAAAAATAACGTAATTTAAGAGGGTTTATCCTAAAAGTTGGCAACTTCGCAAATAACTGTCAAATATTTACCACTTTTTATTCATAAAGCAATATTACTGAATAGAAATAAGAAATATGGCTAACTAGGGAACTAGAATATTAATAATGAATTGCAGTTATAATATTGAATTTGATGTTGTACCCATTTTAGGTGTAAAAAACGCATTTGGAAAGTTTCCAAAATATATTTTTTACATCTAAAACTAAACATTCGGTGTTACGGTATTAATTATTGCATTTCATAATCAATATTCTAGTTCGCTAGTTAGCCACATTTTTTATTTCCACACAGTAATATTGCTAAATTAATCAAAACAGTGAAATATTTGACATTTGCGACGTTGCCCACCTTCAGAATAAAAGCTCTTAAAGTCAAAGAAAATTTAAGTTATTTTCGGCAGAGGTGTCGCTGCGCTTACAATAACGTACAATTGACAACATACCATATTTTCTAGATGCTTAAGAAATAACATCTACCTATAAAGAACACACCCGTTTTTTTTTTTTTATACTCACTTCAAAATACCTTCTATTATAAACAGACGTGCTAAAAGAATGAAATCGGCTCGTTGACGTCAGTCATTCAATGGTGAATGGCGATCGCATCTCAAAAATCCACCCTGTATGTCTGTCTGTCTTATCACGTGGTATCACGATGGAATGGGAGTCTTATGAATGTATGTCCAGACGTAAACTACACTTGGCTTGCCTTCTATTCAGTGTAGTTAAATACCAAAAACCAGACTACCTGTACGACAAGTTGAGTTGGATAGCGAGTAAACGAGAATGTGGGAGAAGGCAATGCTCGGAGGAACTCTCGACCCAGGCGCATAGTACAGCCGCTTTTAGAGGTAGCTTCCGTTATGCGGCTTCCAAAGTGTGGGATAACCTGCCACCACCTATCCGATCTATTAACACGATCGAGACATTTAGAAGACGCCTCCGGCAGTATCTCTTGGATGCCCAACGGAAGCTAGTCATGATTAATTTAACTGTTTTGGACGACTAATAAATTTGCATAAGGACAGGTGAATGACGCTGATCGAGCTGGTGTTCGCAACTCCACGCACAAGTACGTATTTTGCGAACCGTGTAATATGGTTATATGATATGGTGATACGATAATATGTGATATGGTTATCCTTATAATTAATCTGAACGACGTTATCGCAGGTTCTTCAGTTTTTACCGAGGGGCTTATAAATTTTGCGATGTTATTAATTGTGCCTCGATCTACTGACCTGAATGATCTCGCCGCTCATGAGACACAGCTTCTTGTTGTCATCAAGAACAGTGTTCATGTTCTCGATCCACACGGCGTCCACCGGTCCGTCGAAGAGGATCCACTTCCGGTCTCGAGTGATGGACATCGCGTACTCTCGGAACGCTATCGCGAGAATTCCGTCTGACCTGAAAGTGAAAGAAAAGATAACTATTTGTAGAAAAAATTAATTCATAAAAACAATGTAACAATAACACACAACAATTGTAAGCATTGGACAATCTTTCTGACAAGGGTCACAGCGGAATCTAAGTTGTAAGGAACGAATTGAGAGTGCAGCACCGTACTAGCGATAGATAACTTCTTAAAAAAATAAGATTAAGAGAGATTTATTGTAATTTTTTAAATAACGGTCGGTCTATCCGACATAAAAAAGTAAGTTGGAGTCTCATTTCCTACGAAATGTTTTGGAAAATATTTTTGCGATTTCTAACTTTTCTATTACTCAAACCCCAGTAGACATGACAGAGTTTTTTGATCCATTTAAGAAACAGGTTGGTCGATTGGCAACAAAAAGTTTTTGGAAAAATTGCCCATTTTCTTGCTAATTGTATTTTGTTATCTAAATCTGCAAAGGCAGAAAAAAAATATTAAGGACATTCTCCTAATACCGTTTTCCTGTAGGTACAACGGTTAAGGACCTACACCTACTGTCCCGTTTCATAAATCCACCCTGTTTAAATATAGAAATATAATAGAGGTGACACAATGAGCGGTCTAATCGCTAAAATCAGTCCATTCAAGACAACCTTCAGATGAATTTATGGGAGAAAGAGAGATAATACTACAGGTAGTCTGTGGTACAGTCAGGATAATTAATTGTTAAGCAAATTGACACACTTCATAAGTTTGCCGTGTTAAAGCCATTTCTGAGTTCACATACCACTCGTGTGAGGCCGGGTCGAAGCAGCCGTACAGCTGGCCCATGGTGATGGCCTTCGGGTTCATGATGCGGTAGATGGCGCCGAACTCCTTGTGGCGCGGCGGCGGCTTGGTGAGCTGCAGCGCGCGCAGACCCTCGGCCAGCGCCTGGTAGGCCTGCGTCTTGCCGCCCATCGGCGCGCCCACGATCATGAACCCGTGCCGCACCAGCATCATCTCGTACACCTGGCGGACGGGGTTGTACTGGGCGGCGTAAGGCCGGCTCATGGAAACCTTATCCATACTTAAGAACTATTCAGATATAATCCATATCGCTGTCGCGCCCGGTAGCGATACTGGTCCAAAGTGACTAACCGAAAGGCGGACCAGTATCGCAACCGAGCGCCTCAGCAATATCACTTATATCTGAATTGGCATTTACACCTGTTTTTCACTACGGCTAGGTAACACCTAAATGACAAAAGCACACTGTTGGATTTTCCACGCTCGGCTCAGATCCGCTTCTGAAAATTTGACAGTGCAACATTTGTTAAGTGAAAACGAGCATTAAAATTAAAACCTTGTCATCTTCTTCTTTTCGTGTGGTTAGTGACTAACCTGGTGTCAGAGTTTTAAAGCCGTCGCGAAATATCTCTCAGGCATGCCGGTTTCCTCACGATGTTTTCCTTCACCGTTTTTGAGGCAAGTGATAATTATAGAATACGCACATAAATCCGAAAAGTCAGAGGTGCGTGCCTTGGGTTCGAACTCGAGAGCTTTGACTTGGCAGTCCGACGGTCACACCACTAAGCTATCACTGCTCTCCTGCTACTTTGTCATAATAATATTACGATGCAAATGGTGGCGTCGAAAATGTTACGTATTACATCAAACTCGTAACTTGTCAAAAGTTACGTACGAATTTAATGTGACAAAATCAAAAAGTGATGAACGTTTTCTTACGGTGATTGTACTTTGATTACGTGGAAATTATATTTATTACTGAGTACATACTTTTAGAACACGTACATTTTATTTTATTTTGACGATTTACACGTGATTTTAGTAAGGATTTTTCTTTTAATATTTGCGGGGTTTCAATCTTACGACCGCCGAAGAGAATGAATGGCGAAAAAAACTCGGAAGTAATTAATAATAAACAACTTTTAGTAAAGAACCAACCCATAAATGATTAGGTTAATTTCACACCAAATTCTGGAGATTACAGTCAACCTGAATTACCCAACGTTCAGAGGTTTCGAGAAAGATAAAGGTAAAATTCTCGTCAATTGAGCGTCCAACTCTAACTTCTTTATCGTTCGGAATACACTGATACTCACCACCAACGGGAAGTGGTTTCTCAGAGCAGCTAGGTAAGTATAAGAAAATTACAACAATTTTGATTACTCTCAGGTCCTCACAAATGTATGGGGGATGAACAGTAAATACACTACAAGGATATTTTGGCGCTCGTAAGACGTTGACCAGGGACCTCAGTTGGTTAATATTTGTGCAAACAAGATTGCGCCGTTAGTTCCGTATTATTTTAACCACACACCAAAATAACCTTGTAGCGCTATAGTAACACTGTGGTCCGAAATATTTCCATGACGAGCTCGTTACCTGTATAATCTTCTCGAGGTACCACTCTGTAGCCTGCAGGTTCCTCTTCTCCAGCTCGCGCCGCACGCAGCGCGTGAGCTCGGCGCGGTCGGGCTGCGGGATCTCCACGCCCGGGAACAGGTCCGAGTAGATGCCCGCGAACAGGGGCACGTCCTGGGGACAGGGAATGAAGTCACACCACTAGTTGGCGCCACTTTAACAAGAGGTCTTCCATTTCAACAATGAGTATGTCGATAATAAGTTACTGAATTGACTAATCGGGACACCAGCGCTGCTTAGCGTCGCTCGACAGAGTCTACAACATAACGCTCGGACCGGCTGGACTTAAGCAGACTTCATTGGTGGCGGTCAAGCAGTAAAGAAGTTTAGAAACTGTAGCGCGTTTCGAATAGTTGTGTCGTGTTACGTGTACCTAGTGTGTGAAATGCTAGTGTGATTAATGTGATCGTAAATTATAATTTGATCTGAACTGCAAACGGATTTTCTATTACGCAATAACGAACACGGGTAGTGTTCGTTATTGCGATTAAAAATGAGTAACAAAAAAAAACAATGAAGAAGTAAAGAACTACACATAAACCTTCCGGAATACAGAGCGGACATACAGACAAACGCGAAAAGCGACTTTGTTTTATAACATGTATAGATCAGAACTTTATTTTGACAAATTAATCAAAACAATCAACTTTCTGATTACCCTCTTAAGAAGCCTAGAGTCAACAGTAAACTTCTAATTAAAGAATAAATTATTTAATTACCTGCGACAAGAACTTTGGCAAATTGACATCAATAATGGCTCTTAGCACGAGTTGAGCCTCGTCTTTCTCGGGGTAGTTCTTCTTGAGAGCCCCTGAAGCTAACAGTACGGATTTGACGGCTCGCATGCCGTAATCGTAGTGGTTCTGAGATGACAGCTGTTCCGAGCAGAGTTTGTATGCTTGCACTATCTTGCGGGACAGGCTGCGAAAGTGGAAACATGCTTTTTTTAGATTTTGATGACCGCGAGGTGGCATCAGATATTTTTTTTAGTTAGCCATCGCTGTCAAAGGGCGTTGTCAACTGGTCAACTGATGGGCAAATGCCTCCCCCAAATTCTTCCACGTGTTCTTTTCCTGAGCCACCTCGACCGCGCTAGGATAGGCCAATCTGTCCATCAGTCTATCCATCATAAAAAATTAAGTTAAAGTAAGTAAGTAAGAGTCTCATTTCCTACGAAATGTATGGGAATTTTGAGTTGGCATCATAAGGGCCGAGTCACACCGGAATGGCAGCGGCCTCGCGCGACCTCCAGATCCCACGAGCCTAGTCTCCTCTTAACTAGTTTTGTTTCTACATTACATACGCGCGGCCGCCCGCGGTGCCACGAGCGGCCTCGCGTCGCCGCTGGCAGCCGCAGGCAGAACCACCGACAAGATGCGAGTGGCGCGCGGCCGCTCGCGGCACCGTAGGCGGCCTGGAGACCTTTTAAGCTTTTCAAGCGATACTGGTCTTTTAAGTATGTAGATAAAGTTTAAAATTATTTCATACTGAAAGTGCTCGCCGCGTCGCTGCCGGCCGCTGCCATTCCGGTGTGACCCGACGCTAAAATGTTTTTGTGAAAATGGCCCGTTCTTGCTGACTGTATTTTTTTCTTCAAAATCTGTTAATGAGGATCAATATTTCTCAAAAAGTTAAGGACAGTTTCCTAAGACATTTTTCCTGTAGCTACAACGATTAAGGTACCTTACTGTCCATCTCAAAAATCCACCTTGTATACTTACGGTCCAGCTTGCACGAATCCGTTGGAGTAGAGTGTGATCTCACCGATCATGGCGTAATCGGGCACCATCATTGCCACCGTCCTGAACAGAACCTTGAGGTTGTCTGGTAGCTCCGTACGACCGGCATACCTAATAAAGAAATAGACGTAAAAATACTAAAACGACTGCAAACGCTTGCTTTGATCAAGCGGTAAATTTTGTCAAGTACGCTCTGAAGTTAAAATACAGATAATCCAGAAAAGGTTTGCGCTCCGGTAATCTTCGTGTTACCGAATTAGTTCGAACGTCGCGCTACAGATAACCCCACAAACGTAGTTTTTAAAGTATTGTAGTACCGAGTACCGCGTTTTGAAGTATTATTGCGTGTTTGTGTGAAACTTTCTGTCTGTTAGGTTACCTACCTAGCAGATCGTCATCTGTCTGTCACTCAAAAGTTTTAAAAAGTTTTTGGAGATACATAAAGTTGTTATTCTCTAATTTTGTAGTCATGGTAACATTAAATAAGAAAGGATTTCCATTGTTCACCATCGCACGTTTGTATTTCCGAAGATAAAAGATGATTACCCAAACGCTTTTTCTAGTAAGTCTGTACAATACTACATGTGTCGCAGATTTCGTTTTGTGTGCCGGGTTAACGAAGTCATTTTCACTTGAGCAGGAAATTCTCCTGCTCACGGTACTGTGTGCTAGGTAGCACAGTTGGTACGAAATAAATAGTAATACTATATTAAATAATATAATATGACAAGGTGCTTGTAGCATACAAAAGTCAGAATTGGCGAAAGTCAATCGAGAACCAAGAGTTTGCAGTATTCTATGAAACCTTACCCAGGATTCATAGTAATGAACACGCAGCAGCTGGGGTTGAGGCTGATCTCCGTGCCCTCGAAAACGAAGCGCTTCTCGCGGCGCAGGATGGCCAGCTGGATGGACAGGATTTGCTGCGCTACCACGGAGAGCACCTCCAGTTCTATGCGGTTGAACTCGTCGAAGCAAGCCCATGCGCCTGATTGCGCTAGACCCTGGGGAACGCACGTAGTAAGCGTAGGGCTTAGTATTTTTGTATGGTTCTTCCTTTTTTTATGGAAAAGTAAACTAGTTTCGTTTTAAGAACCCCAACTTTTTAGATTCTCCAGGGGGAAAACAGGGCTTCAAACACGATGTGGGTAATACATTTGTAAAGAGACTTTAAAATCAGCGCGACCCGAACAACAACTTAACAAACTGAGCATAACTCTGCTGTAAGGTTTAATGGGACTACAGGACCTAAACGCAAGTTATAAAATGCCTAAAAGTATATAATCCACTGCAGTTAACAAAATCCAAAAAAATACATGGTATTCTTCAGAATATATGCTAGTTAGATAGTGTGTTGAAAACATAATACAAATAATTTGATACGAAAAAAAAAACACGAAGATACCCCAAAAATAAAATTTTCAACACACTTACAACACGCTCGTAAAGTGTCTCTTAATGAACCGCTTTTAGGTTCATATTGCAGTGTATTCAACACGCGTGCTTTTTACTTTATATTACCGCACTAGTGCGTGAAGTCAAGGTAATGATATGGCAGTATGGAATTAGTAAAAACTATCATGGCAGCATGGAATTTGTATTTAATAGAAGTTGACTTGGTGAAGTTTTTTACCAAAAGCAGGCCCTCAGAAGCAAGTTTTTGTAAAAAAAAAAAAACCATAGGCAAACCACTTAGTTCCCACCCTGCCCTGGAGTTGGATCTTCTAGTTATTAGCGATTAAAATGTTACATGTCTTTGCCGGTCAGAAATATTGAACTTACTACAAGAACTCCGAGCGAACAGAGTTTTCACGTCAATACATTTTGTAAAATATTACCTCTTTAAAATATTATTTTACTAGCTTTTGCCAGCGGCTTCGTTCACGTGCATGTCGGAAATGATACCACGTGATAAAAGTATCCTATGTCCTACTCCAGGTCGTGGTCTACACATATGCCGAATTTCATCGTAATCCGTTCAGCCGCTTTACCGTGAAATCGTAACAAACGAACAAACTCAATTTCACATTTATAATATTAGTTAGAAATTAAAGAGAATTTACCTTAAAGAATTTGCCGAGAGCCTTGTAATCAAGACCATCTGAACAGTTGAAGACGACACACTTCTTGGCGACGGCTTTGGCGAGATCCTTGGTAGTCTCAGTCTTGCCCGTGCCGGCCGGGCCCTCGGGCGCGCCGCCCAGGTTCAGCTTCAGAGCACTCATGAGGGTCCTAGATAGAATGCATTTGTTTAACGGCTAAACAACGAATATTTATGAGATTGGTATTATATCATCTTTCGCTAATGTTAATAGTTAGTGTGTGTTGTTTGTTCTGATTCTGATACTGAATACATTAGCGAAAGATGATATAATACCGCTCAGGTAGCTCAGGCTCTGATTTTACTACGATGGTCCTAGTTTATCATTGTGACTTTTTCTTCTTCTTTTTGGAAAGAAGATTGTGACTTCGAATTACAGTTATGTGAATATAATCCAGCTTTGTACATGTAAGCGGGCAGGTACATCATGCCTGGAAGCTTTTAATCGGGTATCTGTTTACGTTTTTATTTCTGCTTCAGTATAGTTTTCAGTGTTTTTTGCGTCACTTCTTCTTCCCAGCTAAAGTACTAGGAAGTGGTCTTAGGGGATTTATGTGATTTTGACGTTTAGAAAGTGCTGATTCTCAGATTCGATTTTGGTGACACTGAGGCAAATCCCTGCGCGCGTCGGTTATATCAATTATTAGGAAGTCACGCACCTATTTGCGTCAGTTTGACTATCTCCACACATACAGGTTAGTTGACACAATCGACGCGAGCGACTCCCGCGCCGGATTCGGTTAATTTCGAGCAGACCTTTAGTGCTATAAAATAGAAGCTGTTGCGGGGTTCGGGGATGTTTTTACTGACGCTAATATTAATAGAATTCGTGTTGCTATTATAAGTGACAGAATCGTAAAATTAAGTCTTGTTGGGTTTTCGGATACCTAAAGATTAATTGGTACCTGAAGCAGCGGTCAGTGAGCGGCGTGGCGACCAGGCGGCCGGAGTTCCCGAGGTACTCGAACCCGTATTCCACATCCGTTGTTATCATAGAGCAGTACATCTTCTCGCCGCGCCAGTAGTACCGCAGCTGCGAGATCCAGTTGAAGTCCGAGATCTCGATCACGTTCCGTTCTAATAGCTCCTCCTGGATCGAACGACCTGCGGGTTTTCAAGACTACAGTGAATACTTTGAATAGGTTACTGTTTATACAGTCTAGTGTTTATATCTTCGTCAGTTTTTTTATTCGTTCCTTTATCATATCAGGACACATACCTTTTGAAGCTACGGGACTAACTAGTCTAGACTATTGTATAGAAAGCTATATTTATGTAATTACTAGTTAACAAAGATCTTGAATTTGATCTTTGTTACACACGCCTACTATGTCCTCTTGGGTTTTAAGGTCTTTCAATGGCCATGTATTACAATCAATATTATGATAAAATAAAGGGCAAAAAAATATTTTACCTAGATATTAAATATAAATAAATTAAATAATATCATAAACTTTGAACAATGTGGATTTGACATCAACCTAAAACATTTTTGAATGGCATGGCCATTTTATGAAATATAAATCTTTTATTTTAATGTCAGTCTGTCAGTAACTTATTTTAATTCGGTTTGACATGTAAAGACACAAATTTGAGTGGATCTGTTTAAGCAATCTTGCTTAAACAGATCCACTCAAATTTGTGTGGTTCTTTCCTCTGAAGACCATCTCTCACACTAATTTACATAGTCCTGATATGATCTGACCAAGACAATCCTGGACTTAAGAGACTGAACTCTGAGTTTGTTTCGATGTTACTTCTACTAGTCGGATAGGAAACACCGACTACAACCAGTTAAAATTGTAGTTTATGAAACTGTTGCATAATGTAGATAAAGTAGTGTATGAAACTGCACATAACTAGATATTATAACACTCGTGTGATACTATTAAAAACCTCGCCTACTCGTATTTTAATACCCCTCATTATGCAACAGTTTCATAAACTACTATTTTTATTACCAATACGATACAGGGCAAATCCAAGAAGTTAATAATTATCACCAAGGAGTTTCGATAATTTTTAGAGTTTCGTATCCAAAGGGTACCAAACAGAACCCTATTACTAAGCCTCCTCTGTCAGTCTGTCTGTCTGTCTGTCAGCGAGCTGTATCTCATGAACCGTAATAGGTAAAAAATTTAAAATTTCACAGATTATGTATTTCTATGGCCGCTTTATCAAAAAAGAGTAAAAATATAATAAAGTTAAAAATTAAAGGAAATCTCCATACAATAAACTTTTGATTTTGAAAAAAATATAACCTTGGCATGTGGGGGAGGTATCATTGTCTAGAGCTCATCGAGTAGAAACAATTTTTTTTTAAATCTTCATATAGAAGAAATAGGGGAGGCTAGGGGTCCTAGCCGTAAAAGTTGTCAGTTGAGACCATTTTATTACGAGCTCTATCTCAACAACTAAACAAGTTAGGTGTTTGAAACTTCTGTATAAAAAACAACAAAACAAAAAAACGCCGATTCATAAGGTATTTCATTTAAATATGGGTGATTTTCTGCAACTGCAAAAATAACTTTGTAATTCATAGTATCATTATGAAATACAAATTTATCTTTGCGGTTTTTAAAATTTAAGATGAAAAATAATTATATTCTTCGTTTAGTATTTGTTATATACTGTACGGTGGTACGGAAGCGTGAAGCGGAAGCCTTCGTGTGCGAGTCGGACTCGCACACGAAAGCTTCCACTTCACGATGAGCGCCTCAATAGTGATGCGGTTGCCAGGCTTCAGGTCTCCTTGTACTAAGTACACTATGATCTATAAGCTATAATTAACCTTATCTCACACATACACTAGAGCTTCATTACCGTGCACGTCGAGCACGATGAGCGCCTCAATAGTGATGCGGTTGCCAATCTTCAGGTCTCCTTGTACTAAGTACACTATGATCTATAAGCTATAATTAACCTTATCTCACACATACACTAGAGCTTCATTACCGTGCACGTCGAGCACGATGAGCGCCTCAATAGTGATGCGGTTGCCAATCTTCAGGTCTCCTTGTACTAAGTACACTATGATCTATAAGCTATAATTAACCTTATCTCACACATACACTAGAGCTTCATTACCGTGAACGTCGAGCACGATGAGCGCCTCAATAGTGATGCGGTTGCCAATCTTCAGGTCTCCTTGTACTAAGTACACTATGATCTATAAGCTATAATTAACCTTATCTCACACATACACTAGAGCTTCATTACCGTGAACGTCGAGCACGATGAGCGCCTCAATAGTGATGCGGTTGCCAATCTTCAGGTCTCCTTGTACTAAGTACACTATGATCTATAAGCTATAATTAACCTTATCTCACACATACACTAGAGCTTCATTACCGTGCACGTAGAGCACGATGAGCGCCTCAATAGTGATGCGGTTGCCAATCTTCAGGTCTCCTTGTACTAAGTACACTATGATCTATAAGCTATAATTAACCTTATCTCACACACACACACTAGAGCTACATTACCGTGCACGTCGAGCACGATGAGCGCCTCAATAGTGATGCGGTTGCCAATCTTCAGGTCTCCTTGTACTAAGTACACGAGGCCGGTGATCTGATCTGTGCTGCGCTCTATCAGATCGGGCAGGGTTTGTGTTTCTATTGCCTCTATGGACTGGGGAGAATTATGTTATATAAACACGTTATTAAGATTGCAAATCAAATGGCAGTGTAGGCCGGTCACTCTGTCCTTAGTAACGACTTCTTACAATGATGAAGTGCGAAGGAATCGGCGACGATCGTCCCCTCAAAACTTATCATGAGACTCAAAAATATGTCTCATTTTGTAATGTACAGGATGGATTTTTCAGACGGGGCAGGCACCCTGATATGTAGCTACAGGTCAACGTTCTTAGGAGCCTGTTTTTAACTATTCGACCAATTGGTAATTGCATTCTCAGATTTTGGAAAAATGGTGCAGTCAGGTAGAAAAAACGTCAATTATCACGTTTTATTTTATTTGTTTGATGCCGATCTATCAATTCGTATAGGGGTTAAAATACACTTCTAGACCAACTGAGTTCAGAAGTTCAAAAAATAACTAGACAAGCCAAAAATCACAAAAAAAATAAAGTTTGCCCATACATTTTCTTACTGCCCCGTCTCAAAAATCCACCCTGTCGGCCTATGTCCAACAGTGGAGATTTCGATGATAATGCTGGTGCTCAAAGCTACCTCAACGGTAAAGGCCACGCAGGAGCCGGCCTGCACGATCTGGCCGGGCCAGATGAGCACCCACTTCTCGCGCTGGGTCACGGGGTAGGACGTGATGGCCTCGTTGGCCACGTCGCGCAGGCTCTCCACCATCTGGCTCTCCAGCTGCTGCAGCCAGCGCTCCACCATGCCCTGTGGAAGTGGATTCGGTTACCTTTCATAAAGTTCATTTTTAATTCTTTGTAAAGTCAATTGTCTATTATATACTCGTCAGTTTTCAAATTCTTTCCTTTAGCAAGTCAAGACACAATACCTTAAAGGCTACGGATCTGAGCAGACTCTTGCATAGAAAAGTTTATTTAATGACGTTCAAATATCATAAAAAGTAAGTTCAAAAACTAAAACACGACTACTGAAAAAACACGCTCTAATAAATATGAAACAAGAAAATATATTAGTTTTCCTTGTTATATGCAAACTATTCATTATTTATCGTCTATTAAATAAACAACTTACACGTAATATGTTACAATGAATGTATTGAACATATTCTTAGTGATGTCCAGAGGATAGCCGTGGGCATGTACCACTTTGCCCGTAAACTTATTATCGCTTACTACTGTTAGAATGTATTGTTTTAGTTTATGTTTTTTGTTGTCTAGAGGGCGCCATATTAAATTTAATATGACATCACATCACCTATAACCAGCGGACAATCAAGACGCTTCCAACCATACCTCGTTTGTCAAAATATAATAAGTAGTTTAGAATGTAGTTTTTTGTGTTATTATTGCAATTAATTGGAGGTAAAAGATTAATTTTACCACATTAAAATGTACACTCGTAATCCTAGTTTAAAAACCGGCCAAGTGCGTGTCGGACCACGCTCAATGAAGGGTTCCATAGTTGGGATGAATTTATAGCAAAAACAAACTTTGTAGTTGAAAAACATGTTTTCTCATACGGAATATATGGGGGAACATGTTTTTGCAACCGCAAATCTAAGTTGGTCAATAATTACTCGTTAACTTGTACAGCCTACTTAACTGTGATAGTTTTCCTTTTAACTTCGTTTACTGCTGTGAAATTTTTCATAAATCCAAGTACAACCATTTAGCTGGAGGACACTATACTCCAACAAAAATAAGCACTTTAAAGCTTAATATTTCGCAAACGGATCCCTAAATTGATAAATGGCTTTGACACACCCACAATATTTTTGAACGACCTTTTCAACGACACCCCACATATAGGATAGACGAGAAAAAAAACATCCCCACTTTACGTGTCGGGGAGGTATAGAGTGTACATTTTAATGTGGTAAATGAATCTTCTACCTCCAATTAATTGCTATAATAGCAGTGATAGCCTAGTGGTGTGACCGTCAGACTGCCAAGTCATAGGTCTCGAGTTCGAACCCAAGGCACGCACCTCTGACTTTTTGGATTCATGTGTGTATTGTTTAATTATCACTTGCTTAAAATACGGTGAAGGAAAACATCGTGAGGAAACCGGCATGCCTGAGAGATATTTCTCGACGGCATGTGAAGCCAAGTCAGAGGCCTATGGGCGGCTTTAAAACTCTGACACCAGGTTAATCACTAACCACACGAAATGAAGAAGAATTGCTATAATAACATAAAAAGTAATTACCACTACCAAGTGATTTTGTTTCTAATTATATGACCACCGTTGTACATACATACCGGTGAAAATCATAACCCATCTTTTTGCTGCGCCGTAGTCGGGTACAAATATCATACACCTTTAGACCAACGTCGAATTGACATCAACCTAAAACCTTTTTGGCCTCGCCCGTTTATTTAATACTAGCTTTTACCCGCGACTTCGTCCGTGTCTGTAACTTTCCTCAAGAATTGGTCTATAACCGATATCATATTTCCGGAAATGGGTCAATTCAATTCTCAGCAAAAGCAGGAAAAAATTATGTAAAAAGATTTTTCCAAAAGGATCCAATACAGTTGTATAACCATAAATAGTGCACGAGTGTTAGCTTGTAAAAGTTAGCTAACATCAATATTCAAAGTACCTACCTTTACATCCAACACCACCATCTTTTGGTTTTCATTCCATCATTTCCTTCTCCTCCATCCTTTTGTATTGTATAATAAGAATTAAAGACGTTTAAAGTCTAAATAAGTCTAAAGCCTTTCTTTACCTTGGCATCAGCCGGCTGTATAGCGGTCGAGAGCTTTACGACCTCGCCTTCAGCCGACGCCATGCCGACGATCTCTTTGTTGTTGTTGAACTCCAACGTGTAGATGCCCTCGAAGCACTTCTTGAGATGAGGCTGCACGCGCATCGGGTCCTTGGTCTCGGAGAGGATTTCGAGCAGCTCGTCGTTTGATAAGAAGAAGAATCTGTAGAAAACAAATGCTGTTAAGAAGAGAAATGGCTACAAAGATTATGTTGATATAAGTTTGGCAATAAAAACCCTCATCCCCCTTGCTTAATAAAAATAATCCTCTAACCTGGGGAAGAACAGCCTCTTCTTCTCCAAGTAATCGTTCAATCCTCGCTGGATATCCTCCAGCAGCGCGTTATTGTACTTCAGCGCCTTCAGCAGGCCGTGGTAGTTCGTGGCCTCCAACACCATGGGCTCCTTGGTCGTGGCCGCCATGATAGCCCTCCACTCCTTGTCCACGTCGCGGAAGTTCCGCGCTTCAGTGGGCATTTGACGCATGATGTCCTCGGATGAGAAGATGGGTTCCAGGTACATCCAAGTGGCTTGGCACTAGGGAAAGGCAGGTTCGAAATGTTAATATTAATTCAGCTGCTAAATATGCTTGCATATTTGAATTCAAAATCTGAGATAATTATCAAGTTTACAACAAACTCAATATCATGCATGACAAAGTTCAAACTCCATTGTAACCACATACATTTTTATTTATAATTGGGACCTTATAATTACAAATGGTGACTCAAAAATCAACTTATATAATTATAGAACACAACACTAACGTAGATTAAGTTGAGGAAGTGGTGATGGAATTTAAATTAACTAAGATTATGAAGTCAAGTATCGATTGCTTTCGTTAATATTTTATTGGTCGTTTGCCGCCCAATCAGATCATGGAAACATTGCGGAAAAAGTGGCTTTTCGAGATTTCACATATCTACTGAAAGTAAAACTAAATATTTGCCAAGAACTTCCTACAATCTCACCGTTAGCCACTGGTCCAGTATATCCTGCATGCTGATGAGCTTCTCCTCCCATCCGACCATGTCCGCCTCAAAGGCCTTCACATACGGAGAACCGCGCATTGTCTGCGATTTGAGGATGTGGTCGTCCAGGAGTTGCTGTATGTCATCCAGGCCAGTCAGGATACCTACGCCGGTGTCCCTGGGTCATGAAGAATGGGTGTGCTTAATATTAATTACATTTGGTTTAGTTTGTAAAGCTGCATACACATGTATGCACACTCGCATCTTAAGCTTTTAACAATTTATTTATAATTGTACCAACATTGTCATCTTTCACTTTAATAGAAAGAAAAGAAAATAGAATACAAACTATAAAATTACCGGAAGCCTTTTAATGACTAAATCCTGATTATGAATCAAACAGACAGGGTAATGATAGTGTTAAGATGGGTTTAGACCTAACACAGGCAGCCTTAGTCTTGTTCTGGCTCTATGGTTATAGAGCCAGAACAAGACTAAGGCTGCCTGTCCACTGGAGCGGAGAGGAGAGGAGCGGAGTAACGGTGTGCCAATATTAACCAATGGAATTGCATAAAACCTCCGCTCCGCTTCAGTGGACAGGGATTGGCGAACTAGTTTAAAAATTCATACAAAACCAGGAAGCGGAGCGTGGAAATAGAGCGGAGAAGCGGAGAGGGGTAGCGGAGCGGGGAAACGGAGCGGAGAAGTGGAGTGGGGAGCCGGAGCGGGGAAGCGGAGAGGCGATGCGGAAAAATACGCGAACTCGAACTGTCGCTAGTCGCTAGCTGGTTGTCTGTAAAAGATCGCTTTTAGCGATAAGACCGCCCATTGTGTCACCCTATGTAAAATGACTACATTTTTATCTGTATTTTTTATGGTGTACATAATAAAGAATATTCTATTCTATTCTATTTTAGACCGAGTTCACGTATTTTGCACAGTCGGTTTCGGTTTTCGCACAGTCCGCAACAGCGCTCCGCTACCTCGCTCCGCATCAATGGACAGACACTGTCCGCAACTCCGTTTCACTCCGCTGCCATTCTCCTCTCCGCTGCCTCGCTCCGCTTCAATGGACAGGCAGCCTAAGAGTCTTTGCTTGATTTAATGCATTAAAAAAGCCTATATTGTTCCCACTACTGGGACACCGGCCTCCTCTCTTCGAGAGGGAGTGGGCCGTAATCCACCACGCGGGCCCAGTGCGGGTTGGTAGATGTCACATGTCTTCGAAGTCTTTGGTTCTCGGCCATGCCGGTTTCGTCACGATGTTTTCCTTCGCCCTTTTAAGAGAGTGGTGATGAAATAATTTAAACAAAGTAAAGCGCCTAGCTGCCAGGGTTCGAACCTACGACCTACAACGTTTTAGTTGTGGTACCTAACCCACACAAATTGAAATACCACTAACTGCTATATAAATAACAGTGCCAGGAACTTATTATTATAAAATCATCCACATAGTCTAACTGGAAAAAATACATATTATTGAAGCTAACTCACAAACTACCCAAGCAAAGTTAATAAAATTTATATGGTACCACCTCTGAAGTATGACCTAACAAACAAAAAATAATCCTCAAAAACAATAAATCATTGGCGGAGTAATCGCGTTACGCACACCCAAAAAAAACATGGAGTCGTATTAAGAGGGCGCATAAAGCTAGCAAAAAATCAAATTTCACCCGCGCAACCCTTACCTACCCCTCTCATCAAACACCATGAAAACAAAACACAATCCATTCCCGCCGGCAGAAACTTTTCACCCGGCGTTTATCTAGCCAGGTATAGAATTCGAATTTGAATTTTCTGTAGTAAGTATACGCAAAATAATCAGATGAAACGGCTCTATATAATTTACCTAAGTATGATCGTCGTATACAAGTAGATATATTATTCCATTTATATCACATTATTGTATGTCCGTGAATATGTTACCGATGCTGGTGGGCTACTATTTTAAACGTTTTTATTTGCCTCTGAACATAATTGTTATCTTATACGAGTATTTATCCGATGTTTATTTGTCAGTTATAGGCATTGATTAGAAAACCGCAGAAATGCGAGCGGATCATCATCAAAGTATTATACTACATACTACATTATCAGTCATGATGAAAATAAACTCAATAAACTTGCTTTTTTGACGATATGGAAGCAAATACTATCTAACTAATTGTATCACTTACCTTCCCTTTTTTACTTTGAGGAAAACAAGCCTTTTTAGAATGATAACATCATAAAGGTCATAATTATTAAGGACGAACATGATTGAACAAACATATCAATAAACTTAGAATAATTGTTGGACCGCAGTGATCAGCAACCCTATTCGTCGAAATGGTTTTTCAATTACAATATTTAAACGAAATATGATCATTACCCATTCCCTTTATTTTCAACGCAATTCTTCAATAGGTAAAAACTAAAAACATCTGTTTATTTTGCATATACTATACGCTAAGTTTGAATTCAGAATCTTAGATCAAATGCAAGTTTTGGAACTAGAAACTCTATGTTGACCTGACAAGGTTCAAATTCAAATGTAACCAAATTTTATTTAGGATCTTGTACAATTTGTACCTCACGACGTCTTCGTGGGAAACTGTGATACCCAAGTAAAAAAATATAATGCAAAGTCACTTAGCAACAGTGTTACCCAAGTAAAAAATAATATTGGTATAGTTTAATTTAGCACTGTACTGTGCACATATAGCATGTGTCACGAAAATCCTTCCTGCGCGAAGCGCGAGTCGTAACAATCCCCACCGAAAACCTTTGTGAACAAAAAAAGTAAATATAAAAAAAAAACAAAAACCCACAAAGTGAACTATGGCGATTCTAAATGAAAAGGTGAGCCGAGGCGAAACCGAGGCACACATACATGACTCCCATCAGTATAGTACTTTTCTCAAACAATGCGCCGAAATGAAAACTAAGTGAATTAATTATAAATTCCAGAATCAATGTCGAACAACGATAATTTTACACGCGCCAATTGTGTTCATTTATTTCTTCTTTACTGTAAACACCTCTATTTGCAAGCAAAATCGAAATTTTAATAAAATATTTGATAAGTTGCCTTATTGGTTGCCATGGAGCAACCAACCAACAAAAGTTCGTTCCATTTTAAAATAATACGACAGATTCGACACCAGAAATTTACACTACGCTAACTTGAATTGGACAATTTCCGTTTTGAATGCTAAATTATTTATGGTATGGACTTTCAATTAGTACCAAAACAGTTATATAGAAATTCCACAAATAACGAGCAAATACAAATTTTATATAACGCTAAGTGAATGTAATTTTTGCAATCGCGCGACATAGGCATACGCTATCTCTAGTTAGCCTAGTGTATTCTGTTAGTGAATATTTGTAACAAAAAAGGCAAGACTTAGCTGAGAGTAAGCACACTCTTACCATTACTATTACATGGCGGTTTAAGCTATTAGTATTGATTTTTTGTAGTTATTATTATTGTAAAGAATTTATGTTTAATTTATTTCAGGTACAGTTTGACAATTAATATGAATTTCATGTAATGTTTTGTTGTTGTTTTTAGCATTCTCACCTTTTGACATTCCATTTAAATGTACGCTACGCTAACTATGAGCTGGTGTAATTTATTGCACATTCATTTATCGGTTTTTTAGTGTTAACTAACGGCTAACTCGGGTTAATTTCAAAACTAACAATTAATAAAGAAATTAAATAACGACATTCTTTGTATTGTCAAGAGAAATGACCACATAAAAATTATCTAATAAAAAAGTAAGCACATTTTTTCTTTGAATACCTCTGGTGTAAAATCGACTTTTTCAAGTTAGAGTTGTATTCATTGCTGGTTTCGAGATATGAGTTTTCATAGTAATTTATTTAGACGCTAAACACGCCAGATATCGCCGGCGCTCGAATGAATGTTCGAATTTCCAAGCATGTTTGAGAAAATGCTATTTGTTACTATAGACATATTGTCAAGCTTATCTCTTTTTCTGTAAAATTTTTGTTTAGAGGTTTTAAACTGTTTGTGTTTTTGAAAAATAATCCGATAGTCGTGACGGCCAATGGCATAATTGCTAAGAGCCTCGACCAACACCTGAGGAGGCTCTCGTTCGGCTGTTAGATCAAGGGCTTCAAGTGCTTCTGGACACGACGCGTATCGTTAGGAGGTTCCTCTCTCAGGAGCATAGATAATACACGAGCCCTGACCACCGGTTGCTTGGACCCTGCTCCCGTAAATGATATAGTAATATACCAATAATCTATTATGCTTTTCGGGTTTCAACCTGATTTAGGGGATGGTCAAAAGTCGCTCGAAATGGTTCGTCTAAGTGTTACCTTATAAGAAGTTTGTCAACAAAAGTGGGGTAAACGAATTGGGATCTTGAGTTAATCGCAATAAGATTTAAAATTTCCAGCGCAAACTTTCAAATAAACGTAGAATTGCCTAGTTGGCTATGTTGTAAATTTTCTCCGCAAGAAAATTGACCAAGATACAGGACAATGGCGCTAGTTGTCCTTTAACAGTCATAAATCTGTCAAATAAAATGTTTGTCATCTTGAGTTTTCAAATATCAATATTGAATTTTATAATTTTATTTAGCCTCGGTATTTATTTAGTATATCAATTCTTAAAGCTTTTAATAATCGTTTTGGAAGTGGTTTAAGTGTTTTTTTCATGTTTTCTATTTCACAGTTTCTTTTCTAGAATGTGATAAATTACGAAAATATTATTTGCGCAAATAAATTATATCACAGCGCGGCCAAAAATTTGAGCGCAATCCTCTCGTCTCAATAGAGCGACGGCGACTGATTTGTGAAACAAAAATATGCTTGAAGTTCCCGCAACGTGCGACGGAAGATGACTTCTTCCACGAACTAAGAACGTCGTAAGTGCTAAAAGCTTGTAGTCGTAATAAAACCAAAACTAAAAGGAATAAAAAAAAAAGCCTACACAATTAATTTCGCCTTTTATTAATACAAATAATCATCTAATTTTTATCCAAATAATCATTACCATATTAAGTACAAATTGAAAATACGGAAAAGTTAGAGGTAACTTCGTGATGTCTTTTTATCGAGAAAATTTTAATGGTTTGTGTTTCTGTTACACAAAAAGTTTGGAAATATCATGTAGTTACTCGTATTATTTTTATTTTATACCTAAGTCTTATCAACTTCCAGAAAAATCAAATTGAAGATAGGCAATTTTGCTTACTACCCCCTCTTAAGAACGTCGTCCTTATCGGTTAAAAAAACACTGAGAATAATAGAAATGAAGTAACGAAGACAAGGAAGTTTGGCAATAATTCCTTCTGCACATGTGGCTTCCCTGGTACATCATTAACGGCATGTTAAGAGGGGGTAGTAACCAAAATTGCCTATCTTCAATTAGATTTTTCAGGAAGTTGATAAGACTTAGGTATAAAATAAAAATAACACGAGTAACTACATGATATTTCCAAACTTTTTGTGTAACAGAAACACAAAATATTAAAATTTTCTCGATAAAAAAACATCACGAAGTCACCTCTAATTTTCCCGTATTTTCGATTTGTACTTAATATGGTAATGATTAATTGGATAAAAATTTGATGATTATTTGTATTATTAAAAGGCGAAAAAATTTGTGTAGGCTTTTTTTTTATTCCTTTTATTTTTGGTTTTATTACGAGTACAAGCTTTTAGCACTTACGACGTTCTTAGTTCGTGAAAGAAGTCATCTTCCGTCGCACGTTGCGGGAACTTCAAGCATATTTTTATTTCACAAATCAGTCGCCGTCGCTCTGTTGAGACGAGAGGACTGCGCTTAAATTTTTGGCTTCGCTGTGATATAATTTATTTGCGTAAATAATATTTTCGTAATTTATCACATTCTAGAAAAGAAACTGTGAAATAGAAAACATGAAAAAAACACTAAAACCACTTCCGAAACGATTATTAAAAGCTTTAAGAATTGATAATCTCAATAAATACCGAGGCTAAATTAAAATATAAAATTCAATGTCGTTATTTGAAAACTCAAGATGACATACATTTTATTTGACAGATTTATGACTCTGAAAGTACAACTAGCGCCATTGTCCTGTATTTCGGTCAATTTTCTTGCGGAGAAAATTTACAACATAGCCAACTAGGCAATTCCACGTTTATTTGAAAGTTTGCGCTGGAAATTTTAAATCTTATTACGATTAGCTCAAGATCCAAATTAGTTTACCCCACTTTTTTGACAAACTTCTTATAAGGTAACGCTTAGACGAACCATTTCGAGCGACTTTTGACCATCCCCTAAATGAGGTTGAAACCCGAAAAACATAATAGGTTATTGGTATATTATTATATCCTTTATTTCATCTACATACATATCATTTACATTTTTAAATATTTTAATAAAAACATTAAAAAATAGTAGCCCACCAGGTATCGGGAGCAGGGTCCAAGCTACCGGTGGTCAGGGTTCGTGTATTATCTATGCTCCTGAAAGAGGAACCTCCTAAAGATACACGTCGTGTCCAGAAGTCCTTGAAGCCTTTCTGGATCAAGCCCTTGATCCAACAGCCTAACGAGAGCCTCCTCAGGTGTTGGTTGAGGCTCTTAGCAATTATGCCATTGGCCGCCACGACTATCGGATTATTTTTCAAAAACACAAACAGCTTAAAAACTCTAAACAAAAATTTGACAGAAAAAGAGATAAGCTTGACATTATGTCTATAGTAAAAATAGCATTTTCTCAAACATGCTTGGAAATTCGAATATTCATTCGAGCGCCGGCAATATCTGGCGTGTTTAGTGGCTAAATAAATTACTTTGAAAAGTCATATCTCAACACCAGCAATGAATACAACGCTAACTTGAAAAAGTCGATTTTACACCAGAGGCATTTCCAAGAAAAAATGTGATAAGTTTTTTATTCATAAAGATAATTAAATGATTTTTTTTGTGTTGTCAGTTCTCTTGACAATACAAAGAATTTCGTTATTTAATTTCTTTATTAATGATTAGTTTTGAAATTAACCCGAGTTAGTAGTAGTAATACACAAAAAAAACGATAAATAAATATGCAATAAATTACACCAACTCATAGTTAGCGTAGCGTACATTTAAATGGAATATCAAAAGGTGAGAATGCTAAAACATTACATTAAATTCATATGAATTGTCAAACTACACCTAAAATAAAAAACAAATTCTTTACAATATTTTATAAGTATATTTTACAAGAATTTGTTTTTTATTTTAGGTGTAGTTTGACACTCTCAGCTAAGTCTTGCCTTTTTTGTTACGAACATTCACGAACGGAATACACTAGGCTAACTAGAGATAGCGTAATGTATGTCGCGCGATTGCAAAAATTACATTCACTAAGCGTTATGGAAAATTTGTATTTGTTCGTTATTTGTGGAATTTCTATATAACTGTTTTGTACTAATTGAAAGTCCATACCATAAATAATTTAGCATTCAAAACGGAAATTGTCCAAAATTCAAGTTAGCGTAGTGTAAATTGCTGGTATCGAATCTGTCGGGTCATTTAAAAATGGAACACACTTTTGTTGGTTGGTTGCTCCATGGCAACCAAGGAGGCAACTTATCAAAGATTTTATTTAAATTTCGTTTTGGCTTGCAGATAGAGGTGTTTAAAGTAAAGAAGAAATAAATGAACATAATTGGCGCGAGTAAAATTATCGTTGTTCGTCATTGATTCTGGAATTTATAATTAATTCACTTAGTTTTAATTTCCGCGCATTGTTTGAGAAAAGTACTATACTGATGGACTCACGTATGTGTGCCTCGGTTTCGCCTCGGCCCACATTTTCATTTAAAATCGCCACGTTAGCCATTTAATTCTTCGTTTTTTGTACCCATTTCATGGACGTAGTTTTATTACTTCTATCATATACACACGCAGATACTTACACAATTTCACTGGAAATATCACGATAAAAACTCGCAAATCTATCGATTGGGGTAACAAAATAAAGGGTTTTATTACGCCAGTGTCACCGGGAATATTATTTAAATAAAAAATCGAATTGGCTGTTTTATGGGCCAAAAGGTATGTTTAAAAAAATACTTTGAATCATATCAAAATGATGGGGTTTATTTGCTTTAGTTATTACTCTGAGGTTTATTGACACTGGGTATACTCAGGTATACTCGTATTAAAAAAAAAACTAAATGGCGGATATTTGGCGAAAAAATCTCCCAAACCTATCAAGTGGTTTTAAAAGGTGATCACAAAAATGTATACAAATTATTTGTTATAATGTAATTTGGAATGAGAAATGGTAAAAAAAAATCCTAACTAAAAAGCGTAAAATAAAAAAAGTTAATTTTTTTAAGACAGAAATAGGTCATCTTAATTCCACTTTAAGTTCACTTTGTACGTAGTCGGGTTTTTGTTCTTTTTTATTTACTTTTTTTGTTCACAAAGGTTTTCGGTGGAGATTGTTTCTACTCGCGCTTCGCGCAGGAAAGGTTTTCATGACACATGCTGTGTCTTTGCACAATACGGTGCAAAATCCACTATACCAATTTTTTTTTTTACTTGGGTAACACTGTTGCTAAGTGCAAAATCCACGATAAAGCATTATATTTTTTTACTTGGGTATCACAGTTTTTCACGAAGACGTCGTGAGGTACAAATTGTACAAGGTCCTAAATAAAATTTGGTTATATTTGAATTTGAACCTTGTCACGTCAAGATAGAGTTTCTAGTTCCAAAACTTGCATTTGATCTAAGATTCTGAATTCAAGCTTAGCGTATAATATATGCAAAATAAACAGATGATTTTAATTTTACCTATTGAAAGAATTGCATTGAAAATAAAGGGAATGGGCAATGATCATATTTCGTTAAGTATTGTAATTGAAAAACCATTACGACGAATAGTGTTGCTGATCACTGTGGTCCAACAAATATTCTAAGTTTATTGATATTTTTGTTCAATCATGTTCGTACTTAATAATTATGACCCTTATGATTTTATCATTCTAAAAAGGCTTGTTTTCCTCAAAGTAAAAAAGGGAAGGTAAGTGATACGATTAGTTAGATAGTATTTGCTTCCATATCGTCAAAAAAGCAAGTTTATTGAGTTTATTTTCATCATGACTGATAATGTAGTACGTAGTATATGATAATACTTTGATGATGATCCGCTCGCATTTGTGCGGTTTTCTAATCAATGCCTATAACTGACTAATAAACATCGGATATTTATTATAAAATAACAATTATGTTCAGAGGTAAATAAAAACGTTTAAAATAGTAGCCCACCAGCATCGGTAACAGATTCACGAACATACAATAATGTAATATATGGAATAATATACCTACTTGTATACAGCGATCATACTTAGGTAAATTTAACAGAGCCGTTTCATCGATTATTTTGCGTATACTTACTACAGAAAATTCAAATTCGAATTCTATACCTAGCTAGGATAAACGCCGAGTGAAAAGTTTCTGCCGGCGGGAATGGATTGTGTTTTGTTTTCGTCGTGTTTGATGAGAGGGGTAGGAGTAGGTAAGGGTTGCGCGGGTGAAATTTGTTTTTTTGCTGGCTTTATGCGCCCTCTTAAGTAAGAGTCTATTAACTGCTCCCAAATTACGATGTTTTTTTTGTTTTTTTACATTCTTCCTTGACATATATAATATTCATCATCATCTCATTCATCATCATAATATTTGACATTATATACCTACAATTTAATTTCAACACTTTATTAGTGGCTTTTGTGTACATGATAATTATTCAGATTTGTTACAGTTGTAATACCAATCATGTCATTTCGTTTAAAATAGGTTTTTATTTTTATTAATTTATTCATACGAGTATTTTATATAATTAGATTTCAATTTTTCAATTTTGTGAATGTGAGAACACTGTAGGCTTAGTGGGCTGTAGATTTATTGACCATCTTCGATCTTGTTAAGTATCTGGTACTTGTTGAAAGACCTACACTGTCCTCCCATACCTATTAATACCTACTGTTATTTGAAAATATTGTAAAAAACAATTATTTTTAAAAGAGTAACCGTGTAGTTTCTTGCCGGCTCTTCTCCATAGGAAACGACCAATTGGAACCGTGCACCTAGCTTCTGACGTTTCATAAGTGCCCATGTAGGTTTATGTGAAATAAAATATTTTGAATTTGAACGACTTGAATTCGTTTAAAGCAGATTGACCAACAAAGATGTGAAAATCTATGGGTGAGACTGTGGCGGCATCTACATCGCCACATGCGAACTACGCATCACACTGACGTCACGAAAAATCCTGCATCGCGCAAGCACAGTTTACCGCTACGGCTCGCTTGGTGCGTGCGCCTTATTACAGCGGGCGGAGGATCCCTGCGAGCATCCGGCTCTAAGAAACACTCCCATGTTAGGGCGGTTGGTTGGAGACAAAAAAACACCAAGCTGTCTTTTAACCTTGAGATAGAATCGGGAAACTAACGATTAGAGAAAAAATTGTTTCTGTTAAAAAAAAACTGTCTTTTTTCCTCAGTGCCCCCTTACGTACACCAACCAAAATGTTACCTTTAAGGCTGACCTCGAATTTGACGCCGACTCACACCTCCTTCATCTTGTTTTAGCGATTTCTCGAGCCCGTACTCCTTGGAGGCGTACTGTTCGATATCCTACAGCTTCACCGCAAACACGTGCACGGCTTGCTCCACCATGTCTCACCATGTCACACTCACCTGTAAGGCACAATCTCGAACTTGACGCCGACCCACTCCTCCTTCATCTTGTTAAGCGCCTTCTCGAGCCCGTACTCCTTGGAAGCGTACTGCTCGATCTCTTCCAGCTGCGGCGCGAACACGTGCACGCCTTGCTCCACCATGTCCGCGAGGGTCGTCTCCGGATCGTGGACCACTTCGATGCCGATTAAATCGCTGATCTTCGCCCAGTGACGGTCGCGCATGCCCTAAATGAGAGGAAAAGTTTGTGTTTAGTCCTCGTCACCAGTATTTCAAACTCAAACTCTAAGCATTTATTTCAATTAAACCTGAAACTGACACTTTTGAATTGTCAAGGAATCGGTCATTAAGAAAGATGAAGCTAGTTGCCACAGATCACCCCCTGTAGATACCGTATTGTAGGCAGTTTTTATTCGCCATTAATAAGTATTTTTGCATTTATAATAATAAAGCCTCGAGCTTGGATAGATCTTCAGTGTCAATAAATCTAGTAAAACTGTTTAAAAAGTGAATAAATGCTATAAAAATAATTATTCACCTTTGCGCCAGCAAGTCAAAAAATGGAGTGGATGGAATGTCTAAAATTTTTCATCGGAATCTGCTCCACTAGTTCGACTTGGTGGGGCAGATTCCACTAGTCTAAAATCTTATGGATTCTGCCCCACTAGGGTTGGCACCTTAGGATTTGTGTAGGTTGGTATGCTCGTATTTTATATTGGTTATTAGAGAACAACAATAATTGTTTGGAAAAAAATTGTTTACTACATATTCGTTTCTGGAAGGAATCGGATTATAAATCACAGATTAATTACACAATTTATTACAAATAAAATACAATCTTAGTAAATCTGTGATTTTATTAGTTAGAATAATTAATATAATTTCGTTTTTTTACGAGGACAAATCCTACTCAATTTGTATTTTTGAACTTAGTGTAAAAAGCATTAATGAACCAGAGGGGCCTAGACAAAGTAACATTAAATTAGCGACAACGCTAGTAGAAAAGTCAAAAATGTATGGGGTTGACAAAAGCTAGCGAAATGTCACGTGATCATAGGTCAACGAATAGAAATTAGCTAGACAATATTATCATCACTCGATTCCATGAAACGAATCGACAGCTTCGAACGATAACTTCTATAGAGATGCGTAACCAAGTGAAAAATTTTGACAAGCATTATCACTAGTTTTCGATTCGTATGATGGAAAAATTTGCGAAAGTCAAGACCCTGCGGAAAACGAAACAAAATAGCTACTTTAAGCAGTCGGTGTTTCAGTTGCGTTCTTTGTTTTGAAATAAAATGCACACACTGCGTTTACTGTGGTCAGCACGCAATGAAAGTGTTTGGCTTAGACGCTAAAGAAGATTTCGCTCCCGTCAGCAATTGGGATAATGCCTGGGTGAAAAAAATAATTTCTATTAAGTCCGTCAGTCAGATAATAAAAATATATTAGACACGTATTTCTTGCTTTATCATATTTTTATAAAAAATTACTTAGATAAAACGCATTCAAGTTGGTGAGTGGGGCTCGCTACGCGCTACGTTAATATTTTGATTCCGTAAAAAAAGAAAATACGTGTCCATTACTTGAAAAAAACAATTTTAATCATCATCCCTATTGGAAAGTCTCGACGAAATGCTTTATAGATTTTATAGAATTGTATTACTTTTGAATTTTCGTTCCGGAGTAAGAGTCGTGGTACGAGAGCCCATGACCAATTTTTTTTTGCCTTATCGTTTTACGAACAAAACCATATACAATCGATAGTTGATGGTTATTCTAAATCCAAAACATCTATCGCACCGCTATTTTAAATAGAATGTCAAAAAAAAATACTTACCTGTTTCATAGCAATCTGTCTGATTTTATTTTAAGAATGTAGTTGAACGATAGATTTCAGATACCGGAAACACAATTTTCAGAATCCAGTAGCGTCGCATGTACCGAGGAGACCATTTGAGAAAGTTAAAAATGAGGCAAAAAAATAAAAAGCAACCCGTCCGAAAATTTTGTTTAGACCAGATTTGACCAGATTTTGTTTAGACAAATGATTTATTCGCATCAACTGACGCGAATAAATCATTTTTCAGAAGAAAGTGTGAGCCTCTTATGTGTTGAACCATAAAGAACGTGTTTAAAAAAATTCGTGTCGTGTCGTAAGGGATAGGAGCGTCCTGCTGGGGTTGCGGGTTTGTCTGAAAGGGAACACGGGTGGGTTTTAGCCAGTAAAAGTCTGACACTCCCTCTCGCTCCGCCCAGAGCTGAGGAGTCATTTGATGATTTCCCACCCAAAAAAGAAAAAAAAGAAGAAAAAAGAGCGTAACAATCCGCGCGATTTCCGGGCGACTACGAAACGTTCTTTTGGTTTTTGGAATGGTAGGTGCCATTTAAAATTTATGAAAACATATTTTTAGTAACCGGTAACTATACAAAAGATTAAAAAAAATATATACGAGGTTGCTATGAGACACATTTCGTGATAAAATTACGAAACCTATGTACGTTTTTAATATGTGATGAAACCGTCATGCCTATTTCTTTTGATATATGTAGCTGAAATGGGCTCCCATAAAACTGTGACATTTCTGTCCGATACTGCCCATCGAGTCGGGTTCAGAATCATCTAAACTAACGATTATATACGGTTTTGGCCGTAAAACGGTGCGACATAGTTTTAGTCGTGGGCTCTCGTACTATCGGAGTTCAACTGACAACAAGAATTGAGAGCAACAGCGCGGAATTTGACGTTTGCTGATAAAACTGCTGATTTATCGAATAAACCAATGGATGAGAAACGTAGTATACTTTGTCTGCCAATGGAAATTTTGCTATCGTTGAAGCGATAGCGATTGTCGAAATAGAATCGCTCCGAAGCGAATGCCATTTGTCTAGGCCCTCAGTACCTAAGAACAGCTCATTGTATACCTGTGATTTTAAAAGTTTACTTTAGTTATATTTACTTAACGCGTACCATGCTTTTTAAATGACCTATGTCATACCTACACAATACTGAAATTACTTCGCGTTAAGGCCTTTTTCCCATCACGCGGATTTCTGTCCGCGCGCGTCGGGCCCGAATGCGCTTCCCGCAGCTTATCGTTTCGTCAATACCTGTCCTGTTATCACGCCACACGCACGCAGGGCGCGACGAGTTTGTGGGTGTATCACACGCGCTAACCTTACGCATGCGGGTAAGGCACGCACGCGGGCGCAAACCCGCGTGATAGGAAAAAGGCCCTGATTTAAATAGAAAACAAAGCTCGCGGAATTTCCGTTGCGTAATAATTGACATGTGTTGATATGCGTAGCCACGAGCCGCTCGCCCCCCACGCCCCCCTCTACAACAGTAACTCACCCTGTTGCAGATGGCGCACAGTACGGGCATGAGCACTTTGAACTTCTCCAGCTTGTTGCGCACCATGTCGGCGATGCGCTTGGCGCCGGGGTACTCGTACAGCTGCTTGCCCAGCTTGTACAGCAGCTTCCACCACGCCTCCACGTCCTCCGCGATCTGCGCCGCGTCCAGCCCGACGAAGGGGCCGTGGTACCTGACAGTGGCAAACATTATGTAGATGAGTTCACTTTAAGTGCTTTGACTGGCATTTAGATACCTGTGTTTTGATGCTATTTTAGATTCTATGTTTAACACCTCTAATTATGATGACAAAAAAGTAATGTGATAAATCATATCGTCAGCACAAGGTGTAACCTTTTTGCTATACTTGTCAACCTGCCTAGCCTTTTCCCAACTATGTTGGAGTTGGCTTCCAGTCTAACCGGATGCAGCTGAATACCAGTATTTTACATAGAGTGACTACCTATCTGACCTCCACAACCCAGTAACTGGGTAATACCATAACCCTTGGTAAGACTGGTGTCAGACTTTCGGGCTTCTTAACGACTGTCAAAGATCCACGAATGACAGCCGGGACCAACGGCTTAACGTGCTTTCCGAGGCACGGAGGAGTCTCGGTATGTAAAGATGGTCACCCATCCACGGACCAACCCCGGCAACCGTAGCTTTACCTGATGGATCGACCCATGCGGCTGTTATTACTTAGCCACGAGCTCCTCCTCCTTTTTGCTATACTTGTGGAATAATGCTAGAATCGTCTGTGGACTATACACGACAGCATATGGTCTGGAAAAGTTCGATTTATAAATATTTTTAATATCTGGCGACCCGCGCCTGCTTCGCACGAGTGCAATTTATTAATGTGAAAACATCGAGATTTCTGTGCCATGTTAGATATTCATGCATTATACACATACACCTTCCGGAATAAATTATCATGACGATGACAACCGCATCAAAAACCATGGTGACGTTTAGCAACTTCGTGTACTACCGAACTATTTATAGATTAAGGCTGCTTTGCCACCAAATGTGAACGTGAACGATGTGAAAGCTAAGCTACGAAACTATGTGACCGTTTCCACTAATGCTAAGCTGTGTAGCGGAGCGAGTGAAATGTAGTGTGAAGATGCTCCGCCGCGAGGTAGCTGCGCAGCTCGAGCTGTGCGATGCATCGACACTAGGAAAGGCACTCTGCTCTCTGCACAATCATAGCTACACCACTCGCGCCTCCATAACTACCATCCATATCACGCATCCTTCCATAGCTTAGTTGAACCCGTTTCGACCAGTACTATGCTATGTGAGCCAATGAATATGATCAGTGGATATCAAACGCATCCATAGCAACGTAGCACATCTCTGGTAGAAAGACAGCCTTCGATTCTAATGTCTTAACACCTCACCACATCTCATATCCTTTGTAGAATTCTAATGCGGTATGCCACAGCTTGTGGAATGGCTCTATGCTAGTCAACATGGTCTGCAGACTGTAGTACACCGACACTTCTTGGTCTAGTAGCGTCTCCTCGTTTATTATGTGCTCGGCTTCGTGTTTGTCATCCTGTTGATGAAGGAAAGAAAAATGTTTACAAAACTTAGGCAAAAAATCTAAATTTAATTCAAGAATTAAAGAAGTGTAATAGTGAATTACGATTACAAGGGAATATGCTCTAAATATGAGGCTTCTCAACAGGCTTGCAGGAGGCCAATGACTTGGCAGACCTGGTCAATTACAGTGCGGAGCTAAATAGAGCTAAATAGAGGTTATTTGTCAGAGACATAAGTCTCTGACAAATAACCTCTATTTAGCTGTGCTGTACTTTTTACACCCACACCCTCAGTGGCTCAGCTAGTAAGTAGCTGTATGGATTTGATTAAAACAACATATGTATTTTCTGACAAATTTGGTCAAGGTTTTGGTAGTATATTTAATCAGTGTTCGCAACAATATATAATTAACAATTGTTTACCCCGCTAATACTGGCAATTAGTCGGATAATTTGTTATATTAAATTGACAAAAATAAACCCCAGTTCCACTGTTGTACATATTATTATATGGGAATAGTTTAACTGTAAGAAAAAAACACATAATTGAATGTGTCCATTTAATGTTACATCAATTGTAAATTTATTTTCTGTGCCTTGCCTTATTCTATATATTTCTCTGATGAGGAAAATAGGCGCATTTTAAATTTAAATATGTTAATCTATAATAGGACTTGTCGTCACAGTGACGCTATTTTATATTTTGATTGTAATCAATTTATTACTGATTACAAACTGACAAATTATACAATGTATTTGCCACCTTCTTCTTCTTTTCGTGTGGTTAGTGACTAACCTGGACAGTCTGACCACTGTAGTTTATTAGCTAGCTTCCTTATGCCATTACATGAAAAGCCGCTTAAAATAGAATGCAGGTCTTATACAGATAGTCGTTGCAACAAGTTTAAAAATAATATAGCTCATAGAATTACACCATCTATAGTAGAACAAAAGAACCGTAATGAAATCTATGGAGCCCTTTTTGATGTTGTGCAAAAAGAGTACCAATCTACTTTCAAGACCAAAACCAACATTAATAGTCTACTTACCACCAAATTCTTAAATATCCCATCCACTCTCTCTACCACATCCTTCAGTAGATCAAGGTTGAGCAGTGGCGGATCAAACCTCCGGAACACCTCCAGATCTTTCTCATGCTTCTTCAACTTATCCTCGAAGATCGTCTTCCTACTCTTCAGCTTGTCTTCCGCCATGTTCCTCTTGGTAGTGAGGGTTTTAAGCGTCAGGTCTATTGTTTCCTCCATGTCTAGTGGCCAGAGGAACACTCGGGTGTTTAAGTTTACGTCTTCAACTGGAATTTGAAAATGGAATATATAATTAATATGCTTTTTTCTTCATACAAGTGTAGACCGGGAGACGAGCAGCGCTGGTCTTCGATCAAGAATATACTAGATTCAGCGTCAGCAACTCGAAAACGGCCCGAAAGTCCTAAATGCAAATGATCCTAATAGCAAAACGACCTATAATCAAAATTACACTAGCAAAATTTCCTACGAGCAAATTGTCGTAAACAGAGTTTAAAATTTTTTGAAAATAATATGGAAGAAATTTCTACGGACAAAAAACCCATTGCAATGATATAATTTTTAACACTTTCAACTCCCCCACTTTTCAAAGAACTCATACGCCATGCCGCCATACATATTGGAAGTGAACCCTCCGGGAGGGTTACCGGCATTACGTTTGCGGTAGATTCCATCGCGGACGGCAATGGCATCAGGTTTAAAACCGTGTTATAAAACGCCGTAAAACGAAGTAAAATAGTGTTTTCAGGGGGTCTTGTCGCTATACGTAGTTTCCAACCTTAAGAGCGTTTATTCTGAAAGTTGGCAACGTCGCAAATAGCTGTCAAAAATTTACCTGTTTTGAATAATTTGCAAATATTACTGTATGGAAATAAGAAATGTGGCTAACTAGGGAACTAGAATATTAATCATGAATTGCGATTACAAGCGTAATTATAACATTGAACTTGATGTTGTACCCGTTTTAGGTGTAAAAAAGCATTTGGAAAGTTTCCAAATCCTTTTTTTACATCTAAAACTAAATATTCGGTGTTACGATATTAATTATTGCATTTCATAATCAATATTCTAGTTCGCTAGTTAGCCACTTTTCTTATTTCCATACAATAATATTGCCAAATAAATCAAAACAACGAAATATTTGACATCTATTTGCGACGTTGCCCACTTTCAGAATAAACGCTCTTAATTGTTTTTTGTGAATTGTTGTAACAACGAACAATTTTTTTAAAGAAATAAATAGCTTGCATTTTAACTTAACTAACTAAAAATATATTTGATATTCGAATTGTTTTTTATTAACTCGCAGGGGGTGTGAAAAATAGAGTATTCTCCTCGGGGATAAAGGTTTGTTCGTCTTAGGCGACCTTGAATCAATAAAGCCCGTGTCATAGGACACTGCTGTATCCACTTGGTGAATAACCTACTCTATAAAATTTCTTGAACTCACAATTTAGATGTGCATGCTCCATCAGGAACAACACATGCTCGGCAGTGGTGCGCGATTTTTCCCGCAGATCGAACATGGCGCAGTCACGACACTCCATGATGTAGTTGATCAGTTCCACCAGCTGGGCCGTGGTCTCCGGGGTCTCGGAGGCTCGAGAGGCCATCTCCTCGTAGATGTTGCAGATGCTGGACAAAGGTGCAAGGTTTGAGGGCAATATAACTATAGAACATAAGGTCTTAGCTGCGATCTCAAGCTGGATTCAATAAATTAGCTTTTGCCCGCGGCTTTCCTTCTGTGGAGTTCGGAAATTATTCCATATGAACGTACTTCATCAAAAGTACACACGTTATGTCAATATTTTTCCCAATTTTCATCGAAATCCTTTCACGCAGACAAAGGTAACATACAGACATATAGGATTCATCATTTCAGTCGGTACAATAAAGCTCAGGCACAGAAATAGCCGCTTAGAATTTAGTTGCGTTTAAGGTAAAAAAAACATAATTTAAATAAAGGCTTCAGTAACAGAGCAGTAGTGGCCCAGCGGTAACTGGACTCACGAGTTGAAGGTCGAAGGTTCAAAATTATATAAGCGCTTTACGTTGTGTAAATTGTTTTATCTACCTCATATCGTAATATTCGAAATATAAACTTCAAAACGAGTTTATATTGACATACTTTACAAAGAATACCGAAAGGAGATGGATAACGCTCCCATACAAGTTTGGCCCAGCATGGACATAAATAAAACAATATATACGAGCATCATGAAGAAATACGAAACCGGGTCACTGCAGCAGGACAAGATCGGTTTATCTTTACAACCAGCCTGGGTAATCGTCACCTGACATCAGAACAGGTCCAAGATCAGGTTCGAGACTTTAATGAAATGACAGTTTACGCTCGAAATGTTAGGAGACTCGAAGAACGTGGCCTGAAACCTCATAAGTCTGCCAATGATCCCAAACTGACACGAGCTCACAGAATGGCGCACCTACAGTATGCACGCGAACATTTGCATTGGACTCAACGTCAATGGAGCCAGGTTGTTTTTACGGATGAAACCAAGATTATGCTATAAGGCAATGATGGACGTAGGCAAGTCTACCGCAGACAGGAAGTTTTCAGCAATGCAATGATGCATTGAAGAGGAGGTGAGTTACGGCGGTGGGACATGGACATTGGACAGTCTGAAAAACTGACCTTGAGGTTGTGACGGGACCACGGTTGCCACAACCAAATAGCGAACCATACATTCGACAACGATTAGCTGCTCATGTGATGCCATATGCTGAGTTTGTGGGCCAGTATTTCATTTTTATGCTTCGATCAATAATGCACTAGATTCCCGGTAAGCGCTTCAAAAACGGACCGAAAAATAAGAGCACAGATTCGGTTGTGGTCTTATTTCAAATTAGTATGGTCCAATCATAGCCAACGTTAAGACATCAAAATGCCGAGTACGCGTTCAAAAAATTTGTAAATAACCACCGTAACACCAAGATTTTGGCAGGAATATTTTTTTTTTCGGTAAGTTTATTATCAGTAAGTGTTTTTCATAAAATAAAAACAGAATTAAATAGTAAATATAAATCAATTAGTAAATATTATGATTGTTTGACCAATGTTTGTGACAACTACCAACTATTGTAACAAACATCGACTGTTCTGGAACAGGGAATGCATGGTGTAGTATTGTTATTTTATATTTTATTTCTGTTTGTAGATTTCCTAGCGACCCATTTCGCTGTGTAGAATGGGTATATATTGTCGCGAAAGAAAGAGGAAAAGAAATATATAAGCCTTATAAAAATTCGACAATTTGTACGATTCATTTTAATACGAGTAGATTGGACATAACTGGAAACACGCAAAGGCGTAGATTACTGAAAACAGTATAACAGTAACAATATGTATTTTTGAACTTATATAAAATTTACTTTTTATTTTCAAGCGACATGACATTATAATTTTTTGTTTCTCTGACGACAGAACGATTTAATTTTGCCATTGTAATTAAGTATTTGTTTCACCGACGACAGAACGATTTAATTTTGCCATTGTAATTAAGTATTTGTTTCACCGACGACAGAACGATTTAATTTTGCCATTGTAATTAAATATTTGTTTCACCGACGACAGAAAGATTTAATTTTGTCATTGTATGCCTTAAACTTAATGTTTGAGTGTCAAGGCTTATAATAAACTGAATTTGTTAGTATATTTTTTTTTTTTCTGTATTTCATAGAAAGAAATATAAACACATTTCGACTCCACTCATTCCTTGTCCAAGCGGCGAGCCTCTGTCATAAATTTTTATTGCTTTTATTAGCACTATGTAATTCGAACTTTAAAACAAGCGTGTAAGGTTGAATTTTTTTTTATGTATGTTTGATTTTTTTGTTTTTTGTACATAGCTTTGTGAATACAACTTTAAGCATTGCATTTAAGGTTGAATTTACATTAATGTATATTTATTTAAACTAGAAGTACGTAAACACAATTGGCGACAGTTTTAAGAGAACTTTTGTATGGGATAGTGTATCTAGTGTATTATTGATCGAAGTTTTTATGCATGATAATGCAACGCATGATAATGATAATGCAATGTATGATAATGATAATGCAATGCATGATAATGATAATGCAATGCAAGGCAATGTAATGATAATGCAAGGGCGCACACTGCAAAGAATTGTTCGGGAATACCTGCAGCAGGACGTTGTATCGGAGTAATGGAATGGCTGAAAGAAGCTCTGATATGAATCTAACAGAGCACTTATGGGATGAGCTGAAGAGGCGTGTTCGAACTAACCAACCAGCTCCAGAAACTTAGCAAGAGCTGAAAACTGCAATTTTAGAAGCATTGGGAAACATTCCACAGCACGTCATTAATTACTTCCATGCCAAACCTCGAGATAAAGTTTATTTAGTGACACAAGTTACTAAATAAACTTTATCTCTACGTAAATCACCGTTTTCTTTAAAAAAAATCCACGGAAACTTTTCCCTTGTAAAACGCGAAATGATCTATAAATGCAATTAAACTGTTGTTTTTTAGTATTCTGATTTCAAAGTTGTGTTTGAGTTGTTTTTCCTTGTTTAAAAAGGTAGAGACGTTTAAACAAAAATATGCATGTTGGCTGGATTCAGGTGTCCGGGAGTGTGATTATGACTACTGTGCTAACACTTACTTTCTGTTCCACTTCCTGTTGATAGCTATAAAGTCGTCGACGATGTACTGGCGCAGACCGTTGACAATCTCCCAGAGAGTATCGTTGATTGGCCCGCAGTCCAACATGATCATGTTCAGAGGTATATCTCGCCGGAGGAAGGCGATCTTGTCGCGAAGTTGTTCGTACATGTATATGCGAGCTGAGAAGTCCTGGGGTTGACAAAAGTTGAGAGACTGGCTGATTGGTTTAGTTCAGGGATCACCAATTATGAAAATTGGGGATCTGTTTTAAAAAATAATATGATCGTCGCGGTCCGTTTCGTAGACGATTACTAGCATCAGAGATTTAAAAAAAAACCCCGGATTCTGAATATTTTTTTATTAAGTAAATAATAAAATATATGTTCAAATTCAAAATTCAAATTCAAAAGTCATTTATTCAAACTAGGCTGAGAATCAGCACTTTTCGAACGTCAAAATTACATAAGACAGTCCCCCAAAACGCCCACCCTTCACCACTTCCTAGTGCATTATCTGGGAAGAAGAAGTGGCGCAACAAACTCCCCAGCAGCACAGCTGTCTGTTCAGTTAGAAGAACAAAAAAAAAGATTCTATATAATAGTATTCAAAATAATTTACATTACGCAACACAAAACATAATTCAAATTATTAGCCATATGTTAGCTACCACACGCCAATATACCAAACAAAATCATCGAGAACTCAACCAATCAATCATCGATACTCAGGCCGAAATAAAAAAAACTAAACGTAAACAGAATTAATATCTAAATAAAAAAGCCTCCAGGCATAAAGGGCGTGCCCGCTTACATATAGTTGTAACTGGAAGTTATAAATGATAAACTAGGACCATCGATGTAAAATAAATAAACAAAGAGTTAATTACTAATAACAGTAAATAATATGATCAATTGTCGAGGTCACTAGCTAACCACATATTGCAATACAACTCATAAAAAAACAGTGTGATGAGTAGATATTGTCAAAAATAAATTGAAGTTAAATTAAAATAACTTGACTTAAAAAGTCAAATAAAATAAACAATTATATAAACTCATATAACTTGTCAGTACGTAAGCTGGAGAAAGAACATAAACATTGTCTTGAGTTAATCACAGCGACCAACTATTCTTATCATTTAAGTAGTCGTTGATAGAATAGTATGCCTTTGAACAAAGATTGGATTTTACTTTCGTTTTAAACGCATTAAAAGGCAAATCTAGCAAAGAAGAGGGTAGCTTGTTATAAAAGGTTATACCAAGTCCAACAAATGAGTTATGAACCTTATGAAGCCGGTGAAAGGGAGCTCGTAGTTTGTCCTTATTTCTAGTGTTAACATTGTGAAAATCACTGTTTTTAGTGTATAAGTGTATATTTTGCCTAATATATAAGATGAATGCACTGGTATTTTGCCTAATATATGTATTATGTAATGAACAAAAATAACAAAGTAAGTAATTAATATTAATGCGAGTATTGCCATTATTAATTACTCAGTAGCAGCGTGGTGATTTGTGTTAGGAGATGCTATTACACGGACAATTAATTTCGCAAAGTTTGTTATTCTTATCAACTATGACGTGCGGAAACAACAATCGGATATTATATAAAAATTGCCAAGAATTGCGCTATTTTAGTTGCCCCTGTAAACGCATCGTTATACTACTATTGAGATGAAAATTAAAACAAACTGTGATAATTAATAGAAGCTATCTTCTCCTATTTTCATCATTTAGTTAATAGGAAATATTACCAAGGAAATGGTAAGGCCAATATTACAGTAATATTTTTTTTGTTCTAAAATACGGATACGGTTCTTCGACACTTTGAGAAAAATTATAGTAGTTGTCTTTATTTACGTGACTTAATATCAGTAAAAATTTAGATTCCTATCCTATCCTATGACGTTTGTATGAAGTTTTCTCTCTGTCGGGTTACTGGAGTGGTCTCAGATCGTCATTTGTCACTCAAAAGTATGGAACAGTTTGATATTGCAGACAGTTGTTAATCTACAATTTAGTTAACATTATCATAAAAATAGGCAAGTGTTTCAGTGATTGTAACAGGTCAATATTAGATCTCACCATTGCACGTTCGAATTTCCGAAGATAGACGATGATTACCGAAGCGCATACTTTTCCTTGGAGATCTGCATATTACAAGAAAGATCTAAGTTACCTTCAAATATGGCGGCGGCTCTGACTTCATGAACATCAGCAAGGACTGTTTGGCTTCTCCGTTGAGGATGTAGAAGAAGTCTTGGTAGCTGCTGAGGAAGCTGCGAGGCCCTGGCCTGTTGACGGATAGGTGGCGCAGCGTCTCCTGGATGGCGTCCATCATGTAGCGTTCTTCGGAATGCACTGGTATCAGGAACGGGTGCGGCCGGCTTGAGGCTGGCCACACAGACAAACATACTAATAGGGTATTTGACACATATATATATATATAAATTCACGCCTTCTTCCCATGGGGGTAGGTAGAAACCACAGAATGCCACCTACCACGATTACGAACGTACATACTACGATCATTACCAGTGATAGGAATAGGTAGTGCCTATTTGCCTAAACTTCGAAGAACAGAGACAAGAAACGGAGACTTCCTTAGGACTATTTTTTTTCCGGGACATCTGTCCCGAAATTCGGGACAACACTTTTAAATACATTAAAAAAATATGTTATTTGGAATAAGTAATTCGTCTATATTTACCTAAAGTTTGCGACTAGACATAACATAATAAATAACATTCACAGTCGTTACAACCATAAAATTTTCTGAAATTTCAACCATAAGATTTTCTAATTTCGGGACAGATGTCCCGGAAAAAATTTAGTCCTAAGGAAGTCTCGTCTCTGTTCTTCGAAGTTTAGGCAAATAAACACTACCTATTCCTATCACTGATCATTACATAGGTACTCCTTTTACCTCGTTTACGTTCATATAGCAGCTATCTAATTACGCAACACATTTTCGTAAACGATTACGACTAATCTGTTTCATTTTGACAGTTCAACAACATTCATTGCGTTATTTACGTTGTTAAGCAGATTTTTTTTCGAACTTATGAAGCAATGGATTAGCAATTTGTTTCAAAACGGTTTAGATTCTGATTGAACGTGTGTTACGGAATTAGGGTACTGGTCATCTGCTGGGGTTGCGGGTTTGTCTGAAGGGACACAGGCAACGGAAGGAACACGGGTGGCTTTTAGTTAGTAAAAGTCTGACACACCCTCTCGCTCCGCCCAGAGCGGGAGGAGTCATTTGATAATTTCCCATATTCAAAAAAAAAAAAAAAAAGAATGGCTACTGGTCATACACAAATACGTACAAACGGATTAATACTATCAAAATCATTTCTCTGTTTAGATTGTTAACGATTTATTATTTTGTGTTTAGTAACTAAAAACACAACAAAGCTGCATCTAATAAATAAATCTTTATTGCATTTTTTCAGTTGTGTTTTTTTATGAATCATGTGGGATTCATAAAAAAACACAACTGAAAAAAACATATAATAAAATGGCATATAAAACATACAAAAAAAATCACACCTTTTTTCTTTTGCATATTCAAATTCAAACATTTAGGAGGCTATCTCCAACCACCTCTTATAGGTTTTGGTAGCATACATCCTATTATGTATCTTATTTCATTTTGAAAATTGAATAGATTTAGGGCGAATTTCACCAATGAAACTGCACGCGATCAACCCATCTAAACCGCGTTCAAGAGCTGTCAGTGTCATCATTGCTATCTCAGAGTAATAACTAAAGCATAGAGGGAGCATACAAATTAGAGACAAATTACGATATATCTAAGCTCTTCTCTCTTATGGCGCAGATTATACACTTAAAAGAGACGAATGCATATGGATTCGTATATGCTAAAACTAAATGGACGTTCCGAAATTGTCAAACGGTCATACTTGGTCTCTTATTACACGACCAATTAAAAAAGCACAATAGTTACTTAGTACACGGTTAACCGTATAAAGTATTTGATTTAGTCGTATATTACCTCGTGAATTTCAGTACGTGTGCTGGTTGAGGTGTTGGTCATTATTTTATAAAAAATTATAGATTTATGCACAATTTTCTAAAAAAAAAATAGGTGCAAAGGATAGATCAATAGGCTGTTAACATGGCTTGTTTTGTGTTATCGTGTAAATCACATTCGTAACGGAAAGAAAACAATGAATTTGTAAGCATTTATCGGTGTGTTTTTTTACAGTTTTCATATAAAATCACGCGAAATATTTGGACGTCATCACTAATAACATACATATTAGAATGATAATGATCTCTTCAAACTATCTTTATTACAAATTATGTTGTGATCGCGAATTAATTTTCCAAAAAATAAATCGTTAAATTGTGAGGTTATGTTATGCTAGTGATGGAAATACTTTTTATCGATATGATAATTTATGCCGATAAATTGGAAAAGTTATCGTTTTCTTTTTCAGTATACCTTCAAATGAGAAAGAAAATTGGTGTAAAGTGTTTCCAAGAGCCAGAAATTATTGGACTAAGCATAGCCGAGTATGTTCTAAACATTTTACGAACGACTGCTTTATAAGTAGCGATAAATGGAGAAGGTTTAAACCTGGCGCCATACCATCCCTATTATTGGTAAGTAAAGTCACGTGCGCTTACTTAGTGATCAATTCGCGTTATGTTTTACCTATCACAAAACGTTCACAGTTCTGTGCCCCAAAGCTCCGTGAAAAAAAATGTTTTTCTTGTATCTTCAGTTGTTTTTCTTGCCGGTTTGAGGGGTCGACAAAAATCGCGGGAAAGTCCGAAAGGGATACCGTGGCCCCTGGCAATGTACAGGCAACTGAAGGAACACGGGTGGGTTTTAGTCAGTAAGAGTCTGATACGCCCTCCCGCTCCGCCCAGAGTGGGATAAGTTATTTGCCAATTTCCCACCAAAAAAAAAGGTGTCTACTAAATGGTTTGTATGGGGACTGTGAACGTGTTAACCTTTACCAATTGTTTTACTTTACTATATACTTTACCTAATGTATATTGATATGTATTTTTGGCTATAAATAAAGTATAGTAGATATAACACAAGTAACACAACACACCAAGTTTGGTTTCTTTGTTGTTTTCAGAAATTTTGCATATAATTGTATAGTTGAGCTGAATGGTGCTGATACATGCGTCATGTTCGTGAACGGGCGCCGTCAGTTGGGACTGGCCAACTCTTAGCTGCCATGGCTGATCTAATTTTTTTTAATTATTCGATTAAAAATCGAATAATTTAAACTGCTTTCTTCTCCTCTCTTTATTTTATTGTTTGTCCCCAAATATTAAATAAAAATCCGTTATGATCCGATTGTTTCTATTCCATTACATACATTTTAGGTAAAAAATCTTTTCCACAATAAATTAACCGACTTCCAAAGCAAAACACTAAAAGCAAAAATAGCTTTCGTTTCGAAAGTCGCTATCTTAACCTCTTATTTTTTTGTCGTTTTGTGACACGGAATTCCGAAACGAAAGTTATTTTTGCTTTTTAGTGTGGAAGTCGGTTTATTTTTTGTGCAAAATTTATTATATTTCTCTTTTTAGTTTTAGTACACCATCACTAAAAAATTAGTTAGTTCTATATAAAGTATCTAAAGGATTGACAAAATACCCATACGAACACAGTTTACACATTCGTACTGTCGTTAAGGAGTTCGGTTATATGTTCCATATCTTGAAAACTGCTGAACCGATTTTGATAAAACTTGTACTGTTTCCTAAGTTGAAAGATAAAAATCCAATAAAAAAAGAATGACCATGATCCGATTACGGGTTTCTGAGAAATTCGTGGACAAACATACATAGATACACTTATGAAATTTGGCACACGTGTTTAGAAGCCCACATAGAGTAATATGAATAATGTGCAATTCCAACAATATTAGATACATACTCGTACATATCGAATTGATAACCTTTTTTTTTAAATCGGTATAAAGATAAGTAAGACAGTTCCAACTATTGACATTCCCGTGTCTTTATATATATGAAGTGGCGATCTTTGTCAAAGCGAATCTACAGCTTTATACACATCCAAGAAGCACACGACACAAAAATTAAATATGCGTAATACGTCATAAAAAAGCAGCATTTAATAAAAAAACATTTTGGGCATGGCACCCAAAATATACAATAAGTTGCCAAAAAGTATCATAGACCTACCCAAAATGGACCAATTCAAATTAGATTTGCGCAAATTCCTAGTTGCAAAATGTTACTATTCAATTAATGATTATTTAAATGAAAGATGACTGATTTTATCTGTAATGGCATCACACGCATAATGATTATTGAAATTTTGATTTGACTTTTTATTTTGACATTTCTATATTTAATTTAAAATTTATTCTGTTTAATTAATGTTGCGATTAGTACCTAAGATATAAATTTGCACACCTCATTAGGTTATATTACAATGGGATATTATAAATTGCATATCAAATAAATAATCGCCTATCAATACATACTCATCATTTATATTCTTATTTACATCTAATAACTTACTTCACTACAAATAAACTAAATGTTTAACAAAACTCAAACTGCAGATAATTCGAAATTATACATCAATATAACATTACTTTTTTCCTCATAATGCAATACAGTTAAATTTATTTTTGTACAAAAATACTACATACATAGCATAAATACTGACTGCACAGCAAATTTTCCATATTTCATAGCAAAATAACTATCCCAGTCGCATATTAACCAGTAAGTACAACAAAACCTGTTCATCATATTTGTCTTAATTTTCAAGAAGCCATGCTCGGCAAATTTAATGATTATTATAACAAAAAAATCCTTTTACATTGCATTATTTCTAAAAGCAGAACAAATTAACTGAATAAAAGGTTGGCGGCTTCGCGCGCTTTTTCGTCACGTCGCATATTGGAGAGTTGCTTTGCCCACCCAACAAACCGCCTGGGTCAACGGAAAATGCACCTGCCCCATTTTTTTTAAGAACTATATGTGCAAGCATATCATCGGACTTGCGATCCGACTCAAGTACGTGGCGCCACCTGCAGAAGCTAAAAATGTGCCTATTGGGCAAAAAAGGAAGCGTGGACGCCCCGGGAAAGCAAGACCCGCTTTAATAATTCAATAAATTACAATTTTGTATCTAATTTTATATTTTTTTTGCTGATCTCATTATGTGGTAATTAATAAATAATAAGACGACTGTGACTAATAAAATGCTGTTTTATTTAGAAAAACTGCTGTACATAATATAAAAATAGAAGCTATATTTAAAAGAAAAAGAGTTAACATGTATAATGTGCATTAAGATTATTAGCTGTGCATTGATGAAAAAGCTTTTGCTTTAGGAAAAATCGCTGTACGCTGCGAAAATAAATTGTAGTGTGTTTAGTGATATTTTGAGTTGAATATTTTGCCGTGCAATCAGTAATTTTGATGGGAATTCGGAATCTTATTGCATAGAAAAAGGATATTTTTTGATTTGCGTTTAAATACTACCCTATTACAATGTACATTTTATACCTGTAACACCTTTTTAACATGTAATATGCAAATAAATTATTTGATTTGATTTGATTTCATGCTTCAGAAGGAACGATAAGCTGCGAGCTAATGGTCGTTACTAACATTGCAGCTTGGAAAGCGGTACAAAAACTGACATCAGTGTCTGGTTGATAGATCTTGCAGTTCACACGACAAGAAGAAGAATAGGATTAACATATAAAAGCCTGTTGGAACCAGAGCGTTTTTAAACAAACAGTGTATTCTTTGATTTTATCATCCATGGAATGTATGACATGACACTAACGTACATTCAATTCAATAAGTAAATTTCCTGTCTAAAATAAATTAATATCGATACCTCTGCAAAATACGGCACATCACTACCGGGACAAAAAAAGTGGACAGCCTTGCCATAAGCAACCCTTATAACTATATATCTGTCCTTGTTTTTCACACTGAATTTGTCATAAGTATATATGTTAGTTATTACTCTGAGATTGCTATGGAAATATTGACACTGACAACTCCTAAACGCGTTTCAGATGTGCTGATCGCGTTCTGTTTCATTGGTGAAATTTGCCCTTAATCATGTGTCAGTGACAAACAGGATGACATGACATAATATAAAACGAAATAAATGTAAGTCGAAGCAAAGAGGCCACATATATAACACATCCTATCAGCAAGGTTCAAGCGCAAGGCATTCTCTACCAGTCAAGAAAGGCTGGTGGACATCTCATGCCATCGTACGCGTAGCATGGCCACTATACACGGTGACATTTAAATCACAATTTTGCTAGAACAAACGTTGTTCAGACCATGGTCTAATACTTTACTATAGCATCCAATAAAAAAATATGTCATTGGTTTATGAAAAAACACAAAAAAGACAAAGTTTAAAAAGTCGGGATTATCGTTACTCCCTACAACACAGACACTGCGGCACTTGCGTCTCAAAGTAGTTGCGGCTCACGTACAGGACTGAGCATTCTATAGGAAAATGTACCTACCTCGATAAACGAAATTTAGTAAGCACTTATTTTTGTACTTAATAGAAAAGACCAAAGTTAAAAGTTAACTTCGGTAGGTTTTTTATTACTGATAAGTGGCTACTTTAAAATAGATTTTTATGGCTTGGCGTGGTTTTGGCTATGGTAAACTTGGTAGGTATTTTCTGGCTATGCACCGTACCGACGGCGCGGCGAGGTGTTTGACCTCTAATTTTATCATTTCGTTCTAGGTACGAACTTACGGTAGGTAGGTACTATCAGACATGGCTTTAATTCTTTTCTGTAAGGGTCAGTGGGTCGTCTTAGGGGAGGTATCTAGACGGGTACTTATTGTATTGTATCTAAAAAAATAATACCAGCCGGTTACTGTCCCACTGCAGGGCAAAGGCGTCTTCTCATACAGAAAAGGCACCAGCATTGATCAATTCAATTCAATTTTATTCATGAACAATTCACATTGTGTTTGAAAACATACATTAAAAAAAACACGTTCATAAAAACTATAGAACTAAATGATACAATAAATTATAGAAAAAAAAACCAAACAATAAAATAAAAATTCAGTAACATTACAAATTAAACATTCAATACTATAAAAAATTCAATAACATTGCAAGCTATTACAATAAAAATATTACCCAGTCTCTGAATTAACTAACATTTTTTTTTTTTTAACGTGGGTATGTCATCGTCTATTGAATACAGACATTTCTTCAATAGGAACGCTCTGAGTCTTGACTTAAAAGAGCTGTTATAAATTATGGTTTTTAAGTCCAATCACCACGCTTGCTCAAGACGGGTTGGCGATTTCAGACTTATATTAACCCAGGTTTCCTCACGATGTTTTTCCTTCACAGATGTAAGTAATGTCGAAGATAAACTCAGAAAGTACATATGAATTGAAAAAGTCACATTAGTACTTGCCCGGATTTGAACCCACAACCTCGTACATGGGAGGCGAGGCCTTAACCACTGGGCCATCACGACATTTGTATATAATAATATGTTGTATTGTATTTAACGTGAGATTATTAAGTATTATTGATTTATTGGGATATTACAGGAACAAGCCAAAAACAAAACTTATACCACATCCACAAAACCGGGTTAGCTCCGTGTGCACCAAGATAACATTGACTCTAATTTTCCACATTCGAATTGTTAACAATCATTTTCACAAAAAAAAACGCGCGATGCGTGCCTGTGCCGTAACTTGTACATCGGATGCATACGCGTCGCTCGCTCGAGATTTAGGTAAACTGGCTACCGCCCGGGCGGCTCGGGCGGCCCGCGGCAGTCAACAAAAGAAGAGACTTATTTGAAAACGCCTAGTTTCGTTTGTTTTAATAAAATATTTTATGCTATAGAATGGTAGTAGACCATGGTCTGAACAACGCTTGTTCTAGCAAAACTGTGATTCAAATGTCACCGTGTAGAAACTGGTTTTGTCGACAGAAGAATAGACATAAAGGACAGATGGCGATTGTGAATCTGTCATTTTGTCTATTCTTCTGTCGACAATACCCGTTTCTATTGTGGTCATGCTACGAGTGCTGGTGCATTATATGAAAACGAGAGTTTATAACATCAAGAAAATTTATCGTCTAGTGTGTAGTTAACCCACCGGCTGCACGTGTAAAGTATTTAGCAGTAAGACTTAAAAAGACAAGAAGAGTTGCTAAAACTGCAACTAAATTGCGTACTAACTTGGATACATAATCTTATCGATAGAAGGCAGCATCTTGGACACGTTGATGATGGCTTGGAAGCAATGGACAACGAAGCCCTTGAGGTTTTCCAGGTCTGGGTCAAAGGTGAGGTTGTTGGTGCCGGGGTGTCCGATCACTTTTATGCGCAGGATCGGCGGCTTGATGAACATGTAGTCGCGGTATGGACCCTCGTACCAGTTACCATCCTAGAAACACATAAAATCACGCCTGTATTCCCAGAAAAGTTAGGCAGAGGTTTATAGTCACCCACATTTCGCCAGTTATGAAGTCTCATGTAAATGGGGCGAGCCTATTGCCCTCTACCGGATACTAGACTCCGGGCTTTAAAACTCGAGTTAAGAATCATAAATACAGGGTCACATTCAATTATAAGCGAAACTCCGCACATGTGATGGGTATCGGTGTCTTAAAAGGAAAAAGAAAGAAAAAGTCTCTTTTGGGTCTACGATCGTAGGTAGACCAGTTAGTTGAAATATCTGAAGGCCAATTCACGTACTTAAAAAACGTTCACATTCAAGTCGCAATCGTCAAACTTGACAAAAATGTTGGTAAATAGATTGTATTTTTGACAGATTGCGAATGAGATGCGAATGTGAATGTTCTTAAAATTACGGAATTGCATAAAAATAAATATTTTTTCAAACAGAGGGTGTTTGAAAAAATATTTATTTTTATGTATACTTCACAGACATAACCAGTATCGATATCAAAACAAGCCACATCAATAACAAAATTCTGCTCTATTAAAAAGCAAGAAACTGATCATGTTTCAGACTATGTAGAAGTGACATATGGCGTACCATAGGGCAGTATTTTAGGGGCCATATTATTCTTAATGTACATTAATGATTTTCCGATAACCGTGGACTTTCCAATGATTCTTTTTGCAGATGACAGTATGCATCTTTGGAAAATTACATTAACACCAGATTAGTACGCATTGTTGATTGGTTAAGAACAGACAACCTTCTGATTAATTTACAGAAAACTAATTTCATGATCTTCAGAAACAGGACTAATCCACCAACAGACTTAAACATAAATGATGCTGGAACAAAAATTAATGAAGTTGATGTAACGAAATTCTTGGGTTTGAACGTAGATTGTAATTTAAATTGGAAATCACATGTGGAAACTGTCTGCTTAAAATTAAATAGCTATTCCTATTTTATGTTGTACATGCTCACAAAAATTGTAAATTTATCAACTGCCATGACAGCCTACCATGCATATGTGGTATCCACACTTAGATATGGTGTAATTTTCTGGGGTAACTCGATAGAATGGAAGTCTGTTTTTAAAGCCCAAAAAAAGATCATACGGGCAATGTGTAGACTTAAGACCACGGATAACTGTGAATCATAATTAGAATTAAGGGAAGTGATTTACCGTCCACAGGCTTAATATTATTACCTTACTTCTTTTTCAGATCACATTACATCACATCTTTATTTCACTGAGAAAGTTTTTATTAACAACTGTGCTTCTCCTTCTAGTAATTTAGAAGAGATAACTCAATTTCAGTACACCGTCTATTTGAATTGTCTGGTGAAATATTACAGACTTTATGAGCAAACGGACAGATCCGTTTTAAGTTCTTCACGACCAGGTTTTACGAGTAATATCATAGGCTACAGGTTATTCTGCAAAATATCTAGAGTAGCCTTACATATTAGTCAAAACAATCACTTACAAAATAATAATTGAGACGTTCAGCGAAATGGGTAACGCTTCTCTCGACGAGGTCTCGAACTTGGTTCGACATCAGTGCCCGGATACACCTGTAAATTCGGCTTTTGTTACTTATGGTAAAATTCAAGGGGTCAGATTGAAACAGCATTTAAATGATGCGAGCTGAACAGGAAAGTTTTGTGGGCAGTGCAATGATATAGTGTCAGTGGTGGCGGACTGGATTCCCACTCGTAATCAGTCTATAATGTTCCTACTACTCACACAGGCCTCCTCTCAGGTAGTGGGCCGCAATCCCACGCGGGACCAGTGCATGTTGGTAAATTCAAATTCAAAAGTCATCTATTCAAAATAGGCTGAGAATCAGCACTTTTCAAACGTTAAAATTACTAAAGGTAGGCCCCCCTAAAACGCCCACCCTCCACCACCTAGTGCTTAGCTGGGAAGAAGAAGTGGCGCAACAAACTGTCCAGCAGCACAGCTGTCTGTTCAGTTAGAAAAACTTGATTCTATACAATAATAGTTATGCAAAATAATGTACATTATGCAACATAAAACATTAAATTAAAACCTAATAGTTGATGTAGTCTATGAAATGAAACTTCAAATTATAGTTATGGAACCGATAAACGGCACACATTGGTCAATTAAGTTAACCTACGTTTAAACGGAGTTTATCTTACATTGCGGTGTTCGGAAACGCACTTTCACGAGTTATCGAACCAATAGCGCTAACGAATAGATAAACCACCGTTAAAAGTGACTCAGAAACCGGGCATAAGAAAGGATTTTTGAACATTCAACTCCTAAAGAGCTTAAATAATGAAAGTTTGTCAATTTTGTCTATGCGAATTCCCATCAAATCATATCATCATATTTACAAGCCGCGTGTCCCGACTTTTAAATAAATATACAACAAAAACACCTATGCATTTTGTCAACAAATGGCGCACCCAGAACCCAGGTGCAACAAAAAAACACTTGAAGCGTTTGACTTACCTAAAGAAAGTCTCCACTTTGAAGGTGGACTCGCTCTTCTTCCTGGCCACATAGATGGACCAGTGATGCCTCATCTTGATCATCGTGTCTGCCACGTCGATCAACCAGTTCTCCTCGAGTTCTTTCTTGGTGCCCGTGGACAGTTTGGTCACGTTGTCAAAGAAATCGGTCGTGTACTGTGGGAAGGGGATCTCAGCTTGCATTTTTTCCATGTCCACTATGTACATGTTTTGGTATCTAAAAGAAAGAAAAACCGTTTCATTCCCACATTTGTTTTTTTTTGTGGTTTTTAGCATACATATACCATGGTTTTTAGTATGTTTAAAACTATAGTTTCTGCCGACTGTGTTTAGTTCTTTATGAGCATAAAATGTCTTTACAGAATTCCAATTACAGACATTTTGTTTCATCGTAAATAAATATCATCATTATTTCAGTCGCAAGACGTCCATTTTTGGACAGAGCCTAAGGTCTCGTCTCTCATGCACGAGGTTGTGGGTTCAAAATGTTCAAATCCGGACAAGTACCAATGTGATGTGTACTACAGTATTTTTATCTCACGAAGCGACGCGCGTTTTACCTTTGGTTACTTAGTATACAAACATGCTGTGAATGTACGAGTATGTGTAAGCACAGGAGCTCTCGGTACCGTTCGAGACAATGGCGAAGTCGGAAGAGTCTGCGTATGCGCGCGCGCGTGTGTGGGTGTGTGTACGTGAGTTATATGCTGACGCTACTCATCTTCATGCAGTGATTCACAGCGTGTTTGTACACTTGGTTACCACAAGTAAAGAGCGCGACACGTCGTGAGATAAAAATATTAGAACTGAGGTGATAAACTCAGCAAGGTCAGTCCGCTGAATTACCTGACCCCTCTTACAAAGATGAAGAGGGGAAAAGAGGTCAGGCTATGCTGAGCACTGACGGTACTTATAAAATGATGAACTAGTTTATTACTGATATGCTTTCTTTGTATGAGAAGAGGACTTTGCCCTGCTGTGGGCTGGTATTATTATCTCGTTTTACATTAGGGCCTTTGTACGTTGTTTTTCTTGCCGTGAAAAACTACGGTTTATTCCCCGTGTGTAAGCACGGTCGACAGTGTTGTATGGATCACTATGGAAGCTTCTTGACAGACACATTTTATCTACGCAGCGGTTAATACGCCGCATCGTAAAGAAAACGTGCCGTGTATGTTATAGCACCTTCCAAGCCGAAAAATACAAATGATTGCAACCTCTCCTGCCACATCCTCCTGAGCTCCAACAGCACGGGGTTGCCGAGGTAGTAGCGGTAGAACAGTCTTTCTTTGGCCTTCAAGAAGGGCGCGTGCCACGGTACAGGCGCCCGCACCACGTGCGCCGGCCACAGCGGCGGGATGAACGTGATGTGCAGGCGCTTCTGTTCAGCGGGGTCCTGGATGATGTACATTAGGACGCATCTGGGGAGACCAAACCATCAGTGTTAGGTCCTATGCAACTATATGTTACAGTAGGACTAGCAGTTCGAACATTAATTCATTAATTTGAACGATTTTTTTATAAAAAATACTAGTTCGAACATAATCATTTATTTGGTTTAAAGACAGACGTTTTAAAAAGCCTTTTTTTTTGCAACGAGTATCTTTAACGCGGCTTGTTGTAGGAGTAAACAGAAATCGTAACGTAACGAAAAAAATGGGGTGTGGCTGTGTCGTTTCCTATCTATCAAACAGGCAGCAAAAAGTAAACGTTAACGGAGCGACGTCCTCGGGGTCTCTAGTTAAAATGGGCGTGCCTCAAGGTTCAATTCTTGGCCCTTTCTTATTTCTTGTTTATATAAATGACCCTCCTTACATGATGGTTAACTTATCAGATATAATTCTATTTGCTGTCGACACTTCTCTTATTTTTAAAACAGATAGAAAAGATACTGATGTCTTACATGCCAACTATAGTCTGACAGTTCTTTCGAAATGGTTCGCAGCTAATAATCTTTTACTTAATGGGATCAAAACTAAATGTATTAGGTTCTCATTACCAAATGTACCTCAAGTGGGTCTAAATCTAAAACTTGATGGTAAAATACTATATGCAATAACGGTAACTATTATTTTTAGGAATTACTTTAGATTCGAAATTGCAATGGGGCGGCGCCCACATTTGAACTCTTTCAGGTAGATTAAGCTCAGCTGCATATGCAGTAAGAAAAATAAGGCAGTTGACTGATATAGCCACAGCTAGGTTAGTATACTTTGCTTATTTCCACAGTATTATGTCTTATGGCGTTCTGCTGTGGGGATCGGCAGCTGACGTAGAATTACTTACGCATGAAAAGTAATACCTAAAGGTATTACTTTTCATGCGTAAGTAATTCTTTGTTAAGTAATTGCTTTGTTTGAATTTTTGGAGCACAAAAAGGCATTTCCTGAAGGCACATCTTTGTACAGCTCTATGTATTAAAAACGAGAAAGTTACTCCGATGTGTCACGAACTATGACGAATGAGGAAATGATGTTCGAAATGAGCGACTTTACTCAAATTTAGGAGTGACACTTTTCGTGCGACGTAAGTATGGTGAGGGCGAATCCTTGATTTACATCAATGGATACAACAGAATAGCTGTGAAAAGTGGGCTGTGGATAGTTGATTTTGACAATCTGCACTCTCTGCCTATGGGATGCTCCTATGGGATTATGGGCGTAAGTATATGTATGTTTGTGCGTATTAATATCGTCGGGTATACCCAAATCGAAGATATATTAAAGAAACAAACATCAGTCCTGATGAAAAACAAATAGCAATATCACATATTAAGCCATCGAATCTTATAGTAAAATATTTTCTAAATTAATTCAATAAATATAACTTAAATTCTGAGCTACAATCTCTGTTCGTTCTGGGTTTTTTTCCATACTTGATGAACATTCTCTTTTAAGAAGTTATATTTTTAAATAGCAGACATTGTCACAGCTGAAAAAAACAAGCAATTGAGTTTTAAATTTATTTTTGAACTAACTGTGCCCCGTCGTTTCACCCGCATAAGTCTCGATCCCGTAAAAATATCGGGATGAAAAATGTCCTCACCCAGGTCATGATCTACCCATTTGCCAAATTTCATCCATATCCGTTCAGCCGTTTTAGCGTGAGAGCGTAACAAACAAATGAACTCACTTTCGCATTTATAATATTAGTTCGGATGTTATATGTTCTTGTAAATAAATTTCAGGATTATCTACAGAACTTGTCACCCATATAGATCTCAATTTCTTATGCTTATGCGGGTGAACAGCGAAAGGAACTTTGTTTCAAACTGGTGTCCCACGACGACAACTGACTTTTTTTCTAAACCTAGATGTGTCATTTCGATCGTCTGGTGGTTGCAAACACGTCTGCCGAGTGTGAGGTCAGGAACAGTGTTATTAAGTCATCCTATTAGAAAATTCATATCACCATGGCAGGTCAGTGCCCCGCATTAACTGACCCCACCTACAAATAGGAAGACGGAAAGACGCGTCAGGAAATGCTGGGCAGTCTGTTAAAGATAAATGTATAAAGAAGCACCTCTTCATAGCCATCACGAAGAACTCCCTGATGTCAGCCTCACTCTGGCGCACGTTGGCCTGCCACGTCAGGATGAGCATGCGCTTCTTGATGTGCGCTGTTTGCTTGTCTACGGCCAGCCGAGCGCGCTTGTAGAGGTCTACAGGGAAATCTGGGAGCTGCTTGCCTGATAATGACTGGTAAAAAAAAAAATGTAAATTTCCTTTATGTGTGAGGGGAAGATCAAAAGGCCACAATACTTCAGAACAATATCAGTAGACTTCGTAAGTGCATTACCACTTTTGACATTATCACCACCATTCTCTTGTCCTTAAATATCCCAATTTATTTGGCGTTGAAGCCACATGATGTCTTCCTAAGAGCGTTTATTCTGAAGGTGAGCAACGTCGCAAATAGATGTCAAATATGTCACTGTTTTGATTAATTTAGCAATATTACTGTGTGATAATAAAAAATGTGGCTAACTAGCGAACCAGAATATTGATTATGAAATGCAATAATTAATATCGTAACACCGAATGTTTTGTTTTAGATGTAAAAAAACTATTTGGAAACTTTCCAAATGCGTTTTTTACACCTAAAATGGGTACAACATCAAATTAAATGTTATAATTGCAATTCATTATTAATATTCTAGTTCGCTATTAGCCACATTTCTTATTTATATTCAGTAATATTGCTATAAGAATCATACTTGTGATAAAGCAATTACGAGGTCGACTATGCAAATTACAGTTTTACCACTAAAACCATTTTTTTCTGACAACCATCAGAATATACTTCGAATAAGTTGTCATATAAAGCCACCATGGCGTGAAGGTATAAGAATATTCTTGAACTTTAGATGCGCGACAAATACATTTTTGTTATGGGCGCGAATCATATTTTGTTTAAGAAACAATCTCACACTGACCTGCAAATTGCAAAAAAACGTAAGCAAATTTGAATAAACTAAAACAATACCTAATCCATAAATGCTATTATAATATTAATGAATATGTTAATGAAAAATTTAATCTATAATTAAAAATAAATACCAAAAATCTATATCTATAAAAATCAATGCCACTTTTCGTTGTAATTTTATAACTCAAGAACGGCTGGGCCGATTTAGCTGATTTTGGTTTTGAAATGTTTGTCATAGTCCAGGTGTAGCGTTGTGAGGGAACTTAGGTGCAAGTAGTCGAGTGATAAAATATCAAAATTAGTAAGTTCCTAGTCACATCACTAAATACGGGGAACAACACTATCCTTCCGGAGACGCTCGGTCATTTCGTTTCCGCTGGCAAGGACGACAACAGTTGTTCCCTGACCCTCAGAATCCTATGTGCCCCGACCTAGGGTGAGTTCCACATTAGCTTGGTAATTATACCTGATCCTCTGCGCTGGATAATGTATATTGATTTTATAACCTATGAAGTATCTAATTCCGTGTGTCAATGTCGGACACGCGGCTACGATTCATCCAGCGCACTGGAGATTGTAATATGTATGTATTGCTACTGCATCAAGATGGTGTAGTGCCTCACTGTGTTATTCTAAGTAATTACTGAACCATCATACTTTGTGTTTATGCACGCGTGTTCACATACCTAACCTAAGATAGCATCTGCTTATGTGCCACGCTATGCCCATACTCTCTCTGCCTGTAAACCGCTGCGATGTGCTGAGCTTTCACCTACCCTACTCCCCATACCGTTCCTTGGTCGCTGAATGGGGAAGAAGCTGGCACATCGCATGCGGCCTGCCGCTATCCGCACCGCATCTAACATGCGCTCTCTAACGCGCCTTCCAGGGTTCTCCGTACGGGCTGAGGGCAGGACCCCCTTACTTGATCCTGCACCCTACCTACGCACGCTAACAATGGCCTGCCCTACCTGCGGCCTACCGCCGCAAGCTACCTGCGGCCTACCACCGCGTGCTACCGACGACACTACCTGTCGGTCTTAGGAAGGCCGTCCAGCCTACCACTAAGCCTGTGCTGACAGGCCTCCACGTCTGCCACGTGCTACCAAGGACGGTACCCTTCCTATACTAAGTGTGCGAGTGCTCAAGACTCAGTGTGTAGGACCTTACCCACGACTTAGCCGTGTTACTTAATCTCTAACTACCTATCTACCAATATATATATGTTTACCTATATTGCTGTTTTAATTATTCTACTTCTACCTATCTATCCGTTAACGGCCTGCGCAGCCTACCCTGCGCAGCCCTAGCCGTTACACAGGGAAGGTTTAAACGGTGAGAAAATTAGGGTAGGTAGGGTAAGTAGGGTAGGTAGGGTAGGTAGGGTAAGTAGGGTAGGTAGGGTTTAGTGCTACCCGTACGAAGTCGGGGCGGGTAAAGCTAGGAATAAATAAATTAAAGTGGAAGTGAGTAGTGGAAAAACATCTATACGAGGGGTGTTCAATAAATAGTGAGAATGAGTAAGACGCAATTATCTTTTATTATATGTTATTTTATTTTTCGACGTAGTCACCTTTCAGGATTAAACACTTTGTATATCTTTTCTGTAATCATAAAATTCCCTTTCTAAAAAAATCTTCTTCCTGATCCCTTAAAAAATCATTTACGGCGGCGACTACTCCGTCATCATCTTCGAATTTCTGGCCCCTGAGATGTTCCTTTAAGCGCGGAAATAGGTAGAAATCACTAGGAGCAAGGTCCGGTGAATATGGAGGATGTTCCATCAATTCGAAGCCAGCTTCTTGAATGGCAGCCATCGCAACTCTGGACTTGTGCGCAGGGGCGTTATCTTGGTGAAACAAAACAACTTTAGCGAGTTTGCCACGCCGTTTCTTGCGTATTTCCTCACGCAACTTTGTTTCTTGTCCTGCGTACATAGTCCCCGTAATATGGCTCCATGATTAAGATATTTGATCATTACCACCTCTTGGCTGTCCCAGAAAAGAGAGCCCATGATCTTTACGGCGGATGGAATCGCCTTAAATTTCTTTGGAGTTGGAGATGACGGTCGCTTCCAAGTCATGGACTGTTGTTTCGTTTCCGGGTCATAATGGTGAAGCCATGTTTCGTCCATAGTTATGAATCGAGCCAAAAATCAGTCAGGATCTTGTTGTAATAAATCCAAACAGCTTTGTGAAATTCTCAGTTGAGTTTGTTTCTGCGCGGCAGAAAGCATTCTGGGCACCCAGCGCGCTGACACTTTTTTCATACCCAAATGGTCGTTTATAATATTATGGACACTTCCTATCGAAATCTTTACTTCTTCAGCTATAAAACGAACAGTAAGACGACGATCCGCCAAGACAATATTTTCAACTTTTTTAATCATTTGTTCAGTCACTGCCGATATGGGGCGTCCCGTTCGTGGGTCGTCGTTAGTGAAAGTTCTTCCTCGCTTGAACTCAGCACACCAATGCGCAACCGTAGAATATGGAGGAGCATGAACCCCTAATGTTGCTCTCAATTCTTGATTTACCTGCTCCGTAGTAAAATTTTTCAAGCAGAGATATTTTATTACCGCGCGAACTTCAATTTTATCCATTTTTAAGAACACGTTCCGAAACGACGCAAACAATAGACTTCTACTTTTAAAAAACAAAAGAGAATTAATTGCTTTTTTTATTATCATCTTAACTAATGTCTGGGCTATACCTGCCAGTATTTATTTTTTTTCTTTCCAAGGAGAATGTATCGCATTCTCACTATTTATTGAACACCCCTCGTATTTCACTTTTTTCAAATAATAATATAATATTAGCCCTCTTTCTCTATCCTATCTTGCTGTGCCCGACAGGGTCCACAATGATCTAAAATTATGTATATTTTATAATGTACCTACCAACTATGTTAACATTATGGAATGCAAATAAATATATTGAGTATTGAATTTCGCGGGCTAACACTACGTATCGACCATGGTCTAATAAAACAAGGTCTGGCATTCCGGTACTAACACATGCTTTCGCCACTATCCAGTTGCCACTTTATTGCAACAAAACACGATTATGGAAAGATTTTCAGCCACCATTCTGTTAAGAAATATGTACAAAGAATTTAAATTGTCGTTTCGTGTGTCTAATCAAACGAAACAATTCAATTTAAACCAACGTAATTGTTCATTAAAACTTCATTGTTTTATCGGATTTGCACAGGTAATAAAGGTGGTTGGGGAGTTATTATTACAAACTTCTGGTAACACAGATGTGATGACGTAGACTTGTGTTACCCACGTGACCACTGTGTTTCGGAATGCCATACCTGGCGAACTATATTATTATACCATGGTATCGACCTTAAACTAAAAGTTCTACTTTGTGGAAGTGGAAGAGACTCTTTGTTTATTTTCAAATGATTGTCTTCATGCAATGGCACATTCCGTTTTACCCATTACGATAAGTAAATTTTAAGGATATACGCAAAAATCAAATAAATCATGACTTTTTTTTTAACTTAACATTACACCTTGTTTCGCCGAAAGGTTGTGCAGAGGCGTACATAATAGCTTTTTAGCTATAGGTATTTTAAATTATTTAATTCAAAAAAATCATGTATGTTCATGAAAATAAAGTTTTCCATCCAACCCTTTCCATGATATTGATAAGCTAAAACTCACAACACTCAGGTAATAGTCAATCAGTTTCAAGGTTTCCGGGGCGATGAATCTGTAATGCTCCTCCTCAGTGACCGCCAGCATCTCTTCCTTCTGCTGGTCCGGGTCTCGCGGCAGCTCGAATTCTAACTTCGCTAAATGCCTAGGAAACAACAACAAAAAAAATATTAAGACACAAACATCTGTGTAGCACTGGCTCTTGTACTAGGAGTTCCTGTACCACATGAGGCAGTCCTCTCAATTTACAGAGCCTCTCGAACTCTAACTTCGCTAAACGCGAAGTTAACACTAGTTCAAGTTTCTGGGATACTAGTTTAAAGTTTTGATATGATCGTTACTTTTTAAACTCCTCCTGTGCCGCTAGTTCTGCCGCTTCCTTCTCTAGTCTTCTTTTCTGGACTCTTCTCTTTTTAGCTTCTGCTTCGGCAGCTTTTTTCCTATCGTATTCACCGGTAACTAAATCTTCCAGCCTAACCAAACCTGTAAACGAAATAATTTAAAGTTACAATTAGCGTTGTGTGATGCCTCACCAATCAATCTGCCTAGCCTTTTCCCAACTATGTTGGGGTCGGCTTCCAGTCTAACCGAATGCAGCTGAATACCAGTATTTTACATGGAGCGACTGCCTATCTGACCTCCACAACCCAGTAACTAAGTAATACGATACCCCTTGGTAAGACTGGTGTCAGACTTTCGGGGTTCTGACGACTCGTAATGACTGTCAAAGATCCACGAATGACAGCCGGGACCAACGGCTTAGCGTGCTTTCCGAGGCACGGAGGATTCTCGGTATGTAAAGATGGTCACCCATCCACTGACCAACCCCGGCAAGCGTAGCTTAACCTGATGGATCGAACAGTGCGGCTGTTGTTACTTAGCCACGAGCTCCTCTTTCTGATGTCTCCTCTCTCTTTGTGATGCCTCACCACTAAACAATAATAAATACAATAAATTATAAAATGTATCTCTTACTCTTAATTCTCCTTGCTCACCACAGGTGGAACTTAACAAGTGCGCCTCACCTTTCTGAAGCTTCTGCGATTTCTTCTCGTCTTCAATCGCCTTCAGCCGCTCTTTCTCTCTCTCCACCCAGGACTTGAGCGGAGGGAACTGCATCTCCCCTTCAGGACTCAGAGGTCCATACAACTTGGGAGGAATTCTCTTCTTAGGGGGCATGTTGACCAGACGCATTGTTTTAGCAGTGGCCGTGTAGCAGTTGCCTGGGAATGGAGAAGTCTGATGTATTTTGATGCAAAGGATGGAAGCTAGTGGATTGTAAGTAAACCGTAGCTGAGTATTGTAAGCGTTTTGTAAATAAGACGAATTAATATGACGTGTTAGCATAATAGCATAATCAGCCTATTGTTGTCACTACTGGGACACCGCCCTCCTCTCTTCGAGAAGGAGTGGGATGTAATCTACCACGCGGGCCCAGTGCGAGTTGGAAGATGTCACATATTGTCATGGAATTTTTGTGTTTTACTTCACCGTTTTGAGAGCAGTGGTGATGAAATTATTTACAACAAAGTAAAGCGCCTGTCTGGGTTTGAAGCCACGACATACAACTCGTAAGCCGGTGCCATTGCCACTGGGCCACCACTGCTTCATGTGACGTGACGTAACTTTAATTTAAGACCTTCAAATTTCTAGGATACTGTTGTATTAACGTGTAGTTGACATCGTAATTGTTTTATCACCCTAAGTTTTAATGTCCCTTGCGCGTCATAAAACGTTAGATTTATGACGCGCAATTTAGATAGTTTCAACACTTTCAACCAAAACAAGCCACAAAGCTTACCGTATTACCACAAAACCGTCATTTATCTGTTAACTAAGCTAAATATAAATATATAGGTACGGTATTGTGACAGTAAGGTTAAGTAAATTTTATTTCCGAGGTAAACCCTGCGCAAATGGGTACAAGTACTTTCTATAAAAGGTGTAATCCTGCTCCATACATTCACAATGGCATAACTTGACAAAAGGGAGAGAACAGCTTATTTTTTCCGCTATTTCGTTTTTGTTGCCATAGTGAAACTTATTCATAATGATGAGTGCAATGTCCCCTTAAGAGGTCTAGTTCAGTTATTTTAATTACACCTTGTAACACTTACCAATGGAGTCTGAAGGCCTGACATGATTGTAGGAATCGCGATGTGGAACTCCCTTCGTCCAGGACTTGGCCTGCATTAGCGGTAATAATTCACTGCAACCATGTTCTCCTTCGCCTGAAATTCAACCATAATATGTACTTACTAAAAACCACCCCGGTGTTCCAACTCACACCTACGCCGGGGGTCGCGGGAACTTGAAACCTAACCTAACTACCTATCTACAGATATAGATTTTCAAAATAAACGACCCCAAAAACTTCAAAAATGATACCCATATTAATTATTCACATTTATTACCCCTATCACATCTATTTTACAACCCTCCTTAAAATAGATGTCATTTCCGAAATCAACGACCCAAAATTCCTGGAAAATGATACCCATATCGATTTTTTACATTTTTATCCCTCCTTTTTCACCCCCTGAGGGTAGTTTTTTAGAAAGCAGGAAACATACCTATTCATTTATTTAGTTTTTTGAGAACTTAGACAATGTATGGGAAAAGCCATGAAAACGACATCAATGTTGATTTTTAAACATTTCGACCCCTTTCCGCCCCATTAAGGGATGATAATTTTTTACTTCTAACATTTCGGATTTAAAAATAGATATCATTTTTTTAATAAACGACCCAGAAACCTCGGAAATGATACCAATATCGATACTCGTCATTTTTTATCCCTCCCACCCCTTTTCATCCCCCTGTTAATAAAAAGTATCCTATCCTTTATCTCAGTATCTCACCTATCTAATTGAAAATTTTCATCCAAATCCAGTCATCAGTTTTTAATTTCCCATACAAACTTTCAACCCCCTTTTCACCCCTTTAGAGGGTGTGATCCTATGTTAGACTCCTGGTTCTAAGCTACCTCTCCACCAATTTTCAGCTAAATCGGTTCAGCCGTTCTTGAGTTATAAATAGTGTAACTAACACGACTTTCTTTTATATATTTAGATTAACAAGAGTCAAAATATTTATCCATTACATAAACATAGTAGTAAGCAAAAAGTGACGGAATACTTGAAAACCCTTTGCTATGATGACACAGAGAAACTGCTCCACACAATTAAATAAATACCATTTCCCTTCCACATCTTTGTTACGAATTTCGATATTGTATGCTCTTATGGCTCCATAATTCCAATTTCCAATGTTCACACAGATCTTGTATCAAAATAATTACTATTCACCTTCATATTCACCACAATTCACCTTCACGGTCACCACCATTCACCCACATTTCACCACAATTCACCTACACTTCACCACAATTCACATACACATTCACCACCATTCACCATACACCCTTTGACAGCTTTTTTTGTTACTTTAATTTTTCTTTTCCTTTTGTTTAGTAGAAATACATGTTACCTGCTTGTTAATTTGTATGAGGCCACTAAGTGAGGCCTGGTGACCTGTAACACATGTTTTCCTAAACCTACATCAGGCACCAGCTCTCACTATGTGAATTCATATTCATCAAAACTGTTAAGTGCTTCAAAACTATTGTGAGAGAAAATAAATATATTTTATTTATTTATTTACTGGCGAACAAAAATAATTGGTTTGAATACAGACATAAGTTATGAGTTATGACAAACTGCTTAAAGGATCAGCACAAAACAAAGAGAAGTGCAAAGAAATGATTCTTAGTGTAATTTTTTAGAAAGCAGGAAACATACACCTATTCATTTATTTAGTTTTTTGAGAACTTAGACAATGTATGGGAAAAACCATTAAAACGACATCAATGTTGATTTTTAGACATTTCGACCCCTTTCCGCCCCATTAAGGGATGATAATATTTTACTTCTAACATTTTGGATTTAAAAATAGATATCAGTTTTAAATAAACGACCAAAAAACCTCGGAAATGATACCAATATCGATACTCGTCATTTTTTATCTCTATCCCACCCCTTTTCATCCCCCTGTTAATAAAAAGTATCCTATCCTTTATCTCAGTATCTCACCTATCTATTTGAAAATTTTCATCCAAATCCAGTCATCAGTTTTTAATTTCCCTTACAAACTTTTACCCCTTTAGAGTGTGGTTTCCGGGATAAAAAGTATCCTATGTTAGACTCCTGGTTCTAAGCTACCTCTCCATAAATTTTCAGCTAAATCGGTTCAGCCGTTCTTGAGTTATAAATAGTGTAACTAACACGACCTTCTTTTATACATAGATTATCCTGAACGCGTTTATTTAGTTCCACATTTTAGCAACAGATGTCACTGTGCATTTACGTCACGTTTCTGAATCGCGGTGTCAATATTCTCCGCCGTTTGGTTGGGTGTGTTGGATCGAGCTAATAGAGTATCTCTGGTTTCCCTTCAAAACGTATAAATCTTTCGCCTTTTACTAAAGATTTCCGTGGAGGGGAACACTCAAATGAGTCTTAAGCATTTTTGAAATACTCTGCTTCGGCGGAGTTTATAATTCCTACACTTTAAAGTAATGTAATACATTGCTTTGTCCGTATTTCAGAAGTCAAAACCAACTCAAGCTTTGACCTCCGTGTCAAACTAGTTTTCAGTATTAATTTTAAACATAAGGATTATGATAGATGGATGTGATTCTATTGATCCATGTAATAACTCTATTATAAAACACATAACGCCTTGTTACAAAATGCTAGCAAAGAAACGCAGGGTCGTAAATACTGTAATGGATCGTTGATCACATAATGTATGTGATCATACATTTCATAACAACAATGCAGATTGCTAGCTTCACAATGATGATCAATGAGTGAATGCTATTGCTGCTGAATTCATCTTCATCATTCAGTTTACATAAACAGAAAACGTTTTTTACGTTTAGTAAACCATGTAAGGGTAGGCCAGGGTGTGTACACCCATATTTGACAAGTTATGTTGTACTCCCACGTTAAGGATGCGAAACTTAAGTAAATAGGTATAATACAAGGTGTTCTACTGATGTCCCATAAGAGCCTGTGCACACGGGCGGCGTTGTTACGCCGCAGGGGTGCCGCGCCGCAAAGATTTCGCCGCACTGGCGGTCAAACAAACAACTGAGCGGTGCCGCTCCGGCGTTGCAACGCATACACCCCTACCCGCCTCGTCTCGCGGGATGCAAGTCCGGTGTACATGCGGTGCGGCATAATGGTGTTTTACATAAATAACCGTAACTTTGTCGAATTATTTTGTATCAAAAATTTAAAAAAAACATTGAAAAACAATTTATATGGCCAGTTGACTCTTTGACATGGCCTCATTAATACCCTAGAGTTATAGGATATCAAAAGTATCACGTTGTATAGAGTCTGGACTTGTGCCCAGTTCACTTCACGCAATGTAGTTCAAAACCGGTATAAAGCAAAATATTTTTAGTTCAAACACTCGTTAATAGATGTCACTGTGCGCTTGCTTAGCACGACTGAATCGCGGTGTTAAGATTCTCCGCCATTTGCTTGGGTCGCTTGGATCCAGCGTATACAGTATCTCTGGTTTCCCTTCAAAACGTATAAATCTTTCGCCTTTTACTAAAGATTTCCGTGGAGGGGAACACTCAAATGAGTCTTAAGCATTTTTGAAATACTTTGCTTCGGCAGAGTATAATGAGTATAATACATGGATGGAATAATAATCTTATAATGGCATGGTTTGTATTACAGAACGAAGCTGAAACTCTCCGTGACAAGAGTTTATTTTTACAGCGAAAACTGGCCAACAGTAAGAAAAGTTACCTACGCTAGAAGATTCAACATGTTGGAAAAAGGCCTCTGATTGAACTTAGCACAGCTCGATCAGAACAGGCGATCGAGCTGCCTGACTCGTTTCCACTCTACCTATCCCTTGGGAAATACAGGCGTGATATTATGATGTGTGTATCATATTCAACTACAACAATAACTAACCTTCCGGGTACATATTCATAGCAGCCTTCACAAGCACGCTATCGTGGTCCATTTCATGGTCGTAACCGGCGCGTGGCACCCACGGCAGGGTACGGCCGGTGACATCCGGCGCGATGAACCGGGACGGACACGGTTTGGCATCCGGCGGAGGTGCCCGACGCTTCTTCTTGCGGCTACTTTCACCGCTCGCCATTGTATTCTGGGAATAAGTGTGGATAAAGGTTTTGATGACATAGCAGATGCAATTAAAAGTACATTTGCCACTCATACCGGTGTTTTACTTAAAAAGATAGGATAGGAATACAGTATTCCTCAAATATCAACATGATATGAATTTCAGTGGAATGAGTGTGTGGACGTCCATCCAATTTTACTAATGGGTATCATGTAACCCAGTAAATCTTGTCCACTCTGAAATGACGCGCCGCACTAGCTAATCGCTAAGAACAGGTTATGCGTGGACAGTTTCTGTTGTTTAAATCATATATTTTTTTGTTTTTGTAATTTATATTTGATTTCTAGTTTATTTATTTAGTTATAAGTATACAATGTATTAGGTATGTTGAAACTGTTTTGTACTCGCCGTCACTAGTCCCTACATCCTTTATGTAGGGACTAGTGACGGCGAGTTCATCAGAAAACCAGCGTCAGACAGCATCTGTCTGGCATTAATGCTGAAATGAACCTTTTTGGCGCAGCCGTGAGGCACACACTACTCCTATTATTGTAATTTTTTTTTTTTTTTTGTGTTTCACTAACTGTGTCGAAATAAACATTATTCTTTCTTTCTTTCTTTCACTACCGCATTTACGCACACGGTAATGCGGATTTCTATGGGTAATGCGGTAGTGGGGCGCGTCATTTCAGAGTGGACAAACTATAACCACAAATGAATACAGATGGGTCACTCCGCAATTTTATGTATGAAGCTACAAGTAGGTACGCGGCGGGCTCGACTTGTCGAATTCAGTGGGCGTAACGTAGTCAGAAGATATAAGAGTTACGCGATAGAAAGAGAGGCAACTTCTAGGTGAATATAACTGTAGGTGATTAACGCTGTGCGACCCGAATTGCACTTTATTGTGTCGTGGCAAGAGTCGCTTTTTATTTAAATGATTTTGCGGAGTGACCCATCTGTACTAATCTGGGATTTAGAGGTCAGATAGACGGTCACTCCATGTAAAATACCGGTATTCAGCTGCATCCGGTTAGATTGAAAGCCGACCCCGAATGAATGTCATTGACTCTGGCAGGGCCACCATCAGGGATTTTAATTTTGATTACACAAAAAAATTGTCGTTAATTAGTCGAAATTTGTCGCCAAATAATAGAATTTGTCGGTCACTGGTTCAAAAGATATAAGAATTTATAGGTGACCGATCTGAAGAGAGTCCCCAGCAGGGCCACATTTATATCTCAAAAGGTTGCAGAAATTAACCTACGAGGAGACGGAACAACTAATTTACTTACCACTCTAAGATTACGGCTAAGAGCACAGAAAAAATCAAAGTTACATTCACTACATTGCTCACCTAAAAACTCAGACACTCATGCATACTCACACCCACCCCTTCACCGCTTAATTACTGTCACACACACACCTACATATATATACACCGCACACACACCCCCACACATTCTCATATACATACACCACACACGCACATGCACGCACGCACACGTACCACGAACTCACACACGCACGAACACACATACACTCAATCCATTTAATAAATTAGATTAAAAATATGTACTTACTTACTTATTTACCTAGATTACTTTTCAACTATTATTCTGTATTTCTGTAGTACTGATTTAATTATATATGTCTCTATTGCTTGGCACCTATTCTTGTATTAAAATACTCGAGGGGAATGGTGCTGATAGCCGAAATACAGGCTATGCCTAGTTCGGCTACAGACGCTAATTTCTTTACCCTAACTGAAATTGTTGCCACATTGCCATTGTAAAGTAGTACTAAGTTTTTGGAAAATAAACTATTATTATTATTATTATTTTTATTGGTCTTTGACATTTCTCGGGACCCTGGGGTCCCGGACCTTTGGAAGGCGTACGAGGGGCCGAAGCCAACTCGCAGAGGCCCGTTTGGTGTTTTAATTAAATGAGGCACCAACCGACGATTACCCCTGTGTGCACTATGCAAGTGCACTCAAGGACAACCCCCGGTTGGTGTAGGACTATTGCAGGATATGGAAACAAAGATATTAGACTATGGGTTTGGGTGGCTTAAGTTGACTGGTGACTTGGAACTATGGAAGGACTATGGCCCCTGCCTGATCAATGTTATACATATACACGGATAAAATGGCAGGGGGTGACTTGCACACTCAATAATGGGCCCCCGGAAACTGTTGCTAGCACATAGTGACGTAGCGACAAGGGGGCAACATGTCCTGAGGTGCTTGAGGAGTGGAGAGGTATTCCACGGCTTTCAGAACAATCCCAGAGCCCGGAAGATGGTCAAGATCCCTACGAGCACTTACTGGAATACTTCCTTCCTCCGAGCACGTTTGCTCTTGCGAATCTCCACTCAAGCCGGCCAATTAAGGCAAGAATGAGGTGGGAGCTCTGTTCCTCGTCAGTGTTCACTCCAGCCGGCCAATAAAGGCAAGCCAGAGATGAGGAACAAGATTTCTCCCGGGGATATAGGGTCCGTGGGGTCGCTACTGCCCAACAGCTCGCCACATGCTGCCCTGCGGGTTTCTGTATCTCTCTTGGTCTGGCCCCTCATCCTAGACCTGTTCCGGCAAAGTAAATTCTACCGGCACAGACCCAGAGTTTGGAGCGCGCAAGCCCCACCACGACGTCAACGTAGAGATACGGCGGTGGGGTTATTATTATTATTATTATATCTCAAAAACTAAGGCACTTAGCGAAGATCTGTTTTCTCCCCAAAATAAACCCTTATATCTTTTGAACCAGTGACCGACAAAGTCTGATATTTGGCGACAAATTTCGACTAATTAGCGACCAATTTTTTGTGTAATTAAAATTAAATCCCTGATGGTGGCCCTGCCAGAGTCAATGACACCCCAAATGATGATGAATGTATGTAATTGTAAACATAGTATTTGATCAATTGTAGGTAGATGCCATCTAATAAATGTTCCTCCCATACATAACGGTTTGTTAACTGACTAAGTATATTTCCAATAATAAATAATACCTAGTCTTTATTGTAAAACTGCATGCTACTCATACAGTTCAACATGATATCATCATCCTCATCTTTATTTCAGCCAAAAGACGTCCACTGCTGAACAAGTGAACATAGGCCTCCCCAAGCACCGCCACTTCGACCGGTTCTTAGCTTCCCGCATCCAGCGGATGATATGCTGAGCAGGTAATGAGAGATTTTAAGAAAATAATTAAAACACTTCAGAAACATTTTATAATATGTATGTGGCCATTTGGATAAGGACAAATAGCATAGCAATGTTATGACTATAACTTTATGCATTATTATACGAAAAGATATATGATTTTGCAGAGTTTACAATTCAAAATAATAGTATCTTACCTTTAAACTATAATCACATGTAACAATATAATATAAGTATGATTAAATAAAATTTTATATTACACTTCACAAAGAAAATTAAATTAGTTAGAATCAAAGATTTCAATCGATTTAAATCTTTGGTTAGATTAATTGTTTGCACAGATTGTTTGTATCTTTTACAAATAAATGTTTCTATGGACGCGTTGCCATAGCAACATTATTTTATTTATAACTTGTGACGTTTTGATGTCTTTCAACCAGTATTTTATTGGCAAGATAAAGTTTGTATATAATTATTTTAATAGATTAAAATAATCAACGGGTACTGCACCTTATGTACCGAATCGTAAAACGTTTTTTCATACTAATTGATTGGCATAATTGGAAGTTTATTTTTGTAGATTACAGTTAGAATTTTCTTTGTTTTTGAGTCATTATGATACTCTCTACTAACGTAGTGTTGTAGGTACCTACATACTCTTTGATCAAGGGCTTGTGGCTTTTTTAAGTCGGGATTTTTTTCTTTCACGTAAGGCTAATTTACAAAGATACGATGGATTTACTGTTCAACCAATAAAACAACGTTTATGAATACATTTTATTTTATTATAAATAATTTCAATCGGTCCGTTCGGTCCGTTTTCATAATAATTATTATAAAATAAAAATCTTATATAAAACATATATTCATGATAGAATTCTCTTATTATAATAGTACAAATTGACATCGATTATACTCTATAAAATATTTTAAAATTGCGCAGTTTAATTTCATATTCATAATTTTAATACTGTCATAATTATACCTTTATCAATCTCTCAGATTTTTTTTCTGACTTTATTCTAATTCTTACAATAATAACAAGCCATGGGTTTCCTAAAGGCATAATATTTTCCATATTAGGATTACATAATTATATCCCCAAAATTCCGCAGTAATCTGAAAACACTATGAATGTACTCAGTACTATGCATATTATTTAATTTTCTGACATCTAATAAGAATACTTTATAAATGCATAAGTTAGGTTAAAATACAAATTACTTATTAAAGCAAAATTTATATGTGCATTTACACATTCAGTGCTTTGAATCATGAAACAGTTGCGCTTGAGATCACTAACTCAAATCACCAAATTAATTCAGGCTTACCTAAGCAGGGAAGACACTGGGATATGGAAGATCAAAAGTCTCTTAATATTTACATACAAAATTACCAATTAATAATAAATATAATACATTGTAATCTCTGGCATAGATATAATTAGGAACTTAAAAAACCTCCACTAAAGTGGAATAGAAAAAAAACTTTCGGAAGTAAGATTTAAATTAATAGAAGACTGTTTAGTCCACTAGGTCCGGGTTCAATTCCCGGGTCGGGTACTGTTATTGGGTTTTTCCATCTGAAATTTCTCAGTAGCAGCCGGATTCAGAATTTGTGCCCGGTTGATGGCAATAGGCTCGCCCCAATTAAATGGGACTCAAATATAACTGGCTAAATGTGGGTGTACTATAGGTACACCTCTGCCCAACCCTTCGGGGAATACAGACGTGATGTTATGTGGTTGTGTTTAATTTTGGCATTACTGGGTTTTTTTTCGTCGAAAATATTTTCAAGAATGTTTGACATCCGAGCATAAAATGTTGGCAAAAGTGGTGAGATATAAAGTCAGAACCTTGATACAGATTAATGTGTTACTAATTCCCTTTAGTGGGTGATTGCGTAAGAATTAATGCTGAAAATGGTTTTACAACAACAGGTTCACAGGGAACACTTTTGTCAGATAGTTTTGGAACAGACCATAGGTATGTCTATTGATTACACAAAAACCTATAAAAAGTCCTCCATTTTTATCACAAAATATAAATGCAATGTAGCACCAGTTTAATAATTTCATTAAAACTTATACTAATTAATTTATAATGCTCCTTTACACTGCCCAGCCACGGCGCGCTCGGCCCTGCCACATAAAGCCGCACAAAGGATCGCAAAGGAAATGGAGGCGCAAAAGCCGGCACCAATGCCGCCGGCATTGTTTATAGGAGCCATGAGAATAACTAGCTTTGCACTCGGCTTCGCCCGCGTGGCTGTCCTAAAATATCCCACGGGGACGTACTACCGGTATTAAAAGTACAAGTAAACAATGTATTCATTCCGTAATATCATATAACTCTATTGTTTACTCGGCACACGCCAGTAAAGCTCCCAGTCGGCATGATTTTTTACATCTTCAACAATCATTGTTATATTTCAGCTTTAATGAATTATACACCTAAACCTTCCTCATGAATCAGTCCGTCCATTGGGGAAAATCGTATGATAATCCGTTCGGTAGTTTTTGAGTTTATCGCGTTCAGACAGACCCCCATAGTCGCCGCGTCGACGACCGGCTGCATTGACTTTGTTTTATAATATGTAGTGATAGTGATAATTATGTTATACAATATAACAGTTTGTTACCATGCGGTCACAACCCTGGGATTAGAGATTGATGTAGGCTTTTTCTTAGTTTATGTTTATTTCGCCTTTATTTATTTTAAGAGTCCGACAGAATTTCATTATAATTTTTCGGCTATTTTCGGACGCATTATCCATTCTCGCCAATTTACGGTTTCGGCCGAAAAAATATTTATTCGTTTTCGCTTTTTGCCCGAAAATATAAATCATACCATATTTCCAAAATCCATTTTCGATCGGACTCTGATTTATATCTTACAGTTTTGACGAGCTCTGTGGACCCTGATAAATACTAGTTCTGCGAGCAGTAGACCTCGCGAGCACTAACTTTTTTCCAATAATTCATTGAATTAATATACCATTAAAGTTATTTAAAACGGGATATTTACCATGTTTTTTGTTTATAAAAACATTTATTTTCAGAATTTTCTACTTTTAAGATGAGAAGGTGGTTCTAGGTGCTCCATCTAGTAGTACCCTACCTTGTAGTTAAAGGGCTGATTCCACTGGTATAAATCTAAAAGTGAGCAATTTACTGCATTTTGAGGAGCTATTCTGCTCATCACGCCGAAGATCCTCATGAGATCTTCACCAAATTTTTATGAGACCAACTTAAAGTTACTATTTTTTTAATAAATAGAACCACCGAAATCGGATCTCATAAGGCAGATATATACATTAGCCCCCTTTTTGCCCCTTTTTGGAGGAAATAAATTCAATCAAAAATACCCGACGATAAAAAAATCTATGAAATCGTAAAACCTGTATACCAAGTTTCGTTCAGATCGGTTGTAAAAGACGGGGTCCGTAGAGGAGTACCAACGAACTGACACACGGAAGCAAATTTTGCCAGACTTGAAGCAGAGACGCTTCGCTCGCTCGGTCAATAAATCATAGTTGGTTAGCCTGTTAGTAGACTGGTAATCACGCTATAACGTTATCCGTAGTGCAAGGATGATTCTTGTTTACGTGGAAATCTGAAAAGAACTTTGTCCACGACATAGCAATGCAGAAAAAAGCAGCCAAGTACAAGTCGGACTCACACACGAAGGGTTCCGTGCCGTATTAAGACCGAGCAAAAAATTCAAACAAATGGATTAGAAAACGTACCTATGGATGCCAATTTGTAGTGCCACTTACAAATTGGTACGTTTGCTGATCCATTTGTTTAATTTTTTTTCTTCGATCATTATATTTACTACACTTAAAACTTACACTAGAAACGTGTTATAATTGTTTAATTATTAACTTAATTTAACCTTATTATTTGTCGTTATAGCGGCAATAGAAATTACACAATCTGTGAAATTTCAACTGTCTACCTATAACGGTTCATGAGATACAGCCCGCTGACAAACAGACGGAACCCTAAAAAGTACTCAAAGTATAATAACATGTATAATATAGCGTAGACTGTCGTCAATCTCCGTATAATAATTACAAGTAATAATAGACTCGTATTTACACGAAATAAACAGGTTTAAAAAAGACGCTCTACTTGAAATTCGTTTTCTTTTACTTGCACCACTCAAGGCCACTGCCTCTCCGCCTCCTCACCCCTATTCAAATAATTATTAGATCCTTGCCAGCTGAAGGAGCTATCTGTATCCCCATCTTCCGGTTTCCTCTCATTATAGTTCGAAGCCCTGTTCTCTTTCACAAAGGAACGTGGTCTCCCTTCGATCAAGGAGTGGCTAAGACGGGAGGCATCGAAGTGGAAACCTGAGTTCGAAGGTTTTCGGACCTCGCGGAGATACTTCCAAGTGTGGCTGTCTGGACCCTCGTCTGTAGGCTTTGGGCTGTACAGCCATTCTGGAATTGGATAAATAAGTTTGTAATATATGCTGGGTCAATTGTTTATTTTAAAAGCAAAGTAAGTATATTTTTCTATAACTAGATCACTAAATACCAACTAACCAACTACTAACCTAAACTACATAGCCAATAGTGTGGGATGATACGAGTACATACCAACATTTTAAGCCGAGTTTCAAATGAAACGATCGATAGGTGACGACAAAATTAAGCGACTTGTGAGTTTATTGTAACGTTTTTTGTTAAAATAGAATGAGTGTGATGATTATTTCATGGTTTCGGCCAATTTGAATGTAGAGAATTTTAAAAACGCATAAAACGAAATCGAAAACAAAGCGGTCGTTCAAATTCAAACTCAAAGCGAGACATTAGAGTGAGCTGACATACTCTCAGCGAGAGCACGTTCAAATCAATGAAAAACGTACCCAGTAAATGGTAAATGGTCTATTGATCTTAGGATATGGTACAGATGAATATTTATTATAATAATAGACGTTTTCATACTGTGACGGCGACATAAATAAGTGTGGGGAACACAATCAGAAGGTCACATGTAGTTTTTATTTAGTTTGTGCATATAAAACTTTAAATAAATAAAGAAATATTGTTCTACGCACCTCCATTAGAAACGTTAGATATGGCAGTGAGCAAGAAGTCTTTATCCTTAGCTTGCAGCACCAGCATGTGTCGCAGGATGTTCACCATAGAGCGCTGCGCCAGGGCTTTAGCGCGCATGTAGTATACCGTCACGCTGGAATCATGGTAAAAATTATTATGAAATGAAATTGTTTATTCTGTAAATACTCGTAGGATATCGGAATCACTATTACACGTCATATTAAAAAAATATAAAAATTTGCTAGATGAGTTCGGCGTTGCCTATCCGACTACTCTGAGAAGAAAGGCCGAAACAAACTCAGAGGTCGCAGTCTCTTTTAAAGTCCAGACATAATCTTGGTCAAGCCATGTGAGGACTAGTGTCTGAAATGGTCTTTTGAGAAAAGAACCACACAGATTTGAGTGGACCTGTCCAGTCAGTGCAAGCATTTGTCAGTAATCGTGGAGCTCAACTCAGAACATAACATATGCATAAGCATAATCGATCTATACTATTCCCACTGCTGGCATACAAGCCTCCTCTCTTCGAGAAGGAGTGGACCGTAATCTATCACGCGGGCCCAGTGCGAGTTGGTAGAAGTCACATGTCTTTGAATTTTTGGTTCTAGGACATGCCGGTTTTCCTACGATGTTTTCCTTCACCGTTTGTTGGCTATTTTCTATTTTGTTAAGTACCTGGTACAATTATCGGCACGGATCTTGAGCGCTGACCTTCACCTGCGCAAAAGTGAGTTATTGGGTCCCTTTGGTGGTATGAAGTGAGGTGCGGGAGCGGGGTATATATATGAAATTTACACATATTACACCTGCATTCTCATTAAAAAAATCGCCACGAATTCCGTACAATCAAACATACGACTCCATAAAAAAGCAGTTACCTACAACACAAGAAGTAAAAACAAATTCCAACTAATAACTGCACGAGCACGGACTAATTACGGTAAAAAAACAGTATTAGTGGAGGGAACAAAACTGTTCAATGATTTACCGGAAGACATAAAGAGATGTGATAGTATTAATATATTTAAGAGCAAACTCAAGAAACATGTATGTACTCTATAACGTCACCAACGCCCCAGAGGCAAATATTATATATTATTATTTAGAAGTAACTCTGTATCTCATTATAAGTGAACTGTTATATAGTTCTTATGGGAAATAAATATCTTTAAACCTATATATTGTCGTACAGTGATTACGATGTGCAAACCGATCCCCACTCTACCGCCGAGCGCTCAAGATCCGTGCCGGTATTTGTACTTGTTGAAAGACCTACACGGCCTCCCATACCTATTAACACTGTTATTTGAAACTATTGTAAAAGCCATTTATTTTTAAAAGAGTAACCGTGGAGTTTCTTGCCGTCTCTTCTCCATAGGAAAAGACCAATTGGAACCGTGCACCTAGCTTCTGACGTTTCATAAGTGCCCATGTAGGTGTAGGTTTGTGTTTTTTTTTAATTTGAATTTGTTTTGTAAATATATTTTTCAAATCTGACTGGTAGTTCCGGAGATTACCCCCTACATACAAACAAACAAATTTTACCCCTTTATAATATTATATTTTAATTATGGACTAGCTTAGGCTTCGCTTGCGTGGAGTTCGGATATTATCCCACGGAAACGAACTACCGGGATAATCAAGTATCCTATGTCCTAACCAGGTCATGGTCTACCTGTATGCCAAACTTCATCAAAATCTGTTCAGGCGTGAAAGCGTAACAAACAAACAAACTTGCACACTTTCGCATTTATAATATTAATAAAGGATTAACGCGTGACTTGAAAAAACCGAATGGAGAGCAATATTAGAGAAGTGCTATGCAATTATGACCATGCGCATCGACTTTAAACTGCCACCTTTACCTGCATAGACTAAAACAAGCTATCCTACTATTTAATAGTTTAGTATAATTACCCCAGGAACAGCATCAGGAATCCGATGACTCCCGGTCTGACGATGAACGTCAGCACGCTGCGCGCAGTGTGCCGGTCTTTCAGCTGTAGCACACCTTCACTCATCACACCGTACACATACTCGTAGCCGCGGAACGGACCGCATGCGTGGGACGATGTTCTGAAAGAAAAGATACCTTAAACTCAAACTCAAAGCATTTATTTCAAATAAACCAATTACAGGCACTTTTGAATTGAAGGGGTCGGTCAGTCAGAAATATGAAGCTAGTTGCCCATTCCAACGCGTAGTAGGTTCCTATGGAGAAGAACGGGCAAGAAACTTTATTTATTAAGAAGCAATATTATATATTAAACTGATAGTTCTACGATTTATAAAAATTAAAAGAAAGAAAATTTGTTTATTCTGCACAAATTAAACGCAAATAAAAATAAAAGAAACGTTTACAAATTATCCCACTTCGCTTCACATGTATTATTAACTCTGCCGAAGCAGAGTATTTCAAAAATGCATAAGACTCATTTGAGTGTCCCCCTCCACGGAAATCTTTAGTAAAAGGCGAAAGATTTATACGTTTTGAAGGGAAACCAGAGATACTGTATGAACTCGATCCAACACACCCAACCAAACGGCGGAGAATCTTGACAACGCGATTCAGAAACGTGACGTCAGCGCACAGTGACATCTATTGACAACTTTTGGAATGAAACGCAACTTATGTACTTCACTTTTTTTACCCGACTGCATAGAAGGGTTATGTTTTTTATGAAGTCATCAGTTCCAGTGAATGTCGCAAAGGATGACTTGCTGCTTGACACCTTTAGCATCATAATAATAGTCTCCCATATTATGCTCTCATCGCAATAACAATGTTTGAACTTTGAATATTTCTTTTGAAAATTAAGATGTACTACATAGGAATATGTACCACAGTTTTTGCAATCATCTATTCCGAAGCAGTATATTTACCACAGAACAGAAAAATATTTACCGATGAGCTGATTAACTGATACAGAAATTACAGAAAAATGTACGAAATTTTTGTATACATCGTTCCGTAGTAATATTAATAAACTCTGCCGAAGCAGAGTATTTCAAAAATGCATAAGACTCATTTGAGTGTCCCCCTCCACGGAAATCTTTAGTAAAAGGCGAAAGATTTATACGTTTTGAAGGGAAACCAGAGATACCAATCACGCTGAGTACAAATGACCCAACCAAACGGCGGAGAATCTTGACAACGCGATTCAGAAACGTGACGTGAATGTACAGCGCCATCTATTGAGACAAGATGAATTAAACAAGTTTAAAATACAAAGCTTATATACCAGGGGGAGTTTGTGCCGCCCTTTTTAAAGGGTGCAGTGTAACTGTAGCTAGGGTGTCATTACAATAGGAAGCAGTGAGGGGTTGTCTTTTTTATTTAGACCTTCAATCAAAAGCAAATTGTAGTGACGTGAGGAAAGTTTTGAGTATGAATGTGGATGGCTATAAGAGTAGCGGAACACCAAAGAACGATGGATGAACTGCGTGAAAGATGATATGGATAGAAAGGGGGCGACTGCTGAGATGGCGACTGATAGGGAAGTGTGAAAGAAGAAAACATGTTGCGTTGACCGCTAATAAATTGGAATAAGGACAGGAGAATGATGCTGATAATATTTAAGACTAGCTGCTGCCCAATTCTATTTCTGAAATAAAAGTAAGTTAGCTATCTAGCTAGCTCCTAAGATCAGCTATCTGCCAGTGAGCTATCGCGTCAAAATCGGTTCAGGCTTTTCGAAATTACAGAAAAATTTACGAAAGTTTTGTATACACAAAATGAATATTCTTACTGATTAACTCATTGATTCATTCTTCGTTCCATAGTATTATTAATAAACTCTGCCGAAGCAGAGTATTTCAAAAATGCAAAAGACTCATTTGAGTGTCCCCCTCCACGGAAATCTTTAGTAAAAGGCGAAAGATTTATACGTTTTGAAGGGAAACCAGAGATACCAATGACGCTGAGTACAAATGACCCAACCAAACGGCGGAGAATCTTGACAACGCGATTCAGAAACGTGACGTGAATGTACAGCGCCATCTATTGAGACAAGATGAATTAAACAAGTTTAAAATACAAACCTTATATACCAGGGGGAGTTTGTGCCGCCCTTTTTAAAGGGTGTAACGGTAGCTAGGGTGTCATTACAATAAGAAGCAGTGAGGGGTTGTCTTTTTTATTTAGACCTTCAATCAAAAGCAAATCGTAGTGACGTGAGGAAAGTTTTGAGTATGAATGTGGATGGCTATAAGAGTAGGGGAAAACCAAAGAAACGATGGATGGACTGTGTGGAAGATGATATGGATAGAAAGGAGGCGACTGCTGAGATGGCGACTGATAGGGAAGTGTGGAAGAAGAAAACATGTTGCGTTGACCAGAAATAAATTGGAATAAGGACAGGAGAATGAAGCTGATAATATTTAAGACTAGCTGCTGCCTAATTCTTTTTCTGAAATAAAACATCAGTTATTTGCCATTGAAAGTCCCGTCAAAATCGGTTCAGAAATTTCGGAGATTAGCCGGAACAGACATACAAAACATTTTTTTTTTTTTTGTTATAGGTGCCGTATATACTTATATAAATGCATTTAGTAAAAAGCAGTAATTTAGAAATTACAGACAGAGACTTAAATTTTATTTATTTGTATGTATTGTAAAGACTTAAAGACAGACTTAACGATTTTCTTTAGAAGGTTGAGTTATAAACTGTTAAATGAGTGCAATAGCTTCAGTTGTCAAAAGCCAGTGGTGACAATACGACTTACCTAAAGAATAGTGATCCAACACCGAACAGCGTAGTAAAGAGCGACAGCGTGACGAACATGTACAGTACTGTCTGTGTCTGCGCGGCGCGCCACACCTGTAAATATTAAAAAATTATCAGCAGTCCCGTACAAAATTTCAGTACCTACTCGACCCAAATGTATGGGACGTCTGATATTTTTTTCTGAATTACGATGTTGGTCCCATGGAGAAAATTGTTCAGTTTGATGGTCTGTACGACACCCTTAAATTTGAACACACCTTTCTGATATACTTTGCATAGAATATCTTTACTACTGATGATAACAGCGACTCAAATAAATTATTTGTGGAAGAGTTGGTGAACAAGGTATATTGGGCCACAGACACGTCTGGGACAAAGGACTCCCATATCGGCTATTATGACGTATCTGGTAGGCCGGGACTGATCTTAGAGATAGGTTTTTTATACATAAATATCAACATTTTACGTGAGACCTTCTACTCTATAATTCTCTAAAAGAACTTGTAAAATATTCCAAACAATCATAAATTGGCGAATCAAGAGGCGACTCTGAAATGGGAGTACTTTTACAAGATTGATCAACTCGAAGCTGTTCCTAGTACCTTCCTAGCCGGCTGACAGGCCCTCAGAGCGCACTCCTTCTTGATGTAGAAGAGAAGCAGCAGCTTCAGGGTCACAGCTACCACCAGCAGTGGACAGAACAGCATCCCGAACCACAGTACGGCTTGGTTGTAGATCAGGGTCAGAGAGTTGTAGGCTATGTTGAACTCAGGTGCGCTTTCCGATTTGCTCCAGCTGAAGATTATACAATGATAAGATTTGTAAGTGGATAAAAGTTGTGTGTAAATATTGGACTTATGTATCATTGTTTGTTAGGGCGTCAAAACAGAATAAAAGTGTTGACTACGGCAGTACTTGCGACGTACAGCTAACATCAAAACGATCTATTATAATTGCATTACACTTGCAAGTTGATTACATCATCAACCAATATGTATAATAAATGGTACATGGAAATGCAAAGTTTATGACTAACGAACTTTACCAACTGCTCTTCAAATTGCCAACTAAAAAGTTAAAATATTCAAAAACGATTAACCAATAAAAATATTTACAAAATAATAACAAAAAACTCACTTATAAATTAAGCCTCTAGTGAACTCAAAGAGTGGCAACACAAGCAAAGATATGGCGGAGTCTAGCAACACCAACCGGTACGCCTCTTGACCGAACGACGTTTCCCAACACTGGAATAATAATATTACAACATGGAGAAAGCAAAACAAAATATGTGGAAGCTGTTGTCACCTCGTGGTAAAACATTCTGGAATAATTTTAGTTGAATGTGAGTTTATGCTATAGTTTGACCGAGACCGCTGTTCCGCGCCTTAGGTACGTGCGCGGCGAGACGGGGGGCAGTGCAGGCCGCTCATTCGTCAACGCTCACGGCACGCGGCGTCCCACCCGCCGCTCTTTCTTCAACGCTGCCGGGGACCTCGCCGTGCATTCTTAAAGCGCGGACCAGCGGTCTCCATCAAACTATACAATACTCTATCGTGAAATAGTTACTAGAAACAGAACATTGCAATTATGTTTGTGAAGCGAATATAGATAGAAGTCAATAACTGTGTGCAACGCACTGATCGGGATTAGGGGCTTTTATTTGTCTATTTTACGTTTACTGACAGTCTTTTGCAAGGTGCATGGGCATGCGATGCGGCAATACGGCTTTAAAATGTGATAATGCTGTTTCAAAATAAGTGTATTAACAGTTGATATTTGCAATTTCTATTTAACTCAGCATATACATAACAATTATACATTTTTATACAACTTACCTCATCACCGTGTTTCTGCGACCAGTAGACGAGCAACAGCATCAGGGTACCGACGTCCAGTAACCACGTCCGCGCCAACGTCACGTACAACGCCGTACGAGGGTTGTAGAACTCTAACCTGGAAAGTAGATGATTGTAGATATCCATTTTTATAGAGATCTATAAAAATGTTTCTATCTACCTCAATAAACATGGATACTTAAAGAGGAGGACGAGAGTAAGAGAGAAGAACGTGCCTCCCCACTTACAGCAGACGCAGTCATTGCCAGAGGGCGCATTACCATAGGGGTTGCATAATTTCGGAAAAAGCGCCAATAGGGATCGGCACTAGGGCACTGGATTTGAGAAGTCTATTGCGAGAATAGATAGTGATCCGAAAGAGTGAGGTCTCCCGCGGGGGCATGGCAACAGTCTCCTGCAGCAGTACCAGCGCGGCTGGGGGATTGGATTGGAAAGTGCGCGCCAAAACACACTTGGGAGAAATACTGTGATAGTTTTGTGGCGGCATCTACAATCACCACATGCGAACTACGCATCAAAGACCTGACGTCACACAACATCCTGACGTCACACAAATCCTGCATCGCGCAATTAGAGTTTACCGCGCGATGGACATATATACACGAGGGGTGTTCAATAAATAGTGAGAATGCGATACATTCTCCTTGGAAAGAAAAAAAATAAATTTAGTTAAGATGATAATAAAAAAAGCAATTAATTCTCTTTTGTTTTTTAAAAGTAGAAGTCTATTGTTTGCGTCGTTTCAAACGTGTTCTTAAAAATGGATAAAATTGAATTTCGCGCGGTAATAAAATATCTCTGCTTGAAAAATTTTACTACGGAGCAGGTAAATCAAGACTTGAGAGCAACATTAAGGGTTCATGCTCCTCCATATTCTACGGTTGCGCGTTGGTGTGCTGAGTTCAAGCGAGGAAGAACTTCCACTAACGACGACCCACGAACGGGACGCCCCATATCGTGTGTCTGAACAAATGATTAAAAAAGTTGAAAATATTGTCTTGGCGGATCGTCGTGTTACTGTTCGTTTTATAGCTGAAGAAGTAAAGATTTCGATAGGAAGTGTCCATAATATTATAAACGACCATTTGGGTATGAAAAAAGTGTCAGCGCGCTGGGTGCCCAGAATGCTTTCTGACGCGCAGAAACAAACTCGACTGAGAATTTCACAAAGCTGTTTGGATTTGTTACAACAAGATCCTGACCGATTTTTGGCTCGATTCATAACTATGGACGAAACATGGCTTCACCATTATGACCCGGAAACGAAACAACAGTCCATGACTTGGAAGCATAGATATAAGAAAGAAGGAGATATGCCCGGTAGTTGAAAATGTATCGAAACCCAATGTCTTCTATCTATCCCTACTCTCTAGCCTGCGATCACACATGCGATCAGTAAACCCAATAAATACGAGGCCCCGCTCACACTTGCAATTTACAAATCAGAACGTACTACATAATCAATTATAAACCTTATCCCATCAAACACAGCGTGCATTTACCATGCACCGTACAACTCACCCACAAACATCGTTCGCTATCGTTGTGCTGTGCAAAAGCCATTTATTTTACATATACGCTAGTGATTGACTAAATCGGAAACTTATCGATTCTCCCATTTATTATTGTATTAAAATTTTTGGAAGTTGCTGAAAAAATTATAAATAAAAAACGATATACATATAATAAGATGATATAAATAAACAATAAGTAAGTAAAAAAAAGAAATATTAAGTAAACCAAAAAAATAACAACATTATGAGAAAATCTAAATGAGTATAAAACAAGATTTCACATCGGTCTTCCAATCAGGCTATAACTGTTGACAAATTGAAGAATAAACTTTAATAGTAATATAAATTCATACGACAATCGACATTATTGTCGATAGCCTACGTTAGTGGATCTGCACAACCACATCACTAATCCGTCACAAGACGCTGCGGCCGTACTAACGATGCAACCGCTTAAAGTAAATATCGTTTTGTAATTTTTACATTGCTTGTCCAGTTACTTAGCGACATACTTTGGTAGTGGTAAAGAAGCAATGTATTTACTACAATAAAAGTACAGTCGCTGTGATATATGAAAACAAAAATAACGTAGTAAAGGCAAGAAATATTTTACGATTTGTTGTTTTTCATGATTTTCAACACAAATATAGCAAAATACTTGTGCTGATTTATGAAAAGTGGTTCTACGATTTATAAAGTTTATAGTTTAGCTTCGATTTTTACAAGAAACCACTGAACAACACGGTATTCTTAAATGTTATCACGATCGCGCTCGAAAGCGCACTAGTTAGCGGAGACGGCCATTTGCCTGAGGCATGAGCATTGTGATCAAGACGCGCGGACACAGACACGCCCCCATACCACTTCTCCTGTTATTTATATTTCTATGCTTGGAAGCGACCGTCATCTCCAACTCCAAAGAAATTTAAGGCGATTCCATCCGCCGGAAATTACGGAGACTATGTATGCAGGACAAGTAACAAAGTTGCGTGAGGAAATACGCAAGAAACGGCGTGGCAAACTCGCTAAAGTTGTTTTGTTTCACCAAGATAACGCCCCTGCGCACAAGTCCAGAGTTGCGATGGCTGCCATTCAAGAAGCTGGCTTCGAATTGATGGAACATCCTCCATATTCACCGGACCTTGCTACTAGTGATTTCTACCTATTTCCGCGCTTAAAGGAACATCTCAGGGGCCAGAAATTCGAAGATGATGACGGTGTAGTCGCCGCCGTAAATGATTTTTTAAGGGATCAGGAAGAAGATTTTTTTAGAAAGGGAATTTTAGGATTAGAGAAAAGATAAACAAAGTGTATAAACCTGAAAGGTGACTACGCCGAAAAATAAAATAACATATAATTAAAGATAATTGCGTCTTACTCATTCTCACTATTTATTGAACACCCCTCGTACAATCTCCCAACTTCAACCTGTGGGCAGTTGCCCGCCAGACACAACACCCGTCTGGTCGGAGGATCCTCCTTTTTCTATGGTGGATGACTGAACTTTACACCCTGTTCCTCATACCCCTAGTTTTAGCTAGTAAAAGACTGGTAAAACTTTATTCCTAGCTTCGTTGGTACTTTTTAATCATGAAGATGATTTGAATCTTCTATCCTCTCTTTTCACTGCGCGCCAGCCCAGCATTAGCCACAGGCCGCACTCCATGTACAATATAATACTCACTTGACGAGTACATGCAACACGAGCGGGCACACCGTGACGCACGCCGTCACCACCACAGACACGCACAGCTCCCAGTGCGCCAGGCCTGTGTGCCAGCCCAGCAGGAGCCACAGGCCGCACTCCATGTACAATATAATACTCACTTGACGAGTACATGCAACACGAGCGGGCACACCGTGACGCACGCCGTCACCACCACAGACACGCACAGCTCCCAGTGCGCCAGGCCTGCGCGCCAGCCCAGCAGGAGCCACAGGCCGCACTCCATGTACAATATAATACTCACTTGACGAGTACATGCAACACGAGCGGGCACACCGTGACGCACGCCGTCACCACCACAGACACGCACAGCTCCCAGTGCGCCAGGCCTGTGTGCCAGCCCAGCAGGAGCCACAGGCCGCACTCCATGTACAATATAATACTCACTTGACGAGTACATGCAACACGAGCGGGCACACCGTGACGCACGCCGTCACCACCACAGACACGCACAGCTCCCAGTGCGCCAGGCCTGTGTGCCAGCCCAGCAGGAGCCACAGGCCGCACTCCATGTACAATATAATACTCACTTGACGAGTACATGCAACACGAGCGGGCACACCGTGACGCACGCCGTCACCACCACAGACACGCACAGCTCCCAGTGCGCCAGGCCTGTGTGCCAGCCCAGCAGGAGCCACAGGCCGCACTCCATGTACAATATAATACTCACTTGACGAGTACATGCAACACGAGCGGGCACACCGTGACGCACGCCGTCACCACCACAGACACGCACAGCTCCCAGTGCGCCAGGCCTGTGTGCCAGCCCAGCAGGAGCCACAGGCCGCACTCCATGTACAATATAATACTCACTTGACGAGTACATGCAACACGAGCGGGCACACCGTGACGCACGCCGTCACCACCACAGACACGCACAGCTCCCAGTGCGCCAGGCCTGTGTGCCAGCCCAGCAGGAGCCACAGGCCGCACTCTATGCCCACTATGAGGGCCAGCACGAATACACTAATGATCACGTTGGTCCCATACTGGCCCACCTTTATGAGACAGGATGTGGCGGTGTTCTTGCGGTTCTGTTCGTTTAAAAGCTCCTGGAATGAAAGAGGCAAGAATGGTTGAAAGAATGACCAGGAAAAAATGTTACCGTATAAGAAGTTGGCTGGTGCCAAGATCACATTTGAGTCTTTTAATACATCTAGACCTTACCAGCGGTCGCACTCAAGTCGCCTAATACGTCGTAGAATATATCTTACAGATTCGTTTTTCTTACCTTAAATTCGTTGTAAAGGCTGTTAGCATTAAGTTTGGCTGCTTCCTGTGTCACAACGCCGAAGTCCCACCCACAGAACACTTTGTTTGCAAACACGTGGCTTAGACCACCTGAAGTCTCTATGAAGTTCAGACGATATGAGTATGCTGTCCTGAAAACATCGAAGTTATTTATAGAACGACTATGACTGGTCTATCCAGTCGACGAAAATATAGAGTCAAAATCATAACTCTCCTTAGGCCTTGTCATATTCGGGTAAAAACGGAGAGAACATACTCCAATCAGAAAAGCGGTAACTTTGTGATTTCCGCTAAACAAGAACAAGAATTCTACACACAAAGGAAGATTTTTGTGTATAATTTCCCTATTACTGGCAGCTAAAGTCAATCAAATCAAATAGAAATCCATAGAAACGTTATAAAACGGTTACTGAACTAATTTTATATCCTACTAAAGAACTTTGGAAATTATAAATTGTAATACATGCAAATCAACATTCAGATTGCTCAAACTCACCGATAGCATAGCACCCCAAAGAACGTAACATACAGACAGACCATGGTGAAGAAGTAAGCGAACGCCATATTGTACGTGAGCGCAGTTGGCGTGACTATGTCGCCTTCATGGTAGTGTCCGTAGAAGAGAAGCGAGTCCGTTAAACCACCCTGGAATCGAAAGTTTTTGTGGGGTGAATATTTGCGGACTTCGAGTATGCTTCAACGGATGATAGGTTTAGCTAGTGGATATCAGTCAGCAAGTAAAAAGCCTGAAAAACGTAGGGCGTTTTGAAGAAGAAAATGAGCCTGTCGCAAGTATGTGTAGACCTGCTTGGTTTAGACGTCTTTTAAGTTACATCACAACAGTCATCATTCTACCACATCCAGTCCAGCTAAGCTTCTTTAAGTCATCGGTTCATTCGGCTAAAAGAGTCGTGCGTTACGTTTGCTGATTGGCTGGTGTTACTCAAGGGTTCAACCGCACTGGAGCATTTCCGACGTTTGGCTCCCAGACTGGAGCGGGCCGGGCCTCCGTGAAGCGGCTCCTGCCCAATCTAGGGGGTCCAAACGCCTCCTGCCGGAGGCTCTACGTAGGGGTCGTGTGGACGCGTTCCTTGAGGCGGCGACCAGCCCGCCGGTTGAACGCGTCCCAATGGGTCATGGCCATTCGGCTGGTCCGGGGATACCGCACGGTCTCCGGTGACGCGGCGAGTCTCCTTGCCGCTTGATCTAGAAGCAAAAGTCCTCGCGCACATTTGAGAATGGCGCGAGGAGGCGAAACGCCGGGGCGTAACCCCGCTGCCGCGAGAAATCCCGGCACAGTGGACATAGCTCCGGCGGGATCTCATAGCGTCATGGAGAGTGCAATTGTAGCAACCCAGTGCTGGGCACTAAGTCCCCTCTTTGACCAGTGGCTAGAGAGTCTCCACGGCGTTCTCACCTTCCGCATGACGCAGGTCCTCACCGGACAAGGTTTTTTCGGGATGTTCCTGTTCCGGATAAGGCGGGAGGAAACGCCCGGATGTCACTATTGTGTGGATCACCCGGAGGACACGGTGGAGCATACGGTAGAGGGCTGCCCGGCTTGGGTGGAGCACCACCGTGTCCTCGTGGAGGCGATCGGCGGCGGTGGCCTATTCCCTCGCGTCCGGCCCTGGTCCAGGCCACGGTACGGAGCGAGAGGGCATAGATAGCCGTCACCTCCTTCTGCGAAGCAGTTATGCTCGCGAAGGAAGAGGCGGAACGCGTGAGGGAGAGGCAAATTTCGCGCCCTCACCTTAGCCACCGCAGGAGACGCCTTGGGCATCGGGAATCCCAGGCCGATTCTCGGCCATCGTAGGCGCAGGCCTGCGGACGGTGAGCAATGAGTAGCTCGCCGTCCGATAAGGACCAGGCCCGGGTCGACGGTGCGTTGTTTTCCACGCGCGCCTTAAAGAGATGTCAGCACAACTGACGGGGTCCGCTAGGGCCGATGCCTGCCAAGGTCTAAGGTCGCGGGAAAGTCCGAAAGAAATACCGGCCCCTGACAACAACTACTGAAGGAAAACGGGTGGGTTTTAGTCAGTAAGTGTCTGATACGCTTTCCCACTCCGCCCAGAGCGGGAGAAGTTATTTGATAATTTACCACCCAAAAAAAAGGTTTCAACCGCACCAAAAGCCCCCAGACATGCCAAGACTAATGCCACTTTAACTTACTGACCATGAAAATGTTGACTTCCGGGCTTTTTTGAAGAATTCCATAGCTCTCTCTAACTCATTGTTTATACTCGGTCGTGATCGTGACCCATCTTGTAGATGTCTTAATAGCTATAACTTAATAAACTAAATATATGCGTCAAATGCTTACCATTCCCGTAAGAAAATCCAGGGCACTCAACTGGACCCCATTAGCCTTCTCCTCATCATGAAGCGCCTGAGGTATGACCACAAAGGCGATGACCAGTGTCGCCAGAAGCAGGTCGATTGCGAACAGCCAGCGCAGGAAGTAGAAGTAAGAGCCCACTGCTGAACCGAAGTGACCTTCGATCTGACGGATGGGCTCATACCAGAACTCGAAGGAGAAGACTACGTCGCGGCAGCGGTCTCGGAGCTAGTGAAAAATAATTAATGAATCCGCGTGACCGCTTATAAAAATAATAAAGCAGTTTATTTCCGTGTACATCGTTTGCTAGCAGGAGGAGCTCGAGGAGCTCGTAGATAAGTAATAACTGCTGCACGGGTCGTTCCGTCAGGTTAAGCTACGCTTTCCGGGGTTGGTCTGTGGATAGCCAGTCCTTACCAAGGGGTATCGTATTACCCAGTTACTGGGTTGTGGAGGTCAGATAGGCAGTCACTCCATGTAAAATACTGGTATTCAGCTGAATCCGGTTAGACTGGAAGCCGACCCCAATAAAATTGGGAAAAGGCTAGGCAGATTGGTTGATTGTTTGCTAGCAGGAAGCATTTGAACCAAAATAAAGTTATTAAATGTCTTAATCCGGAAGATTTATGTGTGAAGAGCACTCAATCATTTGTTATATTCCACAATGTGTACTAAGAACGAAAAACTAAAAAAAATATTGATCGTTATGGACCCTACCGAGCACAGCAAAATAGTAGGAAAGAGGAAGCTTGAAAAACTTAACAGTCTTCTAACTATATCTGTTGTTATAAATGTTGTATAAATGTTATTAGGGATTTTTCTAATAAGTATTTATTAATTTTATATTTTGACAGCTACCCACCCTTTTCCAAGCAAAACCAATTCGATACTTCATCCGCTTCCACATTGAGATCGGTCGTCTTTTTGACCTGAGGCTGACTGACGCAGATAGTTTGGCGCGAACGTTCCTCTTCATCGTCAAACCTTGTGGAAGATCTCTTAGTGCCTCTCTGGAAGGTAAGACAGGTTTGTTGACAGACTTTTATTTGCTAGATTGCTAGATTTTTGGTGCTTCTTTGCAGCTAAGTTACTGAACCGATTTGATCGACCATAATACCTGGAGAGGAAAGGCACATGGGAGTTTTCATCCCATAAATAAATATCGTCAAGTGTATGTTTTGGATATGTCTACTTTTGGGCTCAAATGGAGATCACGCGGCATGTTCGTGGGTTTTTCTGCAGTGACTCAATGTTATTAGAAACTTGGACAAGATTATTAAGAACTAAATTTAAACCCACCTCCTCAACTCCTCAGCTTCAGGATCGTTCTCCATCAGTCGTTTGTGCTGTTCCATCTCCCGTACAATGATATCTGCCTGTTTGTCAGCAGAATCTGGAGTGTCGGCCTCCGCGGCGTCCACTTCTTCCAATAAAGCATTTTGCTCGGAGTTGTTGCGACGGAGTCTTAAAGTGTCTGGAGAAATAAAGTAGATATTTATTTGTTTATATAAATAAAGGCTCCGAAAGACTAACAACCAGTCTTACAAACCAGGGGTATCGTGTTATCCAGTAGGTAACTGGTTTGTGGAAGTCAGATAGGCAGTAGCTCCATGTAAAATATTGGTAGTCAGCAGCATTCCGTTTAGACTAAACCCTATTCGAAAACGGCAGGCAGGTACATAAACTTTAATACCCGGTTATAGAGACAGGGTATAGAATATCGGTGGAAGTATTTTTCTGTGAATTCTCGTAACAATACCACTTCGTTTCTAAGAGTCCCTAAGTTTATTTTTTTTTATTTGTTGGGTAGAAAACCTCGTAATGAATATTTAAAACAATCGTGAAATAACGTTTATTGCAATCACGATATTATTTTCACTGTACTGCGACGTTATGCCCTTGACGTAAAAACTTGACAAGAGTTTTTTCCGGTGGGCCTACAATCTTTGGATGAACGAATAGAAAAGCCCTTTTTGTTTGACGAATAAATGATGTGCAATACAATTGCTGTAGTCATTCTGTTTCTACATTCGAACCATTGTGTGATGTCCATCAACGGAATGCGATGCTGCCTTTTTTTTTTTTTTTGACGGTGGGAATCATCAAATGACTTCTCCCGCTCTGGGCAGAGGGGGAGAAGATATATATATATATGCCGGGGCCGTGATATCCCTTTCGGACAAACCCGCAACCCCAGCAGGCGTTGGTCCTTACGGACCGTTGATGCTGACATCACTTTGAGGCGCGCGTGGAACACAACGCGCCGTCGACCCGGGCCTGATCCTTATCGGACGGCGAGCTGCCCATTGCTCACCGTCCACAAGCCCGCGCCTACGGTGGCCGGAAGTCGGCTCGCGACACCCGAATGCGATGCTGCCTACCTACGTGTTTTACGTTAAATAGACCTCGTGACGTCGTAGTAACCTAGTTCACTTCTCTTCACTACCTCCCTTTGCCCTTGCCCTTGCCCCTTGAGTATGTTAAAGTAATAGTTTAAACTATCTCTGTTACCAATTAGATATACAACGGTAATAACATCTGGTTTTAGATATATTAGCTTTTGCCCGCGGTTTCGCCCGCGTGGATGTCGGATATTATTCCACGGGAACATACTAACGGGATATCATCAATAAAAAGTATCTAATTTCTTAACCCAGGTCATGGTGTACCTGTGTGCAAAATTTCATCGAAATCCGTTCAGCCGTTAAGGCGTGAAAGGGTAACAGACAGACACAGTTACTTTCGCATTAATAAAATTAAAGTATGGAATATAAAAGTATGTATTACGAAGGTATCTACTTATATATCATTGCACAAAAAACAGGAAAATAGATTAGTAATATGGTATAAATAAATACATGCTTTAAAAATAAAGTAAACCTTTTTTCCTTGATTGAGAACAAATTTTACTGTGAGCTAAATAATTTCAGTTGGTTCGATATGCCTATTATTGAAGAATGACACACATGAGGTAGAACTTAGTTATTGTTAATAGCAAGCCAGTCTATACAGACTGTTAATTTTAAAATTGGTTGAAACTCTTTCTATACTTGTGTATCTTCTTCACGCCACGGCTATAAGTTTAGTGGGATAAGCGGACGGGTGTCAAGTATAATCTTAGGTTTTTACTAGTGCCTAGTGTTTTACTCCTTAGTCCTTAGTGATTTACTCTCGTTTTCCAGACGTACGAGCTACTTATTTATCAATTAAAGACTAGGCTCCCTGCATATATCCAGCGAACCACAGACACGAACGCACAATAAGTATATCGTCTGCGTAGACTACTCAACTCCTTTGCAATAAAATTTACCAAAAACTTTGGAACTTAGTTAGAGTTAAGCGCTAAAACTTCTCATAACCAATTTTTCTTAGTATTTATTTAAGAATATGCTTTATTGTACTTTTATATCTGTAATTTTATATTGTGTACGTAATATTATATTCTATTGTACACCAACATTACATTATAGCTATGTACCTATAGATAAACATTAAAAAATACCTCTTTTTCTAACAGCACTAAGTTCTAGAACTTCAATATCGTCAGCTATCACCGACATTGTAATTCACTTGCAGCACATCATTTAAACAACACAACAACACTTCACTTCGACACCTCACTATGAAAATGAAATACGCATAATAAACCACTAAAATAATAATATTTTTCAATGTAAACTAGTATCTATCATGAATGTATAATGTAGTACAAGGTATAAGGTAAAACTGACTGCCCTGTGTTTAATAAACACTGTATGAAATAGAGCTAATTATTGAGTCCGGACAAAGGTGCCTGTTGACTGCAGTGTAACGTCTGTATTGTTTCACTATGTCCCTTCAAGTGTCTGGTCGTTATCTATCAGTTTGTTTACGAGATTAGTGTATGGGTATCGGGCGTATCGTCTCTACTGAATGGAATACAAGGAAAACCACACGTAATGTTAACATATGTAGGTAACAAGTAATAACACTGTTTTCTAAATTAATAGAATCGGTTCCCTTACTATGCTTGAGTACGTGACATCAACTTAGCTCATTATGTACAAGTAGTAAGGATAATTATTTTTAAATATTTGTTTAATGTTTTTAATTGATTGAAGATTTGGGTAGGATTCTATCTCCATGTAAGTGCCTGTGTCTTTCTCGTAATTACGTGCAACAGATTACACTGCAGTTGAGAGCGACGTTTATCATAATTAGCGGTCGTTAGCAATTATCATCGTTTGTAACATATATCTGAGTAATGAACCCTTATTAAAAGATAATTGAGTAAACGCCCATTGTGCTCTCCAGTAACAATGGTAGTTTTAATAACTCTATCTCTGCTGTCCTCATGAAAAACAAGGCGTGAAGATTGTAACTGGATAGGGAAAAATAATACTTTTATATGTATTTTAAACAAGGCGCAAGATAGGCAGTTAAAGAAGAAAAAATTAACAGATAGTTTTTTTAAGCTCTACTACTACATAAGCACTACACATAAAAGCGACTATAATTTTTAATAAATACGCGTAAATATTAAAGTTCCTTTTTGTGTCAACTCAACTCAACTCAACTCAAAGCATTTATTTCAAATAAACCAATTACAGGCACTTTTGAATTGTCAAGGGGTCCGTCAGTCAGAAAGATGAAGCTACTCGTAGATGCCCATTCCAAAGCGTAGTAGGTACCTATGGAGAAGAACGGGCAAGAAACTCCACGGACACTCTTTTAAATCATAATATGGTTACAAAAAATTGGTTACATCATTCATGATGAAGTTATACATGTGAGAACGATGCAAAACGTTAAAAGCGTACGTAACAAAAATAAAAATTCTAAAATTAAATTAAATTAAAATAAGCCGTGGTAGCTAAGAGATGACCAGTCCCTACTGACGGCGCCCGTTCACGAACATGACGCATGGATTACCACCATTCAGCTCAACCATTTTGAAGGGAGCTAAATGATCCAACACACGCGCCACCGTCAGCGAGACATTAGAGTGAGCATGACATACTCTCAGCCGCCAAGGCACATTCAAGTCAATGAAAGACATATCCAGTACCTAAATGGTAGCTTTATAGTCGGTACATAGTACTCAACATGTGCTATGCAATTATACAATGTTATGAGATTGAATTTATACAATGCAAAAATTGTTTTTTAAATCTTCAGCAGCTCCAACAGTATTTTCAAATGCTAATCTATTCGTTTATGCGCCCTTGTGGAGCAAGACCAGTGTTGAGCCAAGCATTTTTATCAGCGATATAATCTCCCAACTTATAATATGCTTGGCTGCATAGTGTGCGTTTAATATAAGATTTAAATTTCGTGTCTATGTGACAACGTTGTTCTTCAAACTACGTAACGGATTTTGAAGCGGTTTTATGTGTACCTACAATTCATTAATATTAAACTTACTATATTAAAGAAATCTCTGTTTTGTTAAGTCATAACAAACCGTGTGAAGCAGGGGCGGGTAGTATTAGCTAGTATTTGTATAATTTAAGTAAGGCGCCAGTTACACTTATATTTTTTATTAGACTTTCCATGCCTTTGTGGCCCAAAATTAACAAAGATATTTTTTGTTACTCCATTTCGCTTCATATACTTAGGACGGTATGAATAGGTGGGCTACTAAAATAAAATTTAAATTATTACCTACTTCAAATTTTCAATGTTATGAATTTATGATCTATCGTAAGTCATCAACGCCATTTTTTGACATAATTTCGTACCAAAAATTCAATTACTTCCAAGTTGTCAAAAGATGGCGCTGAATAACATTTTATTATTGTGATTTTCAACTTCTACGATAAAGTAGTACTAGTAGTAATACGTTATAATAGTACAATTAGGTAGGGATGTGACATTCTACATGAAAAAATCGATTATTCATTAATCGATTGTTTTTCGTAGTATGATAAATCGATTAATCAATAATCGATTTTTCTTTATAAAATAATCGTTTTTTTGTATTAATCGATTTTTTTCTAATTATATTAAAGCATAATAGTATAGTGATAACAGCTTTATTAAATTAATAGTAGACGCAAGTTTTTTTTTTTTTTAATAATCAACACAAGAAGTTCTAGAATAATAATAATTAACATGAATAAAATTTATATTAAAAACATAAAAATTATATTAATCACAGTTTTGTAAAATTAAAAATACGAAATTACGTAAAAAACAGAAATTTCAATTATTTAAAAAATCAAAACAGAATTTTAGAATAGTCGACATAAATAAGATGTTTTAAATTATTCAACCAAACAAACTTACTCTTTACTTAGTGGGTAATGAGTTCAGGAATAAGAGCTTAGCAATATTTACTCAGATTTATTGTCAATACTAAAATGTTGACGCCAGCTACTCGTCGGCCTTTTGGTCATTGACTGTTACTTAAAAACAACTAAAAACAAGAGTAAAACACTAAACACTCAGTCACGATTTTTTTTCAAAACTTTGTTGTTTGAACAGCGAAGCTAATCATCAATGACATAATGACTTAATAAACGAATGCCGCTAAAATAATACAGATCGTTGACTAACGCCATATAGTGAAAGATTAATTAGGTAAATTAACTAACTGTTTTCAAAGCACACAAGGACTGCCATGTAGACGCACAGATGTCGTTAATGTAACAGTGATGGGCCTAATAGTAATTCTAGCTCCGCAGTCTGGAGTAATTTCGGGGGTTCCGGATGAAAAAAAAAATCGGAAGTGCTAAAACCAAAAATCGATTATTAATCGATTTTTCGTAATATAAAAATCACTTATTAAAAACGATTCTTTTGGTAAAAAAATCGATTTTTAATAGATTTTTTCCTAAATCGATTATTTTATCACATCCCTACAATTAGGCAAGAACAAAATTGTTAGCCTGCTTTATTAGCTGTTGGCCGTTGGACTTCGATATGTGTCAACTTAATAATAAGGGTAATCTCGCCTATTTGAAAAAAAAAAATCACAGGTGGACATAGGCTTTATGTAAATCATGTAAATATACAGGATGACTTGTAATTTGACGTATTCCTTCCAGGACCTGGTAGTGTGACCCAAACAATTAAGCACCCCATAAAGCCTAAGCGAAGGATTCAAGAAAACCCAATGTTTATGTATTTTTGGAAATATCCCACAATTCGTCACTAAATATCACTTTTCTCCAAACTCTCAAATTGAATACCCTTGTCTTCATTGATATTTCATTAGGTAGGTACCTAATACTTTAAAAAAACCTTTCGATGTAATGTAACCAAATTTTCTAAAACATCAAACAATACCTCATGAATATCAATAATACCTACGTGAACTTTGACACCAGTTATCTCAAAATGTTACTATAGCTTTAAGTCAATTAACTATCTTAAAAACTTTCAATGTAACCAAATTTTTTTAAATGTGAACTTTGATACCAGTTATCTCAAAATTTAACTATGGCCTTTAGCATACAGTTAATTATTAAATTCCTATAACTTTCAACTGTTTGATGTTTAAAAAAAAATTGTTACATCGAAAGATTTTAAGATAGTTAATTGACTTTTCAGAAATCCATTATAAAATACTATTGTATACCTATTGGTAAAAAAGATGACTTACTATAGGGCAGCTGTCGTGACGGCATGAAGTTGACGGCCACCTGCCTAGCTGCGTTGTTCCTCAGCGTTAAGTTACGCCGCGCACTTGGTGGCCTGGTCTCAATCTCAACTTCTTCTATTTCTTCCTCCATATTGCCGTCCTGTAAGACAAAATATGATTGTTTCACATATTGACTGAGTTTTGTGATAAACAAAAGCTAATTTATATTGAAAACTAAATTCTAGTTTATACATTTAGTAAATTCTGCTTACGATAACATTTTGTCTGTTAAAAATAAATACTGATTCAAGCACTGATGATAGAACAGCATTTTGCATGAGCCATGTCAAGTTAATGATCACATCATTTGTCTAGCCCAGGGATCACGGGGGGTTTCATTGGGGGTCCGTTTTAAAATCCGGTTTGTCAAAAAGTCCGTTTGGTAGACGATTACTAGCAACCAAGACTAAAAACAGTAATTTTTATTACATTATAAAAATAAAAAATTGTAATGAACAAAATTAACAAAGTAGGTACTTCAGTAATTAATATTAATTAATGTGAAAAATTTAAATTTCACTTTGAACTACCTGTTTGAAGTAAAGTTGGTGCAAGCTATTGCCATTGAATCCTGGATTTTTATTTTAATATTTTTGATTAAGTTTTAGTTATAAATTTTACTGTTCATTTAAGGTCTGCCTAAAACAGGTTACCGGTCCGTATGCGGACTGCGGTCCGCCATTTGGTGACTCCTGGTCCAGCATTCCCCAACTATGTTCAAGTTTGCCATCCTCTATTGAAAAGGGAGGTCCCTGTTTACTATGTTGGGGTCAGCTTCCAGTCCAACCATATGCTGCTGAATATATGTGATGATGACATAAATTGTTGCATTTGTGAGATAATGTTCTACTTTAATTGTTCCAGAACTGTGAAAAAATCAAATAGTAGACACCTTTGGAAAGTAATTGTGTCTAAACTATGCCTTTCATTAATTCCCACCATGATTCATACAATATTTACTTTAAATTTTATGACTCTTTAATTCACACACAATTCTTTTTTACTAGTCATAGACAACAAATTCTGTACTTTTATTAACTGTTTATTCCAACTGTCCACAAGTTATTAAAAGAATAACAAATTAAGAGTGGTTTTGTTATTCCATTTTGTCCTAGTGTAAAAATTAAAGGCAAGCCAAGCCAATCAATAGATAAAGTTGTGCCACAGATGATAAGATGATTATCATTATTATTTAGCCATTAGTGGATAGTGGCAAAATCATTTACTTATCATAAAACCTAACCTAACCTATGGGCAGATTTATATTTTTGTTTCTTGTAGATACAATTTCAATAATGTGGTAGATATGTAAAATGCTGGTATTCAGCTGTATCCGGTTAGCCTAGAATCCGAAACCGAACCGAACCGAACCGAAAGTCCGGAAAAGCCTAGCAGATGATGATGGTAGATATGAAAATTCATCATCTTATGCCTAGTCTTTTCTCAACTATGTTGGGGTCAGCTTCCAATGTAACCGGATGCAGCTGAATACCAGTATTTTGGTAGATATGAAGATTTGGATAGACACTGATCTTATCATTATCTGTTTGTGATATAAACTCACGATTACCAGCACATTTAATATGTTTCATTTGATTCCTCCATTCACCGCCTCTAAGCACTCCCCCTGACCACTAACTTTACTTGTTTCCGTAAAAAATAAGGATAGACAATATGTAAATGCTACAAACTCTAAAATGCACTTACAGTACACAAAAAAAGACCCACTTTGATTGAATATTGTGCGCAAATAATCACGCAAAAAGTTGTAAAAAAACAATTAAAATGTGTATTGTTTATTCTAAACATGACTCATTCTGACGAATGTGGTGGAACCTTTAAGTATAGAAAACGATGAAATCACAAAAATAAACAAAACATACCAGTTGATCCTGTTGAAATGCCTGTTGATGAATATTAGCGCCGCGCAAACATCAAACAAACAAAGATAAATTTTATTGGAAACAAAAACAGATCTAGTGATCTAGTTGCAAGGTAAACATTTAAATTACATTCACTATGATTTTTTTTTTAAACTAAAGAGTAAACCTTTCACAGAAAATACTTATTTCTAGTATGATAAATACTTTTTTTGTTGAAATAAAAAGTTTATGAAGAAAAGAAAATGAAAAGGAAAACTATGAAGTGTCAATGTGACATTTCGGATTTGATAGTGACAGTTAGGCCGCTTTCCGAATTAGAACGTAATCGCTCACAGCACTGCACTGACCCCGCATTCCGAGTTAGGCTGTAATCGATTTGAGCGTGCTAACGGCCGTTCCGAATAAGCCTTAGCGCGATAACGATGAATTGTGAATCGTCATAGATGACGTCGTGACATGCGCCATCTTGCAATAACGCCGACCATGCCTTTTACTAATATCACCGTGAGCGCTGTCAAAGATGACAGTTGTGCTGTTTTGTTTTGAGTCGCATCATAACTTTAGACAAACGTGGCATCTTAGAAATTGTGCTTCTGACTACTGTGGCCACCTAACCAACGAAGAAGAAGAAATGTGTAGTATAAACACAAAGAAATATGATAAGCAAGTTTTGACGTTGAGCGAGCACCGTGAAAGCGTTCACGAGCGTTCCGAATTGATGACAGCACTCAGCTGTCATAATCGTGATATCTAACTCGGAACGCCAAATATTGATGTCAGCGCTGTGAGCGATTACGTTCTTGTTCGGAAAGCGCCCTGACATTAAATTGGCGTTCCGAGTTAGTTATCACGATTATGACAGCTGAAGGCTGTCAACAATTCGGAACGCTCGTGAACGCTCTCACGGTGCTCGCTCAACGTCAAAACTTGCTTATCATATTTCTTTGTGTTTAAACTACAGATTTCTTCTTCTTCGTTGGTGAGGTGGCCACGGTAGCCAGAAAAACAGTTCCAAAAATGCCACTTTAGTCTAAAGTTATGATGCGACTCAAAACAAAACAGCACATCTGTCATCGTTGACAGCGCTCACGGTGATCTTAGTAAAAAGCATGGTCGGTATTATCGCAAGATAGTGCATGTCATGACGTCAGCTATGACGATTTACGATATTTCGATCGCGCTCAGGTACGGTTGTCAGCACGCTCAAATCGATTACAGCGTAACTCGGAATGCAGCCTTACAAAAACGTTCTGACAAAAACGTTCAATTCAAACAGAGTTGCGCTCAAGCTCATAGTGCGCTTGCGCACGACGATGACGGACGGCCCCAACCACTTGTTGACCAGTCGACGACAACGAACCTACAGATTAGGGTATTATCTTAATTTTGCGGTCTCGCCGAACCATTCCGAGCAGCATAATCATGGATGCGGCTTTGCGCCTCGCTAAGGCCACGAATAAAGATGAAAAACTCGTTGAGTTTGTTTGAGCGAAATAATTGAACGCACGCCCAGAAAAAAAAAAAAAAAAAAAAAAAGGTCCCCAGCTACCAGCTGTCATGTCAATGTCAGACATACGTCAGTAATTTATGCGATTTTTGTAGGAAGAAGGCTTTTCGTTTCGATGCCGATGCCATCGATGCATTTCTTTTTTAGTTAGTCGTCTCTAAAACGATATCTTGCTTATTTTACTCTAAGTTAGATTGGGTGCCTGTGTTAATCACATAATATAACATACAAAGTGAAACACCTATTGTAGATTGAGAACAGTGGGCACGATAGGGTAAGTGTTCTTGTTTTTTTTAGTACTTACCTTTTTTTATTAAAAACAAATGTATGACTCATCTACTCCTTGCGAAACGAGTCCTTTGGTTTAAATATAGACATGGGTTCTTCGTTTGACGATAAGTCGCGAGCGACCGCAAGCCCTATTTGCCCTTTGTTCCCTTTTTTAAGTAGAGTCTCGGATAAAATTTACTAATTTTAGTAGGTACGTGATCTATTATTTTAACTATCAGAGCAGTAGGTATCAACGATGTTTTTAACATCCAACAGCTACTAAGACAATGTCAAACTTATTTGTGTGCTGCTTACATAAATGCTTGACAGCACTTAAATTGACTACATTGTATTGTCACAATGATCTCATTGTCCTGAATTAGGATGTATTAATAAAAAAGAAAACACAAAGGTTGAGGCGGTCAGTGAGTAGTCTTAGGGGCGGCGGCATTGAGGCTGTTGATTAAATTAAGTATTATCATCTGGTGTGGCCAGTTGACGGCAATATGATGTAACTTTAATTTCCTTTTAAGTTTTTTTGTCTTGTATCAATTACGAGTTTCTAACAAATACTGGATGATGATGAGAATGTTTGTAATTGTATCCATTAAAATGGGAACAAACTTGGTATATAAATCCAAGCTAACTTTTGTCTTCGCCCGCGTGAGTATCGGAGCGGGATAAAAAGTAAATTTAAAATCAAATCAAAATAAAAAAATCAAATCAAAATATTTTATTGGAAGTGTATAGTACACACGGCTACACATCAAGCTATACATTTCCAGTTTATGCTGATATCGCATTGTATAGGATTTCGGTACAATGCCAGGTCAGCTTATACTGGAAATGTATAGCTTTATGTGTAGCCGTGTGTACCACTAGCAGCATTCTATTGCTATCGGATAAAGAAGATAATCGCACTTTGCGGTATAATAGTGGCGCCTACCTAGAACCGGTTAAACTGCCGCCGTAAGGATTTGCATTGTCACTGTCACCTGTTTTGGTTGAGTGTTGAGGTTCATTTGTTGCTTTTTGATTTGTATTTGAAATATTAAAGTCACTACAATGACTGAATTTACATAGTTAAAAGATTTAGTGTCATATATTGAACATTTTGTGAATACACAAAAGGCAATGTTACTACTATTGTTACTAGGAGAACTTAGAATGCAAGAGCGAGCAAAGCAAGCTTGGGTCTTGGGGCACCATGACTCGGACAGGTTACGTTAGAAAAAAATAACCACGAAGGGGATGGCGGGGTCTTTGTCTTTGTTATATTTTTTTTAATTCAGAAATAGTAGGCCGAAGCGGGGCTCCGTCAACTACACCGTATTATTGCTTCGAAACCCGCTACGTGATCTTTCCCAACCTTAATACTCCCACTATCCCACAAATTTCGAATCTGACGAATTTTTTCTCGACATCAATAGTTAGTGGTGTCATTTTGTGTATTCAAATTTAGACCAAATGTCAATTCTAACCAAAAAGAATAACTACTATAAAAAAAGCGACCGGTTATAAAGTGCAGTGGTTCCGGAGAATGCGGCTTGCGGCACTTTATCCGATAGTGATAGAATGTCGCTAGCGGCACTCTATTCACTGCCTATTTTATATGACATAAATTTACATGGGCACTTATGAAATGTCAGAAGCTAGGTGCACGGTTCCAATTGGTCATTAACTATGGAGAAGAGCCGGCAAGAAACCCTTTTTAACTTTTAATAAAAATAAATTGCTTTTACAATGCTTTCAAATCACATTGGTAATAGGTATGGGAGGACAAAGTAGGCCTGTCAAACTCAAACTCAACTCAAACTCAAAGCATTTATTTCAAATAAACCAATTGAGGTACTTTTGAATTGTCAAGAGGTCGGTCAGTCAGAAATATGAAGCTAGTTGCCCATTCCAACGCGTAGTAGGTTCCTATGGAGAAGAACGGGCAAGAAACTCCACGGACACTCTTTTAAATCAGAATATTTTTACAAAAAAAATTGGTTACATCATTCATGTTGTAATTGTACCTGTCAACAAGTACCAGGAACTTCACAGAATCTAAAGAAAATGATCTACAAATCTACAGTCTATTAAACCTAACCAACATTCTCTCAATTGAGTAACAAACATACAAACTTTTTCTTTTACATTTATAATATTAGCAGGATACATTTTTCTCATAGTGCGGCTTGCGGTAGTAGTATAAAGTGGTAGAAATAATTGTGTAACGAAAAAGCATTAAATTATTAGAAATTCATATGGAGGGGGCTCAAAGCGAATATCTCTCTCTTTTTATTTGAACAAACAAACACTTTTTACATTATGGTTATATTCTACACCAATGTAGTGTAAGAAAAAAATTATTAAGAAAACCCAGTTCAAAAAACATTTCTTATCTTTTACAGATTCTAAATGCTCAATAGAGCAGGATGGCATCGCCACAGAACATCTCAGTGGACCAGATGAGGATGATCCTGGCAGAAGTCATAGAAACCTTGGAGTCTCCCGACTATGCCTCGAAGCTGGACGAGGCTAAGGAAGCAGCTGGCAATGAGATGCTGAAGATGATGCAGATTGTCTTCCCAATGGTCGTTCAGATTGAAATGGAAACTATTAAGCGTCATGGGTTTACTAATTCTCGAGAGGGTAATTGTAGTTTCTATGCTAATATATTAATATAATTATTTATTACTATTTTGGTCCACAATAGTACCTTAAGTATTAAATATGAATTTATAATATATTCTGTTAAATCAATTACTACAAATTTGACAGGTGCAAATGTCAAACTCCAAATAGAAAAAACAAACAACAATCACTTGAAATGTCAAATTAGTACCTGGGATTTAAAAAAAACTTTACTGTTGATGTATTAACATGGGATATCATTAACAACATCACACAACGCAAACCTAAAAAAACAAATAATCTGGAACTGCTAGAGCTATCCGCTACCCATCAGAACTCTGTTGACAAGGTTAATGATTACTTCTCTAACATAGGCAAACATCTTGCAGATAATATCACAACTTCTCAGTCCCCAGTAGGAAATCCCAACCCTGCCTCATTTTCGACAGACACTCCTCTGGCCTCATCTTTTGTTATTCTCGACACAGACCCCGACGAAGTTCGAGCCACTCTAATGAGTTTGAAAGCAGATAGTGCTCCCGGTTGGGACAAAATACAAGTCAACTTTCTAAAAGTCGTAATTAATTTATGCTTCCAGCAGGGACTCTTCCCGGACGCTTTGAAAGTAGCCCTAAAAACGCCTGTGTACAAGTCTGGGAACAGGACTGACCCGTCAAACTATAGGCCGATTTCAGTCCTACCGTCCATTTCAAAAATCCTCGAGAGACTTATAAACACACGTCTAATTAAATTCCTCTCTAAATATAAAATACTGTCGCCTTCTCAGTTTGGGTTTAGACAGGGAAAGTCAACTGAGGATGCAGTTCTGTCACTAACTTACAAGTGAAACAGGTGTCTGGCTATCTTTCTTGACCTCAAAAAGGCCTTTGACACAGTGTCTGTCCCCATACTTTTGCATAGACTAGAAAGCATCGGCATAAGGGGACCCTCTCTTGAACTTTTAAAATCTTACCTGAAAAATCGCAAGCAAACGGTTAAAATTGCGAAGTACACTAGCTCCGAGTCGTCCGTTACTTTCGGAGTCGGTCAGGGAAGGGTCCTCGGGCCGACCTTGTTCCTTATCTACATTAATAATCTATGCAACATGAACTTTGATGGCGGGCTCATATTCTCATACGCCGACGATACTGCCATTGTCTTCGCTGCTAAGACTTGGGCTAATGCTAGAAGTTTGGCTGAACGTGGCCTGGCGAAGATAGCTGCTTGGCTTAATTATAGTCTCCTCACGCTAAATGCCTCCAAATCCAATTACATCTGCTTTACAAAGTATAATAATTCGCAACCGTCACAAGAATTCCAAATAAAAATCCACAACTGTCCCAACCCCCCAACCCCCGACTGCGCATGTGTAAAAATTGACAGGTTACAGCATACTAAATATCTTGGGGTTGTGATTGACCAGCGCCTGTCCTGGCACATGCACACTGAGCTTATTATGAAAAGAGTAAAAAAAATGATATGGACTTTTAAAACATTGCGTCATGCGGCTTCAAAGCAACTTCTGAAGCAAGTATACATATCATTGGCCCAATGAATTCTCACATACTGTTTGTCTTGCTGGGGAGGGACAACAAAAATAAAAATTTTAGAATTAGAGAGGGCGCAGAGAACTTTGCTTAAGGTCATGTTCTTTAAACCCTATAGATTCCCTACCCAAAGCCTCTACCTATTATCTGACCTTTTATCTGTAAGGAAACTTTATTTGCTTCAACTCATTCTAAAAAAACACACATCCCTCCCGTATGATCCCTGTAAGCCGAGAAACAGAAGGAGCTACTTAGTCGCTCCAACTGTCAAGGTTAGATCAACTTTCGCTAAAAGACAGTACCCAAGGCAATCTTCTTACTTATACAACCTGATGAATAACGTAATAAGAACTACGTATATACTCCATGAAGCTCCGAGACTGCAAAAAAGTTGTAACCGACTGGCTTAAGACTAAAACCTACGACGATGTTGACTACACTTCAATAACCAAGACATTGTCGCAGGGCTAGCCTACACCTACGCCTACACTTGAACTTGCACTTACACCTAAACTTATTCTAGCTGCGCCTTCCGTTCTTACCCGCATAGGTCTCGACCCCGTGGGAGCGTCGGGTTGGAGGTATCCTGTGTCCTAACCCAGGACATGGTCTATCAAAGTGCCAAATCTCATCCAGATTTTGTTCAGCCATTTTTGCGTGAAAGCGTAACAAGCAAGAAGACAAATAAATAAACAAACACACATTCGTATTTATATCTAATATTGTACAGGATCTTAATTAGGATAGGAGAACTAAATATGCTCATTATAACACACACACTACACACTCACTCTTCACATCGTCACCCATACTTACACATATCACACTTACACGCGCGATCTGGCCCTTTTTCTATGCATAATACTCATGCATTTCCAAATCATTTGGCCATTCATTTCATTTTGTATAATTTTAAGTTACCCATTTATGTTTAGTTTTGCATGTTAGATTGTCTACGTTTCAATTGCATAAGATAATGATAAGTGGAAGTGCGGAGTCTCCTAACACAAGCAACCCCTTGCTTAAAAGGTGATCTCCAATAATAATGTATCGTAATGCCCTTTGAAATTGAAATAAACATTTAATTTAAAGTTTTTTTAACATTTTCAATACTTAAATTAAATGACTTCTAAAGGTTTCCGTTATCAAAAAATTTAAAAGGAGGACTATTATGTACTAGCTGCTCCCCGCGGTTTCACCCGCATAAGTCCCGTTTTAGCGTGAAAGTGTAATAAATAAACAAACAAACTCACTTTCGCATTTATAATATTAGTTAGGTTGACATAATAAATATCGACTATTTGTTCAAGGAGTATTTAATACTCTTATTGAAGAAAAAAAACACAATATCTATTTATAATTATTATACTGACAACTATCGTGTTTTTCGTCTAGAATTTTCAAGATGCTGTTGGAACTATTCCGCGGTTAAAGATGCGGTCTTTTTTTCCTTATTAAATAATGTCGTAGGATTTTATGTAATTATAGATTGTATTTATATCATGATTATTTTCACGGTTTAACATAGGAACATATTTCAATGGAATTGTTTTAGATTGAAAGTTACTCAATATAAAAAACAGATGAAACACTACTAAAAAAATCGTAACATCGATAGCACCAAAACTTATAGATCATTCTACCGCATCACTAAACCATAGACAATTTTGAGCGAACATTGCTGATTACATCTTTGGCAAATTTTTAAATACCAGATCTTAGGACATTTCCTTTACTAATATCAATATTTTCCCAATGTCCAAAAATGCAATATTGATGTTAAATGTAAATGAATAATTTCAACTTCAGTGAGTTTATACATGAGTTAATTATAATACATACGGATACGGCATCGTAAAAATATTACAGCAACAGCAACTGTGGTTGCTGACTGACTAATATATTCAGCCCCAATGTCAGCTGATAATGGGTCGGACTGTGTCGGATGCATTAAAAGTACAATTAAGTATCGCCATTCGTCGAAGCTATAAACAGCATGTATCAGAAAGGTGTGGTCAAATTTAAGGGTTGTGGTACACACGGCTACACATCCAGTATAAGCTGACCATGCATTGTACGGAAATCCTATACAACGCGAGATCAGCATAAACTGGAAATGTATAGCTTGATGTGTAGCCGTGTGTACAGACCATCAATCTGAACAAATTTCTCCATTGGACCAACATAAAAATCGCGAATAAACTATCAACTGTCCTATTCAAAGCTTCAATACCTACTCGACCCAAATGTATGGGACAGCTGATTATTTTATCGTGATTACGATGTTGCTCCCATGGAGAATGTTGTTCATTTTTATGGTCTACCACACCTTTCTGATACACCCTGTATATTAATGCTTCTGTGGCGGCATCTACAATCGCCACATGCGAACTACGCATCAAAAACCTGACGTCACACAATTCCTGCATCGCGCAATTAGAGTTTACCTCGCGATGGACATATATACAATCTCCCAACTTCAACCTCTGGGCAGTTGCCCGCCACACACGACACCCGTATGGTCGGTAATCCTCCCTTTTCTATGGTGAATGAGTGAACTTTGCACCCTGTTCCTCATACCCCTAAATTGAATGAGAAAAATGGTAAAATGCCATTTCTGACACTCATACGCATACCCATACAGTCTCTATAGCTCGACGTGAAATATTTACGCATCGTATGATATTACAGGAATAGTGCAATTCACGCAGCTAGTCCGCGAGATGGAAACCTTGGACGGCGAAGTAGCGCGCCTGCACACTCAGATCAGAAGCCACTACTTGCCCCCCGTCTCTATCAGCTCGACCGTCGATACCTCTCTGTGAACTGGTGAGGACATTCACTATTCAAACATTTAAAAGTTTTTAAATATTAGCCAGACTAATGAGTTTTGCTTAACGTTTTAAACACCACGCCGAAAAGTAATTTAAATTAATCGGCGTGCCCTTTATACCAAGCTACACAATTTTAATAGATTTTTGTTGACAATAGGGATGATGCCTGGGTAAAAAAATTTTAATTCTAATTAGTCCGTCAGTCAGATAATAAAAAAATATTAGACACGTATTTTTTGCTTTATCATATTAATACAATATTACTTAGATAAAACGCATTTTTAGTTGTGGAGTGGGGGTCGCCATGTCACTAGTTCTAGTATGTATAAAATCTACATACTCGTGACGTCATGGCACATTTTACCTCAATGTATCGCCGTAATCTTTAGATTACGTAAAAAAAAAAAAAATACGTGTCCAATATTTTTTTATAATCTCTAAGACCGACAAAAAAATATTTTTAGTCATCATCCCTATTGCCGTCATTGGCGTTCAATGATGCGAGATTTTGTGGCGCAATGTTATTGTAGTTTTATGGTTAGCTGGCCGAATTAAGCTGCCTTTGTGGTTTTACAGTTGACTGGCTCTTTACAGGATGGCAGGGACATCGACGCGAAAACTGATACCATGGATTCAGGACATAATACTGACCCCCCTACGATGTAATTTTTCGTCGGTTTTTAAAAAAGAACTGCAGTTTCATAGAAAAGTGCAATACCTACGCGGTCAAAATGTATGGAACAACAGATTTTTTATTTAAATAACCGACTAAAAATTTCAACGCAGGGGTGTTTAGAATCATGTATTGAATCATGTATCCATGATATCAGTTTACGTGTCGTCCCTGCCACCCTGTATAACTATCCGTAAACATAGTATAAACAAGTAACAGTATTATATCTTAATAGAAAACGGCCGAAACGACACGCTTCGAAATCGCAGTGTAGGTATATCAGTACACAACAGTCGAGTTCGCGGCAGTTACGCACGGACGCGGACAGTTTATCTACCGAGCAGCCGTAGGCAATTATTTCAAGATCACTGCCGAGACATAATACTGTTACTTTATTATACGATTAGTTGATGAGTTACTTTATTATGCCGTAACGTACGAAATTATTCGCGCCATTCCTACCCTGGATGATAAAGTTCAGTTTATATGACCTTCAAGTATCCAGCTATACGTATACCTACCACCCTAAAAAAAAACGAATACAGACAGACAAACTTTCTACTATAATTTTCTCGTTTTCATATTCTATGTGCTTCTGAGTGAGATAAGTTTCTTTACTCATCCAAAGACTCTCGTTATTTTCTCAAAAGTAAGAATATTGTTTTAGAAATTTGAATTATGTTTTAGGTGACTCGGCGATCACCACGCAGCAGGCGCAATGAGTCACATCAAAAGCACATCAGAATTAAGACTACACACATATTATTTATTATTGATTAAAACGAGACTTTATACCTTAAATTGTATTATTAGATTAATTATTTATGCATTTATGTTTTAAATAAATTCCATTATATATTATGAAATATTTTCATTTTATTCCAAAAACTTGATTTTTTCTGTGTTAAAATATTTTATTCAGCACAAAAATCTTATGACATCGAACTCAGTTAAGATTAAGAATGATTGCACGCATATTTAAAAAAGGGAGAGTGCACAAGTCACAACATGCTCAAAATATAATAATATATAAACTCGTAATAAATACAATGTCTTTCATTAAAAGAAAAAAAAAAACTGCTTAAAATTAAAAGACTGCTGTAATGTCCATGTACTAAAACGGTTAGTTTAACTGAATTCAACAAAGAAACGCGCGTTATAAGCTCTCCTCAGGTTCTTAATTACATTACATCTCTGACTCAATGCGGTTAGATATGGTTATCATTAACCTCACGTAAACTAAGATAATATGAAATAAACATTTGCTGTAAGTCGCTATAGACGCTGATAAGGAACTCACAAAAGACTAGTAGGCTAAAGATTTACACTGCTTTAAACGTACCGAGACGCTAGTTGGCGTCGCAGAATCTCAATAAATCGCTGGAAAATATTAAATAGGATACGAAATGGCAATTTAAAATTATTGATTAAGCATAAATAACTTTACGGTTCCAGGTGTTCCAGACCTTATGAATCTCTTAAAAATCTCAAAACAAACAACAATGAAGCGAAGACACTTAAAGTATCTCGTATGTGCGTGTGTGTTAGTGTACATATATAATTTCCTTGGTGTTAGTGACTATATGCATGCTAAAAGTTTCGAGGACGATTTCGACTACCCTCTTAATGTGAACACTAGAAGTATTGCGAACGATGTGTTGGCCGGCAAGAAGGTTACAGTGACCCCTATTAATTACTACCCCTACAGGTTTCTCACAAACTCAGGAAAATGTTCCACAACATACAAGTTAGATCTGTTCATAGTGGTGAAGTCCGCGATGGATCACTTCGGTCACAGAGACGCCATAAGGAAAACATTCGGACGAGAAAACGTGCCGGGAAGAACTGTTAAAACGTTATTCTTCTTAGGAATAGACAGTAAACCTAAATCAGACCTGCAGAGACAAATAGACAAAGAGATGGCCGAATTCAAGGACATAATACAGGTAAACTTCCTCGATAACTACTACAACAACACTATAAAGACGATGATGTCGTTCCGCTGGCTGTACGAGCACTGCTCGACGGCGGACTACTACTTGTTCACCGACGACGACATGTACATATCTGTGAACAACCTGCTCGCCTACATACACGACAGAGAGGCGACGCGCGGGCCTGTCGCGACTCTATCAGCTGCGGCGAAGGACATCACACCCCCAGCGATTACTGCCGAGTCAGAGAGCGACTACTTGTTCACTGGTTATGTCTTCAAGTCAGCTCCACAGCGGTTCCACACGAGCAAATGGAGGGTATCTCTTGACGAATACCAGTGGGACAAGTGGCCGGCCTACGTCACAGCAGGCGCTTACGTCCTGTCGAACAAAGCTATGAAAGTTATGTATGTAGCCAGCCTCTTCGTCAAACACTTTCGGTTTGACGATATCTACTTGGGCATTGTGGCGAAAAAGGTCGGTATCACACCGAGGCATTGTTCAGATTTCCATTTCTATAAGAAAGAGTTTAGTTACGAAGGTTATTTAAACGTTATAGCGTCTCATGGTTATGGAGACCACAACGAATTGCTCAGAGTATGGAATGAGATGAATAGTAGGGTGTGAAAGTGCAGGAAATAATTTAAATTTTCCTAGTATTAAATGTATGTTCTGTAGTACAAGCCATTGTTAAAAATATACACGAGATATTGCACCTAAATGTGCACCTGTGAACTGTATAAATCTTCTCTTGAAATTCGTTTAACGTAAATCCGGTTTGAAGCTTCGCTTCGCTCCAGCTTAGCACTCAGTTCCTGGTAACTTCTGGGCTCAGTGTCTCAGTACATCCAAGTATGCTTTAGAACACTGATAGGTGATAACTCGGTTCGCCTGGACTCCTGGAGCGTGGATATAGTGAACTATTGTGGGCAAGTGATTACAAAATGTTTAGCTTTATTTTCCCATCTCTGATGGACGGAACATTGAGCTTGAATGTCATAGAGCCTAGAAGCGCCTATCCTGATGTGTGACCCCCATACAAATCCAATAATTGATGCTTCTACAACACCTACCTAACAATATACCTTCATGTTACTCTAATGCTCAAACTATTATCTCTGTAACAATTCTTGATGTTCGAAGACTGACCGCAATCTTGATATTTACTTTTTAAGTACTACTACTAAAGTTAAAAAAAATTGTCACATCTACCTGCTTATAGATACTCTCAAGACTCTTGAGCTTTAATAACAAGTGTAACAGAAAGGGTCAAATAATACTTAATTAAATTAATAGTATGTAAGGATCGTAGCGTTTTGTAGTTTCTGCCTACCCCATGGGAAGAAGGCGTGAGTTTATGTAGTTATAGGTATGAGTAATACTATATTATGCAATTAGTGAATAAAGGACGGATTTAAAGCGAGGGCCATAGATGAATCACGAGCGTAGCGAGTGATTCAAGTGTTAGAATCCTGAGCGACACTAGTGATTCTTGGCCCTCGATATAAACCCGTTTTATTCAAGAGTTGCATACTATACTTTATACCATGACTACAAGAAAAATAAAGATTTAAGCGAAAAAAAAAATTTAATGAAGAAAAAATTGAAATGCACATTAAAATTGGAACAATTACAAAAATTAAGAGTAATTTTCTTATTAATATCATTAGGATGGTCAACTTGTGAACCAATAATTATTTCCTGTGTATTGAGTATTTTTGTACAAGGAGGTTGTATAGCATTGAGATGGAGTTCGAATATATTGGTGTGTTCTAAATTCAGCTTTTTAGAGGGGGAATGGTATACTATTCTGGTGTTTGAATTTAGAACACACCATTATATTGGACCTCCATCTCAATGCTATACAACCTCCTTGTGAGTGTGAGCGTAGCGAGTGATTCGATCATCATCATGAATCACTCCCTACGGTCGTGATTCAGTCGTTAGAATCCTTTACTTGCTCGTGATTCATCTATGGCTCTCGCTTTAAATCCGTCCTTTATTCACTAATTGCATAAAATACTATTATTCTTACGCAATGACATAGAAAAAAAAACTAAGCGTATCAAACGCCCTGAAACTAAAACGAGAATTTCACTTTCAAATTATTATTTGTTGATTTGTTGAACCACAAGGAGTATTTTTTTTAAGATATGAATATTATTCTTTTGTCAAAGTTGATCATATTCCTTTCTGTTACACTTCGAATTATTCCTAGTAAATATTTTTAATGTTCCTTAAAAAATGTATTGTAATTTTCTAAGGTAGGTAGATATAGATTAGTTTAGGGTAGAGTATTTACCTTGAATGTGCAATTATATTGATATTATCTAAGTAAGTTATTCATAAAATCGCGTTGATCGCATCTCATCTAATCGTAACTCGTAATGATTCTTATTGCTTTATCTGTATTTGATTAAAAATACGTCATTTGTTTACTATATCTGTATAAGATCTTTTGGCGCGTGGCCAAAATCGGAACTAATGCCGCCATCTTGATTTTTCAATACTTTTAACAAAACAGTTTTACAAAAATGTTTACCAACAGCGCCACCCTGTAAACGTCATTCGAGCGCCAAAAGATCCATGAAGCACTGTATGTGTTGTACTTAGTCATATTTATCTTTAAGTTAAGGACCCAGCAATATTCATGCCTCTTTCTGAATGCATATTTGTTCTTTCATCAGTAAGTAAGGGATTGTTTATGAAACTGTCAAAGTCATCATTGTTCCACACAGTGAAAAAGAGATGAAGCTATACACATAGGCTGTATAGCGCTGTGGCATCTATAACGCCACATGCGAACTACACATCACGCCTGACGTCACATAAATTGTGCATCGCGCAAGCAGGGTTATCCACGCGATTAACATATACAGGGCGGCAGGAACGTGGACTCCCACCACTCTTACCATGGATTCAGTACAGGTCGAAATCTTTCATCGGTTTAAAAAACAAGTCTGCTGTTTCATGCAAAAGTAAAAAACAAAAGAAAAATACAATACACAAAAATATATAAATATACAGTAACCCGACAACAACCGTTGAGTAGTGGTCGGACGACCCTCCCTTGTCAATATAGGATGGGGAACTGCACCCCAGCACCCTATTCCTCATACCTCTATAGAGCTATCCCTTTCTCGCACTGCAACAATGATGACAGACAATGTACGACCTCTGCTGTCAGATCTTAATGATTATTATGTTGGTTGATCGTTCATTAAAATATCGACAGCCATAGTAGTTGAAATGTTTATTTAAATAGGATTCTAGAAACCTAGAAACTCAAATCCAATTTGTTATTTATGTAAACCTATTTTCATGTAATTACTGTTATTACAACTTCTGTTTAAAATACTTTCTTATTTCAAAAACAATACAACAGATACTTTGATATTAATCATCGCCAATAAAGAAGTACAAATAATATTATGTACTCTATTATGTTACGTTTGGTACTTACAGCATTAATGCCCGTTTTCACGTACACTTGGCGACACCTAAATGCCTAAATATGATTGCACTGTTACATTTCCAATCCTCGGCTCGGCCGAAAATTTAAAAGCCAACAGTGCAATATGTTTATGTGTCTGCCTAGTGTTACTGGAACCGGGCATAAATTAGAAAACGTGAGGTGAGAGACGTTAGCTAACGAAAACAGTCCTTGGATAGTTTTTTATAACTAATAGGTTAGCTTTTCCACTAAAGATAATGTTTTTGGTATCAAAACGACCACAAATTCTGGGAGTTCAGTACTTATGTGAAATAAAAATAATAGTGTGATATATTTTACGCTCACATAGAATCTCTCTTTTTTCTCAAGAAGACTTGTAGAAATAAATCAAATGGAATTTAAACAGTTGTTATTAATTAATTACTAATTAGCGTAAGCTTATCCAGCCTATACAGTTCCCACACGGCCTCTTTGTAAGAGGGAGTGGGCCACAATCCACCGCGCTCACCCAGTGCGGATTGGTGGACAACAAAGTAGGTAAGTAGTTATTTTGTTGGTGAACAAAAGTATCTTCGATAGACCCTGAAATATCAGACATAAATCAAAATCTAAACATAAAACTTTGATTCGATAAACACAACATTCAATCTTCCAACCATAGAAAGAAACGTGATTGTTTTTGTTTTATCAAAATTGAAATGATTACACTTTTGTTTTTTTTTTTGCGGACGTTTTTGTGTCACTGAGTTTGTATGTTGGGTTTATTTAATAACAAAGTGTCAATGTTAAAATCCTAATTATCAGGGGTGATAAAGACGACAACTTTATGAATTTTCTATGTTTAATTTGATCAGATTATCAGCCGCTGATTTGTTTTTTGGATGTGGCTTCCTGGCAAACGCGTTCAAGTACAGGCGGCATTCGTGGCTTAACGTATAATGTACTGACACTGTATAAGTTAGCTGTAAGTTTCCAACAAGAATTTAAAAAAAAATGGATCCGGAATCCGAATCTCAAAACGTACAACAATGAAGCGAAGACACTTAAAGTATCTCGTATGTGCGTGTGTGTTAGTGTACATATATAATTTCCTTGGTGTTAGTGACTATATACAGGCTAAAAGTTTCGAGGACGATTTCGACTACCCTCTTAATGTGAACACTAGAAGTATTGCGAACGATGTGTTGGCCGGCAAGAAGGTTACAGTGACCCCTATTAATTACTACCCCTACAGGTTTCTCACAAACTCAGGAAAATGTTCCACAACATACAAGTTAGATCTGTTCATAGTGGTGAAGTCCGCGATGGATCACTTCGAACACAGAGACGCCATAAGGAAAACATTCGGACGAGAGAACGTGCCGGGACGAACTGTTAAAACGTTAATCTTCTTAGGAATAGACAGTAAACCTAAATCAGACCTGCAGAGAGAAATAGACAAAGAGATGGCCGAATTCAAGGACATAATACAGGTAAACTTCCTCGATAACTACTACAACAACACTATAAAGACGATGATGTCGTTCCGCTGGCTGTACGAGCACTGCTCGACGGCGGACTACTACTTGTTCACCGACGACGACATGTACATATCTGTGAACAACCTGCTCGCCTACATACACGACAGAGAGGCGACGCGCGGGCCTGTCGCGACTCTATCAGCTGCGGCGAAGGACATCACACCCCCAGCGATTACTGCCGAGTCAGAGAGCGACTACTTGTTCACTGGTTATGTCTTCAAGTCAGCTCCACAGCGGTTCCACACGAGCAAATGGAGGGTATCTCTTGCCGAATACCAGTGGGACAAGTGGCCGGCTTACGTCACAGCAGGCGCTTACGTCCTGTCGAACAAAGCTATGAAAGTTATGTATGTAGCCAGCCTCTTCGTCAAACACTTTCGTTTTGACGATATCTACTTGGGCATTGTGGCGAAAAAGGTCGGTATCACACCGAGGCATTGTTCAGATTTCCATTTCTACAAGAAAGAGTTTAGTTACGAAGGTTATTTAAACGTTATAGCGTCTCATGGTTATGGAGACCACAACGAATTGCTCAGAGTATGGAATGAGATGAATGGTGATGAATAGTGCATTAAGTGCAGGGCCCTACACAGCAGGCACATGTAGGTATAAATAAAACAAACCGAATATAAACAGTTGTCATTTATTAAAATCATCTTGTTAAAGGTAACAATACTAACAATATTGCAGTCTGGTAGGCAGTAGAATACGTATGTAAATAAATACAATATTACGTCAAAACATATCTAGGTTTTTTTTCTCAATATTTATTGTATCTGTACCTTCAGTAGATTTACCTACCCTGTATATATATGGTTGTTGATGTGCCCTAACCCTTGGAGTCATTATAGAAAAGGAAGACTCAAAAGTTCGCATCGCATCTCGCAGGCTTATCGCTGTGCAATTAGACCATTCATACACTTCCAAGAGTGTAAGCACATTAACGGGCTGACCCATTCCAAATACCTAAACATACTTAAAGTATGTACGTAACCTACATACACTATATTCGGCGATCCTTAACATTGCACCTATTGTATAACATTAAATAACTCTAGACATTTATATTACTTTTATATTTATTTAAAAATAACAAACCATTTACCTACTTGAGCTAATTTTCAAATCACCGTAAAGACTCGTTGTCATGACTGAAAAATACAATATTATTAATAGGTAGTTCAAAATATACTTTGTTTTCACTAGACTAGGTATGTACATATAAATTTGATACAGTATATTTTCCCTTTGACGCCCACCCCACAAACCTGTCGAAGCGCGACTCAGCTGTATTTTCACTGCCAAACAAATACGAAAATTATCTACGTTGAAATAACGTCGAAAATAAATAAACTTTCTCTAGTTTCCGAGAGCATCAAATCTGACGAAGACATGCGGTAAAAACTAGTTATTTTCAACTTTATTTCAACCAGTGAATGTTGATATTTGTTTAACAATGAAAACCGTGCTGCGTTTCAACCAACCCTGATACGATAATTTCTAGGTCCAGTACCAATAAGCACTCCTTGTTCCTAGGCCTTGGCTGCAGCATCTATTTCCTTGAACACGTAGGTGATCTTCATGATGGCCAGCCAGAGATCCTCGTCGCTAATCTCCCGGTGGACAGTAAACCGGACTGTCTTGCTATTGAAGTATATCGCTTTCAGTATCACACCCTCATCGTTGGGCGTTTTGCAGTCACCCTGAGGAGACAAATTGTGGTTATTACTTCGTCGTTCTTGATCTGGTTTTTACCAGAAGTCAGTAACAGCCTCTCGCTAGCTATTTCCATTATTTTCTCAAGGAAGGTCAGTATAATTATAGTTAAATACCTTGTACTTTGAGTACTAAATACGCTTTAGAGATATAGGACAAAGATATTGAACCATCTGGGACTGATAAGAGTCCTGAAGTTTAAAACTTATTTCTCAGAAATCAAGACGGAAAACCGAATCTCGTGCCGACATAAAAAAAAAAAACTACACAATTTAACGCCCCCTTTTGACATCTGGTAAGCAGAAATACTAGCACTTTAGCTCTCATATGCCTGTAATTTTATCGAGACCCTGATAGTCTTGGTAGTAACTTATTCCCCCATACCTGTGTCTCAGCGAGGCAGACCTGTCCAAGTCTTGCCACCACTTTCTGAGCCGTCACCGAGCTGTGTTCTGGTATCCTCACGAGTACTATGTTACTATGCTGACCCTCCACGTCCACCGTGAACGTCTTCAGGAATAGGCCTTCGATCACTGGAACATCGTCAATTTTGTTAAATTAAATCGTTAGAAATAGAAAGAAGGGGAGGCAAACAAAATCAAAATCAAAATATTTTATTTCACATAAACCTACAAGGGCACTTATGAAACGTCAGAAGCTAGGTGCACGGTTCCAATTGGTCGTTTCCTATGGAGAAGAGCCGGCAAGAAACTCCACGGTTACTCTTTTAAAAGTAAATGGTTTTACAGTTTTAAAAGGTATGAGAGGACAGTGTAGGCCTATCAACAAGTACCAGGTACTTAGCAAAATATAAAATGGTCCACAGATCTACAGTCTGTTAAGCCTACAACGTTCTCACATTCACAAAATTTTGAAGAAACTAGGTATATAAAAGATAAATAAAAATAAAGACCTATTTAAAACAAATGACATGATTGCCACTACAGCTGTAACAAACCAAATTTAATTTAAAAAAAAAAAAATATATATATATACTTAGAATATTGTAAGTATATAATGTCAAATAATAAAAAGATTATGTTATTGTCAAGGATGTAAAAAAATAAAAATAAGGGTAAAATGAAATAATTATCGTAATTTGGGAGCAGTTAATAGACATTTACATAGTTATGCCGTTAATGAGGTACCAGGGAAGCCACATGTGCAGATGGAATTATTGCCAAACTTCCTTGTCTTCAACGTAGTCTTTAATCTTATAATATGCTTTTTTGATAAGGACACGTTTGATGTGGGTTTTGAACTTTCCATCGCTAAGTTCTGTAACTGACTTTGGCAACTTGTTGTAAAAGCGAATACTGTTTATAACAAATGACTTACTAGTTTTTGTTAATCTAAATTTGGGTATCACAATTTCATGTTTACTACGTGTATTTATATTATGGTAACCGCTTCTTATTTTGAAAAATCCTAAGTTTTTGCGAACATACAAAATACTTTCCAATATATAAAGAGAAGGCTGAGTAAGTATATCAATTTCTTTGAATTTTTCTCTAAGGGACCCATTTTATAGATCGCGCGAATTGCCCTCTTTTGCAAAATGAAAATTGAATCTACATCAGCTGCCGATCCCCACAGCAGAACGCCATAAGACATAATACTGTGGAAATAAGCAAAGTATACTAACCTAGCTGTGGCTACATCAGTCAACTGCCTTATTTTTCTTACTGCATATGCAGCTGAACTTAATTTACCTGAAAGAGCTCTAATGTGGGCGCCCCATTGCAATCTCGAATCTAAGGTTATTCCTAGAAATACAGTTTCCGTAATAGCATCTAGTTTTAAATTTAGACCTACTTGAGGTACATTTGGTAAAGAGAACTTAAGACATTTAGTTTTGTTCGTATTAAGTAAAAGATTATTAGCTGCGAACCATTTAGAAAGCACTGCCAGACTATTGTTGACATGTAAGACATCCGTATCTTTTCTATCTATTTTAAAAATTAGAGAAGTGTCATCAGCGAATAGAATTATATCTGATAAGTTGGCCATCATGTAAGGAAGGTCATTAATATAGACTAAAAATAGGAAAGGGCCAAGAATTGATCCTTGAGGCGCGCCCATCTTAACTAGAGACCCTGAGGACGTCGCCCCGTTAACGTATACTTTTTGCTGCCTGTTTGATAGATAGGAAAGAACAAGATCAGCAGCTTGTCCACGAACTCCGTTGTGGTGTAATTTACAGATTAGGGTTTTGTGGTCAACGCAATCAAACGCTTTTGAGAGGTCACAGAAAATGCCAATTACATCCTGTGACTTCTCCCAGGATTCCAAAATGTGACTAATGAGTTTTACTCCTGCGTCAGTCGTCGACCTACCTTTCGTGAAACCAAACTGGGACTATGTAAAATCCCATTTGAATTAAAATGAAACAAGATCTGGTTTAGCATGATTTTTTCATAAATTTTACTCAATGCTGGTAGCACGGATATAGGTCTATAATTAGAGGGATCACTCTTACTACCTGATTTAAAAATTGGTACAAGTAGTACCAATTTTTAAATCAGGTAGTAAGAGTACTATGTTTCATTAAATCAGGAAACGTACCGCTATCTAAACATTGATTAAATATGCCTGTTAGGACAGGGGCAATTGTGTCAATGATATTTCCAAGAACCTTAACGGAAATCCCCCATAAGTCTTCAGTGTTTTTTATGTTAAGACTTTTGAATGCTTTTTTAATTGTGACAATAGAAATGGGCTTAAATTCGAAACTTGGAATATCCTTACAAAAGTTTTCTTTTAGAAGAGACTCAGCTAATATAGATGATGAATGGAGAGATTTCGTGACCTCTATTGGGATGTTGGTAAAGAAATTTTTTAGTGTCTCAGCAACTTTAAACTTATCTGAAATGGTTTCATTATCAATCTTTAAAGCCAATTCATTCTGATCTCGTTGTTTTATGTTTCCAGTTTCTTTGTTAATTACCTGCCACACAGCTTTTATTTTATTATTAGAAATACTAATTTTGTTACTTATCAATTTAGATTTCGCCCCTTGCAGCGCAACCCGGGGGCACATGCCCCGGTTTGCGCTGCAAGGGGCGACAAATTCAAGCGACGCCCGGGCCAGCACACCGCAACGTTGCCATAAATGAGACGCGCAACACATATCTATAATCAGTAGTAGTAGTATTTCAGTTTAACAACGCTTTCAGAGCGACGTTGGGGCTGCCTCGCTACTGCAGCGCTTCGGGTATGTTCGCATGGGCGCGCACGGACTGTTTTCATGCGACCACGAGGAAGCGCTGCGCGTCTCTTGTGCGCAGAGTGCGGGCCAGCTCCAATATCGTTCTGAACATGATAGCAAATAGTTTGGACTGTCCTTATGTGCGTCACTGCTGTGACAGACAAGTTACATATATAGTGTCGCACGTAAGAGGCTATTGTAATGAATTGATTATGAATTTGAATTAATTATTTTGAGGATTGAGATAGTTTATTTGTGTGTTATTTCTACTATGGGTTATATACCTGAAATAAATGTTTTTTTTTTTTTTATAATCTTTCTATTTCTTTCTTTTATGCAACAGGATTGGCGCATTATCGATCGATAAAATGTGATTAATATGTTGCTGACACAATTTTAATTTCTACAAAATTTGGTTTTCGCAGGTCTAACTTAGCACATCCCCTAACCAATAAAGGATTGGCGGGGGGAAGTTTTAGCCCCGCCTCAAAAAAAAACTAGATCGGCTGAAGGTTGGTCACTTTTGAGGTAGGTACTCCGGAAATCTTCAATTAGTTCGTGGATATAAGCGGAGCTCTCTTAATTGATAGGCACTCCTCGGCTGACTAGTCTTTGAATATTTAAAATGTACTTAAAAGCATTTTTATTTTATTTAAAACAACCTTTTTATGATCAGAAGTTGCATATATCATTGATTATACAGCAGGCGATGTACAAACCGGTACCTATATAGGAAATAATTTAAGTATGTCCGTACACTGTTACAAATCTAATTCATTAACCTTTAACCATAATATTGGCCCGCTTATGGTCCAACTTTAGTTTGGGCACCACCTCATCCAGCGCCACGATGGCGGCGGCAGCCAGCACGCCCGCCTGACGCATCCCTCCGCCGAGCAGCTTGCGCATGCGACGAGCTCTGGAAAGAGGACATCATTTGGTGAATAAGGGAACAATATCGACAGCCGGAATTAACAAAAGGCAGTTGGTGTCATCAAATCTGAGATTTAACTTAAAAAACTACCACCATCGCGGCATCGCATCGGACTGCTGAAAAGTGAGCTTGTTTTGAACTTTTTAGTTGCAGTCGGGTTTTTTGTTTTATTTTATTATATTATTTAAATGACGACAATCCATCCAGCCGTTAGGATGCTTCGAGGACATAAAGAATACCACATCCAAAAATACATATACTCGTATAAGCCTGAAAAATCTTTTAGTCTGCTGTCGCGCAGTCGGATAAGAAGATAATGCACTAGAGAAGTTCGAACTTGCGAAGGTTAGCACGAAATAGTTTATTCATCATGGCAACATTCATACTGCGGTGATTTCCTGTGATACGCCTCGGCCTTAGTATTTTTTCTTTTTTCTTTTTTTTTTTTTTTTTCTTTTTTTTTGGTGGGAAATCATCAAATGACTCCTCCCGCTCTGGGCGGAGCGAGAGGGAGTGTCAGACTTTTACTGACTAAAACCCACCCGTGTTCCTTCCGTTGCCTAGTGTCTGTTTTCGTCTTAACTATTGTAAAACCCAACATCACATAATCAGATAAAAATAACAAAAAATCTTAGAATAATAACGCTATTCTAAGCAAAAATTATAATTATTGGACGATTCCCCCACATTACTTATCACGTTTTGATTTATAAATAGAGTTTTGAATTTGAAAGATCTAATCGCAGGTGGTAAAAATTATAGTTAGGTATTACGTAAAACATTTTTATACTATTATATATTTTTATATAATTTAACGCTAGCTTGAAGGCTAGCTTACAATAATAACTTTATTTTTATTTAAAAATTAATTGTTTTAATTTCCTTCTGGAAATCTGGAATTATATTAGTTTTAGGTATACCTACATATAAACAGGTACTGTTAACGCGCCTAATAAAATAACTAAGAACGGAAAAAAATATCTGTGACGAACGCCGCACCCAAATGCAGCCAATGAATTTATTGATCGTCGGAAAGAATTAAGAAAGCGCCCTAAGTCGGCGCGACGACGCGTTCAAGTTCATCGAACAAAAAGTGACATATGCACCCGGCGACCGCGTATTCGCGCGACGATCGGTTTTAAATCGGACTGGATGCGGTGACAGGATGGGTTCTTTAGGTTGCGCTAGTCGACTGCTCGAACTCGTTGGTGGGCTTGGCTAATATGCATGCTATTTCACCTAACATCGAACGAGAAAGTGGAAACGATAGTTTATAACGAAAACGAGCGCATAAAACTTCATGAACAGACCTTTGGGCATATCTAGGTATTATGAAAAAAAACTTGAGAGGTGTCAAGGGACACCCGAATGGAACGAAGTTCCTCTTTCTATGAAAGCGAGAGAGAGAGAGAGAGAGACAGACACAGAAACACGCGCACGCCGCACGGCTTACAACTATAGCAAAAAGTGTCGTTATAACTTTTGGTCTCAAAGTATAAGTAGGTATAAGTCTCTTGACTCGTGTCGACTTATACACTCGCTCGACTTCGACTTCGACTCCGACTTCGACTTCGACTCCGACTTCGACTCCGACTTCGACTTCGACTTCGACTCCGACTTTGACTTTGAGAGAGAGACAGACAGAGAAACGCGCACGCCGGCTTACAACTATAGCAAAAAGTGTCGTTACAACTTTTGGTCCTAATTTTTTCCGTCTAGCCCCCCCTTTCGCAACGCGCGATAAGGAACTTCGTTCCAAAAAAATCTGGATGTATTTAAATACTTAGTTATAATTTTTAAAGTACCTACCTACACTGTCAAACAGTGGAGTAAACTCCATATGACATTAGCTTGGACGCATATACCGCGTACATACGTCACTTTTTGTTCGGCGAACATGAACTTTCCGGTTTTCTGAACGAAACAGAAAATTAAATATGAACGCGACGATCGCGTTTACGCGCGACGATCACTTTTGAATAGGATGCTGGGTAACCGCTCGCGCGCGGCTATTTCTAGTCATAGTTAAAGATCAAATTATCTAGGAGAGAAAGTTGATTATAAAACTTATTGATCAGAAGATTAGTCATCAGTTAGATCCAATTGCAAAACAGCAATAATTAAATTGTAAATAGGTACATATTTGATTGCCTACATTGCGGCCTTCACCGTCCACGTTTAGGAAAAATGGCAACATGAATCATTTAGGCGTGCTATGCAATTGTTCGGGTCGGCTAATGGGCGAGATTCGGCACAGCCGGGCGGCTAAATAAGAATATGTGTTCGATTTTACCGCCCGGCCTGTACCGTATGCAAACTGTGTGTCGCTCCCTCACCAGGAGCATTCGCCTATAATGTAACAGTTCAGATTCGAGCATTATGTACACCAGTGAGTGAGAAGAACCGAAGTACTTAATAGTAATATAGTGAAGCTCAAAATCGAATCTTGGATTGTTTTTGCATTACAGGCGAATGCTGAGGTGAGGGAGCGCCTTTACTTAGTAACTATTCAAAATAGTACTAACTGGTCAATAAAATGATAAGAGCCGACGAGCGCCGACCCGACAGGAGCCGACAGTCCCTTGCTGAAGCAGACGGAGATGCTGTCACAATCTCTGACGACTCTGCGGGGTTCCTCATTCAGGTATTCACAGGCGTTGAACAGCCTCGCGCCGTCCATGTGGATGGGCAGGTTGTGGCGCTTACAGATGGCTGATAAGTCGTCCAGGAACTTTAGAGGTAATACCTGAAATGTAAAGGTTTTGTGGGGTTGGTATGTAGTTTTATGCTTGATGAGTTGATGTAATTATACCCTTATTAGTGTCGAATTAGATGCTTTTGAAGATGTGCATCTTCTTGGCGTCATTATGGGCTGTTACAAAGGAACATAAAAATTACTTAGGTTGGTATGTACAGGTTCCGCAAGCCTTAACTTTTGTGCCAACAAATTAACTCCATTAAATTTCGAACTACCCGCAAGCTTCATGAATTCTATTTTGAACAGCACCTACCTCAGTTGGATGCTGTTTTTTGGATAGGTATGCTTGAGGCACCAAAATATCAAAAAGCTTGCTTCAGGCACGTCATAGTAGAACGAAGTGATTATACTTATTTAAATATCTGCGCAGGGAGCGGCACCCAGGGTGGTCGTTAAGTCGAAAGCGTCAAGGTAGCCCACGAAATTCAAATTTTCTTACGTTTTTTGCAATTTGCAGGTCAGTATCATGTTGTATGTTGATCTAAATATGATTCGCGGCCGTATCAAATGTTTATTTATAGAATTATTATCATAAAAATGATCAATACAACTCTCTAAGTTCATATAATCGCATTGAATGACTATTTCATGAAATCATGACATTTGGCGATTGTGCTTACTTATGGAGTTGTATTACTGATTGTAATGATTATAATTATGTAAAGCCATATTGGTTACGGTCGCGAATCATATTTTAATCAACATAAAACCTCACACTGACCTGCAAAATGTAAAAAACTAAAGAAAATTTGAATTTCGCGGGCTACCTTATGCATGCCCCTTCGGTCAAAATTGTGATGTAGAATTTCCCATAGTGCAAAGGAGATTATGAAATTTGATTCAACTAATTAGATATAAGTTTTATAGGTTTTTTATTTCGATTGAATGATATGATGATCTGGCTGTAATCACTTCCGAGATGATGACTAATAGAGAAGTATGGAAGAAAAAGATATGTTGCGTCGACCGCGAATAAAGTGGAATATGGGCAGGAGAATTTGATGATCAAGATTAATAGGTTATCAGTGTTATCACAAAAGGTTGATGCAAATTAGAGACTTCTTTTGCATGCCACTACACTCGGTCTAGATAAGGTACCACGTCTTGCGTGCGAGATTAGGTGTATAGGTACCTTTAAAGGGTGGCAGGGACATCGACGCGAAAACTGATACCATGGATTCAGTAGGTACATGATTAGGAATACCCCCTGCGTTGAAATTTCGGTCGGTAATTTTTTTTTTATCTGCTGTTTCATACATTTTGACCGCGTACGTATTGCACTTTTCTATGAAACAACAGTTTTTTTTTAAATAACCGACGAAAAATTTCATCGTAGGGGGGTTCATAATCATGTACTGAATCCATGGTATCAGTTTTCGCGTCGATGTCCTTGCCATCCTGTATATATAAATGCTAGTGTAGGTAAATACCCAATTTGATATACCTAATTCTGAATGCATGAGCAAAATGGACATTGCTAATAAAACATATTGCAGTTATTAGGTACTCGTATATTCTAACTATGGAGCAACCAATCTACTGACGGGAACTGACCTTACCACCACAGACGTTGTGGGTATTCTCCACGGAGACGAGCGAGGTGAGTGGGTCGTGATCCCTCGGCGCCTTAGCCGTAGGTTTCTGTTACCCCCTCAAGCATATTACTAATGGTTCTCTAACATCCAGGATTTATTAGAAAATAGCACAAAGGCAATCAGTCACAAAGTTCCACGGCCTTTAGGTATTTCTGAACAAGGCAATAGGCAGAGTAGAGGTCCGGAGAAACGGGTCTTAGTGTTGGAACAGGGTTCTTAGCCGCGGCTACCGTTTCGTAAACGTTTACCCTGTGCCACAACTCACACAGATCGACCAGACCTATCAGTAGCTGATAAGGTGAGGTCTGAAAAGCATGTCAAAATCCTGTAGTCTGTAATAACTGTTGATGAAAAGTTCTTCCTAATATCTCACATCGTTAACCACAACAGACAGGGCCATAAGTAACGGTAGCTTACTGACCTTTCCGCCGCAGACATTGTGCGTATTTTCAACTGCTACCAAAGACGAGACTGGTTCGTGGACATCAGTGCCACGGAACCGGCTCTCCAGCTCAGCCAGGTCGAATGTGCCGTCAGGTTTGTTGGTGAGCGTCGAAAGGAGGACACCAGCCACGTGGGCAGCACCACCTGAATAGGAAAACTGTTTTGTTACGTAGGAAATTGTTACAGTAGGTAAGGCTAAGATCAACCAAGTCGTAGTTCTGAATGCCTACGCATTAGGAACTCAGCCATAATCTGGTGCCGATCACTGGGGTCAAAAAAATACGCTGAATCGCTTCTAGAAAAGAAAAGGGTCAGCCTGTAGATGGGTGGTATACAGAATACAAGGTGTAACTGAAATAAACGATAAACTCATAAGTCATAAGGGGTCATTGTAATCGTCATTAACAATGAAATCGCGAAAAAAAAATCTTCTGTTCCCCCATGTTAAAGTTGTTCATAATGTCATCATAATGAACAACTTTTACTATGGGATAACAGCAGATTATTTTTTTTGCGTCTCATGTAATAGGTGGGGTTTACTCTCTTAAGTCCATCAGCGAAGATACGGTATCCGGGCACAGATTACTCCAGGCCTTTCCGAAAGCAGTTGATCCGTCAAAACAAGAAACAAATTAAATTTTTCGGACGGTCGTTCAAATGTCGTGGCCAGCTCTTAGAATTGATCATTTCATGAAATGAACATCGACCGCTGGTCACGTCATGTTGTGGTCTGGCCAGATTATTGAATACTCAACGTTTGACGATATGAACAGTTAAATGCATGACTACCTATTTCATGATTCTAGCCACGACAAACCTATCAGAAGTAGGGATGACTGTCAAATCGTGTTGTCCTTCATTTCTTAGTTCAGGCCCCGAATTTATCTCAAGTCCGTAGGTCAGTGATGTTGCTACACCTTATGGTGTAGTAACATCCGTACTTCAGCCAAAACTACGGATTTCGTGCTTATGCAGTAGACAGTAGGTACAATTACCCCTTAAGGGTCTTCAGTTATTTAAATTAGACCCTGTATTATATTATATATTACTTAGTTCTTATCAGTATGATAGATTACAGCATTACATCATTGTTTAATAAAGTGTGCCACGATTTGAACAATTTCGATAATGCGATCAATAACATTAGGTACCTACCTTGTTCATATTTGTAGATGTGTGATTGGTTGCCGACGAACGCTTCAGAGCCACGCTTGTTACAATGCACCATTACTGAAACAAACATTGATAAATTACACCAAACAAACAATAGTTTTGATTTGACGGCACGTGGTTTGTGCAGTGCATGGCTTTTTTTTTTTTTTGGTGGGAAATCATCAAATGACTCCTCCCGCTCTGGGCGGAGCGAGAGGGAGTGTCAGACTTTTACTGACTAAAACCCACCCGTGTTCCTTCCGTTGCCTGTGTGCCAGGGCCGCGATATCCCTTTCGGACAAACCCGCAACCCCAGCAGGCATTGGTCCTTCCGGACCCCGTCAGTTGGTGCTGACATCCCTTTGAGGCGCGCGTGGAACACAACGCGCCGTCGACCCGGGCCTGGTCCTTATCGGACGGCGAGCTGCCTATCGCTCACTGTCCGCAGGCCCGCGCCTTACGCCTACGGTGGCCGGAAGTCAGCTTGCGTCTCCTGCGGCGACTAGGGGCGCGAGGGCGTGCAGCTTGAATCTCCCTCGCGCGCTCCGCCTCCTTCGCGATCATAACTGCTTCGCAGAAGGAGGTGACGGCCTCCCATGCACTCTCGCTCCCGACCATGGCTTGAACCAGGGCCGGACGCGAGAGATCGCCGCCGCCGATCGCCTCTGTGAGGACACGGCGGTGCTCCGCCCAAGCCGGGCAGAACTCCACCGTATGCTCCACCGTGTCCTCCGGGCGATCCACACAATGGTGACACCCGGGCGTTTCCTCCCGCTTGATCCTGAACAGGAACCTCCCGAAACAACCGTGTCCGGTGAGGACCTGCGTCAGGCGGAAGGTGAGGACGCCGTGGCGCCTCTCTAGCCACTCCTCAAAGAGGGACTTATCGCCGCAATTGTGGCGTGCCCAGTGCAGTGTATGACTGCCATGCTATGCTGCGTGTCGCGGGTTTAATTCAGCGAGGAAAAATATTTATTTATTTATTTATATTTTTATATACTTTATTGTACACCAGAAAATACATAGCAAATAATAAATTTAACACTACAAAACATACAATGGGCGGCCTTATCTTTCGGGATTACCAGGAGAAGTGTATGAGAACATTGGTGCCGATTCTCTTGTACACCGAACTAAACTATCACAAAAATTCCTTACTTTAGGCTATGAGAATCTTAGAGCTATTCTGCAAATAAAATTCTCTAAACTAAAACATAATTTTGACACAACTAAAATAGAATTTGACAATCGCGAATCCACGTGGTACCCTTGGTTTGCCCTCACCCATGATTTTTTTTAGAGCTGAAGGCGCGCATGGGTTGCCGCTTCGACGTGTTATATATGGAATTTTTCACTTTTTATATGGAAAAAATGAAAAAATATTACCTACATGTTCAGGTTTAGAGGTTTAAAGGTTCCATAAAGGGGGTCGAAATTTTCATTATTTTTGCGATAGGACGCACCATTTTCGAGATAATAAGCAAAAGAAAAAATAAATACAGTACTGTTTTTGCACGTGAAGTCGAGATGTTGGTGTGAATTTTAGTTCATGACAACTTATTTTACACCACACCTTTTTAATCGCGATTAAAAATTTTCAGAATAAGTCTGGTTTGGTATTATACAATCAAAATTTTAGGTGAAAAATGTCATATTCAGAATAGCAAAATTGCCATTTTCACTAAACTCAGTACTATCTTAGTGCTGTCAAACTAAAATATAGTTAAGTTGTGTCACTTTAGTCTATTTCAGAATGGGAAATCGTCGTTTGACAGGATTAAACTTAATTTTAGTGAATTTTAGTCTAGTTTAGAGGCATTTGTGACAAGAGAATCGGCACCAATGATAACCATAAGTATTATCTTCTGCCTTCTCCAACTTGTGCAGCACCTCAGAACGCAGGTCACCCTTAACAATAGGGCTCACTTAACTGCCCTTCAGCAGCTGCACAGTTCATGTGTTGCGAATACGAATAGGAAGTACTTATTTGGAAGACTGAAGCCCTCGTACCTATCCAACGGGCGATTTTTTATCGCCCACTGGATTTCTGCGCAGTGCTCACAGACTAAGTAGTACTGCAGTGCTTATAGCGCCGAGTGTTGACAATGCAACAGTGTGTTTTTTTTTTACGCTCTGGGATGCACTTTGGATTCTCAATGCTCGGCTCAACCACAGAGTAAAGGTTCGTGCAGCGCGACGCGCCGCACCCCGGCGCGACTCGACTGGACCAATACAATTTCTAAGAAAACTTCACGGTATAACAATAACCGGTGTCGCGTCGCGCTAGTCTGCACGGAGCTTAAGTTCTTTACTCATGTGGCTCAACACTGGGAATTCAAAAATCGAGTGCGCTAATAAATAATCATCGCGTACAAAAATCGCCAGTGCCTCCCTGGGCTTAACACCTCAATCAAACCAAGTAGGTAGGTAGGTATATGTGCGAGGATCTTGAATCATGCGTCACTATGCCAATAAATAATTTAGCAAAATTGTTAGTACGTAAATTGTTGGTCGTCGCCTGCTATTTGTCACCGTAACGGTCAAGCGCGTAAGTTACTCAATTCACAAGACGATTGCGAATGATTGTGGTCATCCCGTCATCCGGTATTCTACACATGTACATAATCATCTTGTACTGTACATAACCAGGATGTCTCGAGTTTTTTGTTTGAAGTTTTTTTTTTATAGTTTGCAAATAAATGTATATTGAGCATAAGTTGTTTAGACATACTGGTGCCGATTCTCTTGTACAACGAACTAAACTAACTAAACTATCACAAAAATTCCTTACTTTAGGCTATGAGAATCTTAGAGCTATTCTGTAAATAAAATTCTCTAAACTAAAAAAATATTTTGACACAACTAAAATAGAATTTGACAATCGCGAAACCACGTGGTACTCGTGGTTTGGCCTCACCCGTGATTTTTTTTAGAGCCGGAGGCGCGCAGGGGTTGCCGCCTCGACGTGTTTTATATGGAATTTTTTACTTTTTGTATGGAAAACATAAAAAAATATTACCTACATGTTCAGGTTGAGGGGTTTAAGGGCTTCATAAAGGGGGTCGAAATTTTCATTATTTTTGCGATAGGACGCACCATTTTCGAGATATAAGCAAAAGAAAAAAATAAATACAGTACTGTTTTTGCACGTGAAGTCGAGATGTTGGTGTGAATTTTAGTTCATGACAACTTATTTTACACCACACCTTTTTAATCGCGATTAAAAATTGACAGAATTAGTCTGGTTTGGTACTATACAATCAAAATTTTAGGTGTAAAATGTCATATTCAGAATAGCAAAATTGCCATTTTCACTAAACTCAGTACTATCTTAGTGCTGTCAAACTAAAATATAGTTTAATTGTGTCACTTTAGTCTATTTCAGAATGGGAAATCGTCGTTTGACAGGATTAAACTTAATTCTAGTGATTTTTAGTCTAGTTTAGAGGCATTTGTGACAAGAGAATCGGCACCAGTATCGATTGGTTCAGTAGCTGTGGTTATTATCTTCTTCTCACACAGACACAGACACCTGTTCTAGACTGGGTATACCTACAATATAATCTTGAACCTTAAGAGACCTAATAACTTTTACTTCTCTCGGTTCTAACCCAAGCACTGCATTAGTCTACCTCAAAAATAGTTTTTCAAAGGACCATTTACAATACACTTTTATAGACTAGTGTAACAAAAACTGCGGAAACAGACGACTCGATCGATCGGTGTTGCTCTGGTATTTGTCCGTTAGCACTGCATACTGCATGCACTAACGGGCAGGTTGGAAATATAGTGCAACACAGGGCCAGATTTAAAGGCAACCAAGAAGTGGAGGCACCGATTTAGTTTTTGGACCAGACGAAAAAAAAAACAGTTTTCAATCATTTATACATAATAGGTAGTACTAAAAATATACAAAAGATAAAAAGATAAATAATGTTAGGCGAATGGAACTTTGCGAGATTTTTTCGTCGAAAAATCATTGATCAATTTGAGTAAATCACTTTCAATACTAAGTAGGGATAACTTTCATAGGCGGTTCTGTGTCATTGTAGTCCGAAGTCTATTTATTATAATTTCATCTTCGAAAATGAGCATTTCCGGTGCAGTTCGACGCCATCAACACCAAGTAGGTACATTCTCAACGAAATTTCAACATTTGGAAATGTAGCTTTGAATTTTCGAGTATTTGGTAATAGAAGATTTTCATAGATTGATCTTTTTGATAATCGTTTTTAAACGGTAAATTTTGCGTATTGGACCAACTAAACTTTTTTTTTATAAAAAAAAAAAACAAATTTCGGAGGCCCCTATTTTGTGCAGGCCCGGGGCCATGGCCCCTGTGATTTAAGGCAGGGCGTTTTAAATCCGGCCATGGTGCAACAAGAAGAGACCCTGTCCGAATAGTTAGACTGTAATATTATGTTTGTTTAGAGTAGTCGTTTGTATCCATGTCCTAACTGCTACGTGGTGTGCGGTTGGTGTTTAACTAATTATGTCACATAATCCGTCAAGGGTAGCCATAATTGTAATTGTTGCAGTCATGCTAATTATGTGTCATTCACTCGCACAAAGGACAAGCTCAAAAAGGCAATCGCAGTCGATCTCGGTACGATGCTTGTCGAAAATATAACTATCGTTTTATTTAATACCTTAACACGTTCAGTACGGGGAGCCCTCCTGGAGGATTCACCAAGTCGCATATGGGATGCCGGGAGCCCTCGCGGAGGGCTCATTTTAAATGTAGGTTTTTTCTTAGCGAATACAGCAATATAAACCGTGAAAATAAAATCTGATGTATATTTTAACAAGATTTATTAGTATAAGCGTTGTTCTTAAAATCCAAGCATTTTTATTTAGAGTAGTCAGACTTTTACTGACTAAAACCCACCCGTGTTCCTTCCGTTGCCTGTGTGCCGGGGCCGCGATATCCCTTTCGGACAAACTCGCAACCCTATGCCGGTAACCCTCCCGGGGGGTTCACTTCCAATTTGTATGGCGGCATGGCGTATGGGTTCTATGAAAAGTGGGTGGAGTCAAAAGTATTAAGTACATTGGTCAGTTTCTGTTTTGACGATTTTATGAAGAGCTAAAATTCGATATTTGAGCCTGCAGCTTTCACAAGATGCGAGATTTCTCTTTTCATGGACATAAGACATTCTTCTCTCAACCAGATTCTTTAGAATCCATCTCTTGATATAACTTTAAAAAAAATAACGTAGGTTAACAAACGAAATCTTAAAAAGCATGGCGTGGCGAGGTGCCTTCAGTTAGGCTGGAATTGAACAAACATTTTAAGCCCCTTAAGGCTGCCTGTCCATTGAAGCGGAGCGAGGCAGCGGAGTGGAGCGGAGTTGCGGACAGTGTCTGTCCATTGATGCGGAGCGAGGTAGTGGAGCGGTATTACGGACTGTGCGGAGCGAGGTAGCGGAGCGGTGTTGCGGACTGTGCGGAGCTAGATCGAGTTCACGCGACGAGTAATAATTCCCCGCTCCGCTTCTCCGTTCCGTTTCCCCGCTCCGCTTCCCTATTTTGTATGAATTTAGTCATCTAGTTCGCAAATCCCTGTCCACTGAAGCGGAGCGGAGGTTTTATGCAATTTCATTGGTTAATATTGGCACACCACTACTCCGCTCCTCTCCTCTCCGCTCCAGTGGACAGGCAGCCTAAATGATTTTATTTCTGTAAGTAGGTTTTTAAGTACAATCTCTTTTGCACGTCTATCATATTTAAAGATGAGGTCGGCGTTTCCTATCAGACTACTTTTGAGAAAAAAAGCCGAAACAAACTCAGAGGTCACAATCTCTTTTAAACTCCAGAGTTCAGACCTGTTCAGACCTTTAGTTATTACTCTGAGGTTCAGACATACTTAAGACGCAGATATATGCCAGCACAGTATGCCAGTGACCTTGCGTGTTCTGTACTGAGCTCACGCAACGCGTCGTACGTCCAGCCAGTAAAGGGACTAACCCATCAAGGAGCGCTGTCCCAAATTAAACGCATTATTAATGTATTATACCTACATAAAACAAAAGGCATTTTAATAAAACACGTATGCTAAAAGATCAATAATTAAATTCGAAGGTTTCAGAAAAATGCGCTTGATAGATTTTGCGTGATTCTCAGTTTTTTATCCGCGTGACATAACTTTACAGATTTATCTCACTATGCAATTTAAACATAATCTAAAATATTCATATATTAAGTTATTAAGAAAATGCTCTAATTTAACAAATATTTTTTCCAAATCATTAACACTACTCGTTTAGACGTGATCTTCAGTATAAAATCATTAAAAGTCGGTTATCGTCGCCTTAATCTTGGTCAGATCATGTGAGGACCATGTAGATTAGTGTCTGAAATGGTCTTTTGAGAAAAGAAGCACACAGATTTGTGTTCCGTCTAAGTAATTACTGGAGCGGTAGATCTATTTTACTTTTCCACTATAATACCTATTGCAGCATGTCGAAAAGTCGGTTTTGTTTTTTTGAGGGAACGACTATTCGAAGCATTGGTGTCGTGTCAAACAGAGCTAGCGGTTGGATTATATTTTTCCGATTCAACTCAATAATTATTTCTGACTTTTGGACCTTTTTACCGCTAAATCTTAATAGTATTTAACTTCATAAAGTCTCATCTGTGTTTTTTATATATATCCAGGGTTCAGGTCCCTGTTCGGGCGCCATTTCTATAGCGATATAAATAATTTACGCTATATTACATTAAAAAAATCACTGGGAATCGAACCCAGGATGATGAAGAACGAATAATGAAACACAGAAAGATTTGAAGTCACACTGTATAATTAAATTTGTTTTATAACGGAAAAAAAAAAAAAAAAAAAAACTCAGATAAAAAAATAATAAATTGGTAGTCGTCGTAGATATTTAGAAAATAAAAAAAGGTATTATATGGCTGGCGGACTGCGCACCTCCCTGGCTTACCCGTCCCCGGCCGTGGCTGTTGCCAGGGAGGTGCGCAGTCCGCCAGCCATATCAATCCGAGCGTGGTTCTAATACCGCGTCTCCGCGTGGTGTCTCCAGCAACGTGGTTCCAACACCGCGTCTTCGCGTGGTATCTCCAGTCAACCAGAAGTTGCTGCGTCGTCGACGTGTCAGACGCTGTCGCTAAACACTGCAGGCAACACCTTCACCATCCTCATTTGTCAGCCTTACTAATTTTTTTTATTTAAAATCGCGTTGTAATTTTTTACCGATTACTTTAAATTGTCCATTAGCAAGTCCTAATTTAAATAGTGTTTAAGCCTGCGTATCTTATGTAGCACAACGGTTCTTCGCATTAAATACACGTTCGTGATTTTTTCCTTAACGCAAACGAGCTCCCAGCCCTGGCCAGTGCTAGTACCCCTCGCCCAGCGTTAGTCCTAAAAAAATACCATATCCGAAGAACCTGACGTTCTATATAATACCTTTTTTTATTTTCTAAATATCTACGACGACTACCAATTTATAATTTTTTTATCTGAGTTTTAATTTTTTTATTTTTTTCCGTTATAAAACAAATTTAATTATACAGTGTGACTTCAAATCTTTCTGTGTTTCATTATTCGTTCTTCATCATCCTGGGTTCGATTCCCAGTGATTTTTTAAATGTAATATAGCGTAAATTATTTATATCGCTATACTATCTATAATGATACTGCCTGATTTTTATTGACATCGTAACAACCGATACGGGGCAACGGGTTGTTATGTTGTAAACACAGGTCGATGTCTTGTTTTAAGAATCCGGTTATAACATAGATTATTAATTATGGATAAGTACATAATGCTCCAAAATACCAGTTTGAAGGTCATTCCCGTGAGCAGAACTGACTATGTTATTGATCTCGGATATGACTAAAAATAAAGTGACAAAATTAGGAATTGAAGTCAGTTTTTGTTGGAATTTGTTCAATGGAGTGATACGTGTTTTTTTGTCAAGTACGTTGTAAGTTTGTAAGTAGTTACGGTCAGCAATAAAAGTCGATTAACACTTCAGTTTTAATAAACATGTAGATACCTATATTTTTTTTTTTATTGTACGTTTTTCAATTCAGATAGATAATATACGAACTCTTTGCTTCTTCTTCGTCGTGTCGATGGCACGACAGTGTAAGTATTACATTTTTTTTTAGCTCAATTAAGCTTTGCCCATAGATGTACTCGTTATTTAAAACTAGCACTAACTATGGCTTTTCCACAGCCAGGGCATCGTCGGTGGCAATGCAGAGGTCGCTGTGGCTGCAGTTTGCTGCTCTTTGCTATTACCTACTTAGATTGCTGAAAAGTACCTAGTGCGTGGAATAATTTGGGTCTATCCATTTAAATATAAAAGTACCAGTGCTATTAGTATCTAGTTGCTGACCGTACAAATACAATTAGGGAATTAAAGGTGTCTTTTCGGCTTTCTGCATATATACAACGATTTCCGTAAAATAAGGAAAAAATTGTCTGACAAGTCAAAGGCTGACAAGGCAAACATCATAAGTTCCTAAGTAGGTAAGTGTGTTTGGCCAAGTTGGTCAGGAAATACGACCATAACTTCGACATTAATCGCCTATTGTCGTGAAACTTTCAGCAATCACCATGGTGAACTGTCAGTGAAGTAACTCGATGCCTACGTTTAACGAACACGTAGGTAGACAAGGGGGTTCGACACCTACAATTGTTGACTGACTGATGGATAACTTCGCTCTTTTCATCTAATTATGAACTTTATTTTCTTTAATTAGTTATAGGTCTTTTTATGGCGGTCTATGCTCTGATTTTTGTACAGCATATTACATATCTAATCAGCCTGTAATGTTCCTATTGGGACACTGGCCTCCTCTCGATGAGAGGGAGTGGGCCGTAATCCACCACGCGGGCCCAGTGCGGGTTAGTATATGTCACATGTCTTCGGATGTTTGGTTCCAGGACATGTCGGTTTCCTCACGATGTTTTCCTTCACCGTTTTGAGAGCAGTGGTGATGAAATAATTTACACAAAGTAAAGTGCCTGTCTGGGTTCGAACCAACGACCTACAACTCGTAAGTCACGGCCGTTACCACTGGGCCACCACTGTACCTACTCGAAAAACCTCAAGATCACAAGTTGGTTGTTCGGTTTTTGGCCACTTACGTCTAGAAATATTGCTCTTTGCTGTTTGCATTTAAAAAAACCTACCTAAATTGATAAAAAACTTCCCTGAAATATTATGCACGGTACTTTGATTTAATTTTTCCAATTTTATGTAAGTATTAGTAGTAGTTGTGTTGGTTGAATTTTGAAAAGTAGACTTACTTTTTTTTCTTTTAAAAATAATTTCAAGAAGTTTAAAAATAATATTTGTGAAAAAGAAACCAAACCTGCAGTGTTTATAAGGCTACACGCTTATTTATGCATTGCGGGAGTCTGGAGTCAAAAATAATTATTTTTGTAACAGTCAAATAATTCCAATTTTAAATAGAGAGGTGACATACTTAATTTGGCCAAAGAAATGATCATTCAGCCTCAAAGCCCATCACTATCATAAATATGAAAAACCCACTCACTTGCTATGAGATTGGCCATGGTGCCAGAAGGCACGAACAAGGCCGACTGCTTTCCCAGCATAGCTGCTAACTTGCTTTCCAGAGCATTCACCGTGGGGTCTTCTCCGTAAACGTCGTCCCCCAAGGCTGAATTAACCATGGCATGTTTCATAGCATCAGTGGGCTTTGTCACAGTATCTGACCGCAAATCTACTATGTAAGCCATAGTTAAAAACTAAAAAATATATATGTAGGTTAGTAATATTAGCTGCAAAGTAACCTAACAAGTTACCAGTCTGCCTGAACGCCGGCAGTCGAATGTCGAATAACAACGTGAACGTCGTCGCTACTCGATAAATGGGGAACATTTTAGATAAAAATTGAATCATTTTTGTTTCTTTTATCTCCTCTAACTTTTATCATCAATGTGCTCGCCTTGAACTGAGATAGCTCTTCGAATACCAAATGGAGCCAATAAAATACTTCATTGTATTTTGTTTTTATTGTGCGTTTGTTCCTTAACTAAATTGGATGGTTGCATAACTTTGCAATTTGCATTATCACACCTGTTTTATCTTTCTTTCAATTTAAATCTTAGTGAACCACGAATTAGAACGTTTTTTGCTTAAAATATTTCCTATCTTGACAGGGCTTTAAGTTTCTTGATGTTGGTACTACAAGTAACTGAAGTAATGTTCGGATATCTTGAGACTACTACCGCCATTTACACGCTGCGAGCTGTGTAAAAATGAGTGTACTGCGTCTTGCCAGTATATTGTATCGTCCGTAGTCCTTGACTGCGTCCAAGTTTACTAATCCGGACACAGCTGAACATAAGTCTGAGACAGTCTGTGAATGGGAATATTACCTATTTAATTAATATTTATTCATTCATATAGAACTGAAGACAGTCCAAAGTTCTAGAGCGGTGTTTTATGCGATGGTTTTTGAAATGCTTCTTCATCAAGTGAAGGAATAATTTATTAATTAGGTACACACTTAGAGTATATAACACACATGAAACTTAAATTTCCATTATTATGATGATGATGATGATTTGATGATGATGAGAGGTCGGCTTATACGGGAAATGTATAGCTTGATATGGAGCCGTCTTCAAAAAAAGGAGGAGGTTAAGCATTCGGCGAGTATTATTTTTTTATGTATGTACAACGATTTCTCCGTGATTACTGGGCCGATTTACGTGATTATTTTTCATTTGGTAGAGAAACCTCGCGGAGTGGTCCCATTTAAATGATTAATTTTACTTGGGTCAGTTAGCTTCAATAATACGTATTTAATCCACAGCATAATAATTATGTGATGATGTTATTATTAGTGCCTGTCATTGTTGCTTACATAACAAGTAGTGGTAAACGAATTTGTGTGGGCTACGTAGTAGCTACCACAACTACGCTCGAGTGGTGAGGTGAGCGGCTGCAACAACCGTAATATTCGCGTAAGCGTGTTGTCGTCCTACCCCACTTCAAAGCCTGACTGAAAAGAGGGGAGCGCATCTCTTATAAACTCACTCAGTTGCTGACTGGGCACTGTCCCCCGACCCTTGCTCGATGATGCGCCAGCCCGCGTCGATGATGCTGAGCCTGTAGCTTTAAATTCCCTGATTAATAATAATATATCATTGATCCAGCCTGTCCCTCTTGCTGTCCTCCCCCCAGCGAACGCCCTAAGCCGAGGTTCGTATCCCACAGGGGGTGCCCTTAGCGAGCGTTCGCCAAGTTTTAATTAGCATAGTTTTTGCCCCTGGCTAGAGGCTTTGAGTGTAGAAGCTTAAGGCAGCCACAGGATTGACCGGTTGAGTAGTCATGACCTTAGTGGTCAGCTACGAGATGCCCTACAAAAAAAAAAAAAAAAGACTGGGCACTGTTGCTTCGGTGAGTACCTGAACAAGGTTGGGCGAGAAAGGATTGCTACCATTGCGAAGGTTTAGATTCTGCACAGCACACGCTCGAGGAGTGTCCTGCGTGGACTTCTGAAAGATGGGTCCTGGCCTCCACTCCAGGATCGAGATTTGTCTCTGCAAGCAGTAATTGGGTCTAAGCTAGGGGAGTCGGGGAACTGGAGGGAAGTGATCTCCTTCTGTGAGACCGTGATTGTTCAGAAGGAGGCAGCCGAGCCGGATCGTGAGAGGGTTGATCTCTGTCCGCCCACTGAGTGATCTCAGAGAACACGGTGCACAGCGGTCACGTGCTGCCTCACACTTAGGTTTCGGGGAGACCCGTTTACAGTCTCCCCAGAGATGTGCCCTACGTTGAGTTGAGAGTGGCTTTCGAATGGGTCTTTTGAGAGGTAACGGTGCCCCTTCCCCGTGGTGAAAATCCCACACGCCCCGTTATTTTCCTCAAAGCACGGGTGCCCATAAAAGGCGCGAAAAAAAAAATGGTAACAATTAAAAAGTGAATCTACACTAATATTATAACGAGAAAACATTTGTATTTTTTTATGTTTGTATTTTTGTTTGTAATGAATAAACTCAAACTACTGGACCGATTTAGAAAATTATTTCACCAGTAGAATGTTATATTATCACTGAGTATTGTAACATAAGCTGTAATTTATAAATATATCACGCGGGCGAAGCCGCTGAAAGCAAGTACTTAATAAAAACTTTACAAAAAAAAAACGCTCGAACTGAACGTGAAAAATTACTTTGATTTCGGACGTCGTCGGTGGCAAAAACAAAAATACAAAACCAAAGACACCGACTTCCGAAATATTATTTAGTTATTTTTGACTTTTTTGGGAAGTTGGTTGTTTGTTTCGCCAAAAAGTTTTTTTAGTCTCTGTTCCACTAGCCAAGCCGAAAGGGCTTGGCTAGTGGAACAGAGACTAAAAAAACTTTTTTTCTTAATTCCATTCCCGTGATCCGCGATTTTGAGCAAAAGTGCAATATTACTAGGTGACAATGTACTCGTCCTATGTGTATCCGAATTAAATTACAATCATTTTAGTAAGTTTTGTTTTTGTGAACGCATCCATATTTTGTTCTCCATTACATTTTTTTTGACAGCGGACAAAAAGTTATCCTCATTGGCTAATGTATTTACAGTTTGTGTCTAGCTTGCTCAACCGCCAATCAAAACGGAAAAGACTTAACGGTCATCATACGTTTTGTGTAATCAAAATCAAACTTTGACGACAAGAAAGAAGTGTCGGCGAGAAGTCGTTAGCTTATTTTAGTTGTTTTTCAATTATAAAAGTGTACTTTACCTAGCTAATTACGGTGTGAACATGTTTAACGCATGTCCATCAATCGGATAATATAAAGTTCAACTTTCTATTTAAGTAAAACATCGAAAATTGTGTTCTTATTTCGGCTAAAATCAACGTGAATCGGGCGTCGACCGGTTCATCCCTCCTACCCGTAACCGTCGCCGCCTGTGCTGTCAGTCGCGCTATCGTCATTTTATACGTATCAGCGCCGTGCGCGGTCACGGTAAACGCGAGGCAAGAGAGCAACGCCGTGTGTATAGCAATAAGCAGGAACGTGTGTTGTGGTGTGCCGGTCTTAGTGACCGATTAATGTGGTATCTAGTGTCGGTGTTTAGCTGTCGTACGGGCCGCGCGGCGTGATCAGGCGGCGCGATGGTGGACATGGATAGGAACGACCCGGAGCTCCGGTACTTGTCGGTGGATAGGAACAGCTTTAATGACCCGGCCACTCAGGCGGAATGGACGCAAAAGAGGCTGGTGTGGGTGCCCCACGAGTCGCAGGGCTTCGTGGCGGCTGGGATCAAGGGCGAACAACGGGGTGATGAGCTGGAGGTAGAGATAGCAGAGTCAGGGAAGCGTATCCTGGTTAACAAAGATGATATTCAGAAGATGAACCCTCCCAAGTTTGACAAAGTTGAGGACATGGCAGAGCTAACCTGTTTGAATGAAGCGTCTGTATTGCACAACATCAAGGACAGATACTACTCTGGATTGATTTATGTGAGTATTCAAATTGTACTACTATCTCCTAAGTTACCTACATAACAATACATACAACTCCAAAGAAAAACTACTAAAACATTCCTTTTATTATCAGTTTCACCAAATTTAGGATGCTTATCTTATCTTTACACTCCTAATCATCAATGTAAACCCAATTATGGTTAAAATGCTGACTAAGAGTTCATTACTCTTGCCAAAAATATGCACTTTTAAATTTTCTTAGTAAGCTGTAAGAATGCCCATAAAACTGTTATCAAACTAATAATTTTTATTCAAGGTATGTATGGTTGTAAAACAGAAACAGCCACATTTAAGTTCAAATGTAAATTAAATTATTAATGTAAGTAAGTATGTATGTTGAAACTGCTTCTAACTTTGTCAACAGCAAACAACTAAGTTAAGGATGAATTAAGTTTAACAAAACTTTACAAGTAGTAAGTAGTGTTTCAAAAAGTTAGAGCTAAAACCTGGAAATAGAATTTAATTAATCAATAAGTACTAAGTACATAGTTACTACTATCTGCTAGCCACAGCTTCCCCTGCATAAACACAAATTCTTTTTTCTAAAATATAAGTAGCCTTAAGTTACACCTTCAAAATCAGTTCAGGTATTTCGGAGGTTTGTTTTTTTGTTATAGAAAGAAAGAAAACGTATTCATTGAGACTCGCACAGGAAATCACGCATTAAACTAAAAACACTAAACATAAATAAAAAACAAAATAACATTAAAAATTTAAAGAAGGAAATCCTGTACGAGGCCAAAAGGCTCCTATCTCACCATGATGCCGCAACATTTAAAATAAAATTGTCACAGCGCTATGATTCTGATAAGGCCCGCAGTGATGTCATGGACAGATAGATACAGAATTAAATATATATAATAAAAATATAAATAAATAGGTGTGTGAAATACCATAAATATTATAAGTACCGTATAGTATATACTTTCATATTTTGACATTACAAACTGACAGAAAACACAACATTTTTAAATTGTTTATTTGTTATAAGTACCAGGTATATGAAGCTGTTATTTTGCACACTTCAGTTTTATTTATTTGTATGGATACCATCTCAACTGCATTTGTATAAAGTTATAGGCAGAGGTGTTACCATATAAAGTACTCCTATATTTTCACCAATCTAAACTAATATTAAAAACTAGCTGCACCCCGCGGTTTCACCTGCATAAGTTTCGATCCCATGGAAATATTGGCATAAAAAAGTATCCTATGTCCTAACTTGGAACATGGGCAGGCTATGACCTGGGTCATAGCCTGCCCATGTTCCAAATTTTGCCCAAATCAAAAACAAACAAAAATTCAAATCATTTCTCTTTTTATTATTAGATTATGTAAATCTCTGGAAGTTCAAATCCAATTTCGAAATTTCTTTCACTGGCAGAAACCTACATTATTGCCAATTGTCATAGGGAATGTTTTGTAGTATAGTTGACCACCAGGGGGGTGAAGTAGACTGGTAGAAGCATAGAAATATAAATAACAGGAGAAGTGGTATGGGGGCGTGTCTGTGTCCGCGCGTCTTGATCACAATGCTCATGCCTCAGGCAAATGGCCGTCTCCGCTAACTAGTGCGCTTTCGAGCGCGATCGTGATAACATTTAAGAATACCGTGTTGTTCAGTGGTTTCTTGTAAAAATCGAAGCTAAACTATAAACTTTATAAATCGTAGAACCACTTTTCATAAATCAGCACAAGTATTTTGCTATATTTGTGTTGAAAATCATGAAAAACAACAAATCGTAAAATATTTCTTGCCTTTACTACGTTATTTTTGTTTTCATATATCACAGCGACTGTACTTTTATTGTAGTAAATACATTGCTTCTTTACCACTACCAAAGTATGTCGCTAAGTAACTGGACAAGCAATGTAAAAATTACAAAACGATATTTACTTTAAGCGGTTGCATCGTTAGTACGGCCGCAGCGTCTTGTGACGGATTAGTGATGTGGTTGTGCAGATCCACTAACGTAGGCTATCGACAATAATGTCGATTGTCGTATGAATTTATATTACTATTAAAGTTTATTCTTCAATTTGTCAACAGTTATAGCCTGATTGGAAGACCGATGTGAAATCTTGTTTTATACTCATTTAGATTTTCTCATAATGTTGTTATTTTTTTGGTTTACTTAATATTTCTTTTTTTTACTTACTTATTGTTTATTTATATCATCTTATTATATGTATATCGTTTTTTATTTATAATTTTTTCAGCAACTTCCAAAAATTTTAATACAAATATAAATGGGAGAATCGATAAGTTTCCGATTTAGTCAATCACTAGCGTATATGTAAAATAAATGGCTTTTGCACAGCACAACGATAGCGAACGATGTTTTCGTGTGGGTGAGTTGTACGGTGCATGGTAAATGCACGCTGTGTTTGATGGGATAAGGTTTATAATTGATTATGTAGTACGTTCTGATTTGTAAATTGCAAGTGTGAGCGGGGCCTCGTATTTATTGGGTTTACTGATCGCATGTGTGATCGCAGGCTAGAGAGTAGGGATAGATAGAAGACATTGGGTTTCGATACATTTTCAACTACCGGGCATATCTCCTTCTTTCTTATATCTATGGGTAGAAGCTAGTTATATTACAAGTCGGTAATTGTCAGTATGCAAGCTACTTTTTACTACTCTTAGTAAAAAATATTTATCTAACTACACAAATAAATGATACTGCTACTTTTACTTGTGTGTTAGAGCCACACCTGACACCATGACAGTTCGTTATCTATCTTCCAGTTACTCTACACACCATTAAGCACATAATTACATACCAAATAATATATCCTAATGAGTCTTTTTTACCAATAACCATATTTCAAGCATGTATGAAGGTTAACATGAATCATTCTTACATAAATATGAAGTCATACCTTGAATAAACCTTTTTGGTAACACTGTTGATGAGTTAGTAATGTTTAAAATACTTTTTTGGTCATTACTTTACCTGTTATATTATTTTGTCTGTATTTTGTACAGTAACATATTGATAGAAACGAATATATACAAAACTAGATTGAAAGCATTTAGTTCTAAGATAACTAATTGCCTGATTTGTGTTTTTACCAGATACACTGTTACATTTCTGAGTACAATAATAAAAGCTGTTTCTTTATTCAAATAGTTTTTGTTCAATTGTAGGCTAAATAAAAGCTGGTAAAGATAGTCATTTTTTGTTTTCTACATAATGGAGATCATGGTTTCATTGAACATTACAAAGTTTTTAAAGGAACCATGATCTCATTTATATACAGTTTAGATGTTCGGCCAGGAGTCCACTCTAAAAAGTTCAGCCTGTAATAATTACTTAATTACAGCAGCTTTATTTTTAAATTCAGGACACCATAAGATAAAATGTTCATTTTATTTATATATTTTTGTCCTGGTTTATAAAAAAAAAAAAATTTAGGTTTTACTCTTCATTTTCCTTGATTTGTGACTGCTATATTTAGCCAGTTATTTCAGGTCACCTTTATTAAAACAAACAAAGGATAAATTCCATTAAAATATCCATGATTCCAGTAATGACAATGACATCACCGCCATTACCTTACCTTATTTGTCAGTGATAACACAGGAATAGATTGTTATTATCAGTCTGTACTCTTTATTTATGATATCTTTTTAGTTTGATTAAGAATATAAATAGTGAGCCATTGATATAAAAATTGGCCATTACTTAATGTAATGTGCATTAGTCATTTTATTGATATTATATTATATTTTATCTGTTGTCAGCGCACTAAGTATGCACACACTTGTCACTTATAGAAGATAGGTAATGTGATTTCCTGCTACTTGAAAAAGTTGTAAAAGCCTGTAAATATTAATACTTATTTTACTTCACTTTCCTGTAACTAGAAATATGTAACATATTTCCAGTTACATTATCTAGAAATAAGTAACATATTTTCAGTTACATTATCTAGAAATATGTAACATATTTCCAGTTACATTATCTAGAAATGTGTAACATATTTCCAGTTACAGGAAAGTGAAGCTACTTATTAAGTTTACCATTTTTTTTTTACAGCTCTCATAATTTTTACCACATAAAATTCTATTACCAACATGAAAAAACTACATCAATTTGATTGACAAGCGGTAAAGTACAGACATATGGTTACCATTCTCTACCACATAGTGTTGCCGACCATATGGTCCATTATAAAATCATCCATCGCTATTCATGAAAGCATGAAGCTTATGACACATTATAGTTCTCCTAATATGTCCAGGTCACACAAACAGGCCTTACATAGTACATGTTACCAATTTACAAATTCTTATATGGCTGTCAACACTGATTACCCTTTATGTTGCCATGCTTGATATTTGAGCCAACAATTAAATAAATTTAAGTTTTGTCATAATTGTTCTAGAGGATGAATATGCTTGCCTTGGCCCTCTTATTGTATTGTGTTAAATAATTGAATTCCTTTGATTTTTTATAAGGTTGAATTTAACTATGTAACATTGATGTTTATTTTGATTTTATCATGCACAGCTTTTTTGTTTCCTTTTTTAAACACAACAGCATTATATGTCTCCTTTAAGCTTTTTCACATTGTTTGGATACAGCTTAGCTCTAAAACTATGTGGTACCTTAAGGCGACGATAATCGACTTTTAATGAATTTATACTGAATATCAATCTAAACGAGTAGTTTTTATATTTGGAAAAAATATTATGTTAAATTAGAGCATTTTCTTAATAACTTAATATAGGAATATTTTAGATTATGTTTTTATTAGTGAAATTAATTTGTAAAGTTATGTCTAACTCGGATAAAAAACTGAGAATCACGCAAAAGCTATCCATGCATATTTTTCTGAAACTTTTACCATTTTAAAGAAGAAAATATCTTTTGTTTTATGTATAATAAATTAATAAAGCGTCTAATTTGGGACAGCGCTCTTTGATGGGCGTGTCCTATTACTGGCTGGACGTACCTACCACGCGTTGCGTGAGCTCAGTACAGAACACGCAAGCTAACCACTGAAGGTCACTGGCATATATTTGCGTCTTAAGTTTTAATTCTGTGTACTTAGTACCGTCCTATGCTACATTATTATTATGGTGTATTAAGTACAGGTACTAAGCGCAAATTTAAATATTTGATTAATATTTTTAATGTTGGGTATAATTTAAAACAATTTTGTTGATGCGACTGTTGACCAGTAAGTAACGTGTACACTCGTGGTACGAAAACGTTTAACGATTTGAGCATTCATTCTTTCCCGCGTATTTCCGCGACATATCACATTTTCGAACAGTAATTTTCTAATAATAATATAATTTATTAAATTTTTATTTTATTTGTCTCATTCATAGTAAAAATAAAATACCCAAAAGATGCTTAACTTTATGTTTGATTGTACATCTCATAAAACAACCTCTGTCCTGTTAGTGAATATCAGACTAACTTCACAAATTTTTAAAGGTCTACAAACCATGTCTCCGTGTCGTAATAGCTTGCACATATGCTTGTACTTTATTGTCCTCCATATTTAGCTGTCACGTCCACAGCTATCTGATAACAGCTTACTTTTTACAGCACGCGCCCGGTTCTTTAATGGCGTCTTTGCATAAATGGTGTAATTAAACATCGTATTGCACAAGCTTTTTTGCAATAACCTAAAAAACCTTTTGCAATTCACAATTAAATGTTATTTTCTTGACACATCGCCGTCACGTCCCCAATTAGTTTCAAAGCAGAATATTATTTCCTTCATTCGTAGGTAAATGATATAAATAAAATTTATTTATATCATTTACCTACGAATGAAGGAAATAAAATTCATGATCGGGAAGCTAGTAACTAATTATAATTAAATTTAAAAAAAAAATACTTGTCCAATTTTTGAGTTTATTTTTTAGACTGGTCGATTAAAAAAGTGTTAGGTTAGGTTAGGTTAGGATACCGCATCATGAAATACCTCTCCAACTTTAAAACACGTGCTACACGCCGTACTGTGGAGCGAAAAAAGGCTCTCGAAGACATTGGAGCTTTAATTTAAAATTAAAGCTCCAATGTCTTCGAGAGCCTTTTTTCCTAGTGTCGGTATTTTTTTTTAAATGGCTTCTAATAGCCAATATTATGCATACATAATATACAATATTATTCATAGGATACAATCTGGTAGGCAAATTGGCAACTTATATTTTTTTGCAAAAAAATATTTGTGGAGCTTATGCTTATATCTCCGGAACGGAGAGAATAACCGTTATATCCTTGCACACGGTGATGTAACTATTTATTTACGATTTTTTGACATAGCTCATATAACGAGACTTAGTGCCGTTTTTAAAAAAAACGGCACCTTTTTGCAAAAAAAATATGTTGCCTATTTGCCTATCAGATTGTATCGTATGATATATTTATGCATAATATTGGCTATTAGAAGCCATTTCCAGCAAAAACCCGACACTTTAAATTTAAGCTCCAATGTCTTCGAGAGCCTTTTTTCGTTCCACAGTGCGCCGAGGCAAAAGACCCCGAAATTGAACGTAAGTTATATTCAATTTCGGGGTCCTTTCCCTCGCAGCTGAAAGGTAAAAACTAACCGTATTCTCTACCCAAGATTCTAATCCTACACGACTGTCCGATAAAATAATAGCCAAGGGAGGAGGATACCGCATCAATAAATACCTCTTCAACTTAAAACCACGATCAACATCTTCAAGTTTAAATCAAAATCGCTAAACAACAAACGCTCAAAACTAACACCAAAAGCAAAAATGTGACCAAAATAGCTTCCACGTCCGCAATTTTCACCTAACAATAAACTCATTATTCCTAGTCTTAAGTACCATTCTGCATGCAATCATAAGTGTCATCAATTAAAGCCGTGTTTGCGATATTAATGGGGCGTGAAATCCTTCGATTTACATAACAAAGGTGCCACTATTCATTGTCAGATGGTGACCGTCAACGATTGTCCGGATGGCTGCTAGTGACAGACTTGGCATGTACCATGCTGTCTTATAAAGCCTGAAGGCACAACAACGTACTGGCATTGTCGGTAGATTTGATCGTTGAATTTCGAGTTCTTTGGGACGCCAAGCAGGAAATGTCCGATACAAGAGACCTGGGTATTCCACTACGTTTCTAAATTATATTGTTTTAATACCAGTGACAAACCTCTTGTCCTAACTAAGCAGCTGTGCTATAAAAACGCCAATGCTAAAAATTCTGCAACTGCAAAGTGCAACGAACCTTGGTTTCTGGCGAGCAATCAAAAACGGGCTTGATTATGATTCCTTAACGAATGGTCTACAAAGTTAAGAAAATAGTCCTGTTAGTTCCAGAATGAGACCCTTGTCACGTATTGTATTCAGATGTCGTTATATTCTAGTTCTTCTCTAGAGCTGGCACTAGCTATATGTGGTTGCCGTGGTGGTAAAAAGAATGGTCCCAGTCAGCAAACTTGGTAGCGGGCCTGAGCCAGGTATCCCAAAACTTTTCAAAACTAAGTAATGCTTCTTGACAAGTTATTTAGTTGATCGCCTACGGGGCCATTCTAAACCGATTCCTTTTTATTAATAGTCACGATTTGCGTGGGATGATTAACGGTAAATTATGATTAGTTCCGAAATACTTACATAAGTAATACCTTCGCCGTTGGGCCTTGAAGTTGGTTTGCCTTGTCATTCCTGAGAGTGTCCTTACTGATAATTTGCGATACACTTGAGAATATACTAACTTGCCACTGATATGCAGTTCCCCGAGTTTGCTCTTCAAACTCTAGATCCTTAAAAATAATAACGCATTTAGCAAGATTTGCTCAAGTTCTCGCATGAGCTCACAGTTTCGCCATGCAAATTTTCTCAAAACCATGGTGGTCCCAATGGAGCGATAACTTCCTATTGTGACTCACATTTTTAACAATACAAACAACAATGTGGTCTCCATTGGGCCTCGTTTTTGCTTTTCTTTTTCTTTCCTCTTAAGACATTTATGAGTTTAATGCCGTTTTTTATAGAGCTTCATGAGTGAGATCAGTATGAAGGCGATGGACAAAATCTAAGTTAAGCAGATTATAGTTGTTTTTTAACACTGCTGGAAGTTGTTAAGATTCTGGACGTACGGTCTATTGCGCTAGTCGAGCAATGACGTGCACTGCTGCCAGTATAACCAGTCTCTATTTGATGTATTTTGACACTCCACTTGTCCTTGTTCTTGCCGATCAAGATGATATCGATGTAGTACCTTTTACTTAATCTAATAAACTGTTATCCTTTGACCGCCCAATTGTTTGTCAAGTAATGTATACGTACAGTTCACAATAATAAATACTTCATTATATCGGGGATATCGAATTTATATACGTATTCACTACGAGTATTTACACGCAAAAATATTTTCTTGTATAAAGAGTGTTGACCTCTGCGAATAGGATTAGAGGATTTGTAAGTTTGAGTATGTATGGTGACGAGATGACGTCACGTCATTACCAGTAGGCCGATTCGTTCTTTGAGCGTTTTTCCATGATATAAAATATTTCTAATATATGCAGTTTGTTTTACATAGCTCACTCTTTGTTCGTTAGTTATCTATTTAACTGATGAGTCACGTATGCACAATGGCGATAGGAAACTTCGTCCGATTGCGACAAAACGCTCTTTATCTTGCAGATAAACAAGATTTAATTTCAATTTCTTCATTAGAACCAGCATCATGTACCAGGGCAACATAGGATCGAGAAGATTGTCGCGACTCGCGAGTAACCAAAATGCAACGCGACCGATTCGAGTGGGCAGCTGATACCCTAGAAGGGTTAATTCTAAAGCGGCGTTCGAAAGTTGTTCGAGTTAATTCAAACGTTTGGCTAAAGCGTCGTGCTCGAGATGAATGTCAAGGTGAGGCGCGCCGCCGGCCGAAACGGCCGCGGATGTCGTTGACCTGGCGAAGGCGCGGGGGATGAGGGGGGTACGGCCCACGCGAATATGTACGCTACGTTTGAACCTCCACCGACGTTCTAACATCCTGGTACTTGTGGCAAACTTGACTGTTAGTCCTTTTCACTCTCTTGTATATTTTTGTATGGTTGTTATCAAGGCGCACAAATATTTACGTGCTGCGGACCAAAAAAATATTTATCTTTTAATTTTACGATATCCAGAACAAGAGGGAATACTACGTCTTAGTTTATTTAGCATCATTCTCGTTTACACTTTATTCGTTGATCTCTGAAACAGCAATAACACACGAGCTGTTACAACAAAACTGTCCTAATCCAAACTTAAGTTTATGAAATATTGTCAGGTCTCCAAAAGTTGAAATTACTCTTATATCCGCTCACTGCTTCAACGTTATACATCGTAAGTCTCGTTTACAGCCGAAAACTCGACCATACGTAATCGAATTATTCCTTAAACACTTTTATAGCACGTCCAGACATCTAACTATACGACAGGATTGCAACATCTTACCATTACATGCTTCTTCTTCTCCTTTTTCAATAAACTCTTTCTTGGCAGACGGAGATACACCAGCTTTAGTCATTTCTTACTTCTTAATCCACTGACTCTCGCACTCCCTCCATTTCTTCGCTCTCCATTTGGCCAAAAGTAGTCCCATAAGCTCAGGAAAATTAAATAAACTCTTAACTTTCATAACATGCATAATTATGTCGCTGTCCTCGGAGCTACTCGATACTCAATAATAATGTGTGATGATTTGACGGGAATATGCAAAATTCTATTAATACTGCAGATCGTTTATTTATAGCTTTACCTCTTTAGTAGCAAATTATGAATATTCTATTTTTAATCGTAAGATATAATCGTAACTTCTAGTAAATATGGATAACCCCTACTAATCTAAAAAAAAAACACTGCACTAAATCAACCAATCGTTGACGACATACATCAACTTTGTCTCAACCACGTTCGAAGCAAATGCAAGCTCACACGTATCATCCCATTCCCAAAATAAAGTGGAATACGCGAATGTGCCATACATATTTCATGACAACAACCTATCATGGATAAGTCAGGATTAATCAACACGGGGATATTATATAAGATATTTCATTAGGTGTTCCTACACTCACCCTATAACAGCTTTTTCATTAACTGTCAGGTCATTGGCTGTCTGGCATTTTATATGAAGTGTCCTGGCTGTGAGGGAAAAATTTGCAACTCAATAGAATTGTTAAGGGTGTTTCTACAAACGGCAACAGAAAAAAAAACACAAATGTTCAGAGTTGATGCCATAGGCATTTTCTACCAAACAACCTTTGGGTGATGCAGAGACAAACTGGAAGTAAGCGCAATAACGAAAATTGTGTAATAAATATTGATTTAAATATAAAAATACATAATTATACCGATTAAAAACTATAAACATAATTATACATTATTTATTTATTTATTTATTGTACACCAAAAAAAAAAACATAACAAAAAAATAATAATAATCAAACAATACAAAATATACAATGGGCGGCCTTATCGCTTTCCGCGATCTCTTCCAGGCAATCTTAGAATGGACAGTGATTTATCTGGACATAAAATGGGGCGGTCGTTGGTGCAAATTATAAGTATACAATATACTAGAATATAAATACTACACATATAAATACATATCCTAAATAATAGATAGATATATATTTATTTATTTATTTACTTTTATTTTGCCGGTCTTAATAAGTCATTCTAAAAATATCATCAAGTGAAGATATTATGAAAAGACCAAATCCAGGATGTTATTTATTGTAGTTCGTACTAATCTTGCACGTTAGGAAATTCGTGTTATTGCATTGATAATACAGATTTCTGATATAACAAGGTCGTTTGATAACAATGTGATTAATTCAGAAGATTTTGGTTTTACAGGCTATCTCTATGTTGATAACAAATTCAATTACATGCTAGTGGGAATTGCGTTAGCCTTATATTATTGTTTTTATCAGCGTTATATTTTATTTATTTTATTTTATTTCTTAAGAAAACTTACAGCTAGGATACAGGTAGTTGACAGTTAGTGAAAGAAGGCCAATTAAAAGTATAATATATGTGTATAGTAGTTTATTTATATGTAGGGATAAGTGCTCTTCTGTAGCCCGGAACGTACACAAAACACCAAGCTAACGTTTTATTAACCCCCATAGCAGATTTTAGACTCATTTAAATATAAAACTCAGAACGCTTTTGATAATTTAATTTCCGTATCCTGTGCCTAATAGGCCCAAGTCATTGAAACGGTAGACAAAGCTAATATCCCAACGAAAAAACAAAATAGTTACATTTGCTGAAATCCAAAGCATGAACCACTAAACTCCCTTGCGTATAATCTTCAGAATTCGAATCAATAATTCAAACGTCTCTCCCTATCACAGTTCATTGCTGGACAGAGGCCTCTCCCAAGTAGCGCCAGAATCCGCATGTGGCATCTAAAATAGAACATGCAGATTGTCTATAGCCGCTCCGTGGACCAACACTCGAACAATCGACGCTATCCATCTTATCGCACCGATAACGCAGGAATCTCGTATGAATTGAATTTTCTAATCAATACATGCTAACTGGATTTCTTTAAAGTTATAAAATGGTCAGGGTTAATGTTGTGGTTCGAATTAGAACCAGTCCAAAACCTGTCGGCATACATTACTTGGTTTCAATTAGATAAGAGTTTCCTCGATGCTTTAAGCTTTTTGGTTTATATGTCATTTGATTTTATTTTGTTAACATTTTAAGCGTCTTAGGATCCGCCACTAAAACCCATTATGAATCTACTATTCACTTTAATGAAAAGATGATTAGCAAAATCTTAATTTCCTTTTCTTTACTTACCGGTATGCGGGAAAAGGTTGTAACTTGCATAATTAGCAAAATGCGTCAGTTATTGTGGCCGCTTCAATTGCCTTGTTGTTCAGATAAGTGCACTAGGAAGGATGAGTAAGAGCATCGTAATGCAGCTCGAATAACCTACTATTTGATGATTATTGTTACTAGGATATTATGAAAACATAAAAATCGAACGGTAATTATCTTAAAGACAATAAATGCGAGGTCGTAGGACATCGACATGCCATATTATATGATGACATAAAGCAAGAGAAAATGTCAGCGTATTCATTTTCAATCAAGATTGAGTTGAAGTGGAACTTGTTGCTCTAGTACTTACATAAGGTAGCAATTATACTACTTTCTTACTTTTTTTAATAATAATATTATTAAAGTATTGCAATTACTTACGTCGTCGTTAAATTGGAAAACAATTTCTTTTCCGTTGCCCACACGAACCGTTCAGCACATGCAGTCACTTTACAACTGACTTTTCAACTAGGCAGCCGCGCCCCCAAATAATGCACTAGCAACAGTTAGCACTTAGTCATCCATTAATTTGCCTACCCCTACTTTGAAACCAATCAGCAGTAAAGTCTGAACGAGCCGCACCCTCGCAGACACCCCAAGGGGGTAGCACAGGGTGCACAGTAGGTGCAGACGGGGTTATGAAACTTTCAGACGACGGATTGTTTGCGCAGGATATGTCCGACATATGGCTCGTAAATTGTACGAGTAGGGGCTTCCCGACAAAATATTAGGGGCTTGCTTTTTCTGATTGAAAGGGTGAACATTTTGTGGCGAAAATACAGGTGCTTTAGGGGACGGAAAGAGGTAACATTATGTGCTGTCTGTTGTGACTTATGCCTGAATACTAAACCACCATGCTTACATACTTTTTCCCACTAAGTATCACCAAGTAGCCAAGCTTAATCATTACGCATAGTATCACCTTATAACCAAGCAATAAATACGTCATTTAACACTTAGAATTCTATGTTAGAAACCTTGGAGGAGCCTCGGCCTCAAACTGACCATCATGTATTCAACCCACGGAGCCGATGATTCTTCCCTATTTGTATTACATCGTACAAGTCATTTTAATACCTCAATAAAAATCACCGATCCATTTTGCGGTCGTCAAAAACATTATGGTTGACGTCTGACGAAGGTAAGTATATTTGTTTTGGCAAGCGAGCAACATGGTAATGTGTTGAAATATAACACTGATGGATTACGGCTTGCCAATGATATTGCAAGGAATTTTTATCGCCTTTGCCTTTGGTATCGGTTTACATGCATCTTTGGTCTAGGCAGGCGCGGTCCCAGGGGGGGGGGGGGTCCTGGGGGTCATGACCCCCCCCAAATCTTAGGCTGCGACTGGTCTAGGGTCTAGGAGGCTCACTTCTGGACGGACAGAAAAGTCTGAAAAAAATTGTGACAGACAAGACGCAATGTAGACTAGATTTCTTTTTGAGTTTGAGTTAGAATTGTTTCGGATCTAAGGACCAACATGTTGCATTTATTTTACAAACGCAAAATTTTGCTCAGTGAACTCTATCATAGAATGTTTTGCTCCTTCACGAGTAAACAACTTTTAACAAGCGAACCTTATTGCTCTTTATCTACGCTCACTAACAACTTTATCTGCGCAAATGCTTTCAGCTCGTTCAGTTGCAAAAATGTTGCCTGCGGCTTAGCACGGCCGCTCTAGAGCTTACCTATGGACGCTGATGTATAGGGTTCTCCTGCACTGCGGATACCGGTGTCGCAATGGACCCATCTGCATTACCAAGTAATGTGAGCCAAAAACATAGGCAATTTTCAAATTCAATTTTGAGTCAGTTCTAGAACGGGTTTAGATTAGCTTCGGAGTCTATTTAAAATGACTTTCTCATTTTTTTTATTAAAACTAAAACTTGGATCTGAATATAGTAAACCAGTTTTTCTGAATGCTAGATTTATGTTTCTCTTTATCTTATTTACTCTTATGTACTTAGACATAAAAGGCAGGATTTATGAGCTAAATCTTGCAAGTGCTATATTTTGATTGACGATTTAAAAACCTAATTTTGTAATCTCAAGATTCCGAATTGCTCTTTGGATAATCTTTAGAAACGGTTAAAACACTTATAAAATCGTGAAATGTTTGAAGTGGGTAATATATTAAACATATTATTCAAACGTTATTTGTAAAGCTTAACTTTAAATCGATACAAACTGGTTTGATTTACAAATGTTTCTCAATCGTCCAATATTAATTAAAGTTCCGTTGCTGAGACAGAAAATACGAAGTCATTAGTCAGATTTTGCCAGGCCGGGGTCCATAGATTAGTTAAATCCATATGGATTTCCTTGGAATAAAGATAAGGGGTTTTAGCATTGCTGGCTGCATTGTCAAGTATTGTTGGACTTTGATCTTGAGACTAAAATAGGAAAGTCTTTTGCAAGTCGTTTAGTCTGTGAAGCTAATTATTGAGATGCTAAACAACAATAGTGTCCAGACTACGCCTCGTGTGCACAACTCGAACTGATTATAAATCTCAAAGTCTTGCTATCCATGCAGGAGAGAACGCTCGACGATATAGAAAATTTATCTGTTCCTAATAGTCCAGGCGATCTATTTAAAGACGGATGATGCAACCGATGTTTTTACATAGGAGAGGTCTTCGATCTAATGTTATATTTGTACGTTACGTATGACTTATCGTTTGTTTCCTATACGTTCTGGAGGAAGGTGCCAGGAGTATAAATGAATATGATGGTAAACTTAATATTTTGGGCGATTATGCCAGTGTTTTGAAGTGATGTTCGGAATTAGAAGTAATATCAATAGGAGTTGAATCGTTTGAAGTAATTGTTGCAATAGTGTTGTGCATCAGCTTGTTTATAACTAAAGTTGTGCTGACGTACCTACTTAGTAACTGGGTTTGCTTTGCCTACGTGCGTTTCAATAACCTACTGGTCATTTGTGTATCACAATTTACCTATAAAATAAATTTTTGTTGTAAATCATTGCAAAATTTTCAACATGGTAATTTATTCATAAGTACTAATAAGTTGGGTTAAGATTTCTTTATAATGCACTGGTGGGCTTAACTTAATAATGACTTTGGGTTTCAGTAGAAAAATTGGTTTAAACAAAAAAAAAAAACATAAAATTCCGATTTATACTTCAATTATTTTCACATTTAATAACGGGGTACAATCGAAGGTACAACAGTTTTCATGTAAATCTATTCACCCATTCTTAAACCATCTGCGACCTTCCACTAGTCGTGATCCACGATCGCCAGGCCACACGTGCGTGCAAAATTAATATGGAATAATTGACTATGAATGAAACTCCTTGTTACACTGGAGGAATAATTTCTACCATATCTAGTGGCCTATAGTTAGAACATAGTTATTTTTGGTCCAGTCACGTTGGTATGTTATCTGATATGTGTGGAATGCAAAATGTCGTGACCGATTGAAATATCCTGACGCAATTTTCTGTAGAGGTTGCTAAATAGTTTTTTTTTTGCTAGAACAGAATAAAATATGAATGCATACAAAAAATTTACAAAATAATTTTGGGCCCAGTGTAATTCCTTGCCGAACTCCATGTTATGGGCAGGAAATACTTCCTTTGATCGTATGTTGAATCATATAATTTTTAAAGTCTCTTTATCTGAAAAATATTATATTTATTCATAATTAGCATAGCTATCATAAAATATCTCCGTATAACAAGTAAGCCATGGTGTCAGAAGCTAAAATTAAATAATTGTTTATATAATTAATGTGAAATTAGATCATCACATCACGGTTTCTAGTTCATTGAATCTGTGAGGTTACCTACATTGTAGTGTGGAGTGTTTGGATGAAAAGCAAACATTTAGAACAGATACTGTTTTTGGTCGATTTAACATATTCTTTGTTTATGCCTGTATGTCGAATCAGACTTACAGTTTATTCAACATGTTTCCTATTTATTGTATGGGACTTGTAAAGCAAAACTTATGCCCAAGTTTCAGACGTACGTTTCGTTTTATCCCTTCCTAAAATTGTGTCTTGAATTCTTCTGCATGCCAAGACTTATCCTACCGCGAACTTTCAATCCTACCGAAACACTGCAGCTACGATTAAGTAATTGCCAATACATTACAATCTTTCCGGCCTGCAGTCTTTATTACTTCAAAATGTTTATGTTCCTCCATTTGTTTTACAATGTATTAATTTGTTGTGCTTGGTGTCTAGACGGTGCGTCGTAAAACCTAGACGTTATAGCCTGCTGCCCCAAGCTTTGAGGAACGGTATTCAGGAGAGAGCCTTTGCAAATGTTGTTGTTGGTTGTCAAGATAATTGCATTTCTTTGTACTATACTTTGTTGAAATAAGGATTTCAGTGTTTATTACCTATCCACTTGAGGAAAAACTAAAGAACGTGGGTATCAAGGACATTTGTATTGTCTTTTCAGTTTCACTATCGCAGTTACATGAATATTTATTTACGTAGTCAACCCTTCAGAAAATACCTTCAATTTTGATCACTATTTCAAGAAAGCTTTTAATTTATACGGTGCATTAATGTCTAATACTAAGCTGCCTTGGAACCATTTCCTCAGAATATAGGAAACACTAAAATGTCTCGAATTTTCTGAGTATAAGTATGAAAATGTACGCAATGAAGGGAATTCTTGCATTTCTACAATTTAAGGAATCCAGTGCGTTTTGCCTTGTGTTTCTTCTGTAATCGAGTTTGGTATTAACTCATAAGAATGTCGATTATTTATATTTACAATTTTAAAGGTTATTTGTTGAGGTTATGGCCATTTTCAGTGTCAATAGTGAAATGATACGCCTATTTAGCCGAAAAAGTCTCTCTCTCTGTCAAGCCTTACCCCATTTCATTTCGAGTCGGCTCTCCTCGTCTCTCTTTGCCAGACGTGTTTGTTCTGTGAAAAAAAAATATATTAAAGAAAACTAAAAAGTTCAAGAACAGTTTTTGCTTGTTCGCTAATATATTTGTCTGCAGGTCCATCGTCTATGTCTTAAGTGCTGGACGTAAACGTATCAACTAAATGTTATAAAAGGAAAAATAAACCTAAGATCTTATGGTCTCTTAGCCAAAGCTATAAAATTATCCCAGACAAAATTAATATAACTACATTATGGTTTATAGTTATGTTGGTCTCAATCAGGGCTCTATGCCATCCTTACATATTAAAAAACAAAATCCCCCGCCACGTCTGTCTGTCTGTCTGTCTGAACGCGATAAACTCGAAAACTAGCGAACGGATTTTGAAACGGTTTTTACCAATGGCCGGAGTGATTCATGGTTTTAGTGTATAATTCATTAAGGTGTGGTGTAAATTTTCTGAAATATGACGATTATAGTTGAACATGTCGGAAAAAATCATGCCGACTGGGAGCTTTACTGGTGTGAGCCGCGTAAGCCGTGACAGATACTACGGAGGTGACCGAGGTAGATTTGAGAGTGGCGGTACGTAGGCTGAGTGCCAAAAATACCGCCCCAGGACCCGACGGCTTACCTGGAAAAGCCTGGGTCCTGGCCTTAGAGGCTCTCGGGCCTCGACTTAGGGGGCTCCTAAGCGCATGTTTGGAGAGGGGCCAGTTCCCACTTCGTTGGAAGACGGGGAAACTGGTCCTCATTAAGAAGCCGGGGCGCCCAGCGGACTCTCCGTCCGCTTACCGGCCCATCGTGCTGCTCGACGAGGTGGGCAAGCTCTTCGAAAGAGTTGTTGCGGACCGCCTTGTCGGGCGGCTGGTGCGAGTGGGGCCGGACTTGGCGGACAGCCAGTTTGGTTTCCGCAAGGGGCGCTCCACGGTGGATGCCATCATGCGCGTTCGAGCCCTCACGACGGAGGAAGCTATTGCCCGGGGTGGGGTAGTCTTGGCGGTGTCTCTTGACATCGCCAATGCGTTCAATACCCTGCCCTGGAGTTGCATTAGGGAGGCACTCCGGTATCACCGGATGCCGACCTACCTCTGTCGAGTGGTCGAGGCCTATCTGACGGACAGGGCCGTCATCTACCCCGGTCACCACGGAGAGTGGAACCGGCGAGAAATGTCGTGCGGTGTCCCACAGGGATCGGTTCTGGGGCCGTATCTGTGGGACATCGGCTACGACTGGGTGATGCGCGCCGACCTCCCTGAAGGCGTCAGCGTAGTCTGCTACGCTGACGACACGCTGGTCCTGGTACAGGGGAGGTCGCATGAGGCGGCGGCCGAACTTGCGACACGTTGGGTTGGGACAATCGTAGATAGGATCCGGCAACTGGGACTCGAGGTGGCCTTGCACAAGTCCGAGGCCATGTGTTTCTATGGTCCTCGGAACGCGCCACTGTCGGGTTCCCAGATAACGGCAGGAGGGGTTCACATCGGTGTCGAGTCGACGATGAAGTACCTGGGACTCGTCCTCGACACCCGGTGGAACTTCGTGGAGCACTTCCGACGTTTGGCTCCCAAACTGGATAGGGCTGGGGCTGCTTTGAAGCGGCTTCTGCCCAACCTAGGGGGTCCAAACGCCTCCTGCCGGAGGCTCTACGCGGGGATCGTGCGGTCCATGGCCCTTTACGGGGCACCGGTGTGGCCGCGTTCACTGAGGCTGCGACCGGCCCAGCGGTTGAACGCGTCCCAAAGGGTCATGGCCATCAGGCTGGTCCGGGGATACCGCACGGTCTCCCGCGAGGCGGCGAGCCTCCTTGCCGGACTACCGCCATGGGATCTGGAGGCGAAGGTCCTCGCGCACATATGGGAGTTGCGCGAGGAGGCGAAACGCCGGGGTATAACTCCGCTGCCGCAACAAATCGCGGCACAGCGGACAGAGCTCCGGCGGGATCTCATGGCGGCATGGAGTGTGCGATTGTCGCAACCCAGCGCTGGGCACGCCACAATTGCGGCGGTAAGGCCCCTCTTTGAGGAGTGGCTGGAGAGGCGCCACGGCGTCCTCACCTTCCGCCTGACGCAGGTCCTCACCGGACACGGCTGTTTCGGGAGGTTCCTGTTCAGGATCAAGCGGGAGGAAACGCCCGGGTGTCACCATTGTGTGGATCGCCCGGAGGACACGGTGGAGCATACGGTGGAAGTCTGCCCGGCTTGGGCGGAGCACCGCCGTGTCCTCACGGAGGCGATCGGCGGCGGCGATCTCTCACGTCCGGCCCTGGTTCAGGCCATGGTCCGGAGCGAGAGTGCATGGGAGGCCGTCACCTCCTTCTGCGAGGCAGTTATGCTCGCGAAGGAGGAGGCGGAGCGCGCGAGGGAGATTGAAGCTGCACGCCCTCGCGCCCCTAGTCGCCGCAGGAGACGCCCCGGGCGTCGGGAGTCACAAGCTGACTTCCGGCCACCGTAGGCGCGGGCCTGCGGACGGTGAGCGATGGGCAGCTCGCCGTCCGATAAGGACCAGGCCCGGGTCGACGGCGCGTCGTGTTCCACGCGCGCCTCAAAGGGATGTCAGCAACAACTGACGGGGTCCGGAAGGACCAATGCCTGCTGGGGTTGCGGGTTTGTCTGAGAGGGATATCGCGGCCCCAGCACATAGGCAACGGAAGGAACACGTGTGGGTTTTAGTCAGTAAAAGTCTGACACTCCCTCTCGCTCTGCCCAGAGCGGGAGGAGTCATTTGATGATTTCCCACCCAAAAAAAAAAAAAAAAAAAAAAGCCGTGACAGATAAATAAAATGTATGTTCTACAGAATTGTGTATCTTAAAATATTCAACAAAAAAGTCCGCAATGTCATTTAAATACATTAAAACATGCCTTGACATCATATCATATAAATGAAAAAGATACCATAGATTCAAAATTACGCGTAACAAAATAATTATGGTTGAGGGCACAGCGGGCTCAGCGGTAGGAGTCAATTACCTTTTCCTCGGCTTTTAGGTATGTAATCCCGGTAGTACGTTTCCGAAGGATAGTTTTTGACATCCACGCGGGCGAAGCCGCGGGCAAAAGCTAGTTATGTCATAATTGTCTTTTAAATAAGGTCTTGAAACGATTATTATAAAATGTTAGGTTTAAAGACCAATTTTAGTTAACTATTAAATTTTAATTAACCGAGCGAGCGAAGCGTCTCTGCATCAAGTCTGGCAAAATTTGCTTAAGTGTGTCAGTTTGTTGGTACTCCTCTACAGGTCGTATTTTACAACCGATCTGGACGAAACTTGGTATAAAGGTTTTACGATTTCATAGTTTTTTTTTGTCGTCGGCGATGTTTGATTCTTCCAAAAAGGAGAAAAAAAGGGGGCTACTGGATATCTCCGCCTTATGAGATCCGATTTGATGAAGATCTGATGAGGATCTTCGGCCTAATGAGCAGAATAGCTCCTCAAAATGCAGTAAATTGCTCACTTTTAGATTTCTACCAATGGAATCGACCCTTTAACCACACGGTAGGGATTGATGGAGGTGGAGCATCTGGTACCACTTTCTCATCACAAAACTGCAGCGTTACCTCTGCCAATTAATTTAGTGGTAAGTATATTAATTGTTGCAAAAAACTTTGTGCTCGCGAGTTCTACTGTTCGCAGAATTACTAGTTTTATAGCTAACGTGTATGAACAGGGTCCAAGAAAACCACTGCTTTCACGGAAGACATCAATATTAACATTAACAATAATTATTCGTAAATTCGTACGAATATATAGCAAATCTACCAACACAAATGATGATACATCAACGCGGGAGGTGTTTCTAACAAACAAAACACATGCTCATATTATAGTCTCTTGACCTGCCATCCGTAACCAAACACATCACAATCTTGTACCTAACACACATAAAAATAAGGTTGAAAATCATCCAACAATATATCAGATAGTACTTTAGCATAATCAGCTCTTGTCTTTGTCCAGGACATCTGTTAATTCAACTCTTTATTGCTTTTTGCGAGCGATCTGACGATCTTATTATAAGTGATTGTTATTAGAGCTTCGATCGTAGTATTTATAATATAATACATAGTGCTAATTTGTTGTTAATTACGTCTGAACGTGCTCGGACGCTTTGCAATATGGCGCCATGTCTAGTGATCAATCCAATCGGCGAAATTGATCTAATCCGTAAATGTGAGAGCATTGATTGATCATCATTATTCGAAAGTATGAAATCATTCGTATTTGACTCTTCAAAAAGCTTGTCTAGTATACAACTTCTGAGACAATGTTTTCCGTGCTTTGCCTGTATGATCTGAATACAACTAAACGTTCTCGATATGGAGTGTTACTTAGGTCACTGGTCAAAGTTCACAATGCATAGAGTCATGAATTGCCCTTGGCTGCGAGATTAAGGTCAGCTCGTTAGTTAGTTTGATTTAGATCGTCTTTAATCATGCAAGGGCTTAACTACTGCAACTGTTTTGTTTATAACTGTAATATTAAGTGGTTTGAAGCAGATCGTACAGTTATTTTATAAAGGTTCCTTTTCCTCATCAGATTTTTGTTGTATATAACTTCGTGATACATCATTTTGCGAATGTTGTCCAAAACGGTTTCGAAAGCGTTACATTACAATCCACGTCAGCCTCATTGACTTCAATATTCGTAACTTTGACACGTCCATTCATCATGTCCGTAAAAGTTGTCACAAACGCATGTACCGCTGAATTCGTCGAACAAACCATGTAGTCCATATGTGCCACCTTATATGGCGATGTTTTAGCCGCCATATGCCATACCGTGTACCGTGTCGGCCACGACTGGTCATTACACATGGTGCATTGATTAACTGTAAACGGCTTTGGAGCGCAATCAACGATCACATTGAAAGCAAAGCGCCATTTTTTGTTGGTTCTCAGCTTGATATTGATACCGCGCTTTAAATCGTTTTGTGGCATTCTTTTCGTCAATGATACGGTAAATGCTTAACAAAAATATTAGCTACAGTTTTGAACTATGTATTTTTGGTCTTGCCCCATAATAAGGACCACAGTTGGCACATAAAACCTCTGAATTATGATCATTGCACTACTGATAGCAATCTAGACAGTTCTCGCCCTTTATGTCTTTTTACCATATTTGAGTTTTACTGCCAGATTTATGTTTTAATCAAACGAAATTTACTTGCCAAGTAAGGTTAAATTTCCAACATTTAATTGTATATAATAAAATATGAACAATACGAGAGTTTCTCGCAGAATCAGCGACTTGCGTAACCATGTAATTCCTTACATGGTATAAGTCGGGCCGGTATAGGACCTTCAAGAAGTGGGTCGCCGTTAATGCCATCTGGTCAGACAGGACAGGGCGCGATGCAACCACGCTGTGGTGTAATACCACCGTAACGGTACCAGAATGCCTCGTGTGAGAGAACTAAGGGCTAATTAACATTCTGATGGTATGCCATTCCGGTTTTGATCCTTTTACGAATCGTTAATTTACTACTGTTCGCGTGTACTTTATGTAAGTTTATCTTGTTGCGAGCTTTTATTCCGTAATGCGGTGGATATTCCAAATTGTATTATTATGTAGGCGTCCTTGTGAAGGTTCAAGCGTTGCCTTATCTGAAGTTGTTATTACCAACGTTGGGAGAACAGATTACGTTAATCAGTCATGGTATATTTATCGCTTGAAACACTGCAATAGTTTTGTGCCTCATCTCAGTTATTTTAAGTAATATTACGAATTAGCATCACAGTGTTTTTCAAATATGATGTAGAATACAAAAGTAGGTACAAGGTACAAGGATATGAAAAAGCCTGAGCTTGAAGATACAAATTCTTTATTGCCAGAAGTCAGAGCCCATTTCAGAAAGATTTTCCTGAAAGTTATTGATTCAGTTACTAGATGTTTTTATAGTTTAATGTACCGGTGTAGCCTCAAGAATAATAAGCAGCCTTCGTCAATTTGCAAATCGATCCACATATCAATAACATGATGACTCAACGTTACTTGGAAGTGTCGCACGTCATCGACCCAACTGAAGCGTTTGACTGAGTGCCTGTAGGCCCTAAGAGCGTATCGTACTGGCGTTTTGCCAGCGTTTTTCCAGCGAGGCGATTTGTGAACGTGCTCTCCGTGCGAAGCGCGCTTCCCGCGATCACGTGACGTGTTCTCTGCGTTTTCACAATATTTGACACTCGCTGGTCTCGCTTTCTCTTGTACACTCTCGTCAAATGCTCTCTTTCCGAAAATGCGGCGAACACGTTGCGTACTCAGTTAATCAATAGCCTCGCCGATAACACCCTGGTAAATCGTCAGTGTAGGGGAGCTTTAACTCATGGGCTAGTAGTCAGTTGCTACTTGCTATGTTGTTGTGACCTTCGTTAACTATCCTGTTACCATACCATAAATCATAATAGGTACCTTATACTTGCTTTACTTGATATTGGTCTGGTTGCCCTAAAATTGTTGGTTTTGGTTCGGAAGCAGTTCCATCATAACTGTAGGATTTTGACGTTCTTACTTTCGATCGCTTAGATTGTTTCCGATTCGATTTCCTTTAGATTAAATTGATACTTTTAGGCCTTTGCATCTTAGGCCTTATAGTTTGATTTACTTGAATGAAGGACATACAGCATATTATGTTCTGCTGATTACTCCTTGAATTCCTGCATAACACATATTCCATACATCATTATAACATACAAGATTCACAGGTGTCACTATTCTTCCTATTGTTAATATCTATTGTGTGAAGGTGACATCATGTTACCGCTGGCTCGTCATTGGTTCCCAGCATTGTGTCGTACGTGGTATACATCCTTATTGCACCGATACTTGCACTTACACTCTCTCTTTTAATATAATACTTACATTACTTACTTAATAAATTAATAACCCATGCACGTTCGGTGAAGATACGACTGCTCTCATTGATCTTGGCATGATCTTCTGTCAAATCTGTTGGAACCTTGAACAGAGGCCAGTATTACATGGAATGGAACAACTATCACCTATCCTCTCCCTCCACAATAAATAATGGACGATTATATTGAATCATTATCGGATGAAAGCACTGTCTGACTATTCGACTAAGCTACAACATCGACAGAATAGCATGGCCATTTCTTTACTTGGTTTGCAGCAACTTAAAATTAATATCTAAAGCGATAATAAACTACCTGGTAGGTGTTAACTACCTATCAAAAGGTCGCGAGTTCAAAACTGACTGCGTTCGGTTGTGGTGTAATAATATGCAGTAGCTGAGCATTGAACATTAAAGTGAATGGAGCCGCGGGCTAAAGCTATATTAAATAACTTACTTGTGTAACATAAGTTTAATAAATATCTTTCTTTTTTCGCAGGTAAGTTCCCGATGTTAATCAACTCATGATATTTTTGGACTAAAGGTTTGATATGATATACATTATAACAGCAAAAAACGTTCAGACATGGAAGATATATCCGTAGGCACATCGACAGGTTGCACTTGCATCTTACGAACACACATGACAAAGTAATATCGTATGTTAATTGTTAGTTTTCATCATTCACGCCTTATTAGCAACAGTTATATTATCTTCTCCACTCTCGTTACAGTCGTCTTTCCCTATAAGATCGATATAATATGTCGAGGCGAGCGATCCACAAACCGGTATCAGTACCGTTGCCAGTGGCATTTTGTTTATGGGTCGCGGGTTTGAACCAGACGGCGACTTTGGGATTTTTTTAAAGAAGTATTACCGTCCTGATTTTGAGTCGGCATTTTGAAGCGAGGTTTTTTTTTTTGTTAAGTGCAAAAAGATAAAGGAATATTCCTCACACCAACTTCAGCTGCTTGTGTTACCATTTGCTACATTTCAAGTTCATCAATGTCTTAGAAATGAACTTCTTGTATATTGATATCGTCATTAAAATATGCATAACAAAGATCATTGTGTAAAGTTTACACAATCATCAGGGACAATAGAGTTATTTTCATTCTGGAATGAAAGAAATGCATAGTGAACTAGTTGGTCATCTGGTTATTGCATAATTAGAGCTAGAGGTCAACTTCAGAAGGTTTTACTATGTTTATATAACTGTTCAAGAATGATTCATATATTTGAGTATAAAAATAGCGTTTAGTTCTAAACTCCCAAAGTCAATTATTTGCATCTCTACAGTTTTCTGCATCTAGTTCAGGTATATGCGAAAATCCGCCGTTCTATACTGCTGTTTCATTTGCATCATCATCAGTACCAGTAACCTGAAAGTCAGCTGATCCAAGTCTAACTACAACAAGTTTTCGTTACTGAATAGTGTCATAATCAACGCTTCATATCAATTTGACCATTTCAAATAGCAAAACTCCACTTACTAAGCCAGGTAAAGAGCGCGAAGAAAACTAAGTAAATCCTTCCATTCTCAGTTAATTGAGTATCTCATAATGGTCGTTCCGTTACGTGGTCGCCGGTCATTGTCGTCACTCGCCGAACGACTCGGGTCCACTGTGCTGTGGCTTTTATTTTATTTTGTTCTCATTTCTCCGTCTACTCTGAACTTTCTTTGTTTATGCTTTTTATGGTGATGGGTTTTGAATCTTTGTTATTGTGTGCTTTGTTTTTGGACTTATCCTAGATTCTGCTAGATTCGATATCTATGAGAGCTCTACATATAGTTCCTATGGTCATAGGAGATTTATATCTCAATGCAACCTTTGACCATGCTTAATTAATTTACATAATCTATTTTGTATCTTTGTTTATTTATAATATTAATAAATGCGAATTATGACTAATCAGTAGCTAAGCGAACAAGATTACTTTTATCATATCGACATAATCTATCACGGATTCTCGTGGGTTTAGTATATCGTAAGTAAGTAATTGCTAGTAAACATCTGACCTCATAATTATGTACTTACAGTGGAAAAATAGGATCTACAGCATCTTGGCTCGCGACCATATGGTCAACTAGATTACTTAATTCACGGCGACCGCCATGATGAATTGTTTGGTCACAGCTGTGCTAACCCAATAACTACCATACTTCAAGTACCCACCCATTCTGAATTCTAATGTCCAGGCTTACCAAATCACAATCTTGATATCACAGGATTTTCAACTCCAATACAATAGCGATAAGGATTAAAGACTGTTTTTGGTGGTGATCTAACTGGAAATGTAGCAAGGTGCGTCAAGGACATCACTTAACGTTTGACTGTGGTTGTTTCAACTTTTTTTAACCAGTTCGTGTCTTGATTTTAGGGTTGGTGCGGTCAAGTTAGGATTAGATAAATCATCTATTGAGATGATTTATTTCATGTTATAAATAGACTAGTACTTACCGCAATAAAGACTACAATTCTTTTTAATCCTATAGATATTGGCAACAGTGTGAGCAATTAAGTTTTTCCCTAAAATCAATGATACAAACTTTCATACTTGTTGAAATCCAACTTAAGTCTGATTTTACTGTGCCGTTTATGATTATCACCATCTTTTTCTACTTCATAGATCAGTAGTTTTCATATGTTTAACAAACAATACCAATTTTCCTGTCAATGACAACCCTAGTCCCACCCGCTCCTCCCGCACTCCTCAGCGGGCGAAGGCGCGCACGCGCACCTCTTCGAATTTTGAATGGTACCAACGACAATATGGCAGCCTCGTTACCGGATGTGTCGTCCGCTACTAACGATTAGCTAAATTCGAATTTTTCGTTCCATTGTTTTAGTAATTTGGCACAATGTGGAATAAAAAAAGGCTTTAGTTGAAATAAAGTGCAATAATGATTTGGATGATAATGTTACAGGTTTTGTTAACATTTTGTTTTTCTTAAAATAGATCTTGATTGTAATTAATGTATTTGGATACGCTTGTTTTTATAACGGTTACTGTCTGAACTGAGCGATGATGATGATGATGATGATAGTCAAACTAGATTATTTCTTAAAAGCTGTTACATTTTTGTTGCCTTAAATGCTATCCTAAATTTTTCGCCTCGATTACATAATTAAAAAATTAGGCCTTATGAAGTTAATATAAAATTAATAAACATTATAGACTTATGGTAATATTGTGTTACATTTTAAAATAATTATTAAATGCCGTTAAAAGGTCAGTGACAGACAGACATTCCGTTGTTATCAGCTCCTAATTGAATAACAATATATAGTAGTTTAGTTATTAATTGTATGGAACATGTTAATTGGACACATTATTATTGAATCGTGACGGATAAACTTTATCATTTTGACTAATTATGTGCTTGTTTGGGTGCACATTGAAGTATAACAGAATATTCATGAGTTGGGATAACCGGAAAACGTTTTAATTAACTTTATTTTAATATTGTTGTGGCTGAAATAGTATTCCATGTATTTGAACAAAACTACGGACACACTTTGATTTATACAAAATACAAAAACATTTATTTCAACTAAAACATTGTTTCATACATAAATTGAGGCAGCCCCAGTAAGTTACAATAGTACTTGTGTCGGAGCTGTCTAAATCTAATTTATAAATAATAAATATAATTTTTAAGTTATTCACAGCGATTTCAATAATCAATCTAACGTTCTGATCGTGAATAGAAAACTAAATGTATTAGATAATATTATAAGAACATAATACCCTGAAGAACTAGTTGAACCAGAAATGCAACTTAGAAGTGGTCACTATAAAAACACCATAAAACGAAACAAAATACCGGTCCATTATAATGTTGTCATTCGACCAAATAATCTTGGTGACCATAATCACAGTATTAATATACTGTGGCATAATGTTATTCGAGGTTTACGTATTAGCTATTCTTTGAAATATTTTTCTAAAAAGTTTGACAGCGACTTTTCTGCTTTTACAGACTCTAGTCTGTATAAGCAGAAAAGTCGTTGTCAAACTTTACATAAAAGTTGGTGATGTGATGAATGATGGTGCATAGGGAACTAGTAGCACAGCATTGAATTACAACATGGTCATCCCTTCTTTTTCCATTTCACACTGCTTTAGGTAGCCAGTATCATTTTCAACTGCAACAAACATATCTTGTAGAAAATTTCCAACAGTCAAACATACAATTGAACGCTACCTAAAATCAAAACCATAAACAGAACGAGATAAATTCTTATAATTAAATTTTTGTGCAGCCAGCCCACCCACTGGGTGTAACATGCTCAGCTCAAGCGCCGCTGGTTCAACGGCCGTGCTGAAATGTGCGAATGTCATTGTGTACGCCCCACATTAGAATAACAGCATAATTGTTCACTTTTTGCCCATAATTTAATTTGATTGTACTCAAACTCTGAGAATTTTGGGCGTGGCTGATGGTGAAGACAAGACTGGAAATGGTATTAAAGATTTTGGGAAAGCTCGAACACTTCGTATATTAACGAAATAAGCTTTTGTGTCAGACTAACTAAAAGGAGAAGCTATGTCCTGCAAACTAGAACGGGAAATACAAACTAAAAATAATTATATTTCTAAATGTAAACCATTACCACCTATGTTACATGGTTTGAAGTGTTCCTTCATTAATAAATTCCTGAAATCTCGAGTGAAGTCCAATCTTATCTCAGTAGACTAGCTCGCGATAAACTGTGAAACTTGACATTGTGCCTCGTTTTATCAGAGATTGTTTGATAGCAACTTATAGAGCAACTTTCTAATTTATAGATTAATTTAAATACAATATAAGCCTAGATATGGAATCTTGACAAAACTGCGACTAATTTTGGTCATTCAGGTACAAATATCAGCTACGTAGTAGACATTATTTTGATAAAATTTCGTTTTATCGTAGCTTTGTGTTCGAATGTATTTTTGGCGTGTTTCTGGAAATTCATTAGTTGCTTTATTTACACATACGCTGCCAACATGTTTTTAATTCAAATGTTTCTTTAACTTCACTATCAGAGTTCTTCTTCGAACTTCCAAGTCACCTTCAGTTTACAAACAGAGTAAAAAAATATGTAGTTAATAATGCAATTCTGGGCATTGTTTACAAGAATTACAAGATTCTTTTCTAACATTCAAAATGCATAACATTTGAGATTTGTACCAACTGCAGTTATTACTAAACTAAACCACTCCAGTTCTACTTCAGGCATTCACAAGGAAATCTGGTGTTCGATTTTGACATAATAACATGAAATCTTTGCCGTACGTGTCGTGGCCACAATAGTAATAATTACTTTTTAACCACGCCGCCGCCGCAAAGGATTGGGGTCATGGAGCCAGCTATTGTCTTGTAGCTTCTGAGTTATGATCATTGGCCAATGCTTCGATCGTTATGATCGGGATTATTTGTATTCTGTAGGGACAAGTATGCCAGTTGGATAGCTTCTGTTTACCGTTCTTTTTCGAAATTGTTATCTAAACAATTATGCCTTTAAACGCAAAGCCATTTGGAATTAAGTTTCGAAGTCTCGCAAATTAAAATCTTATGCTGGTTTTTATAGTCCTAAATTATGGACCAATAACTGTTCATACTAAAAATACTTTACTAAATATCCTTTTAAAGAAACTTATGGCTCGTTAAACTCGGTCCACGGTCGGAGAAAGTTATCTCGTTTCTTATCATGATTACCTCATACGGTCGTAATGTTATGTTTCGTTTCTCATGTTCATAAAAACTTAAAACTCAAGTAATTTTACCTTGTCCCCGTAGTCAAGCAAATACGCGTGACAGAACTATTGGCATGACAAATCCAATAGAATTACTGAGTTTCCCAGAAAAGGCTTAGTTTCAGTAAATCCTGTACATATATGTTAATTACCTAAGTAAATTTTTCTTGTAGTAACGTGAATATAATCTAACAGGTAAAGCTGAATTGTAATATGTTAGTACCTATGCGGAATTATATTTTCCTTAAATGCTAAGTTGGTCATTACGAATCTTCAAAACTACAATGACTACTTTTTTTTAAAGAATAGTTACAATTTATGATGATACATTACTAATAACTGGTAATACCAAGCTAAGATAAAATGGATTTGTGTCGAAGTTGACCACAATAGACGCTGGTTCAAATCATGACCTTCAGTAAGTTGGCCCAGATATTGGACTATTGTGGCTTCATTGATCTGTACGCAAATTTCGGTATAAGTTCCACACGTAAACAAAATGTATATCATAAAACTGTAATAACTGTTATTCACCTCATAAGATGTCTAAAGTAATGGCTCTCATAAACAGAAACGATGTTGCACTTTAATCTTTGCTTATGGATGTACTACGGAAGTCAGTTTGCATTCATGGACGACCCTATATCTTAGTTTGAAGTTAAGATTCTGCGGAGCTAAGTTTTTCGGAGTGTAGCGTTGCGATGGTATCCCAGTGTTGCATTGCAGTTGAATACTGCCCATCCAGTTAATGGTTTCTTCCTAACCTTTTTATTAGACTTTGGTGTGTTCTTGGACCAAAATCAGTGAATTGTATGCTTTTTGGCCGTTGTAATTATGACGATCGAACAGTATTTGATCGTAATGCAGCAAAACAATGATAAAGACCCTTCGATCAATAATGCACTAGATTCCCGGTAAGCGCTTCTAAAACGGAACGAAAAATAAGAGCACAAATTCGGTTGTGGTCTTATTTCAAATTAGTATGGTCCAATCATAGCCAACGTTAAGACGTAAAAATGCCGCAGTACGCGTTCAAAAAATATGTAAATAACCACCGTAACACCAAGATTTTGGAAGGAATATTTTTTTTTCCGTAAGTTTATTATCAATAAGTGATTTTCATAAAATAAAAACAGAATTAAATAGTAAATATAAATCATTTAGCAAATATTATGATTGTTTGACCAATGTTTGTGACAACTACCAACTATTGTACCAAACATCGACTGTTCTGGAACAGGGAATGCATGGTGTAGTATTGTTATTTTATATTTTATTTCTGTTTGTAGATTTCCGCGAAAGAAAGAGGATAAGAAATATTAATAGATATCAATAGAAATATTAATAGTAATAGCCTTATAAAAATTTGACAATTTGTTCGATTCATTTTAATAGATTGGACATAACTGGAAACACGCAAAGGCGTAGATTACTAAAAACAGTACAACAGTAACAATAAATATTTTTGAACTCATATAAAAATAACTTTTAATTTTCATGACACATGACATTATATTTGTTTCTCCGACGACAGAAAGATTTAATTTTGCCATTGTAATTAAACTTTATGTTTGAGTGTCAAGGCTTATAATAAACTGAATTTGTTAGTATGAATTATTTCTTTCTGTATTTCATATAAAGAAATATAAATGTACTAAAGTGTGTACAAACGTGGCCACTCCAGCGACGTATCTTTGTTCTAGTACTATTATTGATCGAAAGTATGAACAAAAATATATTACACAGTTCGACTCCACTCATTCCTTGTCCAAGCGGCGAGCCTCGGTCATAAATTTTTATTGCTTTTATTAGCACTTTGTAATTCGAACTTTAAAACATGCGTGTAAGGTTGAATTTGTTTTGATGTATGTTTGACTTTATTGTTTTTTGTACATAGCTTTGTGAATACAACTTTAAGCCTTGCATTTAAGGTTAAATTTACATTAATGTATATTTATTTAAACTAGAATTACGTAAACACAATTGGCGACAGTTTTAGGAGAACTTTTGTATGGGATAGTGTATCTAGTGCATTATTGATCGAAGTAAAGACCACACAAACTTAACATTAAGTGAGTTGACATATACAAAAGCATTAATAATATTCCCCAATAAATTGCTAAAAGCAGTTTCTGCTATCTAAGCAATAACCAATGTGTCGTTTATCATCAAAACATCGCAGTTCTTGCCATGTTAGTAACCACTAAAGCTGACTAAGCCGACACATCAGTCCAACTATGTCTGGACATTCAGGAGACGGAGCCATATCTATTTATTCGACAAGTAGCGACTGGCTGACTGCCAACTGTCTAGAGCTAAGCTTTTAAAGGACCGTCTTGTAGAACTTTCAGTGTTAATAGACGAGGGTTTTTAATTAGATCTATTGTGGTATTTAGTTCTTGTGGTAATTGAGTTCCGTGGCGCCTAAGAAGGAGATAGGAATTCGAAGCATGGAAGGTGTGTGGACACTAGACAGGAAGCAAGGAGAAGAGCAGAGGATGGTTAAGTTTTCCATTTTTATTATCAGAGCACTGGTTAAGATACCGAAAACTTTCGGTCTGATTTTGATCAGGTTATCATTACCGTCAAAATGCTTTCTAAGAGCGATCCTTGATTTTGACGTATATATAAATCTAAAAAATATTTGTAGCCTATGCTTTCTAGGTTTCCCAAATAAGACCAAATAAACGAAAAGACATTTCAATTTCCAAATCGATTAACCAATCATCCTAATCATCCTAGCGTGCACAGTTTTATAACTTATGGCAGCTTGCTTTGACCTTTGCTACCTTTAGTGTTGTGCGCAGATCTTGACGACATAAGGCTTGTGCAGACCAGCGCGATTTGTCGCGCGACGCGACACGAACAATACAATTTCTAAGAAAACTTCACAGTATAACAATAACCGGTGTCGCGTCGCGCGACAAGTCGCGCTGGTCTGCACAAGCCTTTATTTAGCACTGGCAACTCATGAGTCATTTTAACGGTCGCTCGGTAAGTTTTTACACAACAATCTAATAAAACTAGACAGTAACACATGGCCAGTGAATCATTGGACGTTGAGTTTGAATAGTTTCCGTTTATGTACGGATTCGGGGGCCGGCGAATTTGTTTGGGAGAGAAGGAAGGAAAATTAGCTATCCTGTAGCGAGTTATGTCCCGTTGGCCAATGGGTGATTTGTGAATTATGGTTTACTATGCCAGAAGGAGTTTATTGGATGACTTACTATATGATGATAAATGATATTTATTTCTGTAAATTGGTTCAAAAAACACTTTTACACATCCAGATTAAATTATGTTTTTAAAACAACATGAGTTCGGTGTTTCCTAACTGAAGAGAAGTTGATGAAAGACCGAAACAAACTCAGAGGTATGATAAATTGGATACTGTTTTATGTCTCCAGGATTATAAACAACAGCAGTTTTTGGGAAACCCGTTGTTCATACAGACATTGAGAGGCTGTGAACTCACTGATTACATTCATTTAATGCCCAAAAATAACGAACAACTGTTGATATCGTCACTCCTGCAGCTTGCTCATCAAGGAGCCATTGTATTTTTCTCCAGTTAGATCCGGGCAATTAACACCTCGATCACACCATACCTGTGTTACCAGAATACCCATACAAAGGACCATATTCTAATGGTGGCGTGTCTTAATCGCTCAAATACAAGATTTATGTTTATTTTTTTCATTTTACAAGTGTTAATGTGAATTGTTTAGTTAATAACAAAAAACATGGAGGCAATGAACGCTGTGTTGCAGATCACCATTGCAGTGACGTAGGGTTCTCCATGCTAAAATAAAAATGGTCTTTTTGCGCGATCGTGAAAGTTGATGATGCAGTTTTTTACGCAATAATTACTAATTTGCCATTTCGTTTTTCGCAACTTGCTTACGAGAAAATTAATTTCTGAAGACAGTAAGTGAACATATATTATTGCTGCTTGCTTGTACTACATCGGATCAATAATTACGTGCTGGCAGTACTTTTGGTCAAATTATCAGGCTATTTTCAGAAACCTTTTGCAATTCACAATATTTTTAACCCACGCTTACATGCATAACCTTTCGATTCCAATGACAGCAATCAGTAACGTAAAAATAGTGACATAAACATGATTACTTGAAGGGTATTTCACTTGTCTCGTGAACATGTGAGTTTAATTGTTGTTGGCAACCCTAGCGTCGTTTCGGCGGTCGTTACCGTTCGAACAATGCTGTGCGGTCAACGCACGGTGCGCGGAGCAAACGTCAAAACAAAACTGATTTTACAACTTGCCACGTGGGACCAATTTGAGTGAACTGTTTAATTGCACAGAATTAGGGTTAGTGTTGTTTTTCACACCAGTAGTTTTTTGTACGAAAGTTATATAGATCGAGGAAGAAAGGTTATCCGTTCATTGAAAATACACAAAGATCCCAAAGACACCACTGTAAAAGTGCGATGGACTTTGAACCTAACGATTTAGTTGTTATGCTTCACGTTTTAACTTCACCTAGAAGTACCTGTATTCCTTGTGATGAGAAGTAAAACTACCCTTTTGCATGATTTATTTTGAAAAATGAGGCAATATTGTTTAAATTTATTGTTTTAAATAAATAATTTAATTTTGTTTAAAAGACGCTTCTTCATGCGTCAATTGAACTCATTTCAAAGTAATTCATTGATTATATGCGGGAGCGATAAAAATTTAGTGTTTGGCATAAAAATGCGCTTACGCATTGAAAACATTGAAGTAGTTTGCGTAATTGTTTTTATATAGAATTAATGTATTCAGGTCAATGAGTAACACCTTGCCTAGTTTGGTGATATTATTTTCGAGAAACGATGACTTATCCCTTGAAAATGTAATTATATTTTAATTAAAGTTTACCTGTACTAATACGGCATCGAATCACAAGTTGCCACGGCTAGAGTCACGTATTGGGAAGTTTGGAGTTTAGGTTCTTGTGTTCGTCAAGTCGATGGGCACTGGCATCTAAGTCGAATTTTGCCTCATACTTGCAGGTTTTTGAATATTTTTGGAACGAAGTTCCTTATCGCGCGTTGCGAAAGGGGGCTAGACGGAAAAAATTAAGACCAAAAGTTGTAACGACACTTTTTGCTATAGTTGTAAGCCGTGCGGCGTGCGCGTGTTTCTCTCTCTCTCTCTCTCTCTCTCTCTCTCTCTCTCTCTCTCTCTCTCTCTCTCTCTCTCTCTCTCATGAAACTTCGTTCCATCCGGGTGTCCCTTGACACCTCTCAAGTTTTTTTCACTAGCTAGTAATTTACCTTCAAAGTTACCTGGTTAAAGTTAAAATGATGCGATAATTCCCCGAAAATACTCATTCTCAGTCGGATCTTGGTAACAGAGGAAATGAAGAATGCCTCGTGACTCACACTGCATATTTAAGTTTACAAAATTCGCCGTAGCAGTTTACGGATTCAAATGAGCATGACCATTTTAAGCGAAAATAATAGTAATGTTGGACTTTCCAGTGAATGGTTGTGAGGTTCAGTCCGTCCCTGCAACCGTTACGCTGAATTCATTCTTTAGGTGCCGATGGCCGATCTTGCTAGTGCTTAATACGTTACCACTTCTAAAAATATTATTAGAGCGAAAACAATGAGAGCATTTCCACGTTCGATACGGCTTCGATCCTGATTTAATTCGCAAACAATTCTAGAATAACGTTGTTTGGTTTCTGTATAGGGTAATCGGTAACTCTTTCGTTTAATCCAATTTTGGAAGATGGCTGACAGCACTGGCAGCTGATTTTGGATATATTATCTTTCTCTATATCCATTAACGCACAAAGTCCGTGTACTTTTTCCATTTGATTTCCAATAATTTCTGTGCTGTGTCACCAATTCAATCATCTACGCATTTGATTAGGTTTTCTTATCTCCGCCTTTACAAAAATCGACGCTTTAGAGCTGTTTCTTCCAAATCAATCGAAAGTTATTTCAAATACTGTTTTCGTCGCCAAAGATTTTCTACAGTTCTATATTATCAGGTAAGGCTAATATTTCGCGTGTTAGCTCACCGGGGAAAGGCTTCGTACCTGCGATGAGTCAAGCAAGATGGATGATTGACCCCGATGATACATGGATAATTGTTAAGTGAATCATTTCATCTTGCTCGAAGGTATATGAAGGGCTTGCATGGTATATGACATGTTTATAGCTGTTATGGAAGGTAATGTATTCGTCTCTGTTTCTAGTGGTGGTTCAACATCATTCCGTTTGATATAGGTTCCGTCCATCCAATATAGTCCAACATCCTATTGAAGTTCATCTCTTAATCGAAAGTCCTCCCCAAAATGCAACGCTGAGCAAGCGGATACATCCTTCTGGCTGTGAATGGTGCAGCTATTTCAAACTAGGCATTAGGTTATATTCATGCCTAGTACATCTAAATGTTGTAAGTGAAAGGTCTCTAAACGGATTCCATTCGGATTTTCCCATTACGTTGTTTTATCAATTCTCCTAATCAGCCGGAAGTCGGGGCAGTGATTTTACAATATTAGCTCGCCCCTTATACTCACCTAACGTTCAGATACTTCGAAAATAGAGCTTTTGAGAGATGGAGCAGTATTTAGTCATCTCGCTTCTCCACAAGCATGACTGTTGTTTCCAAACTCAATAGCTGCAGTCTTCAAGTGGTTTTTCATATCCGATCTTGATTCATTGACCAGTTCGGTGACTAACTTACGAGTATAATTAACAGCTCTTTCTTCCAATAGCTTCTGGTTTGCTGTGACTCAAATAGTTGCTTAACTCGAACGATGTGTGTGACGCATTAGTTACGTTGTTTTTATAAGAATCCTCAGGCTGTTGTCTGAATTAACTGTTTCTTTTAAGTTTGTGACGTTCTTGCGGTCAAAACGGTATTATTGGACTTAGGATGTAGTTGGTCATGGTTGCAAGAATTTTGTTGTCAATTGACGTCTTCTATGATGGATTTAGTAATTGCTTTTAGAAATAATTGATCGCCATAAGTGGTAGTGCACTACTTCAAGTTATTGTCTAACGACCCAAGTTTGATCAGCGTACTGAACTAATAGCACTTGTTTGTTGTTCAAACTTTATTTATGTCCCTGTCCCTATTGACTTTTAATAATGCCATTAAGAAACAAATAGTGGTTAGTTTTTGTTCATCGTTTGTAACCTTTTTTACGGCCTCATCGTATCTTACACACAATACACGCATTATGGACATGTTTTTCTACCTCATATCTCTACTCATGACAATAGGTTCTTTGACGTGAGGTCATTCATACATACTACGACGTATCGTGTTTGATCGGCCAAGTAGTGCAAATCGTGACAGATCCAGGCTAGCTAAATAAGCTATTTTCCTTATTTGTCCTACAAACAATCAGCAAAACTTTATCTGCCATTCCCGCAACAGAATAGTAATGAAATATGTAACTTCTTCCTCATTACAATTAATGTTTTGTGTGTTTATTTGTTCTTCCAGAAGTCGATTTGTATGAAGCATGTAACTTATAGTTTTCGTTTCCTATCTCCTTTCCTGTATCTTAATTTTTGGTACTAGTAGGTCAAGTATGTCCAAAGAATCGACGCCTTATTTCTCGATAAAGCTACAGACAAAAGCTATCAGGACGTAAATGACCATTGGATCTGATCAGTATGCTAATCTGGTCTATTTCCTTTCATTGATGCTAATGAGATGTATTCAATCGGAATATTGATGATTTATCGCTTTTGTAAACAACTTTGACTTATCTGAATGCCATTTGCAGTAATTAATCATTTTCTGTGTAAAATATTTACATATTTTCAACGTGCTCTTTCGTGATTATCAAATAGTTTTTACGTGAATTCAGGAAAATTTGAATTTCGGAATCCCTTCGTTAATTGAAAGTGGAGAGATAAAAATGTCCTGTCTCAACTTCATTACAGCGACCGTTCAATCACAAAACTTTAGAACTGGTGTCAAATGTCATCAATATGCCTCGTAATCGTATCACGTAACATCACGGTTCGTTTATCCGTAAAGAATGAGAATGTTAAGACCACGCGGGGATTCCCCGCGTTCGGAGAAATGATACAAAGACCATTGTATCTTGTGTGTGATACGAATTGCCCGAAGCTTTTGTAGAAAAACTTGGTTTTAACAACTACGATGGATCGATATCTGATTTAAATAAATCATTTTAAAAATTATGTAGACTGCTGCAGCAAAAAAATCAATCGAAAAAGCATTCAATAAGATATCGCACCAAAGGAAGATCAACAAGGGCACGGCACGCCCTACCACCACCGGACCGGTTCGGCGACAGACCGGAAAATTGGCGCGCGACAACGCGTCGCCGGCGACAAGACACCGACCTAATTGTATTAGACGGTTGCGATTGCCGTACGACTGCAATTGGTGAACGCTAATTTGTTGCTGGAAGGTGGAGTGGAGAAGGAAATTGTTAACTGTTGAAGGGTGTGCAAGAATCGGGCTTGCGGACGGTGAGCAATGGGTAGCTCGCCGTCCGATTAGGACTAGGCCCGGGTCGACGGCGCGTTGTGTTCCACGCGCGCCTCAAAGAGATGTCAGCACCAACTGACGGGGTCCGTAAGGGCCAATGCCTGCCAGGGTTGCGAGTTTGTCCGAAAGGGATATCGCGACCCCGACACACAGGCAACGGAAGGAACTCGGGTGGGTTTTAGTCAGTAAAAGTCTGACACGCCCTCTCGCTCCGCCCAGACCGGGAGAAGTCATTTGATGATTTCCCATCCTCAAAAAAAAACAAAAAAAAAAGGGTGTGCAAGAATAGTTTCGAGATCTCTGAGGGGTTGCATGGTTACATTTGTATATCTAGTTTTCCTTTGAAAATGAGAAGGCTCATCAACTTTACATTAAGGAACATTTTGGGATAAAAGTTTTAGCAGTAGAACGACCTTATGATTTTGCCATAATGGTCGTAGTGCGACTGAAGAGTCGTAATTGAGTGTGATGTTGATTTTAGCGCTTAAGACAATTCAGGTAAGCGTCAAACCAGAAAATTGGTGCTAGACGCTTAAACAATTGAATTACTGTTGGATGTTATGAAGGTAATTGAAGAAGACATTAAGTACTAAAATATTGTTTCTCAAATATGGACGCTTATAGGAGCCAGCATTCCGAGTATAAATGATGCATAAGATCGGGCGATTACCTTAAGTTGCAGTGTGGATCTTACCAACCAGCCAGAAAACTTATTCACTGTGAAGCACTAAGTCTTGGATAATTCGGGTGCCTGTAACTGCAAGGATATCATGTACGGTGATTGCTGTTTCTTTGGGGTCCCATTGAAAAGAAGATAATTATTATTTACGAAGCCACGCGCCGCAGCTCAAAGAAAGATTGAATCAGATTTAATATTATAGTGGAACAAAAAGAAATAGCTTGCGTATAAAGAGAGTCCCCTGATCGGACCGGTTCGGCGTTAGACCGGAAAATTGGCGCGCGACGCCGCGGCGCGACTCCAGTCTTAATTGTATTACTAATTTGTTTTTGTTTTTGTTGAAGAGAGAGGGAGAAATATGATACATGTTAATATAGAGTAAAAAGCTGGTGAAAAGTTGGATTTTTGGGACACTGGATACCACAAAGTGTCTTTAAAAGCTCTTCAAGATGATTTTCGTTGATATCGTCCATGATAAATTAATGTAACTGAATCTACAAACAGCCTACTCTTTGTGAACAGTAATTTAACATTATATCTGTCCTGTCTAACCGTCCTACCAGACTAATGTAAGCCATTAATCTCATAATCTATTAATCTGTCTACATTTAATACGAAACCTATATCATTCGTTCACGCACCTCGACCTCCCAATGTCAGACGTGCTGCAATTAATAAAGAAGCCATAGGATACAAATCCAGTTTAATATTGAAATGTCTCCGAATATTTATAACAAAGCGGCAGGTGGTGCCACCCCCCTCGTCCCTGGCTGGTGCAGGTGCATTGCCCCCCGAACTCGGGCAGTCTCAGAGATTATAAGCTTTGTAGAAAGTCAATGTTCAAGAGTTGGTATTGTGTTGGTATTATTGAACTTTTGTCCTCTTGTGTCCTTTTAAGAGGGTTTAGTTTTAAGTATAAGGTGCTGTTTATCTTACTTATTGGTACGTCAGTTAAGAAATAATCCTTTGTTTGTTTTAATATTTAGGGTCTCTGTGTGATATCTTTAAGTTTAAGATCGAATGTTTTTCTGTTACTATTACGACCTCATCAGCAGTTGTCGTATAGTATTTCTTCTTACATTTTTGTCATTCATTTCCGGGCTTTCACCTTGTTTGCCGCACCTATATATTAATTAAATGAGGTATTTCATTAGTTAAGTGGATGCAGTAATAATTTGTCATTCGAGTATCTAGTTGAAATATGGCCATACTTTAGTATAAATGATAATGCGTACAAATACCAACCCTTTTAGCATTGGTTAGTGGGCTAGCTAATTACTAAGATAACACCAAAAGCGTCTACGTATAACTTAAACTTAAACATACTATAACGTAAAAATAGTGCCACTATTACTACTGCCTTTGGTATTTTCATCGAAGGCCTGTATATCGCAGTAGTAATTTTCAGATGCTCTGGAGCTCTCTCTCTCTTTCTGTCTCTGTTTTCCTGCTACGGAATCCCACGATCCCATTCCTTTTCACATCTCCAAAATCTCTACCAATTTTCACACATCCCCACAAATCGCTCGTTTTCTTGTCGACCTTCTTGGGAAGGTCATCTACATTGCCCATTAAACCATTTGAGTAACGAGTTACAAAATACAAATGCCACCGTGGGATATGGTCTGACGTCAGTACAGCGCGATCACGTCATCCATAATCCAGTCTTGATCCACTACACATAGTTACAATGTTTGTTTGAACGCTGACAATGAACGCTGTATACAATTTCGTACATAGTTCATTCAAGTGCTAATTTCAATCAAATGTTTTGTTTTTGCCATCTCTTGAAGAAATAGGAACTAGGAACAAGGTCTGTCACTAACCAGTTTTAGACAATCGATGCTTGCCTGACTATTGATGATCTAAAATTTTCCAAAATACTAGTTTTTAAAATCCAAGTAGAAGAGCTTTTATTAGAATGATTGCAATCTGTGAGTACTGTCGTAGATTCACTATGTCAAATCCAGACCAATCCAGGATGCATGTAGGAATGTAGCCAGTAGATTGTAAATGATATGTGGAATCAAGAAGCTTGAACCTAAAGACATTTTAAAATTATTCGTGTGGTTAGTGACTAACCTGGTGTCAAACTTTTTATGCCGCCCATGGGCCTCTGACTTGGCTTAACATGCCGTCGAGAAAAACCTCTCCGGTATTCCGGTTTCCTCACGATGTTTTCCTTCACCGTTTTTGAAGCAAGTGATATTTTTTTTAAATTGATTGTTATTTAGTTGCAGTGTACGTGAGGTACGTTAAGTACCTATCTATTGCTTATCTAAGTGCACTCGCAGAGCCAAAGGGCAAAGATATGATAATAAAGCAGCTGATATCAGTAGAGTAATCTTTCACTATTAATCAGTACTCCACATACTTTGACCTGCAGTCTGCTACTACGCGAGGTACAGCTATTGAAGGCAGTTTATAAGGACCTGCTAAAATGAACCGATGAATATTGAAGTTGATGACTTGATGATGGGCCATTGTGTAGGCCTGTAAAGCAGCCATGTGTGCGACAGACAGACGCCACCTGCCATTTTGGGAATACTGCTGTAGGCGTAACCTAAAAACATGAACCTTAACAGTTTTTTTTATAATGCAGATCCTATCTAAGCCCATTTGAATGAACCTGGTGAAACTGATTTACATGTAAAGAAAGAAAAACATGAAGCTATAATTATCGTTCATGTAATGAAAATATATCTACATTTTATTACTGAGCATTACATCAGGTCTTCCAGGGCGCACAAACAGACCTTGAATCAGGACCGGATGACCGCCCAACGGCCTAAATGATTGATGTGCTATTTATTTATGATGCCAACAACTGTGTGAGCCCGTACATACGTCTTTCGCAACTTTTAATGTGTTCAGTGTATTTTTGAGACACAGTGACACATGTATGTCAAGATTGGAACATAACCAGAATATTTCAAGAGACTTCGTGAAAATTTGCTGTCGTTCTATTTTTTCCTGACTTGGAGAATTCTCAGGACATTAACGATATTGCAGCAAGTCCTATTACCTATAAATAAAAATATTTTCGTATGGTGCTTTGATGTCTTATGATTGCATTCACAGCATTGGATTATCCTTCCATTTACAACGCATTGTAAACCGTCTACAATTGACACATCCTCACGTCAACAAAAACAAGAGAGCATCACAAGAACAAAACGCACTTATATCGCAACGGATGCCACGATACGAAACGAGCCTATATCCTGCGCAACTGCAGTTGAACGACCCCCGCCATTCCTCTGATAATAAACTAATTATCAACGCTAATTGTAATTGTTGAAAAAATGATTTTATAACAGTGAATAATGCTCCAGTGCTCCTTCCTCTGATAAGCCTATTGTTACGTAAAGCTTAGTCACTGATAAGATTGTGGGGTACTGGAAAGTATATGGTAAATCAATATGGCATGAAAATTGACCTAGAAACAGAATATAGATGTTCCTTAGTGATATTAATATTTGGAAACGAAACGAAAAGAAATATGTTGCTGCAGGTCAGGTCTATGATCTTCAAATACGTTTCTATTCAATATGACATCCACATGGTAAAACAGCATAATATATAAAGAGGAGGTTTGCACCCAAAATTTTAAGAACTAGAATGGATTTTATCCTTCATGCTTCAACCCCTCCAATGCAGCTCGAGGCATCTGAGCTCCCAATCAATATAATAAATAGCAAAGCCTTTACAAAGTACCGCTAGACAATCTTAATGTTGCTTCCAAACAAATTGCTATATCTAATCTCGATCTAGGCTCATTTGAAGCAGTATCTTACGACAAACAATAGCTGCTTCGCCTACGTGCTTCCCTTATCGGCAGCACTATTTGGGTGATTTATATTAAAAGCTCACTGTTTGTAATAGAGAGCATAGATTTGCATAACGTTAATAGTGATTAGGCGTCACTCATATATGGACCTACGATCAGATTAGATTGATGTCTTAACTTGTTAAGAGTTATGGGTAAACTTTGATCTATAATGGAAATTGACAAATCTGGTTACATTGATGAAGTTATAGAAGTATCAGGAACAGGGTGTAAAGTTCACATGCCCTCTATAGAAAAGGGAGGATCCTCCGAGCAGACGGGAGTCGTGTCTGGTGTTCAATTGCCCCACGTTTGATATATGCTGTATGCTGATCGCGCGGTAAAAACTGTTTGCGCGATGCAGGATTTTGTGTGACGTCAGGTCTTTGATGCGTAGTTCGCATGTGACGATGTAGACGCCACCACAAAGTTAAAAAAGAAGGAAAGGCTGCAATTATCTAGGAGTTTGATAATCGCAACGAATGTACTTAATGAAATCGTTGTCTACAAGACAATAGCAAATTGGGACTAGTAGATGAACGTTTTAAAGTAAAGCTGACCCTGGCAATGACACGAGTGGGATGGGATGTTGAAGTGATTTATAAACAATGAATGAAGTTAAGCAATCCTTTTTGAGGCATCTCCGAATTACTCTAATCTCAGATGGGCAATCTAAAATTGACGCCTCAACGCCACTTCCCTTTAAATTCTAGCTAGTATGCAATATTTACTCCATCAGTCATCGTTTTATTCTTGTAATATACAGACAGTACAGCCCACTTTTATATCAAAACACTTGAATGACCATATAAGGACACCTTCAAGTCACGTACATACGAGATCCAAACGTTTCTCCATAACACGTCTGTTAGCCATGACTCATGCACTGTTTACATATTTAGTCACACACGTACATGCAAAAGTAAACTAGCATTTTGAAGAATTTGAAGGTGGTAAGGATGATTTTGGCGTAATGGTTGAGGTAATGTGGGCGTTAGATAAGGATTACCGTCGTCACTGTACTAATGCGCTGGTTAATTATACCGTCTTGAATTTGAAGTTGAAGTTAACTGTCGATTGGTGGAAATGTTGATAGCAGCAGTAGAATTTATGGCGAATTTTAATGTGACGGTGTCTGATAAACTTACTTTATTTAATGTCCCATTTAATTTTCGCGAAACACTCAATTCAAGTTACATATATTGTGAAATTAACTACTCAGTAATTCATGACACATTCTGTGTTGAAGAATTCGAAGACCATCTTAAGCTGTCCGAAAGATACCATAATCTCTAAATGGCTAGAGCAATAACCAAGTCTTAATGTTGATTAGACCAACCAATTATAACTTAACATCTCAATACCCCATTCATTATACTAATATAGGATCCCACTGAATCGTTAATATTTATAATTACTCTGCATTCTAACACACTGACTGCAATGAGTGTAAGGCTGGTACATTCTGGTGTAATGGCTGCCTCATTTGGATCATTGATCTTGAAGTCCTAAGTCCATATCGGACTGTCTCGGGCAAAGTGCGATTTCGTTTTAATTTTATATGTTAGTAAAAACTTCCGTTGCATGAAATTGCAACTTAAAATTAAATGAAATTGTTTATTCTGTAAATAGGATAACGGAATCACTTTTAAATGTCAAATACAAAATAATTGAAAATAAGCTAAATGGAGGCGTCATTTTCTATGTAAACTCAGGGGATCAGGAAACCTATACTAAAATCTTGATGTTCTTATATTATAATAACAAGCTGATATCTGTGTAAAAGCTCTAATCAATCATGTCTACATTCTAATAAGAGATAATAATACCAGCGTAGTTAGCAGTGCAGTAATTAAAAGGCGGCCTCGCGCGGCCTTGCCTACCGTTTGTACAGATGCGCAGGCCCAGGCTATCGTACGGCGCATGAGTCAGGATTGTGAGCGTTGAGATAACGATATTGGATCAATATTCATTTATTGTAAATGTATCATTATTTAATTTTGTGATTGAATAGTTCCATTTATACGTGGGAGTATTGGATCGCTTTTATGACTCAAATAGGTCAATTATTTATAGGTATTTCTGTTGCTCAAAAAGCTAAAGGGGTTTCCATCGATTCCATTTACAAAATGTCGACCCATCAAGTCAACCCAGCAACCATCAACGAGCTTTGTTTCAATATCCATCGACCCTTCACCATTTATGCCATGCAAAGCGCATCCTGGCAATTGACCTGGATAGCACAACACAAGGATGTATCATCACCATTGCATTTCAAAACCTCTTCAGTAATTTAAAACCATTTTAGTTCGCTTTGCATTCGAGACGTGGTTGCTCAATATTAATTAGCGGGGAACAATCAATTTGTCCAGTGTCGTCTTCCATTAAAAGTCTTGTACCAGCCTTGATGGTGCTTGTTAACTTCGTTGTTGTGGTACCCCAAGGTCATGATCATTTCTTGTAACAATGATCATTAACAGTTAATATACGAGTATTTTATGAATTTATTACTATTGTCGCGTACGGGAGTTTAATTTATGGAATTATGTAGCTTAGACATGGCTTTGATTACTAGTTAGATTTGAAACTTTTTAAATTGTGCGGATGTTGGTCCTTTTACACTTGGTTTTAATAGAAGTTCGTGTTACGTAGGGCCTTCGAACTGTCTGTGGTTTTTAAATTACCGCAGTTAGCCTTGTCTCCAATACTACCTTATACGGAGATTGGTTTGAAATCATAGTTGTGTTTTGATTGAAAATATGTGACTAATCTTGATTCATGCGTTGCCACAATCTCGGTTATCGCTGCAAATCTCATTCCATCTTTGGATTTTAGCATTATACAAAAGAATTTCTCGAACGTGCTTGTAAACTAGTCCATAAAATATATTTGCGGCCATTTTCGTTTGCCGAATATCGATGTGGTGAGTCATACGTTACGTTGTAACTCACCTTCCCATTGTGCGCACGCGGTGATTGCGTTCCTAATGATGACACATCGGTGGTAACGACGGTTTTCGACAAATTAAGAATGTGGGGTCAAGTCGTGTCGGAAAATGTCGGGTTGCTTGTTTAGGGTTTCGCTTGGACGATTGCTTAACGGTTTTCAGTCGTACATAAGTCTTAAGTGGTGGCCAAAGTTTAGTACATTTTCCTTCCTCACTGCTTTAACTGTTTTACCAATTATGGCATTATTTTCCCTTTAGTTTTACTAATTGAAAGACGTGTTTGTCGCTGTTTGATTAGTTTGTAACTTTGCTTTTTCCCTCAACACCGATCCTTGGAAACAGCATAACAAGCACGCTATAAATCAGCCCAAAAAACTAGCATTCACGCTTACCCAGCTGTCATTTTGTCACTTAGATCTTGTAAAATGTCATTAGTCGGACTTTTATAGCCTTTGGCGCATTACCAAAGTATTTATTAGCGTATACCATGTAAGGGTATCGTTGAACACGACCAAATAAGGCAGCAGTCTCGTGGAAACTGTGTCGTATTAGTTTTTGTGGTCCTTCGTAACGAGAGGTTGCGACACACCTCACAATTGGATATACACAGCTGACTAAATTTAAACTATATGTAATTGTGGAGTCAGTTGGTTCTGATGTACGTTTCAGACTAGCCAGATTTGACAATGACTCGAAAATATGTTTTCCATTATGGGCGAGCGAAGAAAACACAGTCAATTTGACCCTGAACAAAATGGATGAATGGGACTAGAACTACCTGTGCGCTAGTACCGATCTTAATTGAAGGGTGTCTGTCAGAGATCCGGACTCATATTCGCGGAATCCCACCAAGAATTCCCGAGCGAAATGCCTTTTTATATGAGGTCATGGCAAATGCCCGTGGCAGAGCCTTCGGAATTCTTTATACGAAATTCCAAACCTTACATCGTCAGAAAATATTTTAAAGTTATAATATATTTACTACTGTATGAAAAAAAATTCTAGGCTTTCGCAGAATTCTTTCATATTGGAAACCCAATTAAGGTTGGAATGAAAAATATTCCAATAAACTACCGTTCTCTATCTGATTAACATAATTGGTGATTATAGTCCCGGAACAGTTAATCCGAGACGCATTATCATACACTCACTCTTTGATGAAGATAGGTTCCACAATTGGGTGCATATGGCATTCTTAGGGATCAATCTAGAACAGCGATACTCAAAGTGTGCGCCGCGGAGCCCTTGGGCTCCGCAAAGTCTCTGTCTCTGTCTCTCCACGAAAGTACTGGTCAAAATTAAATTAAATACTACTAATATACTGTAGTGTAAGTAAATAGATAGATTGATAAAAGACAGTTGATATATGAGAATCCTGTTTCGCACAGTTTGTAACTCCGTTCTAAGTTCAAATAGCCTTGGTAAAGTTTTACCCGTAGATAACCATGTCACTTCTGTATGGAGCAGTAGTATTTTATCTTTGCTGCCATAATCGTCATACAATATTGAAAACAATCGGGATTGCAGTGGACAAGATTTGACGAAATTCATTATTTTTACCGCTACGTCAAAAATTTATTTTAGAGTAGGCAGCATTTGCTTAATCGCGTGTCTCTATGCAGGATACAATGGAGCTACAATTAGGCGCTTTACTTTTTATGAGGGCTCCGACAATTATTTAGTTTTTCAAAAGGGTTCCTTCGTCAAAAATGTTTGAGAACCGCTGATTTAGAAAGATGCATTTTATTTTTCAATGTACCTATATTGTAAATACATTAAAAAAATAGTTTAAAGATGAGGCATATGTTCCTGAGAAGATGTACCTAAAGGAGTTAAAACAAGGATTTTTGAAAGTGAGTGGGTCAAAGGTCTGAAATTTAATAGCCAAGTCGCGATCAACAGCTATTACTGAATATTTTTAGACTTTCTATTTTCCAATGACATCAAACAAACAACATAGAATCGAAGGAAAAAACAGCAGTTAATTATTATCAAAAGCACATTGTTTTGCATACAAATGTCGTTAATATAGAATTGTAAACAGGTACAGCGTTATCTGTCAAGTTTCCTGTTGTTTAGAACTCGCTTGTTATCTTCGGTTAATATATTTTAAATAGTTTACCTAGCGACCGCTTTGGAAACGTTTAAGTTTGTATTAGAGACAGAATGTGGTGTTACCTCAGACTTGATAATTGGGTTTGACATTCAGCTTAAGGTTGTGAGACGAGACAAGAACCTCTAACACTACCTACACCCAGTGTAATATTCAAGAAGTAATTTGCTTTAAAATTACACAATTTGTTGTGTAAATTTTAATCTCATCATGAGCCACCGTAGGCCACTGTTGGCCATATATGCCTCTCCAATTGCACACTATTCATCTCGATTCTCAACAACTCTCTTTACAGCTGCTCAGTACCAGCCACCTTGCGAAGATTTTTGTTCCGCCTAGCCTTGTTAAATGTCGTAATATGACACAAATCTTTTAATTTAGTAATTTATCGAATGCCAAGCATGACAGACAACCATAAAACGGGTTTTCTATGGGTTTTGTCGACGGAAGAATAGACAAAATTATAGATTGTGATTGTTTATATGTCATTTTGTCTATTCTTCCGTCGACAAAACCCGTTTCTATTGTAGTCGTATTGCTAGGCGTACTGGTCCTTCCAAGTTGGTATCTAAGGACCAGCGTTTTTAAAACAAAGAATAGCTAAGTTTGCACATAAAACACATGACTAATCAAATTGAACACACTACTCATTAGGTAAATAAATTATAATTGGATTTATCTTTTCCGTTCAAAGTGTATTACCGTTGCATTATCGTTTTACATTGATGTTACTTTAATTAACATTATTGTAGGTTTACTAATGCGTTCAGAATGTGGAAGTTATTCGACCAAAATCTATCAAGCTTGCATTTGCTTGACCTGTTAAATTGCCAACCTTATATAAGATTTTAATGAGGACCAACAAAAAAAAACTAAATCCAGGCTTTATCCCTTATATCCTTCCCTTCCTCTTTTAGTTTATATTTTTCATGCTTACTCCAGTATCCGTTTTACTGAAATAAAACGTTATCACAAATCGCTTCAACAATTAAACTACCATTAAAATAATCAAAATTCAGCGCACACAGCAATGTCAATTCATACTACAATTTCATAGAACATGGACACCAACCACGACACTTAATCAGAAGTGGTTTCATATTTTATAGAATCAGCCGTAGCTTATCGATCTATAGATCATTGGCTAGGTCAGGTGTTAACACAAACAATATTTTGCTCCTGCGCAGTGCCCCAGACGCGGGTCACATCGTAAATTGATTGATATAATTGCGGTTATCTTTGTGATAACGTATCTTTGATGTTGCCGGTACTATCTACAATGTTTGGTCGATATGGTTGGCGAAAATGTGTGCCCAAAATAGTTGGCAGACACTGAACTGGCAGTTATCTGAAGATATACTACGTTGTTTATTTCAATCTGATAAAAAGAACTTTGTTTAGTACTTCTGTACGTAAAGGGAAGAACATTTGCTCACAAAATAAGTTTTTGTAAAGTTTGCACTGATCTAAATATCTGACTGTGTTCAAAATGACTCCCATTTTCCGATCTTAACTAAAGCTCATGCGTATAGGACTCGAAACCAACTCTATATTAGGTTATTTCTATAAATTAGGTTATAAATTACTCCAAACCTTCCAATCATAAACTAGTAACCCTAACAAGTTTAGGAATCAATCTTACCATATCAATTCCGTCAATTTTACGATCCCGCCAATTAGTATCAAGTATAATTTTGTTACTAATTACTTGTTTGCTCTGAGATATACTAGTAGTCTAGTACTATCTACTTGACCTAAATAACTTAATGTTTTAGTGTTAAAGTCATTTGCACAGATAGTAGGCAGGGCAAGTCTGATTGAATACTAACTGAGCACTCGTAAAGAGTGTTATGTAGACTGGAATTTCAACTGTACGTGTATTAAAATGTCATTAAGTGAGCAAAAGACGATTTTAATTGACTGCATAATAAATGTAATTTAGAGCGTAGGGTTAGCCTGTCGCTCTACATATACCTAGATAATTGGGATTGAGACTAGTGCAGGTTAATTTGAAGATAGAATTTGTTTTTTATGCTCCAATTTGTTCACATATGGATGGATTTTCACAACGAAGCAAAGCTGTGAGACAACTGGCCTTAGCGCAGATTCATATTATAACTTAGCAACTTGTACCAATTAGTTCAGAATCTGTTTCAACCATGAACACGAAACCGGCAGTGTCTTCTCATTAATGACATCTATAAAAAGTTTAAAAGGAACTAAAAAGAACACGCATATACATAACACATAACATTCTATGTAACACGAGACATCACAAAAAGCCCAACATAACAAAAGCCAATTTTCTTATAAGAAACAACACAATAGTTTATGCGCGGGCGCAGATGCGCGGATGTTCGCGATTGTTGCGCGTGATTCATTCTTGCGCACTTCTCATTCTTGCCGCCATTTCTACGGACGCGGATACTTTCGGTTTCGTTTGTGTTTTTCCCTGTGATGTTATGACATTGATACGGCTTGTTAGTATTCCATGTTTATGTGGGAAAGAGGTAGTGTGTCGGTTGATTCATCATATCTAGAGAATCGTTGCACGTAACCTTTCTACGTCTCTTCGCGAGTCTTGATATGTCTCGGTATATATTTATTTACAAGACAAGCAGTGTTCCAGATGGGATTTCCTAACGGAAATGGCGAACTTTCATACAACCCCTTTCATAATTTCAGCCAAAAGACGTCCACTGCTGAACATAGGCCTCCCCCAAGGACCGCCACTTCGACCGGTTCTGTGCTTCCCGCACACAGCAGATTCCTGCGGCCTTCTCAAGGTCATCAACTTCTTTAGGGGATGAATTTTCAAAATCCTTCCTTAGTGCTCACTTTCGTTATATAAAGGACTCTTGTGCGAAATTTCTTACTTCTAGAACTAGCGGCTTAAGCAGTGCGTTGTTTTTATTAAGTAGATTCTGCACAAATGTGGTCTTTTAACGGAATCTTCTCTGGTCCTTTAGTCTGCCAAGTCTCAGTTATACCAAAATTACGTAAGGTCCTGTTCGGACCTGTCCGACCAACCAACCAATTCAGACTTAAAATTGACTTGGTAGAGTCCAAATAAAGAACGCAGTCTACATGCTGTTTACGCAATAGCTTACCGACCTATTATATAGCACACATTCTCCGTGTTAAATTGAGTTTATGATCCTTCTAATAGCCATATCGAATTACATTTTCATCCAAATAATTAGAAGCAGTCTTTGTTTCCTAGTGACAGCTATAATTGTGGAAATGTTATGGCATTTGGAACCTTATGCAATTGTCAACAAAAAGGACAGCTGCTTTGATTAACTTCTTAATTAAGAAATTCTCGTGTTACTAGGAGTTTGAAACTTATGGTCGCGATTAATTAAAGTTTTTCGTGCAGAGAAGTTAGAAGAAAGTTCAGAAAGGGGGATTCATATTTGGTGGAGTGTTTTATTTTTGTTACATTTAAAAGTAAACGTTCTATTGCCGTGACTCCTTGATATTAGTTCAATGACTATGTTTCGTATTTCGGGTGACAAATGACTGTTGAGATTTATTACAATTCTATCCCCAAAAGCTTGTTTACCATAAAACTACGAAGCTTGGGATTGCAGATTATTGAGTAAGCAACCATTGCGTATCACACTGAAATATCTAGATCAGAGAAATGTTGGTTTACAACAATGCTTGAAAAACTCAACTTAGATTACGAAAGCTCTAACCAAATCTTCTTGAAAACACAACTTGTGTTATGAAAACATCTCTAACTAACTTTTTTCTCTTCTTCCACAGACATACTCCGGGCTCTTCTGCGTGGTGGTGAACCCCTACAAGAAGCTGCCCATCTACACGGAGAAGATCATGGAGAGGTATAAGGGCATAAAGCGGCATGAAGTACCTCCCCACGTATTCGCCATCACAGATACAGCCTACCGTTCTATGTTACAAGGTCAGTTAATGTATTTTTTTTTCCTAACAGTACATCAACTTGGTCAGTGCCCTTGAAAGCACGTAAAGTTTTGGTATGAATTTCTGCACGTAAGGGTATTTGTCACTTTGAGCAACTTACGTTTTGCCAAGTTAAGGGTGTAAAAATAAGTGGTCTTTGGAAGCTGCCTTACGTTCAGAACCAGATGGTTCTTGAGTAACTGCAGTCATTCACATTTTTGGTGGCAAGTATTATCTGATAATCGAATTTCAATTTGTGTTTTTAAATGACTTTTGGCTTGGCCCTGTAGTGTAGCCTAAAATGTAACTTATTGACTCAAAAGTATATTTTATTTTTTATTAAAACTAGAATTTTCGACACATTTCCAACAGTTAGCTATCCGTAATGGAAAAAATACAGGTTCTCGCAATAAATAACCTCTCGCCTTGTACGAAATAAAGTGGTATGCGACAGTTGTGCCATAAGTCATTCCGTATCGGCGCCATTGCAGAACAATTAGACGAACGGTCCTTATCTTTGAACTCTAGTGAGAGGCCCGGTATCGATACCCGTTGGAGAAGGTTATTCTGAAATGTTGTCGAGTTTATTTTCAATTTTAACTTTTAGAGATAATGTGTAAACCTTTACCCTTTCTTCAAAAAATAGTTGTACTTAATAACGACTTGAACTAGCTCGGCTGCGAATAGTAGTGTCAGTTACTAAGGGTTGATTTCACCAACGAAACTGAACGCGATCAGCATTTCTAAAACGCGTTCAAGAGCTGTCAATGTCAAAATTGTTATGGAATATTGTACACTGACAGCTCTTGAACGCGTTTAGATGTGCTGAACGCGTTCAATTTCATTGGTGAAATCCGTACTTAGTTTAAATCATGCGGTTCACAACACGATTTTGTACGTCGGACGGATTATTAGTATTTTGCCCGAGGCAGTCTTGCTATTGTAAGGAAATGACTAAACTATTATATCTCTCTTAGTTTAGGCATTTTGCGCTTACAAAAGTTACCTAAGCCAAATATGGGAAATTCTTATTAGCTATTTGTCCCCTCACAGCTGTAGCATAATTTACGTTGTATCGAGAGCTATTACTAAACAATTAGAGCGACCTAGTAAATTATCTTCGTCTAACTAAAGTACTTGCCAAGACTGGTATCGGTATTTCTGATATAGTAATATTGCTTAAGTGTACCCGTATTTGACACTTAATTAAAATGATTACGAGGAGCAGAGTATTGTTGGCCCAAGACTGAACTTATGTACCAATTATTCTTATAAGGATTCCGAAATGTCTGAAAATAAAGACTATGTGACTTGTCCCCGATTTATGTCCCATCACTACGACACGACAGCACTAATAATCCCTGGTGTGCAGGTAACTGGCAACGCCCACGTCGAAGTAAACGTTTCGTAACTACTAACTGCGACATGGCGACAGAATGACAGAATTTAATAATACAATACAATGCAAATCCAAGGCAGGAAGTATTGGTGCAGGAAGGAAAATTATTTGTGTAACTATACAGGCGACTGTTATTGCGAGTTTGTTTTATAGGGAAATAATGGAAACCTGGAAATATCTAGCATATATCCTAATGTAGAGTAACATCGTTAGTAGGATGTTTATCAACTAATTTCCTCTTTTGGAAGTGGGAGCTGACCATAATAGTACAGACATAATAGAACAGACCTAATATTAACATAATTAGGAAAAACCTTGTGTTTTTTCAACCTAGGGTTATTTAGGAACAAGAAAATGTGTTGCCTGCTGAACACCCAAACACCCTAAAACGGATGTAGTGGTCTTCATAGTCAATTGGGTGGTAGCAAGTAGCAGATCTTGGTGCTCAGAACTTTAGCCACGAGTTGTTTGCTCAATAGTTTCAAATAGAACAGTATCTATTCAGTTTCATAGTTTCCGTGTAGATAGTATAAAAAATACTCCGTTCTGCGTAATAATACCAGCTGGTAGTTTCTTAACAATGTATTTTATCTTCACGCCTTTTTCGCATACAAAGTAAATTGATAACGGTGCAAGCAGATTGATTTCAAAATATGTGGTCCTACTCTACACGTGTATCTGGTAGACCGTAGAAGAAAGTTATCTTCTCTCATGTTGACACGAACTAGTTTTATGAGAATAGCTCATGACCTGGTCAAAATATCACTCAGAAATATTTTAACGGGCGTCACTGCCCAGAGTGCGGCTAGCATACATTTATGTGCCGCCATCAGGAATATTTTGGTGACTCGTAAAGACGGAACTTATATCTTTATAAAAACTTTTTACAAAAAAAAAAAAACAACCGACTTCCGAAAAAACACACTACAAAGTGAAAAATAACTTTAATTTCGGAAGTCGGTGTCTTTGGTTTTGATTTTTCGTTTTTTGCCACCGACTTCCGAAATTAAAGTTATTTTTCACTTTGTAGTGTGTTTTTTCGGAAATCGGTTGTTTTTTTTTCGTCAAATGTTTTTATTTTTCACTTTTTAGTTGTGGTACCTACCCCACATAAAATCGAATACCACTACCAGCTATGTAAATAACAGTCACAGAAAGTTATCATCATATCATCCACATATACTAAGTGGGAAAAATACGTACTATTGAAGCTTACTCAAAAACTATCCAAGCAAAGTTAATAAAATTTATATGGGAGCAATCCGGGAGCATACCCTTTCATACGAAAAAAGAATTTTCAAAATCGGTCCACAATTGATGAAGAAATCGGCGGACATACATAAAAAAAAAAAAAAAAAGTAAATACGCGTTGAACATAAAACCTCCTCCTTTTTGGAAGTCTGTTAAAAATATAGTCACACTCACAGGTCACGGCTTTTTCATACAATATTCACAGCAACACTAACAGTCTGCCGGTATCCTGCCCTCCTACTTCAAAATGTATTCATTTTAATAAAGGGGTCCTGAATACCACTGCTCACTAGTCCCGCGGCGAGCACTATTATGTCGGGTAGATTAAAGCCGTCTGGAAAATGTGTACAATTTTCACGAAATAATTAAAGTTCTGTACATGTTTTGAATTTTTGATGAAAAGTTGCAAATCCTGTGTTGACGTCCCAGTCTACAGACTATTTGGAGAACCCATCCCCTCCCACTTGATTATAGACTCCGCATGACGATTCCGTGGATAACTCCATAGAAAAATATATATTAATTAATTAATTAATTAATTGTAGAACAGCAGCACAGTAAAAAAAACATAACTAAACCGCAGATTTGGTTGTTATCAAAATGTTTGAAGTCATTTCACATACGTAGTGTCACCGTTCGTATTTCTTCCTCTACAAATTATATCTCATCTGAAAATACAACAGCAATCTGCAAGAACTTAGCACCTTCCACTGCTCTGTTCCCATAGTTTGTCTCCGTCTGATAGCATCAGCAGCACATAAGTTGTCGCAGATGAAATACGTTCCTTATCCTAAATATCATCAACATACGGTCACACCCCGCGGATTTATAATAGTACTCATAAGCGCAGCACATAACCATGAAATAGACGGGTGTTATTATTGAGTATTGTGTATTGAATTATCAGGAATAGGAGGAAGTATTTCCATATTCGCCGCATTATTTGTTTGAGAGAATAACATTTCGTAGCTCTGTCATTTAGTATCAACAGCATCATATTCAACATCTAATTTCCAATCCAAGTATGGGAAAGTAGCTGAAGAAATCGTATCATCTTTAAATACTACGAAACAGTAACCGTAGCTTTAGGGGAGTTTTTAACATGTTTTGGTCAAACACGACGAAAGGGAAAACCGAAACAGGCAATCCGTGGGTATCCCTGAGTGGTCATATAGTGGAGCTTATCCGCAACAAAACCTTAGCCATCCTAAAGCATCTATAAATGTAACTTGAGAGCAGTGGTGGGCCAGTAGTTACGGTGGGTTCGAACCCAGGCAGGCGCTTTACTTTATGTAAATTATTTCATCACCACTGCTCTCAAAACGGTGAAGAAAAACATCGTGAGGAAACCGGCTTGTCCTAGAACCAAAAATTCGAAGACAATAAAATACCAACCCGCACTGGGCCCGCGTGGTAGATTACAGCCCCTCTCGAAGAGAGGAGGCCGGTGTCCCAGCAGTGGGAACAACAGGCTGATTATGCTAATGTATCTTTATCTTATTTTCCAGACCGAGAGGACCAGTCAATCCTTTGCACAGGAGAGTCGGGTGCTGGTAAGACAGAGAACACCAAGAAGGTGATACAGTACCTGGCGTACGTCGCCGCCTCCAAACCCAAAGGATCTGGCGCGGTAAGACATTTTAATATTGAAGTAGTTCCTTTGAAGATTTAGATATTACAGTAGAAGTAAGATAGTTTTGAATCGAACAGAAGTGAAGCTTACACCAAAGCCTAAAGAGATTCTGCGTTGTGTGCTGAAGAATTATTATTTTTAATTATAAACTTGAAAGTAAAAACTAGGAGCCTATGATACAAAAGGAATTCGTGAAACTGTAGTTACAGTCTTTTATTGCATTTCAAGCATGTTAAGCCGTTATCGTTGGACCCGGCTGTCATTCGTGGATCTTTTACAGTCTTTACCGGTCGTCAGAACCAGTCTTACCAAGGGGTATGGTATTATCCAGTAACTGGGTTGAGGAGGTCAGATAGGCAGTCGCTCTATGTAAGGTACTGGTATTCAGCTGCATCCAGTTAGGTTGGATACCGACCCCAACATAGTTGGGAAAGGGCTAGGCAGATCATGATGTTGACGTTGTTATTTTTCAAGAAGAGCGTTGTGGGCGATTGGTTTGATGTTTTATTTTTTGTGATAAAAATTATGACAAGTAGTAAGCACAGATACCAAGCTTCATGTCCTGTCATTTCTTGTTTTTAATAACATTTGTTTCAGTTACGTGTGGTCTTAAGATATCACTTAGATGCCTATAAAGGAACATTCCAATAACTTTCACAAATTAGTCTTTCATGTCGTAAATGAACTCCTAAGTTAGACTCACTTTGCTAGTCGCAACGAGTAAAATAACAATGTTTAGTTAACTAATGCAGTAACTACAGTTTACGTAATTACGTGGTATCCCTGACTCGGGGACTGGCATGGACTTAACTGTCACTTTAATAATTGAGTAACTTGAATACTGCGTTTTGAACGTATGAGCCTGGCTGTAAGGGGGGATGTTTGATTCATTTTTTATTTAGACGTAAATGGGGGAAATTATAGGGGTATTACAAAAACAGAATCGTTATCAACTTGTTTATACTTAACTTAATAAACAAAGTTTCCGTATTTAGAACTCTTTAGTATCATTCTGGTGACTTCACCAATTTATGCCACATAAAAAAAAAATTGGTATGTGTTTTGTTATTTTGTAACTTAACTTACATGTTCTATTATTGTTAAGCGTTCACATGTCTACTGGTTCGACTATCGCGTTCGGGTGAGGAATGGAACCAGTTTGTCGTTATCTGGCTAGCCTCTTTACATTTTACTGTACAAATAGCTAGAATAAAATGTTATAGGCACTTTCTCTTCAGTATTTAGTTCGTTACATGTCTTATACTGCAAGAAATAAATTCTGCAATTGCAAAAAAAGAATTTATGTATTGATTATCTAGGTCACAATGTTGAGTGTTTTTGCTGAATTACTTTTATTTTGCTAATTAATGCTAATTGTTACATGTTTGTATTACTTAGCATCATGTTCTATCTATATTACATTATAGCACAAAAGTTTCACAGCTAGATCTTCGACTGCATATGTAAAAATGCGTAACTTGTGTGGTTCACTGTACGCTATTATCTTTTACGTTAAGTACCACTTTGACACCTGCATGTAATGGAGGTGGCATGTGTTATTGTGTACAGCACACGGTTGTATGCTATTTCCGTGTATGCTGCTAGAAAAACTAATTATTATTTTATTAAAAAAAACAGATTTATAAACAAAAAATTTGGTTTCTGTTTTCTGGCAGCACTCTATGTAAACAAATCTTTATCTTCTACAACACACTGATGTATATTTTTTATTTTCCCTCTTCTTCGTGAACCTGGCAATCGATACGACAACAACAGGGACCGACACCACAGTTGATTATAGTAAGTCAAGGAACAATAATAAAACAAAAGAATTAAATCGACTAATCGCCTGCCAAATATTGGGGGATATCATTTTTGGTGTGGTAAATTATTCTCATACAATTTTATGATAATACAGGAAGTAAAGGCATTTTAAAAATGATTTGATTTAAACAAATTGTTTTACTGTAGGTATCTATTTCCAAATATCATTCCAGTATCCTCAATGCGAATATTCAGGAAAATATTTTTTAAATTAGACCGTCATTTATGTCAATTATTTTGCAAAAATTAAGCGCAGGCCACACTGAAAGTGAAACGAAACTAAGTTCGTTTCAGTTCTCAGTGTAGCCTGTGCTTTACTAATATTTGGAAAATTAAAGAATAATTTACCACAATTTGCCTTATTTGGGTGCTTTTAAGGGTTGGCATGAAACGAGCATGCCAAATGGTTTTCTTCATCATTATTTTCTTGCGCGGTGAAAGGATTTTCCAGTTTGTTTATGAGCTGTAAAAAAATTAAAATAGAAGCTTAATGCATGCTTGCACTATTACCCTGTATAATAACTGCGTCTTTATATTATTTATGTATATATATTGGTTATTTAGGTGATAGATAAATAATGAACGGGATAAGTAGTCGCATATTATTATATTATAATTTAAAAGAAAATGTAAAAAAATGTGTAAATATGCTATTACAGAGCTTATGACCTTGTTATGTCAGATCTATTTACATTTACAGGAAAAAGCTTTATCTATGAAACCCACTTTCCCTTATTCGAAGATTTATAAATCATTATGTTTAAAATTAAGATGAATTCGGTTTATATATCTGGATAAATGACTAACATCAATCTGTCCTAAACAGAACATCTCTGTTTTTAGGGTTCTGTACCCAAAGGGTGACAACGGGACTCTATTACTAAGGCGCCGCTGTCCGGCAATCCGTCCGTCTATCACAGGGCTGTATCTTTTGAACAGTAATTGGTAGACACTTGAAATTTTAACAGAGTGTGTATTACTATGATATACGCTTATTAAAAAATAATAAAAACAAAAATTAAGGGGTCCCCATACACGACGCGTGTGTAATATTGTACGGTGTTACGGAGCCCTTCGTGTGCGAGTCCGACTCACACATGACCGCTTTTTTATTATTGATCATAAAATGTTTTCACTTCACCAACATATTTATCTTTCGAATTCCTAATGTCTCTTTTAGAATAGATCCTTAAACCCACTCCCTGATAAATAAGAAGCTTTGCTTGCGTCGTGTGCTAACTGTGTGTTCGTAACTTTATCATTAACTTGCATTACAATAGACAATTTTCACAGAAAATCGTAAATTGTACCTCTTTACTGTTTGTCGTAAATTAATCTTGGAGAAAGAAAACCAGTTAGCTAAATGTGGTTTTACAGTTTGTTGGGTAAAACCTTGTTGCATGCCCATAAAAGTAATTAAAAGATTACTGAAGAAGTACTTTAACGTTATTAAGTCTGTTATGGCTTGTTGCTGCAACACACCTTGTAACAATATTTGCAAGGTGTGGTAATTATTGAAAAAAAAAAAAAAAAAACAATTGACAAACACCTAAGGGGTATAATACATTTGAGATATTATTAATTTTGTGACGTTGCTAATTTGTTGTATCCTACTAACCCTGTAACGTTTCATTTCACGCCGCTAACTCCTACGTAGACAAACGGACCTACATTCGAGGTAATGGAACGCTAAAACCTTAGTTTATTCATTTTGCTCAAAATCAATGCTTGGAAAATATATTCATGTTCTTGTGCGCAAATGCTAATACAAAAATTACTTGAAACGTGGCACAACTCAATTGAAATAAATTATTTAAGTTCACAGCGTTTATTACGAGGTTGTTAACGGATGTTTTAAGTTTAAAACTGAAGCTACATAGTTTGTGTTGTTTGATATTTTGTAGATGCTTTTTCCAACTAACAAAAGAACATTCCCTGTTTTGTTTTTATTTCTAAGAAGATTTTCTTAGACTAAAAGCTTGTTCATTACCAACACCATCTCATCTGCATGATGCTGTGCTTTACATACTGAATCAATAATAACAAGATTTTTGTCTTATAGGGCGAACTGGAACAACAGCTGTTACAAGCTAACCCTATTTTAGAAGCCTTCGGTAACGCCAAGACTGTTAAAAACGACAATTCTTCTAGATTTGTAAGTATACACCAAGTAATCACCTATTAAAGATATTAAACAATCTAGCTGAATAGGTCCTTAAAATGGTTGCCTTCTTGTTTTCAGGGAAAATTCATAAGAATAAACTTCGACGCGTCAGGTTTCATAGCAGGCGCGAACATCGAAACGTACTTACTCGAGAAGTCAAGGGCGATCAGGCAAGCGAAAGACGAGAGGACATTCCACATATTCTACCAGCTATTAGCCGGTGCGACGACGCAGCAGAGAGCTGAATACATCCTAGAGGACCCCAAGAGTTACCCATTCTTGTCAAATGCTGCCTTACCCGTCCCCGGTATTGATGACGCCGCTGAGTTCCAAGCGACCATCAAGTCCATGAATATTATGGGCATGAACAACGAAGACTTCAACTCGATCTTCAGGATAGTGTCCGCGGTGCTGCTCTTCGGCTCCATGCAATTCAAGCAGGAGAGGAACTCTGATCAGGCCACGTTGCCTGATAACACGGTCGCGCAAAAGATCGCACATTTACTTGGTAAGTAACTTTCTTCATGTGAGGACGTGTAGATGCTATGATTAGTGATCTAATGTGCCATCTTTGAATTCCAGGTCTGTCAGTCACAGAAATGACAAAGGCATACCTCAAGCCTAGAATCAAAGTAGGTCGCGACTTCGTCACGAAAGCACAAACCAAGGAGCAAGTAGAATTCTCCGTGGAAGCCATCGGCAAGGCTTGCTACGAGCGCTTGTTCAGATGGCTCGTCAACAGGATCAACCGCTCGCTCGACAGGACCAAGAGACAAGGAGCTTCCTTCATCGGCATCCTCGATATGGCCGGTTTCGAAATCTTCGAACTCAACTCCTTTGAACAGCTCTGCATCAACTACACCAACGAGAAACTTCAGCAACTCTTCAATCACACGATGTTCATCCTCGAACAGGAAGAGTACCAGCGCGAAGGTATCGAATGGAAGTTCATTGATTTCGGTCTCGATTTACAACCGACAATCGATTTGATCGACAAACCTATGGGTATAATGGCTTTACTCGACGAGGAGTGCTGGTTCCCCAAGGCTACTGATAAAACGTTCGTTGAGAAGCTCGTCTCGGCTCACTCCGTCCATCCCAAGTTTATGAAGACTGACTTCCGTGGTGTTGCCGACTTCGCAATCATCCACTACGCCGGCAAAGTAGACTATTCCGCAGAAAAATGGTTAATGAAGAATATGGATCCCCTGAACGAGAATGTCGTCCAGCTGCTTCAGTCGTCTCAGGACCCGTTCGTCTGTCACATCTGGAAGGACGCAGAGATAGTAGGCATGGCGCAGCAGGCCATGACCGACACGCAATTCGGCGCAAGAACCCGCAAGGGCATGTTCAGAACAGTCTCTCAGTTATACAAGGAACAGCTGACCAAGCTGATGGCAACGCTCAGGAACACTAACCCGAACTTCGTAAGGTGTATCATTCCCAACCATGAGAAGAAGGCTGGAAAGATCGAAGCGCCTCTAGTACTCGATCAGTTGCGATGCAACGGTGTGCTCGAAGGTATCAGGATCTGCAGACAAGGTTTCCCCAACCGCATTCCCTTCCAGGAGTTCAGACAGCGCTATGAGCTGCTGACTCCGAACATCATTCCGAAAGGTTTCATGGATGGAAAGAAGGCTTGCGAGCAGATGATCGAGGCTCTAGAGTTAGATCACAATCTATACCGCGTCGGTCAGTCCAAGATCTTCTTCCGGGCTGGTGTTCTGGCACATCTTGAGGAGGAACGGGACTACAAGATCACTGACTTGATAGTCAACTTCCAAGCGTTCTGCCGAGGCTACCTTGCCAGGAGAAACTATCAGAAGAGACTGCAACAGCTGAACGCTATCAGGATCATTCAGAGGAATTGTGCGGCATACCTCAAGTTGAGGAATTGGCAGTGGTGGAGGTTGTATATCAAGGTAAGTCTACCTTATGCCTTATGGAATTTTCATGTTGAGTTTATGGGATGGGACTGTAGGACGAAAATCGAAACTATGCTAAATAGAGTAAAGTGGTGATTTTTGATTCAACTTTTGGTTAGACCAAGATTTGTCATTCAAAAACTAAACTACATTTCTTGTTTTATCCAAAATCGAACTCATGACTCTTTTTTTGTATTTCTCATAGTTTCAGCTTTCGGCCCTGCAGTCCCACCTCGAAACTCCCCTGTACATAATGTACTTACTGCTTATGTTCTGATCTTACATTATGCAGATATTATATAGTCAGTTTTATCTACAAATGCTATCATATTATCATAACCTACCCACTACACCTAAAATATGCTAAAATTCTCTCTCCCAACAGGGCCTTCTCGTGAACGAATAATAGTATTTTCGGCAGATGATAATAGTGATGATTGCATACAATTCTAAATACGCAATACTGTATGAAACAATATTACTCATGTAACTCACACGTGTGCTATTGACGTACACGCAAATTACATAACCTACTAGATGCTTTGTTTTGGAAACATTCCAGTCCCATACATTATGAATTTTATACACATTATAACGATACACGCATCTCTATTGTTATCAAGTTCAACTATTGTTAAATATAAATGTCTCGCCCGCCTAGTGAATGTTTGATCTACAATACTTGTATACATGGGGGAAATAAAAAGAGTGGGGAGAGAGTACCTTACACGATTCTCTAGTTGTAGAGAAGAGGTTGTGAAGAATTCATTGAACCGGTTACTTATAGAAATATTGGGTAATTCAGCCCCAGTGTTGGCGATAACGGGTATTGTATAAATATGTCAGCTGGATACATTATTCTACTACTCCATCCACGTACGCTTTCCTTCGGTGTCTGAAATACAAACCTACTGCCAAATCTCATTTTGACTAATTTCATTAATTGATTAGTAGACGTGATATTTGACAGTAGATTTTTAATGTATTAGGCTTTCAAAACCAGGGGCTTAGGCTGGTTTCACAGCCAGGTGACCGCCAGCGCGGGCGGCAGGCGTCACGACTTTTAGACTAGAGTAACGTGCAGGTCATTTTCAATATAAAACGGTACAAGGCACATCTATCTCGTGCCCTGCGCCGGTTACCACCCGCGCGCCGGCGCGACTATGAAATCAACCCTGACATCCCCTGGTTTTGAAGGGAAAACTAGAAGTCCAGGATTAAACCAATCAGATTATTTCGTGAAAATGAGATGTGATTTTCAAATAGTTTTATTTGTTTATTTCTGGACGTCTTGACTTCTCTCCGCTCATCTCCGCTTTGCAAACTTAGGCTACGTTCACACGATGGTGCGTGCAACGTGCGGTGCGGCGTTACATAGAAATGCATACAGAATTACACATTCTCTATGCAACGTCACATCGCACGTTACACGCCCGTTGCGTAAGCGCAGTCTTAGAAGTACACTTGCTTCTCTTGTTTCATATAATAAGCATATTATGAATATATCTGCTAGTTTTTAATATGTATCTGAATATCAGATATACCTTTTTTTCAGCAAATCTTTATTTATTTATTTTAAAGCTATGTTCATGCGAGAGCGTGCGTCGCCGTCATGTTTTATAAAACTGTATTTTCGGTTACTATAAAACGTCACATAGTACGCTGTTGCGTAAACGCAGGTTACGCAACAGCTATGTTTATATTATTGGTTTAGTACATTTTTCCAGCCTGTATTCAACAGTGAGGGGTTTCTTTTCTTCTTCTTCATATTATGTATGTAAAGACATATTCCTTTTATGTTTTATTTGTTTTCACTTTACTATTCAACAGGTAACAAAAAATTACGAGTATATTATGTAACTCTCTTCCATAAGAGTATTAAGAATTTGACTAGGTAAGTGCAAGAATGTACCCTGCCACGTCACGAATATTCCTAACCGCATTTGCAGGTGAAACCTCTTTTGGAAGTGACGAAGCAAGAAGAGAAGTTGACGCAGAAGGAAGATGAGCTGCGTCTGATCCGCGACAGGTTGGACACGCAGGTGAAGCGGTGCCAGGAGTATGAACAGAAGTTCGTGCAGGCTAGCGCTGAGAAGACTCAGCTGGCTGAGCAATTGCAGGTTGGTTGACGATGTTTTCCGATTTTAGGTCTAAAATTAAAATTATAATGACACTAGTCAAGTGACTTTTAAAATACAATTATTTAGTAGTAAATATTAATTGTATGTTATTGTAGATAACAAAGCCTATATGTAAAAATAAAAAATACATTTATTTTTGGATTGAGGGTCATAGCATCCAGGTCCTATGTGAACAATGTCTCCTTATTTCCAATGGATGAGTAGGACATTGACTTCAAACATCTTTTACACTATCTTTCTACAAATCTTCAATTCTCACTAGTCAATTATGCAATTTCTTGTTTTGATCTAAAAATTACTCAAATATTTAAATTCCAATGATTAAAAAACAATTAAAAACCAAAGGAACTACATCAAACACATTATCCCTTGCAGGCTGAACTAGAGTTATGCGCTGAGGCTGAAGAGAGTCGCGCCCGCGCCGCTGCCAGGAAGCAGGAGTTGGAGGAACTGCTGCACGACCTGGAGGGCAGGATCGAGGAGGAGGAGGAGCGCTGCAACGCGCTGCAGCAGGAGAAGAAGAGGCTGCAACTTAATATACAGGTGAGAACAGAATATGGTAGCAATTTACCTTAAAAACAATAGCTGTACAGTTGCAACCAAGATGCATGAATTAAGTGCTTCTTCCTTAAAACTTAATAACTGTTGGGAATCAAGGCAACAACAACGGTATAATTATCATCTTGATGGAGTCACGCCAGAGTCTTTATACTCTATTTATAAAGCAAAAATATAACAATAATTGATTCCATTTAGATTCGTAAGTGGTCAAATAGGCTGCATCTTCATAAACCGCAAAGTTATCCACTACCAACATAATCTTATTACGTTTTTCCTACACAGGACCTAGAAGAACAACTGGAGGAGGAAGAGGCCGCGCGTCAGAAGTTACAGCTGGAGCGCGTACAGTGCGACGCCAAGCTCAAGAAGTTGGAGGAAGATCTGGCGCTCAGCGACGACACCAACCAGAAACTCGTCAAGGAGAAGAAGGTACGTACTTATTAGTTATTCCACCTGCCCTAACTTCTTCGTTTCTTAATTATTCACAACGCAGTCAAATAAAATTGCAATACTGTAAATAAAACTTGCGGATAAATTGAAAATATGCATTACACGCTTTTAGAGTTGGTTAATAATTAGCCTATTATAATGCCAATAGGGCCCCAGCTCAGCATAATGTCAGATGACAACACACAGTGTACCACCTGACGCTGATTTTTAGCTGCAACCCACGAGTGCTCGCCACGACGCTAGAATAATAAATATAGGGAAGTGTCTGTCCGTTATAATAAATAAAATAAAGGTAGTATACAAAATAAAATAAACTCATAAAAACTCAAATCAAATTTTGTGACATACATGTGTGTGCGCGCGTTGTGTTGTGATTAATGAGAAACTAAAAAAAATACCTAATATCTGTGTATTTCTTACATAAATCTATTATCTATAAATAGAAAGTACCTTTAATGCAAAATCGTGTGACTGCGTCTTCTAAACTACGAAACGGAGGTTGATGCGATTTTTATTATCATTCAGAGTACCTATATAACAATAATAATGGACAAATAAAAATTAAAACTGATCAAATAGAAAAAAAAACAATAAATGGGTAAAATTAACAAAATTGATAAATATTATAAAACAATAAAAAAAATATATATAACCATATTTTTTATATTTTTTATATGGCAGATATGTGTGATAGAACATTTTCAACATCCTTTTGATAGCTTAATAAAAAATCTATTAGTTTTTTGAAAGTCGAACAACTTTTACAATACTTTATGGGAGGAGGGATATTGTTCCAGCATTTGGTAGCTGCGTAGCGAAAACTGCCTCTAAAAGCAGCCGACTTGTGCCGTGGGATGGGAAGCTGTTGAGAACATTTTGTTCCCTCACCGATTTGGTGTCTTCTTGTCCATGATAGTCTCTCATATAAATAAGAAGGGGAATGAGACTTAATAACACCAAAGAGTAGACTCGCCAAGTGGAGTTTACGCCTAGCTTTCATTTTTAAAATGTTATGGTCATTGAAGAAAGGCGTAACATTAAAGGGAACTTTAAAACAGAAGCGTGCACAAGCGTTTTTGAAGTCTTTGGATAATTTTTTCAGTTTTTGACAGTAGTCCAACAGGTATTTTAATCAATGTGATATTTCAGATTTTGGAGGAGCGAGCAAACGACTTGTCCCAAGCTTTGGCTGAAGAAGAGGAGAAGGCGAAGCACCTCGGTAAACTGAAGACCAAGCAGGAGTCCGCTATCGCAGAGCTGGAGGAGAAACTTCTTAAGGTACGCTATTTAATACCACGTATAGCTGTACAAGGATCTTTTGACGAGTGGCCAAAATCAGATCTAACGCCGCCATCTTGCTTTTTCAATACATTTCAGTAATGTTTACAAACAGCCGTAAGGTCTTATGGTGTTATGTTACTTAACCAAACACGATAACTTCTATCACTATTTGAGGCAAATGGTTAGATCTCACGGGTTTGTGTGTGTGCTCTCACCCGGTCCGACCGGCCATATGCAGGTTAATCATTTAGACTGGTCATTCCATCTATCTTGGTTATAAACAATCTGGGTGTGGAAGTCCAGATAATACAATCTTTAGTAATATAGGCACTTCATGCTGACCCTCATTGTTGTTTTGTAAATAAAAGACGAATAATATTAACGATAATGGCCTATTTTTCTATAACACAATGTTTTTTTTTCATCAGGATCACCAAATGCGTCAAGAGACGGACCGTGCCAAGCGGAAGTTGGAGACTGAGCTACAAGATGTGAAGGAACAGCTCGTAGAAAGGAAAGCGCAGCTCGAAGAGTTGCAGATTGTGCTCAGTAAGTATAATAATTCACCTATTGCACTGAAATGTTACTATGTTGAAGTCAAATCATTTCCTATTGAGCTATTGATTAGTAAAGTTTAAATTCCGCCTATGAAGTTAGAATTATGGAACAGGAGGCAATCCTCTTGTGTTGGTTACATTAATGAATAAGCAATAAAAAATAAAAAAAACAGGAATAAAAAATACTGTATTGAATTATACGGCGATAGACTACGAACTAATATTAATTTAATTACACATCTACAGACACTCGAACGTACACCAAGCTATCCAAAAAATCACATTGTTTTACGTCCATAGATAGTTTTGTAACCAAAGCTCAAGTATAGCCGCGCAACTAACTCCTTTATTCACCTCCACAGCCAAACGCGAAGAGGAGCTGGCGGTCGCGATCAGCCGCGCGGACGAGGAGAGCGCCGGGCGCGCGGCCGCGCAGAAGGCGGCGCGCGAGGCCGAGTCGGCGCTGGCCGACGCGCACGAGGACCTGGACGCCGAGCGCGCCGCGCGCACCAAGGCCGAGAAGCTCAAGAGGGACCTTAACGAGGAGCTGGAGGCGCTGAAGAGCGAGCTGCTGGACTCGCTCGATACTACTGCTGGTAAGTCTAATCTCTTTCATTTTGACAGTACAGAACAACATTCATTGCATTATTTACTTTGTTGAGCAGATATTTTTTTCGAACTTATGAAGCAATGGATTAGCAATCTGTTTCAAAACGATTCAGATTCTGATTGATCGTGTATTACGCAATTAGGGTACATCCGGCTCGAAGGACCAAATGTTGGGGTTGTAATGCCCAACAGTGAAAATGTTATGTACTTGTTATGTAAACTTGTTAGGTATGTTATGTTATGTAAATGAGTAGACGAATGATTCCCTTGATGGATTTATTGCTACTAAATATAATTACACAATTGTTCCACTTAAATGCTATGTTAGAGAAATGCACAGCTAAACAATATCGATGTGCATTATTGAGTATGACGTACAAACAACCACAAAGGTCAAGGTACAGCGTAGCTCGTACGCTCGGACAACGCCAAGAAGTAACGGATATTATTTAGGCTCCAAAAAACAACAAAAAAAAATAAAAATAAAGAACCTTAAATTAAGTATTAGTCAGAACATAAAAATACTGTTTTCTTACGGGAAATGCTCTCGTTCAGTGGAAAAAGTATAGTTCAGTTGAACATTAGACGAACCTAAATCTTTTACTCTGTTAGGCTAACTTCCCATGTTTTATTACACGTTTTTTTCTGTCCTAGAATTTGCTCACAAAGTTATTTTTCTCCGACAGCCCAACAAGAGCTCCGAACGAAGCGCGAGCAAGAAGTAGCGGTACTCAAGCGTAGTCTTGAAGAAGAGGCGACGTCGCACGAGGCGGTACTGACCGACCAGCGACACAAGCATTCACAGGAACTACAGCAGCTGAACGAACAGCATGAACAGATCAAGAAGGCTAAGGCTGGTGAGTAACGTTTTATAAATGACAATTATACACATGCCTGTAACTTGCACTAAAGTATAGCTGTACAAAGATCTTTCGGCGCGTGGCCAAAATCGAAACTTACGCCACCATCTTTTTTTCAATACATTTCACAAAAATCTGCCAACAGCGCCACCCTGTTAAGGTGAACGTCCACTAGTCCACACCGGCCGCAATGCACGCGCGGCACGCAACGGCATTAGTAGGTGCGGTCGCGTCGCAGGGTATTTACAATTGTGATTATTGATTCGATTGTGTTTTGCGTTGTTTACATACTGCAAATATTCATGTGTTCTAAAGTGGTGTAGAAGCTGTACAGAGCAGAATTTTTCGTTGATTTTGTTCACAATTACGTTTCCTTACTTTTATTATTCGTAGGGAAAATCGTTATGAGCTTCGCGTTTTTTAAATACAGTTTTCACTAGGAAAATAGGTTCACGACTTTAGGTTTAAACAAACGACCAAAACCTCTTCCCTAAACAACTACTCGTACTAAATGACAATGACAGTCAAAATATATAATCGATTTTTTTTTGACCTACAAGCTTCGAAATTCGAACAAATAACCTTCAAAAATATATTTTCTAGCATTTGTATATACGAAAAAAAAAATATCCAATATTTTTGTACTTTTATTCTATTATACATTATTATATTCGTATGGCGTGCGTACATGAGCGTAAGCAGAAGAACGTAAAGTTAGGCTTATCTAAGGACGATAACTTTGAAGTGGAGAACGCGACGTGTCCGTGTGAGGATGTTACCTCGTTTAGTTCCGCTCGTGACTACTGGCAACACTTGTGCAATAGTCCCGGGCCAGAACGCAGGAACCGTGACTCCATATTATGGAAAGGTATTCAAAACAAATCTAATAAATTGATTTGTGTACATAGGTTATAGGGTGTACACTATTATACGTCTATGGGTGTAGATTGTAGATTTGTAGACCGGTGGAGTTTCTTGCCCATTCTTCTCCATACGAAAACTACCTTTTGGAAGGGGCGACTAGAATCAATTCTATTTTTTTGTAAATTTGACGTTCATAAGTGCCTTTTATGTGCCTAATCTGACTTTGACTTTGACCATGTTCTATTTAGTTAAGTACCTGGTACTTGTTGACAGGCCTACAATGTCCTTATATTAATACTTATTAACACTGTAGTTTGAAAATATTGTAAAAGTCATATAATTTTATAAGAGTAACCGTGGAGTTTCATGCCGGCTCTGCTCCATAGCTAGCTTCTGACGTTTTAGTACCGTTACAAATAATTACTAGTGTCTGAAATGTTCTTTTGAGGCAAGAATCACACAGATTTGAGTGGACCTGTCCAGTCACTCAGACGCCTTTGTCGATAATCGTGTCGTCCGACTCGGAAAACTATAGTTGGGAGTTGCGTACTATTCTATTCTTATAATTTATCGGTGTTGAAAGCTCAAGTTTTCAAGGTACGGAGTGGTACTAAATGTCTCACCTTTAATTTGCAGCGCTTGAAAAAGCGAAGCAATCACTAGAAGCGGAGAACGCGGATCTTGCTACCGAACTTAAGAGCGCGAGCGCGGCGCGAGCTGACGGAGAGAGACGACGCAAGCAGGCCGAGGCACAGCTCACGGACCTCGTGGCCAAGCTACAGGACTTGGAGAGGACCAGGTATTGTACCTTTACCCCGTTATTAATAAACCCGGTAAAAGTTATCCTAGTATTAACTGCTTTATATCGTACGTACTGTCAAACACTAACCTTGTGATAGGCAGTACTATATTATATAAGGTTTTCACAGAGGATAAACTTCTTATATGCAGGAGGGTCAAAAAGTTTGCAGAATGGAAGGGTTAGAGAGGGGAGGGGTTAGTTATGTTTATTACCTGTCACTTCTTGGTGACTCACTTCGTGGTGACCTTTGAGATATCGCTGGATAAACATATAAGGAAGCAAATATGAACTATGGGGAAAATTGAGTATCGTGTCGTGATTAAGCTTTTCACTAAACAAGGAAAAACGCCCCAGAACTTTATGGATGAAAATGTCATTTACGGGGACAACAAAAAAGCCCTGGAAAAACAATGATTTACAAGTGACAGTCTTTTCAAGCAAGGCCGAGGACTCAATTGAAAGTCACAATCGGCCGGAAAGATTATGGCTACAGTTTTTTGGGATTCAGAGAGGATTTTATTGATCGATTATAAAGAAAAAAGGTATCACGGGGCGATACTACGCTACGCTACTAGAAAAAAATAAAAAAGAAAGGAGAAGGGGAATATGATCTCGTGGTGTGCTCCTTTTGCACGACAACGCATTCACAAGAGTCATGTTGCGATGGCTGCCTTACACAAGTGCGGCTTCGGAACTTTAAACCACCCTCCATATAGTCCAGATTTGCCCCTTGTGAAATTGAAATTTACGATTGACAAAGCAGTGAAATCGGCAATTTCTTCTCATTTTAAAGGCCTTCAAAATTATTATTTTCGAATGAATAAATAAATTATTTGAAAGGTCTGAATAGTGTATTAGAGTTAATGAAGAATATATTGAAAAGGAAAAATAATTTCATGTTTTAATTTCTCTTTCATTCCGCGAACTTTTTGACCTCCCCTCGAAAATCGTATCGTAATCGTATAAGTAAAAAGTTACCCCAGAAGCGGAATGTGTCAATCTGAAATCACATTGTGAGCAGTACTTGTGCAAATGTGTGTAAACCGGCGTGCAATATTTTTGTTGTAGGCGGATATAAACTACCAAGACATTAAGTATACATATGTTCGATAGGCGCAGCGCATATTAAAGAAGTGCGTGTTAAGGATTTTTATCCTTCATATGTGACAGTAAGGGATTTATAACAATGTTTTTTAGCTTTTAAGAATCTTTGTCTCTACTTGAATTGGGCATTTTAGATTAGCTACCTATACTTCTATATATCTATAATAATATTATTAAGAGGAAAACGGAGAATGGGCATTTCAGCCCTGAAGCCCATAGCGTTAAGATATATACCAATGGAAAGATCTCATCAAGGAGAATATTTCATATTATGAAGACTCTTGATTGTGAGTACGTAAGGAGCTACAGAGCTCTAAATTTGAGTAACAAAATATTTTTGTAATTCTGGTATTTCGTCAATTAATTAACTTTTATTAATTCAGTGTCTTGCAAACATCATATTTCGAGTCTATAAATGAACATTTTAAAACGTTGGCCTCCTAGATGCCGTTTTAGGAGCAATGTTTTTATTGAGTCGGTCGGCCGGACGGAATGTTAAGCCTCCCGCATCCCTCAATAGCGTTCAGATATATGCTAATTGGAAGATCTCTTCAAGGGGTAATATCGTGAGATGACGATTTCTCTCGATTGTTAGTCAGTAAGGAGCTACAGAGTTCTAAATGTGAGTAATAAAGTATTATTGAAATTCATCACGTATTAGTATATTAGGTCATTAACTCCGAATTGACTAAAAATTAGTAAGTCATGTTAGTAGCAAAGGTTCTTCTCGAAAAACTAAAGCCATTGATGTTTATCTTGGCTGGCTATTGGGCTAAGAAAATTCCTTAACTTCGGTGCCCAAGTAGACACCTATTTAGGTCATTAACTCCGAACTGACTAACAATTGGCAAAAGTCGTATTAGTAGCAAAGGTTCTCCTTGGAAAATTCTTTCCATTGGTATATATCTTATCGCTATTGGGCCAAGAAAATTCATCAACTTCGGTGCCGAAGAAGTCACCTATTTAGTTCATGAACTCCGAACTGACTAACAATTGGTAAAAGTCAATTTAGTAGCAAAGGTGCTTCTCAAAAAGCGCTTTCCATTGGTGTATATGTTATGGATCTTGGGCCAAAAAAAACCTTATTTTCGGTGCCAAAGTAGACACACCTATTTAGGTCATTAACTCCGAACTAACAAAAGTAGTGTTAGTAGGAAAGGTTCCCTTTAAACAGCTCTTTCTATTGGTATACATCTTATTGATTCGCTTTACGAGACGTGAGAATAAGCGGACGTGTTTTTTGTATTTATTAAGTATAATGAAATAAATAATTACGACAAATAAATATAATTATTTGCGCCGTCAGTATAAAAGTAAAGTGTGTCGCGTGTGACTTGTAGGTTTTTACCGACTTGTAAGAGTGTTTTTACCGAAGTTGCAAAATGAACTAAATAATTTTTATAAACAATAAATATAGTGTTTAGTACTATGTCTCAACTAGGATCGAGCCCATTTGGTCGTAGCCAATTACTACGGCGAAGTCCTCCACCGACGCCTACTGAACCATTACCCCCGAGTGACCCAAACCCACCAGTACCCGAAGAGAATGAATTGCCCTGTGAAGTCATCAGTACGCCTGAGATCCAGAAATGGTTAGGATCTATTGATACAATACTAAACGAAGTCTGCACTATTGTCGGTGATGGGAAAATGAACTCAGAACAGAAGCTTCGTGTCTCCAATCTTTGCCGGAAGGTCTCAAGTGGGACATCTCAGATGGCCGTCTTATACCAATCGTTGAAGCAGAAAACAATGCAGGCCCATACCACAATCCAGCACCTACAGGTTCACCAGAACGTTGTGAACTCTCTCCAGCAGTTCAAAGAGGTCGTAGAAGCAAAGCTGAATCCCTCAGAAAATACTTCATTTGCTAGCATGGTGAAGAAAGGTTCTGATAACTTCGTCCGACCTGCAAATTTGAGATCAGTCGCCATCTATCCTAGCGATAAGACCCAAACGAGTGACGACACCAAGTCGCTTGTCCAAAAGTTAATCTCCCCCGAACAACTTAAGCTTCATGTCCGTGGCCTGAGAAAAGTAAAAAATGGGGGCGTTTTGATTAGCACCGAAAACAAAGGCGATATTGACAAGCTAAGGAATTCGGAAAAACTGGTATCATCGGGCCTTACAATAGAAGAACCTTCTAAACGCCGCCCTAGGGTCGCTGTCATTGGTGTTCCCGTATCCCTTACAGAGAAGGAGGTATTTGAATGTATTTACGAGCAGAACCTTTCAGATAAGTTGCCGAATATAACTCGTGAATCCTTCCTTGAGAGTATCAAATTGAGCCATAAATCGGGTAAGAAAGACCTTCCTACCTGTAACTACATCCTGGAACTACCTGCTAGCATACGAAAAATTATTATAAACCAAAGCCGAATTTTTATCAATTGGACATCGTGCCCTGTGAGAGATTTCACGATAGTCACCAGGTGCTTTAATTGCCAGCAGTTCGGACATGCAGCCAAGTTTTGCCGGGAAACTAGTCCTACTTGCAACCACTGTGGAGAGACTGGACACTCATTCAAGGAATGTAGCAGCAAATCTTCTACCGCTCAATGTGCGACGTGCAAGCGCTTCAAGAGGAAATGTGACCATCCAACTGGTGATGTAAGTTGCCCGGCGCGCAAATATGCAGAGATCAACTACATCAACTCAATAGACTATGACGGCGCCTAAGAGCGCCACCGAATACTTTATTTAGTTAGCACATAAACAGGAAGCTTATCCTCTATTTATATTTCAACTTAGTTTGTAACTATCATGACAAATCAGCTTAATTGTGATCTAGATAATTTTTCTGTGTCGGAATCTAAAATGTGTAATGTTGAGGACTGTAAGCACCTTCTTCCTTCTGGTGGAAAAACGTTAACCCTGCTCACACAGAATATTCGCAGCATAAATCGAAACATGAACGGATTTGAAGTGTTATTACAGAATCTTGATATAAGCTGTGATATTATCGTCCTAACAGAATGTTGGTTGTCAAAACAGACAGTCAATTTACCATCTCTTGACGGTTATTATTCTTATAAAACTGACAGAAACATAAACCAAAACGATGGGTTAGTAGTTTATATCAAAAATAATTTACGAACAATCAAAGAAGAACCTGTATCCGAAGATAGTAATTGCTTATTTATCAAAATTATTCCTGATACTATAGTCATGGCTATTTATAGGCCTCCTTCTCAAAATATGGATAGATTTTTGGACTCCCTTGACATAAACTTAAAAAACATATCATCGTTTAAAAACATAATAATTTTGGGCGATATTAACATTAACATTGCTTCCGGGAAAACCGAAACCCATGTGCATAATTATCTGAATATTTGCTCATTTTATGGACTTTTACCAGCTCACTATCACCCCACGCATCAGAGTGGCTCATGCTTAGACCACATCATCCTAAAATCAAAAAATCCATCCAAAACATTGGTTACTAATTCTTCGCTTACCGATCATCAAGCCGTTTTACTAACTTTACAAATATCTTCACCTAGAAAAAACTGCATGCGTAGTTACACAAAAGTCAATATGACAAACCTGGAAAATGACTTACGCGGTATTAATTTTGACCCAGTTTATAATTCAAACGACGCAAATATTACCTTAAAGTATTTCATAGATTCGCTACAATATGCAATAAGGAAAAACACATTCACTAAAACAATGCCGCGAAAGTATAGTTGTATAAAACCCTGGATTACACCCGGTCTCGTTCGTTGTATAAGACATAGAGACAAGCTTCACCTAAAATTGAAGCTCGCACCTGATAACGCAATACTCTCTGTTACATATAAAAGGTATCGAAACTTCTGTAATAATCTTTTGAAAAAACTAAAAAATCTGTATGATAAAAATGAATTACAGAAGGCAGGGACAAATAGTAAACTTCTGTGGAAATTTATAAAAACCAATACATTTAGATCGAAAACTCACGAACCTCCGTTTGATTTACTATCAACAGAGACAAACCCATCTGAAGCAATGAATAAAGTAAACAACTTTTTTGCTAACATTGGTAAAAACTTGGCTGAAAAATCTTTAAATTCTAGTAATTTTTCCCGTCAAACTCCGACTACGACTTCCTCTACACAAAATTCATTTGTTTTATTAGATACCGACGTTAACGAAGTAGAAAGAATAATAAACGGGTTAAAGGATGTTTGTGCTACTGGATGGGATCACATACCTAATAATATACTTAAAAGATTTAAATACCTACTCGCCCCTCCGCTAACACATATTTTTCAGCTATGTTTGTCTAAAGGTATATTCCCTAAATTGCTCAAAAAAGCTGTGGTCACACCTATATTCAAGTCTGGAGACAAAAACTGTGTGAATAACTACAGACCCATTTCAGTATTAACAGGCCTTTCAAAAATTTTAGAAAAAATCATTAACAGTAGATTGATAAAATATCTGGAAGATAACAAACTACTTTCAGATAATCAATTTGGTTTTAGGCCCAAAAGATCAACTAGCCAAGCAGTACACAAATTGATTAATCATGTAACTACCGATCTAGATAATGGTATGCACACAATTGGGATCTTTATAGACCTTGCCAAGGCCTTCGACACTATTTCATGTACTTTACTTTTGCACAAGCTTGAAACACTTGGGATAAGAGGAGCACAACTTCAACTATTTTCTGATTATCTTACCGATCGTCAGCAATGTGTAAAAATTGATCAGTATACAAGTTCTGAACTTAAAAATAGTTGTTTTGGTATTCCTCAAGGCAGCATTTTGGGCCCTACGTTATTTTTAGTCTATATTAATGAACTGTGCCGCCTGTCACTCCAAAATGGTGTTATAATGTCTTATGCAGATGACACCGCTCTATTGTTCTCAGCTAAATCAAGAGTTGAGGTCTACGAACATGCTCAGAATGGTTTTTACATTGTGTCTAATTGGCTTCATAATAATCTACTAACGTTAAATACAGATAAAACAAAATACATTTTATTTACAATGAGAAGTACTAACTTACCGCTTACTAATCTAAACATTTTCGCACATAATTGTAGCACGTATGCTGACACTGCATGTTCCTGCCCCACTTTAGCAAAAGCTGACCATTTAAAATATCTGGGTGTCACTATTGACTCCAATCTAAATTTCCGTAAACATATCGATTTACTTTGTACTAGAGTGCGCAAATTAATATATGTCTTTAAGAATTTACGGAACATAGCAGACTATAAATTAATTAAACAGGTTTATTTAGCTTTGTGTCAATCCGTTCTTACCTATTGCATTGCTTCTTGGGGTGGTGCTGCAAAAACGATTTTACTCCCTCTAGAGCGTGCTCAAAGAGCAATTCTAAAGGTTGCTACCTTTCGCCCTTTTAGATTTCCTACGCACCAGCTCTACATAGCATGTAATGTACTAACAGTACGGCAATTATTTATACTAAGCATAGTACTACTCCAGCACACTGCACTTCCTTTTGACCCAGTACCTTCCGACAGGAGAAGGAGAGACATGGTTTGCATAAAGCCTCAAACTAGACATGCGTATGCTAATCGATTTTATGTGTTTTTAGGACCTTTTTTGTACAATAGGCTCAACAAGTTACTAAACTTCTATAGTGAAATATATAAAAAATGTAGTAAAATGTTATCAGAACATTTAGCGATACTCAATTACACAGACACAGAAAAACTTCTAGAAATTTTGTCATGATGATAATTTATTCACTCGTAAGTATTTACTTTTGTATTTTTACATAGATTTAGTTTTTAGATATTAAATTACCATTAAGCTTTTTCTCATATTCGTTATTAGATTATCTTATATCAGTTTATCTTTAAATTTTAGTGTTCCAAATTAATTTAAATGTAAAGTGATGGCCTGAAACACAGGTTTGAATTAACCTAGATCGGGCGGGTCGCTTCCTTACATCGTAATTCCGAACCATTATTACTTGCACCTGTTCTAAACATATTTTAGATTTAGTTTATTCTTTAGGCACTATCATTATTGTTTATGAAATCTTACTGTGGACTAATTGTATACTTTTTGTAAATGTTTTTATTCAATAAATATTATTATTATTATATTATTATTATTTCTATTGGGCTTCAGAGCAGAAACCCATATGTAGGTGCCCATTCTGTTTGTTTGTGAGTTTATTTGCTTGTAAGTTTGTATGTAGGGGGTAATCTCGAAACTACCAGAAGGATTAGTTTTTTTTTTTTTTGCTTTAGATAGCCCAATTCTTGAGGAAGGTTATAGGTTCGCGGACGAAGTCGAGGGCAGAAACTAGTTTATTATACTATGTTATGAAATGTTTTTGTTTGTAGGTCGGAAGTGCAAGAGAAATGCGTCCGCCTGCAGAGCGAGGCAGAGGCGGCCGCGGGCCAGCTGGAGCACGCCGAGCTCAAGGCCTCCGCCGCCGCCAAGCACGCCGCCACTGCGGGCGCGCAGCTCACCGAGGCACAGGTACACTATCTATAGCTCAAGGCCTCCGCCGCCGCCAAGCACGCCGCCACTGCGGGCGCGCAGCTCACCGAGGCACAGGTACACTATCTATAGCTCAAGGCCTCCGCCGCCGCCAAGCACGCCGCCACTGCGGGCGCGCAGCTCACCGAGGCACAGGTACACTATCTATAGCTCAAGGCCTCCGCCGCCGCCAAGCACGCCGCCACTGCGGGCGCGCAGCTCACCGAGGCACAGGTACACTATCTATAGCTCAAGGCCTCCGCCGCCGCCAAGCACGCCGCCACTGCGGGCGCGCAGCTCACCGAGGCACAGGTACACTATCTATAGCTCAAGGCCTCCGCCGCCGCCAAGCACGCCGCCACTGCGGGCGCGCAGCTCACCGAGGCACAGGTACACTATCTATAGCTCAAGGCCTCCGCCGCCGCCAAGCACGCCGCCACTGCGGGCGCGCAGCTCACCGAGGCACAGGTACACTATCTATAGCTCAAGGCCTCCGCCGCCGCCAAGCACGCCGCCACTGCGGGCGCGCAGCTCACCGAGGCACAGGTACACTATCTATAGCTCAAGGCCTCCGCCGCCGCCAAGCACGCCGCCACTGCGGGCGCGCAGCTCACCGAGGCACAGGTACACTATCTATAGCTCAAGGCCTCCGCCGCCGCCAAGCACGCCGCCACTGCGGGCGCGCAGCTCACCGAGGCACAGGTACACTATCTATAGCTCAAGGCCTCCGCCGCCGCCAAGCACGCCGCCACTGCGGGCGCGCAGCTCACCGAGGCACAGGTACACTATCTATAGCTCAAGGCCTCCGCCGCCGCCAAGCACGCCGCCACTGCGGGCGCGCAGCTCACCGAGGCACAGGTACACTATCTATAGCTCAAGGCCTCCGCCGCCGCCAAGCACGCCGCCACTGCGGGCGCGCAGCTCACCGAGGCACAGGTACACTATCTATAGCTCAAGGCCTCCGCCGCCGCCAAGCACGCCGCCACTGCGGGCGCGCAGCTCACCGAGGCACAGGTACACTATCTATAGCTCAAGGCCTCCGCCGCCGCCAAGCACGCCGCCACTGCGGGCGCGCAGCTCACCGAGGCACAGGTACACTATCTATAGCTCAAGGCCTCCGCCGCCGCCAAGCACGCCGCCACTGCGGGCGCGCAGCTCACCGAGGCACAGGTACACTATCTATAGCTCAAGGCCTCCGCCGCCGCCAAGCACGCCGCCACTGCGGGCGCGCAGCTCACCGAGGCACAGGTACACTATCTATAGCTCAAGGCCTCCGCCGCCGCCAAGCACGCCGCCACTGCGGGCGCGCAGCTCACCGAGGCACAGGTACACTATCTATAGCTCAAGGCCTCCGCCGCCGCCAAGCACGCCGCCACTGCGGGCGCGCAGCTCACCGAGGCACAGGTACACTATCTATAGCTCAAGGCCTCCGCCGCCGCCAAGCACGCCGCCACTGCGGGCGCGCAGCTCACCGAGGCACAGGTACACTATCTATAGCTCAAGGCCTCCGCCGCCGCCAAGCACGCCGCCACTGCGGGCGCGCAGCTCACCGAGGCACAGGTATATATATAAAACACCAGCTTGTCACAAAACTTTCCTCACTATTGTGGGAAAGTAGTATAAAAAATAACATTACCTATTTGTTAATAATGTAAGTTATTTATTTATAAAGCAAATCTAACAGACTACTATACCAAAACTTAAATTAACATTTGCTACCAATGAAAACGCTTACGTTAACTGAGTGGTATAAAATCAATGACACATTCGTTGACCCGTAATTTTCGGAACATACAAAGCAATGCAAAAGTCTTTACAAAAGCCATGATTGGCAAAAATTACAAACTTTTATCCCTTATTTAACCCCGTTAGCGGAAATTTTTTCAATTTTTTTTTCTGTAGTGCTCACTTTTATTTATTTATTTATTAAAGAACACAAACACTTTCGTTATAATATATAAGGAACTCTTGTGAAAAATTGCCTGTTTCTAGACCGAGCGGTGTAGACAGTGCGTTGTCTGTCAGTGAGTGAAATTAAGATTTTTTATAAGTAAGATTAATTATAATATAAAAATTGTTATTGCGCGCAGGCTTTACTTGAAGAGGAGACGAAACAGAAGCTGTCTCTACAGACTAAGCTGCGCAACATCGAACAACAGCTGGAGCAGGCACGAGACCAGCTCGAGGAGGAAGAAGAAGCCAAGAAGAATCTTGAAAAACAAGTGAGTAACATGTGAAACCTTTTACTATAATAGAGTACCACAATACTTATTCTGTCGTGTAACAGTATTGCTTTTATTGCAAAGATTTAAATCAAATCATGAGACTTTATAATTTTGTTCAATTTTAAACTAATTGCCAGTCACGATGTATAATAAATACGGCGGTAATCAATTCCCATCGAGTGGACCGTCAGCATGTTTGTCAACCTATTACAGAAAAGAATAATATCCTGTATGGTTAACATTTATATGATAACCATGCGGGATATTATTATTTTCTGGTTATTATCTATTTACTTGAATGAAAGTCGTGTTTTATTCAAGTAAATAGTTAATTTATTTACACAACACTTCTATCATTACATGATATCCCAAAGCGATAGGGTGGAACTTAGCTTATACTTTTTTACAAATTTAAACACAAATGGTATGCCGTTATTCTTGCGAATTCATTCAATGAACAGTAAAAAATCTCAATCCTTTCGGCGACATCAGTAAGTGTACGTAAGGCGCGAGTAATTATAAAGTCAAATGCTAAATTTTTGGCGCCATTGTATGTAAATTTAGCAGCATTTTGCTGATTAGAAAGAAGACTCAGCTGGAAATTGTTTGATGCACAAAGAGTCACTTTTAATCTAAAACCAATTTCTCCAGGTCACAGCCCTTACCCAACAAGTAGTGGACGCGAAGAAGAAGGCCGAAGAAGAGGCGGAGAACGCTGCAGCGCTTGAGGAACAGCGCAAGAAGCTCAGCAAGGACGTGGAGGCGCTGCACAGGCAGATCGACGAGCTGCAGCAGGCCAACGACAAGCTGGATAAGAGTGAGTAGTCTGGGATATTACAGTGTGCGGACAGGATCCAACTAAATTTTCACTTGACGATTACGAAATGGTTGTGCCATAAATCTTCACACACGCACGAGTGCAAATGTAGTTCAACTTATCTCTCTGTATTCCTCAGACAACTGTTAACCAAAAGGAATTTACACATACAAAAGTTCTGAAATGCTTAAATAATACAAAAAAACTGAACCCTAAAGTCTCCGTCACGAGAAGCTATACATTTTGTAAATAAAGAACTTCTACTTAGTTACGTAGCGAAACAAATAATCCCAAATTCAATCAACTCAAAGTACATTGGAACTCAGATCCGTTCCAGTACTACAAAACATTAGACGACAGCGATTTATATCGCTAAAATATAACCCGACTAAGTGAAATTGCTCGTTAGTTTCGTATTACACGTAGAGTTGATGGAATTTGGGATTATTTGTTGTTGATTGAATAGGGATGATGACAAAAAAAATTTTTTTAGTCTTTCTTTGAGAAATAAAAAAATATCGGACACGTATTTTTTTTTTTTACGTAGTCTAAAGATTACGGCGATACATTTATGTAAAATGTGCCGTGATGTCACGAGTATGTAGATTTTATACATAGTAGTGACGTAGCGACCCCTATTACTCTCCAATTTAAAATACGATTTATTTAAATAATTTTTTATTAATATGATAAAGCAAAAAATACGTGTTTAATATTTTTTTATTATCTGACTGACGGACTAATTAGAATTTCAATGTTTTACCCAGGCATCATCCCTATTGTCGCTACGTAACTTAGTAGAAGTTCTTTAAATATAAAATTTATAGCTTCTCATGATGGGGACTTTACTTTGTGAAAGCATATGCTGTTGCCAACTTATGGTCTTCTTCCTCTCGTATCGACGCTACATCAACTTGTGGTAGGTTGTTGTTATTTTGTCCCACCGACCACAACTGCCTACATTGTGATTTGACCGTACATCCGCGCTGATCAAAGATCACGTAATTCAAGTGTGAAGGTTGGATGCAGATTGAAATTGTAATTAGAGGCATTCAAATGTTTACGAATAATTGTTTTTATCCGTTTTCGTATTTTTCAGGTAAAAAGAAGATTCAGGCTGAACTAGAAGACACTAACATTGATCTAGAGGCGCAGCGAGCTAAAGTTATGGAGCTGGAGAAGAAACAGAAGAGCTTCGACAAGGTACAGTCTATTTTTACATGATAATGTAGTTAAAGTCACAAGATGTTTAGTTTGAAAGTTGAAAAAAAAAGTTTATTGAAATAACAAAAAATCTTAAGTTTCTCGTATTTGATAAGGGGGATCGTTTTGCTTGTTAAAAATAATAGTACTGTGGAATAACTTGTTTTCTTTGCCGCCTTAGCTAAATCTATCTAAGATTTAGCTAGGAAGATTGATTGTGATTGTTTAATTTTAACTTTTAAATAAATTGGCAATTTTTTTTTATGTACAGTTTTTATTAAAATAGTAACCCTTTTACCTGGTTTATTTCTTGGGGACTGTCTGGAGTATACAAATAATATTTCATGTTATATTTGTACGGCTTTATTTGATTAAAGTTGTTGTTATTTATCGCAGGTGGTGTCAGAAGAGCGTGCGATCGCTGAGCGATACGCGGCGGAACGTGACGCGGCTGAGAGGGACGCGAGAGACAAGGAGACACGCGTTCTCTCCCTCACACGAGAGCTGGACACTGCTGCTGAGAAGGTAGGGCACTTTTCATAATTTAGAAAAAGTTTTAAATAAAAAGAACTGATACGAAAGAGAAGAGAAAAATAGATATATAGATGTTCAAACGTTAGCAAGCTCTCCGTACCACGACTACAGCGCTGTGTGTGCGGGACTTCAGACATTTCTATTTCTGGATACTATAGCAGTCAAGAATACAACTTGGCAAAATATTTCCACTGCTTGAAGTCGGGCATCCTTTCTACGAGTGCTCATTATCGTGGAAATTATTAAATTTCATCGAATTTTTGGTTCAAAGATATTTCAGAAACTGTACAATTTTAAGTGCACGCAAGCGTTCAAACCCACGACCGATTCGTAAATCAAGGCCTTAACCGCTGCCCAAGTAACCTCACAACAACACGGTTTCTAACATAACTTTCCCCCACAGGTCGAAGAACTAGAACGCACGAAGCGCCTCCTGCAGTCCGAGCTGGACGAGCTCGCCAACACGCAGGGCACGGCCGACAAGAACGTGCACGAGCTGGAGAAGGCCAAGCGGGCGCTCGAGTCGCAGCTGGCGGAGCTGAAGGCGCAGAACGAGGAGATCGAGGACGACCTGCAGCTCACCGAGGACGCCAAGCTGCGCCTCGAGGTCAACATGCAGGCCATGCGCGCGCAGTTCGAGAGGGACCTGCAGGTATGGCACAAGTCAACTATGGCGAACATTTGTGTCATCAAGCGGATGACACAAAACACAGACGGCTGTGCTGCTGGACAGTTTGTTGCGCCACTTCTTCTTCCCAGCTAAGCACTAGGAAGTGGTGAAGGGTGGGCGTTTTGAGGGACTCTCTTATGTAATTTCGACGTTCGAAAAGTGCTGATTCTCAGCCAAGTTTGAATAAATGACTTGAATTTTGACCAAAGGCATGCAGACAGCGGATGACATTTGTGACTGTTTCTTACTAAAGCTTGATGCAGCTCTGCCTGCCGAGTACTGTGCTTTGTGTATTATGCTGAATAGCTTCGTATAAATTTATTACATTCGAAATTCTAAGAGTCATTTGTAGTTTTTTGAACTGAAATGAACTATTTCAACAATTTACTGCCTTATTTACCTTGTATCTCTCATTCGCAGGCCAAGGAAGAGCAAGGCGAAGAGAAACGACGCGGCATCGTGAAACAACTGCGCGACTTGGAAGGTGAACTGGAAGAGGAACGTAAACAGCGCGCCGCTGTGTTAGCGATGCGCAAGAAGTTAGACGCAGACCTCAAGGATGCTGAACAAGCCCTGCATCTTGCTAATAAGGTCAGCTACGTAGATTTCATGCTAGAATCGCAGATAATTGGAACAATAAACTCAATTTTATACCTTTTGATTACGAATGGTTGCACAGAAATCAACTAAGACCACATACTCGTTAGTTGATAATTGAGTGGCAATAAACAAAAAAGAGTTAGAAGCGTTATGACTACCTCTCGATAAGACTAAATAGCAGATATGACTAGTTCGCTATAGGACTTAATATCGTTATGACTAGATCGCTGTAAAACTACCTAATTAGCTGTTTGACTATATATGCATACGTCCTGTTATCAAAATGACTTATTAAATATTTGTAAACATAGTGTAGAATTGCGCGCGGGCCGGGTCGCGTCGCGTGAAGCCAATATCTGTGTATGAACCAGCGCTCTAGGCGTTGAGTCGCAATATTATGCGTCCCCGATATTAAGGATATTATGAATTTTCTAATGGACAAATCTGTTACGAATTAACTCATGGTTACTGAAAATATTATTTAAAGTATTATTTCCTTTCTGATATTATATGTCGTAGGATGATTTGATAATTCGAATTTTCGCAAAAACCCTAGGATACCCTAGGGATATTGCGAAAACACGGATAATTAGACAATGGTGAAAACATTTCTGCGAGCAACTTGGAAGTAGCGCTCGCCGGCCGCTGTCGCAGCTCCGCTCGCTTCACTCACTTCGCTCGCGCGCGGTTGGTCACAGTTCTAACCTAATTGTCTAATTATCTAGTCGCAGGCAGATTGTGTGATTCGTCATATTGAATTGGGTGAAATAGGGTTAAAACTGTGACCACCCGCGCGCGAGCCGAGCGAGCGAAGCGAGCGATGCCGCGGCAGCGGCCGGCGAGCGCTACTTCCAATTTGCTTGTCTAATTAACCGTGTTTTCGCAATATTCCTAGGGTATCACTAAGGTTTTTGTGAAAATTCTAATAATAACAAACAAAGGTATGACAATGATGCAATACACTTTGTCTCGCTGTAACTAAGGCGTTTAGGTTTGTAAGGCGTTTAGGAATAAATCGGTGCCGAATATGGAATGCCATATTCGGCACCGATTTATTCCTAAACGCCTTACTTTATTTAAGGGACAATCGTGTTGCGGTATCGCGCGTAGCTTTAGAAAAGTGTTGAGAGCGAACATGATTGTCCTTTTATCTGTTGCAAACATGAGGGCCAACTCTGTGCGGTAAAAACCAATCAACTAAGGTGCTGGCTCGAAACAGATTTGTATGATTGTTTTCAAAATTATGCAGGACAATGTCTGTGTACTATTCAGCACCATCCAGTGCTGGCTCATATACAGGAATTGGCTATACGCGGCCGGGTCATACCGCCGCTCCCGGAACGCTACCACGATACCATTTCGCCTTAAAGTACATATTAAACATTTTAAATGTGATGACGAATTGGGATTCATCCATGCATTTAGGACTGTGTATCCGAATGCTAAAGTTACAGGATGTTTTTACCATTACAATAAATCTGTGTGGAAAAAGACGAACGATATTGGTTTGACGAAATCTCAAGAAGGACGATACATCACTAGAATTACTGCTAATTTGCCGCTCTTGCCTTCATCTTATATACAAGACGGATGGTCTGCTATTGTGGAATGTTCAACGCAATCACCTGAAATGAATGCATTCGCAAACTACTTTTGCAGGCAATGGCTAAAGAATCCTTTGCTTATTTCCTGTGCAAAACAAAAGCACAGAACCAATAATAGATTAGAGGCATCGCAATGTGCGTATGCAGCACTAACCAACTTTGTAACAATTTTTATTTTATAAAAAAAAGAGGCACATTTTCAAGATAAAAAAAAAACAAAATTCTCTGTTTGAACCGAATAACAAAAGAAGAAACACCATATTATTCAATCGCAAGTATTAAAGAGAATTAAAAAAACTTGAGACGAAGGACATTACGCTCCTATCTTTTGTTAAACGTTAGTGATTTAAAGCGTAAGTTTAAATAAATAAATTATTGTTATAATGAAATGTTTTCATTTTAAGTATTTTAATATAGGTACCGAGGAAAAGAACTTAATGCTATAACTCGATAACTTTACTTCAAAAAACAAACGAAAATATATTCGTTACGCTATCTGGACTTATTGCGATCTAGTTCAAACACGATATAGTCCAAACAAGGTCTAGTCATATCGAGACTAAGTCCTATAGCGAACTAGTCATATTATCTGCTATTTAGTCTTATCGAGAGGTAGTCATAACGCTTCTAACCCCAAAAAATATTTAAGCTACATTAATGTCGTCCTGACTGAATTTCGGTTACGGCGGCCAATCTTAACATAGATTAACCAACCACGCAGGAGATATTATAGTGCACAAATGTGTACGCGAACATAGGTGAACTCATGTCTGATAAACGCATACGTCAGCCATTGTCAGCTCAACGATCGGACAAGAGTTAATGTTCGAAGTGTTAAATTCTACATTTTTCCTTCCAGGTGAAAGAAGACGCAGCCAAACAGGTCAAGAAACTCCAGCAGCAGCTGAAGGAAGCCTTGCGCGAGGCCGAGGAGGCGCGCGCGGGCCGCGAGGAGGCGGCGGCGGGCGCGCGCGAGGCCGAGCGGCGCGGCAAGGCGCTGGAGCACGAGGCGCTGCAGCACGCCGAGGAGCTGGCCGCCGCCGAGCGCGCGCGCCGCCAGGCCGAGGCCGAGCGCGACGACCTGCTGGACGAGCTCAACAACTCGTCCGCCAAGGTGCGCCCGCGTACTGCACTGAGCCCACCCCCTTGAGCACTTACACACCATTGAACCACACTTTTAGCATTAACCTATAATATTCTCGCCGCTTAAGCGAAACACATAGAATAGCTCATACACTAGACACTTTGAATAGCTCCGATAACACATTTTAGTAACTCCAAATACACTGATGCAGTCTGAACAACGGCGGCTGGTTGTCAAGTACTCCCTCCACCCCTCAAAATATAAATTGCTTAGCCGCAAATAAATACACTCTTACCAATACCCAAATACATCTTTATATAGCCCCCAATACACCTAAATAGATGTTCACTAAACGTTAATATTGTGTTCAACAGAGTACACTTCTCATCGACGAGAAGAAACGTCTGGAGGCGCGGATAGCAGCCCTCGAGGAAGACCTGGACGAGGAGCAGTCCAACAACGAGATCCTCAACGACAGGCTCAGGAAGTCACAGGTATACGTCATCAACAGTTTTATCTACTTTAGACCTTTCATTTTCATACCTATTAGTATATAAAATACAACTCACTTTGTACAATCGGGGTATCTTCGTCGTTCATAAATCGTAATGAAAGCAAAAATTTTTTTTTTTATTATTTTGGTAAATAGGTAAAAGTGAGAGAATGGAGTACCTATTTTCTGAAGTATCATATTTTAAAGTCGGTCAATGAGGGAATGAAAGAAATTTCTGTTATTGAACGTACAGCTTGTGGTGCAGTTTTGTAAAAATATTATGGTTACAATTCGTTCTTTTTTCGTAAATCTTCTTTTTGTGCTCTGTATACGTTATCGAAAATAAAACGAATGTTGAGGCAAAGCATACTTTAATTGCATAAGAGTAACAATTTTGTTTCACATTCCATGTATAAATAATTATTTTTGTAAAATCTTCAGAACCAAATCGACCAGCTTACAATGGAGCTGGGCACCGAGAAGTCAGCCACCCAGAAGCTGGAGAGCGGCAAGTTAGTGCTGGAGCGACAGAACAAGGAGCTCAAGGCCAAGCTCGCAGAACTAGAAACTGCTGCACGGACCAAGACCAAGGTACGTTACTTCCGCTATAGAATGCGGCATCTACGTCGCCACATGCGAATTACGCATCACACTAACGTCACGCAAAATCCTGCATCGCGCAAACAGAGTTTACCGCAAGACTAACATATATACAACGTCTCGACATCAATCGTCGGGCAGTAGCCCACAAGAAACGACACCCGACTGGTCGGAGGATCCTCCCTATTTTATGCAGAGTGAGTGAACTGTACACCCTGTTCCTCATACGGTTATAATAATAATAATAGTAACATCCGATTTTTAAAAGCCTGATAAATAAATCTGTTGTCAAATATCTTGGTGACTTTTGTGATTGTTTGGCCGAAACAGCAGTCAACTTTACCATTGATGTGCAAACTAATATAGCATTTTGTATAATTTTCTTGTTTTCATGTCACAGGGCGTGATCACCTCTCTGGAGCTGAAGGTGGCTAACCTCGAAGAACAGCTGGAGGCGGAGTCTCGCGAGCGCCTCGCGCAGCAGAAGTCTTCGCGCAAGCTCGACAAGAAGATGAAGGAACTGGCGCTGCAGCTGGACGAGGAGAGGAGGCATGCTGACCAGTACAAGGAGCAGATCGAGAAGGTAGGATAAGACCACTGCTGCGGGGCGAAAGAGATAGTGCAGTGTTCAGAAACATGCGCTGATACAATCTTTCGCAAATGTTACCCGACGACAATACGGCCGATATAACTTGGCAGTTCCAAGCTTCGCTCAGAAGGATGCGCAATAACATTTTTTAAGAACCATATAGCGCGAAAGTTCGCAGAGCCTGTTCCGACCTGCCAAGCTATATCGGTCGTATTGTAACTGTGTTATCCATGCGTTTTCGAATCACTGGGCATATTGGTAAGGACAAACAAACATACTACTTATCTGCGCCTGGTCCATAACAATAATATATCCTATCGATGTCCAGATGAACGTTCGCGTGAAAGCCTTGAAGCGTCAACTCGACGAAGTAGAAGAAGAGGTCCAACGTGAGAAGGTCGGCAAGCGCAAGGCACAGCGCGAGCTCGAGGACATGCTGGAGACGCACGAGACCATCACGAGAGAGTGCAACAATCTGCGCAACAAGCTCAGGTAACGACCACAGACTAAGCTAAACTGCGCCAAAATTAATAGAGGCTAGACTCACGGTGCGATGTGCTTCGTGCCGACCCGTTTATTTCAGAATTCATGGCATGAGACACCAGCGGAGTATTTTCGTAACACACATACAATGACAATCGATCGCAATGCCTTTCATTTTGACAGTTCAGCCATGTTTATTGCGCTGTTGAGCGAAAGAATTTTTCGAACCTATGTTGTAATGGGTTAGGAATTTTCTTCAGAACCCTCGGATTACGATTGCAAGTCTGTTTCGCCATAACAGTACAGGTTTGCCTTATTTACAACGACTGCAGATGTGCAGATTCTGAGGGCATAATTTTGCCTGTATTTTACTTTGCTGCGAAAGTTACAAAGCCACAAATCGTTGTGCCGTGAGTTTGGCCTCTCAACATTTCAATTTGAATCTTATGCCGCTGTCTTAAAAGTTATTTCTTGATGTATCATCGTGACTAACAATAACCGTTTTTTAATCTACTGAAGTGTAGTAGATATTCATAGAACATTTTTTTTTATTTCTCTTAATTTTCGTTACTCACTTGTCGAATGTTGGTCGTGACTTATTTATAGTTATGGCGACGAAGGCAATCCTTTACAAATGACGGGACAATGTCAAAAACTTTCTTACAATATGATGTAGATAAAATGTTGTATGTTTCCGCTAGGCCGTCGTTTGCCGACGACGAAACGATTAGCGAGTGGGGGAGTGAGTAAGACGAACAGCGAGCGAGCGACTAGCGTCAGGTAGTAGAGTGGGCTAAATATATCATGCTCGAGATTAACTCGGCTTCACTAAGCTGGCTCTAGTTCTAACTAGGCTGGTTCTAGTTTAGCTAGGCTCGAGTATTAACGGGCTCGCTCGGAATGGACAGCTAAATACATGTGGAATGGGGCATTCGCTTTATAATATAGATTTCTTACTGACCGGTGTCATATGCTTGAAACTCTTCACCTCTTTACTGTCATCGAATGAACGAATGGGATTGAAATCATGGAACGAAAAACTTCATTTCATTATTGTGTTGTTTTATTTGGAATATTTGCAATGCAACTAGACTGAAAGCCACAGATAATTGGCACAATTCTGTCAGTAGTAACACATTGCTGATGTTCCTCCTAACCGGTCTGGTGAGCTAAATGGGGGTAAAACGGTGGGGTAACGAAACATGGATGGATGTGAACCTGCGCATTTTGGGATCGAAAAGTGTGGGTTTACTTGTTGCTTTAAAAATAACTGTGTTTCACGTGTCGTCCGTTTTTCTTAGAGAATAATAATAATTTTAGAGTTGAGAATTATTTGATATTGAGTACACTTGTCTGACTTACTACACACACACTACACAATGACACTATGTGTAAAAACGTATGAATTTGAAAGCTTCTCCTGTACTACACAGTGTGTTGAATAATCATTTTGGTTGGTTGGTTTTTAACCGTTTTAATAAAAGTCCTCCTCCTCCTTCCTTAAATAACAACCTAATTCACTGACAATATACAATTAAAACTCAAGAATTACACTTTATATCAAACTTTCTCAACTCTTTCCCCTAATATTTTAAGGGAAAACCTAATTATTTTTCCCTGTTTCCAGACGGCAGGGCGGCGGCATTGGCCTGTCGGGCGCGTCGTCGTCGTCGCGCTTGAAGCGCACGTCACTCGCGCCCGGCGCCGGCTCCGGGGACGAGTCCTTCGATGACGTCAACGACACCACCAACAGCGTCGAGTAGCACTCACACACACACACACACACACACACGCGCGCAAACACACTGGCACGCATCGACAACACCCACGCTTGACTTTACAGCTGTGACGTCAAAATGACTTTTGATATCAGGACTGTAGCCTGTTGACGTCGTAACTAAACAGCACGATGTAACGTTGTAATTTTACATTCTGGGGCCCTATTATGAATTCTTACTTCCAGGCACTTTACGGCGTAAACAGAACTACCTTGCAATTTTCTATTATGAACTCGTCAATCAAGCTAGTCAGTGGTTACGTGACGCCCTGGCGGACTTCTGCCCGATGTTTCCACAATATTTCCAACTGAACATAAGTTAGGCGCCAACGAGGGCGAGAACTCTCATCCACTGAACTATAGTAATTACAACTGTCTATTAATATTGAAAACTGAATATTCAATAAAAAAAATATAATACGAAATTTAGCCAGCCACTGAAATGAATTGCCTGGAACTTGCCGTAAAGTTTGTAATAGGCCCCTGTACTTGCAATAAACATGCATCTATAACGCGCTGCTTAGTTATACATAGTCGTAAGCGCGGCTGTTGTCGACGGTTTGTGACGTGGTTGTGATAGCGGTGACGTCACGAAATGTCCACGCAATCACTACATGTAATAGCAGATGTGAGGTAATGTGTTCTTTTAGGATTTTTAACTAATGTTCTAAACTGCATGTGTAATGTATAAAATTATTGCAATAGCCAAACGGCTCAAGTGTAGACGATTGCAGTTCGAAGCCCATCTGTGGACTATTGTGGACCTACTCGACAAACATGTAGCTCAGCTCGAGAGGATGACCGGGATGTTAGTAACATGCAACACATATTACTAGTATTCATTTTTAATTAATAAAATAATGTCAAACGTGATTCACTTTCAGTTTAGTGACTTTTGACCTTAGGCTAAGTAGTTATTTTTGAAAATTTATTGTTATTCCTTCTTATAACTGTTCTTTCTCCAAGTTATCGACGTACTTAATTACTGAAGAATACATTTCTTTATATTACGCTTTTACATGTAGCTATGTTATACTGCAATCGTATTTTTGTACATAATATCTTTTACGAGGGATTATGACATGAACCCGTGTTCACATTAGCTATCACATTTAATTAACGCAAATGTGATGTAATACATTGTACATTAGTTTTACAAAATTACGATTGTATAGATGTGGCCTAAAAGTCAATGTAAATCGAGTTAATGTATGGATATAGCGAACAGCTGAGAACGCATAGGCTTTTGTATCTAAATATACATTTTCTTTCATTGTATAATATTATATATGTACGTGAAATTTTATTGTCATTATGAAATATTTAGAGTACATACTTTTTCAGTTTTAGGTGTATGAATCTGTACGCTAATTTATACGGCGATATATTTCTAAATGTATGATAAATATTAAACAGATCATGGTGTGACAAGCGGCCTATGGCGCCTAGTGTACGTCCAAGAGTCGCTGTACGTGTACACGTTCGTACGTCTAGAACACTACAATAAATAACGCGGGTGCTCAATTTACACTAAAATAAATTGCATTTAAACAGTCGAATCTCTGAAAAACAATAGAAATTGGTGATAAACCCATCCCAGTATTAAACTATACATTCCTAACAATCGAGATTTTCACGTTGCCCAGACAAAGTCGGACGGGTAGATTGTTAAATTACTCATTGGGTGATATTTGTAATGAAATTTGTTTTAAAGTATTAATAAAATGTGGCAAAATATTACTTATACTGTTTGATGATTGCATTTAAAACGCGACTGAGTAACCAAGACTGTTGTTGCGATAATTGACTCCCCCTCCATTATCAATTGTACCGTTTGCTGAGATCTATCAACCACGTTGTGCACGGAGCATGCTCAATTCAAACTGAGCGCAATATGTGTACTTTATAAATTATTTTTTACAGCAACTGTGTCTTGTTTCGCCCAGTTTGCTGAGTGTGCTCGGTTCGCGTCACTTTCATCTATACAATGTAAATATAATCAGTGTAAAGCACTGAGCGCTTAGTTGCCATACAAATTTTAATGATAGTTGATAAGTAAACTTGTGAGCTTTTGATGTGATGGGGTGTGGCGGCGCGCGGCTAACTGTCGGCTCAGTGGCAACAAATACAGTAACTTTCAATCAGTTATTAACGAGTTTTCCTTGCTCAAAATTCTAAGCTGCATCGAGTTGCACATTTTTTATTAAGTTTTATACAAAGAGCGAGGCGCCGTCACATCTTATATTAAGTTTTTAACAATAACGTCCTTACCATCTCCGTAACATCTTGAATGTAAATACACCTGGCGTGGTGTCATGTAAATTGTTTACATTAAATACAAAACGGTATTATTTGTGTCTGCAGGCGAGGGTTTGCGCTAGAACGGCTTGCTCTTTAGACTTAGGTGAGACTCGTAGTAATAAATTGTGGCCTTAAGTTTTCTTTATTATCGACTTAATACGTAAAATGGATTGGAATTAGTCTCTTGTAACAGAGGCCTAACTTGTATCGTGCGAGCATTTTTATTATTATTTACCAGAGTCTTCATGACCACTTTTTTATTCATTATTATAGTTTTCCGAATAATAATATAAAATTTTAATGTAAGTAAACATTGAAGCATAAACTTATTTTACATAAATATTATATTTAATTATTAACAATATTGATAATTGTAAAATTGGCCATAGGTTGTAACAAGTTATCAGTTGGCATGCCAATTAAACAATTTTTCATGATTTTTATATCATTTGTTTTATTTGATATCTACCCAAAAAAACCTATTTTCCCGAATAAAAAAGCTGGAAACGTACACCGAGACGTGACGCGGTGCGCATTTTTAAGATACTGATACAAAATATAACTTCAAAAAGATACACATTTGAGATAATTCCTACCGGCGCAGCGCGCGCGACGCGTCACGACGCAGCGGTGCTTCGCTTGTAGGCGCCCAGCGGCTTCACGAGGCGCAGCCGCTGTCGTAGCGAGTTGGTCTCTTCTATTTTCCGTCCATTCGTGTCGAGTTGATGCAGTTGCTTCGTGTGGTTGAGTGAAAATTAAAGTGATATACTAGGATCTTTGTCGCTGATTTTTTTTTTGATCTTGATCTTTGTCGCTGATTTGATCTTGCAATCGTGTCCGGCCAAATACGTCCGGTCTATATATATAAATTATCTAAAAACATCAATATCTTTTTCTACTAAACTTTATAGCTGCTACATACTACATGCCCGGCCCTACCGCACTAAGCCGCACAAAGGATCGCAAAGGAAATGAAGGCGCAAAAGCCGAGGGTACGTGCCGCGCGGCAAAAGCCGGCGGACATGCCGCCGGCATAGTATGGAGGCGCCATTAAACTATTCCTTGACAATTCAAAAGTGCCTGTAACTGGTTAATTGAAATACAAATGCATTGAGTTTGAGTTTGACTAGTCGATTTTTATGGCAACATTGTTTTTTGTAACATATTGCACAGTTAAAATGGGCTTGGCGACTGAAATATTTGACTTGAAAAGTGTGTCCCACACTTTTTAACCTTTTAAGCAACTTAACCGACTGTGAAAAAAAAGGGGTAAAAAAATATATATACGTGTAACGTTAAATGCGCAAAACCTGAAAATAGTTTGATCAGAATAACGAGCAGAATCAATTGAACCACATTTTAATATAAGTCATATTTTTCAAAAAAAACTTCATTAAAAACGATGCCGTATGTATTAATAGGTCGAGCCATCACATGCGCAAACCCGCTAAGGCTGCCGGTCCATTGAAGCGGAGAGGAGAGGAGCGGAGTAGCGGTGTTTCAATATTAACCAATGGAATTGCATAAAACCTCCGCTCCGCTTCAGTGGACAGGGAGTTGCGAACTAGTTTAAAAATTTATACAAAACCGGGAAGCGGAGCGGGGAAACGGAGCGGGGTAGCGGAGCGGAGAAACGGAGAGAGGATGCAGAAAAAAAACAGCCGCGGAGTATTGCAGCCGCGGGGCCCGGGGGAGGGGGAGTAGTGTGCCACCGGCCAGCGCGTGCGTCGCCGCGTCGGCTGGGCGAGTATATTATGAAGAGAGAAGAATATTCTATTCTATAAACAGCAAATAATGAGATAAATTTAGGTACAAAGTAAAGCATAATCGAGTGGCTATATTCATATTATCAAAAATATGATAATTAACTAGAAACCAGTATCAAAGTACACTTTGGTACCCGGTCTCCCCTAAGTAGAAACAAATGTGGCTTTGTTTCTACAAAGTTGTTGTTGTTTGTTTTTGCAAAGCAAAGATCAAGACAAAAGAGCCTCAACATTTTAGTAGGGGCCTTGGATAGGTTCTGTTTTCTTTTGAGCCCATTAAACAGAAAGAGAACTTACTTTGTTGAGAAGAAAAGCGCTTTACAGCAGTTTAGGTTTTGAAATCTGGCCTTAACGAGAGCGTAGTGCCCAAATTCCCTAATTTGCATAACAGGGGCCGTACTTTGACGTTTTAAAGCCATTATTGTTTCGCTGTGAAAATGCCTGCAGCCAAGTGGGAAAAGCGCTTTAGAGATTGTCATGCCATTTAAAAATTCAGTTACCGAATCTAGTAGTCAACAGTATAATACGAAGTACCGATTCCCTAAAACCCTATTCATAACAGAAATAAAAAAAATCTGCTTGGAACGAAGTTAATTTTATTTTTTGAATAATGTCATTGCCATCAGGGCATTGTCAATGTCAATTAAAATTTAATGACAACCACAGATCTTATTATATGAGGTAGGGATATTTTAACTTCCATCACAAAATTGTTTTTTTTTTTTTGTTTCCCTCCGCACGTTTTCTCCACACATTGACATTGGCAGAATTGTCGACATCGGCACCATTGCCATATGGAAAAATAGAATAGAATGAGGTAGGGATGTGACATTCTACATAAAAATCGATTATTCATTAATCGATTGTTTTTCGAAGCATGATAAATCGATTAATAAATAATCGATGTTTCTTTATAAAATAATCGATTTTTTGTATTAATCGATTTTTTTCTAATTATGTTAAATAATGACATCTATATTGATAACAGCTATATTAAATAAAAAATACACATCAGAAATTTAAGAAATTTAAATAATCAACACAACTTTAAGTTCTAGAATAATCAACATGAATTAATATAATTTTTAATATTTTATATTAAAAAAATAAAAATTATATTACTTAATCACAGTTTTATTAAATAAAAACAACAAAATTACGTAAAATAATCAAAACAAATTAAAGTTTTAGATATAAATAAGATTTTTTTAAATATTCAAATATACAAACTAGAAATTCGTGGGCAATGAGTTCAAGAATCAGAGCTTAGCAATATTTGCACTGAGCTTTGCCAGATTTATGTAAATACTAAAATGTTGACGACAGCTACTCGTCGGCCTTTTGGTTATTGACATTTTTAATTAAAATTAACTAAAAACAAGAGTAAAACACTAAACACTCAGTCACGAAATATTTTAAAAACTTTGTCGTTTGAACAGCGAAGCTCATCAATAACATACCTTATTAAACGAATGCCGCTAAAATAATACAGTTCGTTGACTAACGCCATCTAGTGAAAGATTAATTAGTTAAATTACCTAACTGTTTTCAAAGCACACAAGGACTGCCATGTAGACGCACTGTTAAGTCGTTAATGTAATAGTGATGGGCCTAATAGTAATTCTAGCTCCGCAGTCCGGAGTAATTTCGGGGGTTGCGGTTGAAAAAAAATCGACAGTGCTAAAACCAAAAATCGATTTTTAATCGACTTTTCGTAATATAAAAATCACTTATTAATATCGATTATTTTGGGGAAAAAATCGATTTTAAATCGATTTTTTTATAATCGATTATTTTATCACATCCCTAATATGAGGTGACAACTGACAGTTCGCTGATTTGAGACAGTTTTCTGTGAATTTCATAATAATTAATTCTGCCATCATTATCTACAGAATCGTAAGACGTTTGCCGGTTCATGTTCGCCCTCAACCTCAAGTTAGTAAACGCAAGTTTTCATTCAAAATGGGCGAAATAGACACATACTTTGACGTTGCCTTAACACTCGTTAAATCCGCTGGAAACCTTATAACTGAGCACGTAAATGGCTGCAAAGTCTTCGAGAAGAAGTCCTGTGATATCGACCTTGTTACTGAAATAGATAAAAAAGTAGAAGAGACACTTATTGGGGGTCTATCCAAACACTTCCCAGATCATAAGTTTATTGGTGAAGAATCAGTCGCCGGTGGAGCCAAGTGCGAGCTGACTGATGCCCCGACGTGGATCATTGACCCAGTGGATGGAACACTCAACTTTGTGCACGGATTCCCTCACAGCTGCATATCGCTGGGTCTTGCGATAAACAAGGAGAGTGTCGCCGGTATTATCTACAATCCTATTTTGCAACAACTGTTTACCGCCAAGAAAGGTAAGGGTGCGTTTCTGAATGACAAACAAATACATGTGTCAGATTGTACAGAGCTGCGCAATGCTTTAGTTGCATTTGAAGTTGGTACGTCCAGGGATGAAGAGAGGTGTAAAGTTGTATTTGAGAACTACAAGCGTATTGTGAGCAAAGGGCATGGCCTGCGGGCGTTGGGCTCTGCTGCCTTGAACATGGCTATGGTGGCAATGGGTGGAGCTGATGCCAATTTCGAGTTTGGGATCCATGCTTGGGATATTGCTGCTGGAGATATTTTGGTGAGGGAGGCTGGTGGTGTTTGCATAGACCCCAGTGGCAAGCCACTAGACTTGCTATCTCGCAGAGTGCTTTGTGCCAGCACTCCTCAGCTGGCTCAGGAGTTGGTTGATACCTTAGTACAGATTTACCCAGAAAGGGATTAAATTATTTCATTATCATCATGGATGTTTGTTTATGTCTTGTGTATTGATGTTCCAGTTTAAATGCCAAAATATGTACCTATAATCGCTCCTTATACAAGGATGTGTTCCCAATACCATCTAATGACTTAATGAGAACTACATTTTATAATTATAAGATTCATTAAAGATATTTAGTTTACCTATTGGATAGGTAACCAGTTTTTTACAGGACCTGGCTGTAAATATGGCACACCAAGTTATAGTCAAAGTCCTGCTTTTAAGATTGTTATTTCTGTTTCTATTGCTCATACCAGTCTCTGTCATCTACAGATAATGTACTTATGGTACAAATCAGTAAATAACTGATTTATTTTAGTTTTATAGAAATCTATTATTCATGATCAAACCCTTCTTGTGGTTTGTTTTGATTCTCATAGTAACTTGTATAAGTATAAAATCATTATCACAAATGCTGAAAGTTGTAATATAATCATTAGGCAATCACTCTCTGGGTAATGGTAAACCATTAATATTGTGTATAATAAATACTGCCTTTCATATTGATAAACAAGGATTGTTGTATATCCAGCTTAATGGTTATAGGATAATATTATTATATCAAAGCTATCATTACTGCATAATGAAGCTGATAATGAACTGCAGACAGCTAAATTTAGGAATGAGTAAGATTTATTTAAATTTTTCAATAAGTCCTCTGTACAAAACCATACTGTTCAATAAATTTTTCATTACCCTCCCATTCCTCCACCAATGATGGGTAAAAAGAGGCAAAGACTTCTTTTCATACATGACATGCACATATGGTATAAGTAGAAAGTAAAGAATGTCATCTGCTACGATCCTTACATTACTCCTTTTGCTTTGTTTATGTTTATTCATCTGGTTATATACGCATGCTGCCTGCGAGACAGAATATTAATTTAAGAAAATCTCAAAACAATTATAGTTCAAGAAGTTAATAGAAAAAAAGTAGGCTAAGGTCAGACAAATAATATATAATAATGAATAAAGGGAACATAGTTAATATATTGTTAAAATAATTTATTCACAATGTATAATGTAATTAGGAAAATTAAGATCATTAACAAATTAATACATTTTGTACCTAAATGAATGCTGTGAAATTAAAACAATGTACTTAATTATTAATATTGTTTGTTTCTTAGAGTTTATTTATTTAATTACTTTACTTATTGTTCTTGTACTATATTTATGGTTAAATCAGGATAATGTAGGAAATATTTAATTATACAATTAAAATATCTGAAACAGCTTAAAAACATTATGTAGTTCTTACAAAGAAAATATTTTGTATGTTATTTTAACATTTTGAATTTGGTGAACAATTACATGGTGGGCAACCACTTGTTTTTTATTGTGATATTTTTTTTATATTCACAACTAAAATAAATACACGATAATAGCTATTGATATTTATTTAATAAAAATAATATTTATATTTAAATTCAAACAGTCTTTAGTCATATTATAAATTTGTCAGTCATTATTAATTATTGTCACTATTTAATTATCTTTGTCATGACGAGATCTGGTATAAAAAATTTTATATTATGGTCTTAAGTAAATACGCATGTAAGTCGATGTGACGTAGTAGGTACCTAAATAAAATTATATTTGGTCTAAGTCTGTTGTCGTCATTTCTAGTCCATTTGTCCAAACACTCAGTCAGTTCAGTATTAATCCATTTAATAGTCAGTCCATTACTTTTGTTAGTATCTTGGTTTCATGGGTAGGTGCTAGCTACCAGTGCACTAACCAAAATACTTTACTCACAAAAGTATCATTCTTTGTTATAAGTAGTTTAATGTTCAGTTCAGCAAATAAAACTTTGTCAAAGTGTCACAGTAAGTCTTCTTTCATATTAATATAGCGATAGCGCCGTAAGCACTTCATAATGTGCCATTGTTGTCATATTCCGTCCGTGATTTGTTATTGGAAGTCTACTAATATGATTGGATGTCGAGTCTTCGTTACACTACAATCAATTATTCAAGTCACTGTTACGTCAGATACCTACATCAGATTAGTCGTTAGAAACTAATGTAGATAATTGGCATTAATTTAAATCTATCAGTCAAGTACCTAATCTGCGTTCGCAATTTATTTGCCAAACAAGTAAGCAAACACGAGTTTTCCACTTAGTCAAACATCAACTTTAAGATTATGTAAATAAAGTTGATTTGAGACATACTAGTACTGTTTAAATAGTCATTAAAAATATGAAGTTGTAGCGCAAACTGAACCTTATGTAAATGCGTTACAGTTGTTTTTCCTAAAACTCATGTTTGTTTACATGTTTGGCAAATGAATTACGAACGCAGATTAGGTACCTACATGGACGTATTAATTATAATATCCAAGGTTATGCATCGTCAAGTCTTGTTTTACGATAGATGCCTAAGTCGTACGTCATTTCAGTTAATTTTCCATTTAGTCCTTTATTAGTCAACCTTATATTTAAGTTTTTAGTCGGTTAAATTGTCATTCTGTAGAGTTAGTACATAAAGTGGTCAGTCAGTAGAGTACTTACCTACAGTAAGTGCATTAGGGTCATTTTTGTTTGTCAATAGTAATTGAAGTAATAGTTTTCTTCAGGTCGGTAGTCGGTAGGTAAGTATAGGTCAATGTAAAGTCCGTTTTTTCGAATAGGTAGGTACGTTGAAAAAAAACAAAATCATCAAAATCTTCATTGAGTACTTTTGTGTTAATTTCAGTCATGAGTCAGTCAACACTCTATTGTAGCTAGTAAGTAGGTATGTATTAGAAAGTCATTCAATCAGTCATCATGTCATAGTCATTCAGCTTCTCATTTTCTCATTGTGTAACACATTTTCGTAAACGATTACGACTAATTTTGACAGTTCAACAACATTCATTGCATTATTTACGTTGTAAAGCAGTATTTTTTTCGAAATTATGAAGCAATGGATTAGCAACCTGTTTCAAAATTATTCAGATTGTGATTGATCGTGTATTACGCAACTAAGGTGCTGTTTCGGTTTATAATCTCATCTAGTCATGTCATAGTCATTCACTTATATATATTATAGTCTCTTAGTCATGTCACAAGTAATTCTGCCACTATTCAACAATCGTTTGCTTCTACTCCTATGAGGCTAGAGGCAAATTATACCTCCCAGTTAAGTAGAATCATTTCTATTTTACAATATCAACTAGAAACTGAAACCTTACTTTCAATCAGAATACGATTTTCAACCCAATTTCAAAAACATCAGAGAATCATTATCTCCAAGTGATCGAGTCTACATCCTGTCTACTTATTTAAAAGTAAGGTTCCTATTTACAATTGCCATAAAACCTAACATCACGCAGTTCATTACAGGAAATACTGTGTTTCCAAAAAAACATTTTACTAACTAATGTTCCAAGAATTAATCATCTAAGTATTTAGAGTCAAGGCAAGATTGCCTCTTAGTCTGGGTATACGTCAGTTCCTCCCAAGTCCTGGTCTTCGTCTTCTGAAACTGTTGAAAGCGATGGGCGTGGGTATTTCTTTCAAAGCGTAGGGGTCTGCTTTCATGGCCGGCATCATGTGCTGTTCCGGTATATCCAAGTTCTCCTCGTAGATTGCCCATTGCGATGGACTGCAAAAGAAGATGGTATTAGTAGGTAAAGAAAGAACAATAACACAACAAGAAAATCGTTTTCACCGTTTGATTTAATTAGAAAATTTTGTACTTTTGTTCATTTTGTTATTATATTTAAAGCAGCCTATAAAACTTTATTTCTATATGCACTTGGCTTAGGTATGTAAAAGTAAACACTTGAATGAATATTGTATTCATCATAAGTGATCTTAGTTTCCAAACACTGTTATCAAGATAGGTAATTATAATAAAATACTGTTAACCATATAGTGCACTCTAAATTATAATTTAATTGATATGATAACAAGACACATGTTAAACAGTGCATTTATATCAGCCGCTGTAGTTAATCTCGGTTATCATTGTGACTTTTCCGAAGACTAAAATTCAAAGACAATGTTTTTAGATAGAATAAAAAAGTTAGGTAGGTACCTGTTCTCACTGGGTATAACTTGGAAAGCCACTGATGGAGTCTTAGCAGGGTTTGAAGGCTTCAACTTGTGCCTATGCCGCTGCTCACCCTTTGACTTAACTTCTATGTCATCTAATGACGCCATTTTATCAATGGCGGACCTTTCTTCTATGTTGACCTCTTGATTACCAGGGTAGTTATAGTTGTCTGCAATAACCTCTCTCTTTTCTTCTTTGTTGGTCGGTTTTGGAGTACTTTTGTCAGTATCAGAGTACTTGTGCAAAACATTCCTAATGTAATAGTATTTGTTCGTCTGTATAGGCATTTCGTCGTTACGTCTTGTCGGTCTTTGTAAGTAAGGTTTAGTCGCAGTCTCGTATACGTAGAATGTCGATAGTTTCATGTTTTTGTTTTCATTATCATTTGCGTCAAAAGTAGAAAAGTCTTTGCTTACAGTCTCGGCTTTATGTCTTTCACTCACTTCTTTGTCAGTCATGTCTTTTACAGTCTCGTTTTTGTCAGTTACGTCTTTTACAGTCTTTATTTTGTCAGTCGTGTCAGTAATTTTCTTTCCAGTGGTACTAGCTTCACCTTTGTAAGTCCCTACGTATCCAAAAGTTACTAGCTTGTACAAGTCAGTCGTGCTTTCAGTTTTAGTCTCAGTTTTGTCAGTCACTTTGTTTTTTTGTGTTACAGTCTCGTCATTGGACCTAGCTGATGATGGGTAGCTGTATTTAGTCGTATGAGTAGGTCGGTTGTATCTGTAATTAGTCGGTTGGTCGTCTTGTCTGTTGTAGTAGTAGGGTTTGTTGGGTCGTCTGTAAGTGTCATCGTAGGTCTGATAGGTCACTTTGACCACGTCTCTGTCTGACATAGGTCGTCCAGTAGTGTGTCGTCTAGTCGTTTGTCGCCAAGACTCAGTTGGTCTCGGCACGTAGTTTATCAAGTAAGTATATTTGTCAATGTTCTCAGTCACTGTAATTACTGGTCTGTTATTAGGTCTGTTATATTGAGGTCTTTTATGTGCAACGTTGTTTATGACAACGGATTGCACTTGATGAGTGTCTTCGTCATCTTCATAGTCATATTCGTCATACTTATTCGATGGTCTGCGTCTAGAGTCAACTTTAAAGTCGTCAAATCGTCGGCTTTTGTTTTTGAAGTCAAGTTTGTCATCAATCTGTACGTCACGTCTAGTCACGGTGGGTTTAGTCGTCATGTTAGGTTTAGCAGTCGTGCTAGTCATGTCATTTGTCAAATTCAGGTTAAGTTCGTCACTGTCATTGTCTTTTTTTAGTTCTGTCGCGTTAAGTTTGTCAGTCAGGTTTTCTTTTGTCAAACTTTCAATAGTCATGTTTTTAATAGCAGTAGGATTATTGTCAGGTTTCTTTTTGTTAGGTTTTAACGCACCTTTGGATGCAGTCTTTTTAGTCGTTGCAGGTTTGGATGTAGTTGTTGGTCTTTTAATTGGTTTCGGAGAAGTCTCCTCAGATTTTCGTATATCATTGTCAGATTCTGAGTCTATTTCAATCCAGGGTGATAGGTCAAAGTTGTTTAGTAGTCCGTTCTGGCAGGATATCCTGTCGTTGTCAGGGTTATAAGTGGAGAGGAAGACGAAGGGCTGAACTGTTTCGATGCTATCTAAAGTACGACAGAGGATCTGGGCGAAGGAGATCCGACGAATTTGTTGGATTTGTGCTGGCGTGAATGACGAGTCAAAGCCTCCGTTTTCGTACCTAAAAATATAAATTGTTGTAAATACAATATAATATAATTGTTGTATATAGTTTCTGATTTTAGTGTGCAAGTGGCAACTTTGTGTGTGTTTAGATTGATTAATAATATTACTAAGAGCTAAGAATGTTGGTGATGAAAATTATAGAATTACATACGACGTACCAGAATCGGTCTCCTTTCCTGAGGTTGGTGAACTGTTGTGCTATGATGCAGGCGAAGGTTGGTCCCACCAGTCCACCCACTACCGGCCGCTCTGCCATACCCGCCGTGAATAGATCTATGTCATCCACGTTTCTGGTAACATAACAAGACAGTATTCTTTCTTAAGATGTTTGGAATTTGTTTCATCTCATGTAGGTATTATTATTGGTCTTGACTACGAAAGTTGATAAGTAGTTGCTCCCACTATACCTGCTGGGTATTAGGAATCTAACAAAAAACGGTATGCCTACTCTTTGACGTCATTAAATGATCAGGAAGTTGCTGCTAGATTGAAAAGACTTAAATTGCACTGTTATTATGCTACGTATATGCAAAAATTACCAACCTGTACAACGCCTTCATCTTCCTCGCAGCTCTAGCCGGCATCACCCTCAGCAGATCTTCAAAGTCCACAATAGCTGTTAACCCGCACGGTTCCCTCCAAGACGTATACGGAGGAACTCCATGGTCCCTCCCTCTCTGAATATTGATAGCTGCTAGGTCCATCCCGAAGTCAAACTGAGGAGTTTGGAAGAGGTGGTTGGTGAGTTCTCCCGAGATGAACTCGTCTCGTTTCTGGATGGGCTGGTTCAGCATGCCGAGGAGCAGACGGTCTACTGCGCCGACAGACCAGATGTTGGAGGGGTTGGTCAGCTCGTTGTGGAGAGATACGTCTGGAAGAGGTTTGAGTGTTAATATAATTATGTTCTGTATTATCATTCCGCGATTTTCGACAGAGGTGAGACCTGTTTATAAAAGCATGGCTTATGGGAAAAAATCATTTGATTTCTTGAACCTGTCAGTATTTGAAGCAACTTACAGGTGTTGTATGCACTTATGATGAAAATGGTTACTAGGCAAACTGTCTGGCCTCTAAATGTCCATGGTTCGTTCATGACCCAAAATAAACACGTACGTGAGTCCTCTAGAACTGTTCTCGATTTAGCTTCTTTTTCTGATTGACATTATATTTAGTTATTGTAAAGTACTTACTGTTACTCATAGGTCGATGGAACCTATCGAAGCGCACCATGGAAGACTGCACGAGGCTGTGGCCAAACCTAAAGGCAGCGGAGCCGAAGGAGCTGGCTGGACTAGGGTTGATCTTAACGTTGTAACCCTTGTAGAAGCCCTTCTTTTGCAGCTCCAGCTCGAAGCGGTGGATTACTTCAGAACCTGGTCATGAAAAGGTTTATTGAGTAGATATTTGGTAGGAGTTAAGAAAGATATGTATTGGCTGCGCCATGTATTGTTGTAAATGTGCATGTATAAGTGAGTTGAGCAAAAAGGGCTACAACATTTGTCTGGGGAACTATGGTTCAAAGAACAGCCTACGCAATGACACATCCACTGCTCCTGAAGGTTAAATGAGGTCTTCGTCATTTCTTCTATGACTAGATGATTATCTTGGCTAATAACTCACCCAGCACAATAGGCAAGAACTCCCTGTAAGTGATATGCTGTATCATGGCTCCCACAATCTTGCGCGTTTCCTGGTAAATCTTCTCATCGCTCCAGTGCGGGTTCAGATGTGTTAGCTCTTGTGCCATCCTGAAAATATTCATAGTCAGTATAATGGTATGCCGTTGTCGCTGAAGGAGGCCTAGGAATCGCCGGCCTGATAACTTGTGGCAAAAGTGGAAAGCTATGGTGAAGACCTTTGCCAAGCAGTTAGACGATATTTTTTTTTTTTGGGTGGGAAATCATCAAATGACTCCTCCCGAGCGGAGCGAGAGGGAGTGTCAGACTTTTACTGACTAAAACCCACCCGTGTTCCTTCCGTTGCCTGTGTGCCGGGGCCGCGATATCCCTTTCGGACAAACTCGCAACCCTGGCAGGGGTTAGACGACAAAGGTTGAATAAAAAAAAAAAAAAAAAAAATACTATGTCTTCTAGGAGTTTCCCTACGTGATCGAATCAGGAATGAAGAGATCCGTAGGAGAACCAAGGTAACCGATATAGCCCGAAGAATTGCCAAACTTAAGCGGCAGTGGGCAGGGCATATTGCTCGCAGAACAGATGGGCGATGAGACCGAAAGGTTCTGGAGTGGCGACCGTGTAGCGAAAGACGTAGCGTTGGAAGGCCTCCCACAAGATGGACCGATGACCTGGTGAAGGCCTCAGGAATCCGCTGCATGCGAGAAGTTAAGAACCGGTTGAAGTGGCGGTGCTTGGGAGAGGCCTATGCCAGCAGTGGACGTCTTTCAGTTGAAATGATGATGATGATGAATGTCTCCTGTTGCAGACCGAATGAAAGTAAGTAACGAAACTTGATATTTATCTGTTAATCTATTATGAAATAGTCCCAGATTCGATGGTCCAGTAGTGTAAATGCTTCCTCACCTGTTATGCTGCCTCAGCCACACGATATGCGCGGCCACGAGTCCCGGATGCTCGTTGACGCGCGCGTCGCCCGACTTGAAGCAGTCGGTGGACACGGCGCCGCGGCGGCACAGCTCGTCCGTGCGCTGCGGGGGCAGCAGCGGGCGGCGCTGGTGCACCCGGCCGTACTGGAGCATGCCTGGCGGAATTGCAACATTTTGAATTTTAGGTGAAAAATACACAGGTATACAATATTATAAGCGTTTTGAAACTTGATTTCTCCACGGATGGACTTTTGTAAATTGATGGCAGTGCCCTTAAAACCTGTTGATTCTTTATGTTTAGAAAATTTATGCGTGTTTTTTTCAATTCACGACTTGGACTTGCTCTTGACCGGTCGGAAAAGGCAACAGATAAATATGAGTGGAAAAATATGGGGTAGAGAAGCCCAGCAGTAGGGCAGTTATAGGTTAAAAAACGAATAACATCGGTACACTCACCATTCCTAAACAGCCTCAATTTATCCGACTTGGTAGCCGAACTCCCGTACAACGGTGACCCATCAATGTACGCCGACACTTGGTTCAGCTGCTCCCGCCAGCCGAGCGCGCAGTCATCTCGAGGAGCCGGCGATGATCGTACGAAGTCCAGGCACCGCACGCCGCGGGGGCCGTAGAACGGGTCTGATTCTGGCACCGGGATGGGGAAGCATTCGGGATGCTGTAGAAGGAAACGTTTGATTTCAATTGATGTCCAAGAAAAGCAGTCGAAAATCCAGCACAGCATTTTGTTTTTTTAAATTTTGAACTCTGTTGAATGTTTCTTGTATGGAGAATAACCAATATCTAAAGCAACTGGTCGAATGGTCGCGAGCATGATCAGTTCAATAATGTTCTCCATCCATTTAGAAGTTATTCGTTTGACTTTGAGTGGTTATTTCACCACTGAAATACAGACATATAGAACATGGTCTAATAAAACAAGGTCTGGCATTCCGGAACTAACACATGCTTACGTCACTATCCAGTTGCCACTTTATTGCAACAAAACGATGAAGGAAAGATTTTCAGGAACCATTCTGTTAAAAAATATGTACAAAGCTTTTAAATTGTCGTTCCGTGTGTCTAATCAAACGAAACAATTCAATTTAAACATAAGCCAACGTAATTGTTAATTAAAACCTCATTGTTTTATAGGATTCGCACAGGTAATAAAGGTGGTTGGGGAGTTAATATTACAAACTTCTGGTGACACAGATGTGATGACGTAGACTTGTGTTGCCCACGTGACCACTGTGTTTTGGAATGCCATACCTGGCGAAGTATATTATTATACCATGACATAGAATATCCTCACCATAAACTCCTTAGGAACGAAGTCTTTCCCACCATCCTTGCAGCACCTCGGCACTGATCCATTAAAACCCCTCGACTGCGAAGAAGACGTCACATCATGGTCCAAGAACTGCCCCCACTGCATCAACAAATGCGTCACTCCTATGGTCTCAGCATTCCTGTCTTCATGTATGGTGGAACTGATCTCTCTGGCGGATGGGAGCTTAGAGCCGAAGATGGACATCCTGGCAGCTTGGATTCCGTCGGAGTAGGAAGGTGAGAGGAAACGCTGGACGGGGGTCATGGTAGCACCCCAGCGGGGACGGTTGAAGTTGTTGCAGGTGCCATCGTGGGTGCGGTATCTGGAGATGGATAGTAATTAAGTACTTTAAATCAGCTAATAACGACTTCTCTTGTCTCTTAATTTATTTATCTCGTACAAAACTTGTGTAAAGAGAGATGACTTGTAAAACTTGGAGGTACATTGAGCACTGAAAATATTAGGTATGCCCTCTGGTATAGAGGGCATACCTGATATTTTCAGTTGCTGTGCTGGCAAAAGCTCTTAATTCCTTTGTTTACGCTAGTTGAAATGTTTGTATTATAAAGACTTCTCTAGTTCAACGGTACATTTAGATCTATTAGAAGTTTTCATCATCAAGTAATTGAAAGGAGACAACATACCTCTTAGAAGCGGGAGGACACTTCGGCGCTCCCCTCAGAGGACAGTTCTTCATAAGAGGCGACTGCCTCATCATGTTTGCCGTCGGGAACTGCGTCTCCTCCGTGCGACCTTCCAGACCCCCGCCATTGCCACCGCTGTAACAAATGAAAAATAATGGTAAAGAAGATGGATCGTGGATGGTATGGCGTTATCATGATGGAATTGCCTAAAGTAAAGTCAGCAGTTCGTAGTTTGTAGTTGAGTAGAATATACCTATACTCTTTAATATGTAGGGATGATGACAATTTTTTTTGTCATTCAGATAGATTATTAAAAAATAATGCACATGTATTTTTTCTTTTTTTACTTATTCAAAAGATTACGGCAATACATTGAGTTGAAATGTGGCAAAACGTCATTGTCCGGTAGATTATTTATTGACTTGTGACGTAGCGAGCCCCCGATCCCAAATATTTTTTATTAATACGATAAAGCAAAAAATACGTATCTATTATATTTTTTATTATCTGACTGACGGACTATTTTAACCCAGTCAGACATATTGAGCAAGGTCTAACAAATAAACTGTAAAGTTTTGATAACAGACGCAGTTTCTTAAAACTCTCAGGAGGTTCTTCGGCCCTATTGTTGTATATTTGCAGAGAATGTGCAAATAGTCATTTAAATATGGAATGACTTCCACGTCAAAATCAGCAGGATCCATTAACCGCTGCAACAAATGGTCAAAGGAGATATTGTTATCTTCCCGAAATACAGATTAATTATCACAATTTGTCGTTATTAGCAGACAGGAGGAAGCTGCATCCTAATGATAAATTTAATCCCTGAATTGTGACAAATGAAGTACCTATGATACAAAACACAATCAGCCTATAACGTACCCACTGCAGTGGTGCTGAAAATTCACAAAGTAAAGTGCAGAACTGCGTCTGAAATCTCGCCCTAAAAGTCGGGGGTGTCTAAGCCACCACGACTCTAATAATAATTGATTGATGTATTTATGTGATAACTACTCTACTATGTAATACATTATGTTAATGGTAATCGCGTGCTGCGGTGAGATCGCAAACCAATTAATTATCTAGCTCGGTGAACCACAGGCATTATCGCGTTGTATCAATAACCAATGAAACCGCAATTGATTAATTACTATGCTATAGGTAATCCTAGTTCAGAATAATTATACTTATTAGAGAAACGGTAGGTGTATAAAGTGGTATGATATCTATGTTACATTATTTCTGTAGGTACTGAAGTATGTCAAAGCTTTCTACGGGCCTATTATGAAATCACAAATTACAATGTTTAAAAATATATTGAGAAATATCTTGCAGGAGAATGACATGTTTTTGATAATGGTCTTTTAGGCTTTCAGAAAACTAAAGCCTGACAGTATCGAGACAGATTTGCGAAGAAGAATATAAAATTAATACGTTTCATGTGATAAGGCAACAAATTCGCGCCTGTGTGTGTGTGTGTGTTTAAAATCTTAAATTAATACGTAGTTCTATTCTAGCGCTTCTAAATTTAAACTTCGGTATTCATTAAAAATATAGGTAGGTAAGGGCAGCCTAGATTAGACTATAAGCTGCCTAGAATTAAAATAATCACAAATTAATTAATGACGCAGTCAACAATAATCATCTCGAAATAAAATGCAAATTGCAAATTAATAAAAACATTGCAAAACCCAGCCGGATCCAAAAACGGATTCAAAACGAATCGTGATGAGCAGTAGTTCAACTATCGCTTACAAAATGTACTTATTTTGCAATAAAACTCCGTTACAAAAGGTCAGAATTATCGTTCACAAATAAATAATCTTTACACCAAGAAATAAGGTCTATAATCGCTTAAAATATATTCCTTATTTATATAAAAATATGCTGCTATTATATTTATGAGTCCCAAGGCTCAATATTAACATAATTGTAAATGTAAAATTTCAAGGGAAAGTGTAAATGTAGGTAAGTATTATGTAAATGTTGTTTCGAAAATCAATGGAAACTTCTCTCGGGAGAAAGTGATTCAAAAAAGTTTCACGTTATTTTGGGCATTATCGGTTTTAAATTGTCTTTTTCTTGGTTTATTGACTCTGAAGTCATCCTACGCAAGTAAGGTTGTTGTTTGTTGGTTGCATATGAATTTATAAAAAACTTTGATGTTGCAAGTTGATCCAATCCTCGCTTTTGAATTTCGAAATCAACAAAATGTTGGGTTCACAAGTTTACATTCCTTTGATAACGAAAGGTATAGAAAAAAGGAAAGTGATATAATAAAGCGTTAAAAGAAGAAACACTTCCATGTTGAGAATTTCCGTTAAGCGTAGGGACATATACGTAAATCCAAGATACTCAGGATAGCATGCAATAGCCTACAATGCAATAGCCCACATACATAGCACGTAATTTTTTTTTATCTTGAACATCAGGAAACTTGACCAAGCATTGTAAATCACTTTTACAAATTGCACATAATCATTCATCAGCACGCACAGGGCCCGTGTGGTGGATCACGTCTCACAGAGAGGAGGGCCCATAGATATAAGAAAATTTATATTTCTATGGGAGGGCCAGTGTCCCAGCATTACGAACGTTATAATTATGTTGATTATGCAATAATTACCTACCCATGTTCAAGGAAATATACCTGCTTAAGAAGATACAATGTTAAGGACATGAACCGAAGAAGCAACATGCAACATTACGTGAGGGAAACGCATAGTAATTTTACTGTAATGAAGAGCGTCCAAGTGAATCAGGAAACGATTTTCTGCGTTTAATAATGGGCCGGCATTAAAACTTATTGGATGCACATGAAAAAACAGCACGTGTATCATGCTCATTTAACTACAGGCTTTAGTAATTTACCAAATAAAAAACCAAGACATCCTAGCGCTGCGAACAATACAGTGAAGTATCAAGCATGCCAAAACTACACCTCCACTCTGTGCATCATACAAGCTCACGTTTAGAAACATTTTTAATCAAAGTACACCTCACTAAGTGCACACATGTTTCCGAAACCAGCCTCGCGTAACTGTTAACAGCGCTTGTCTTGGTTGTTTATTTGGTCTGAGGCGCAGCTATTATACTTTTTATATAATATTTATTACGTCATTGTGTTCCATTCCCTACGCTTTTTTTTTAACCAAACACCAGATATCGTCATCCTCATCATCACCTGTACTGCTCTTAATCTAATTTAATTTAAGTCAGCGCAGTATGTTTTCGTTTCCCAAAAATTCCATAATCTCTTATCTAAGTTGTTTACATTGAACCTGCTTCAGAATCTTGTAACCTTTTCTACAAATACCTGGAGCATAGTATACTGGCTTCGAACATCAGAGTGTATATCTCTTTCAAATCAAATGTCTCCATTGCTAAATCAAATGCAAATATTAAAATTAACATCTTCACCGTAACAGGTGTAGTGCCGCAGTAAAAGTGTGGTCTACGCAATTTAGTACCGGTTTTCTTTCAACAGCAATCACTGTCGAATAAATAACACTTAAACGATGTTCAATATTTAACATTAGCATTGTAGAAATCTGGTAGCTTGTCCACTTGTCTTCGCGAGGCGTTTACAAGTTATGTAGTAGTTTCAAGTTTCGCTAAAGTCAAGAACGTTTATTTAGTATGGACTTGTTAATTTGCCATAAGACTTAAGTCTAGCCGGTAGTCTGTCATCACTTATGAAGAGTTTTGTTAAGAAAGAAAAATCACCAGTCCACGTGACCATCGGTAGAATCTGGAGTGAGCGCAGTCGCAGCGGAAAAAATTCGAATTTCGTCATTTCAGTTTAGCAGATATTTAGTGTATGCCGTCATGTAATTGTGTATGGTAAGTACAAATTTGTGCATCCAACCATTGGGGATCTATTCAACAAAAACTGTTTCCGCTGGAACTACGTCATCCCAGCGGAACTTTTTTTTTCCTTTAGACGTACAAGAAAAAATATACATTCAACAATTAGTGCGTAACGAGAGGTAAATGTGTATGTTTAAATGAAATTAGTGTGTCATAAAACAACGAAGTTCTTTAAGTTTCCGCTGCGCTGAAGTTTGTGATGAAAATCATATAAAACGGTTTAGTGCAGAGTTGTAATTTTTTTACGCACGTTGTTTTGAATGTGTGTGTAATGTTTGTGAAAACAGAATTTGAAAAAATCACACCGTTCAGAAGATATACACGTAAAAGTAAAATAAAAATATTAGGTCCAAGTACCTAAAATAGGAATTCTAGAGCCTAAATTATAAGGTTTATTTGTACAATTATACAATTATAAGGTTTATTTATCTTTTAAGGGTCAATGTCGTTTATATAATTATGTGAATGACAATGTCCTGCCAAGTTTCATTTATGTGCTCTTAGTAATTAATGAGCAATGGCATAATTTACTACGACTGGACCACTATATTGTATGACATCCGATTGTAGGATTTTTTAATGGAAAAGCAAAATAAAAAATATTCCCACACGAATCTGTATGAGCCTGGCAGAGTATCGTGGAGTTTGGCAAAACAACGAGAGTCAGATAGGCCTTCGTTCAGCAGTGTCTGTCATTGGCAGTGCATGATGATAATGCTACAAAAAACTCATGGCATTTCCTGGACTCTTGTATTTTTGGCAAGTTATTTTAGATTAACCAATTGTATGAAATCATCATTTTCCTAACTATCAAAGCCAACCCGTTTTTTTATGTGAATTAGTTTATTATTGTGATAGGGAAACCCTCTGTTAAAAGCTGGAAGCGGGAGAAAGCAAAGGACTCCCTTATATCACTATGTCTGGTAATACACTGTGAGCTCTGAGTTTTTTTCGGTCTTTCTTCTTAAGTAGTCGGTTAGGCAACACCGGACTAATCTAGTATTTTTTTTTTTTTTTTTTTTGTAAATGTTTTTGTGAACCAATATACAGAAATATAATATCATTTATGTTAGAGTTTTGAAAATCCATAATTTCCCACAATGTCTCTTGACATAAAAGTAAAGAAAAGTTGTGATATAAAATACCACTGGCTCGTTTCTCAATATGTGATAATGTACCTTGATGTGTGACCTCGGGTGAAAGCGAACTCGCTTTCGCTCGCTCACATAATAATTATAGATTTGCGTAGGTATGTAGGTATACGAGTATCGCTTGTTATGAAAGCGAAACGGGCGATTGTTTACGTGTTTAATTGATTTATAGGGTTATTTAGTTTATATTTTAATTTGTGAGATTTTTCTTGTAGAAAGTTCGGAATTATAAATGTTTTCTTTTCGTTATACTTATTAGTATGTTTTGCGTACTTCTAAAATCAACTTAGAGATATAAGAAAACAAAAAAAATTGTTGAAGTAAACTGACTTTTGTTTAAGTTTCTAATTTCCTGAATTTGTTATTGATATTTAAAATAAGAATAATAAATTATGGAAAAATAAAATAGATTCTTAATAATTATTCGACACACTAGTTTTCAGTATTTCATGTAATAGCAAAAAGTTTGTATTAACTGAATTTACAATAATTTTGTTTCCAAAAGTTCACAGTATTCATATAATTAGATTTTCAAAAATTGGATGTTCGTTTCCGTTTGTGCAAGGTGTACCATAAGTTGAAAATATATTACCTTTAAAGTCTTAACTAAAGCATCTTTGGACCAATTTCCCCCCTAAAGTTAGGGTGGAAATTACTATTTAATATTTTGTTCATAATTGCTGGATGCTTTCACCCCCTGAATTGAAAAGAATTTGTTTTGCGTCGCATTTGGAAGTTTCAGGCCCAAAAGTGTTATGATTAATATTATGACGTTTTGTTACACCTTGTGCGTAGGTTTTGATTTTTTAATGATGGCAGTGACATACTTAAGTTCGTTTTCGTAATCATTATTTATGATTTAAATGTCTACAATATAGGGTCAAGGTTATGAAAATATTAACTTTTTCTGATAAAAAATTTACCGTTAATTCAGGAAAATTTGAGTACTTCTAACTATACAGGGTGGCAGGGACATCGACGCGAAAACTGTTACCATGGATTCAGTAAATGATTCTGAAACACCCTGCGTTGAAATTTTTCGTCGGTTATGAAAAAAATAATCAGCTGTTCCATACATTTTGCACTTTTCTATGAAACAGCAGATTAAAAAAAAATAACCGACGTTAAATTTCAACGCAGGCGGGTTTAGAATCATGTACTGAATCCTTGGTATCAGTTTTCTCGTCGATGTCACTGCCACCCTATAGATTATAAAATTTAACTTATTAGTGAGTGACAATTTTTTTTTTGCAGCAGTACGTAACCCCCAAAGGAAAGTAGTGGGAAATCATTAAATCATTCAGGAGGCATTTCTTCCTTAGTAGTTTTCAATACAGATTTAAAAAGTTCCTCCAAATAAAAAGTGCATTACCAACCTGCATTTCCCGCTCCGTAGTCAAGTCCAGTCAGTCAATCCAAGTCAATAAGTCACGTCATTTTGTCACACTAGTCACTGTCACCGTCACGTCACTTGTCAGTCAATACCATCGTCTTCAGTCATAATAAAAAAAACACCGTCAAAACATTTATCTCGTAAATGCTTAAATTCGAAAAAAAAAGAATGACTAGAATTTGAATTTGGCGCGCGAGAATGTCAGTGCGCGTGGGGCCGCCATGGCGTCCGCGCGTAACTGTTGAGGGGGGAGGAACGCGCGCGCTCAAATACTACCACTACTACTCGCAAAATGTCGTAATTGTAATTTTAAAAGGTGCATGTTGACATTAGCGGGTGCTACGGTACGATAAACAGTATTAAACAATTTGATTTGGAACTGATCAATTCGTTTATGGGTTCGATGTTCTTCGGATATCGACTTTTTGCAGCAGATACAGAAAAATTACAATGCAATATTGAGTTATGAAATAGGTAGCCGAGATTTCCCGCGTGAATGGTCAGTTGATCTTATTGTTTTTATTTGGTAACAACGTTTTCCTGATAGTAGGGCTCTACATTTTCTTTCACCATAAAATTTAGCCGATGCTGGTAACAAATTTCTTCAATTTAATGTCTTGTAACCGTACTTTCAAACAACTAGAAAGCGATCATTTTAATTTACCAGACAGACCGATAGTAAAACAATATTATATAGGTGCACATACTTACACTATTATTTGCATTTTGGTCAGTGTGGAGGAGGAACGAGAGGTAACGGCTGGTTCTTGTGAAAGCCGACATGGAAGCCAATAACCTGACCGTTTGAGGATGCTCAAGGCTGAGTGAAGTGGTTAAGACTCGACAGGAAAATAGAGCCTCGCAAGAAGAGGCGATAAAGCCAAAAATAAACAAACTTGAAGCCTTCCACTTTAATCACATAGTCATTAAATGCTAGGAGTTTTTGTGTCTTCAAGGGATAGACTGGGCAATGGATGGAGATAGGATTGACAACCAATATTCAATTTTTTTAAACCTGAGTAGTTACTGATATTTTATAAGTAAACTGTCAAGCTGATGAAACAATTACAAGTTTTACGACCATGCTTAATAAGACTGCAAACAATATTGCATCTGCCGTTAATCTCGCTAAGTGAATGGTCGTGTGCTGACTTTACTCAGCGCCGGTAGATCCGCGTGACATGACCTTTAACTCTGACGGGGCAAGTGCCAAGTATAAGCGGATGTTTTATTTCACCTTTTGAATTGGCTACAAATAATGAATGGATGTTTGAAGAGATGTATTGGATTCTCTCTTAGACCTTGGGGTTTTTACTAGGGTTCTTTTAAATCTTGAGACTTTAAGTTTGCCAAGCTTTGGTGTTTCGTTTGTACAATTGTACACCCTAACATTTGTCACAAATAGGGAATGCAATCTCGTCTCGCCGAGATCCCGGCCATATTTTACGAGATTGTATCTCGTCAAATTTCGTACGAGATCTCGCGAGATAACGAGATCGACAAATGCAGCGTGACAACGTGTATTTCATAGCGCGGCTGCGCGCGAACTGAATCCTGGCCGGCCTTGCGGCCGCGCCTGGCGCGGGCACAGGACAAGAGAGGTAGGCGGGCTTGCGGGGGACGAGGTCCAGCTCATTTTGCAAGGCGGCGCGCGTGCGTTTGTTTACAATTGCAACGAAATAATTTGTTTTGGAGACAGTTTTGTGTTTTAATTAGTTTCGCAGAAATATTACACTACAATTACAATACAACTAACTACCAACCATGTCAAAAGTGTACAGTGAATATAAAAAAAAAAATTATAGACATACACAAGTGTTATTAGAGTTAGAGACAAAATAATAAGTACTCTGTTGATTTTTAAAATAAAACTTACATTATTTTTATAACTAAGCAACGCAGTTTCTATTTAATTACATATAATGTCAATTACTAGTTCTTAAAACAAGCATTTGCATATGTTTTAATTGCGATTCTCCCAATCTCGCGAGATCCCGTAATTGCGAGATCCTCGCGAGACTGGGTTTTGAGTCTCGTGAGATCTCGCTAGGCGGAAATCTCGTACGAGATTGCATTCCCTAGTCACAAATATAATCGTTTTAGGACTTTATTTGTAGGTACCGAGTATGAGATCGTTAAAAGAGGAGAAAGAAGAAGGAACTGTAGCAGCTTTGCCATAATTACTATGTTTTTAATTGGTAGTGTAGCAACATCATCATTACACTCGAAAAACAAAATAGACGATCTCACCGCACCATACTTAGCCAGAGTCAATACGACCATTGATTTTAGACATAATAGTCACATTACATTGTTATTCTTCCTACTGAGATGTAATAAAAACTGCTCTAAATGACCTGGATTGAAACATCACGTCGGGTCTGCGTAACCACAGTCAATGTTTTTTTTTTTGCTGACGTAAATCAATGGATGTCAGTGGCCTGTGACTGCAATGTTACTACACTGTGTTTAATAGGGGTTAATGTCAATTATTTGATAGATCAACGACGATAACGATTGATCTACGAGGTAAAGCTGCGCTTGCCACTTTCAGCTCGTGGATAGCTAGGCGGTTTTCCATATCGAGACTTCGAGAGGTACGACACAAAGCCGTTTCGGGCTTAGTTCTAATCATAGATATAAGAAAGAAGGAGATATGCCCGGTAGTTGAAAATGTATCGAAACCCAATGTCTTCTATCTATCCCTACTCTCTAGCCTGCGATCACACATGCGATCAGTAAACCCAATAAATACGAGGCCCCGCTCACACTTGCAATTTACAAATCAGAACGTACTACATAATCAATTATAAACCTTATCCCATCAAACACAGCGTGCATTTACCATGCACCGTACAACTCACCCACACGAAAACAACGTTCGCTATCGTTGTGCTGTGCAAAAGCCATTTATTTTACATATACGCTAGTGATTGACTAAATCGGAAACTTATCGATTCTCCCATTTATATTTGTATTAAAATTTTTGGAAGTTGCTGAAAAAATTATAAATAAAAAACGATATACATATAATAAGATGATATAAATAAACAATAAGTAAGTAAAAAAAAGAAATATTAAGTAAACCAAAAAAATAACAACATTATGAGAAAATCTAAATGAGTATAAAACAAGATTTCACATCGGTCTTCCAATCAGGCTATAACTGTTGACAAATTGAAGAATAAACTTTAATAGTAATATAAATTCATACGACAATCGACATTATTGTCGATAGCCTACGTTAGTGGATCTGCACAACCACATCACTAATCCGTCACAAGACGCTGCGGCCGTACTAACGATGCAACCGCTTAAAGTAAATATCGTTTTGTAATTTTTACATTGCTTGTCCAGTTACTTAGCGACATACTTTGGTAGTGGTAAAGAAGCAATGTATTTACTACAATAAAAGTACAGTCGCTGTGATATATGAAAACAAAAATAACGTAGTAAAGGCAAGAAATATTTTACGATTTGTTGTTTTTCATGATTTTCAACACAAATATAGCAAAATACTTGTGCTGATTTATGAAAAGTGGTTCTACGATTTATAAAGTTTATAGTTTAGCTTCGATTTTTACAAGAAACCACTGAACAACACGGTATTCTTAAATGTTATCACGATCGCGCTCGAAAGCGCACTAGTTAGCGGAGACGGCCATTTGCCTGAGGCATGAGCATTGTGATCAAGACGCGCGGACACAGACACGCCCCCATACCACTTCTCCTGTTATTTATATTTCTATGGTTCTAATCATATACAGGTTGTCCAGTAAATAGCATGACATACTGCAGGGGGTGATAGCTTGGGTCACTACCTATCAATACAACACAATATATGTTCAGCAAAATCTTACGGATTTACAGTTTTACAAAATTTATCCGAAATATCGAAAAGAAAATAGTTCTGTGCAAATTTAAACAAAAAATAGTATTTCTTGAAAACATTCTTGTCTTTGATAGAAAAAAGACTTATCAATGAGTAAAGTATTATTCACGAATAATTTGATGTAAAAAAAAGTACTAGAAAAGGATTTTTTCATTACGAGATGCTTAAAAATCTGTTTCAAGGTAGAGATTTTTCGGTATTTGGTATATTTCGGAAAATTTTGTAAAACTGTAAATCCGTAAGATTTTGCTGAACATATATTGTGTTGTATTGATAGGTAGTGACCCTAGCTATGACCCCCTGCAGTATGTCGTGCTATTAACTGGACACCCTGTATAGTGCGATGCTTTTCTTCTTTATAATAGTAAATGTTCTTCTTCTTTTTGAGTCGATGGCAAAGGTAAAAATATCAAATTATGATAGATGAGTTGTGCCCAGTAGGTGGCCACGCCAATCGCGGCATCAGTGGTGTTTTTAGGTCCTCCTAAATACAGGTTATGGACACTTTGGACACTCCAACATATGGGATATGGTTTTGATATTTTATGAGTTCTTACCTAACCTTCATAAACTATTCAATCTGCCTAGCCTTTTCCAAACTATATTGGGGTCGACTTCCAGTCTAACCGGATGCAGCTGGATACCAGTATTTTACATGGAGCGGCTGCCTATCTGACCTCCACAACCCAGTTACTGGGTAATACGATACCCCTTGGTAAGACTGGTTGTAAGACTTTCGGGCTTCTGACGACCCGTAACGACTGTCAAAGACCGTGCGACAGTTAATACTTAGCCACGAGCTCCTCCTCACCTTCATAAACTATTAAATAATATAATCTTGTGATTTATGGAAAACTAGAATTTTCTAAACGAAAAAGATCTCTTCAATCCGCTCTAATAAGATACTGAAAAGTTACAAAAACAATACCTTTCTGCATTTATTTAGACGTAGTGTGAAAGCAGAATGGGTCAATAATGCCATATAAATATGATACAAAATACTAGATCCGTATTGCATTTTATCGATTTCTCACAGAATCTTTGAAGGCTATGAACTTTTGGATTTCGATTAAAAACAATATTTTATTTTATTAGCAATATAATTTTATGGCTTCGATCTCTGTTCGCCTTTCGAGTCTACTAGACTTGAAACTTTTACAACTTGATATTATTTCTTGCTTGCTTTATTATTATTTGGTCACTAGAAATCGACATTATTACAGACATCAAAGAGATTGTCTAGTACTTATCATTAATTTCTTAATGCTATGTCGAAACTGGCTTAGCACTTGGAATAAGTCACCCGTCTCTTTCTAAAAGTGTCGTGATTCATGACAATATCTTAGTACAAATATATCAGATAAAGCAATACGTACACATTTTTATCAAGGCTCGGATACCGGTTAAATTTTCAAACCGTTATCATGTACTTGACGCAAAAACCTTTACATTCGGTTTCGTTCGCATAAACCGGTTTTGTTAAACTGGTATTTGGAAGAGTATTTACATAAAGGCTTTTTCGGATTAAACGGTTTAGAGCAATAAAAACCGGTTAATACGGGCGCACGATATACAAACGCCGCGCGCTGTTCGTACGTCTACATACCGCGCCGCTATGTACGGCATCCTTACAAGTAGTCACAAGTTGCAACGCGCTAACCGACATGCTATTCGTCAAATAAACCGGTTATTTTAGGTTAAAATAAAGTTCTTAAAATGTTCACGTTCTTAAGAACAATTCGGAGGAAAACCGAAATAAACCGGTATTTCTTAAACCGGTTTAGAGCCTTGATTTTTATAAGCAGGTATAATTGATTGAAAAGTTAGGTATTAAAATATTATTTAACTCGATTTTTATAACTGTGTGCTTGGAAATGTGTTGTTAGTATTGAATTCACCCGCTTACCTCCTCAGTGCCCCGACGCCGACGCGGCGGCGTTGCCAACTTTTAGGATAAACGCTTTAGAGGCGTCGTCGCGCCGCAAACAGCTGTCAAATATTTACCTGTTTTGATAAATTTGGCAATATTACTGTATTGAAATATGAAATGTGGCTAACTAGTGAACTAAAACATTGATAACGAAATGCATTATCGTAACACCAAATATTTAGTTTTAGAAGTAAAAAAAGTGTTTGGAAACTTTCCAAATGCCTTTTTTACACCTAAAACGGTTACAACATCAAATTCAATGTTATAATTGCAATTAGTTAGTAATATTCTAGTTCGCTAGTTAGCCACATTTCTTATTTCCATACAGTAATATCGCCAAATTAATCAAAACAAGGATATATTTGACATCTATTTGCGACGTTGCCCACTTTCAGAATAAGCGCTTGTCACCACATTTCTGTCTTATTATTCGTTAAGTTGTTATTGTTATTATTTTAACCACATGCACTGTAATATTTTGACGTTGACAGGCGCACAGTTATAAAAATCGGTCATCAAATGTCAGTCATTCATAAAATCATCAGAATATTCTTTATTTACATAAAACTCTACGATAATTTACCGTTGAAATGAGGAAAAAACTGTGTTGTATTATTATAAATTGTCTTCGCAAACGATAAAACAACAATAAAACATCAATCTTTCTCCAATAACAATAACATTATAACCGAAGTTTAGTGAGCACAAGGTTAGCAAGAAGTTTAAAAAGAAAACACCGTACTTCCGCGGTTGGTATAAAAATTGGCGGTTGCAACTGACCACGAGATAACTGTGGTTTCGATCTATTTCTTTAATAGTGTTACAACGATTACGGAACAGCAGTTTTTTATTCTTTTAATCCATAACATTTGTAATGTTATAATAATTCAATCTTAGCAGCAATGTTTTTTATTTAATGTTTTATTGATTGATGATTTGCTTCAATAAGGCTCCTGGCTAAATGATTACAGCCGTTCAGGGTTTATCGATCAGGTTAAGCTACACTTGCCGCGGTTGGTCCGTGGACGGGTAACAATCTTTACATACCCAGATCCCTCCGCGCCTCGGAAAGCACGTTAAGCCGTTGGTCCCAGCTGTCATGGTAGATCTTTGACAGTCGTTACGGGTCGTCAGAAGCCCGAAAGTCTGACAACTAGACTTACCAAGGGGTATCGTGTTACCCGGTAACTGGGTTGTGGATGTCAGATAGGCAGTAACTCCATGTAAAATACTGATATCCAGCTGCATCCGGTTAGACTGGTAGCCGACCCCAACATACTTAGGAAAAGGCTAGGCAGATTGATTTTTTCATACATTATTCATATAAATTTTCCATGGAACAGATCTAGAATCAAGAAATGGAAAACGCGCATCAATTTCTTCATAACTGGTTTCCCTAATGGTGGTTTTTTAGCCTCATAGCAGTGAGATGCCTTGCAAAACCTTGAGGTTACCTATAACTGTTGCTCAACGAGGCATGGAACATGAAAGGATTTGTGTCGCTACAGATTTTGTGGGCAGTTTTATGGTTTAACCCTGAAACTAGACTATCTATAGTGACTAAACTGTTGAAAATTCATTAGATATGCGCAGATAAATTTCACAACAACGTTATTAGATATACGCAGTTTAATTTACTGTCGTATTGTCATCTACACCTTATATAAAATAAGTATCTTGCTTCAGCATGCTGAATTGGCCCTTTTTTTTTGGTTGGGAAATTATCAAATAACTTCTCCCGCTCTGGGCGGAGCGAGAGGGCGTGTCAGACTCTTACTGACTAAAGCCCACCCGTGTTCCTTCAGTTGCCTGTACGTTGCCTGGGGCCATTGCCTTTATCCAGCCAACAACTGGCTGAGCTACGATGTTTTCACCCTTTTCTAGAACAAAATCTACCTTTCTAGTTAGGAAACACGGTACAGTAGCTAGCGCCAGTTCTTCCGGACTCCCCATACCTTATAGTTCATTGATATTAATCTTTTTTACCGGGAACTTTTCTATTTAACGAGCGCATAGCAAGGAAGTGTCATGCGATGTGCGCACGCGACTGATACGTAACTGATAAACGCAATTAATATTGTATAGCCATCTATTTCTTATGTTTGCAGTTGGAGGGAGATAGATACAGTTTTCACTTGATTGCTTTGACATGTGTGGTATTGTTTGCTTTCAGTGGTAAATTATTGTTTTTGACGAGGAAGCATAAAGTAACACGTCAATATAGGCATGGAAAATGTCAGAGAATGGGCGACCATCGTTACGACGACCATTTCCGTGAACTGTGCAATGTTGAAAAAAGATAAGTATTATTGAGTAAAGTCACAAATTAAAACATATGGTACTCTCCGCAAAATCATTTAAGAGCGTTTATTCTGAGGGTGGGCAACGTCGCAAATAGATGTCAAATATTTCACTGTTCTGATTAATTTGGCAACATTACTGTGTGGAAATAAAAAATGTGGCTAACTAGCGAACTAGAATATTGATTATGAAATGCAATAATTAATATTCTAACACCGAATGTTTAGTTTTAAGGCTTGTGCAGACCAGCGCGACTTGTCGCGCGACGCGACACGAACAATACAATTTCTAAGAAAACTTCACAGTATAACAATAACCGGTGTCGTGTCGCGCGACATGTCGCGCTGGTCTGCACAAGCCTTTAGATGTAAAAAAAACTATTTGGAAACTTTCCAAATGCGTTTTTTACACTTAAAATGGGTACAACTTCAAATTCAATGTTATAATTGCAATTCATTATTAATATACTAGTTCGCTAGTTAGCCACATTTCTTATTTCTATTCAGTAATATTGCTATAAGAATCAAAACAGGTAAATATTTAACAGTTATTTGCGACGTTGCCAACTTTTAGGATAAACCCTCTTAAATAAAAAGCGACTATTGCTACAACACAATAAAGTGCAATTCAGGTCGCACAGCACTAATTACCTTCAGTTATATTCACCTAGAAGTTACCTCTCTTACCATCGCGTAACTTAAGAGTTACGCGATAGAAAGAGAGGATAGAGAACGTAGTCAGAAGATCTAAGGATCTTCTGACTACGTTACTCAGTGAATTGGCCCGACAAGTCGAGCCCGCCGCGAATGCTTCATACCTAAAATGCTGAGAGAAATATCTATATTCATTTGTGGTAAAGTAATGAATTAATTGAAAAATAAAAAATAAATATTTATGGAGGGACCGCCATGCCGCTGTTTAGTATGTGGGGCTTCTTAGCTTCTACCCCGGGGGAAGACCACTAGCGTTTCATAAGGAAACGGAATGAATGTGAGACCTTACAGCCACTTGCAGGCTGATGCCATTGTGACCGGTTTGTTATCTGAAACTAGGCTGATGTTTTTTTTTTCGAAAATCCATTCAGGTGCTCCACCAACGTTTCTATCGATTTATCTTCGTACTTTAGCCGTAGCTGCAGCATCTTATTATGATTACTAGCTTCTGCCCGCGACTTCGTTCGCGTGGAAGTCGTAACACAGCACAATATACTACAATAACAGCCACATTTTTAAAACTTCCCTGTATACAACGTTTGTAGTTTTGTTCTCAGCAGCCAAAATATACAGAGAGTCATTATGATTATTATGTTTTATTATGAAGGTAGTCAAGAATAAAACTGATGTCCATTGCTTCAAGTATTTTTTTTAATCGCCTCTTTATCCCCAACTTCTCATTATTTTCTCATGTACATTATTTGTCATCACATCCCCGGTGAAAGTTTATTTCAATACTCAGAGTATAACGCGAAAGTTGTGTGATCTCGGAAACATTCGTATTGTGTTTTATGCTTACGTAATTGTTCTTTGGCGACAATCCAATGTGAGGCTGTCATGTATCGGAAGTGGAGGAAAAGATAAGACTGTGACTCTGGCGCACCCTTTTAAGTAATAGTACTAATATTTGCACTATATCATGGTATTCGTGGTGAAGCAGTTGTTGATCAAGTTATTTATTTATATACATTTTATTGTACACCAAAAAATATATGTTACAAGCAAGTTAGTTTGTTCGTTCGGTTAGGTTAAAAATGTTTCAGGATATTTTTTGCCCTATGCCTATGTAGGTAAAGAGGAAAATAGAGTAGAGGATTTACTGCAATAAAAATGAGGATCTGATCTGTCTATCCTATATTATTTAATGAGCAATATTTGTAATCACGTTCTCGAAAACAGCTCTAACGATTTCAATGAAAGTTGCAATATACAGGTTTACGGGGGCGAAAAATCGATCTAGCTAGGGTCTATCTATCGATCAGATCCGGGAAAATTTGTTTTCTCTATTTTTACCCGAACAGAGCTCGGTCATCCAGGTACTTAATATTAAACTAAGCTAAGTACTGATAAACTAAGTATTTTTCAAAGCTAGGCTTTCCTCTCTCCTTCTATTTCGCTGTGCCCGACAGGGTCCATAATGATCACATAAAATTTTAACTTACCATCTAAATACGCATCGTGGAATGCAAATAAAGTATTGAGTGTTGAAACTTCAGGCAATCAACATAAACGATACATCGTGTATTCCTAACTTTATTGTCTGAAAACAATTTTTATTTATTCTGCTAATTATTTAAGATCTGGTGAACTAGATAACTTAATCGGAACTTAGGTAGATAGTTTTAAACAAATTCTTTCCCATTCTGAACTGTCAAAAAGTGCTTATCCGAACAGAAGCAGGCCCTTAGTATCGCTTAACCAAATAATCGGAAACCAGGAACCGATTTTCGGGCGTGAGAAATCTAAAATTCTTTTACATAAGATAGCATTGCGTCATACATACCCATCTGCACGGAACCGCGTGTCAAGCGGCAATGTTCTAGGAACCGCACGATATGCTCCGTGATGCAAGAGATGATACTTCATACTAACGACCGCACAGCACTGCAGTGGAAGCTGCAAACCTAGTTTTGGTATTTGTTTTTTTTTTTATTGCTCGGTATTTACTGAAATTGCCAAGGCTTTGAAGAAATTTCTGGAAGGCTGATCAAGTCTCAGATCAACTATAATGTCTCGAACAACTTACAGCCAATGGTCACTACATGAAGCTGGCAGAATAGTCGACATCGACTCAGTGGCCAGAAAGAAAAAAAAACAACGGTCAAACATATGAATAAATATAAATAGAAATAATTTATTTGAAAAATGTAGGTATAAATAAGATGTAATTTTTATACATGGTCCTGATACATTTTACCTTATGGCACGCAAAATTTTCAAACAATAAAAACTCTTTTCCAATTTGGTATTTGGTCAAAACAGTAGGTAAGTGAATTTAAACATAAAATAATCAAACACATATAACGCAACAATAGGTTATTTAAATTGACTGGCTTTCGGGAAGCGGGGTTTTATGAGCAAGTGTGGTGATCTATTCCTTTTGTGAACGGTGAAGGAAAACATCGTGCGGAAACCTTTCTGAGATATTTCTCGACGACATGTAGAGCCAACTCAGAGGCCCATGGGCGGGTCTGACTACAGACACCAGGTTAGTCACTAACCACACGAAAAGAAGAATTTCTTGTGTCCGTTCTCTGTATGAGAATATACCTATTTCACTGCAGTGGGACTGTTAAAGGCCGACCCTACTACTGCTAGCCATGCAAAGCCCATAAGTAACAGCATTTTACGTGTTAATCTCTGATCTTCGTTTATGAACATATCATAACATCACGCCATCCCCGAAGGGTTAGACAGAGGTATACTTATAGTACACCCACATTTCGCCCGTTATGTTTAAGCCCCATGTTATAGAGAGCGAGTCTAGTGACATCAACCGGGCACAAATGCAGACTCCAGGCTGCTACTGAGAAATTCCTGATGGAAACATCAGGAATTTCTGATGGGAACGGGGATGGCGTGAAGTTATAATGTGATGTGATAACCTAATAACACTTTACCCGACCTGGGAATCAAATCCAGCACCTCATGCTCAGCAGTAGCGCTTGCTACAACTAGACGAGGTAGTCGTGGCGTTTAGGAAGGTGTACCTTTTTCAGGTCTCATGTAAGTAGTATTTATACGATACGTTTTGCCTCCGTAGATTTCACCTAAATCGTTATTCAGTAACAAATAATCTTTATTAACAGCCTTACTAATAAAAATAAGTTAAACATCTGTTTATCGGTTGTATTGTTATACAATGTTTAAGCTGTGAATAGGCGTTACACACTACCCTTACTAATAATCAGTATTTAAGCAATGAGTAGTTACCCACTGCTTATGACAGAAACCACTGGAAACATTAGAAGGTGCGTTCTGAAATTGGTACTGCATAATATCAAGGACATTATTTTATTTGGGAAAACATTTATAATTTTGTACTTATATGTTTGAAAAATGTAAATTTAAATAATTACGTTAATTTTATTTCCAATACTACTGATTTTGCGTTATTTTACGTATATAAAGATATATTTATTGTTAATTCACTAATGAAGCATGTATTAGGTTAAGAACGCAACCGTAAAAGCTGTTATTGTCAATCTTGAACGTCAAATTATCTCAAAGTCAAATTCAGTACGAATATAATAATGGAGATATTTTTTTTTCTACAATATTGAATGGCTGAAACGAATGATATTTAACTAATAAAAAAAAAATCTTGCATATTCTTTGCTGAACTTATGTTTTAACCGAAACTTATTTTCTTGCTAACAGAAAGGATCTTAACGATTTTTGTAACATTTTCTTTTTCTTGGTTGTTCTTCATTGCCAATTTCATCAAAAATATCGAAATATTGTAAAAAATCCCTGGTTTTAAAACTCAATACGACAAAGGCAACTAGATATTTTAGGTTCGCTACAAGGTCCGAGGGCTGAATAACGGTTGTACAAAATCTCATTGTTTAAAGACGTCTGTTACACCAGATGTACACAACTGAAACGTCAAATATCGTTTATTGGTAACGTTGATGTTATGCTTGGTATACGCCGTGCGTAAAAGTTTATTAGTAAGGCTGTAATAAATCTATAATAAGATTCGCTTCATTTGTTAGATCAAAGTAAAAATAAGTTAGTCAGGTTAGTAGACATGTGACATTGGTTTCTAATATTAGAACGCTTGTGTTATGATTAGGTTTTGGTAAGTGGTGAAAGTTTTGATAAAATGTCATTTGAAATCTCTTCACTTTTTCTCCTCAGTGTTCTAAAGCTCATCAAGATTTAGATACTGACTGTCAAGTGTGGCATCAATGGCTTTATCAGGTCTGATACGTACATCAAATCACGCCTGTTTGTCCTAGAGTAGTCTGATACTATGGGATTAGGAAGAATCACGGAACATGCTATGATTTTTACAGGTTGCGTGGCAAAAACAGCTGAGAGGTCAAAAACATGCGTTTTAGTGTAAGATAGGAAACATAGCATTATGGTCTGCAAATATATAATATTCATGTTTACAATACCAAAAATCTGGTAATACATCCCAAAATTATAATCAATATTTATGTAAATCTTGTCTTGTCACACCTTAAGCGACAAGAAACTCGTACAGCCAAAGAAAACACGCCACAACATTAATTCCAATCAGGGTGAAAACCGAACGGATATGCTTTTAATACATCCGTATGTCACAAGTGGCTATCTCGGAAACTTGTCTTAGGCACCCGTCCCACAGCGGGCGATTAATGAGAAGCAAGTGCGCGACGGCGAGCGACTATTCGCTGGTATGCGTAAGCTTTGTTTCCAATTGATGTTAAATGTTATGCAATTCCATAGGATAAAGTTAGGTTTAGACTGACTACTTATTACTGCTAAAAAAGTCAAAAATATATGAAGTTGTAGCGCAAACTGAACCTTATACGTATGCATTACAGTTTTTTTTCCTAAAACTCGTGTTTGTTTACAAGTTTGGGAAATAAATTGCGAACGCAGATTATGTACCAAGCGTGAGTCCCTCAGCGAGTGCTCTACCCGCCAAGCGAGTGTTGCTGAGCGAGTAAAGAGTCTCTTTGATAGCTCTTGTCGCTGCGACAAAAAGGTTCTCGCCGGCGCGGCGGCGGCGGCAGCGGCGGCGCGTGGCTGTGAGAACAGTCAGCGGTCATCTATTAATTTTTATTTATTTATTTAAGTCGAACACAAGTGATTCATATTGTTGTTAGTAATACTAAGTGATCAAACGAACTTACCTGTTGTGAAGTTCGATCATTATTATACGAAGGGCTTCGTTCGAAGATATAACATTTACCATGCAGCGTCGTTACGCTAGTCGACAACCAATCGCATATTTAGAGCTGAAAGCAAAAACTAAACGCACAAGTGTAGCTATTCCGCTCTATACGTCATCTGTCATTATTTTAGAGTAAGAAGAGAATCTCAATTTTTCTGGGGTAGGGTAGGGAGGGTCCCTATATCTTCGAACGAAGCCCTTCGTATAATAATGATCGAACTTCACAACAGGTAAGTTCGTTTGATCACTTATTATACTTCAGGCTTCGTTCTCGATATAACATTTACCATGCAGATGTTAAGAGTTTATGAGGAAAATTGAGATTCCAAACATGAAATTATAAATAAATAGTATTCCAATAAAAAATTAAAATCTTTTAGTTTTTAGACACAAATGACATAATAAAATGGCAATAACAGATAAACAGTCTCATTCATCTTACTATTGGACTCATTGTCCAACATAATTATACTGAAACAAGTTACCATAATAGATATACAATCAAATTATTCATCATAATAATGAACTTCTTGTCTAATTTTATTTTCATACTTTTTAAGGCACGTAATAATTATACGTAATATTCATAATACTTAATTAAGTATTTTTTGTCCAGCATTAAGCACAGCATGAGCAAATCTGTTTGAATTAACCTATTATAAAATCTACCGAAAGGAAGAGCACAATTTTTTTTTTTTTTTTTTTTTTTTTTTCAGCCTCCTGTTTGCCTTATTACATTTAATTACACTCCCTTAGCATTAGTAGTGGATGTCGAGGTATGTCGAGTACTATGTCCTGAAAGATACTAATATCTATGATGCAAACAGAGAGAAGGTATATTGACCTATATTATAGAGATGGTGATAGTAGAGGCAGAAACATGTTTGTTACAACACGTTTGGGCTTACACAATGAAAGTATTAAGTTAGTATTATTTCCCCTAATGCTCTGAGTATAGTTAATTTAATCACGTAATGCTACTAGCTGGACCAATTTCGGTCTTTTCAAAGAAAGGTAACCAGAGGTTCTGTTGGCTTCGACCGAGACCAAATGTTTTAATAGTATCTTTAAATGTGGGTACTGAATAGCTCCCATTTGGTTACTATGTATATGACATGGCAGTCATATTATCAACATGTAACAATATGTATATATTTTTGTAATAGAAATGTGCATGATTTACTGTTGTTAGGTATTTTAATAAGAGACAAAGGCTGTGCTGTACAGCCCATACTGTAAAAATATAGTTTTTATTTTTATTTGTATTATTTAAGATTTTTTGATACTTGGCCCCAGGTGGTTTGATTTTTTATAGAAACCTTGAAGTAGCCTCTTGATGCGGTCATCACCCCCATTTTTGAGTCTATTATTATAGCAAGAGCTGACTTATGTAAATTTAAGGATCCCATAAAAGGTCGTTAATTGAATAGCTTGGTTAAAAAAAAAAATACATAATAATTATTGGTATAGATGGTGTTAATGGATCTATAAGTACCTACTTTGTTTTTCCAAATGGCCCACCATAATTTATACGTGATTTTGTATATTAGCCATGCCATCCTGATAATATCCCAGTGGACATGTAGAGGGTGGTTCTGTCAGGCTTATGACGGCCAGTATGGCATAACCATATTGCCTGTCGCTTCACCATTCTTATTTTTTGGTAAACATCTTAATAATAGACTAAATGGGCATAAAAAGGCGAAAAAACAAAAAGAAGAAAAATGTCGTTCGTCCAAGACACGGTAAAAGCATCTATATTCATTGCATCTGGGCCGGTTTCCAGGAAATGTAAGATTTTAATTAATGTAAGATTTTAATTAATGTGAGATTTTTCATTAATTCTTGAAGCAAAAATCAATTCCTATCAGGTTGACCAAACTGAGTCACAATGGACTGGAATGTGGAGGTATTAATTTCCCACTTTATGTCAGGATTGGCTGTACCTATGTGATTCTTCACCTGTAATATTGAACTTCTTGTTCATTGTTATTGCTTGATTATTTGTAAGAAGCAAATAGTCAAATTTGTCTATCATCACACCATTGTGCATTGCCATTATTCTTCTGGCAAAGTTATTTTATTAATATTGTTTATTTTTAAACAAACATTTAACACACAAACAAGGGTAAAATATGTTGAGTATTTCTAGATACTTATAATTTTTCAGTCTCTTTCCAGAGCCTGTGAACCATATTATCATTACAAACGGTCCCCCACCCATTTCTTGACACATCTGTAAATATTTTCAAGTCATATTTTGTGTCTGCTATACTTTTGTGTAAACTATTGATATTATCAGCCCACTGCTGTTGGTCTAGTTTAATATCTGGGTGAATGATAATCCTTTATCATATTGCCTTTACTTTAAAGTAAACCATGATATTTATGGTTATATGATTATATTTAATGTTCTAATAGTTTTGTGTAAAGCCAAACATATGTACTTGCCAGGCATGTGGCAGTCAATTTTCCTATTAACTGAGCAAGGTCTTTAATACTACAATTCTGTTTTTTCCAATTTAATACTACAATTCTGTTTTTTCCAATATTTGTCAATGGATTTTTATTTTACAAAACCTGAAAACTGACAGCACTGTGCTGGCCTAAATATACTATTTTCAAAATTTATAACAAATGTGGAATTTTAGGAAATAGCAATTGTTTCAATAACATCTTTCAAACATGTTTATAATCAGAACCAATGCTCAAGAGGTAATCAAAGTATCGTACTGATTTGTGACCTATAGATTTTTAAATTATGTAGCCACTGCTCTCATAATCTTAGAGAACACAAGACATATGGGAATGTATTAAATTCGTATAATTTATCATACTGAAGCCATCAATACTTCCTCTGAGCCGGATTAATATTTACCAATAAAGAGAACTCTTTTAAATCAATAAATTCTAAAAGAATTAGAGCTACTAGAATTAGTTCTGTGATCTTCCATTTTAAAATGGCATGTATCAACAAAGTTATGAGGTTTAGAATAAATAATTTGTTACCATTCAGTTTTGGAATCAAAACACTTTAGATATGAATTGGTATTCACATGGTGTGCAAGGAGAAATCGCACCTAATGCCAGCAATTTAATAATGGCTGTATGCATATCAGGATCATTTAAAATATAATTTTATAATGACTTTTCAGATTGTGACTGATCAGGTGTATCAGTAAAAAGTATTGAGAATCCATGTGACATGTTTCAATATTGAAACATTATCACAGATGCTTTGCCAACAAGGCAAATTATTTAATCTTCTAGCATGACTAACCTTTAGCATCGAGCACGAGTCTTGTCCTGTGGTGGTGGGGCTTTGGGCTTTCTCACAGTGTACTGTGGCTGGTACTGGTTGTATTGTTGTTTGATATTTTCTTGCTTGTTATGAGGTCAGTGGTTTCTTGTGTCACAGTTTCAAATTTATCCTCTGTTGGGTGTAATGAAGTGAACCACTCAAGTGTCCCTGACGGGTTGTGGTAAAAGTAGTTGGCTTTTTAGTTTTATCAATTGACCTGTTTTTGGCAAGACTCTTTTATCTTTTTAGATAGGTTGTTACCATAAAGGTAAGATAGAGTTTTGTTACCATAAAGGTGATTATCTCTGTAAGTCTGTTAACATCCTCCCAGTAGACAGTACTGGACACTCACTGAGCTGAGCAATCTCTATCATTATTGTTGTTATTGATTAACATTGATAATGCATCACCTAAAATGGTGAGTCCTTTCTTCAAAATGGTATTCCAAATACAAGCTAAGTCGTTATTTATTGCTCTTATAAATGCTTATTAATGCATCAAATCTCATAATGCTTGCAGCACTTCCAGGGATAGAATATTAGTAGGCTGTGTCTAGCACAGGTGCTGGGTCAGGCTCAGGTAGAGCGTTAGTTACAGTCATGGCTGTATTAGTGTTATCCTGGTTTGTGTCCAATGTAATCGGTGGTCCAACACAGTCATCAAGTACCTAGGTTCCTAGTTCAATGACTACTTCTTTTAGTTCATAATTTTTGCGGTCTGCAAAATCATAGAATTGACCCTGATAATGTACCATAATATACATACCTAACCGTAGCCTCGGTCAGCGGGTCGTCTTAGTGGTGGATTTGTAGCTTCTCGGAATACACCATTAAAATAGGTAAATGATAAAACTCGTGCGTTTATCTCGTAAACGCCCCGAAGTATTTGTTCGCGTCAATGCATCTCGTACATTACCCGCGTGGTGCAATAAATATTATAAGCCATGTAAAACACGTTTTACTGTATAAAACGTTTAAAACAATGATAAAATTCGTGCGTTTATCTCGTAAACGCCCCGAATTATTATTTCGCGTCAATGCATCTCGTACATTACCCGCGTCGTACAATAAATATTGTTTAAAAGGCATGTGAAAGACGTTTTACTGTATAAAACGTTAAAACAATGATAAAACTCGTGCGTTTATATCGTAAACGCCCCGAATTATTTGTTAGCGTCAATGCATCTCGTACATTACCCGCGTGTTACAATAAATATCGTATTTAAGCCCTGTGAAACACGTTTTTACTATATAAAACAATTGTTTTATCTGGTGTAGAAAAAAGGACGACTCTGATGAATCGGCGTTGTACCGGAGTCGCTTCATGTAATCTTCGGATTTTTTGAAGATGATATTCTTTTCCATGTTTTCGTTTCGGCATGATAACTTATGCCAACTTTAAACACACTTTAAACTCGTTTTTAAACACTTAAATCAATATTTTTTGGGAATTACAGCGTACTGGTTGCCGCGCAAACGTAAAGAATGACAGATGACGTATAGAGCGGAATAGCTACACTTGTGCGTTTAGTTTTTGCTTTCAGCTCTAAATATGCGATTGGTTGTCGACTAGCGTAACGACGCTGCATGGTAAATGTTATATCGAGAACGAAGCCTGAAGTATAATTATAAAACTATGTTAGTAACATTTCTAATTAAAAAAATAAAACAAACTAAAATATAACAGAAACAAAAATAAAACTAGTTTAAAAACCTATAAATATATCCGCTTCCCACTGCACCAGCCTGCAGTTGTGCATACGGGTCCAGTGCCCCAGGAACGGGCAATCAGGCTTATTCACTATCACTTTTAGAATGCTGTTGGAACCTTCATGTATCTCTTTTACTTAAACGGGACCTAAAATCTTTTATACGTTTCTTGAGCGAGAAAATCGTTGATACTTAGTCGCTTCCTTGCTGGCGGTGGGACAGGTGCCCTACACGAGAGAAAGTTACCGACCGGGATCGGAAACATAGTTGTCTGCCCTTATGACGTAAAAAGGGATGGTGGTCAATTGGTAGTTATTTTTGGAATATGTAATGGCATGAATAAGAAAAAAAAATACTTTTATTTTAAACAATAAGAAACTAACCCTAAACCATCTCAACCTAATAAACTTCTAATAATATTAGGACTAACTAACCGGAATGACGGGAACCTTGTGAAAGCCGACAAAGATAAACAAATCAAGTATCTTGACTTGGCTCGCGAGGTTGTCGACATGTGGGATGTGGACTCAGTGATCATTGCGCCGATAGTCGTGACAGCCAATGGCCTAATAGCCAAGAGCCTCGACTAACACCTGAGGAGGCACTCGTTGGGCAGCTGGATCAAGGGCTTGATTCAGAAAGCGGTACTTCTGGACACGACTCCCATTTTTAGAAGGTTCCTCTCTCTGGAGCCCTGACCTCCGGTAGCTTGGACCCTGTTCCCGATACCGCGGTGGGCTACAATTTAGTCGCATTCCATCACCCGCCCGCTATAACTTCGTTTTCGCTTACGTTCTTTCAGACTTTTTTTTTTGTTCGGCTCCTTAGGATCGTAGCGTGATGTTACATAGCCTATAACCGTCCTCAAGAATTAGGCTATCCATTGAAAAACATTTTTTTCAAATCCGACTGGTAGTTCCGGAGATTACCCCCTACATACAAACTTACAAACAAACAAATACCTGCTAATACAATAAAAAATATTAGTAATTAGTATATTAGTATAGATGAAGGAGATTAGATATAGGGTGATGCGGGGCTAAAAAAAGCAGAAAAATCTTTGATTTATGAATCAATTTGTATTGACATTTAGTACCGACTTCAAAGTGGATGAGGTTGTCGATCCGTTTAATTTATTTTAACCATAAAAAGAAAAGAAAACAAAATCACTGAAAAATGCAAGTCAGCTGTAATTAACTGTCTGTCACTGATATGACACGTTATTTATAATTTCATTTTCAAGAACTTAATTAAACGTTTTCTTCGGATAAATGTATTTTCAAAGTGACTTTAAATACAAAACCTGTGTAAAGAAACTGATAATATATTTACTATGCCATTACACAGCTACCTCTTGATGATAGTTTAAGAGCTTACCCATAACACGGCGAAAGTCTGCACTCAGACATAATTTACTCGCGGCGATCAAGTGAGAGTTAGCTTTCAGTAATATTACTTTCTACCTAATTTGTATGTTCTCCGGTAATATAAAGGTGTCGCTCCACAGTGCCCAAAGCTAAGCTACGCACGTGTACTCTAGCTTTGCTTTAAGTATATAAAATCTAGCTAGTTAATTGATTCAGGCGTGTCCTTGCGGAAATCCATTATAAAATACAATAGACGTAGATATATTTAGTAACCTATTCCGTTTAACTATTCCTAAAGAGTCATTTTATTACTATTAAAAATCTAGCGGTTGTCCGCGATTTCATCTGCGTGTATTTTGTATTTCATAATTTTTTATACAAATATCCATGATGAAAAGTAGCCCATGTTTTTTTCCAGTTTTTCGTTTACCGCTCTATCAAATTGTATACCGATCCGTTTAGTGGTTTACGCGTGGAGATCTAACAGACAGACAGAGTTACTATCGTATTGATAATACTAGCATGGAAGTATGGATTAATATGGGTGCAAGCGGGATCGTCCACTGCGACCCACGGCCACGCTACGCACGGATGCGTGGCGAACAAACAAAAAACAGCGCAGCTAAGGCGAAATTCAAATTTTCTTTCATTTTTTGCAATTTGCAGGTCAGTGTCAGGTTGTATCCTGATCAAAATATGAAAATTTGAATTTCGCGGCTACAGCTGCGGATCCACCCTAACGTGGGAAACCTTTCTGTGCACATCCTATGTAGCTGTGGACGGTTGATTTAACAATGCACGGTTGCACTTTCGTATTCATTAGATCAACGAATTCGCGAGGATGAGCGTGCATTTGCATCGTAATGACGGTTTAATGGACACAGTCTGTTGATGGATGGATGGTCGGAAGTTTCCTTTGTTTAAAAACCGTGGTTTGATTACTTTCGTCATTTCTGAAGATTGCAAATCATAGATGTGTACCGGAAGGATGTTGGTTCGATAATGAAAGGTTAGGTAGACTTATCATGTTTTGTGTGGTTCTTTGAAAAATATTAAAAAAGGAAAGATGTAAAAAAAAAAACACAGTGCCTTTTGGATAGGTTGAGTTGGTGATCAAAGTCTGTTGGTAGTTGGTACTGTTGGTAGCTAGCTATTGACAATACTGATATAATTATCTGTGAAAGAAAAGGAATAATAAAACAGTAAAAAAAAAAAAAAATTGCGGAACTTTTTATGTTATGTAAATTATTTTAAGGTAAGGCCTTCAATTTTAATTTAAAAAAATTATACATACTAGCTGCGCTAGTTAATTGTAAGTATGCAGTAGAATAAAATAAAATAAATACTCCAGTATACATTTTTCCTCACTTTCCTTTGAAGTTTTACGAAATCCATCGGAAGTTTCAACATACCTTTTATAGTCAAAACCACAAGAAATTACGACGTTCAGTAAAAAAAAAACACACTTAAATTAAACACAAAAGACCAGGCCAAAGACCACAATGCACTAAAAATAGAATTAGAATCCAACGACCAACATAACATGGCATTTGCAGGTGGCGCTGCTGGCTTAGAAAAGAGGACAAGTCTAGTAAATTTTTCTAATTCGTTCCCGATTTTGCCGTATGTCAAGCTGAACTAGCCACTCTTATGCCAGATAATCTTACCGAAAATGACGCAAGTATAGTCATTAGAAAATATTCAAATGACCTGACCATCTCATTAGATCTGCTGTCACCAGTTCCGTTAAAAGATTGGTATTATTTGTCTTTTTTTTGTTGTGTGTATTGAAAGAACTTATTAGTGTGTAACTGTAAATTGGACGGTATTGTGTAAAAGAAAGTTGGTTGGTTGTCTGTTTGAGGGGCCATGTAACTAGATGGTTGCCCAGAGTTTGAGAAACTTAAAACGGTGAGGGAAAACATCGTGGGGAAACCGGCATGTCCTAGAACCAAAAATTCGAAGACATGTGACATTTACCAACCCGCACTGGGCCCGCGTGGTGGATGAAGGCCCACTCCCTCTCACTGAGAGGAGGCCTGCGTCGCAGCAGTGGGAATATTTTAGGCTGATTATGATTATTGGTAGTGAGGTGAAAATGTAACTGAGGTTTTGTTCAGGATTGGTTACTTACTTTTCTGATATCCTTAAGCTGTCTATTACCTATGCCTAAACAGTTCAAATTTTATCGTAAACTTTAGAATATCAGTCTTCTTCATTACCAATTTTGCTGTGCCTGACAAGTGTTTTGTGTTTTTAACCCTATGATAACTCGATGAGGAGCTCGTGGCTAAGTAACAACAGCCGCACTGGTCGATCCATCAGGTTAAGCTACGCTTGCCGGGGTTGGTCAGTGGATGGGTGACCATCTTTACATACCGAGAATCCTCCGTGCCTCGGAAAGCACGCTAAGCCGTTGGTCCCTGTTCAGGCTTTACAAAAAGCCTTCAAAAAGTGGCAACATTTTAATATATTATTACAATGGCAACATCGCCATCAGTGTCAGAGTCACAGTGACGTTGTGACTTTTATATTTTATCTGTGGACTTTTTCCCGCCACTTGGCGCCAATATTCAAAAAGAAAAGCCTTGATGTAACATCCTCGTCGTAAAATAAATAATATTATACAATCAATTCACCTTTTTTGCACCATTATATCCCCAAAGATATAACATGGTGGCCCATGAGGGGAACTAAAACAAGAAATCCGCGACCACAAAGAAAAAATCTTCGTCGGAATTGCTACCTACCTACATACGAGGGAATCGACGCCGAAGCCCCCGAAGCCCGCCAAGTCGAGAATCGAGAGCGTCAACGCGTCGCCCCGAAGTTGAGTGCCTTTCCGTCATTTAAAACCCCTAAATACCTTTCCTAATACCAAAATATCCATATATAGCAACCATTTGTGTAAATAAGGTGATTACAAGAATTGTAAATCCGGTCTCAGCTCAACGTTTCAATAGTACTTGCCCCCAATTTACAAAATACGAGTATTAGTGTCTCGATATTTAGTAGTCTGCCGACTATTTCAGGTCATAATCGCCGTGCTCGCTTCTCTGCCAGATCGAGAGTGCATAACTGTCTGGCTGGCGCTCCACTGATCGTGCGCACCCGGCTTCCTAATCGGCAGGTGACACCGAGACGAGGAACGTGAGCCCATTCTTTTTATTGTCTTTGTGATAATTCCTCAACTTTCATAACAATCTTTATTCACAATGCCTGAAGCTAAGCAACGTTATAAAGAATTGTTAACAAAAAGAGCATCCGCTAAAGGGCAAATTACTAAGTTTAAAAACTATTTATGTAACATTTCTAAACAAGAGGAATTGAATAACATTCAATTGACCGAGTTAAATTTAAAGCTCGCAAAGTTTGAGGCATTATCTGTTAAAGTTGATGACTTGCAAAGTGAAATAGAGGTTCTGAGTTCTGACAACATTGATGCTGAAATTGATGAACGAGACAACATTGAGCAAGACATAGTAATTAACATAGCCACTGCTAAGAACTTATTAGACATGTTTTCTCAGAAAAATGCATGCGAACAGAAACATAGTTCTGATCACTATGCTTCATGTTGTCTGGAAGATCATAAGACTTTAGGATTAAAGCTCCCACAAATACAAATAGCTAAGTTTAATGGTGAATATTTCCGTTGGTTAGAGTTTAGAGATACCTTTGAAAGTTTAATACATAAAAATGACCGTATTTCTGAAATTAATAAGTTTTATTATTTAAATTCATACTTACAAGGTGATGCAGCCAGAATTGTTTCCAATCTAGAAGTTTCTGCTAAAAATTATACTGAGGCTTGGAAGCTGCTTTGTCAACGGTATGATAACAATAGAATATTAATTGATCATCATCTTGATTCATTACTGAATATAAAACAGCTTCCAGGTGAGTCAGAAGAAAAATCTTTAAGATATTTAGTTGATCATATTACTAAAAACTTACGTGCCTTGGTCAGCTTGGGACAACCAACGGATAATTGGGATATAATTATTATATTCATGTTGTCAGCTAAGTTCAATAGTCAAACCTTGTTGAAATGGGAGGAATATCGCAGTAGTTTAGGAAGTCAGCTACCAAATTTAGAGCAGTTTTTTAAATTTATTACGGATCGTGCTAGTGTACTTGAATCTGCAAATCGAAGTTCTAATAATTCTGGCAACATAGATTCAAAGAAGCCTACTCCTCCTCACCGTTTAACACCAAATAAACAAAGTCAAAGGAAGAGTCAGAATAACAATGTTAAATCTTTTGCAAGTACTAGTGATAATAATAAGAATAAAGGACTGAAGGGTTATTCATGTATTGTTTGCGACGAGCGTCATAGAATTTATGACTGTCCAACATTTAAGGCTAAGGGTATTGATGATAGAATGACGGATGTGACAAGGTATAAACTTTGCATTAACTGTTTGAGACAGGGTCACTCCGTTAAGGATTGTCGATTCAGGTCATGCCAAGAGTCTGGCTGCACTGAGAGGCATAATAGCTTGCTACACCGTCCGCCAACGTCGGCATGTCTCGCTTCGGTTGATGAGCCAGGTGAGATAGTAGCAAACTATTCTAATAAAAATACAAGTCAAATAATATTGTCAACAGCCATGGTAGAGGTATCGAATCCATTTGGCCAGCAAAAGGTCAAAGTTCGTGCACTATTGGACTGTGGCAGCCAATCATCTTTTATAACCGAATCCCTAAAGATCAGGTTATCATTAATGTCCCGTCCCATTGACACTCTAAAGGTCATTGGCATAGGAAACACATTAACAAATAATGTTATTGAAAGTTGTAATATTAAATTACAATCAATAAATAGTAAGTTTAACATAAGTTGTTCATGTCTTGTGTTGAAGGAATTGACAGGTAGACTGCCGAAGGTTCCCATCCATATTGGTTCTTTGAAGTTACCTGAAAATATTCAGCTGGCTGATCCCATGTTTCACAAACCAGCCGACATAGATGTCTTGATAGGTGCAGACTTATTCTGGGACATTCTAGGTACTGAACAATTTTCATTAGGTGTCAAAAATCCTAAGTTAATAAGTTCACAATTAGGTTGGATTGTATCTGGTCCCATAGAATCGGTGAAGCCGCATAAAAATGTTCACTGTAATCACAGTATAGTTTCCAAATGTGATAGTAGTGATGCTAGCATTGATAATATGCTAAGTAAATTTTGGGACTTGGAAGAAATTCCTGGAAAATTAATTACAAGTGAAAATGAAAATGAATGTGAAAAACACTTTCTCACTTACACAACTAGAACCAATACAGGTAGGTTTTGTGTAAAATTGCCACTAAAAGATACTGCTGATTGTTTAGGCGATACTTACAAGTTAGCTAAGCGACGCTTAATTAACATAGAAAAACGGTTAAAACGAAACGCTATGTTAAAATTAGAGTACACTAAGTTTATTAATGAGTATGCTGAGCTAGGACATTTATCTGTGTTAAATGATAAATTTAGAGATAGGATAGGTCCATGTTATTACTTGTGTCATCATCCGGTTCTTAAACAGGAAAGTGAATCTACCAAGCTTCGTGTAGTATTCGATGGTTCTGCTTCTTCCACTTCCGGTTGTTCTCTGAATGACATATTAATGGTAGGTCCCACCGTACAGGATACTCTTTTCTCTATTTTGATACGCTCTAGGCAATACAAGTATTTGCTTACTGGCGACATCGAAAAGATGTATCGCCAAGTCTTAGTACACGAAGATGATAGGTACTTGCAACTTATCTTGTGGAGAAAAGAGGAATCTGATCCTATTCAGACACTTAAGCTCAATACTTTAACCTATGGAACAGCAAGTGCAAGTTACCTGAGTACACGCTGTCTATGGCAGGTAGGGCAGGAACAGGATGATGAGCTCATAAAGTGCATCATCCAGAAAGACTTTTATGTTGATGATCTCATAACAGGTTCAAATGATTCACAGCAATTAATTTATATACATAAGGCTGTATCTGAAGCGTTAAGGGCAGGTTGTTTTAATTTAAGAAAATTTAAAACAAATCATTCTTCTATTTTTGACAATGTAGATATGAATGAACAAGATAGTTTAATTTTTAGTGAGTCGTCTAGTACGCTAGGGTTGGGCTGGACTCCATCTAGTGATACATTTCATTTTCCTATAAAGGGATTCTCACATGATAATAGTCTAACCATAACAAAACGATTTATTATGTCAAACGCTTTCAAAATATTCGACCCATTGGGTATCTTAAGTCCAGTTGTAGTCATACCAAAGATAATGATACAAAGACTTTGGCAACATAAGTTAGACTGGGATCAGCCAGCCCCTCAGGAAATAAGGGATGATTGGACTAAGTTTTCTGAAAATATAAAGTATTTATTTAATTTACAAATACCTAGATTAGTTATAGGTGAATCGCCTCAATTTATTGAACTACATTCATTTAGCGATTCCTCAAATTACGCGTATGGTGCGTGTGTTTATATAAGAACGATTAGTCATAATGGGGACATCACGGTCAGATTGCTATGTGCCAAATCGAAGGTGGCTCCTTTGAAGCCTACTACCATTCCCCGCCTGGAACTCTGTGCAGCCTTGCTCGCCGCTAAACTGACCAATTCTGTAACAGACTCGCTCCGTTACAAGCCGGATAAGCTAGTGCACTGGTGTGACTCCACAGTAGTATTAGGTTGGATTCGTAGTGACGTCAGTAAATTAAAAGTATTTGTAGCTAATCGTATTAGTGAAATTAAAGAATTAACTTCTTATTCAGCGTGGCGATATGTTCCCACGGATTCTAACCCTGCTGACTTAATATCACGGGGAGTAGATGCTAAACGCTTAGTAGCAATGCCACTGTGGTGGACTGGGCCTAGTTATTTATTAAAAAATGAGTTTGAATGGCCTATGTTAGGTATGAATGATTCCAAAGAGTTATCGGAATTAAAAGTACATTCGGCGATAATTAATCAACCTATCATTGTCTTTGATAAGTATTCATCTTTAACTAAATTGCAAAGATCGTTTGCTTATGTTCACAGATTCATATTTAATATTAAAAATAAAAATAATAAACGTGTAGGTATATTGTCAGTTAATGAACTGCGAGAGTCATTCCATTCTCTATTTGTTATCGCTCAGGATCAAGCGTTCCCTATGGAGTATGATATTCTAAAGAAAGGTAAATCTTTGAAGAGTAATTGTAAATTATTATCGTTGTCACCATTTTTAGACGAACAAAAACTAATTCGTGTCGGTGGACGAATTGATGCATCAGCACATTCATATTCAAAGAAACATCCAATTCTACTTCATGCTTCGCATAGGCTAACTAAATTATATTTTGAAAGGGAACACATAAACAATATGCATGCTGGTCCACAATTGTTGTTAGCGTCTGTTAGAGAAACAGTGTGGCCAATAAATGGTAGGCATCTTGCAAGACGTACAGTCAATAATTGCGTACGATGTAGGCGAATACGAGGTTTGACTCTGCAACCCAAGATGGGTAATTTACCATCTCAACGTATTACGCCTGACTATCCTTTTATATCCGTTGGTTTGGACTTTGCTGGTCCATTTTATATTGTAAATCGTAAAGGTCGTGGCAGTCGTGTAGTCAAATGTTATTTATGCCTTTTCGTCTGCTTGCGGTATAAGTGCATTCATCTCGAAGCAGTCAGTGACTTATCGAAAGATGCATTTATACTGACACTCAGGCGTTTCATCGCTCGTCGCGGCAAACCGACGGAAATATTTAGCGACAATGGAAGCAACTTTGTTGCCGCCGCTAAGGACATCGGATCCTTCCTAAAAGATAATCACGAGCCTTTGTCTGATTTTGCAAGTCAACAATCTATTAAATTCACGTTCATTCCGGCTTACACTCCTCATTTCGGTGGCATTTGGGAAGCCGGGGTTAAATCGGCAAAATATTTCTTAAGCGTGTCATCGGTGACAGCCATTTAACTTTTGAAGAAATTTGTACATTATTTGCACAAGTGGAAGCTATTCTCAATAGTCGTCCCTTATCCCCCCTTTCCTCCAGTCCTGACGACCTCCTTTCCCTTTCCCCTGGGCATTTCATCATTGGGAGGCCGTTGACCGCTCTGCCGACACCAGATCTGACAGACATCAAAGAAAGTCAGTTGCGGCGTTATGAACGTCTAGAAGCAATCCGAAGACAATTTTGGAAAAGGTGGCAGAAGGAATATCTGGCAGAGTTGCAACATCGAACCAAATGGCGAACGAATACTTCAAAACTGGTAGTTGGAGACATGGTGCTCTTAGCAGATGATGGTGCCCCCCCTCTGGCTTGGAAACTCGGCCGTGTTGTTCGCCTCATAACTGGACCTGATGGGATATCCCGAGTGGCCGACATTTTCACCAACAAAGGCTGCGTGCGACGCTCTCTAGTGCGGCTCTGCAAACTACCTACAGCAGAGGAACTTAATAGCTGTTGAAAGTGATCTTTCAACGCCCCGGAATATGTTCAGGCTTTACAAAAAGCCTTCAAAAAGTGGCAACATTTTAATATATTATTACAATGGCAACATCGCCATCAGTGTCAGAGTCACAGTGACGTTGTGACTTTTATATTTTATCTGTGGACTTTTTCCCGCCACTTGGCGCCAATATTCAAAAAGAAAAGCCTTGATGTAACATCCTCGTCGTAAAATAAATAATATTATACAATCAATTCACCTTTTTTGCACCATTATATCCCCAAAGATATAACAGTCCCGGCTGTCATTCATGGATCTTTGACAGTCGTTACGAGTCGTCAGAAGCCCGAAAGTCTGACACCAGTCTTACCAAGGGGTATCGTATTACCCAGTTACTGGGTTGTGGAGGTCAGATAGGCAGTCGCTCCATGTAAAATACTGGTATTCAGCTGCATCCGGTTAGACTGGAAGCCGACCCCAACATAGTTGGGAAAAGGCTAGGCAGATTGATTGAACCCTATGATAACTCTCGTATCATGGTCGAGCAGTGATGTGACCGTCGGACTGCCAAGTCATAGGTCTCAAGTTCAAACCCAAGGCACGAACCTCTGACTTTTCGGATTCATGTGCGTATTGTATAATCATCACTTGCTTAAAAAACGGTGAAGGAAAACATCGTGAGGTAACCGGCAAGCCTGAGAGATATTTCTCGATGGCATGTGAAGCCAAGTCAGAGGCCCATGGGCGGCTTTAAAACTCTGACACCAGGTTAGTCACTAACCACACGAAAAGAAGATGGTTGGTATTAGAAGGTGTAGTGGACAAGAAATAAATGTTATATTATTCCCTTCTGGTCACTGAACATTCAGGCTTCTAGCTTTATCCACATTGTTTGTTTGTTTTTGCTCCACTTGGCGGGCGTACTGCCGTGCCCCGAGATTATCGTATCATCGTAGGTATAGTATCGTTTTGAAGCACTACAGCATTAGATAACTACAATAATTAATTGCTCTTTCTAATTCAGTTTCTTTGACATGTTGATGTGATTTCAATCATAAAAAATCGCTGCAATATCACGAGTAGGTTACGTTAGTATTTTTTATCGTCCGAGAGCTTATCCATCCGCGTAACCAGTATATACGTCCATTCATTTATCTTTAGATTTCCGTACAAAAAATGACTGAATACACAAAAAAATGGGACAAAAAATCTATGTATGGTTACATCAGTCGTAAGTAGAGTCATCGTCATCGTTCGTAATTAGCAAATATGTAATGAGCGCTTTCACTGCGAGAAAAGTGTGAGCGGCCGTGGCACACAGAGCGCATGCAGCATCCGTAGCAGATTTTTTATTTTTTATTTATGTTGTATTGTATGAGTTATTTTTAAAGGTGTTAATGATAGTAGGTATGTGTAGAGATTTCAATGAGAAAAAGAAGTTATTTTGCTGGATTATCTATTTTTTTGCAGCGACTCAAATTCACGTTTCTTGATATACGAGTATCGTCACCAGACCTCATCAGCCATCCCAGGGAATTTAAGTTTTCAAATTCTAATTGATTTATTTCGTGAACACAGGCACATAATACATAAGATCCGAGCTGTGTCCCGCCAAAAGGCATACAAAATATTTTTTTTTTTTAAACAAATACTAATATCACAAAAAAAATCCAATTAAATAAAGTAAAAAGGACCAAAAAAAAAAATATAAACAAAAAAAAATAATAATGTTACTAATAGAATGTCATAACATAAGAACAGATTGGATTTAGTTAACAGGTAATATAATAAAAAATAATACCCCTTGTTATTTAACTATTTGAAGAGATTTCTTTTAAATTCATTAATGTTAATACTTGAGATAACTTGTCCTAGTAACTTATTAAATTAAGCCATTGCATAAAAACAAAATTTCATAGCAACTATGAAATTTTGGTTTTGTTGCCAACACCTGCAACTTTTTTGAGCGCCACCGTATACTTTCTACAAATCTATATGTATAAATTCATGTTGTGTTTTATGAAAATACAGGCTTCATAAATATAGTGACGTTAAAGTTAATATTTTAGCTCATGAAAATGTGACTAGCATGGTTCTTTTTGTTTTATCGGAGTAAAGGTTTTTTATATATTTTGTATATCCTGCAAAAGTCATAATCTCAGTCGACTGTCTCGGTATTTTTAATTAACAAAAAAATTGTAAACCTCGAATTTTTACATAAGAATCTTTTCCAAAAAACCGCACCCGCTATACCACAACCGCAAATGACACAGCGTTCACGTCTACGTTAGTTTCCGTTACCGGCGCGTACGATTGCGTAACTTTAACGCGTACGTGCGGGGCTGTCGCGTTATGATCCATTGGGTAGACGTGACACTTATGCTGATATAATAGAAAACTGATTATGAAATATGATTCATTTACTGTTATTACTCGTACGACCGGTATTTCGTGTTAATTTAAATTGCCTACGCATACGATAGTATGGTTGGATGGGTGACCATCTTTACATACCGAGACTCCTCCGTGCCTCGGAAAGCACGTTAAGCCGTGGATTTTGACAGTCGTTACGGGTCGTCAGAAGCCCGAAAGTCTGACAACCAGTCTTACCAAGGGGTATCGTATTACCCAGTTACTGGGTTGTGAAGGTCAGATACGCAGTCGGTCCATGTAAAATACTGGTATTTAGCTGCATCCGGTTAGACTGGAAGCCGACCCCAACATAGGTGGGCTAGGTAGTTTTTTTTTGATACGATACTCGTAGTATGGTTTAATGGTCGCTGGCACGGCTACTGAGAATAAAAAAAAATATATTATTAATTACTAGCTCCGCCCCGCGGTTTAACCCGCATAAGTCTCGATCCCGTGGGAATATCGGGATCAAAAGTATCCTATGTCTTAACCCAGGATATGGTCTACTCATGTGCGAAATTTCATCCAAATCCGTTCTCCCGTTTTAGCGTAACTATACATACCGAGACTCCTCCGTGCCTCGGAAAGCACGTAAGCCGTTATCCCGACTGTCATTCGTGGATCTTTGACAGTCGTTACGGGTCGTCAGAAGCCCGAAAGTCTGACAACCAGTCTTACCAAGGGTTATCGTATTACCCAGTTACTGGGTTGTGGAGGTCCGATAGGCAGTCGCTCCATGTAAAATACTGGTATTCAGCTGCATCCGGTTAGACTGGAAGCCGACCTCAATATAGTTGGGAAATGGCTAGGCAGATTGATTGCCTTGCTTTGTGTTAACCTGATACCTTAGTCGTGCGTGGCCCATGTTTTTTTTTTTTACTTGCCTGCGTTGTCCCACTCCTGGGCAAAGGCCTTCCTCCACTCCTTCCATCGTTCGCGAGCCCGCGCGTCCTCGTTCCAGTTTTGACGGAACCTATCCAGCTCGTCCCGCCATCTCCTACGTGGTCTGCCGCGACCGCGCCTCACTGTCTCAGGGCACCAGTTCTGTGCTATTTGGGCCCTCAGTTTGTCCGGCATGCGGCAGACATGCCCTGCCCAGTCCCATGTAACTTGGGCAGCCTTTTGAGCCACGTTAGTTATTTTTGTTTTGGAGCGCAGTATTGTGTTGAATAGCATTATTGTGAATTTTATTTTAATTTAATTAAATCTTCACTGACATAAATGGTCGTCAAACGCACAATCTAGGTAGTTGGTTATTTTAACTGATTTTAGAGTGTAAACTTTTCCAGCAATAGTTTTAAGAGCGTTTATTCTGAAAGTGGGCCACGTCACAAATAAATGTCAAATATTTCGTTGTTTTGATTAATTTGGCAATATTACTGAATGGAAATAAGAAATGTGGCTAACTAGCGAACTAGAATATTGATTATGAAATGCTTTAATTATTATCGTAACACCGAATATTTAGTTTTAGATGTAAAAAAAGTATTTGGAAACTTTCCAAATGCCTTTTTTACACCTAAAACGGGTACAACATCAAATTCAGTGCTATAATTGCAATTCATTATTAATATTCTAGTTCGCTAGTTAGCCACATTTCTTACTTCCATACAGTAATATTGTTATATTAATCAGAACAGGTAAATATTTGACAGTTATTTGCGACGTTGCCAACTTTTAGGATAAACCCTCTTAATAACGAAGGAAAGGGAGTATGTAAGCAGCAGGTGGCGTTCTTTAATTTCTGGCTACCGTGGAACGATGGCGTCCGTTTATGTATGTATGTTGTATGTATGTACTTTTACTTAAAGTCGGACTAGGACTCAATTGATTAAATAAAAATTGTCAAAAATAACGAAAGTGGGAAGTCTCTTTTGTTTCCTCTTTTTTTTTTTGTGGTGTCATAAAAAAGGAAAAAATGTGGCGTTTTATTACGCGAGGACACTGGCTCCTGTAACACAGGAGTTAGAGAATTCTATCTATGGTCGTAAAAATTGTTTTGTCAATTTTTTTTTTCTTTCTTTCAACTGAAAGAAACTCTTAGCCCACGTTCGTACGGACGTAAAAATATCGTGGCAGGATTTTATCGAGCACTGTGTTTTCAACTCCCGGTGTTGAGCCGAGCGTTGAGAATCCTACGCGCTGGGACGCACTCTCGTCCTAGCGCGTTGAAAAAACACACTGTTGAATTTTCAACTCTCGGTGCTAAGCAGAGCGTTGAAAATCCAGTGCACGATTAAAAATCGCCGCGGGAAAAAATCGGCCGTGCATACCTGGGCTTATGGTGAATGATTTCTTATTCCATTTTCTTGCTACAGTCCAGATTTTCGTTTCTACCCTTGTCAACCCATATCCCAATGTGATTTTGTAACCTATCAGATATTCTACCTCGTTAGTATCGAACACTAACGATCCATTAGTATGCTTGCCATTATGGTTTACCCAACTGTGTAACACATGGGAACTAACTTTTTTAAATGCTGGTAATTGACGGAAATACGTACGGTTTTTACTTTATTTAGTTTGTGTGAGTTTTCCACGCCTTGTATGGGAATTGAGGAAATGTAATTTAAGTTGATCAAAGGTAAAATTATGTAGCCGACTGCAAGCAGCCGCAGGCGACTTCTAGAAATTCGATTCGAATCGATTTCATAGAAATTCCTAGAGACCAGTGTCGCGGCGACACGTCGCCTGCTGCTGTTGTCTGCAGTCGGCTACGGACCTTTAGCTTGAAAATACATAATGAAATCAATTATAAATTTTCTGATGCCTATGATTATACCGATGCCTATGATGAGCAGGGTCCTTGGTAGCACCAACACTATCCTCAGAACGTTAGCCTGCAAGATCGACAGTCATTTTAATGTGTACTGGGCAGGTGTACCTACACCTGCAGAGGAATAGGAAGTAGACTTTAGTCATTATTGTATAACTTGTTTTGTTTACTAACAAACCTTACTAACGCTATATGTAAAAAATATGGACTGTATACCAATGTCTGAAATAAACATTAAAAAAACCACTAGAAGTCGTTATTTTCGCTCTCTTTCGAGAGCATCTACATATTTTTATAATTAGCATTATTATTATCTCTTGCAGTGCTGATTGTATGTTGTCAAAATAGAATATGGAGTTAGTAACAGACCAATTTGGGCAAACCATTTTGAGGACCGGTCAAAGCGCTATGTTCAGAGACGTGTCACAATGACCCACAACTTACAACTTGCGATGGCACATCATTATGAACATGCGTACTAGACTCATGCATCTACCTATCAATAAGATTTATCGACATATTCCACAGAGACATCAATAAACATAAAATATATCAAACAGCCGAATTTGAAACGCCACCATCCCACACGACATCTATTCCAATAAAATATAACGGTGCGAATTAGAAAATATCGATTCAATCTATCGACGACACTTTTCCTATTGTTATTAGGTAGCTTTTTATCGATATAGAAATCGGAAACTCTTGCGCAGCAAAAACGTAACGCATTCAGCCTGTTCAGAAGAGTCACAGTATTGTTAAAATGCGTGTATGTTAGTGAGAGATCAGGTAGAAAGTATCTTTGTTTTAATTCTACATAGTCTATGGGAATTAGTGAAAAAGTTTGTTTAGGAAACGTTTTGTGCGAAATGTAAGAAAGATTTTTTCGGTGCTAACAAGATGAAAGAACATAAAGCGGGGTAATTACGTAACACACTTACAGTGGTAATGCTTTTAATTTTGACAATTCAACAATATTCATTGCGTTATTCATTTATTTATTTAATACTTCAAGCACAGAAATGTACAGAGGCGGACTTAATTTTTTCTACCAGTCAACCTTTGGGTGATGCAGAGACAAACAGTGGTAGGTGCAATTACGAAAAATTGAGGAATAAAAAAATATTTAAGTAATATATAAAGATACACATATTACAAACTATAAATATAATATATATGCCTAATTACACAAACAAATATACATAAATACACGAATATACTAAAACAAATAAGACAAACAACGGGAAAATATTAACGTTGTGATGATACTGCCAGCTTCTGATGTTATGGAGCAAAAAATTGTTTTTTAAGATGTGAAGCAAAGGATTAGGAATTTCATTCGAAACCCTCCCTTAGATTGTGATTGATATATCATATTGATATATGATAAGTGTGTCAGTTTGTTTTAACCTCAGCCAAAACGGAAAGAAATCATTGTTGTGATCTTGACGTGGCGTCGATTTAAATGCAGGTCCAACTTATTACTAAACATTTTTCTTCAGTTCACTGTATTCTGAAAACTTTTACTAATATTTACAAAAATAGATGTCCCCACTGATCAGCAGTGTATGAGGAATGCTTTTGATTGTATATTGTCTAGGTGTGACAACTCCTCAAGCAAATTGGCTACTGACATAACTCTTTAGCAGTACATACATATAATACTTTTGGTACATTTGATTTGGTATTTTGATTGGAGTAGCCTGTGGCTAAGTTCTAACAGCCGCACGGGTCGATCCATCAGGTTAAGCTGCGCTTGCCGGGGTTGATCCGTGGATGGGTGACCATCTTTACATAGAGATATCAAAAATTGGTAATCAAATGTACCGTAGGTTGATTGGTACATTTGATTACCAATTTTTGATATCTCTATGTAAAGATGGTCACCCATCCACGGATCAACCCGGCAAGCGCAGCCAGCTATGTTGGGGCGGCTTCCAGTCTAACCGGATGCAGCTGAATACTGTATTTTACATGGAGCGACTGCCTATCTGATCTCCACAACCCAGTAACTGGGTAATACGATACGCCTTGGTAAGACTGGTTGTAAGACTTTCGGGCTTCTGACGACCCGTAGTGACTGTCAAAGATCCACGAATGACAGCCGCGACCAACGGCTTAACGTGCTTTCTGAGCATGGAAGAGTCTCCGTGTGCTAAGATGGTCACCCATCCACAGACCAACCCCGGCAAGCGTAGCTTAACCTGATGAATCGAACCGTGCAGCTGTTATTACTTAGCCACGAGCTCCACGAGTTCTCTTTATAATATTAGTTTAAATAAGTCCAGGGTTCCTCACGATATGTTTTGCTTCACCGATAATTTGAGTGGATACATAATACATTTAATATCATCATCTCGTCAGTTTAAGACCGTCAAGATAAATCCGTTCCTTCTCAAGGTAAGATGTAACTGAGCAACATCAGTGAATGTACATACTGGACGCGTTCTGTTAACTTGAAGTTCATGACATTTGTCTCGTCCACCGGTTTAAATCTAGGTTTATATTTAACTTGATGATATAAAGATGGCCGCTTTGTAATAAAAGGTTTCCTGTATTAAAACCGGTGTTTCGTAATGAAGAAGTGTGAGCATTGGATGGCTCATACGAAACGGAGATGAGAAGAGATGTCTTTCAGCTAGGGTGTATCCACCGAAGCTGTGCGGAGATGCGTTCTAGCTAGACTGCAGCAGAGAAGTGTGCTGGCTAGAGCGGAACTGAGCTGCGTGCGGCGACCGTTGGCTGTTGACCGCTTACTGCACGCCGCTCACATCTCTTCTCGTCTCCGCTCTGCATCGTCGCCAGCTTGCGAGGCACAGCTCACATCTCTGCTTTGTACCGCCCCGCCCAGCTCAATCTCGGCATGGCACAGGTCACATCTCCGCTTCGATCGCGCCATATAACCACTAAAGCTGAGTGGAGACGAGATGTGAAAAACGAAAGTCTATTGGTTGTTTAAAACACATCTCTGCTCTCCTCTCGTGTCCGCTTTGGTGGAGTCCGGGCCTTAAACTAGAAAATTACCAGTATGGATGTCAGTGCACTTTGTAAGACATTCAAACAAATGAATCTAATAATACTAGTCTAGATATTCGCATGCAATTATATCTTTACAAATATAATAAAGCCCGAAGAGTTTGTTTGTTTGGACGCGCTAATCTCTGGAACTACCGGTCGGCTTTGAAAAATTTTCATTGCATTTGCTAGCCCAAATCTTGAGGTAGGGTATATATAGGTTATTTAACATCACGCTCCGACCCTTCGGAGCCGAGCAAAGAGAAAAAAAGGCAGAAAGAACACAAAGCGAAAACGAAGTAATATCGCGGGCGGAGGATGCGGTGCGACGCGGTGGGTCGGGGGCCAACGGAGTTTTATAAACATGTGGCTGTTATTTTAGTATATTGTGTATCATACGACTTCCACGCGAACTAAGTCGCGGGCAGAAGCTAGTCTAGTTATAATAGTTATGATTGGTCGTTAGTAAGATATATCATTACAGACAGCATATAATGTAGGGTAGACTGGGTACGGTTGTGACAGTTTATGGTTGTGACAGGTTATGGTTGTGACAGTCATAATATTCGCGGAATTATAAGGAATGCTGGGGAGGGCCCCGGTATTCCTTATAAGGGTGGTGGGAAAAAGTTTTTTCAAAAGCAACTAACTACGTAGATTTTGTTCTCAAATCAAATAAAATTATAAATTATAGATTTTGTTTACTTTCGGCCTGTCTATCCATCGTGGTTGGTCCGAAAGAGTTTTTTGATTCTTATAAGAAACTGTACAACTGGCATTTTTTTTGTGCTATCTGCCTATTTTCTTGCTTACTGTATATTTTTTTCAAAATCTGTGAATGCGTATCAATATTTCTCTAAAAGTTAAGGACAGTCTCCTAAGACCGTTTTCCTCCTGTATAATTTTGTTCTCGCTGGTTTGGTGAAAAGTTGTATGTGTTACACGAGACCAAAGTTACTTGCATTTCGTGTCTTTGAATCCCTCGCTGCGCGGATTCAAAAGTAGAATCACTTGCTACGCTCGTGATTCAATTATCATTCCTTCGCTTACTCGGGATTCAAAATCAACACTCGCAGCAAAAACCAATTTTGCTCTCTTGTTGCACATATAACTATTTTACAGCTAACTACCACACTAACAATATTATTGGCCATCAAATGAAAAATGTCACGACAGTACCCGTCTACCCTACTCTCTCCATTGTGTATCAACAACAATGTGCTAGAAAGTAGCAAATTATTAGATAAAAATATCATTTACTAAGGAATTCAATTTATTATTTTGTTTGTTACGGGTAATAAATTATTATAATAGCTTGTTGTTCGTAATATAGATTTAATAACTACATTCACTTTAATTATATTTTGAAATTAGATTATGTTTTATATGATTATTTTATGCATTTAGACGTTGTTTAATTTTCTGCAATATGGAGTTTGATTTAATGGTTGTGCCAATTTGCTGGATTATAATTACGTTTTAATTTTCCGAATATCTGGATAAAAATTTCGGTTATTATAAGTAAAGATTATTTCAAGACCATGAGTAGTATTATTTACGTTGATCGCTAAGAAACTGCATCGAATAGGTATATATAATATTATACTCATTTACAAGGGAATATCAGCATCGTCTTGGCCGTCGATAGTTTGCTAAATATGCTCTTGAAGAACGTAAATCTTATATCCAATTATGGGGAGTTTCATATATTTAGCAGAGGACACCTCTGCTAGTTCATATAATAATCCATCATTCTATAATACGTACCTATATAATTACATACAAGTAGCAAAATTATATACTAACTTAACTAAAACGTTTTCGTTGCTTATATAGTTAGTATGTATGTATCCATGTATCTATTATATAGCATTTATCTGTGTATCTATTATAGTATATTGTACTTATATACCATTTATTTGCACCTAAGACAACCCCATTTTTATGTCCAGAAAATCACTGTCCATTCCAAGGTTGCCTGGAAGAGATCGCAGTAAGCGATAAGGCCGCCCATTGTATATTTTGTATTGTATTACTTTTTTTTTTTTATGTAATGTATAATCTGGTGTACAATAAAGTATATATAAATAAATAAATAAATAAATAAAACTATTTACAAACTAAAATATAGCATCGAAGAATTCATCCGCATCGCTGTCGACTGGTAATGTACCCAAGAGGCTGGCCGCATTGCCACGTTGTATGGCAATGCTTAGCCTCTGCCCAACTTTTATTTATTAATTAGATAGAAGTAAAAATTTCTATGATATAAAGATTATTATTTCGTCGGTATCTATCATGGTGAGATAATTACATTCATATTATTATCAGAAGTAAATAATTATACAATTACACAGCTAACTATTTACATTATTATTATCTACTGAATAAAAATCGACTGCCTCGTCCGTTGAGTGGCCGCAATTGCTACTGCTGAGCATGGTTCGATTCCCAGGTCGGGCAAAGTGTTATTGGATTTTTCTATCTGGAATTTCTCAGCAGCAACCCGGAGTCTGTAATTGTGCCCGGTTAATGGCAATAGACTCACCCCTTATTACATGGGACTTGAACGTAACTGGCGAAATGTGGGTAAACAATATGTACACCTCTTTCCTTCGGAGAAATAAGGCGGGATATTAAGTTTTATGCTTAATAAAAGTCTTAAATTCATTCATTCACTGACAGAACGCACGGCCTAAAACGCTGGGGCTGGGGTTTTTGAAAATTCATCCCCTAAAAGGAATAATAGGGGATGAAAGTTTCTACGGAAGTTTGTCATTTTTGTCGGTGGGAAATCCCATGGAGCGCAAGTCTTGTCCAACTACAAACCGTTTCTTCATATATTTTGCAGACAACATCAGGTTTTTGAGAATCCATCTACGTACCAAATTCATTACTTATTATCACCATAATCATAATGTCCATCACACATCGTCAAATTCACCGGAGAGTTCACTGGCCCGACCAGGAACGCATAAAATCGAAAGTGGTCGCGTGAAAGTGGGACCTTGCTCTTGAAAGTGGTCGCGTGAAAGTGGGACCTTGCTCTTGAAAGCGAAAGGTGCTCATAACATATTGTTAGCTTGTTCATCGTAAACAGTAGACTATCATGTTTTGTGGGCGCATGTAATTAGATGCTTGAAGAGTGGCTTGTGTAGATTTAACAAGAAAAGTATGATACGGCTATAGAATAAATAAACATCGGGAAGTGTTGCGTTAATAATTTATGATTTTCATGGGAATTAGAGGGAAAAAATGCTTGAAGAAGAAAAGTCCAGGGATGTCTTTAAATTGGACTTATTCATACTAATCTATGACACATTAATCACATCAAATTATATAGAAATCGCAATAAACTTGAACTCAGGCCACCCAGAACCAATTACGGGAAGAAACATATTTTATACGAAGGAGCGGTATTGTACAGCCAGCTGCAGAGAAATCTCACCCCCTAGCAATGTATTTATGCATTGCTTGGGGGTGAGATTTCTCTACAGCTGACTGTACTGTAAATTACCAGATAATGCAAATATTTAACTAAAGAATGTTAAAAGATTATGTTCAGAAACATATAAAGATAGAAAAAAAAAAAAAAAACCTTTTGGTTGAATTTAAAATCTTTAGAAGCCTGCTTTTAAATATTCTGGTTTCTTTATATCAACACACGGGGTCATTATGTTACCTTTATAACTGCATGATTTATTTGTATATCGTGAATTTATTGTTGGTGCTTTATGAAAATAAAATTCTTTAAACCGATTATTTATAGAAAATACTTTGGTTCAAATCTGCCTACCTTATATGTCTTAAGTTTATAACGTATGTGATAAAAGCGTCTACAAAGCTACACGTAATATATTATAAATCAGGTAGGCGTGTAATATCCGTTACAATAAATTATAACTTATAACGGTTACGTACGTTTATTGTTTAGTTGTAACTGTATTAAGTTATTTTGTTACAAAACAAATGTCGTTTGTGTCTTGGGATCGGTTTTTACTTTTGTATAGTCGAAAAAGAGTGGCCTCCATGATGCGCTGCGTGCGGGGCAGCACCAGCAGCCTTCTGAATACCATATTGGGAAGGGTTGATTGCCCGGTTGAGAGGCACTGGAATACCGTCCATGAATCTGGAGGTGCCCTTTATAATATTAAATATCGCAATTGTAAACAATAATAATACAATCACCAGCAACTTGCTTTGAAATATAAACTTGTGGACTCTGAGGTACCGTATAACAAGTATGTGCCCGACCCAGTTCTCGAAAATGATCACGTCACGTTGTACTGAGATCGGTCTATCATTACTGACAGGACTTTGTAGCCAATAAGCCTGATATAATGGTGATAGATCGATTAGCGCGTAGCGCAATGATGTTACCATTCCACGTGACGAGAACCTCGTGAAAGCTGAGAAAGAGAAACAAATAAATACCTATCTCGACTTAGCACACGAGGTTGTTGACATGTGGAATGTGAGCTCGGCTATCATTGTGTAGATTGTCGTAACGGCCAATGGCCTGATGGCCGAAAGCTTCGACCAACATCTCTCGAGGCTCTCGTTAGTCGGGTGGATCAAGGGCCTGATTCAGAAGGCAGTACTCCTCGATACGGCTCGTATTGTGAGGAGGTTCCTGTCTCTGCACCCAACCACCGGTAGCTTGGACCCTGCTTCTGACACCAGCGGATCTCTATTTATTTTTGTTTTTTTAAATTCTGTTTGTTTGAAGAAATGTTTAAAAATTTTAATTAATAAAATGATCAATAATAAAGTATTATTAAGTCTAGCCTAGTCTGTATGACGAGTTACCTACGTAAAATTTGTATTGAGCATTTATAGTATACTAGCCTTCGCTTGCGGTTTCGCCCGCGAGGAGGGCGGAACTTATCCCACGGGAACGGAGTACCAGGGTATAAAGCACCCCATGTCCAAGCCCAGGTCTTAGCAACCTATCTCTGTGTCAAATTTCATCCAAATCCGTTCAGCCGTTAAGTCGTGAAAAGGCAACAGACAGTTTGAAGTTACTTTCTCACTGATATTGTTATTGTATTAATACGTGAAGCAAATACTTTGTACCCCTTTTTACGAATATTACGCGGTATGAAATTTGGCACAGTTAAAGTTTATATGGAGAAGGAGTGCAGAAAGCTAATATTTTTATATAATATACATTAGAAATAAATTAAATTAATAAAAAAAACATTACACATACTACCATGCGTTTGACACAAGATGTGGAATCATGACATTTAAATGAATTATGGTCGAATTTCGACCTCTGGGCGACTACTTGTAATAAATTAATAAATGGATGTCACCTTATGTCAATTTGCCGTGTTTTAGTAATTTCATACAACTGTCAAATAATGACAGTTGTGATTTTAATAAACGGACAATTTATGTTCCTGAATTCACTTAACAATTAATTTCCCTGAGTTTACATGTAGAAACTGCCTACTAGTTAATTAAAGCTATCGGATACATTTATAGCTGTGTGTGTGTACATAATGATGTGTATTTAAGCTAAGCTACACAAGCAGTCGGTGCAGTGGGCTTGGCTTCCTCTTTCCTGAGACAGGTTGTTCCGTTCCGTGCCTTACTATAAATATTATGTTGAGTTGTTGATGTTCGCGTTAATGTTGTTGCGTTTCATCTATATTTTTAGGGTGCCGTACTGTGGTATTCCATTATTTGGAACCACATCTTTTAGTTTGTTTACGTAGAAACACGTTAGTCTTTCTTTATATTATTATACTAAACAAACCATCTTTTGATTTATTTTTACCTATTGATATTCTATGACACATGTACTTAACTCACTTTTATATTCTGTAGCACTGTTTACCTCTGTAAAGCATACTTTTAATTATCTCTTGTTTTAGCATCCAAATCGATTTTATAGTATTTAATTTTCCCTTTTGTAAAAACTTTAGAATATTTATATTCTGAAGTTTTCATCTTAAACTGTCATCTGTCGTAATTTACTTTTCTAAAACATAGACAGAACACATCATAGATAAGTACACTCTATCTTCTCTCATAAAGTGGGTGTACACACTGAACCTTCGCAATAAGCGTAGATCTAAGATTTCTCCTCTGTAAGCCGTTTTTATTAGTGCTGGTCATATCTAAATTAAGAATTAACTTGAATATGTTTTTAAAACGTTTAAAAATATGACACAGAACGAGAAAAAACGGTCTTCATATTTTGGAAGTTCGAGTCTTGTCTGAGCCCTCGGAGAGTCGTATTTTTAACTTGAGACGGAGTCACTGTTTTTATGCCCTTAAGTCTTATTTGTTGAACAGTTAGCTACTCGAATATTAGTCTCTTAAAACTAGCATAACTAGCGTGCGCGAGTGTCCTAATTTTATTGTGTAATTTAAACTATCGATACTGAGTGGATTATGTCAATAAACATTCTAATACTGTGTAATACTGTGTTTAATTCGCTCGGCCCTCCTGCCTAGCCCTGTAGGAGGTGCTCACCTCTAACGAACTCTTAACCACGCGGCGTAAAACGCCGCGAGCACACGCACACGAAGGCCTCCGACACTAGACGTTACTCTCCGAGAGAGACCTCCGCCGTCACCTGTGACGCTAGCGCGGTCCTCCCGCTAGGTGAGGCGCCTCAAAGCGCCTCCATCTACAAAGTCTCACAACCTCTACTCCGTTCCACAGGCTGGAGTGTACCTCCAGGGGGGATAATCCTCAGCCCAGCCTCCTGCACGCTGCCTGCGGCCTGCCTGCCTGCCCACCTGTTCCACTCCCTGCCTGCCTGTTCCTGCCTAACCCGAGCCTGTCCTGTGTCCTAAACTTAACTTTACTTTTACTAATTTTAACTTTTAATTTTAATACCTTTTTATAATTTAACTTGTGACCTACGTTTCCCTCCACGGAGGAAAACGTTACGTTACAGTTTGGCGCCCAATCTCTTAGAAACTCACACCCTGCTCCACACTAACACCCTCTTCATACATCTAACACTCTTACACTCTTAAACTTAGGCATAACGTCCTTACACTCTTTAACTTTGGCGCAAACGTTACAGTTTGGCGCCCTCACACCCTCTTATACACTAAACACCCTTCTAAACACATCGCAAGACTCTTACACTCTTTAACTTAGGCACAACGTTACAGTTTGACACGCAATACCTAGAACTACACACTCCCCTTAAACATACTCGTTAACACTCTTTTACTTAGACACAAAAACATTACAGCTTAACGCTAACTTTAGAACTTTACTAGATTATATCCTCTTATACACTCGTACTTTATATTTTCTTACTTTTACCGCACTATATTTTTAACGTGGGCTCGATTTTTCAAAATTCAAAAAAATACTTTATCTAGTATAAATTTTTCGGATATCCTTTGGCAATTATTTTTTACCTTACTTACTTCTTAATCCCTATAATCTCAAATCTATTTTCTAAAATGAAACTTCAATGGAGTACCTATATCTTAAAGGAACCCCTAGAGGATAATTTTTCTTTAATTTAAAACAACATATAAACATATTTTAATTTGAATAACTTAAACGGACTACTTCAGTCATATACAATTTCTTCACTCTCCGCAGTAGACTTTCAAATTATTTTTTCATAGCTCCTTTACAATTATTATTACTATAGTTTTTACTCTTTGTATCATATACACCAACCCTTACTACTTAACCCTTTAGGCATATTTTGTATCCCACCTTTCTTTAATTTTTTTAATTTTAACCTCGGCTTTTCAGCCATCTTATTCCACTTAAACTCTTTGAGCGGTCCCTACACAACTCATTAAATAAGCCCATGTGTATACCTTCTTCCCTCTCAAAGGAAACTCTCCTATCTTAAAGAGTAAATCCCCTCTCTTAAAGGGTAAACTCTTAACTTTTAATTCTACGAGCGGTTCCTACACAACTCGATAAACAAGCCTATGTGTATACCTTTAACTTTACGAGCGGTTCCTACACAACTCGATAAACAAGCCTATGTGTATACCTTTAAACTTAATTCTCTTAAACTTAGGTTTCTCTTAAACCTAGATTCTTCTTAATACCTTTATAAACTTAATTCTCTTAAACTTAGGTTTCCCTTAAACCTAGATCCTTCTTAAACTTGGGTTTTCTTTAATCCTTTAATTGGGTTTCTTAAACTCCCAACTCTTGAGCGGTTTGGCAACTCATTTAAAAAAGCCTCCAATGCCTTGTAAATAGCTTCATAACGGGTCTTCAAACAGGTGCGGGTTACGACACCTAATTAAAAAAAATAAGCCTTCGTAATTTTATCAAAATAATTCCTTGAGGAGTATGCGTCATAGAACGTGAACCATATCCCCTATGTGTGTTTGAGTGAGAGTGTTTGACGAAAGTATGAAAGATGTTGTGTGTTAGACCAAGGATTTATTTAAACATTCAAAATTTTCAAAGTATTGAAAATTTTTCTTGGGTTGTCGGGGAAATGTGGTATTCCATTATTTGGAACCACATCTTTTAGTTTGTTTACGTAGAAACACGTTAGTCTTTCTTTATATTATTATACTAAACAAACCATCTTTTGATTTATTTTTACCTATTGATATTCTATGACACATGTACTTAACTCACTTTTATATTCTGTAGCACTGTTTACCTCTGTAAAGCATACTTTTAATTATCTCTTGTTTTAGCATCCAAATCGATTTTATAGTATTTAATTTTCCCTTTTGTAAAAACTTTAGAATATTTATATTCTGAAGTTTTCATCTTAAACTGTCATCTGTCGTAATTTACTTTTCTAAAACATAGACAGAACACATCATAGATAAGTACACTCTATCTTCTCTCATAAAGTGGGTGTACACACTGAACCTTCGCAATAAGCGTAGATCTAAGATTTCTCCTCTGTAAGCCGTTTTTATTAGTGCTGGTCATATCTAAATTAAGAATTAACTTGAATATGTTTTTAAAACGTTTAAAAATATGACACAGAACGAGAAAAAACGGTCTTCATATTTTGGAAGTTCGAGTCTTGTCTGAGCCCTCGGAGAGTCGTATTTTTAACTTGAGACGGAGTCACTGTTTTTATGCCCTTAAGTCTTATTTGTTGAACAGTTAGCTACTCGAATATTAGTCTCTTAAAACTAGCATAACTAGCGTGCGCGAGTGTCCTAATTTTATTGTGTAATTTAAACTATCGATACTGAGTGGATTATGTCAATAAACATTCTAATACTGTGTAATACTGTGTTTAATTCGCTCGGCCCTCCTGCCTAGCCCTGTAGGAGGTGCTCACCTCTAACGAACTCTTAACCACGCGGCGTAAAACGCCGCGAGCACACGCACACGAAGGCCTCCGACACTAGACGTTACTCTCCGAGAGAGACCTCCGCCGTCACCTGTGACGCTAGCGCGGTCCTCCCGCTAGGTGAGGCGCCTCAAAGCGCCTCCATCTACAAAGTCTCACAACCTCTACTCCGTTCCACAGGCTGGAGTGTACCTCCAGGGGGGATAATCCTCAGCCCAGCCTCCTGCACGCTGCCTGCGGCCTGCCTGCCTGCCCACCTGTTCCACTCCCTGCCTGCCTGTTCCTGCCTAACCCGAGCCTGTCCTGTGTCCTAAACTTAACTTTACTTTTACTAATTTTAACTTTTAATTTTAATACCTTTTTATAATTTAACTTGTGACCTACGTTTCCCTCCACGGAGGAAAACGTTACGTTACAGTACTTCAAAAGGAAAAAATGAAACCGATATAGGATCACTTCGTTTTCCGTCCGTCTGTCTGTCTGTCAGTCTGCCATGACCCATTTTCTCAGGAACGCGTGGAGGTATCATGTTGAAATTTATATCAAATACGTTGGTGTATAGTTTCAAAGTTAACGCAATAAAAAAAAATACGGCCATTTATGCGATATATTTTGATACTCGTAAATAAATCAAAACCTATAAGGTATTTCCCGTTGACCTAGAATCATGGAATTTGGCAAGAAGCGAGGTCTCTCAGCACAAGTAAAGGAAATAGTCCGAAAATCGTTCATTGTGCGTGGTCTGACACGCATTTGACCGCTTTTTTTTGGTTTTAGGTGTAGTAAAATTGTGAGTGACTGTATCGTTGATCTAGAGGTCGTAAGGGCTAGTGCTGAGCAAGAGATACTGGATTTGATTCTCAGGTCGTGAAAAGTGTTATTGCGTTTTTCCATCAGGAATTCAGCTTGGAGTGTGGATTTATCTGATCTTGTCTTTGATCTGGATGAAACATTTTTAGTGGTTTCTCATAGCTTCTCAACGTACCAATGCCAGTCAGTAAGTAATACCAGTTCTTAGTGCGATTTCATGGCCAAACGAGTCCAGTGTCAAAGGAATTGATAAAAAATCCGTTGTGGCGTTCTGTAATTTCTGCCTCCCCCGGTGGGAATGAGAGATGAGAATGCGTGAGGATATGTATGTATTGTCATCTAACTTCCTCAACATAATTGCTTATGAATTAAAGACTAGCTTCTGCCCGCGACTTCGTCCTCCTGTGACCTTCCACAAGGATTGAACTAACCAATGCAAAAAAAAAAAAACAATTCCAACTGGGAGGTACTCGTAGTCCCGGCAATTACATACAAACTTGCGAACTATCAAATTTCACCTCTTTTTAATATAATTATATTATATATTTATTATTTTATATTATTATAGTATAGATACATGGTTGTTAATTTCTCACCAGCGGGCGCCAGCGTCATCATTTACCTTCACGTGGAGAATCTGACTAAAATATTAATTAGTCTACACTTTTAGTAACTGACAGACTAAGAATAATCCTTTCTATAGTTGTTTTTTTGTTGTTAAAAAGTAAATATATTATGCAGCAAGTATAAATAAGTGGTTATATAAAGTTGCAGGTAAACTGAAAATTGTTATGTAATGTATATTATGTGCTGAACTGTCGGAAGTTTCTGTCAGTAGATAATCACTATTTTAGATTAGTCGTTTTTTTTTTTTTGCATGTGTTCCCGGGTTGGACGTCTTTCTCTTTTGATGAGAGTTTTAATAAGCGATTTATGTAATAGTTTTATATTACTTTTAAGAGAACCCGTGTTTGAAAGATATTCTAAGGCAGCAAGTTTGCCCAGGGTGCATTACATGCACGTAAGTATCGTTGTTCGTGGTAAAAATATGTCTGAATTTAATATGAAGATTATAATATTTTTTTCCTTATTGGTATAAAAAATGTGTACAAACAAAGTGAGTCCCTGACTCCTGCGCTAGGTAACAACACCTGTGTTACAGGAGCCAGTGTCTTCTGAATTTTACGCAATATACTTAGATTGAATTTATTTTATGACAATCAAAATTTAAATAGCAAATAAAAATTAAGAGGGTGAAAGGAAATATATCTGCTTGAGGTATACTTCTGGAAGACCGAGAGCACAACGCTCCATGCTAAGTTATTGCAGGAATTATGAATTAAATATAATAATGATTTATATCTATTTCACTCGTTCCAATAAAAGACGAAATAAAAAGTGAAGTGAAACTTTACTTAATTAGACGTTATAATTTAGAAAGATTATTTTATTAATTAATGAATGAGAGTAAAATAAAAATTAAATAATAATTGCATAAAAGTTATAACAATTTATTTTTAATTATAAATTACTCATAATTTAATTTACGTAATGCCTAGTTTTGCTCATAATTAAATTACATTAGGAAGCGTGGCAATACGCTTGAAGTATTTTTTGTTTACCTAATTAATAACTATGCATGCTGTTCGCCTGGTACACACGGCTACACATCAAGCTATATATTTCCAGGTTATGCTGATCTCGCATTGTATAGGATTTCCGTACAATCCGAGGTCAGCTTATACTGGAAATGTATAGTTTGATATGTAGCAGTGTGTAGCTAGGTAGTGAGTATACAATATTAAATTCTACCATCTAGTGAAAATATTTCTTACGTAAACGTGTGAAGTAAACGTATTTAGGCATTTTATTCGGAAGGCCAATTCTACCTCTGATCAGTAGGTAATGAATAAAACGTAAAAGGCACTTAAGCTGGTATGTTATGCTGTCAGAAATATCTACAGACCATCAAATCATTTGACATGAGATTTAATAACAGAACGAGACGAGACGAGAGCTACTGGGCTCGTAATTAGACGGGTAGGTTAGGCTACTGGACTGATTTGAGGGCGCGACGACGACGTCTTCACAGGACTGGGCTCGAAAGTAGTATCTACGCGAGCCCAGTGCAAGTCAGCGCTGGACTGACTTACTATAGTGTATGTGAGTTTCTATGTTTGTAAACGCACCCACGATAAAAGAATAAATTCTTAGTGTGGGGCAACGTAAAAAAAAAAAAAAAAAAAAGGTGTAGTGTTTTCTGAAAAATCTGGCAGTCTCATAAATCTCACACCTTCAGAAACCCAGAAGAATTTAATAATACTTAAGTCGAAGTCAAACAATTTATTTCAATTAGGCACATAAAAGGCACTTATGAACGTCAATTTTACAAAAAATAGAATTGATTCTAGTCGCCCCTTCCAAAAGGTAATTTTCGTATGGAGAAGAATGGGCAAGAAACTCCACCGTTACTCTTTTAAAATGTTTTTACAATATTTTGTATAATTTCCAATGGTATATCAATAGTAATCATAGAGATAAACTTTAAAAAAAAAAAATGTTAAAGATTTCAAATACCATAAGATACCAATGGGTTGTTAATCTATTATACATGGTCGTAACAGTGTCTAGTAAATCATTATACATGGTCGTAACAGTGTCTAGTAAATCATTATACATGGTCGTAACAGTGTCTAGTAAATCATTATACATGGTCGTAACAGTGTCTAGTAAATCATTATACATGGTCGTAACAGTGTCTAGTAAATCATTATACATGGTCGTAACAGTGTCTAGTAAATCATTATACATGGTCGTAACAGTGTCTAGTAAATCATTATACATGGTCGTAACAGTGTCTAGTAAATCATTATACATGGTCGTAACAGTGTCTAGTAAATCATTATACATGGTCGTAACAGTGTCTAGTAAATCATTATACATGGTCGTAACAGTGTCTAGTAAATCATTATACATGGTCGTAACAGTGTCTAGTAAATCATTATACATGGTCGTAACAGTGTCTAGTAAATCATTATACATGGTCGTAACAGTGTCTAGTAAATCATTATACATGGTCGTAACAGTGTCTAGTAAATCATTATACATGGTCGTAACAGTGTCTAGTAAATCATTATACATGGTCGTAACAGTGTCTAGTAAATCATTATACATGGTCGTAACAGTGTCTAGTAAATCATTATACATGGTCGTAACAGTGTCTAGTAAATCATTATACATGGTCGTAACAGTGTCTAGTAAATCATTATACATGGTCGTAACAGTGTCTAGTAAATCATTATACATGGTCGTAACAGTGTCTAGTAAATCATTATACATGGTCGTAACAGTGTCTAGTAAATCATTATACATGGTCGTAACAGTGTCTAGTAAATCATTATACATGGTCGTAACAGTGTCTAGTAAATCATTATACATGGTCGTAACAGTGTCTAGTAAATCCATACAAATTAATAAAAAAAACCTTTAACTAACAAACAGTTCAAACACAATGCTATCACGCGAATCGCACAAAGTTTCCCATACAAAACACCGGTTTTTGCTGAACCGGTCGCGCCTCGCAATGTCTCCGTGCTTTCTACACAGCTCAGCTTTCCAACCTGCGCGCGCGCCTGTCATAACACGTTTTCTATATATAAAAGATGCTGTGATTGTAGATTTACGTGGGTCTATGGAATTTTTGACGTTAAATAACTAGAGAGAGATGTGAGAAGGTGTTGAGACATAACTAAGAAAAATATGAATTTGAATTAGGAACAGCGTTAAATTCTAAAATAAAAGCTAATTGGATTGATTAAGCAATAAACGTAAATAGTAAATACTTTAAATGCGTTTCAGAAAACAGTAGTTAAACTCAATACTTTTATTGCATTCTACATGTAGGTATTCTTGGACGGTAAACTTTTAATTAGATCATATGGACCCAGTCAGACACAGCAAAATAAGTTAGGACAGAGGAAGCATTTGTTAATTATATAACATTACTAAAGAAAAATCGGTTTATTTATCACAGAAATACGTCCACACAAAAAGCTAAGACAACACGACTTCAAAAAAAATGGGTATCTTTTATAACACAAACTATACTCGTAAGTTCTGTAGAGCATTTACAAACGCATTCGCAAAATTTATACGTAACGTCTACTACCAACAGAAACTCTTTATCATTCTCTGTCATGGCGGAATCGCCAAATTCATTGTCAATTGCGCAAACTGACATTGAGACGAACGTGGCGTGTGAGCGAAAGTAGTGCCCGCTGCGGGTTGATCGGTTCTTGTGACAGGACATGGAGCCATAGAGGTTACGAAAAGACTGACCTAAGTAGAGCTATCGATGTCATCATTATAGGTGGTCCTATTTAGGAGTCGTAAACCCTTACCTCTTAGGGATTCAAATAAAGCAGCAGTAAGTAGTACTGAAATTGAAGCTCAGTCACGATATGTATAAATTATAAACATCTTATTAATCTCAAATGCCCAAAATCAAATTCAAAATATTTTATTTCACATAAACCTACATGGGCAGAGAGGAGCTCGTGGCTAAGTAACAACAGCCGCACTGGTCGATCCATCAGGTTAAGCTACACTTGCCGGGGTTGGTCAGTGGATGGGTGACCATCTTTACATACCGAGACTCCTCCGTGCCTCGGAAAGCACGTTAAGCCGTTGGTCCCGGCTGTCATTCGTGGATCTGTGACAGTCGTTTCGGGTCGTAAGTAGCCCGCAAGTCTGACAACCAGTCTTACCAAGGGGTATCGTATTACCCAGTTACTGAATTGTGGAGGTCAGATAGGCAGTAGCTCCATGTAAAATACTGGTATTCAGCTGCATCCGGATAGACTGGAAGCCGACCCCAACATAGTTGGGAAAAGGCTAGGCAGATTGATAATAATCAAAATGAAAAAATGAAAAAAAAAAAAAAAAAAAAAAAAAAAAAAAAAAAAAAAAAAAATGAAATAATAAAATATAATATGAAATGATGATAATGAAATTTGTATAATCTGGTGTACAATAAAGTATATATAAATAAATAAATAATAAATAAATAAATTGATTGATAAACCTACATGGGCACTTAAGATACGTCAGAAGCTAGGTGCACAGTTCCAATTGGTCGTTTCCGATGAAGAAGTGCCGGCGAGAAACTCCACTGTGATTCTTGAAAAAATAATTGACTTTTATAATGTTTTCAAATTACAGTGAGGGATGGGAGGACAGTTTAGGTCTGTCAACAAATACCAAGTACTTAACAAAATGACCTACAAATCTGCAGATCTAATCTATTAAGCCTACAAAATTCTCACATTCACAAAATATAAAAGAATCGGTATCCTAATTCTAATTCATCATTATCATCATTTCAGCCAAAATACGTCCACTGCTGAACATAGGCCTCCCCCAAGCACCGCCAATTCGACCGATTCTGTGCTACCCGCATCCAGTGCATTCTTGCGGCCTTCACAAGGTCATCGGTCCATCTTGTAGGAGGTCTTCCAATGCTTCGTCTTTACGCGGTCGCCACTCCAGAACCTTTCGGCCCCATCGGCCATCTGTGCCACGAGCAATGTGCCCTGCCCATTGCCACTTAAGTTTGGCAATTCTTCGGGCTATGTCGGTTACCTTGGTTCTCCTACGGATCTCTTCATTAACCTAACCTATTTTATTTGATTAATCCTAACTATCCTAATATAATATTATAAATGCGAAAGTGAGTTTGTTTGTTTGTTTATTACACTTGCACGCTAAAACGGCTAAATGGAGGTAACAGATAGACAATGACTGGGACATAGGATACTTTTTACCCCGTTAGTACGTTCCCGTAGAATAATTTCCAAAAGCAAAAGCTAGTAAAAGATAAATAAAAAACCTATTAAAACCAAATGACATGATTGCCATTACAACTGTATGAAATCTGAATTAATATCCTGTCCACAAAAGCCACTAACACGACCTATGAACAGTCGGGAATTGACCTATAAATGGTCAAGGGGTTTCTGTCGTTCCCTTTTTTTTTTTTTTTTTTTTGGTTGGGAAATCATCAAATTACTCCTCCCGCTCTGGGCAGAGCGAGAGGGAGTGTCAGACTTTTACTGACTAAAATCCACCCGTGTTCCTTCCGTTGCCTATGTGCTGGGGCCGCGATATCCCTTTCAGACAAACCCGCGACCCCAGCAGGTTCTGTCGTTCCCTTACAAATCGTTCCTAACTATTTCCCATAAACATATATGAAAATCATATTCACAAACCAGATACAGAACAACTCAACTATCTGTGGGCCATTCAAACAATAAAAAATAATCTGTATGTCAATTAAGCCGGCTCCTAACGCGGAAGACAACCGCTACACTACATCAATCGAGCCTACCGATACCGATGCCAAAAAGGTGTTGAAAATCAACACCTTTTTGGCATCATTTCGGTAGACTTTAAAGATACATCGACGGTCGATCCATACAGTAACTTTAGCTTTACCTTAACTCCACACAACATACCAATAGTCAATCACAAATCCTAGTCATGACAGAATCACCAATTTCATTGTCACTTGCGCAAACTGACATTGAGGTGTAAGCGCGACGTGTGTGCCAAAACGTAAACAGTGCAAGCAGTGGGTAGGCACTGAATAGTACAGAAGGTGGGCTCCATACAACGCGCAGAAACAGGCGCACGCACACACAGACGCTTTCATACACTCGCTCACTCGCTTTTTTTTTTCTTTCTCGAACAAATGCTAGTCATGAGTACGGTTGCAAAATTACGTAATTTTATTGAAAACGCTGGTAAAATACGGGGATTTTACGGTCATTTATATAAATTACGGTAAAATTACCGGCGACTTAAGAAGTTTTTTGAAATTTTTATTGGCACTGACAATGAAGAATCATCAAAAAAAAAACATTTATTTTGTTATAATTATCAATTTTATCCCTATTGTTGATTGTGAGTGAGAACTGATTAAGTATTTTGAATAAAATATTTAAATCCTAAAACTTAACTTTAAATTTTTACTGTCCTCTGCACATAGATGATATTACTCGTATTATTATCCATGACATGGTGTGATTTATATCTTGAATTCTTGATTTGAGAATTAAGTTTTGGGGATTGTTAGTTTAGTACGCATGAGTCGCACGAGGACAGTTTCTGTTTTTAAAGTTCCAATAGGTACTGCAAATTTCATTCAAATCCATTTATCCGTTAAATCTGAAGTAGTGACATACACATGATACACACAAACATACTCACTTCCGTATTTGTAGTGTTTAGTGGGTATGAATGTATATGTACGTGTACGTATATGTATATGTATGTGTACGTTTAATATAAATTTTTAACGAAAAAAATGTTTTTTTTTTTTTTTTTACGTATTGTACAAGGGTAATTTTACCGTTTTACATCCCAAGTCATGACTGCGCTTGCACTCACTTTACGTGACACGTGCGTATGTGTGCGTGCATTTTCGCTCGGTGTATGGAGCCGACCTTCTGCTTCTATCTATTTTGTGGGGTAGGCCTACTAGTTCATTGTCGTGCATGCGTCGTGTGCGAAATGTTTTAAAGTTATATAACTGAGGTTAAATGTCGTTTGTAAACATGACTAAAGTTCGTTTTTGAATCCCAGAGATTGATAAAGTTTTGTTTTTTTTCGTGTTTTTTGTGTTTTTTCATGATTGACATTGATTGATTGATTTCACATTTTAAGTGATTGTTCTATTCTATTCTATTCTTTATTATGGCAAGCAAAGCCGATGTCGACTATTCTGCCAATGTCTAAAGTGAGTTGGAAAAGCAAGTGTGTATTGAGATAAAATAAAAATAAAATTGTTTGTTTTTTTCAATTTGGAGTTTGACATTTGCATCTGTCAAATTAGTCTCTGGAATTAAAAAACGAACTGTATGATTCTTTGAAGAATGAGTGAGGGGACTGTGCATTTATTGTATTGAATGGTTAGCTAGACCTGTCATAACGGTGAATGAAAGTTATGACTTTTATCCCTTTGATGTGTGACCATAAAGAATGCTTATTATATTAGAGACGATTAAGACGCAGATATACTCGTATGCCAGTAACCTGGAGTGGTTAGTTACGTACAGCCAGTAATAGGACTCGCCCATCAAGGAGCCATGTCCCTAATTTGACGCATTATTAATTTATTATACATAAAAAGAAAGGTATTTTAATAAAACACGTATACTAAAAGATCATTAATTAAATTATCTTTAAAATGATGGAAAGTTTCACAAAAATACGCTTGATAGATTTTGCGTGATTCTCAGTTTAATATCCGCGTTAGATGAAAATTAACAAATTAATTTCACTATGTAATATGAACATAATCTGAAACATTCGTGTCTTAAGTTATTAAAAAAAAATCTCTAATTTAACATATATTATTTCCAAATAATTAACACTACTCGTTTAGACGTGTTCTTCAGTATAAAATCATTAAAAGTGGGTTATCTTCGCCTTCATATTATAATTACTGTTTTATAGCTTAGATACAAATGAAAGCTGAAATAGGTCGAAGGTAAAACACCCCGGTCCGGTCATCTTCGTCTTTGTAAAACGTACCATCTTTGAGGGTGGGAATTATCATATAAATTCTCCCACTCTGGGCGGAGTGGGAGGGCGTGTCAGACTGTTACTGACTAAAACCCACCCGTGCTCCTTCAGTTACCTGTACATTGCCAGGGGCCACGGTATCCTTTTCGGACTTTCCCGTGACCCCGGCAGGCATCGGTCCTAGCAGACCCCGTCAGTTGTGCTGACATCTGTTTGAGGCGCGCGTGGAACACAACGCCCGTCAACCCGGGCCTGGTCCTTATCGCACGGCGAGCTACCTATTGCTCACTGTCCGCAAGCCCGCGCCTACGGTGGCCGGGAAAACCTACCATCTAACTTCACATTGCGGAAGCAATCAATCAATCAAATATACGTATGTGGTACTAGCTTCCGCCAACGGCTTCGTCCGCGTGATATCTTTATAAATTATAACCTACCAGCTGCACCCACATAAGTCTCGATCCCGAGAGAATATCGGGATAAAAAGTCCTATGTCCTAATCCAGGTCACGGTCTAACCATGTGCCGAATTTCATCCAAATCTGTTCAGCATTTTTTGCGAGAATGCGCTACAAACAAATAAACAAAATCACTTTCGCAATTATACGTATTAAGTTGGGATGTTACTCAGTGATAATATAGCATTCAACTGGGGAAAGAATTGTTAAAACCGGCCTGGAATGTTTTGAGTTTATTCTTTACAGACAAACATACAAATCTATATTTTTTATAACAAATATATAGATTGAGTATTGACATTGGATTTGCCATCGGAATACTATCACAATCGCATCTTACTGAACATAACCTTTAACATACATAGGTATAATCCCTAGCCTCGTTGGAAGCGTTAGCAGGACAACTCGATTTGTAAGAATAAACTTTAAGATAATAGATCACCTAAAACTGTGACTGATACCATCACACTAGTACCTATTCGGTACTTCAGCTGATCCAGTTGGACTGGAAGCCAGCCCCAACATAGTTGGAAAAAGGCTAGGCAGTTGATGACACTGGTATGAAACAGGAATTCCGTACAATGAAAGGCCAGCTTATACTGGAATTGTATAGCTTGATGTGTAACCGTGTGTACCAATTTCAATAAAGTTCTTTTAACCGTTCTTATGATTCCTTCAGACACAATGAGTAATGTCTTCCACCTACAAAACACGTAGGCCTAAGGTACAAAAAGGCTATAATTTGGTCCATGTACAATACGACACACGTTTGTTCATACATTTTGTATGTACGTACTTTGTAACATAATCTTCTTAAGTATTTTGTTCAAGGCCCACGCGAGCTTCTGCTTTATTTTAAGTAGTAAATACAAAGAGCTCGAGAAAGTTGCAGCCACTGTACACAGTATGCACACCCACTTCTGTAAAGTTGAGTTTTTATCTTATCCAACATCGCGATCCAAACAAATGATTCTGAAGTGTTCGATTGTTTGCTTTCCTATACAAACAAATAGGAAGATATTCGATCGGTGCTTTTATAATGCCCTACAAGGTCCGCAATTGCACCTTAGTTTTGAACCATTGTAACACCTTTAAACATTATGGAATGCAAATAAAGATTTGAATAAGTTTTTTTTTTTTTGGAATACGGGTGAGCATGCATTCTGAAAGTTGGCAACGTCGCCAATAGATGTCAATTATTCCGCTGTTTTGATTAATTTGGCAATATTACTGTATGGAAATGAAATATGGCTAACTAGTGAACTGAAATATTGATTATGAAATGCAATATTTAATATCGTAACACGGAGTATTTAGTTTTAGATGTCAAAAAAGTATTTGGAAAGTTTCTAAATGCCTTTTTTACACCTAAAACGGTAACAACATTAAATTCAGTGTTATAATTGCAATTTATTATTAATATTTGAGTTCACTAGTTAGCCATATTTCTTAATTTGATACAGTAATATTGCCAAGTTAATCAAAACAGTAATGTAAAGAAAAAAATAAGAACATAAAATAAAGGGAAGAGCTCATTGGGCATCAAAAAATTCGTCCGCATCGCTGTCAGCGGGAAAAGTGCCCAAAAGGCTGGCAGCATTGCCACGTTGGATGGCAATGCTGATTCTTTGGCCTAAGAATTGGCCAGCCCTCTGGTCACGTGAAGAGTCGACCAGCTGCTTGGCTATGTCCCGAAATATTCGATGAGCACTCGGACCCCACGGCCCTAGTGTTTCAACCCCAAACGGCTCAAAAATATAGCAACAAATAGGTTGTTATATTTGCGCCGTTTGAGGTTTTCTGCACCTGCAGCAGCCGCCCCGGCACAGCCCGCCGTGCTAGGAAGATGGGATGGCGCAAGGGTGTCGACACAGGTTGCATCCCACACCAAAGGCCTACCCAACTTCCAAAGCATAATGGTCATTCCGTCTGGCCTCTTCTCATCGTCGCGTGCCAAGCCATTGGGTTCTAAAACAACTGGCACCCCGGCGGTGACAAGAGCCCGACGGATGATGTCATTAATGCTTGCGTGCCGTGCCAACCGACCAGCGCTCTTGCTGCAGGAAAGGCCATGGTGTGCGAGGCGGTCGACTGCTTCACCGCAAATAAAACAGTTAAATATTTGATAGCTATTTGCGACGTTGCAAACTTTTAGAATAAACGCTCTTATGGCCCTCTAAGCTTAGCTCAGGAACTTCTACATATCTCTACAGGCTCGTGATTGAATGATAACAGCGGTAATGGTCGATCGAAGGTTAAGCTACGCTTGATGGATGGGTAACCAACCATCCATTACATATCGAGACCCCTCCGTGCTTCGGAAAGCACGCTTAAGCCGTTAATCCCGGCTGTCATTCGTAGATCTTTGTGTAATCTGAAGCCTTAAATGTAGCACGATACCTCGTGTTACCTAGTAACTGGGTTGTGGAGGACAGTATACATACATATGCAGTCGCTCCAAGTAAAATACTGGTATTCAGCTGCATCCGGTTAGACTGGCCGCCGACCCTAACATAGTTGGGAAAAGGCTAGGCAGATTGATTGATTTTGAATTGTTGCTGCAATTTGTGCTCGCTGATATTTATTTATTTATTTATTGATAGGAGAACCAACAGCTATAACAAATGGATAACAGTTGTATATGAAACATACAGCCAATTACAGGTTCTCACGGGTAAAAACAGAATAAGTAGGTATTAGAAGTCTTAGGATCACTAACAAGCACGAAAAAAAAAAAAGTATATATATGTATAAGGTACAATAAGCACTATGCACTTTTAAAGAAGTCAGCGTTCAGCCGAGCGCGTGCAGAATATTGATGGTAAATGGGTGAAATGAGAACTCTTTACAAAGATTATTAAAGTCCTTACTCGCTCGCACCATGTATGAGTTTTGCCTGTTGCCTGTGTTATATTGTTTCGATGTTTACTGCAGTTTTATGTTTTCACTAGTATCAATTTTCACATGTCTCGATTCTTTAGATTTTTTTTTTTTTTTTTTTAACTAGTGCATCTCGCAGGTTACCACTAAGGTAGTGTCTGCTTAACCGGGCTTTCCTGTGGCTGCCTTAAGCTTCTACACTCAAAGCCTCCAGCCAGGGGCATAAACTATTCTAAATTAAAACTAGGCGAATGCTCGCTAAGGGCACCCCCTGTGGGGTACGAACCTCGGCTTAGGGCATTCGCTGAGGGGAGGACAGCAAGAGGGACAGGCTGGATCAAAAGTATATCATGATTATTGATCGGGGAATTTAAAGGTACTGGCTCAGCGTCGACGCGGGCTGGCGCATCTTCGAGCAAGGGTCGGGGGGGAGTATCGTTTACTCGGGGGGGTCGCGGTCGCGATCGCGGTGGACGTCGACGGCGAGGTCGGTATGACGGGTGTCGTTTGTGTTTGTGTACTGTGCTGGTGGCCCTACTGCTCTCCTGGAGGAGGGTTATGGGGTCATCAGGTTCTGAGAGAATATGCCTCGGGCGGCGGATCCTACTAATCGTTGAGGGGACATAATTTGCTGCCTCGACAACCAGAGGATTGCGATGTTTGGCAGCGGATTCAAAGTAACGCTTGGACATGCGTTTTAGGAACTGTTGGATCGTGGGGATTTTGAGGTCGAGATGGAGGATCTCATTCCTAACATACCAGGGGGATCCCGTGGCCTTACGAAGGAAACGGTTTTGGACTGTCTGAATCCTATGGATCGAGTGGGGTTTTGCTTGAGCAAAGACGGTGCCCGCATAGGTCATGATTGGCCGAATGCACGCCGTATAGATGCGCAATTTGCACTTCAGTGACAATTTGCTACGTGCATTCAGGACATAGTGGAGTCTACCTAGAGCAAAAGCGGCTCGCGAGCGAACCGACTTTATGTGCTGTGCGAAGGAGAGATGATGATCGAGAATTACACCTAGATATTTGGCTTGCTTCCCCCAAGGGATCGGCTTGCCGAACATGGTGACTGGTCTGGGAATGGTGGGTGTGCGTCGCGGTTTGGAAAAGAGGACCGCTTGACTTTTGTCGGGATTGACCTCGATTCTCCATAATCTAAACCAGGCGCCAAGATTGTTGACTGCCCTTTGTAGGTTTAGGAGTATCTGAGCCGTACTATACCCTTTGCAATAGATGGCCGTATCGTCTGCGAACAGAGCCAACTGCGCCTTCTTATGCTTAGGGATATCGCTAGTGAAGAGCGAGAACAGGAGAGGAGAGAGCACGGAGCCCTGAGGGACTCCCGCGCGTATGGGTCGGGGGGAGGAGAGCGCTCCTTCTATGCGATAGCGGAAGGTGCGGTTCGACAAATAGTCTCGTATGATGAGCACGAGACGGTCCGGCACACCGTGTTTGTACAGCTTATATAATAAGCCGTTGTGCCAGACTTTGTCGAACGCTTTCGCTATGTCGAAGAAGATTGCGCCTGTTAACATACCGTGGTGGAAACCTCCGGATATGTGTTCTACTATACGGTGGGCCTGATGCACGCTAGAGTGCTGAGTTCGAAAGCCGAACTGTTCGTTGGGGATGAGGCCATTGGTCTCTGCGTAATCTCTGAGACGCTTTTGAATAAGCCTCTCATAGATTTTGCCGAGGACCTTGAGCAGACTGATGGGGCGGTAACTGGAGGGTTTGGATTTGGGCTTACCGGGCTTTGGGATGCCGATGACGGTGGCCTCTTTCCACGATTGGGGAAAGATGTTATTGCTTAGAGCACCATTGAAGATGGTGGTCAGTAGCATGATCAAGTGAGCGGGAAAGAGTTGGATCACCCTATTGGTGAGTCCGTCTGAGCCGGGGGCTTTGCGTTTTTTGAGACCTTTGATGATGTCATGCACTTCGTCCGGAGTGACGGGAGGCAGAAGACAGTCAGGGTCTTCGACGGGTGGGAGAGAGGCTCTACGTTCGACTTCCGCGTCGACCTTTTTAAGGTGAGCTTGGTCTACTGGTAAGGAGCTGGGTGAGCATTGCATTGGGTGGATCTCGAGACTGTCGGCTAGGCACTCGGCCTTGTCGATGTCGTCGAATGCTATGGATTTGTCTGGGCGGACTAATGGGGGCATGGCAGCTGACTGCTGGGACCTGAGTTTCCTCTGGAGTTCCCAGAAGGCCAGGTGAGTTGGCTCCAGTTCGCTCAGCATCTTATCCCAGCCCGCTTCACGCAGCTCAGCTATGCGTGTCCTTACAGTTCTCTGTAAGTAGCGCATGTGAGTTTTGTTAGTGGCGCTGGGAAAGCTACTGTATGCACGGATAGCCGCGTTCTTCTCGGTCAGTAGAGCACGCGCATCGTCCGGCAGGTTCAGGCAACGGTTGTCCGTTGCCGGAACCTCCCTTGAACAGTCGTTCAGGACGGTTTGCACGTGATCAGTGAGCGAGTCGATCGCGGCCGTCGTGTCGGCGACGGAGTCAAACTGATCTGGAATGGAGTCCAGCTGGGGGGACGTGGTGGGTTTCAGCTTATCGCTTACTCTCCTCCAGTCCGTTACCCTTTTGGTGCCTATGGGTTGGTTGGGATCGGAGGGACCTGTGCGGGAGGCCAGTCTTATGACTACGGGACGGTGGTCAGAGTTAAGCTCTTGTACCGTTTCTATTGACTCTAACCTAAGGTTGACGTTCTTAAAGAGCGCCAGGTCGAGTACGTCTGGGGTATGATTGGGGTCGTGGGGAAAGTGAGTGGGAGTCATCGGAGCGATGACGTCAAAGTTCAGGGTAGCGGAGAGGTCGAACAAGTGTCGCCCTCTTATAGAGGTTCTGGTACAATTCCAGGAGGTATGTTTTGCATTGAGATCGCCCGCAATGATTACGGAGTCACTCATGCCTAATAGAATGGCGAAATCGTCGGAGATGAGTTGGAAGTTCTCAGAACCGACCATTGGTGGGATATAAACCGAAACTAGAGTGACCGGCTGATGGCCAGTCATGCCTAGTAGGCAAATTGAGACTTCTAGTCTGGAAAGTGGAGGAGGGTCTATGGGAATGCAGTATAGTTCCTTTTTATAGTAAATAAGGGTGCCACCCTTGTGACAGCGCGACCTATCATTACGGACCATACGATAATTGGCTATAGATGGGTTGCGACTACTCGGTTTTAAGAATGTTTCCTGTATGAGGAATAAGTCTAGTTTGTGATCGCGGACGAATTCCGCGATCTCATCGCGTTGGTGTTTTATACCGTTTGCATTGAAGATGCCTAAGTTAAGGGATCGGGGTTTAAACCTTGCTATAACGGTGTTAAACATTATGGGGGGGTTATAGAAGGATTCAAGGGCGTGCGTAATCTCCGGGTACGCATGTAAGATTTTCTGCAACATAGGAACGTCGCGGAATTTCTTGGCGGCTGTTATATCCCTGGCCATTTGCTGCGCGCGGGGCGAGAAAAAGGCCTGATAGGTGTCTGTGATGATACCGAATGTATCATCATCTGAGGGGCCACGGGCCCTGGGAGTGGGAGCGGGGTGCGATGCTTTAGGAGCAGGTGCGGAAGCGGGAGCGGGCGCTGGAGGCCCTGTAGTAGCGGGGGGCGGGGGGACGCGATTGCGGGGGTCCATAAGGGAATAAAGGGGAATCTGCGGGGGCGCGGGCCTAGGGTTATGCATGGCTGGCCTGCATGTGGTGAAGTTGGGATTCTTTAGATTGCGCGATACCCCAATTAAATCAGCATTTCCTGTCAATTCTAAAGTTGCAATAAAACCAATCTAAATTCGATTCATTGCTACAGCGATTACTATTGTTTACATAAAGTCACAGACCAATAGAATACACAAGTAGGTCATTAATACGGTTAGTTAGATTTGTATCGGACCGCAGTATTTCTCTTATTGATTAAAGTTACAACAAATTAGAGACGTTTTATTTGAAAGAGATTTACATAATATTGTAATTTTTAGGGTTACGTACTCAAGGAGTGCCAACGGGACCCTATTATTAAGGCTCCACTGTCGGTCTGTCCGTTCGTCTGTCATAGGGCTGTATCTTTTGAATTGTAATAAGTATGTCGGAAATACGTTACTGAGTTGACTAATCGGAACGCCAGCGCCGCCTAGCGGCGCTCGATATAGTCTACAACATAACGCCGGCTGGTGCTAAGCAGGGTTCATCGGTGACGGTCAAGCAGAGAACACGTTTAGAAACTGTCGTGCATTCCGTATTACGTAGTTGTGTCGTGTACCTATAGTATGTGAATTGCTATTATGATTAATTTGATAGTAAATTATATTTTGATCTGAACTGCAAACGGTTTTTCTTTTGCACAATAACCAACACTATCGACAGTACAGTAGGTAAAATATCCCAGATAATAACGGTAGTAGATACTTGAAATTTTCACAGAACAACAAATAATAAAAATAAAATAAAAGAAAAACAAATGCGGTCCAGATCCAAGAAACGTGATTTCAAAAGGACCTACATAAAAAAAAAAGTTGGGTAACAAATAATGTAGGGTGGTACGGAACCCTTTATGTGCAAGTCTGACTCGCACTTGGCCGCTTTTATTATTCTGCGTTGATGTCTTTTGTATAGATAATACGGAAACTGCGTGTTCTTGTGATTGTTAGTATCATTTAGTTATTGTTATTTTTCCCCATTATGTATTGATTGATTATTAAGACAGAAATTAGTCTTTAAATGAGCTGCACGCGGAGCATGACAACCATAGAAACGGGTGTTGTCGACGGAAGACTTGACAAAATGACTGATTGTGATTGTTTATCTGTCATTTTGTCGACGGAAGACTAGACAAAATGACAGATTATGATTGTTTATCTGTCATTTTGTCGACGGAAGACTAGACAAAATGACAGATTTTGATTGTTTATCTGTCATTTTGTCGACGGAAGACTAGACAAAATGACAGATTATGATTGTTTATCTGTCATTTTGTCGACGGAAGACTAGACAAAATGACAGATTGTGATTGTTTATCTGTCATTTGGTCAACGGAAGACTAGACAAAATGACAGATTGTGATTGTTTATCTGTCATTTGGTCAACGGAAGACTAGACAAAATGACAGATTGTGATTGTTTATCTGTCATTTGGTCAACGGAAGACTAGACAAAATGACAGATTGTGATTGTTTATCTGTCATTTGGTCAACGGAAGACTAGACAAAATGACAGATTGTGATTGTTTATCTGTCACTTTGTTTATTCTTCCGTCATTCATCCATCACATACGCCTTTGCTATCACAAATCCGGCTTATTGTACCAGGTAACTCAAAATAATCGTGTAGTAACCGAAGATTTGCAACTCCACAGCTGATTAACTCTAGAACTGATTCATGACAAATCAATCGCCACCGAAACAGATGGGGCAACAAACTTTTCTAATAAAATAAAATAAATGTCGCAAAACGTTTTGGAGTAACATTGTCTGCGTAATATTATTTACTCGACAGTGACGAAAAAAAGAGGAGTAAATTTATTTAAGAAAACGATAAAGCCAAAGAACCGTATTTTAAATTAAGAATCATCGGAATCTGTTTAGAAATGCAAAACTGCAGTTGAATTGAGAACGTCTTCATTTACGAATTTATGCATTCTTACTTAACTTTATATGTGAAAGTAATTCTGAATCTGTGGCTCTTGTCTGCTGTCTTTTTACACGTAAACCACTGAGTCGATCGTGATGGTCGAGTGGACGCAACTGTCTAATCCGCAAAACTGATGAATCAGTGAAACTGACTAATCAACGAAACTAGCGAATTAAATAAACTGACGACTGAGGGCAACTGACCAGTGATCCGCGGACTCAAAACTAATTAATAACGCGGGCAGGCAATGTAATGCGATAGGGTGGCTCGGGGGAATAAGAAATTTCACACGAATGATATCGCTGGCAGAACCTAGTACTACCTACATATAAGGATTAAAAAACTATGGAATACAAAATATACGCAGACGAGGGCGCCGGTAACAGCTAGTAAGTTATAGAGTTATCATAAAGATCGGTGACATTCCAAAGGAATAAACTTGAATACTAAGTAATATCTCAGCGGATGCTTCAGCTTAAGTGCTTAATTTAATAAGTAGGTATGTTTATGGCCGGACATAGCCTAGCGGTGGATGCAACAAAATTGCAACAGCCATGACTCAGCGGACGTAAGGCATCAATGAGGACCTGTTTGGTGGGTAGGCTGTACACTAGTGACCAGGGCTATAGAGGAAGCTATAGATTGGAAAAATCAAGGATCACCGTTAGATGTGTGTGTTATAAGACATCAGATTAGAGTGCGTGAGAGATTGAGTGTTAAATGATGTGTGTTTGTTGTTGTGTTTGTTTGTGTGTTCTTGCATAATCAGTATATAATGTTCCCACTACTGGGACGCAGGCCTCCTCCCTTCGAGAGGGCTATAATCTACCACGCGGGCCCAGTGCGGGTTGGTGGATGTCACATGTCTTCGAATTTTTGGTTCCAGGACATGCCGGTTTCCTCACGATGTTTTCCTTCATCGTTTTGAGAGCAGTGGTGATGCAATTATTTATTTTTAAGTAAAGAAAGAAATAAAGAAATAAAAATAACTTGATTTGTCAGAGAAGTGCATAAAAAAAAAAAGTTTATTTGTCAGAGAAGTGCATAAAAAAAAAGTTTATTTGTCAGAGAAGTGCATAAAAAAAATAAGTTTATTTGTCAGAGGAGTGCATAAAAAAAGTAAGTTTATTAGCCAGAGAAGTGCATAAAAAAAAGATACTATAAAACAGAAATAGTCGGCAGCTGCTGGCACGTCATGACTGTGACGGGCGTGAAGGCTACCACTCAGCATGATACTGTGCTATGGGGACCCATAGCACAGTGCTGAAAGCATCCCTGGGTTCGAACCCACGACCTCGGCTCGTAAAACGGGGCCCTTTATCACTTAGCCACACGACTCTAGTGTTCTAGGGATAAAGTATATTTGTTTCTCTATATGGCAGATATGTCATGCACCTACACAAGATTTTACTTATTTCATAAATATCATGTTCTTAAGTAATAAGTCGAAAAATCGATACGAACTTTGCTTTTTAAGATCCCGGTATACAAACTCTTCCGTCCTAACAGACCTCTGTGGCGGGCCGTCACTAACATGGCAGCCTGTCAAGGACTCTGAAACACCATACATGAGCTTGCCAAGAGGCCCCGACATGGCCACGTCTTGTTCTAAAATGTATGGTGGAAGATACACACATCAACACGGTCTAGGGATATTTTTAAAAAAGCGAATTACTATCAATGTGTTAATTATTTATATGACATGTATATATTTAAAAGATACGTTATTTAATATTCTACCATTTTTTAATAATGGTTAAGGTACTTCGATTAAAATTTCAGGATTTTATGGAAAAAAAATGAAGCATAGACGGAAACCGTATATGAATTAACTTTTAATTTATGAGTAAAAACTGAAAAAAATAGAAAAATCATTTAATTTGTGTTTATAAACTTGAAGTTAGTAGTCTGAGAAAGCGCCCATGATGTTCATAACACATTGGCAACGATTCGGCATGCTCAGAACAAGGTTGTCAATGTCTTGCTGCGGAATATTGTCCCATGTCCTTCTGAGGTGCGCAAAAAGTTGATCTTCTGTAGCCAGATTTTCAGGAACTTCCTTCAGAGCTCTTCTTTGCAGCATATCCCACGCATGCTCAATGGGATTTAGATCTGGCGATTGAGCAGGCCAGTCTAAGGCCCTAAAATTGTGTGTATGTAACCAAGCTGCTACCGTTCTCGCCGTGTGTGCCCGGGCATTGTCGTGCATGAGCAGGAAATCTTGCCCCATTTGTGTTCTGTGGGGCAAGATTACGGGCCCCAGCACCTGTTGGACGTATCGTTCTGCCATCATATTGCCCCGCACCCAAACGAGATCCGTCCGTCCTCCAAGACGAATTCCTGCCCAAACCATAATTGTTCCTCCTTGGTATGGGTGAACTTCCTGAGGGTTATGAAGACGGCTCCATCGTCCAGGAACTCACCAAACACACGTCCTTCGTGAATCTGGATGGAAGCCGAACCTGGATTAATCCATGAACAGCACATTGGACCATTGCTCACGGCCCCAGTCCACGTGGTTCCGAACCCATTCTAATCGTCGTCCACGATTGCCTCTCCGCAAAGGTGGGACCCGGAGTGGTCTACGAGAGCGTAGATTGCTTTCATGCAGTCGCCTTCTTACAGTTTGGTCACTCACAAGCACTTGGTGTTCCACTCGCAGCCTTTGGACCAATTGAGTCGCCGTTGCATTTGGTTGAGCTCGCGCAGTAATTTGCAAAAATCGGTCTTGTCTGGGGGTAGTGATGCGACTTGGGCCCCGGTGCCTCTCCGCTACTTCACCTGTGGCACGATAGCGTGTCCACAATCTTGAAATTACATTGTGGTGGGTCCCTATGGCCTCAGCAACATTACGCTGAACAGACCCAGCTTCCAGCATTCCCACAGCTCGTAACATCTCCGCCCTCGTCAAATGTTGGCGTTGCATGGCTACAATACCTCAATTTTAACTTTATCTTTCGTTTAAAAATGAAAAAAAACTGTAACTAAATGTAATTCGTATTGTTTTCTAAATTTCGCACAAATGAAAATACCCTCTCCTACACATCAAGACATTTTTATGCCACCGAAACAAAATAATTTTCAAAAATTTGAATTTGGAATTAGTCTGAGATAAATTACAAACAAATCGGTGTATAAAAGATTCCAATGCGGCTAGTACTTTTCGAGTTATTTAATTGAGTATGAAATATCCCTAGACCGTGTTGATGTGTGTATAAAGGTTTGACCCTCAGCGAAAACCTTTTCAAAAACATTACTCATCCCGACCATATTCTTAAGAAGCGAAGTTCGCATCGAATTTCCGAGTCAATCTGAGGGGTAATTAATGCCCGTAATTTTTAAGAACGTTCGCATTCGCATCTCATTCGCAATCTGTCAAAAATACAATCAATTTACCAACATTTTTGACATGTTTGACAGATTGCGACTTGAATGTGAACATTTTCTACTTAAATAGCGATAGGGCCGCGATTCCAGGATCTTCCGTGGAACCTCCATTCTATGTTACCCACTTGATATGTCATGGATCTTTAAGATCACATAAAATTTTATCTTTGGAAGATCAGCAAACTGATATTCTGCATAATGTGGATGTTTAGATTAGGATCTCAATAAACTACATAAATATGACATTTTACACAACTTTGTCCGGTTGTAAAATTGTTTAAAAATATTCTGAATGCTAAAAATTTCGACAGCGTGATCGGATGTGATATATCAATGAAGAACTCGTTTGTAAGGTGACGAGAAAAATAACTGTTTGCGAAATTATAACATTTATACAAAATGGTGATAGGTGATTTATTGATTCGATATTCGAGTTTCTTGCCCGTTCTTCTCCATAGGAACCTACTACGCGTTGGAATGGGCAACTAGCTTCATATTTCTGACTGACCGACCTCTTGACAATTCAAAAGTACCTGTAATTGGTTTATTTGAAATAAATGCTTTGAGTTTAGTTTTTTTTTTTTTTGAGAACTGTTGCGGCAGAAAAAAAATTGTGTATTTGAAAAAGAAATGGTCAAGTGCGAGTCGGACTCGTAAACAACTCCGTGCCTCGGAAAGCACGTGAGCCGTTGGTCCTGGCTATCATTCGTGGATCTTTGACAGTCGTTACGGGTCGTCAGAAGCGCGAAACTCTGACAGCCAGTCTTACCAAGGGGTATCGTATTACCCAGATACTGGCTTGTGAAGGTCGCCGATAGGCAGTCCATGTAAAATACTGGTATTGAGCTGCATCTGGTAACACACTGGAAACTGACCCCAACATAGTCGGGAAAAGGCTAGGCAGATTGTTGTTATAGTGGCCATCACACACTCACACTCATATCCTCTTCACACTCTGTGACAATTTCACGTGTGTAGTACTATTACGGTTTCAAAGATACAATCCTGTGACAGACGGATGGACAGTAGAGCCTTAGTAATAGGGTCCCGTTGGCACCCTTTGGGTACGGAACCCAGAAAATGGCGATAACTGATTTATTGATTCGATACGGTAGCCGAAAAAAAAACAAATATAGCTCTGTATTTTGTTCGATAAAAAAAAAACTAGTTTCGTTAATTGTTGATGTTTCTGAATATTAAGAAACAGTTAATTGGAACCGTGCACCTGAATTTTGAAATTGTTTAAAAGCTTCACGTGTGTTTTGTAAAGAAATTAAGAATTGAAACTTGTGCAACAACTTGTGAAATTCTCCTCTTTATGTGTAGAGGAGATTTTTCTTAGACTTTTTTTTTACTTTAGGCGCATATAGTATCATCTGAGACTTATTCTTGCGGCGGGGTTACCATTTTAACATACAGTTTAAGACTTAAAAATTTTATTACTTCAAATTAATACGATTTTCTAAACAGTTTCTATAAAACACCAAGGAAATCCATTTGTTCAACTGTGCTAAGTACTAGTAGTATGTGATAAGAGAAATTATAAAAATAATAAAAATAGAAATCTTCAAGAGCTGGATGCTCTTGAATATTTCTATTTTTATAATTTTATGCTAGTATTCATCACAATTTGCTACCACTTTCACAGTAATAAAAATAAATAAATTGAACTACTTTTTCAAATGTAATCCTATCAAACCTTGAAGTTAATTGACGGTGGTCCGACCATCTCAATTAATTGAAATTAGATTTATTTAGTCTCGTGTGAATTTTGATCACTTGCAACACTTAGAAAGGTGTATCATCCTAAATATCAAGGCTAGGATTGACTGGAGTTGTTATATATTAGCATTTCTCATTAGTGATCACCTTGAACGTTACTTTTTATTATAATTATGTATATTTTGATTTATAATTGGACCTTTTTTAATGCCTTGATCTGAGTCAAATGCTCGAACGTATTAATAAAACGAAGATTTACTGCGTCTCTTCCGGTGGATGTTGCAATGAAGAGTAAGATTTTACACTACTTTACAATGATGGCGATCGCTATAATACATATATCTAAGTATGTTTATGCTAATGAAAAAAGACCTATTGTGAAGACAGAACGGTTGTTTTGTTGTCGTTTATCGTGTTTGGGCCTAAAAAGGAAAAGAAAACATAATTATTGTTGTCCTTGACATTAGTTTGTATATTGACATAGCCCTATTATTTGTTTTCAGTCTGTGTGTTGACATGTACCGTATTGACATTTATATTTTTAATTATATTTAACTTTTGTATTTTTTCTCTTTTTTATTGACATTGATTTCTATTGCTATTTATTATTAATTAATTTGTATTATGAAATGTGTGATTTTCTATCATTTTTTATTTTTATTGTTCAGGCTTATTTAATTAAATTATTGAGACTTGGCTGGCTTGATAACTTAATTACAAACATTTGAACGCCCTCTGGCGTAACATAGCGAACTCTTTATTATCTTTGTATATTTCATAGAATAAATGACTTATGACTTATGAAAGGCAGAAAACGCGAATTCATAAAAATTCAAATACTGTCATTCTTCTTATGCTGGCGTTTATAAAGCTATTATGATCTACTTGTGTATCATTAGCAACGTGTCTTTTTTTTTTGGTTTTTGCTAGATGTAATTGTAAATTACCCCATCAATAACAGCTGGTCTAAGTATGTTTGACGGTAATAAAAAACTCATAAATCCTTTCGATACGTTAGTTTTACGACAATTGGGAGGTTCAAGTATTTTAATATTTTGTTTTTATACTAAGACTAGATCATTAATATGATTTATAACTTTGCGAATAGACCACCTCATAGTCACTATTATAGAAGGAGGTATTTACTCGGGTACATAACAAAGTAAAAAGAATGACGTAAGTTGGAACTTACTTAATTTAGTAAATGTTCTTCGACGCTGAAGCCAAAATTTTCCTCATTATAACTTCACTAGCTGCGCCCAGCGGTTTCATCCGCATAAGTCTCGATCCCTTGATAATATCGGGATAACAAAATCCTATGTCCTAGCTCAGATCATGGTCTACGCATGTGCCTGTAATTTTATCCAAATCTGCTCAGCCGTTTTAGCGTGAAAGCGTAACAAACAAACAAAGTCAGTTTCGTATTTAACAATATTTGTTAGGATTTGGAAATGTCCATGTCTAAGTAGGTATATTTTTTTGATACTTTATTATTCATATTCTGTTAGCTTTTTAAATGATTATTATCTTGGAAATTGAAATAAAATGTTGAATAAGTATTATTTTAAGCGACTGAACAGTAGATCTAATAAGATAAGATAAGATAAGATTATTTATTTGCATAAACATGTGTGTGTACATACCTAGAAAGTGCATACAAGATGATAAATTAAATTAAGTGCAAACATGTTTGCCACTACGTGACGCGCAAAATAATTGATTTATACAATTTAAAATTATAAAAAATAATTACAAAATATTAGAAGTCGTCAAACTTAATTATTAATGGGTTATTAAAATTATAGAGTAATTCAACAAGTGCGTTATTAAAATGATGGAGTAATTCAAAATTATTATATAAGTAGCTCCAAATTAATATAATTACTTATGTCAAGACAAATTCATTTTCATTAAGGAACTCAGTAACGCTATAATATGCTCTGGCAGTCAAAAATGTACGATGTGTTTATTTTTAAACATAGATTGAGGTAGTTCTCTCCAGCTTTTAGGTACTTTATTATAAATGACAATAATAATAGAATGCTACCACCATTTACACGACCAATAATGGCGAGATTGGCAAAAATTACAATTGGCAAAACATTTAAAAAACCAGAAAATTACTTTTGAAATCTTTGTTAAACACAAATCCAGTTCAGAACAAGTTCATGCAAATTTCACTGCACAATTTGAAACCGTATCATTTGAGAATTATCAAGAAATTGCATGGATCGTAATGGCGCCTGCGTCTGCGCATCTTATTGCGATAGCCGTCTCCGGCTGGGCTGGACATAATTACGTAAACACTGACATCCCTGGGATGGAACAACTGTGTGGATGGGAAGTCATTTATATTGTAATGTGTCTTAGAGGCCGTATGCATGGTCTGCTCATTATCTTGGATTGGTTTTGTTATTTTTTTATCTGGGATTAATTTTCTAGGGAATTTTATGGTTTTGTATTATTCCAGATGTATAAACCAAATTATTTTTAAATTTCTATCAGATACATTTTGAAGGATCTAGAAATGCAGACCCGGCTTCGATGTGTTACTATGAGTGTAATATAGGTAAGTACATATTTATACTTACGTATGTTTTTATATAATCGGTTTTTTAGCTTAACATTTCTTACGTACCAGCGTAAAAGTAAATAGAATTTAATTCAAACTAGTATATAGCTACACGTTTTAATTTCACACTTAATTCAGTAAATAATTAAAATTCCAACGTATCGCCGTTTCAATTAAGGCATATACTCTTCAGTAAATTGCATAAGATGTTAGGAGTCCCATGGAGGTCCATGCCCTCTTCGAAGGCAATGCCCTCTTTGATAGGATTCATATGGACAGAAGTTACTCTAAATATTTGAAATTCTCAAATGATACGGTTTCAAATTGTGCAGTGAAATTTGCATGAACTTGTTCATGCAAATTTCACTGCACAATTTGAAACCGTATCATTTGAGAATTATCAAGAAATTGCATGGATCGTAATGGCGCCTGCGTCTGCGCATCTTATTGCGATAGCCGTCTCCGGCTGGGCTGGACATAATTACGTAAACACTGACATCCCTGGGATGGAACAACTGTGTGGATGGGAAGTCATTTATATTGTAATGTGTCTTAGAGGCCGTATGCATGGTCTGCTCATTATCTTGGATTGGTTTTGTTATTTTTTTATCTGGGATTAATTTTCTAGGGAATTTTATGGTTTTGTATTATTCCAGATGTATAAACCAAATTATTTTTAAATTTCTATCAGATACATTTTGAAGGATCTAGAAATGCAGACCCGGCTTCGATGTGTTACTATGAGTGTAATATAGGTAAGTACATATTTATACTTACGTATGATTTTATATAATCGGTTTTTTAGCTTAACATTTCTTACGTACCAGCGTAAAAGTAAATAGAATTTAATTCAAACTAGTATATAGCTACACGTTTTAATTTCACACTTAATTCAGTAAATAATTAAAATTCCAACGTATCGCCGTTTCAATTAAGGCATATACTCTTCAGTAAATTGCATAAGATGTTAGGAGTCCCATGGAGGTCCATGCCCTCTTCGAAGGCAATGCCCTCTTTGATAGGATTCATATGGACAGAAGTTACTCTAAATATTTGAAACACTTCTAGTGAAGATTGCACATTCATTGCGTTAAGTTATTTACCCTTTATAGACGCGTCATGTTGACATGATCCAAATTAAGAGCGAAAGGATTTTGATTGCTATCTGATTGATTTTGTTACATCATAACTCCACTTGATTTATTTTCCGAATTTAGTTTGCAATTCACTAATGTGACGACGCGGGATGTGACCATGTTTTTTCAAGAAACGTCTGTAAAACATGTTGTACGATTTATAGGCATCGCAATTTCTGCAAAACTGATACTTCAATTAACAAAACGTTTGCATGCTATTATGCTTGCTTGAATTGAACGGAATGCATGAGAAAATTAACCGACAAATCATTATGGAAAGCCGCAATGGATTTCGTCATTCCTCTAATCTAATTTTGTATCACTAACCTGGTCAGTTGCTTCAGCTTGGTGGCAGCTTGCAGAGAAGCATATCCGTACCGGGAGAACTTGGCAGCTTCTTCTGAAGGTGCATTGAATGCAGCCACGTAGCGAGCTGGACTGGAGTCGTCCAACCAAAGACCTGAGAAATTTAATATAAATTTATATGATTATAATGTAGTTGACGAGAATAAAGCTCACATTGATTCGATAATCTACTTTGGTCTTTGATCTTAGCATAGTGGTTCCTGTGCTACTCTCCTCCATTGTTCTCCATAGGCAATTATGTCTTAGAGGTACAGATGATCATGAAATTATATTACGGTTTGACAAGTTCCTAATAAGCTAGCAAAGCAATTATAAGTAAGAGTTCAATACAATAAAATGACTTTGTGAATTGGAAGACATTAATAAGAATAATTATGCTTTGAATCATGTTTATTTTCATAAATATATCGTCTCGTAAACGTCTACAGTACACGAGTTTCCCAGTTGAACGGTCATAGGCGCTTTAATCTAAAACTCCTCTTAAAATGGTCTCTTACTTGCCAACTACTTCATACTGCGACACCTCCCTATTACCTTGTATTTTATGTTGGGATCTGTGCTTAAGTGCTTTCGATTTTTAAATTCAGTTAATACTCACCCATAGAATATAGCTTAGGCTCCAAAACTGTGTACAGTTCATGCATCTTCTGCAAGCCATATTCAGCGGCTTCCATCATCTCTTTCTTTTCTCCTATCGTTATATTTCTTGCTTCCCCTTCACTTCCATCCGTCTCCAGACCCAGTTCATCATCATAGTAGTCATCATTACTGATCACATCAGGTTTTTCATCATTTTCTTCCTTAACAATAGTTTTGTTTTCATTTTTCAAATTGTCTTTATCACAATATGTAACTATGATGGTTGAAACATTCTTAGTTGCAGAAAACGAATGATTGTTACTATGATCTCTTTCTATGATAGTTATATTATGTACTTCTTTAGTCAAGGTACTGTTGAATAAAGGCATCAGATGTTTTAAAATTTCTATGATGTTTGCAGACGTTTTGTTTTTGGTATGAGGATCTTTTGTTAGAATTTCTACGTACTTAGTGCTCTCTGTAGTAGTATCTTCAATTATTTCTATACTTTTTGTGGTCTGTTTCTTAGTTATATTATAATTTAGATAAGTATCAATCTTGTCTTCCAGACCGCTTTTAATTTGATTAACTTTTTTAATGTCATTCGTTTTATCTCTAGTACTACCTTTTGGAGATGTCACTATGATAGCTTCGTTTAATTTATCAGATATATCACTTACATTATTTTTAATTCTATTTATTGAAGCTATAATAACATTTATGAGATCTTCTTCTTTTCTACTTATATTTTCGTTTTTAATATTGGCTATTGTACTCAGGAATTGTTTGACTCTTTCTTTGTCTTTCTTTTGAGAGTCTTTGTCTGAAGTTTTGTTGTTAATTTTGAAAACATCTTCTATGATTTTTGAGAATGGACAATTTGGCGTGGTCGCTGTTGACTTTGTCTTTGTTTCTTCGTTACTGACGCTCTTGAGAAGTAGTGATATTACTATGAAGATGTATTTGTACCTGTAAAAAAGTAATACAATATATAAACATTTATTTTCGCTATAAATTCACCAAAGCGTTAAAACTACGTTTTGACCTAATGAGCGAATTTACTCTAGATGGTTTCTTATGTATAAATAACTTTTAATTTAAAAACTCTTTCTACATACTCCTTGACCTTGTCATCTTAAACAGTATTTTAATTATAAGAACTTTATTGATAAGAACATCTTGCAAAGAACTATGCTGGCTTGCATGCCATTCACCAATCAGAAGTTGTTTTCGTGCATGTAACAGTCATGTGTATGTGCGACTTTAGGTCATATTCGCACACGTGTGCAACATATCACTTACTCATGCTGGATTACCACTAACTGTCCATCCTGAGACAAATAGCATGTATTACACAAGTTCACATTACGTGCGTGCAGTCATAGGTTACGCGCGATTGTCCACAGCACATACTTTCAACAAGCGACCGTTCGTCAGAAATGGAAAGTATGCTTTCTCCACGACTCGTTGTGTCTACTCGTTATTGTAAACCATCCGTACGTTAAATGTCGATGTATTATTTTGTCACGCTCTTTTTGTTGGGAAATGCATTTGTAAACTGCATCGCTGAACATAGTCAATTGATAACAGTGCTGATGTGACAGTTAAGTGGAACATGTGTCGTTATCATGACTATCAATTCGATAAATTCCATGGCTAACCATGGGCTTTCTAGCGAAAGGGTAAAAAGCGATGATAACTGTGATCACCACGCTTGAGAAAGGAATTGGTGATTGTCTTTGGTTACAACCTTTTATTTAACTTGCAATGTTTGTATGTTATGTAGTTAGTTTGTTTGTTTTTGTTATTAGAAATCAAAGGAATAGTTTCATATTCACTCTTGAGGTTCCTACGGTGATGGAGCGGCATTTTCTTTGCTAAAACCTACGCAGAACGCTAATTTAATATGTCGATAGATGTGACAGATGACCTGTCGATATACTAGCAAGAAAAAAGCACTAGTTTTTTAAGCCAGAGATATCATGATGACTAACATATTTTTACACATTTGTTTAATAGAGATCTGATTATAAGCGATTCGATGCATTAAACATTTCCTAATTTAAATAAGAATCCATTGAAAATGTCGTAAGTTTAATACAGGTTTGAGATGTTTTGCGAAGCTTTCTCGGTTGGTCAACTAAGGCCAGCGTCATTGTTGGGCAAATTAATGAACGTTTACTTCATCGTGCAAATTGGGTTGCCAAATATTAGTCTTTTAGCATTTCATAAAAAAAGTGAATTGAATGATTATCGGTTGGGAAAAGTAATATTTATTTAGCCAAGCTGTGATTTTTAAGTGAGACTTTTTGCGATGATTTGCCGATAAAAAGTAATTGGTATCTAAAAGCGTATGATTTAAGAACGAAATTAGAATCGATTCAATTATTAGAAGTCCCCTCTTTACTAATAGTTTATGGGTTTGAAACTACTTATTCTACAAATTTATTTATTCTGACTACCTCGTTGGTATAGTAGTCGGAAGAGCTGCTGCTGAGCATAAGGTCCTGGGTTCGATTTCCCGGTCGGGAACTGTTATTGGATTTTCCTATGAGGAATTTCTCAGAAGCAGCCCGGAGTCTGGATTAGTTCCCAGTTGATGGCAATACACTCGCCCTATATGACATCGAACTTAAACATAACTGGTGAAATGTACTATAAGTACACCTCTACCTAACCTTTCGGGAATAATAGGCGTGATGTTGTGTTATTATGTTATTTATTCTAATGCCCGTTTGCACTAGAGGGACATCGATTGCCTAGCTTAGTTCTCTAATTTAACATTTTATATGAATCCTATACAATGCGGGATCTGGCTAAGCTTAAACTGGAAATGTATAGCTTGTTGAGTAGCCGTGTGTTAGCTGGTTACTGGCTTAAAATTATCTGGCATCTTGTAAACAGCACTAGCATGTGCCAAGCCAGGATAGTATACCAAGGTTCTAGCTTGCTATCCTAGCTTTGAAAAACTGGCCTCGTGTATTCCGAGCATGAAAACAGTTCTTACAGGCAGATGCTACAGGAGTCTTTAACAGTTATCTTCCGAGATTGCATCAATGACGATTGTGTACCTATCTACGTAAAAGAAAGTTCCTATAACATAATCGAGCATATCCGTATGTTTGTCATCAATCTACTTTCAATGAGAAAACCCATAACTTACATAAGTGTAAGTTACAAGTTAAGTGAGTATAAGTTCCGTGTCACGGGAAACAGGAACGTATTGTGCGTGTTGTTTGTTATGTAAAATAACTTGCTTTAAGAGAAATTTCAGTTCTCGCATACATTAAAGTTTTTTATTATTCCTATGGTAAAAGTTTTGGACCAGTTTTAAAATAGCCTCCAGAACTGGTGTGACTCAAATCTACGTCCGGTTCTCCCTGCACGCGTTGCATGACAATCATAGAAACGAGAATAGATAAAAAAAATAAGTTTCAAAATCGGTCCACAATTGACGGAGAAATCAATCAATCTGCCTAGCCTTTTCCCAACTATGTTGGGGTCGGCTTCCAGTCTAACCGGATGCAGCTGAATACCAGTATTTTACATGGAGCGATTGCCTATCTGACCTCCACAACCCAGTAACTGGGTAATACGATACCCCATGGTAAGACTGGTGTCAGACTTTCGGGCTTCTGACGATTCGTAACGACTGTCAAAGATCCATGAATGACAGCCGGGACGTCGGCTTAATGTGCTTTCCGAGGCACGGAGGAGTCTCGGTATGTAAAGATGGTCACCCATCCACTGATCAACCCCGGCAAGCGTAGCTTAACCTGATGGATCGACCAGTGCGGCTGTTGTTACTTAGCCACGAGCTCCTCGAATCTTCGAAAATTGACGGAGAAATCGACGGATATAAATAAAAAAGAAAATAAAAATAAAAAAACCTACGCGTCGAACATATAACCTCCTCGTTTTTGGAAGTCGGTTAAAAATGACAGATTGTTTATCTGTTATTTTGTCTATTCTTCCGTCGACAAAACCTGTTTCTATTGTGGTCATGGTAAGCGTACTGGTCAGTCAGACTCGCTAACGTCTTCTACCAACGATGACAATTTTTTTTGTCCGTCGTGGAGATTGTTATAAAATATTGGACATGTATTTTTCCTTTTTTTACGTAAACATTACGGCGATACATTGAGTTAAAATGTGCCATGACGTCACGAGTATGTAGATTTTATACTTACTTGTGACGTAGCGACCCCCGCTCCCCGACTTAAAATGCGTTTTATCTAAGTATTTTTTTATTAATATGATAAAGCAAAAAATACGTGTCTAATATTTTTTTATTATCTGACTGACGGACTAATTAGTATTTTTTTTTTTTTACTCAGGCATCTTCTCTATTATACCAGACTATTATTGTCCCACTGCTGGTCAACGGCCTCTTCTCATAACGAAGGCTCATTGATCACCACGCTTGCTCAAGGCGGGTTGGCGATCTCAGACATATATATCATTATGTACGTATATAATTATATCTCTTTCTATACATATTATTAATTAAAGTCGCTTTTTGTGTTTCTGAATCAAAATCTAATGCGTAGCTCAGAAGAACAACGTGGTCACGTTGTTCTTCTTAGCTACGCATTAGATTTTGATGCGGTTCTTACCAACATTTAGAGAATTGATTCCTGAAGGTTTATAAGTATAATACATTCATTTTATACATACACTTATTAACCCCCTCAGCACCAGACCTTAAGTGGCAGTTCTTTAAATTTTTGGCAAATTGTTATTTTGTTCGGATGTGTTTAAAATTACTTAATAATCGTATTTTTCTTTGACACACTTCTTTTTTTGATTATTTTTACAGGATTTTCCGCCGTGTGACATTTAGATACACGTGGCGTGGGAAATAGTTCAAGTAAAATTGTCACAAATTTTTTGTTGATTTTCAAGTATTTTTATTATTGTGTAATTTCCAGTGCCATATAAAAAGAGAGATAATTAAAATGCTAAAATTTATAAACGGTTTTATTGTTTACTTTGTCGCATTTTTTCGGTATAAATTACCGAAAAAATGCGACAGGTCAGGGCTTAAATTTTTGCATAACAAATGAATAGAAAACGTGTCCCTAGAAGATACACAGCGCTTTTACTAAGTAGAAAGATGTGTATACTTTTGGATACACAATGTGCCAGACACTGTGTGATAAAAAGTTACACATGGTGGTGAGTGTGTTAAAGAAATCTCGATGTTTTTGGAAGTCGTAAAAACCGTGCGGAACAGGGGCGGATCGCTAGTTAATTATAAGTCCAGGTTTCCTCAAATGTTTTACTTCACCGATGTCAGTGATATCCAAGATAAACGAAAGATTGATCTTAGAAGTTAATATTTTTAACCACGACGGCGCATAATGAGAATATATTCTCATTAAATAGTGCGCGCTGCAAGAGAAGAAGTCCACTTTGTAAATTATAAGTCAATTAATTCAAAATGTCGAACACATTTTGAAACAATTTTTTTTTTGGCGTAATTAACTACAGTGATAGGTGGCAAAGGCTTGTTGTCTCTTTCTGTTGACTTGACTCTTGCTAATAAATATCGAAAACACTAACTGACAATAAATAGGTAACCCAATAAATAGGTCCCATTCACGAACCAGCCACGGCAAGCGTATCCCAAAAAGTTGGAAACGTTGCAATTAATTGTCACATATTATCTGTTTTGATTAATTTGGCAATATTATTGTATGGAAATAAGAAATATGGCTAACTACTGAACTAGAATATTAATAATGAATTTAATTAACTTAAATTAAAACGCTAAGACCCTCCACAATCGCGAGATATGCAGTCTCAGGGAATATTTCCTAGAAGCTGACGTGGGGATGCATCGAGATGTGGTCGCGGTGGACAAGGGCCTCACCCCGCTCTCCATGGCTAAAGAGAACTGGCGCAAGCCTGTAGTGCTTGACACTAACGATCGCAAGGAGGTATGGCAGAGTAAGGAGCTTCACGGACGCTTTTTCCGGGCCCTACATGGACCCGATGTAGATTTTCTAGCGTCCGTAGCCTGGCTGCGTTTTGGTGACCTCTTTGGGGAAACCGAAGGTTTTGTCTGTGCAATTATGGACGAAGTTATCATGACGAACAACTACCGTAGATTTATTGTGAAAGACGGCACGGTTGACATCTGTCGGGCATGCCACCGTCCAGGAGAATCAATCCGACACATTATTTCCGGCTGTTCTCGTCTAGCTAACGAAGAGTACTTGCATAGACACAACCTTGTAGCCAGGATTATCCATCAGCAACTTGCTCTGAAATACAATCTTGTGGAATCGGAAGTGCCGTACTACAGGCCGTGACTACAGGTATGTGCCCGACCCAGTTCTCGAAAATGGAAATATCACGTTGTACTGGGATCGATCCATCATCACTGACAGGACTATTGTTGCCAATAAACCTGATATAGTGGTGGTGGATCGAGTAGAGCGGCGCACAATGATTATTGACATAACGGTCCCGCATGACGGGAACCTCGTGAAAGCTGAGAAAGATAAACACACACATGTCGACATGTGGGATGTGGACTCAGCGATCATTGTGCCGATAGTCGTATCAGCCAATGGATTAGTTGCCAAGAGCCTCGACCAACACCTAAGGAGGCTCTCGTTGGGCAGCTGGATCAAGGGCTTGATTCAGAAAGCGGTACTTCTGGACACGACTCGCATTGTCAGGAGGTTCCTCTCTCTGGAGCCCTGACCGCCGCCGGTAGCTTGGACCCCGTTCCCGATACCGGTGGGCTACTATTTTTTATATTTTAAATGTTTTAATATTTTATATTCAATTTTTTTTTAATATAATTTATAAGTATTTACAATGGAATAAAGAAAATTTAGTTATAACACTGAATGTTGTACCTAATCGTTTTAGGTTTAAAAAAAAGCATTTGGATTTGTTTTCAAATACTTTTTTTTCATCTAAAACTGAATATTCGGTGTTACAATATTAATTATTGCGTTTCATAATCAATAATTTAGTTCACTAGTTAGCCATATTTCTTATTTATTAATCAAAACAGCGAAGTATTAGACAGTTATTTGCGACGTTCCCCACTTTCTGTACAAACGCTAACCCTCGATCGGCTGTTAGGCTGTTTTCACAGCTGTCCGGGAGACCCGTACGGGCCGTCCGGCCACGGGAGACCCGTACGGGTAGCGCCCGCAGTGCTCTGAAACGAGGGAGTAGTACGTACGATACGTTGTACGGGCTCTACCCGGACCGGGTCGGGTACGGACCAATCGGCGTCGCTGTGAAACAATGTTCTAGCGCCTCACGTGTGTCTCCGTTCCGGGAAACACACGGCCCGTACGGGTCTCCCGGACAGCTGTGAAACCAACCTTAACATTTAACCACGAACACGAACGAACAAAAACCGTCGCAGCGATTAAATTACTTATATACAAACATTGATATGATCTCACTGCCGCTGCAGTAGTTATGACATTCTCTATATCTATGGTTATGACAGCTAAGAGTTACCGATCTATTACTGGTCCATGAAGATGCAGGTAGTGAGAAAAAACATCTAGTTCAGCTTGAATTGAAGCTTAACTTCTACGAAATAAAGTGGAAAGTCTATTGTGGGACCACGGATGAATGCTTGACAAATTGCGAGTATTACTAGTCATGTTATATGAGTGTTATTACAGTTTTTGCTAAACGTTTTAATTTGAAAATATTACATGCTGATGAATGGGGATTTAATTGTATGATGTAGCCATTAGTTTGCTAGGTAATTTGATATAACATTAAGCGTAGGTAAATATTTAGCAGATCAACTCTTTAATATTTTGTAATTATGTAGATATAAACATGGAACAGAACAGCAGATACAAGCACTTTGATGTGAAGCTGCACACACGAATAATAATGTAAAACAAGTATACTTAATTGACAACGTTGAGGGTAGATCACTATTTTTGCGTCACGCAAAGAAACGTCATTTTGACGTTTCTTTTAGGTAACGTTAACTGCTAATAAACAGTCTCAAAATATAAAACATGCAGTTACTTCACATAAAATAAACACAACAAACCTTAAAACTTCCATAATTCGAAGTCCAAATTCAAATCCTGTTCTTAAACCAAAAAAGTCACGGACAACAACTCCACTCCCGCCAAAATCTGACAGTTTTGACTGCGAAAGATTAAAAATCCTTGTTTTTTTTTTTAATTCGCGTTGTGATCCAGGCGCGTGTTGTGGTTCAGCCAAGCGCCATTGGACTAGCTGTTACATAACGTCGGGAGGCTGGAATGATTAAAGTACAGTTACAAGACCTCGCATCGAGCGATGATCTCGTCTCACGTCCGCTTGCTCGTTTTGTGGCGAAATGAGCTTTTTTGGCTCGCTCACACCGTTGTGTTACGTTTTGAAAGATTCCGTTAAAATTGCTCTGTTACTGATATTATGTGTACTTTGCGGAGTTTAGCCGAAATATAAATATTGATGTGATGCGCAAAAACGTTATTTAATAAGTGGTATGTTTTCTGCGTGCGTTTTCGGGCGCTCAATAATTCCTGTCGGTTTTTTATGAGCTGGTGAAACTGAAGAAAAAGCTTCAATTCGTGATAATACGAGTATAACACTGCTTTTGTTGGAACCAATTCACCTGCATAGCAAGGCAAGTGGAAATAGGATCGTGATGTTATAAGTTTGTAGATCGCAGCTCTAGTTTTTGCTATATAACCGTGACGAGTTGCAGCATTTAGCATAACACTCGATTAGGGGTAGTAAGAAAAGGAGGGACAAAAAAGAAATATTCACACCGGTGCTTAGGCTGCTGCGTCATCCATGTTTAGGCCGTTACCTATGTGTTTGCGAACTTTTTTCTCAAACAAAGGTATACCTGAAGACATATTGCTCGATCAACTGCATTTAGATTTCATACATAATTTACAGAACGACTAGAAGCTGTTCGCGCCCATAAAATCTAGACAGCAGTTCGTAAAACAATAGAAGAAGAATAGGTTCTCGAATCTCGACGGAATCCAAGCCCCAGTACCAAAGATCACTTGGCCAATTTTTTGCGATCAATAACGTCTACGGTCAAAAACGTTAGTCTAATTGACGCGCCCGTTAAGTATTGTTATATCGATAGATACTTGTATTATTCGCAAGAAATCGATAGCCTTTTTTGTGGTGTTTTCTTAGAGAATTGGTGATGTCATTTCGGCGAATTGGTAGTAGAAGAAAGAAATGTAATAAAGTTTACTAAACGCTGTGGTACTGATATTTGTTGGCATTTTTTTTGTGAGAAACAATATATTTTGAACTAAACTCTTTAGTTTACGCTGTTTTGGCGTTTTAATTCTGTCTAAGTATAATTTAACTTTGGTACAAGCTCTGCCTTCATTGTTCGTATTGAACAAAGTTGTATGCCCCATAAAAGCATACCTCCTTTCTGAGGAACCTAGCTGTTTTTCTGGTCTATTTTAGTTAGAAGGGAATCATCGGATACCTTCATGCTCCGTACAATAGATATACATATATCTTGAGGTGCAATTATGTTTCTGAAAAACTCAAAGCACTTATCCGAATCAAAAGTCGAACGGCAGTCGTGCTTACGATCATTTGAACACTGAATAATGTCTTAGAGCGAAGATTTTTTGATAATGAACATAACATACCATAACATTACGCCTGTATTCCCCGAAGGGTTAAGCAGATATGCACTTATAGTTCACCCGCATTTCGGCAGTACTGATTAGGTCCCATGTAACAGGTGGCGAGTCTATTGCCATCAACCGAGCACAGATCTAGACTTCGAGCTGCTACTGAGAATTTTCAAAAAAAAAATTGGTTGTCTGTCAAGTCGGTTTACGGACGATAGTTTAACGTAACAACGTCATAACAAAACATTCCCTTCCCTCGCTCCGATCGTAACGTTACAAAGAGCGTACCGGGACAATGAGCGTAACGGGACACTTTTTCATGTGTGCAGCCGGCGTTCATCGATTTATTAGACGTTGTCACGTCAAAAGCCCAAAAAACGCTTTTTTTCACGTCACCAGACTTGGAAATTGAACCCAAAACCTCATGCTTAGCTGTAGCGCTTGCGACGTCTTGACCAAAAGGTGAATAAACGTTTTCAACAAATTCACAGAATAATAGAAGATCATTCGCATGGTCTCTCGCTCGGTTCGGTGCAATCGAGTCAAAAGTGCCTTAGGCAAATCATTGTATTCTGTGTAAATCACAATCCGGACATGAGCGATTTATCCCGACGGTTAAAGACCTTTGCTTAAATAAAAAAACAATATAAAAAAAAAACGAATCTATTGTCACTTGAATACTCTGAGAATTTTCGACCAAGATTTCGTGTGCGTGTGGAACGGTAATGGTAATTTTTTTGGGACAGTCATTTGTCATACGAATACCTATGACTGTCACAGCGGTCAGAAACCTTTTCATTTCGTGGGAAAATCTTTTTGATTCAGCCCGTGGAAGACGGAAGGTTATGGCCGCTTCTGGCAAATTAAAACCTACGGTGATCCTTTATGGGGGTTCTAGGTCTCCTTTATATACACAGTCGTCTCAGACCTTAGCAGATCCCGAATGTGGCCTGCAATCGAAAACGGTCAGAATTTTTTGGAAAATGTAACAATATTTTAACTAGCTCCACTACTGCCTACTTAGGATCTGGCCACCAGCAGCTTCGCCCGCGTGATAGCTTATAAATATACTCAGTGGCATTCTACCGGTGCAGGAATTTTGAAAATCGGTCCACATTTGACGGTGAAACCGGTGGAAAGACATAAAAAAAAAAAATGTTGGAATGGGCAACTAGCTTCCTTCATCTTAAGATTGGTCATCTCCTTGACAATTCAAAATTGCCTGTAATTGGTTTAATTGAAATAAATGATTTGTCGGTAGAAATTAGGTAAAAACACAGTCTCATATCCCCGGGATCGGGATTAATCAAGTTTCAGTCCTCGAAAAACAATACTTTATCCAGATGATTGCATGTAACTGACCATGACCACACCAGGCGGATGAGGTAACGAAACAAGCAACTGCAAGAATATGTTGATGGGTTAGCGAAACAGATTATTTTAATGAACCGACAATTTTTTTAATTATGCGGTAATAATGCTGGTTCATATTATTATTATCAAATATCTCAAATACCTTTATTTTAACACGTAGGGTTGGAAGACATCTGTATTTTCAGGTATACTCGTAGTATTCACAGTATTGACTAGTACTCCAATGAGGAGCTCGTGGCTAAGTAATAACAGCCGCACGCGTTGATCCAACAGGTTAAGCTACGCTTGCCGGGGTTGGTCCGTGGATGGTCGACCATCTTTACATACCGTGACTCCTCCGTGCCTCGGAAACCACGTTAAGCCGTTGGTCCCGGCTGTCATTCGTGGATCTTTGAAAGTCGTTACGGGTCGTCAGAAGCCCGAAAGTATGACAACCAGTCTTACCAAGGGGTATCGTATTACCCAGTTACTGAGTATTACTGGGGAATACTGGTATACAGCTGCATCCGGTTAGAATGGAAGCCGACACCAACATAGTTGGGAAAAAGCTAGCCAGGTTTATTGACTAGTACTCCAATACACAGTATATTCATTTTAAAGGTTTATTAGCATAATAAGCTTAACTAGCCTACAACAGTCCCATTGCTGGGTCAGAGGCTTCCTCTCTGTGAGAGGGAGTAGACTTAATCCACTATGTGGGCGCAGCGTGGTTTGGTGAATGTCACATGTCTAATAAGTTACTAAATAATATAAATGTAAACAAAATGTCTGTGCACAGTGAATAGCTTCGGCATATTGCTTGCTATTCTTTTGAAAAAAGAATGCGAGCTTTGACAAAGAAAATATCCGAAGTCAGTTGCATGTGTCTGACGTTGACTTCATAACGATATTTTCGAGTAATTCGGCAGATTTATTCGAGATAACCAATGGAGCATGCTCATCAATCAACTCAGCTTATCGCAGTCCACCGCTGGATATAGACCTCTCCCAGGCTGCACCACGAAAACCCAAAACCCTATCCTCCATCTTCCGCATCCAGTCTGTCCCAGGCGACTTTCGACCATAGTCATACATATAGTCATAGTTGTACTAACTTTCCTAATCATCAAAGCATACGATATACTTTTGATATCTGCACAACGTATGCTATTAACAGCCAAGGTGCGCTTGCGCAACGTGTATGACAGTACGTGACGTGGGTAAGTAGAGATGACCCTAACCTGTTTAGTTTTGTTGCGAATTGATGACGTAATGTTATGGTGGTCGGTCGGCCATTAATGATTAATGGTCTAATGATCCATGGGGTTTCGATGAAAGGTAGTTTCTTATGGGATCATTCGGTTTCGTACAAAATGGCTGAGCTGGATAGTACTGATCTACGCGTCATGTTCGTGAATGGGCGCCGTCAGTTGAGACTGGTTATCTGTTATCTGCTAGGGCTTATTTTTATTAATGTTATATTTTGAATAGTTATTGTTTTACATTGTTCGCACTTAAAGAAGCAACAAGAATAGTGTACCCAGGATTTAGTAATATCTATATTTAAAAGAGTGTCCTTGGAGTTTCCTGCCCGTTCTTCTCCACATAGATCTACGTTTTGGAATGGGCAACTAGCTTCAACTTTTTGACTAACTTTGCCAATTCAAAAGTGCCTGTACTAAAATGGTTTAATTGAAATAAATGCTTTGAGGTTGAGTTTATGGTACCTTGTGCACCATGCAGCAGCTCACTTGATGGTTACTGGTCACGGCTGTCTATGGGCATTTGCAATACAAGAGGCATTACAAATTGGTTGATGAGCCATTACAGAGACAAGGCTGAAATATCTTATGAGCCTTCTTTTTTGTAGTCCTCTCTAATTTCGAAATATGTACCTTTAACTTGTATATTTTGTGTTGCACCGAATGAAGGTTTTTCTTTTTTTTCCAATAGCAGTGGTGTGACCGTCGGACTGCCAAATCATAGGTCTCGAGTTCGAACCCAAGGCACGCACCTCTGACTTTTCGGATTCATGTGCGTATTGTATAATTATCACTTGCTTTAAAAACGGTGAAGGAAAACATCGTGAGGAAACACATGCCTGAGAGGTATTTCTCGACGGCATGTGAAGCCAAGTCAGAGGCCTATGGGCAGCTTTAAAATTCTGACACCAGGTTTGTCACTAAATATACGAAAAAGAAAAAGAAATAAGGTTATTCTGTGAACCTTTTTCTACATAATTCTGCGTTCGAAGGGGTTTGGAATTGGTTAAAAATAAAACAAATATTCATAAACAAGATTTTGGTGTTATTTTACTGTTATTTAATACAAAATTAAAAATATTCTCTCTAAAACACTGGCTTTACTGTTTAGTCCACAACAATCTATACCTGACGTGAGTATTCAATGCTTCAGTCCAATCAAAATAGGTTAGAATTAATCTAGTTATATAATTCTATATTATTTCTTTAATATCATCTTAATACTTGGCGTAGGCACAGACTTTTAAAAAGAAATAAGTACTAAGGCTCACTAGCACCACATATCACTAAAGGCATTTAAAACTAAACATATATTTATAGAGATAATTTTAATTAAAAGTATTCTTTTATGTTCTAAAAATATTTCTGACATCTAGTTCATTAATCTGCCTAGATTTTTCCCAACTATGTTGGGGTTGTTGGGGTTGGCTCCCAGTCTAATCGGATGCAACTGAATACCAGTATTTTACATGGAGCGATTGCTTCTGACCTCCACAGACCAGTTCCTGGGTAACACGATACCCATTGGTAAGACTGGTTGTCAGACTTTTGGGCTTCTGAATCCCCGTAATGACTGTCAAATATTTACGAGTGACAGCCGGGACCAACGGTTTGACGTGCTTTCCGAGGCACGGAGGAGTCTCGATATGTAATGGATGGTCACCCATCCACGAACCGACCGCGGCAAGTGTAGCTTAACCTTTGATAGATCCGGCTGTTATTATTTAGCCACGAGCCCTGAACACCAGTTAATTAATTAATAATTGTTTATTACGAGTTCAATGTCTGATCAAGATGTGATTTCACCACGATACAACAATGCCATGAATCACCTGGCATTCTGTCTGGATTTCAAAGTATGGGCAAAAAAGGAAATGAATTCGATCAATCAATTGAAGCAACACTTTTTTCAAGATTTAATCAATCTTATTTTCAATCTGTAAATCACGTTTCGTGATGGCTACTCCTGGTATATATTTTTTAATACAGCACAATATATTTGATATCCAACTGAATCTTAATTGTCGGACAAGTATTGTTTTTTGAATAGTTTTTCTGTAACTAATGGGATTTAGTCGCACTTCAGCTGCCATCTTTTTGCGTTTTGTAAGTTTTTTAAACGATCGTTTCGTGTTCTGTTGCCATGCAGCCTTCATGGGTTCCAGTTTGATAGATGCCGGTGAAATTACCGGTACAAATAGCTGTACAACCAAAATCGGAACTAATGCCGCCATCTTGTTTTTTCAATACGTTACACAAAACAATTTCACACTGTTTTGTTTGTCAACGTCATTCGAGCGCATAACGTCCTTGTAGCAGTCACAGTATAAATAAGTAACAGTATTATGTCTTCATAGAACACGGCCAAAACGACGTGCTTTGAAATCTCAGTGTATATCAGTACGCAATCGACTAATCAAGTACGCGGCAGTTACGCACGGACGCGGAAAGTTTATCTATCGAGCGGCCATAGGTAATTATTTAAAGGTCACTGCCAAGACATAATACTGTTAATTTATTATACTGTGTAGCAGTGTATTTTTTTTATAATGTTACGCGATGTGACGTGGGACATGTCACATGACTTACGAGTTACTGCCGCAGTTTTTTAATCTTAAATTATTTTTCCAATAAATATACATATTATTTTACTTTGCCGCCTAACGAAACAGGTTCTTCGACTAACGAAACAACAGCTGCGTACAGTGACAGCAGCTGTAACTGGCCATGGGTCATTTAATAAACACCTCTTTGTCATAAGAGCCACAGACAGTCCGCTGTGCAGAGCCTGCATGGAGGACGACGAGACAGCAGCTCATGTGCTGTTATACTGCCCGGCGGTCGACGCATACAGGGCAAAGTACTTCGGTAACCCAGGTACCCTACGTGAGATTGTCAGTGACACCAAGGCGTTGCTGGCCTTCTTTGGTGAGCTGGGGTGGATTGAATAACCAATTATCCCACCCGTACGCAAAATACGCGCTTAGACGTGAAGTTGCGGATACCAGCCCGTATTACCTATTACTTATTAATTTTATTAAAAAGTCTGTGCTTACGTCAATTTTAAGTGTGTTTAATAGGTTAGTACAAAAATAAAATCTAAATTAAGTTTTTAATACATTAATAAAATCTCTAAAAAAACAACAGATCACAGATAAGTGTTGTGACGTTATCAACAAAATGTTGTCCTTGTTATTTACTAAATTCAAATTAAGTCTAAGTTTTTCTATGATTTAGATTTTTTCAAAATAACTTGGTGCACAATAACTTGTTTAATTTATTTTCAGATAGCCTCCAATTTTGACAATGTAATTTATGTTAAACAAATAAGATGAACAGGAAAACAGTCAAAGTTAAAAAACTGTCAAAGTTAAAAAGGAATAAAAACATTAAAGACAGTTTTTCTTTGCAGAATCAACAAAATTATTCATATTTTTGTGTACAATGTAAGTCAAATGCACCTACAAAGGAATGTACGAGTATTAAAGTATTTAGAAAAATATAAAACATTTATTAAAATTTTTATAAAATTTCATAAGGAGGCGGGAATATAGGAAACACCGAAAGATTACATTTCTCATGGCTTCAGTTACTCTTTGAATATTATATAATCTCTTTTAAAATCTTTATAAAATTAAAAATAATTATTTTATAATAAAACTGTAACACGAATTTTAGTTCGATAAACCGCTCAATAGATGTCACTGTATTAAACTACGAATTCAAAGTCTTATCCTAAAATCAGTGTAACGTAATTTACGTATAAATATATATGTTTTCTTAATCGTATTATAAAAATGTATATAAAAATATTTATTATGGACATAAACTCTGTCTTCCGAGATCACTCCTTAGCTTCCAATAATTTCTTCTTATCACATAATCAGCTTCTGAAATTATAAAAACAAATAATTATTACGTTTTGTACATAGATAAATATTCTAATCTAAGGTTAGGTAGGTAACACAGGTAGGTTTTCACGGTCAGTATACCTAATATTGAAGCAAGCAGTTCTTTGTTAGCCATAAAACGTTCGTAGTATTTCTAGTACTTAATAATAGTAATAAATGTTTTATATAATTAAATCTTGAAAACCAATTAAATTGGCTACCCCTAATAACAACAACATCATATAGTTTCGGACCCAAGGGCCACACTAAAATTTTGTGTATTGGCCATAATTATTCATCTAAGTATGTTATTTATGTTAACTCCGAATTGGTTTAAAATTATTAAACGCATTTTTAATTGCAAAGAGCGCACACTAAGATCTGCTCATCATCGCTCGTGCGCGCCACCACTCAAGTCCGATGGACGCGGCGCTAGTGTCTATGTCATTGCATACAATTTCATTAAAAAAAGGTAATTCCACAATTTTCCGCCAGACTTCAGTGGTGGCGCGGTTTAAAAGCAAAATGTGCTAAATATTTCCTTGAAGCGCCATCTCGTGTCGCTAAACCTATCTACTAAATACTTCAGATACCTACATACAACTAACGCCATCTGTCATTAAGACTCCAAAGCTAAGTTTTCCTTACCTGAATCTAGATGTCGCTAGTGTGTCCGCCGCACTTCCCGCTCCGTCTTGTCCTGCCGCTTGAGGTCATTGATCGTGGGGACGCCGCCAAACAGCACTTTCGATGTCATTTGCTGCAAAAATACAAATATTTCTTAATATCTCTTGCGGTTTGATTGATTGGACACCTTGGTTAACTTGTAAACGTAAATGAACTTGTTGCATTGGTAAGTTCCAAAGTAAATAATATATAGTAATAGTACATATTGAGAAAATAATTATTAATGAGTAAGTTTGTCACCGTTGGGGTAGGTTTTTTTTTAGGTGCCATTTCTTCCTTGCAGACGTGGACCGCGTTATTAATATACTAGTTTGTTTCTGTTCAGTTTAATAGGCTACCGCTGCATTCAATGTGTTTGAGTGCTACTGTAAACGATTTGCGCGCAAATGGACTATGGTCTCTGAAATTGGTGAGCTTCAGAGGTTTGATGGCTTGATTATGTTCAAGATTAATGTTTTTATGCTATTTTCTAGGCACTTACGCTTACCACAAAGAACTGAGGTTAACTGTTGTTTGTTGATGAAGATGATCCTTATTGTGGTATCTAATGTTTTATAGAGCATCGTCTGAAGTAAATTTTTTACCCAATTTAAGACTAGCTGCTGCTTCTTAATTACTCCTTATAACATCAGCTATCTGTCAGTGAAAGTCCCGACAAAATCGGTCCTGCTGTTTAGCAGATTAGCCGGAACAAACACAAGACAGACAGACAAAAATATTAAAATAAAAACTATTTTAATATTTTTGTCTGTCTGTAATAAGTATATACTTTCATAATTATGTATTTGGTAAAAAGCTGGACAGCAGCTAGTCTATAATAAAAGTAGCCTTAGTTATTGCTTATAATATCAGCTATCTGCCAGTAAAAAACGTCCCGTCAAAAACGGGCCAGCCATTTTGGAGACTAGCCGGAACAAACACAGGACAGACAGACAGACAAGTACCGTATATACTTTCATATTTATTTATTTATTATAAGGTAGCTTCACAGCTGACAGTAAGTATAACATTAAAACTATTCTAAACATTACGCCAATTACGAAGTACACAGAAGAATATGAAAAACAGAAAGTGACATAATTATTAATATTTGTAGGGCGTGTATATATGCGGTGTAGTGTGTAAATGGTGGTGTTGTGGAGGGTGTAACGGAGGTGGTGTAAATGCGTGTGGAGGTGTGTGTGTGGAGGTGTGTGTATGTCTATGTCTATGTACAAATGAATAAACTGACACAGAGTTTACTGGGTATCTGGCGTTTGATGGAACATGGATATGCATTAAGTAAAAAGCTGTTATTTTGACATTACAAACAGACACACTTTTATTTAATTTATTTGTAGTATAGTATATATTTTGTACTATTAGTAGTATTTTAGTATAGTATTGTATTATGTGTCTATGTATAGATGATGATGATGCTTGATATTCATTTGTAGACTGGACTGGGTCCACAGACAGGGTCCAACCACAGCCTATAATTAAGTAGGTACGGTAATTCGATGGAAATTAATACAACCATTGGAAAAATTGTGCCTGCTCATACAATTCTATCTATAGATGAGGAAATAGGATAAAATATAAATCGTAAATAATTGGACACTGTCAAAGACCATGCGAAATTAAGTGCTGAAGGTATTGGCAGAGTTCCAAGTTACACCTGTCTGCGAAAGCAGTAGCCATTGGGAATTGATGATGCATTTGAACATTACAGTAAAATTAATGGAAAGTTACCTAGCTGACCTGTTGGAAATGGTTACTGACAGCTTATACTCACTTGCAAACCAAGAGGATTGCCGATGACAGAAACAAAGTTTTCATTTGTAGGTAATTTCAGAAGGTTTTTCTTTTGAAACTCGATTTCTCCAATGGTGCTAAGTGGCAGATATATAGGTATCGAAGGATTTAGTTCAGGGAGGGTCTTACTACCATAGTAAGAAAACTTATCTGGACGATATCCTTCGCAAGTATCTCTACTACTACCTAACCTAGAGTGTATTAATTTCATCATGGATTCGGAGGGGCTCGTGGCTAACATAATAACAGCCACACAGGTCGATCCAAGGTTAAGCTACGCTTGCCGCGGTCGGTTCGTGGATGGGTGCGTCCATTACATATTGAGACCCCTCCGCGCCTCGGAAAGCACGTTAAGCCGTTGGTCCCGGCTGTCATTCGTAGATCTTTGACAGTCGTTACGGGTCGTCAGAAGCCCGAAAGTCTGACAACTAGACTTACCAAGAGGTATCGTGATACCCAGTACCTTGGTTGTGGAGGTCAGATAGGCAGTCGCTCCATGTAAAATACTGGTATTCGGCTGCATCCGGTTAGACTGGAAGCCAACCCCAACATAGTTGGGAAAAGGCTAGGCAGATTGATTGATTGGTTTCGGAGCCCTGCTGTAGGTCCGACATAAAATACATACGAGGGGTGATCAATCAATAGTGAGAATGCGATACATTCTCCTTGGAAAGAAAAAAAAAATACTGGCAGGCATAGCCCAGATAAGATGATAATAAAAAAAGCAATTAATTCTCTTTTGTTTTTTGAAAGTAGAAGTCTATTGTTTGCGTCGTTTCGGAACGTTTTCTTAAAAATGGATAAAATTGAAGTTCGCGCGCTAATAAAATATCTCTGCTTGAAAAATTTTACTACGGAGCAGGTAAATCAAGACTTGAGAGCAACATTAGGGGTTCATGCTCCTCCATATTCTACGGTTGCGCGTTGGTGTGCTGAGTTCAAGCGAGGAAGAACTTCCACTAACGACGACCCACGAACGGGACGCCCTAAATGTGGAATGAAGAAGTAACGATTTCGATAGGAAGTGTCCATAATATTATAAACGACCATTTGGGTATGAAAAAAGTGTCAGCGCGCTGGGTGCCCAGAATGCTTTCTGACGCGCAGAAACAAACTCGACTGAGAATTTCACAAAGCTACCTATTTCCGCGCTTAAAGGAACATCTCAGGGGCCAGAAATTCGAAGATGATGACGGAGTAGTCGCCGCCGTAAATGATTTTTTAAGGGATCAGGAAGAAGATTTTTTTAGAAAGGGAATTTTAGGATTAGAGAAAAGATATACAAAGTGTATAAACCTGAAAGGTGACTACGTCGCAAAATAAAATAACATATAATAAAAGATAATTGCGTCTTACTCATTCTCACTATTTATTGAACACCCCTCGTACATAGTTCGTTAAAATTAAATCTCCTTTTCTGGCATGCACTTACAACATACTCACCAACTACCCATCATTAACTGCCTCAATACAATTCCGGATCCACATTTTGCCAAAAACATTACACATTGCCCAACTGCTGGAAATTGGATCGTGTCGAAACGAACGGCCGCAATTAGGCACGCCATTATCATTTGTGTCCCACAGAGAAAGGTCTGTTAAGGTGTGTATCGATCTCTGCCGGACAAAGGACTGCCCGAATTATTTCGTTTTGTGTTTAAGCAATTAGTGTTTTGGGATTTAGAATTAATAGTTATTTGTGGGGGATGTTGTCTGTTTGTGTTTTGTTAGGGTGAAGTGTCAAGTGGCGGGTTGTGTTTCCGGGCCAGGATTTTTATGTTTGGTTGGAATAGTATAACAGTAATTGTGAACTTATCATTAGCATGATGGTCTGTAATCTAAATGTTAAATGACGTAGCATGATTATGTCGCATGTTTACAGTAAAAATAAAATGTTCTTGAAGAACAAATTGATGGTGACGCCGTCAACTTGGCGAACTGTCCGGGAAATTACTAGAACGACGAAAATTCTACTCGACTGTAGATATAATAGGGATGATGCCTGGGTAAAAAAAAAGAAATTGTAATTAGTCGGTCAGTCAGATAATAAAAAAATATTACACGAATTTTTTGCTTTATCATATTAATAAAAAAATACTTAGATAAAACGCATTTTAAGTTGAGGAGCAGGGGTCCCTACGTCACAAGTAACTATAAAAACTACATACTCGTGACATCATGGCACATTTTAACTCAATGTATCGCCGTAATCTTTAGATTACGTAAAAGAAAAAAAATACGTGGCCAATATTTTTTTATAAACTCCATGACGAAAAAATTTTAGTCATCATCCCTATTCCACTACTAAAAAGTAATTTCAACCGTTCTATTCTTTACAAATCTCATCGTGTAAACGTATGTGAAGTGAGGTTGAACTGAGTTGATTTCATCTGATGCGGTATTATTAATATTGACAGATCGCTTCAAGTTTTCACGGTTTTTGCAGAATAGATCGGCAGTTATTCATGAGCAGTCAGAGTTACAGAAAAAAATATCTTTGAAATTATTATTGTATCTTTATTTTCGCCCCAGAAGCGTCGCCTTAACCGTTATATTTTAAGTGGACGATCAACATTGGGTGCTCCACATTTAATAATTACAATCTTTGGCTACATGGCCATATAGCCGTATAGCCACATGACACGTTATAGTTATGTAGATCGAAGTAATTCGCTTACGTATGTAAAAATTTACGAATCTGGATCATTTCTCAGCTTCAATAAAATGTTTAATGTACATTTTCGACCGACTTTCGATATTTTTATGAGTAATTAAGATTTCTTGTGATAAAAGGGAAGATAAAATAAATCTGTGGTTTTGTTATTATGTGAGGGAAGTTTTATTTGTTCTTGCCATTGGAATTACTTATTATTGTGGTGCAGTATTTCCAGTCGAATGCTTTATCTACAGTGAGCAAAATTGAGCCGGTGAAGTAAAAAGAAACCAAGATAACTGAAAATGGAAACTAAGAAAAGCCATTCCATAAATGACTTCAATTTAAAGATATTCAATAATAAATAAAGCAGCTTAGAAAAAGGTCAATACTCAGATTTATATTTATTGATTTATGTGTAAAAGAACACTGTTTCAAAATATAGCCACAATATTTTGTACTTTCTACCAATTACATGAAACGTAAGAAAAAAAATTAAACATAGTTAAATCTTTAGAATTTTTTTCACTATCATTAATCACTTCGCTAAGGCGTGATCTTATGTAATGTTATCCTGATCAAACCATGCCCCATCGGTTGGCATGTCCAGAGTGTCTACACATGCACGCGTAGCGTGACAGCCATAGAAACGGGTTTTCTACGGAAGAATAGACAAAATGACAGATTGTGATTGTTTATCTGTTATTTTGTCTATTCTTCCGTCGACAAAACCCGATTCTATTGTGGTCATGGTAAGTGAGCTGCATTTCTGAGAAACTAAAACACGCTCCTGAAGCTGCGATTAACGTTGCCACCTTTTGAGCCAAACTTATTTATTATAATATGTAGTACGTATTCCATCAACTCGATAAGAAAAATATTGATACATCACTCTCCACTTACTTCGATAAGAAATAACGTGATGATATTTCTTTACACATACGAGTATGATACAATTGCCCAGTGAAGCGAGCATCCTACCGCAGACGGACAGACTTCGCAATTCGACCAGACATTCCATACATAATGTATGAAAAATGTAGCGTTTCTTATGTATGGAAGTTACAGAGCGGATAATTGAATTGCTTCATATTTTGTTTTGATTATATGCAAAGGAAATAAGCATTTCAAGATATTCTGATACCTACAATGTCAGTACATATAAGTCAGTGTTATTAAAATATTTTCAAGATCATTTCAGCGGCCTTTGAGAAAAGTAAGGTCTCTTTGAGCAATATACGGCTTTTGTTGAAATGATTTTGAATCAGTTCATTTATATTTATGTCACCGTATCATTATGAACTTCGTTAGTTTATAATCTATCGGTATTATTTCCGTTAGATTATTAACTGTAGAAACATTGTGAACTGCAACAAACCATTTACAATTTAACGCATTTATTTTTATCTCAAACTCAAACTCAAAGCATTTATTTCAAATAAACCAATTACAGGCACTTTTGAATTGTCAAGGGGTCGGTCAGTCAGAAATATGAAGCTAGTTGCCCATTCCAACGCGTAGTAGGTTCTTATGGAGAAGAACGGGCAAGAAACTCCACGGACACTCTTTTAAATCAGAATATTGTTACAAAATATTGGTTACATCATTCATGTTGTAATTATACATTGTGAGAACAATGCAGAGAGACGTGCACGTTAGAAGCGTCCGTAATAAAGCAAAAATGATTAAAAAATTAAAATAAATTCAAAATAATCTGTCCAAGGGAAACCGACAAATAGTGAACTGGTATCAAACTTGCTTGCGACCTAACGCACCTAGCGCTAATACCAAATAGCCTGCCTAGCTGCGGGCAACTTGGAACTAGGGCTCGTTGAGCGCTGCCGTGGCACTGCTCGCTACGCTCGCTCGGCTCGCGCGCTATTGGTCACAGCTCTAACCTTTTCACCCAGTACACAATTTTTCGACGGTATATAATCTAACGGAAATAATATCAATAGATTATAAAATAATAGTTCACACAATCTTACGGTGGCATATATTTATACTTAGTAGGATAATGGCGAGGCCGTTTATTATCATAATTTTTGCCTTAGGATATCTGGTTAGAAGCTCCTTCCTTTGCATTCCTCTGACTATTGCCAAAAAAATCAAGACTGATGTCTATGTAGACATATGCAAACTGCACTCGACTAAGGCTTGCGAGATACTGGATTCGTCATCATCATCTTTTTCGTAAACGATTACGACTAATCTGTTTCATTTTGACAGTTCAACAACATTCATTGCGTTATTTACGTTGTTGAGCAGGTTTTTTTTTTCGAACTTATGAAGCAATGGATTAGCAATCTGTTTCAAAACGATTCAGATTCTGATTGATCGTGTATTACGAATTTAGGGTACAGTTGTCATTGTCAATATAAGCTTCTTATTATAATTATGATAATTTCGCTACAAGCCTTTACTCGTATATGTCGGGTCAATTTCAATGCCAAATAGATACCCGTCTTACCTGATAGTTTCCATTGCTGGCAACACTAGGAGGTGCATAACTCCTCCCCCCGTACCCCTGGCCAGTCCCTCCATGATACAGCGTGTTGTTATTTGCGTCCCGCGTGGTTGCGGTCGCGTACGACGATTTGCAGTTTTGAGACATCCTGTATTCCTGGAATTAGAATATAGAAAAATTTGAGTACAGGGGAAATGAAGCATAATCTTGGTGGTAGGTAAATATAAGTCAAAATATGGTTTCAAATGTCACGCTAGCACTCGCTGTGGATCAGAGGAACCTATAATTTAATTTCAACTCTTTATTAGTGACTTTTGTGGACATGATAATTATTTAAATTTCTTACAGTTGTAATACCAATCATTTATTTAATTTAAAATAGGTTTTTAATTTTTATTTATTTATTTGTCTTTTATATAGATTCTTTTCTATTTTGTGAATGTGAGAACGCTGTAGGCTTACTGGACTGTAGATTTATTGACCATCTTCTATTTTGTTAAGTACCTGGTACTTGTTGAAAGACCTACACTGTCCTCCCATACCTATTAACAATGTTATTTCAAATTATTGTTAAAATTATTTTGAAAAGACTGACCGTCGAGTTTCTTGCACCTAGCTTCTGACGTTTCATAAGTGCCCGTTTACGTTTATGTGAAATTATTTTTTTTTTAATTTGAACCATAAATAATTCATCAACATCATTAGCTTATAGCAGTCCACTGCACACATAGGCCTCTCCAATTGCACGCCATTCAGCTCGATTCTCGGCAACTCTCATCCAGCCGCTACCAGCCACCGTGCGAAGATCGTCGCTCCACCTACCCTGAGGGCGTCCTACCTTACGTTTGCCGATTCGCAGTCTCCACTCGAGAACACGTCTACCCCAACGGTCATCGGATATACGGCTAATATGGATAATAAGATCCATTGCTACTGAAAGCTATGAGCAATTTTGGTTCTCTGGCGGATCACCAAATTACGGATTCAAGTCCTCAAAAACAATTAAAAGTGCGCAAAAAAATTGTTAGTAACCTGTTTTTCAGGCTTTCTAAATCCCTACCAACATAATGTTCAGCTGAAAATCAGGAGAATTTTCTCGAAGCGTATTTATAACAGTTTATCTCAGCAACATATTCGTAAGTGTTTCGCAGTAACTCTACGGTTATCTTGCGATAACGGTGTATATGTGAGAAATATGGTAGTATTCACCAGTGTTCTATTACTGCGATCATCGTAACTCTTGATAAGAATTTTTCCCTGAAGACCGATTGTTCCGCGGGCTTATAAACCCGCAGAAATTCAGGCACTTGTAATAATATCACAGGGAAATCCAAAAACAGCTTTTCTCAAACATGCTTGGAAATTCGAACGTTATTTTGACAACCTTCTTCGAGATACATCGAAATTGCTGCACTGGCCAAAAACAAGCGAGCGCCCGGCCGGCAATGTTACTATGAAAATCCTTAACTGTCGTGTTATTTAAAAATTAAACTAACTTTTTAACCGACTTCCAAAAAGGAGGAGGTTATATGTTCGACGCGTATGTATTTTTTTTATGTATGTCCGTCGATTTCTCAGTCAATTGTGGACCGATTTAGAAAATTATTTTTTTGGATGAAAGGGTATGCTCCCGGATTGGTCCCATATAATTTTTATTAACTTTGCTTGGATAGTTTTTGAGTAAGCTTTAATAATACGTATATTTCCCACTTAGTTTATGTGGATGATATGATGATAACTTCCTGTGTCTGTTATTTACATAGCTGGTACTGGTATTCGAATTTGTGTGGGGTAGGTACCACAACTAAAAAGTGAAAAATAAAAACTTTTTACAAAAAAAAAACAACTGACTTCCGAAACAAAACACTGCAAAGCGAAAAATAACTTTAATTTCGGAAGTCGGTGGCAAAAAACGAAAATTCAAAACCAAAGACACCGACTTCCGAAATTAAAGTTATTTTTCACTTTGTAGTGTTTTTTTTCGGAAGTCGGTTGTTTTTACTTCAACACATGGCAACCAAGGAGGTAACTTATCAAAGATTTCATTTAAATTTCGAACTGGCGTAGCAAATAGGGCTGTTTAAAGTAAAGAAGAAACAAATGAACATATTGGCGCGTGAAAAATTTTCTTTGTCCGTCATTGATTCTGAAATTTATAATTCATTTACTTAGTTTGAAGTTCCGCGCATTATTCAAGAGAAGTACTATACAAGCCTTGGCCACATCCGGGCATTGATGGACACACGTGTGCCTCTGCTTCGCCTCGGCCCACATTTTCAAGTTCGTCCATCAATACCCCAATAGCGATGTTGCAAACATTTTTTTGTCCGAAAGGTAGATTATTAAAAAATATTGGACACGTATTTTTTCTTTTTTTACATGATCTTAATCAATGCGTTAAAATGTGGCATAACGTCTCTGGCTGGTAGATTTTATATACGTACTGACTTGTGACGTAGCGAGCCTCCACTCCCCAACTTTAAAGCGTTTTATCTCAACCATTTTTTATTAATATGATAAAGCAAAAAATACGTGTCTAATATTTTTATAATATCTGACTGACGGGCTAAATTGTTTTTTTTCCCCGTCAGCATCCCTATTGCTGGCCGCGACAGTAATGTACTATATTCAAAAAAAGACTAGATTATAATAAAGTAACAAAACGAAGTCTGTAATTCCCGGGGGCTCAGTTAGAGGTGTATAGTGCACCCACAGGAGGCGAGCATATTGTAATAAATCTGGCATCGAACCGAACCTTTTTTTTTTATTTTTTTTGGTTGGGAAATCATCAAATGGCTCCTCCCGCTCTGGGCAGAGCGAGAGGGAGTGTCAGACTTTTACTGACTAAAACCCACCCGTGTTCCTTCCGTTGCCTATGTGCTGGGGCCGCGATATCCCTTTCAGACAAACCCGCGACCCCAGCAGGCATTGGTCCTTCCGGACCCCGTCAGTTGTTGCTGACATCCCTTTGAGGCGCGCGTGGAACACAACGTGCCGTCGACCCGGGCCTGGTCCTTATCGGACGGCGAACTGCCCATCGCTCACCGTCCGCAGGCCCGCGCCTACGGTGGCCGGAAGTCAGCTTGTGACTCCCGACGCCCGGGGCGTTTCCTGCAGCGACTAGGGGCGCGAGGGCGTGCAGCTTGAATCTCCCTCGCGCGCTCCGCCTCCTCCTTCGTGAGCATAACTGCTTCGCAGAAGGAGGTGACAGCCTCCCATGCACTCTCGCTCCGGACCATGGCCTGAACCAGGGCCGGACGCGAGAGATCGCCGCCGCCGATCGCCTCCGTGAGGACACGGCGGTGCTCCGCCCAAGCAGGGCAGACCTCCACCGTATGCTCCACCGTGTCCTCCGGGCGATCCACACAATGGTGACATCCGGGCGTTTCCTCCCGCTTGATCCTGAACAGGAACCTCCCGAAACAACCGTGTCCGGTGAGGACCTGCGTCAGGCGGAAGGTGAGGACGCCGTGGCGCCTCTCTAGCCACTCCTCAAAGAGGGGCCTTACCGCCGCAATTGTGGCGTGCCCATCGAACCGAACCTGGGTTCGATATACGCAAAGGGCATAAAACGTCCTCAGAGTTCAATATAATAGTAATGTCTTCAGAATGTTGTTGGGGCTTCCACGTTACTGCAGTGCATCAAGAATGTTTGCAGAAGCACATACTGATACCATCTTAAGAAAAAGGATTGCAGAGTGCGTGGGAGTGTCAACGGCATTCTGAAGGTTAGGTTCATTAGTGATAAGCCGTGTTGCGCCATTATGTTGCATTGGGTGCATGTACATGCACATGTACATGTGCATGTACATGTGCATGTACATGTGCATGTACATGTGCATGTACATGTGCATGTACCCGGTAAGACCAAAAGATATATGGATAAAAATAAAAATTTTGTATTACATTTGTTACTAACACAGCTTATAAGTAGTGTGTATAACTAACATCATATTTTATGGACGGAAAGGTCATTTTTTTTTTATATCCAGCCTCCGGTCTGCTACTGAGAAATTCCAGATAGAAAAACATTTTGCCTCGAACCCAGGACCTCATGCTCACCAGTAGCGCTTGAGACCACTAGGCCACGAGGCAGTAAATTTACGATTATTATCATTAAATTCTCTATGTTGTAAACATCAATACATAAAAGGTTTGGGCTGTAAAACTAGAGCTCATAATTTGGGTTGATCTTTCTTTTACGATCTTTAAAAATTCAAGGTAGGTAATAACTGTAATAAGTATTAACAGGGTCGTTAAATAATACTAGCCTCTTATTGTTCCCCTGCAGGGCAACGGCCTCTTCTCCTACAGAGAAGGCACGAGCATTGATCACCACGCTTGCTCAAGACGGGTTGGCGATTTCAGACTATTATATTCATTGTAAGTCCAGGTTTCTTCACGATGTTTTTCCTTCACCGATATTAGTGATGTTCGAGGTAAACTTAGAAAGTAGATAAGATTTGAAAAAGTCGCATTGGTACTTGCCCGGATTTGAACCCACAACCATGTGCATGAGAGGCGAGGTCTTAACCACTGGGCCATCACGACAGCGTCAGGGATGTTATCTTATTCTAAATAATAACTAGATCAGGGGGCTTAAAACGGCCGCTTTGGCAGAATCATAATAATTATGGTAATAATATGAATCACACAAACTGTCATAAACTGACAATTCTTATTATCTGCGTTCAATTCTCATTACGCAATTGATCTGTTTGACAGTTTTATAATATAATGAAATAACATTTAAACTATAGAAATAAAAAATAAAAATCTTATAAGATTAATAAAAACTGTAACGAATAATTATCCTGTAAAATTACGGTCTTGATTTTTTTCATGCGGCAATATTTACACCAAATATGATTCTGATATGAATTGATTAGAATATGATTCAGCTAAAATATGTGTCACCGTAGAGGAATTGCTGGGAATTCAGAAAATTAATTGCTTTTAGAGGAATTGCTTAATGTGGACGTTTTAGGCCCTTTTTTTAGGGTGGGAAATTATGAAATAACTTGGACGTAACGTGTCTTTGGCGAGTGGCGAGACTCTTACTGACTAAAACCCACCCGTGTTCCTTCAGTTGCCTGTTGCCAGTGGCCACGGTATCCCTTTCGGACTTTCCCATGACCCCGGCAGGCATCGGTCCTAGCGGACCCCTTCCGTTGTACTGACATCTCTTTGAGGCCTTTTTAGGCCTCCTGCTGTTAAAGAAAATGCAAAACGCGAAGCTGTATGACCAGATGTATGAACGAAAACGACGCAAAACGAGTATGTAAGATAGGTACGTCGTAGCAGGTGGCGTTCTGTAGTTTCTGTCTACCTCATGGAGTTTTGTATGAATGTACAGTACAACTATTTTCTTAATATCCTTCGGCAAACTTCGTGTTTCGTCAGTCATCGGATTTCTATCAGTTGCCCTTTGCAGTTGGCGCTTGTACGTATTCGCTCCTACCGCTGCGTGTTGACGTCAACCATAATTACCAAGTGCAAAGGGCAACTGATAGAAATCCGACGACTGACGAAGCACGAAGTTTGCCGAGGTACATTAAGAAAATAGTTGTATTATACAGTACGACACAACTTAGATGTAGCATTTGAAAATTTGCAATTTTACGAATGTATTTAGTTAAATGACGTCACAAGTTATTGCGTTTTCGCAAACATCATTTTCACCTAAAGCAGTAATAAATATTGGTGATTTTAAAAGCGTACTCAGTTCAGATGGTGATCGGTTTTTACAAATTTTGCCGATGCTATCTAAGTTCTCTCGTACATAGGTACAATGTATGTATGGGACTAAAACTGACACCGCGGTCAAGCTACACGCTTTCAGTTTCAGTATGATGTTGCTTATACCCTGAAGCTAACAGAGCCTTAAAAGTTATCAGATCCTTTGGTCTCAATTTTAATAATACAATGCTTTAAAACCAATGATTTCCGGATAATTATGATAATGAAAACAAAAACAAACATTGCATCATCTACTTATTATTTCACGGATTGTTTTAAATTAATTGTAGGAAGTGTATTATGCGTTTCGCAATAGGTTATCAGCCGCTTGTTGTTAATATTGCATTTAATTATAAGCGTAGAGTTGAGAATCAATACATTAAAGTTTTAAAGAGAGATTTCGCTTAGTGCACGAGACTAATAAAAACTAAATAATACTTCTTCTTTTCGTGTGGTTAGTGACTAATCTGGTGTCAGAGATTTTAAGGCCCCCGATGGGCCTCTGGCTTGGCTTCACATGCCGTTGAGAAATATCTCTCAGGCACGCACGCGCCGGTTTCCTCACGATGTTTTCCTTCATCGTTTTTCAAGCAAGTTTTTGATTTTGAACATTAAAAAATATCAACAACATCGTTATATGGTCTACTTACGTTTGGCTGAACCCCTTTTTTCGACTTCGATATAAAATATAGCAGAAAACTAATGTTGAAAATATCTTTTTTTTATATCCCTTTTAGTAATGTATTTTTTCCTATTATTTAGCAAATCATGTCAAGAAATTTAAAAATCACATATTAGTCTTCAGTTATTCTTGAAATAAAATCTAAATTTTATTTTCTGCTTATACAATATCTTCATTATGTAAATCAAAGGCAAATTAAACCATATTTTAGAGAGCGCAAAAGTGATGCAACTATTAACAGATTCTGTGACTGACAGGAATGGTTTAACACCACAAAAACTGTACTTTAATATTACACAGACTTAATGTGTCAATTATATCAAGCTTTCTTGCAATTGGATATTCGTGCACGGACCCTTAATGCTGAAATGAACCTTTTTGGCGCAGCCGTGAGGGACACACTATTGTTGTTAAAACAATATTTTCACTTTTTTATTTTGTGTTTCACGAACTGTGTCCAAATAAACGTTATTCTTTTTTCGGAGGACGAAGGACTTCCCGGTTTCCTCACGATCCGCCAACCCGCACTAGTCCCGGCTGGTGGATCGCAGCAGAGGGAATATTATAGGCTGGATAAGCTTATGTATTGATGACGACTTTTTGCAGCACTCCTAAAGAATATTACGTTAATTATAATTGACACACATTTTCAGACAGATAAAAAGGTCAGCAAGCTTAGATTTAGACACTAATTAGTCTAGTCTAGACATAAATCAGGGTATTAAGTCACTCGTAAATAATAAAACAATGTGTCTTTGCAACTAGAGTATTTTGGTACGTTTTAGTGGCGCTAATTCTGTTTAATTATTAAAAATGATGTCTGCTTTCTGCTCTTATTCGGGATTTCAACAGTAGTGCAACCAAAATTATTTTGTTCAAGGTGTTTAAATGATTGTATTCTTTGCCAATGTTAGATGTAGTTTTAGATACCCTATATTTAAGAAATTTTACTTCGATAACAATAAAACTTAAATAAATTAACATAAAAAAAAACATTCTTAAAACAATAAATTCTATTATAGCCTTATTCTGAAGGTGGGCAACGTCGCAAATAGATGTCAAATATTTCACTGTTTTGATTAATTTGGCAATATTACTGTGTGGAAATAAAAAATGTGGCTAACTAGCGAACTAGAATATTGATTATGAAATGCAATAATTAATATCGTAACGCCGAATGTTTAGTTTAACATGTAAAAAAACTATTGCATTTCAATACGTTTTTTGCACCTAAAATGGGTACAACATCAAATTAAATAGTATAATTGCAATTCATTATTAATATTCTAGTTCGCTAGTTAACCACATTTGTTATATCCATTCAGTAATATTGCTATAAGAATCAAAACAGGTAAATATTTGACAGTTATTTGCGACGTTGCCAACTTTTAGGATAAACCCTCTTAACAGCAAGTAAAATACACTACTAAATAGAATCTACTAAAAGCAAAAAAAAAAAAGATCAATACCGATGTTCGTGGTAAAGTATGAGATAACTATACTTTTAAGAGAGCAGTTCGTGAGCTCGAACCCAGGCAGTCACTTTACTTTTTGTATTTAATTTCATCAGTGGTGGTTGAGAGCAGCGGCTCTCAAAATGGTGAAGGAAACCGGCATGTCCTAGAACCAAAAATTCGAAGACATGTGACGTCTATCAATCCGCATTGGCGCCGCGTTGGGGATTACAGCCCACTCCCTCTTACAGAGTGGAGGCCTGCGTCCCAGCCGCGGGGAAGGGGGGGGGGGGGGCATTATAGGTAGATTATTTTACATTTAAATATTTCATGATAAATGTCTGTAATTTGAATCCAGAAGGTAGTGGTAAAAACATAAACTAGTTAACGAGGTTTGATAGCAAGACGGCTGTCCCGGATTAACTTGAGAAGGTATGGACACTCTTCTGATTCTCTTCGAGAGTATAGAGTATCCAGCTTTTAGCGAAAACCTTGGAAAGCATAATATCAATCATATGATGCATTATGGAATAAAACTGTCTTCACCATACTTGCAAAATATTTGTTTCTTACTGACTTTAAAATCACCGCCCTATTTTAGCAGACCACCATAACTCTCACATTATCACACCCAATTTACATACCGCTTTAAACACGAAGTACAGTCAGCGTCAGAGACTTAACAACACTTATAATTTATGTAAAAAAAAACAACAAAAAAAACCGGTCTGAGTTGCAATGTCTTCGCGTGGACGGTGGCTGGGGTAATTAAAAAAAACCAGGCGAACCGAAACTGAGGCGGTACAGTTACTAACTGTAACACGAAACGAACAATTAAATACGCGGCTTGAGGCATAAGCGGTAGCGGGCGGTTAATTGGTAATTCAGAAGTTATTATTAAAGTAAAGAACTACAGTAAGTAAGTAAGTATATTTTTATTTTTCTCTTCACAAATGTACAGTAGTGGTGCTTAAAACTAGCTTAAGGATAGTTTACATTTGTGAGAGACTGGTGCTTGAAATAGGCGTTGCAAGCAACGCCTGTGGTACAAGTCACCAGGGCCCCACGACGCTTCATATATGGACAAGCTTATATTAAGTGTTTTATGAAACAGAAGAGAATTAAAATAAAAAACAAAAAGATAAAAATAAATAAAAACAACGTAACGTAATTAAATAACATAACGACCATGGATGGAAGAATTCACTCTATATATTAACTACAACTTGATAACTGAATGCTTTGGCTATTGGAAGGCCTATGTTCAACAGTGGACTGTGATACGTGAATTTAATTATGATAAGGTATAGTTTCACGGAAGAACTAAATCATTGTCAGTTTTTTTATTGAATTTTGCCGTTTTTTTGTTATATTTATAATAATCTATTTAATTACCTAATATTTAAATACCATACATAATATATTTTATTATAATAACAACAAATAATTATTGTACACGAGGTGATGACTGTGTTGGCGTCGTGTTGCGCTGCGTGGTGTCGCGTAATCTTCCACGACATCGTCGGTGTGCCACACCTTTCGGCCAAAACTCTTCTTTCATGAAGGTTTCTAGGTACTGAGTTGGAACCCGCACCACAAACGACTTAAAGTTTATGTTATGGCGCGATTCCAACTTCTCCACTCTCAAGGTTCACTTGGTCACTTGGTTTATTCAAAGTGTCCATATATTTGCGAGAATCAAGAGAAATGCAGAATTTTGAATTGGTTTAAGTACCATGTCATCAAATATGAAATCAACATAGTATGTGTGGTAAATAATAAATAACATAATTGGTTGGTAAGCTTAACTAACATTAACATTATTTACAGACAGACGCATAATTATATCGAAAAAATATTCATTTTGAGAAGAACAACTCTGCCTAACCCTTCTCTAAAAACAGGTGTGATGTAAGGTTATGTGTTATCTAATTTTGTTTTCCCATATAACTTCAAGAGTACCTCCTACCTGGGTGTTTCAGCACTCATTCTCATAAATATATCAGTATCAGGATGTCGAAAATTCAATACCCGTCGAACACGAGCGTATTTCAGACATGTGCTCGATTTATTACTAGTATATAAACGTTGAGAAACTATCGTGGGGAGACTGTTAGACGTAAACTATCGGTGTTACATACATCTAGTGTCACCGCAGTTTCACGACGTAACTCGTTTAAGAGGGTACCTGAAAGCGGTGCTGAAGGCGAGAATATACTTGAAGTTTTCGTTTAAAATGTATTTAGAATTTAGGTTTTCTGATCGAAATTGAAGAGGAAATCTGCAGGATGCGGGTAGAGACATGAGATAGTAATCGAAATTAGAGGTTCTGGAATTTAATTATTGAAATTTTTTATCAATTTTAAAGTTTGTAAGTTTTTGCCGTCTTTATGAAACAATGAATGGATTTTAAACAAATATGGCTTAGAAGCATCATGCAAATCCGTGTTTCCTCCTAAGTTTTAACATTACGAAACGTTTTCCTAAACCGTTTAAGTACTACCCTTTTTTCATATTTCCTACTATAGATGACAAGAACTTTAATTGGCATAAATTAATTAAATGATTTTATTTCTGTAAGCAGATTTGTATAAACACATTTACACGTCAAAAATAAATTATGTTTTAAAACTAGAAGAGTTCAGTTTTCTTTATTAGTACTTTGATACCGAAACAAACATAATTTTATCACGAGCAAGTACAACACTTATGTCTTAACATCAAAACAGGTCTTTATCAAAACAAGAGGCTTATTGCGACACACATCGTTATCGGTAAAACATCGCGATGTGACCTGATTCTGATGCATTTCTTAAATTATTATGTCGATCACTTTCGGCGTGTAAAAGTGCATTGGTACATTGCAATCGGCAGGTTGTTTGTGCTCAGATTTTGTTTAAAGATTGAGCAGAACTTGAATTGAAATTGATGTCATATGATGAAGTGATTGGGACTTTAGTAGTATGTCCTCTGTGCATGTGTGTGTGTGTCTTCCTGACTTAAATAATGTATGTAGGTTACTTAATGTATTGGGATCTAAATAGTTTATTGGTAACTCCATAGCATTTTATTGATGGATTTGTAATAAAACATTAAGTAAATATAAATGTGGTAAGGATTTATATTTTTTTAGAAATGGCAGGAGAAAGACGATGGTTTGTGTAAATATTTCAAATAAATATGACTCCAAGTCACCAACATGATGTGAAACATTTTTCTACAGCTATGTTTACTTTAAGCAAAAAAACTATTGTCTTCAGAAAAATATGTCAGGTATTGTTTGTGTTTGTCTTTGCAATTTAATTATCACGTGACGGAAGTAAACGCAACATTACCCGTACTTATTGATTCAATGAATCTGTCCTTGTGCCAATTTCTAAGGGGTCAGCGCAGTACGACTATTTCTTCCATACTTCTCTATTAGTCGTCATCTCGGTACTCACCCCCTTTCTGAGCCATATTTTATTAGATTTAAGAGGGTTTATCCTAAAAGTTGGCAACGTCGCAAATAACTGTCAAATATTTACCTGTTTTGATTCTTATAGAAATAAGAAATGTGGCTAACTAGCGAACTAGAATATTAATATTAATAATAACGTGGCAATGCTGCCAGTCTTTTGGGCACTTTTCCAACTGACAGCGATGCGGATGAATTTTTTGATGCCCAATGAGCTCTTCCTTAATTTTTTTGCTTTTTTTCTTTTCCTCTGTATACTTGTACATAATTCATAATTTATATATTTTAGTGTTAGATGTATATTATATTTAAGATTGTATATTATATTAATAAAGGAAAATTTAATTACAGTTCAAACAAAAATAATAATTAATTGCAATTATAACATTGAATTTGATGTTTAGGTGTAAAAAACGCATTCGGAATGTTTCCAAATAGTTTTTTTACATCTAAAACTAAACATTCGGTGTTACGATATTAATTATTGCATTTCATGATCAATATTCTATTTCGTTAGTTAGCCACATTTTTTATTTCCACACAGTAATATTGACAAATTAATCAAAACAGTGATTTTACATCTATTTACGACGTTGCCCACCTTCAGAATAAACGCTCTTAATGTATCTAATATCGTTCTAAAATCGCAAACGGTTTGTGTTGACTGATCAAAGTAACGGGACGAATTTACTGTAGGTTGATCCATTCATTCGATTTCAATGAGTGACGTAAATGATTCGATCGCGATTTGAGTGTCGTCAATAGACGTGATTAACGTCACGTCATGATCGTTTATATTTTAAAAAGTAGTATAGTTTTTTTATGTTAATTACCTATTTAATTTCGGGATCGTTTTGATGTACGTACTAATATTGTAAATTAATGTATAGGTAAGTCAGTAGGGTATTTGCGTAAAACAATTAAAATATCAATGCCTTTAATTTTGACAGTTCAGTCACGTGTGCCACGTCTATTGCGTTGTTTACAAATGTGTAAAACATGTAGGTATAAAAAGGAGTGGATTTGCAATTACCTTCAAAATCCTTCGAATTGTGATTGAAAATGTGTTACACAATTAGGGTGCTAGTTGGCTATAAATTCGAATGTCGATGTTAAGGCACAATCTAACTTATTTGTCCAAAAGAATCAGCATAGGACCTATGCGGAGAATGTTTTGGTCTATGATTATTTCTCCTCCTTTTTTATACTGGTACATATTATTATTATTTGAAGTCTGTAATGTTTTAAATTATGTCAGTATTATTTTGAAAAAAGCTAATAAAGTTAAGAAAATTATTAAAAAAATATAGAATTGAAAATAGAAAAAAAATAGTTATTTGGCAAATGCCTTTTGCTCGGTAGGTACCCAGTAGGCGTCGTTGTATAATCATAGTGACCATGAAAGTAGAAATTTAATTTTGTAATTAACGTTACCACGTTAATTATCTCGCTTCCGCTACTAACTTGTCCCTCAGACGTGGGTGCTCGGGATTTTTTTGGCGTTCCGTCAAAATGGATTACCCATTTTCTTTTTGTTGACTGTACATACGACATAGAAAAATGCCGTTTTTATGCGAAGCTTTTTATAATTTGGATGAGCATTTTTTTAAAGGGGCAAAATAGTGTTGCTTTTGCAACGACGTGTTGGCAAGCGGTTGTGCTTCGGACAGACTAATTTGATAAATCTGCGACTCTTTATGAGAATTTAAATGCCTTATTCAAGCTAGAAAATATTGTTGGAATATCGGATAGATGACTAATTGTGTTATGTGACTTTGTTACTTTTAATTTTAAAAGCTTTGTGACTTTTTATCTTTTGGTCTTTGTTATAATACGGTGCATAATCTGCATACTGTTTTAGGTAACTTTACATACATTAAACGAGCAATTGTGGCTTTAAATGCGCATGCCTCGGTTTCAGCAAACAACAACAATGTAATCTGCTCATGCCTCGATGCCTCGCGTGTATGCCTCGACAAAAGCCTTTATGGAAAATCTCGGTAAACGCGACCACTCTTGACTTTTTAACGTGAAAAAAAACAACCTTTTTAATCATAACGCACTTGGCAACCGAGCCTCACCTTGAAAAGGACCAGTTCTCGAATTTAATTTAGAGCGATTATACAATTGCAAAATTACGTTTTTCACACCACAAACTATTATTTGCACCTTATTTTTAACGTGGCAAGGGTGTGAATTCGTTTTTTGGTGGCAATTTTTTTTTCGCCCCAACTTGGCGACCATGTAACACGGAATTTTACCGCATACCTACTTTTAAAATAATATACATAAGTGTATGTATTTATTTAATGCATTTTCGATTGTTGCTCTGATTATTCGACTGGTCATGTAGGTTCTTTTGAAGCTATATTTGGTTTCAGAGACACCAAGTTAAAACAGCTACAGACCAATTAAAAAAAAGCTTTTGCTATTACATACGATTTTTTTTATTGGTCAGTTTGTAAATTAATTTAAATGCTTCGACTCGGAAACACACTTAGCGTGGATGCTGCTGAAGCCTTGGATACCTACTGTAGATTTCCTGAAGTTAAAGATTTACCTGTATGAAGGTACATTACGAACAGTAAACTAAATCAGTGATAAGACAGTGATAGCCTAGTAGTGTGATGTGACCGTAAGACTGCCAAGTCATAGGTCTGGAGTTCGAACCCAAGGCACGCACCTCTGGCTTTTCGGATTCATCTGCGTATTGTATAATTATCACTTACTTACAAAACGGTGAAGGAAAACATCGTGAGGAAACCGGCATGCCTGAGAAATAATTCTCGACGGCATGTGAAGCCATGTCAGAGGCCTATGGGCGGCTTTAAAACTCTGACACCAGGTTAGTCACTAACCACACGAAAAGAAAAACTAAAAAAGATAGTAGTTAATTTGGAACACACCCAGATAACATACTTAATTTCATTTATTTAGAAATGTTGTCGGTGTACAGTTAGAAAAAAACATTGTTTAGTAAATTGTCACCACCATACGTCAATTTGCCGTTTTATACCTATTTCACACAACTGTCAAAGAATGACAGTTGTAATTTAAATAAACGGTCAATTTAAGTTGGTAGTCAATTTGCTTAGCAATTAATTTCCCTGACTATACTTTCTGAATTACACCTGCAACTTGTTATACATATTATCTTACTGTCCAACACCACTAATCTCTGCAGCAACTCTGCATAATTTAATTTTCCACTTGACACTTGGGTTAATTAAAATTGCAAACTAGACTTGTAATAGCCTGTTTACATGTTGATTTGCAAGCGATTAGTTTAGTATTTAAATAGTGCTAGTACAAAGGCATGAAGTCAGGTGAGTGTATTTCTATCTCACCATAAGATATGCAGCAAATTAAAAGTTACTAAGACTTATTTATAACTAACTTTCACCCGCGGCTTTTCCCGCGTGGAAGTCGGGAATTATCCCACAGGAACTTACTACCGGGATAAAAAGTATCCTATATATTAATCCAGGCTATAAACTATCTGTGTGCTAAATTTGATCCAAATCCGTTCAGCCGTTTTTGCGTGATTTTCAAACTCAAACTCAAATAATTTATTTCAAATAAATCAATTACAGGCACTTTTGAATTGTCAAGGGGTCCGTCAGTCAGAAAGATGAAGCTAGATGCCCATTCCAAAGCGTAGTAGGTACCTATGGAGAAGAACGGGCAAGAAACTCCTGATGATTGATTGAGTAACATTGATTGAGTAACAAACGTAGGACTAGCGACCCGCCCCTGATAAGCACGGGTGCAACAATGTACGGCGACAAATATAAACATTGAGATTTCTGTGCTATATTTAAGTTTTTTAAATAAATATATTATACACATACACCTTCCGGAATAAATTCCCTAAATGATTGTAAAAACCGCATCAAAATCGATTGTGTATTTACGAAGAGCTGAGCGGTTACGGAGACAGACAGGACAAGCGACTTTGTTTTATAATCACTACGTACTGTAGAGGCTTTACTTCATTATGGTTTTAGAATAAAACCTCCGCGAGTTTATTATGTGGAATTGGTAGATTGGAAACGAACATTAATTTACAAGTCCTCCGGGCTGTCAAGCGAGCGTTTAGAATTTAATAATGTAAAAACATGACTCCAATTATAGGAATAATTATTATTCTAGTTAATCTATAAAGAGGTGTTTTATTCGTCCCGATACCGTAGGCTCCCGAAGAGTTTACAGCACCTAATTGACTTAGGCTTCAGAATAATTAAGTTAAAGTGACAACGGCATCGACAATATTAGCCATAAACCCGATGACCGTTGCGGTTTATGTTCTTGAATAAAGACCGCAAATTGGCAAACGTACTGATAGTCGATTCGCGGTCTTTATGAAAAAAAAAAAGCGCAAGTCTATGAAACTGAAAGTATGCCTTTCTTTTCTACCTATTACATTATACTGAAGTGCGAGAGAGAAAGAAAATTATATCTTTTATTACCAATTAGAACGTAAAAGAACATTTACTTTTGAGCTATCGTTTTTAATTTTACTTCTCACTAGACACTCGAGAGTTTTTAATTAACATTGCAGAATACTTGTCTGTTAGTTTGTAACAAGAATTTGAATTTTAACTCAATTTACGTAAATGGGTACCGCGTGCTTTGATCTGCGAGGTTAAGCAATTATGCTGCGGTCAAGACTTGGATCAATGACCTGTCTTTATCATCCATGATGGAGATATCTGAATAATATGTATCTAATCTATCCTAGATTATAGTGGACCGTAAAACACATGAATATGCTAGTCAGATCGCAGCCATGTACTGCTACAAGGACCATTTGGCGCTCGAATGACGTTCTTTGAGGAGTGGCTGGAGAGGCGCCACGGCGTCCTCACCTTCCGCCTGACGCAGGTCCTCACCGGACACGGCTGTTTCGGGAGGTTCCTGTTCAGGATCAAGCGGGAGGAAACGCCCGGGTGTCACCATTGTGTGGATCGCCCGGAGGACACGGTGGAGCATACGGTGGAAGTCTGCCCGGCTTGGGCGGAGCACCGCCGTGTCCTCACGGAGGCGATCGGCGGCGGCGATCTCTCGCGTCCGGCCCTGGTTCAGGCCATGGTCCGGAGCGAGAGTGCATGGGAGGCCGTCACCTCCTTCTGCGAGGCAGTTATGCTCGCGAAGGAGGAGGCGGAGCGCGCGAGGGAGATTGAAGCTGCACGCCCTCGCGCCCCTAGCCGCCGCAGGAGACGCCCCGGGCGTCGGGAGTCACAAGCTGACTTCCGGCCACCGTAGGCGCGGGCCTGCGGACGGTGAGCGATGGGCAGCTCGCCGTCCGATAAGGACCAGGCCCGGGTCGACGGCGCGTCGTGTTCCACGCGCGCCTCAAAGGGATGTCAGCAACAACTGACGGGGTCCGGAAGGACCAATGCCTGCTGGGGTTGCGGGTTTGTCTGAGAGGGATATCGCGGCCCCAGCACATAGGCAACGGAAGGAACACGGGTGGGTTTTAGTCAGTAAAAGTCTGACACTCCCTCTCGCTCTGCCCAGAGCGGGAGGAGTCATTTGATGATTTCCCACCCTAAAAAAAAAAAAAAAAAAAAAAAAAAAAAAAAAAAAAAAAAAGGGGGGTCGGTAAACATTTGTGCAATTATTTTGTGAAATGTATTGAAAAAACAACATGGCTGCGTTATTTCCAATTTTGACCACGCGCCAAAAGAACCTTTTACAGCTATGCTCTGTGTTTGCATTTTCTATAGATATTATGTTTGCCTATAATTGGATTAGTGACAGACAGATGGCACACCAAATTCAAGAGTCAAGCAATTACCTCAGGCTAATATATCTGCAATTCCTTCTAAAGGCTGGTATGTATTTGCATTTGTTATGTAGCGAGTCAAGTCAATTTTCGTATGCGTGACATTTCACAATGAAAAACTGTTACTTTTGGACTGACTTTGGAAACAACTTGAACTAAACTGCATACTTAACTAAATCAGCCTTACATCATCTTACATTACATTACGGCTGAATTCCCCGGAGGGTTAGGCAGATGTGTACCTATAAAATGTGACGAAATGAAAATATAACGAAACGAAAATGTGACGAAACGAAAATGTGACGAAACGAAAATGTGACCAAACGTATAGGTACGGTTGTTTCCGTTTTGACAGATTTTCGTTTTTTTCAGAGTTTCGATAACTGGCGAAATGTGGGTGTAGGTAGGTAGGTACTATAGTACCTACACCCACATAATGTTTAAATACCAGGTAATAGGAGGCGAGCTTAATGCCATCACCTGACCACTAATCGGACTCAACTCGACTCGAACCACTAACAAGACTCCGGGTTGCTACTGAGAAATTTCAGATGGAAAAACCCAATAACAGTACCCGACCCGGGAATCGAACTCAGGACCTCACGCTTAGCGGTAGCGCTTGCGATCAATAGTCAAATCGAATCAATCGAATAAGGCAGTCTAAATCAGTGTTATTCATATGTCCTAAATGTTATATTGCACTAAAATATGACAGTAAAGATGAAGTCTCACGGGTTTGTAAATTCATTAGCACCTACAACTTAGAAACTTTAGTGACAGAAATAAAAGACAAGGTGATATTACTTTTCCGGAAGAAGTCTTCCACAAGGAGCTTTACATACTAATAATGAAAATCTAAAAGCTTGCGTTCCAAAAATGAAAGAAAAGTCGTCGGCCGCAGGTAGTGGCCACAATAAACAAGTTACAGTGCAAAACCTCCCGGGATTTGCCGGAGTAATCCCCCGCTTACGGGATTATGAAAAATTCATTTTTCTTAGCATTTAAGCACTTACTTTTTTCTTGCTAAGAAAGACGCAGTTTTTCAGTGAAATGTATTATGATTGTTGGTACGTGTAAGCTTGATGAAATGTCTAGATTATTTTTAATGGATACTAATTATTAATAATGGATACTTTTTAGATAGTTTGTTGTTGTTAATTGATCAGTGGAAAGGGCCCTATCTACTATACATCCCATGAAAAAGAGGTGTCATAAAGATTGTGAATTAAAAAATCTCGACTAATTAAAAAGTAATGCAACAACGCGAAATTTCGCAGGTATTCTGGCTTAATATAATTGACAATACTACTTATAAAAAATACAAATTGACAGATTTTTACGATAAGTGTATAAAAAAACAGAAAATGTGTGAAAAAAATATTGTCAGATTGTCAGATAGTCTGTTCTGAAGGTTTTATTAAATAGGCCTCTGATATGATGACCATGTATTGTGTTCTAGTGGATGTTTCTTACGAAGCCGTGATTATGTTGATAATTTCTGAGATAATAAGGTAATAATAGATATCCAAGATGATACGTTTCTCCAGTAATATAACGACATCAAACAGGCAAATATTTTGAAAGTTCTGTCATAGAAATATAAAAAATAAAAAATAAAAAAAATATATAATAAATATATAATAAAAAAAAAAAAATATATATATATAATAATAATATATATATATTGTATATATATTTTAATATTGAAATTATATCTTATCTTATCATATTTTATCTTATTGTTTTAAACAGATAGCTAATTGCGTAACACATTTTCGTAAATGATTAAGGGCGCGTTCCCACTATGTCGCGACGATAAATTTATCGTTGAATTTACAGTTAATCGCGTCGTTCATTTAAATACACACGCCACGACGCTTACGACACGATAATCTGTCGTCACGACATCGTGGGAACGGGGCCTTAGACTAATCTGTTTCATGTTGACAGTTCAACAACATTGATTGCGTTATTTACGTTGCTGAGCAGTTTTTTGTCAATGAATTAGCAATCTTTTTCAAAATGATTCAGATTGTGATTGATCGTGTATTACGAAATTAGGGTGCTGAAAGGCTCAAAATCATTGTCTTTATTTGAAGAAAATATTTTAATTAAACTCACAAAACACCATTTCAAGACAGCCAAATTTGTTGAAAACAGAAGTTATACCTGTGGTGTAGTATGTAAGTACATTATATTAGAGGTGTGTATGTGTTTAGGTATTTTACTTTTGAATTGGCCAAATACAAGCAGAATCTAACCAGCATTCGAGATTTATAATTCCCGTCTTTACATACCTACAACAAAACATTCTTAAACACTTATACAATTCTATTTTTATTCTAACTATCATATTACAGCTAAGCAGACTAAAGAACAGATCAGGAATAACCAGACCAGATCAACAAATATCTTTAATGTGCCGGAGCTAATATATGAATATCTAAATACAAAATGGCCGGACCTGTTAAAGGATGTCCGTGTTTTATTGAATCAAGGATTATTTATGTGGAATAAACGATCGAGTGTTCCACTTAAATATATTACATTGATGATTCAGAATTTAGAAGGGATTTGCCGGATTTTGCTACGGAAAGTCGTAGAGCAGTACTGTGGCGGCATCTACATCGCCACATGCGAACTACGCATCAAAGACCTGACGTCACACAAAATCCCGATGTCACACAAATCATATCGCGCAATTAGAGTTTACCGAGCGAACAGCATGTACAGGATGGTATTTTGAGTTGGGACAGTCAAGGTAGGTAGGTAGGTAGCTACAACGATTAAGGTACTTTAATCGTTGTAGCTAGAGGAAAACGGTCTTAGGAGACCGTTCTTATTTTTATGAGACATTTTTATCTGTGTTCACAGATTTTGAAAAAAAAATATAGCTTTCCCGACATCAATCATTGGGCAGTTGCCCGCCAGACACGACACCCTCTCGTCTGGTCGGAAGATACTCCCTTTTCTATAGAGGATGAGTGAACTTTACACCCTGTTCTTCAGACCTCTACAGTACCACCGGCAAATATGCGTGTAATTGGCCACTGCACATATGTGTTCTCGAACAGAAATGAAACAAGCCTTGGTCTTCACGTTCACGTTCACGTTCTACTCCATTTATTAAAAAATCAACCACAAATGGTGTTATTTGCTGACGATACTTCCTTGATTTTTAAGGTAGATAGACGTGCTACAAATTTTGACGACGTAAATAACGCCCTACTGCAGGTCCAAAGTTGGTTCACTGCTAATAATTTAGTATTAAATGGAAAAAAAACTAAGTGCATAAAATTTTCTTTACCAAATGTCAAAAGTAGTGATTGTGAAATAGTATTGAATCAAGAGAAAATAGAATTCGTCGATAAAACTGTTTTCCTAGGGATCACGCTCGACTCAAAGCTACAATGGCCCTCATTGGAGGCAGTGGTGCTCAGTGGAGTTTCTTGCCCATTCTTCTCCATACGAAAACTACCTTTTGGAAGGGGCGACTAGAATCAATTCTATTTTTTTGTAAATTTGACGTTCATAAGTGCCTTTTATGTGCCTAATTGAAATAAATTGTTTGACTTTGACTTTGACTTTGACATTTAACATTTCTTGCAGGACGGCTATTGTTCAGCAGCTTATGCTGTCAGAAAAATCCGTCGATTTACTGGTGTAGATACCGCGAGGCTGGTCTATTTTAGTTACTTTCATAGTATCATGTCTTACGGTATTTTACTGTGGGGGCGGGCTGCAGACATCGAGTCTATTTTTATTCTGCAGAAAAGAGCGATCAGAGCCATATATTATCTCCGCAGGCGTGACTCTGTAAGGGAACTGTTTAAGGATATTAATATCATGACGGTACCTTGTCAATATATCTATGAAAACATGCACGTAAGAAAAAAATTACATCTTTTTAGTAAAAGAGGTGATAGACATAATTATAGTACAAGAAATAGGGACCTTTTAGTTCAACCAGGTTTCAGACTGGCTAAAGTGGACTCATCTTTTATGGGATACTGTTTAAAGTGTTACAATAAAATTCCTCCCCACATACTTGAACTAAATGAGACAAAATTCAAATCTTGTATAGAACGCACACTATGCAGGCAGGCATTTATCTTTTTATTACAGACGCTTCTAACGTGCACGTCTTTCTACATTTTTCTCACATGTTTAATTTCAAAATGAAAGATGTAACCGATATTTTGTAATAATTTATTTATAAGAGTGTCCGTGGAGTCTCTTACCCGTTCTTCTCCATAGGTACCTACTACGCTTTGGAATGGGCAACTAGCTTCATATTTCTGACTGACCGATTCCTTGACAATTCAAAAGTGCCTATAAATGGTTTAATTGAAATAAATGCTTTGAGTTTGAGTTTGAGTTTCACTCTCCACGTTCTATATAAGATTTCAGGAGATTTCACGACGTTTTCTTTCACCGAATCATTGTCGTGTTTTTCACTTTTCTAAGATTATTTCGTCGGTATCATAAACGATAAATCTATCTTTAACTGATGAAATATGTCAAGCATCTATCGTCACCGTAGAGTGAAAAGCTCGGGAATGCAACTTTGACTTTTTATTTTATTACATTTTTGGAAAAAAAAACCTCGCAACGCACGCCCTAGTTATGAGGCGGCATCTATATCGCCACACGCAACCTACGCATCTTAGTGACGTCACACAAAATTCTACATTGCGTAAGCAGATTTTACCGCGCGATCAGCATTTAAATAACTTCCCAGTTGCCCACCAGTTTTTCACTCTAAGACGACGCTATATGGGTTGCTTAACCTTTATGAAGAACATCTTCTTTCTTTTCTTTGTCTTCTGTGACTGCACCAGCTATTCACGTAAAGTTCATGCTGGGATAAGAAGATTGCCCAGTCAGTTAGATAGGTAGTAGATCCTGTCTAGGGTGTGGCGGACGGTTCCACTTGACTAAAAAGTCTCTTGTGGGTGCGCCTTTTCCCAATTATGTTGGGCTCTAACCGGCTTCATTAATTATCAAGCTTTGTGCTATTAGCGTCCGTCGTCATTCTTAACACAGAACAACTTATGAAATTGCACATTTCAACCTAAATTCTCGAATAACATAGACATCGTCAGGTCGTTCTCTAGACAATAATTATAGTGCAGTGGCTAACGGGAGGCCCGGACTAGAAGTGACCTAATGCTCTGAATACTTCAAACCGGTATCGGTATCTGGTATTTGATACCGGGATTATTTGTGCGCTCCACTATAATAAGTTGCTTTTGTCGGAGGTTGTTCCACCAGTTTCCGGGGAAATTTTAAGATTATGTTGAGGATTTTTAATAGTTTCACCTAATTTGTAAGTTGGATAGTTTGGAATTTAAAGTTATAGATAGAGGTGAAAACACTGGCAAATCTGAAAATGATTTTCAATACCGTGATCAGTTTCTTCTATGTGTATGAAGATTAGTATTGGAACAATAATAAATATAAAATGACATGCGGATAATATTTATTTATTTTATTATTTATGTACACACAGAGATACGACATAATTTAAATTACATTACATTATTATTCTAGTAGAAATAAAAATATTTCTAGAATTTTTCTTATCTAAAATTAAACCTCAAGTTTTGTAAACTTGGACGGAACTGAAAATCCATTGCCGAAAATTCCGAGAGATACTGTTGTTAGAAAGTTTTAACGCGTAAGCAAGAACAAGAAAACTTTTCCCAAAGCGATTTCCTTCACGGAAACTTAAGTGTTTTTCTCATGTTTAGAAATCAATAAGGGCTTGCTTACCGGGAAAATTTACACTGTCTAATTTCGCCTACCTACCAAAAATTTTACTAACTTAAGAAACAAGTATCGTAGGAATGGGCTTTATTCTTAGATCAAAGACGCGATTCGGGAATTTCCCGAAGTTCCAGAAAAAATAAGGAGTATAACGGAAATCGCTCGACTGAAACCACTTACCTTATTATGATTGATAAAGAAAATTTTCACTGCACTAAGTAACACAAACCACTAACCATAGGTTGCATTTATCACACATACTGAAAGAATAACGAAAGATAAATAAATACAAATATTTACTCACAATATGACCCACAAATTGACAAGCACCACAGTAAATGTAATACTAGTTAAAAATTGTGTATGTCTGTGTATATATATTGGGTATACGGTGCCAATGAATGATATAACGGTAGCTGGCCACATCCGGGTTCGCGTCACATAATAGGTACATCCGTTAAAGCTGCTACACATTGTACATTGGAAAACCCGGAAATTAATAGGATTATAACAAAAACACCCTGGGACTTAAAGTTTGCTGATGAAAACAATGGACCTTAGGTCTGTTAAGTCAAAGAGAGAACTTAAATAAATTCTGTTTGTTTTGTAACTTGAGGTGTTAAATCCGGTTAATTCCGGATCCATCACGTGTAAAAGCTTAGTTGAAGAAACCTGTTGTTATGAACCCTGATGCTTGATTGCGTTTTCGTAACGGAGCTTACGCTCTCGATAACTGGTTCATCAGCTCGTCACTGGTTGTCGAAAAGATGTTGGAAGATGGAGAGAATAGGCCATGTCAGCTGAATATAGAGGTTAGTCCCTAGGCTTTAGGAAATTTCTTATGCCTGAAGTGTTCCTAAAATGTTCGCACATGTCGTCATAAAGTAGGTTCGTAAGGATAGCGCACGACTGCTGAGCATGAGATCCTGGGTTCGATTCCGAAGTTGGACAAAGTGATATTGGATTTTTCCATCAGGAATTTCTAAGTAGCAGCCTGGATTCTCAGTTATGGTCGGTTGGTGGCAATAGACTCGCCACCTATTATATATATACCCCATGGGACTTAAACATAACTGGCGAAATGTGGGTGTAAATAATATAGGTAAGGCGGCACATCGAGCTTTTGCCGCTTTTAAGTATTTCCTTCGTAATATTAAAACAAATACACATTTTGAAAATGTAAATTGTATACGTTATCGAAAACATGTAGTTTTTTATTATTAAAAAACTGATGGCCTTCTGTGAAGTATTTACGCCTTACTAAGTGTTTATGTTGTTTTTTAGAGGTTACTTTTGTTTTTTTTTTCTATGAGTAAACTATGTACAAGTGTGTGTGTGAAGTGTGGCAGTGATAGCCTAGTGGTGTGACCGTCAGACTGCCAAGTCACGAGTTCGAACCCACCTCTGACTTTTCGGATTCATCTGCGTATTGTATAATTATCACTTGCTTAAAAAACGGTGAAGGAAAACATCGTAAGGAAACCGGCATGCCTGAGAGATATTTCTCAATGGCTTGTGGAGCCAAGTCAGAGGTCCATGGGCGGCTTCAAAACTCTGACACCAGGTTAGTCACTAACCACACGAAGAGAAGATGTACAAGTAATCGTGTTTTTAAAGACGTGTTCGATTTATAGAGTGAATCCTTATTTATCTTGCATAACTAAAGGTTAAGTAATAACGATGCAGTAAGGGATCAAACGAAACGCAATTATTTCGTAATTTCCTCGGTGCGGTCTTAACCCTACTGGCAATGTCAGCGTGATGTTGTGAATTGTTTTGATTCCTCATGAACACATTAAAAAACAAATACAGCAGACGCTTGCTAATCCGGCGCCCATATTTTTCACAAAATTCAAAAGTCATTTATTCAAACTAGGCTGAGAATCAGCACTTTTTGAACGTCAAAATTACATAAGACAGTCCCCCAAAACGCCCACCCATCACCACTTCCTAGTGCATTAGCTGGGAAGAAGAAGTGGCGCAACAAACTCCCCAGCAGCACAGCTGTAGCAGTTCAGTTAGAAGAACAAAAAAAGCACAGATTATTATTTGAAACAGATTATTGGGTTTCTATGTGAAATGTCAGCTATTTTAGTAAGAAATAATTTTAACACAGATTTACAAAGAAAAAAATCTTTATTAGTTTACGTAATAATACCTACTTGTAGAATCGGACCGGGCTGCAGAAAGACAACGATGAATGCGCGAGCTCTGTAATGCTGCCTGTCCATTGAAGCGGAACGAGGCAGCGGAGAGGAGAATGGCAGCGGAGTGGAGCGGAGTTGCGGACAACGTCTGTCCATTGATGCGGAGCGAGTCTGCGGAGCGGAGTTACGGACTGTGCGGTGCGAGGTAGCGGAGCGGAGTTACGGACTGTGCGGAGCGAGGTAGCGGAGCGGAGTTGCGGACTGTGCACAGTGACAGTGACAAAAAGGATGACATGACATAATGCAAAAATAAATAATTGTAGGGGAGATCGGGTACAAAAGTAACGACGGTCGTCGTCACCTACTGGCCAGTTTTATGGAGAAGGAAGGCCTCTTTATGATGAGCTCCTTTAGAAAGTGATGGAAAAATCAAATAACACTTTGCCCGACCCGGGAACCAAATCCAGGACCTCATGCTCAGAAGTATCGTTTATGACCACTAAACTTGCGATCTGTCAGATGATTTTAGTTTAATGAACTTTAAAGTATGCAAAGTATGATCGGTTCTGTTTATTAATGCCATAGATACTCGTATTATCAGGATCAGCATTAATACCAAAAACATAAATTGTAACGAATTTACATTAATTAAATATGATAATGGTCTATCTACGGGTATAATAATAATTTATTGTTTTAATCTCTCACTACCGCTTTTAAATTTCCAATTTCTATGCACTAGAAAATATGTATTATATAGTCTGTTCCAAACAAGCAACAAGCATCTGTTAAAAGTGTAAACAACACTTGTTCAGCATAAATTCTTACGTAATCCCACAAATAACACACTAAAGGGAATTAGAAATACATTCATCTGTATTTAAGGGTTTCAACTTTATTTCTCACCACTTTTCTAACAATTATTGTTTTTATAACATTACTAAATTAATTAATTGTAATTGAAAAATCATCTACGAAATTTGAGGTTATAAAATTAATCTCAATTGTCAAATGAAAAACACCTTTAGGATAATTTAAATGTAAAAACGTAGAATCAAAGCAGTAGATTTGCAAGTGGCACTAGAAATTGCCATCCAAAGGTACGTTTTCTGATCCGTTTGTTTACATTTTCATTTGATACTTTTGAAACAGACCATTGAGTAATTACATAACTGTATCAAATATACACTTATAACAGCCACGATTTTTTCTGGTATTTTAATAATTTAATTTAAAACGCTGTTATTATACAGCGATTTACTGCATTCAAACATTCGAACTTTACTTGCCGTGGCTTATGTTTATTTTGTTGAAAATTAGATTCCGAACAATGTTTAAAAAAACTAACGTGAATGTTTGTTTGGATTTTTTCATTCATTCATTTATTATTTCAATTTCAATTACAATTTTATGAACTGGACGTAATATATTAACAGAGAACACAAATATAATTTCCAAAATTCGTCGAAACAAAATCATAGTTCATTCATTCGTTTCAAAATTAAAATGTCCCATAATTTTCAGACTTTATTGAACAAGAGATTATGTTTTATACAATGCGAATTTAGCTATTTTTACAGTAGGCAGATACTAAATTAAATAACTTAACTATATTCAGACTGTATTCAGTTAGATAGGCACCGGTTTGTTTTCAACCTCAGCTCCTTCTTTTGATCGGTAAGATATTCAGAATTCTTCCTGCTGCGACTAGCTATATATCAAATATAGCGATTGTGATTCTTGTGTAAAGAAAAGAGAAAGATATATTGATAGTTGATTGCCCACTGTTCACACTGCCGTCCGGCGAGTATTCGTTTGTCACAGCGACAACAGCTAACAAAGAGAGTACTCGCTCAGCGACGACGCTCGCTTGGCGGGCAGAAATCTCGCTTGGTACATATGCATATCAGCGAGTAATTCCTCTTCGCCGTCGCGCACTCGCTGCTCGTTGCTCGCCAACTCGTTTTAAGTTGGTAGCTCTATTCGTTTCTCGTTAATCGCCGGCAGTGAGACAGGTGTTTGGGCTTATAATGAAGCCTTTTGTTAATGTCAAATTACCAGAGCTCTACAAGAAACGACTAAATTACTACAATTCTATCTCCCTATTTTCACTCCAGACATTTAGAACACGGTACCTAACCATTGTACCAAAACATCCCGAACATCGTCGTCTGTTACTGAGAAATCTAAACAACTTAATACAACACTTCTAGGTCGACAGTCGGACAGTGTAAGCGTCTGTTTATTTAGCAAATACCCGATATTCTGCTTGCTTAGTGAGCCTGGTTCGTACTGAATATAGGAGAGGATGATTTGTTTGTTTATTGGAGGATATTGGATAGAGGACGACAACGCCGGCTGTCTCTGAAAATCACCGCTGTGGCTCTGTCTCGCATAGGGTCGCAGCATTATGCTGAGCGATGGCCGTTTTCCGTGGATGTGACGCATATTTTCCTCCAAATTGTATATTTTTTTGTTTTGTGTTCTTTCTTTACGTCATGTTTACCGGAAATAAACGTATTTTCTTTCTTTCTAGCTATTGGTGCATTTTAGATAATTTTATGAATAAGTTCTTAAGCCTTAAGTTCTTTAGCATATAGATGATAAATAGATTATTGTGATAATGCGTATTCATAATTTTCCATGATAAAAATTATAAAAACGCTTTGCTAAACCCTGAGAACAATACAGGTTACAGATAACGAACAAAAAGTAGGCATGGATCATGAATTCGCTCGTAAATTTAACCTTCAACTAGCTATAAAATGTGTAGGAAGTCAATGGAATGGTATTTTAGTTAACATTAAATAGTTTGAGCACAGGCAGCTGAAGAAAATGTGAAAACAGCAAAAATACAACCTACAGCAGCAATTACAATACCACATTCAATAACACTTTAAATTCTCGATCATCTTTAGTTCTGCCACAAAAGTAAAAAACCCATTCAGTTAAGCATTAACTGTCATGGCCGCTCGGTACATATATCGTATCGTGTTCGTCTCAACCCTTACAATCTACCCTCGTGGTACATTTACGTAAGCTAAGTGGCGATCACTAGCGCTTACAGATTTTCGCTTTAGATAAATTGCTACTCCAATACTGATTTTATTAAGGAGCTGGCCGAATTGTAAGAAAAAAGCGATTGGAATAGTTTTTTTTAAATCCATTGGTACCAATGCAAACGGTAGTTACCTATCCTTTATTTTATTTTTATTATAAACATAAGGGTCAATCAACTATTTTACCCACACTTTGCTGTCCCGACACATTATTTTAATATGAACTAATTCAAAAGAAATGTCACAATTGTCAATTAGTTTTTTTTCTTTCTAAAAAGGTGCCCCACACTAAGAATTTCTTCCTGTATCGTGGGTGCGTTTACAAACATAGAAACTCACATACACTAACTAGTCAATTAGTTGTGTTCATACACAAAAGAAATGTCACAATTGTCAATTTGTTGTGTTCATACACAAAATAAATGTCACAATTGTCAATTAGTTCATATTAAAATAATGTGTCGGGAACAGTAAAGTGTGGGTAAAATAGTTGATTGTCCCATAAAACCGAATTAAATAAAACTGTAAAAAAGTGTCAATTTCTAGCTCATAGAAAAATTCTTGAAGAATATCGCTCTATCAAGCGATCTCCAACCAACTAAATAATATTTATTGTGGAGACTCCGGCCCCGCGTCCTAACCAAAAAGTTCGTTCGCGTGAATACGCCGTCGTCGCGTTCATCATTTGTTCGGAAAACCGAAAGCCGCCTTCTGTCGACGCTACTAAGCCGCGTCCGCACGAACGAACAAAACATGGTGAACACGAAGCTCGAACACGGAACATTTGGTTTGTACGTGTGGACGTAAATTAGCAAAGCGAACACGAACATCATACGAACACAGTTTGCCCTTAATCGCCCCGCTCTCTTTAGTAGCCATGGATCCGAAATTGGATTGTCACGAACATTTTTGACGAACACAGTGTCTGATGTTTGTTAGTTGTAGGTACGCACATGCGAACAAAGTGTTTGATGTTCGTGTTAAGTCACTTTTTTTTTCTTTTTTTTTTTGAACTAGTGCATCTCGCAGGTGACCGCTAAGGTCGTAGCTGCTTAACCGGGCTTTCCTGTGGCTGCCTTAAGCTTCTACACGCAAAGGGGCATAAACTAATCTAATTAAAGCTAGGCGAATGCTCGCTAAGGGCACCCCCTGTGGGGTACGAACCTCGGCTTAGGGCATTCGCCGAGGGGAGGACAGCAAGAGGGACAGGTTGGATCAAAAGTATATCATGATTATTGATCGGCGAATTTAAAGGTACAGGCTCAGCAACGACGCGGGCTGACGCATCGTCGAGCGAGGGTCGGGGGGAGGCACTTCTTGTAAACAGTATCCGCTTTTATAACAAGTTGCCAAAGTCGGTTACAGAACTTAGCGATGGGAAGTTCAAAACCCACATCAAACGTGTCCTTATCAAGAAAGCATATTATAAAATTAAAGACTACGTTGAAGACAAGGAAGTTTGGCAATAATGCCTTCTGCACTTAAGGCTTCCCTGGTACATCATTAACGGCATATTATGTAAGAGTCTATTAACTGATCCCAAATTACCATGTTTTTTTTTTACATTTTTCCTTGACATAATCATCCTAATATTTGACATTATATACCTACTTATAATTTAATTTCAACACTTTATTAGTGGCTTTTGTGTACATGATAATTATTCATATTTGTTACAGTTGTAATAGTATTCATGTAATTTTTTTTAAATAGGTTTTTATTTTTATTAATTTATTCATAGATTATTTTCTATTTTGTTATGTACCTGGTACTTGTTGAAAGACCTACACTGTCCTCCCATATCTATTAATAATGTTATTTGAAAATATTGTAAAGGCCAATTATTGTTAAAAGAGTAACCGTGGAGTTTCATGCCGGCTCTTCTCCATAGGAAACGACCGATTGGAACCGTGCACCTAGCTTCTGACGTTTCATTAGTGCCTATGTAGGTTTATGTGAAATAAAATATATTGAATTTGAATTTGAACTCACCATGTTCTTGTTAGTTCTTACATACACGCCTCAACAGGTTCGCCGAACAAAATGAAAGCGACGATCGCATAGGTACTCGCGCGACGATTGAATTTTATTTATTTCGTAAAATAGTGAAACGTCTATGGTCCACATTCAGCAGTAGATTTCCACGGCCAGAAAGATGGGTAGTTTTATGGTAGTTGGCGAATCCCACTTAATCGCCTCAGGATCATTCACCTGGTCTAATGACGTCACCCTTCGAAAATAAGTCCGTCAGTCAAATGCTGTCATTATAGTGACACGCTCTCTTGATTATAGCGTTGGATGGGGAAATCCCGAGTTGTGACGAAGTTGTTATCTATGGTATAGTTTTTGTATGAATTAGTCTTTGGTAAAGCATTATTATTTTAGTGATAAGTTTAACTAAGCAATAACATAAAGCTATTTTTAGAGGATGCTTAAATCGCAGATTTTTAGATTATCCAGTAAAACTAGTTTCTGTTCCACCTATGCGCGGAAATGTCAATCAATCAAATATCCAATATGATTAATTTATTCAATAGGTAAACGTTATTTTAATATAACGAGTAGGTAGATCAATTTAATTTTGTGTTAATTTATTTCACCAATGCACAAACAATGGGTTGACATTTTGACTTAATCGGTTCCTAAAAACTACCAACCGTTAGTCGTAACTTAAAGAATTAGTGATTTTCAGAAACTGCATTGCATGGGCTCTTGGCTAATCGATAACAGCCGCATTACGGGTAGTCAGAAGCTCAAAAGTCTGACAACCAGTCTTAACCAAGGGGTATCGTGTTACCCAGTAACTGGGTTGTAGAGGTCAGATAGGTAGTCGCTCTATGTAAAATACTGGTATTCAGCTGCATCCGGTTAGACTGGCAGCGGACCCCAACATAGTTGGGAAAAGGCTAGGCAGATTGCATGGACAGGGTATGTTAAATAGGTCTGCCCGGCCCGTGTCCTCACGGAGGCGATCGGCGGCGGCGATCTCTCGCGTCCGGCCCTGGTTCAGACCATGGTCCGGAGCGAGAGTGCATAGGAGGCCGTCACCTCCTTCTGCGAAGCAATTATGCTCACGAAGGAGGCGGAGCGCGCGAGGGAGATGCAAGCTGAACGCGCTCGCACCCCTAGTCGCCGCAGGAGGCGCCCCGGGCGTCGGGAGTCACGAGCCGACTTCCGGCCACCGTAGGCGCGGGCTTGCGGACGGTGAGCGATGGGCAGCTCGCCGTCCGATAGGTCGACGGCGCGTTGTGTTCCACGCGCGCCTCAAAGAGATGTCAGCACCAACTGACGGGGTCCGTAAGGGCCAATGCCTGCTGGGGTTGCGGGTTTGTCCGAAAGGGATATCGCGGCCCCGGCACACAGGCAACGGAAGGAACACGGGTGGGTTTTAGTCAGTAAAAGTTAAATAAAATTTCCGCTAATAGCTTTTCGCTTGCAGTGTATCTTAGTGTTTTCTATTTTATCTGTAAGCTCCTATGCCTGTCCTCTTTAGTGAATTAGCATCAATAACACTAATGGATTAAGTTTATTTAATAGTAAGTTAGTACTGATATTTTGTGCGATACTGTTAGGACTGATTTAGGCAAAGAAAATACTTCAGGAGAATCTGATTTAAATATGTGTCCTAAGGGCGTTTTCATAATTTCTAAAGTGACAATATTATCGTGAACGCCAACGTTCACGTCCATAAAATTAATGGAAATACATGCACGTGATCATGGACGGAAATTTAAAAACTTCTTCATGTCCTGTGTTATCGTGATGCGGTGAGGTGGACGTGTACGTCCGCGATAATATCGTCACGTTAGAAATTATAAAAGCGCTTTTACAATTTCTCAAACGACCTTTTCATTGATATGCTTGGCAGACGGATGTGTAATCACTGAATTGAATCGAGTTTCCATTTTTGACGGAACCTACTTATGTTATAAAGGTCCTAACGATGATCTCTAGCTGCTACTTTCACTGCTTATTCTGCTACTTGTACTGCTAGAGACAGTCATTCCCAAGTATCACTAGAACAGCCGGTTCTGGGCTTACCGCATCTAGCGTATTATATCAGGTTTTTGGCCCTAGAGAGTATAACACGACGGTTCCGTACCACCATACAATATTTAGTAAAAAACTCCGAAATAAAACATGTTTATTCTATGGGGATCACCCCCTTTAATTTTTTACTTTTTTTCTTTTTGTTATAGCGGAAATACAAATACAAAATCTGTTATAATTTCAACTGTTTACCTATTAAAGTTCATGAGATACAGCCCGCTGATAGCCGGATGGACAACGGAGGCTTAATAATAGGGTTCTGTTTGGCACCCTTCAGGAACAGAACCCTAAAAAAGATTAGCTTGTGGCATTTTCTAAGAGGTTACAACCAACCTTTGAACTTCAAGGCAGTAGGTACGAAGCTAAATAAAACAATTTTAAAAAGGCACTAGATAGTCGGCATGCCTGCAAAACCGCGGGTTTACCTCGAGTGCCGAGGTCGCTGATAAAAATTTAATACCTAAATGTATATCTGTAATGATTGACGTAGGCACGTAGGAACGGCGGTTGAGTTCCTCATTTTATAGTAATTAGCTGTCAGTTTGATATTCATAGACTTATTATAACATTTATGGGGTGAACTTTGGCTTTAGCCCGCGGTTTTGCCCATGCATGGAGGTCAGAACTTATCCCACGGGAATGTACTACCGGTAAAAAGGAACCTATATCCAGGATATAGATACTTTAGTTTGGATATAATTTATTATCTTAACTTAGGGCATGGTCTATCCGTATGCCAAATTTCATCCAAAACCGAAAAGGTCATAAATTGTAGTTTTGTCAAAATGTATACCTAGGTACTCTAAACATTTACAGTCCCCATAGATATAAGAAAGAAGTTATTTATATTTCTATGATAGTACCTATGACTTTTCCGAAAGATGCACCTTTTAGAAGTTATAAATCAAAAACTGAGAGAAGTCCGAAAATTTTGAAGTTTTTCGGGCACCACGCAATTAGCAGAGGTCTTTCTCAGCTGCAAACTTGATTTTACGCTAATGGTATCTATCCTAACAACATCTCAAAAAATCAGTATATAGCGTTTTTTTTGCGACCGGCGATATTTTAAATGACTGGCCTAAACAGGTAAGTACAGTACAACACAGCTTAGATGTAGCATAAATTTGAAAATTTGCATTCATTCATTTCAATTTTACGAATGTATTTGGTTATATGACTTCGCAAGTTATTGCGTTTGCATAAAGATCCTTTTCACATAAAGCAGTAATAATTATTGGAGATTTTGAAGGCGCACTTAGTTCAGATGGTGATTGGTTTTACAATTTTTGCCGATGCTACATCTAATGTTTTAAAAGCCACCGTTTGAATCCTGCTCTAGTTGATGAATACCGAAACATCCAAGAGAGAAAATCGACAGTAAGTAATCGTAGCATGGACAGTTCCACCGAAAATATAACCGATAGCATATTTTATTATTTGTGGGAATTCCAGTTGACATGGCCAAACATATCGCTACCTACAAATTAATAATAAACTAATGAGTAATACTATGGGTACTAGTGGTACTATCGGTGCCAATGTTTAGTCACTTTCTTTGTCAACGAAGGTCGCGGAATTAATCACGACTCATTACCTACATCAATGAGTCATTAGTGCTATAATGTTTTGTAATTCCTTGGTAAGGATAATTAGCGACCATTATTATATTTATTATGTACCTACATATTTTTTTCTGTTTGTGCCTACTGTTAGAGGTACCCACATCTCTGCCTCACCTCAGTTCACGCTGTGTTGTAATTTATATTAGAACAAATTTTATAGTTTTGTAGCGTGTGTCTTGTAATTTATATTACTATGTAGTTGTAAATACTAAAATAAGTAAGCACCTACCTAAGTAGGTATTATTAATGTTAAACAAATTTGCTTACCTTAAACAGACAAAATATGGACTGTGACAGTGCATAAACGATTTTTTTTTGTTACATCTGCACGGGTAGTCATGCTCCACAATAGAAACGGGTTTTGTCGACGGAAGAATAGACAAAATGACAGATAAACAATCACAATCTGTCATTTTGTTTATTCTTCCGTCGACAACACCCGTAGAAAGCCCGCTTCTATTGTAGTCATGCTACGCGTACTGGTAAAACCTCTATTTTCTGAAAATAAATGATTCTTATTTTTACCCTTCGGGCAATTACAGTTGTGTATTTTTAAATGTTAAGTAACATATGAACCCTTGCGCTTACCACACCGCCATGGGAAATTAAATAATGAAATACATCCACCAGAATTGCCACTCCTAGTTTACTTACCTATTTCAGTAGATAGGTAAGTACGGTACGACACAACTTAGATGTAGCATCGGCAAAATTCGTAAAACCGATCACCATCTTAACTGAGTGGGCCTTCAAAATCACCAATATTTATTACTGCTGTAGGTGAAAATGACATTTAAGCAAACGCAAAAAAAAAGAAGACTGTTAACAGATAAAGAAACCGCACACGTTTGGGTTGCTGCCATTGAATCCATCTTTATTTTGCAAAAGAGAGCTGTCAGAGCCATTTATAATCTACGTCGCCGCGAATCTCTCGGGGAACTATTTAAAAGGATTAATATTTAGACGGTACCTTGCCAATTCATTTATGAAAATATTATGTACTCGTATGTAAGAAAAATCTACATCTTTATAATAAAATAAGTGATATACATAATTTTAATACTAGAAATAAAGATAAAATAGATCAACTATTTTTCAGATTATCGAAAGTATCATCTTTTATGTGTTAAATGTTACAACAAAATACCTTGTGATATATTGCAATTAAATGAAAGAACATATTAAAAGTACACTTTGTCAACAAGCCTATTACAAATTAGAAGATCATACCCAAGATAAGAATGCATGGAAACATGCTGGTCCTGCTCCATAGGATAATTTAGAACCTAGACAAAATCAAACTGATTGCTAATTTAATTGTATAATTATTTTTTATTTTATTATATGATATAGTTTTTACATTCTGTGCTTACTTCCTCACACACTGACTTATTAATTGTAAAATTTTAGGAAAATCGTCTACTTTAGAATGTTTGTAAATATGTGAGCACCATGTATCTATCACATAAGTAATTAATTTATCTGTCGTTGCTTTATTTTTTTTACCTATTATGGTAAGATATTTTTTCTAGGTGCATCATATCTATGCAAAATATTATAAAACATTTTAAAATAGCACCGGTGGAGTTTCTTGCCCATTCTTCTCCATACGAAAACTACCTTTTGGCAGAGGCGACTAGAATAAATTCAATTTTTATTGTGAATTTTGACGTTCAAAAGTGTCTTACAAGGGCCTATTTGAAATAAATTATTTGACTTTGAGTTTGTTATGTTGTACTGTACGGCTCGGTAACTTATATAAGTGACGGAACTGGCAGTTAGTACTAGGGCCGGTGGCGAGCGTTAACTTCTGCCTGTTAGAGCCGAAACACCTCTAAGGTCCTAGGATGTAACTTCCGTGCATTGTGCTCGTCACATAAAGTTGAAAACTTTCATGAAACAAGTTCACTAATATTCATATTTTTAAGAGAAAAATTATGATCATAACTTTTCTAAAGTCATTCACGTATTAAAGATGTAAAACGGTTCTTTTTAAGTTTTAAAAACAGAATGTTCATCTTATTGTTGACAACACATAAGATATTATTATAAATCTTCACGATTTCCCGAAACTACAATGCACCCAAAAACTACGACGATTTTTCAAAACAGAACAACCTACTGGAAACGTTGGCGTCTAACAATTTCCCCAATGGTTTTCTAGCTATTAATCGATGTCAATCATAATAAGAACTTGACAGTCGATGTATCCACGTTCTGAGAACAATTTCCAACAATAATAATATAATATGTATATGGTCAAGAAAAACAAAGGAAGAAAACCTCCGTTAATAAAATAATGACGTCGTCGGTCTGAACGTGCTGAAGTATAGGAATAAAGAAATATGGACAGAGAAAGACGTTTTTAATGGGGTACTAGCTTCTCCCCGCGACTTTGTCCGTGTGAAATTTCTTATTCCCCCGACCCACCGCGTCGTGTCGCATCGCCCGCCCGCGCTATTACTTCGTTCTCGCTTAGCGTTTTTTCTGACTTTTTATTCTTTTTCTTCGGCACCTAAGGCAGAGCGTGATGTTAACCTCAGGAATTGGGCTACCAAATACAAAAAAAAAATATCCGACCGGTAGTTCCAGAGATTAGCGCGATCAAACAAACACTGATACGCGCGACACTTATTGTAAGAGCATTTATTCTGAAAGTGGGCAACGTCGCAAATAGATGTCAAATATTTAGCTGTTTTGATTAATTTGGCAATTTATTTACTGTATGGAAATAAGAAATGTGGCTAACTAGCGAACTAGAATATTGTTGTTAATATCGTAACACCACATATTTAGTTTTAGATGTAAAAAAAGTATTTGGAAAATTTCCAAATGCCTTTTTTACACCTAAAACGGGTACAACATCAAATTCAATTTTATAATTGCAATTCATTATTAATATTCTAGTTCGCCAGTTAGCCACATTTCTAATTTCTATAAAGTAATATTGCCAAATTAATCAAAACAGGTAAATTTTTGACAGCTATTTGCGACGTTGCCAACTTTTAGGATAAACGCTCTAAAATGTCGCAGTATCATGCTCAGATAGGACCTTTTTGGCTCGTACAGGACCACTGCTTTTATTTTCATTTTACATTGTTTCTTTTATTTATATAACATCACGCTTTGTGTCCCCGAAGGGTTGGGCAGAGATGTACCTATAGTACACCCACATTTTGCCAGTTATGTTTAAGTCCCATGTTATAGGGGGCGAGCCTATAACCAGCAACCGAGCACAGACCCAGGCTCCAGGCTTCTCCTGAGATATTCCTGGTGGAAAAATCCGATAACACTTTCCCGTATGACTTTGCTTTTGCTTTGCTTTGTTTTTGTTTAAATTTATGTTTCTATGAGTGCGTTTAGTTTAATTTGTGATCTCCTGTGCTAGTTCCAATAAATACTTTTACTTTTTTTCTTTCAAACAAACAAACAAGCCTACACTACAGCTTTATTATTAGTAAAGATAGATTGATAGATTATTAGTATAGATGTATAACTCTCCTGAGATAAAATAGTGCAAAGTTACAGAGGCATACACACTTTATGGGGTACCGTATCCAAAACAAACAAAAAAAACCTTAGGATGGGAACTAATTAATGTCTGCCTCAGAATGTATTTATTACTTGGTCAATTTAAAAAAAAAATGTTAATTTATTGCTAGGCTTAGGCTAGCATGAACATAAAATTTTTTTTTAGGTGCTCACCTGCTTACAAAAAAAAAAGATAATGCAAACTGCAAATTGCTGTGGTTTTTTTTTCATTTGATCAATCCATTAGATTTAAATCTGCCGATAGGAGTATGTAAGGATCGTAGCAGGTGGTTCTGTAGTTTCTGCCTACCCCCAGTTTGTGTATTAATTCTATGTATTTTTGTAACGTTTTGTTATATTACTAGCCGTTCCCGCGGCTTCTCTCATGTGACTTATTTATTATGGCAATATACAATGTGTAACAAAAACCCTGTCCGATTCGTGAGGGTGTTGTTAAGAATCGTACTGAGAGTCTATTTAAGGGGAAATTTTCAGAAAAAAAAACGGTTTTTTATTTCAATGGGGAATTTTATCGAGTTATTACATGGGGCTCGCCGACCGTCGTTTAGCGGGTGTCAAGTCATAACTTATGACCCCCGTTAAAAATTGAACAATTTTTTATGGAATTGGGATAACTTTCGTAGGTACAAAAAACGTGAATTTTAAATAGCAATAACATTTTTGTTTTTAATTTTAAAAAAACTTTTTGGTAATGTGTGTGAAATGCTTTCGGATCGCACATTGTATATTTGAATCTGAAGTCATAGCTTATTCATCAGAAAAAAATCCACTGACAGCATTCTTGTCACCAAAACTAACTACGACGGCTACTAAAACAAACTATACCTATAAATATGAACAAAGAAAATTAATACTTTTTTTCGGAGTAAACTTTACAGACCCCAACAGACAGACATATCGTTGACCCCAAAAAAATCATCAAATCATTAATATTTTTGTTTTATTATGTTAAGATATTGAAACCCCGTCTTGTCGAGTTCTACTAGATAATTTTATTTGACCCTGTATTGTATCACATTCCAAAAATGTCACTTCCTTTCCCCACTACGTTCCACATATACGCCTTACACAACCAAGTCTGCTTACCCCGTCTCACACAGACACTATCTTGAAGATATCTAGCCTAGCCATCGCGAGAGCATCACAAGACCTAGGAGAAAGCTAGGTCTTTGAACCTAGAAAGTACTGGCAAGTTTCTCGAGCGTGGCAAACGTTTTGTAGTCATTTACTTGATATGTAGCTACAAGACTGGATGGAGTATTTAGTTAGTAGGTAGCTGTTTCGCTTTCTGTCCATAATAGAAATGTAATGTACTGTACATACTTGAGAATTTAGCTCCCTTCAAAATGGTTGAGCTGAATGGTGCTAATCCATGCGTCATGTTCGTGAACGGGCGCCGTCAGTTGGGACTGGTCAACTCTTAGCTGCCTTGGCTGATTAAATTTTTTGAATTGTTATTTGTTTTATCTTTTTATTACGGACGCTTCTAACGTGCACGTCTTTCTACATTGTTCTCACATGTTTAATTTCAACATGAAAGATGTAACCGATATTTTGTAACAATTTATTTAAAGGAGTGTCCGTGGAGTTTCTTGCCCGTTGTTCTCCATAGGTACCTACTACGCTTTGGAATGGGCAACTAGCTTCATATTTCTGACTGACCGATTCCTTGACAATTCAAATGTGCCTGTAAATGGTTTAATTGAAATAAATGCTTTGAGTTTGAGTTTAATAGTGTTAAAAACTAAGGACTTCCAATCGTAAAATGCGTCATTGGATTCCGTGGTGCATGGCGGGCTGATACCAGTCGGGGTGTGGCAAATGTACGTATCTCCCGGCCCCTGATTCATGGATTTAGTAAGAACAGTGGGGTTTTAGTCGGTAGGAGTCCGACATAACCCTCCGTTCTCCCAAAACGGAGTTTATCAATGAGGATCCGAAGGGGAAAAAAAAGGGTAGGATGCCTTTAAGATAGGTGGAGAAAATCTCAGGGTGGCTAGAAGTAGCTGGATGAGAATAGTCAAGAATCGACGAGGTGGTAGTTGAAAAGGCGATAAAGGAAAGTTAAGAGGTAAAGCATATCTCTGAAGGATAGAATCCGGAATGAGGTAATCCGGCAGAGAACCAAAGTTATCGACATAGCTCACAGATTAAGCACGATGAATTGGCAGTGGGCCGGCCATATTAGCCTTAAAATCGATGACCGTTGGGGCAGACGTGTTCTTGAGTGGAGACCGTGAATCCGCAAACGTAAGGTAGGTTAGGTGGAGCGACGATCTTCGCAGGGTGGCTGGCAGAGGTAGAGTTGCGAAGAACCGAACTGAATGGCATGCAATTGGAGAGGCCTATGTCCAGCAGTGGACTGCTGTAGGGTCATGACGATGATGAAGAGGAAAAGCAGCAGCATTCTCCTTTCTGCGCTTCGCAATGCATTGCAAAGATCTAGATCAGACATCACTTTCGTACATTTTGAAAAAACCATTGCACACTACAAGCGGGCCATACCGTACCTTTTTGTATGAAAATGCGTTGCGCTGCGGCCCGCTATGGCTGTAATGAGCGCTCGGCATAATGCTCAATCAGAAATGGTTTGTTGCGAGCAGCATGATTGAGTTTTTTAAGGGTTGGAGGGGTCCTGGTGAAATAACCAAATGTGGTGGTGCTGACATTTCGAGTGTAGTAACGCCCTTCAATGTTGCCGGTGTTTATAGGCAATTACCAGTTTCCATAAGCTTGGCTTTGGTTTGTTGGTTTTCAAGCAGTGGTGGCTCAGTGGTAACACCCGTGACTTACGAGGCGTTCTACTTTGTGTAAATTATTTCATCACCACTGCTCTCAAAACGGTGAAGGAAAACATCGTGAGGAAACCGGCATGTCCTTGAACCAAAAATTCGAAGACATATGACATCTACCAACCCGCACTGGGCCCGCGTGGTGGATTACAGCCCACTCCCTCTTACGGAGAGGTGGCTTGTATCCCAGCAATGGGAACATAATATGCATTAGCTTGGCCTATGGCCTATTTACCGACATAATACCAGCCTACTACTGTCCCACTGCAGGTAATGCTTCCCATACAGTGAAGGCACGACCATTGATCAAGTTGGTTTTCCAGGCCACATTACGATAGACTAGAAAAATAACATAGACTTAGAAAGTACCGTAAAGAAAATAGAAAATCCGGCCCATTAATCACAAACGAAATACCTCGTCCAACTTAATTTGAGCAGTAATAGCACCCTCCATCAAATAGGACAAGAGAAGACATTAGAACTAATAAACCAAGTGCGACAGCTCGTTTATATCCGAAATAGAGTCGTAATGCAGAACAATAACGGCTTGGAGTCGACATCACGCGGGATTGCCGATAAAACAATTTATTTGTTGAGCAGTTTTGTCAAGGTGTGTTGTGGCTAGGGAGTTAGCGGGTTAGGTGATTTTGAGTTTTAAAGCTAAAATTTTCTCTAATATTATTAGACATTGAATATCGTGTTATAATAATAATAATAATATTCATTTAATTCGGATTTTCAAATACATACATATAGTTGTTAGTAACAAAGAAATGCTTATAAGAAACTAATGTTAGTAATGACAAGTCAATACACTTAAAAACTAAATACAAGGCATAACACAACCCGAAACTTCGATACCCGTGCGCGTGTTTACTTGACTGCGTGCAGTCGTATCCAGCGCTCAAGCATCGGACAATCCCACCGGTCCGACAAAACACTCAGGATGCTGTTAGTACTAGCACGCATGCGCGTTAGGACAGAAGTGCAACGCTTGCGCATGACTGTAGCGAAGCCGTCTACGTTGGCCTAGGCAAACATGCCAGAGGCACTGCAATATCGCGGCATCCCCATCAGAATCCTGAATGCATTGTTGTACTGCACTCTAAGGTCACTGTACGCCCTCTGCAAATAGTCAACCCACAGGCTGCACGTGTAAAAGGACTGACAGTATGCTTATGCGTATGTTATCCAGTAACTGGGTTGTGGAGGTCAGATAGGCAGTCGCTCCATGTAAAATATTGATATTCTGCTGCATTTTTGATTATTTGACATTGAGTTTTGAATTAGGTAAAATAAATTAATAATGAAAGAGAAGTACCTAGCAAATTATTAAAAAGTGTACTTTGTAAATTGTTAAATATTCCGAAGTATCATTTAAACTAAAAATTATTTTAGAAGTTCAACTTATATTTTACGTTATTACCTCTCCTATTTCAGTAGTACGTAGTTTTAAAATTGTTAATAAGTATTTACATCGCTGCATAAATACATAAGTCAAGTGACAAACTTAAGTTAATTTATTATAGAACACTTTCCTGTTTGTCATTAAGAAGCCCATGTTTATTTAAACAGACAAACGATTAATTAAATTAAAAATGTTTACTGTCGTCCTTTAATGTCATAAAATCACGCCGATATTTCCCGAAGGGCTGGACAGAGTTGTTTATTAATAAAAGACCTACTGGAATCCTACTCTTCTATTCTGAATCACACTGTAGTTCGACACGACAGCACCGAGTTAACACCCGTGATGACAAATGTATTTTTTTCAATAACGTTTTTATTTCTGTTGTGTCAAGTAAACTCGTAAATTTCGATACAAATGATACATTTTAAATTACAGTTTTATTACAAAATCTGGTGCATATAATTAATCTTTTAAAACCTGATCACGATAATGACATTGTAGGTTCCTGCAAGTAGCAACAGTTCAGCCTTGGTTTAGGTAGTAAATGGACAAAAATATTTGACATTTTCTTGAAAACATTGGAAGTTTACGAGTTAATAAAAGGCAAGATTACAAACATGTTTATATAAAATAAGAATGATTTATTATACTGTTGTTTCCTTGATGATCTGGAAAATTTATTTTTTTGTGTTCTCTTTATGGAACTTTTGTCTTATCAGTTCTGTCGTATCAAAGTGATACTCATGCTATGATTTTATTATATACCTGTTTCAGTGACACAAAAATATTGTTATTTCTCGGTCTTGAAATAATAATAAATATCAATATGGCGGCCCCTGGGTCGATAAGTGACAATTATTGGAATTCATAAGAAATCTGACATATGAATATTTACTAGTGGTCGCCCAGAGGTCGAAATTCGACCGTAATTCATTTAAGTGTCATGATTCTAAGGTAGCCATCTTGTGTGAAATGCATGGTAGTGTGTGTACTGTTTTTTTATTAATTTAATTTATTGCTAATTTTTTTTTTTCTAATTTATAAAATATTAACTTTCTGCACTCCTCCATATAAACTTTAACTGTGCCAAATTTCATACTCCTGCGTCCGCGTAATTTTCGTAAAAAGGGGTACAAAGTTTTTGCTTCACGTATTAATATAATAATTATTATTTCTTACACGCTTTCGGCTGCAGACTAGCTTACAATGACAAAATAAAAATCCAGTCATTTACATAAGCTGAGAAGAGAAGAAAAAATACATGACCAACACAATGATACACGAGGGGCGAGGGAGATACTAAACAAATGAAAATCACTACGTTCACTAAACAGTAAAGATGTTGGTTTCATGGCTCCACACTTGTTTATCGTCTTATCCCTAAATTGGTACCGATGGCAAAGAAATTAAAACTCGCAACTAACAGCTGTACTGATTTACTACTAGTCTGTACTAATTTACGTTGCTGACGGTACCGCGCACATAATTAGGTTGGTTGATTGCGCGACTGCTCATTATTGCGTCTTTATACACATTTAATGGCATGCTGAACGAATTTGCTTATATCCGCTTGTACGAGTAGCAACGATAAATTGGGCTCAAATTAGATTGAGTACCTACATTATGGGTTTACGGAATTGAAACTCGGTTTTTCGAAGCCACCCAAGTCAGAAATGAAATTATCCGGAAAAGAACCGAGTTACCGACATAGCTTGCAGAGTAAGCAAGCTGATGTGGCAGTGGACTGGTCATGTTTGTCGAAGGACCGATGGCCGGTGGAGCAGACGAGTCGTGGAGTGGAGACTGCGTATCGGCAAGCGCAGTGTGGGACGCCCTCCAGCTAGTACTGACGACCTTGTGAAGATGGCTGGGGCAGACTGGATGCGGAACGTGGAGGACTGGGTGTTGTGGCGTAGCCTGGGAGAGGCCCATGTCCAGCAGAGGACTGCGATAGACTAAGTTGATTGAATCCAAGTCAGGTGTGGGACGGTTACTTCTAGACAAGCGTGCACCGTCACCGTCCGCATGATCGTTTAGCATCAGGCGAGTTCAAAATGTGAGATTTTTTATTCGCCTTTAAAAAAAAACTCACACTATCTCATGTAAACTCAAACCCAAAGCATTAATTTCAAATAAACCATTAACAGGCATTTGAATTGTCAAGGATTTGGTCAGTCTGAAAGATGAAGCTGTCGATTCCAAAGCGTATTAGGTTCCTATGGAGAAGAACGGGCAAGAAACCGCCATTGGCACTCTTTTAAATAAAAAAATATTGTTCAAGATCTGTCTAGCCTTTTCCCAACTATGTTGGGGTCGGCTTGCAATCTGACCGGATGCAGCTAAATACCAGTATTTTATATGGAGTGACTGCCTATCTAACCTCCACAACCACCAGTCACTTGGGTAATATTTTACCCTATGGTAAGACTGGTTGTCAGACTTTCGAGCTTCTGACGACCCGTAACGACTGTCAAAGATAAAAAAATGACAGCCGGGACCATCGGCTTAACGTGCTTTCCGAGGCACGGAGGAGTCTCGGTATGTAACGATGGTCACCCATCCACGAACCGACCGCGGCAAGCGTAATTTAATTTGATCGATCGACCCGTGCGCCTGCAAAATATATTGATAAAAATATATTTATGGTTGGCAATCAAAACAACTCACATAAGGTTCGACAGATTTACTTGATTGGAGAGTTTATCCGGCTTTCCAACCGGGTTCTATGAACGACAGGTCATAAGGGGATACTGCCGATTTAGTTCCGTTCATTTCGTATTGAAAAGGTATAAGAATCAAATCGGGAATCCTTCTAGAAAATAGTGTCTTTCCAGCCGATCGTCACGTACTGAGCAGAGTCGTTTCGTTTCCCAACGGATTAGAAAATTAGCTTGAGAGCAAAGCATTTATTCTCGATATTAAAGACACTTTGTAGTTTTTACGGTTCCGTACCCGAATGGTGCCAAACCGCAAATTATTTATTATTCGTAGTCCGTCCGTCGGTCCGTCTGTCTGTCAGCGGGTATCTCATGAACCGTAATAGGTAGTTAATTTTGTTTTTTTTTCCCATAATGTGTATTTCTATTGCCGTTAAAACAACAAATAATAAAAATAAAATAAAGTTACAAATGAAAGGATTTTTATTTACTAAAGCAAAAAAATCAATAAAAAAAATACGGCGTTAAGGAACTCTTTCTTCATATGCGAGTTGGACTCGCACTTGGCCGTTTGTTCTCTGACCGCTGGGTCATACACATTAGTCTGACATTTACTTGAAAATACCATTAGGTAACATTACTAAGTCAGTAAGCCGGAACGACGGAATAAAATTTTATTATTGCTTTCCAACAATCTGGGGGAGTTATGATGCCGTACCGAAAATCGAAAATTCTATGTCTAAGTCTATGTCTGCGGAGGTGAACAGAGGCAAGGGAGCATTGCGGTCTCTCTCGAAAGCGACCAGTTTTTTGTTTTTTTTGTTGTAAATTTTGTCGTCCAAAAGTGCCTTTCATGTGCCTAATAAAAAAAAAGTATTTGACTTTGGCTCTGTGTTTGCTTCTTCCGCCTTGGCACGGACAAGGCAGACACAGACAACCCGCACCGGACCCCTTGGTTGATTAAAGCCCACTCCCTCACATAGAGAGGAGACCTGTGTTCCAGCAGTACGGGAAAAGAAAGAAAGAAAGAAAGAAAAAGTATTTATTGAGACTCGCACAGGAAATCACAAATTAAACTAAAAACACACTAAACATAAAAAAACAAAGTATACGAACGAACGAAACGGAACGGAACGGTATCTCCCCGTCTGACGACAGACGTCTCGTTTTCCAGACTTAGTCACCACTCTGTCACCGCCTTACTCCATCTGTCATCACAGCGCCTTGCCAGGTGTCCTGCCCAACTCCATTTGAGTCCCATAACACCTTTTCCGATATCAAAGACCTTCGTACGACATATTTAATATTAGTTAGGATTAACTAAACCCGAAAATTTACGGTTTATTGTGTGTCTTAATACTAATTGAACTTTTGTTCTGAGAGTCTTATTTAAAAGTCGTTAACATTTAGATTTAAATTACCAAAATTACTATTTTACGGCGCAGTTCGTAAAGCGCTAGTGACATTTTAACAACTACTAATTGTTAATTATTTTGACTACGTACATAATTTTAGCTGTCGGCTATAACTGCGATGGAATTTGATTTGAATAAAATATGCTAGTAGTTTGATGGTTATTTTAGATGCAAGAACGGATAAACGGATGCGATGGCTATCGATTTTATAAGGTTCGATGTCATGATAATTTATTTATTCATAACGTTGCTGTCCCGACGGACGTTGTCTTGTCAAAATTTCAATAATTAGAAAATGCACTTTCAGTTTTCCCGAATTTGCCAGATTTCCTGGCAACTTTTGAATTATTTTTTCGTAGAACCTGATTCGAAAGTTTTAAACAAAAAATTGCCAATTCGGTCCAGTCATTCTGAAGTGACGCGCTTACAAACGAACAGCATTTAATTTTTCACATAGATGTCGAGTTGTAGCGTATTTAACGCCCCAGGGTTAATTCAAAGAGATATTAAGTAGATCCAGCGCACGCTATGTAGTCAAAGCCTTGCGGCTAATCTTTTCACTGCGGAATAATACCATTTTTTATCAGCTCGGAGTTGCGTGAAAGTCTTGGTACTAAAAGAAAGAATGAAGCTGAAATTGAAAGTTTTGATTAATTTACCTACAGAAGGCTAAAGACCCTTCTGTAGATAAATAAATCAAAACTTTGAAAGATAGAACTAGCCATCAGCAGTTAAACGTACTAGTTATCCGGCTCGAAGGACCAAGGTCGACTCGGACTTGATGAGATTGTATTCTAGAGTTTTCTGGGGCGTGTGGATGAGTAGTTAATTGAAGTATACTGCGTTCTTTGTGGAGTGACAGAAATGGGAGGAGATTCCCAGTAACAAAGACAGTTTATGTTTTTGAGCTGGAACCCTCAGGATAACCCCTCATCATGTCAAGTACCTACTAATAGTTAATTGTTTAGACTGTCTAGTGGTCGCAAGCACTACCGCTGATCTCGAGCTCCGGGTCTGATTCTCAGGCCGGGCAAAGTATTATTGGGTTTTTTCATCAGGAGTTTCTTAGTAGCAGCTCGGAGTCAGGAGTTGTGCCCGGTTGATGGCAATAGGTTCGCCCCCTATTACATGGGACTTAAACGTAACTGGCGAAATGTGGGTGTACTATAAGTCCACCTCTGCCTAACCCTTCGGGGAAATACAGGCGTGATGTTACGTTATGTAAATAGTTGATTAGGTTTTTTTTGTGTAAAATATCACTTTAAAAGTGACAATCCCGCTTTGATAATAAAGCGGTTTGTTGCCGTTTTACGGAACAATGTAAATTAATAAGTATTGAAACGGTATCGATATAGCGAAACTGTTATTGATTCACTTTTAGTTTTAGTATACTGTTATCGATTTAATTTGGAGCGAGACGATTTTTTTAGTAAGTGGCTATAAAGTAATACTAGGTTTTGCCCGCGGCTTCACTTCGGCGCGGGAGTTGGAAATTATACCACGGTAACGTACAACCGGGATAAAAAGTATCCTTTGTCCTATTTCAGGTCATGGTTTACCTGTGCGTGCCAAATTTTATAAAAATACGTTCTGACGCTTAGGCGCGAAAAGGTGACAGAAGAGTTACTTTCGCATTCAAAATCAAAATCAATCAAAAGTCATTTATTCAAAGTAGGCTGAGAATCAGAACTTTTCGAACGTCATAATTACATAAGACAGTCCCCAGTCTTCACCACTTCACGGTGAGCTACCCATCGCTTACCTCCGCAAGCCCGCGCCTACGGTGGCCGGGAATCGGCCTGCGATTTCCGCGCGAAATTTGCCTCTCCCTCACGCGTTCCGCCTACAATACCTACGCGGTTAAAATGTATGGAACACCAGATAAAAAAAAAAAAATACCGACGAAAAATTTCAACGCAGGCGGTTTCAGAATCATGTACCAAATCCATGGTATCAGTTTTCGCGTCGATGTCCCTGTCGACCTGTACATAAGTAACAGAGCAATGGTGGTGTGATGGCCCAGCGGTAACGGCTCCGACTTACGAGTTGTAGATCGTATGTTCGAACCCAGGCAGGCGCTTTACTTTGTGTAAACAATTTCATCACCACTGCTCTCAAAACTGAGAAGGAAAACATCGTGAGGAAATCGGTATCTCCTAGAACCAAAAATTCGAAGACATGTGACATCTACCAACCCGCACTGGGCCCGCGTGGTATTACAGCCTCCCGAAGAGAGAAGGCCGGTGTCTCAGTAGTGTGAACAGTACTGGCTGATTATGTTTGTGCTATTATGTTATACAATAATAATAATATTTTCGGTTCAAAAATCGTTCGAGTTCAATTAACGTTCAAGTTTTGTGCTAGGACCTCTGACCATCGCTGTTTGAACAGGGTCATAGGCTATTCTAGATTCTAGTACCCTCGCAATTAGGAAGTAAATTGGCACTTTCAGATTCGATCGATAGGGCGCAGGTTCGTATCTCGGCTGAGGTACTTGACACAAGCACACTTAGTTGAAGAAGTTAACGGGAATAATAGATTTGTACGTAGTTATTTTTATTTGTAATAACTGTTGAGTTTAATTGAATAATAGTAGAACTAACTGTATGGAGTAACCATTATAGTTTTGTTGGTGCAGTGGTTAGGTAAGTACTTGAGTTGGCTTTTGCGTTGCGGGTCACGGGTTCAATACCCGTATGAAAAAACATTAAAGGTGCCTAAGATAGTTAGTTTATTATTCCGGATATACATATGTGATTAGAATCTAGATAATTAGTAGCTACATGTGAAATTTGTGTCTGAAAATGGATTCACAATGTACAAGAAATCTTACATAATATGGAGAAACGATTATTATAATAAAAAAATGTAAATAAATTGATTTATTCTAGTTTAAACCCAGACAGACACGTTACTTAACAGAAAGTTAACTTGCAAAAAAACATAAACAATAAACACACGCAAAAACTGTTTTTTTTTACTATTGATCGTTTTTGTTTGAACAACCGAGAACCGCAATTAGTTTTTTGTTGTTTGATATTAATTTTATAGGCTTTGTACAGTTGATCGATGATTAAAACATAAATAAACACAGAAAAACATTCTAATTATGTTTTCAAATGTAAAATTGATAAGTTTTGGCACCTAGTAGTCAATTTTATAGTTATAATAACTGGGTACATAGGCCACTTTTTATTGAATAGCACAATCAATTTACGTTCAGGTATTTGTGAAACCATAAAATGCAATTTAAAATGACTGCAACGCAAAAAGAAAATGCAATTTGAACTGAAAAAAGAATGAAATAAAATAAAAAGAAATAGCAACTCACCTCCTTCCGCAAACGAGATCTAAATTTAAACAGCCACAAAAAAATCACTGGCAAAATAAAAAAATAAAAAAACAACTCGCGAATGTAAGTTTCAAATTTAAAATGAGAAGTAACAGTGTTGGGGCAGTGCCAAACTAAATTGGACAAGTTGTCCCAAAATTTCGAGCTAAAATGAGTGATACAGGCTTTTAGAGAAGTTTTCAGGCTTTACGTGACAGGCTTTTTCGAGCTAGCAACGAGTGCATCAGTTTGTACGGTACAGTAATGAATGGTGAAGCAAGGTGCCCGCTTGAACGGCTTTGGCGGTAAATGTGTGTCTTAAAATGTGATTGGCGCAACACTACTTGATACTTTTGATTGGATTTCGCGCGTTCGCGGGATGGTAGTGTGAAAAAGATGAGTTATGACTTTTTTATGAACGTTCGGCGCCTTTCTAGATTTTCTGAATAAATGATATTTTATGTTCTATGGATTTAACAGTTATTAGGTCAAGCAGGAAATGTTTAGGAATTGATGTAACTGAGCAAGGGAATTGAAAAGAAATGGATAGATTTAAGTTGTTGCTTGATTGAAGTTGGTCAACATGTTAGCATTCCTTTACCTTTTATACGAATTTTAATATTTTACATCACAATAAAAGTAGGTTTTGGACGTCATTTAGCTCTTTCTCCGTGCTTTTTTATTTACCTATAAATAGTTACAAAATATAGCAAGGCTATCGTAAGCCCAGCTCAAATCACAAAACAGAACGACTGCGGTTTACGAAAAAAAACAAATATTTTATCCCCAAATTGTGATGTAGATATCTATATAATATAGTTAAGTAAAATAGAGAAAACATTGCAAAAATGTAATTTAGCACAGTCACGATGTATCAAAACACCTCAGTCGCAGTACACAGTGTAGCGGTCTGTAGTCTCGAATCGACTTGGCATTTTGGCTGACAAAACGCTTGCGCCGATGCTGGATAGTGTGGAGTGAATTATTCATTTTTAATTATAATATTATTACTTTTTGCAAATAATTACATAACTGATGATTTTGTAGAAGCCGAATCGAAAAACGCGGGACGAATGTCGAAACGAAAAGTGACTAAGAAACTCTTCCAAGAGTATGAAAATCAGTGTTTCCTATTTTGATAAAAAAACAACAGTTTTTTTTTTACAGATGTTACACAGCAATTTTAACAATTTTGTTTTTACCATTCATTGCAGTAACAGGTAAACCGCCCTTGGGTTGCTGTTCAGCAGAATAATACTAAGGAACTGAGGTAATCAGCGCCTGACAATATATGCACACTACCGCTAGGATAGGCAATGCTTTACAAATCCTTCCGGATATAATAACATCCCCTTGGCGCGTTCGCATTTTTGCGGGTAAAAAAATTGTCTGTGGTTTTCAAGTATTCAATTGATTTGGGAACAGCAATGTAATCAGGATTCTCTTGTATATTATGTGTTCACGATGTCCTCTATCATAATGATCAAATGAAATAAACATGATCTATCCTGGCAACCTTAGCGATATTCAAGGTGAAGCTATGACTAATCGCGCGAATTACCTACAAAGAGACGATTTTTAGTAAACTAATTTACATTTAAAACACCTCGTTTATCATAATTATGATCCATTTATTAAAAGGTCAATATGGTAATAGTGACATATTAATATCATTGTCACAGTATTCCATTTTTTTTTTTTAAATATTATTTAATGTTAATTAATAATAATAATACTGGCAGCTGTTGAAGATGATGATGCCATCCTATTCTTTATAGTTTATAGCACGTGTTTTTTTGGTAAGCACTCGTAGAAACCGATCATTATGTCCAGGATAATATTTGAAAAGTTTCATCATTCATTACACATACAGCCTTCTCATTTAACAAACAATCTCTTTGACATAGAGCTTTACAACTCGATTTTGAAGCTTTTAAACATACTTCTAAGCTTTTTGTGATATTTTATCCTTGAAGTGTAACCTGACAACGCCGTCTGACGTCCGTAGGGAACCCAATTTTTGGTGTGTAACTCGAACTCACTGACCTTTTATCAACCCTCTGGCGGATAGCTATTCAGCCACCGTTTATAGTGACCAATCACTTTGACAAGTGTGGAACTAGAACTGCCTTGTTTTCTTTTAAAATATTATACGACTCAATTAATAATTTTTTGGATAAATATAATATTTTATGCTCTGAACAGAAGCACCGCATTAATTGGTTGTTCTGATACAAATAAATATGAAGAAGACATTAATAATACACTAAAAGACATTATAAATTGGCTTGAAAAAAATAAATTAGTAATTAATCTAGAAAAGTCTAACATAATATCTTTTTACCAACGAACATCTTTACCAAATTTAATTATTGAATATGATAGTCATAAGATAGACCAAGTACATAAAGCGAAATTCCTAGGCATAATTATCGATAGTCAATTAACGTGGAAACCACAAGCAGAAGAAGTTTGCAAAAAATTAAATGTATCTGCTTATGTCCTCTTCAATCTAGCTAAGAAAGTGAACATATCTACAACTTTGATTGCATATCATGGGATCGTGGCATCTACTCTGAGATACGGTATAATTTTCTGGGGAAATTCTTGTCTGAGGGAACAAGTATTCAAGGCCCAAAAACGTTGCTTAAGGTCAATTATGAACATGAAGACAACAGATAGCTGCGTTCCGGTGTTTAAATCCCTAAAACTGTTAACCTTTCCGGCAATGTATGTTCTAGAAATGGCAATGTTCGTTAAAAGGAACATGCACCTTTTCACTACAGTACAGCAAATGAGGCAAAGACTAGTCAGGAGTCAGTATAAAAATCTTTTACATGTTGAGAGTTGTAACACTGCTTTACTTAAAAAAAACATTACTTGCATGGGTCCTACGATTTATAATAAAATACCTGACATAATAAAGAATGACACAATACACAATTTTAAAAAGAGATTAACAGCACTACTTGTTGAGAAATGTTATTATTCTATTAACGATTTTTTAAATGATGATGACATAAACTAATTATTCTTGATTATCAACAATTATAGAAGTAAATAACCTAATTTAATAAAGTATTCGTTTTGACATTATATTCGTGTAATTGTGTTCGTTCATTCAATTGTATTTTTTTTTATTGGATATAATTTTTTTTGACATGCCTAATTTAATTAATTTGTATTCAATATTCATGTTCAATAATATTACTTGCATGATCATTATAATTTATTATGAGATAAAACCAAACATTTTTGCATGCCTATTTTAAGGTAAATTGTACAAGGATCACAACTTATTTTAATATCTTATGTCATGTACCTACAATTTATGCAAATAAAGCTTTCTTTCTTTCTTTCTTTCTTTCTTTTATGAAAAGTTAGACTCAGCCAAAGACGGCAATACTAAGATTTTATAAAAAGCCAACTCCATACAACTTACCTCGTAGCGGCGTATGCGTCTATAGGTAAGCTTCCCACGGTGAACTGTGATGCAATTCTAGTGTCTAATGTCAGAGGTGCCCGTTTTTTGTACACCGTTAGCCCTGCACAAATGCTGTGTGGTGTATGTAAAGAGCGAAGAGCGATATCACAAGCGGTAGCGGGTTTTGCAGGCACAAAGTCATTTCTGCCGCCGAGACAAGGAACACTAATCAAGGAGTTCATTCTATTTTCAAAGTGTGCATATATCTTGTGCTCAGCTAGCCTTGTAATTGCTATGTGGTTTTGTGACAAGCGGCAAGCAGTTTCATAAGCAGGAGCGGAATACCGAGAAACCATCGAACTTTTGGCGCTTGAGATTGAATATCATTCATTCAATGACGCTTTCATTGAATGAATGAAAGAGGCCTTCTTGTATTTTGTACACCGTTAGCCAAATCAAAAATGGTGTGTGGTGTAAGTGAGAAGCGGCAAGCTATATTCTGAGAGGTAGCGGGCTCCTTAGACAATAACAAACTTCTTCTGTTGTTTGGAGAATCTCTATTGCACGCCGTTAGCAATGCACAAATGCTGTGTGGTGTGTGTGAAGAGTAAAGAGCGGTTTCATAAGCAGGGTACTTAATCTGCGTTCGTAATTCATTGGCCAAACATGTAAACAAACAGTAGTTTTAGGAAAAACAACTGTAATGCTTACACATAAGGTTCAGTTTTCGCTACAACTTCATATTTTTTTATCACATTTTAAACATTACTAGTCAGTGTATAATAAACTTTATTTACACTTCCATAAAGTTGATGTTTGTCTAAGTGAAAAACTCGTGTTTGTTTACATGTTTCGCAAATGAATTGCGACCGCAGATTAGGTACAAGTACACTTCTGCAGCTCTATAGAAAATATCATTCGTTCTATGGGAGTGGTGCTCATATTTTGTACACCGTTATTCAGTTCTGCACAAACACTGCGGATTGTATGTAAGTAGCGGTGGGCGATATCATAAGCGGAAGCGGGTTATTTGCAGGCTTGTTGCTCGATAGAACATCTCTATCATTCAAATGTGTTTTTTTGCATGTGAAAATAATTCTGTATCATGAAAATGTTTGTTTTCAGAAACTGTAAGTATACAGGCAACGAACCATGATCCTGAAAAAGCAGCAGTGTCACAAGCTAGATGACAAAAAAAGAAAATGTAGATATTGAAATAGTGAAATAAGGTTTTGTTGGTATGTCTGCCTGAAAATTGATGTAGAGAAATGTGAGAAGCGAAAAATGTGAAATAGGGCCTTGTAATACTACGTATGATCTGTTCCAAAAGTATCCGATGTAAATATTCACCCTCTTCAGGTTTAATTCTTACGCAACAAGTCTTTAAACAAACAGATCAAATCAATATCTCAAATCGGTGTGGTTCTTTCCTCAAAAGACCATTTCAGACCCTAATCTACATGGTCCTCACAATGACATGGCTTGACCAAGATTATGTCTGGACTTTAAAAGAGACTGTGACCTCTCGAGATTGTTTCGGCCTTTCTTCTCAGAGTAGTCAGATAGGAAACACCGACCTCACCTAACTTATTTTTAATATTTTTTATATGACGTGTAAAAGCGATTCCGATATCCTATTTACAGAATAAACAATTTCATTTAATTTCCTTTCAAAGGGAAACTAACATATCCATCAGTATTTAGTAACATTGTTTGAATAACATTAATATACTCGTGTAACTTTGTTATAAAAAAATCGATATGACTGCAAGGCAGTTCAGTTTTCAAGGTTTTCCATCAAGTCCTTTTTGTACATATATGTCAAAAAGGACTTAAGGGCTTTAGTCACGTGATCGCTGGCTCACCTGTTATTGGACGTGTTCATGGTAGAAAATAGCCCGACAGTTCACTTTTCGTCGAAAATTGACCTGCTATAAGAGTGCATGGTAGGCCCCCTGATATATATATACACTGACATTTCGATGCGCGTCGTTTCAGCCGCTTTCTATGAAGACATAATACTGTTCCTTTTTTATACTGTGCTTGTACCCCCATAAAACGATATTGATTTCCATACGACAAAATAAAAATACTCAAACATGTGGCAACTAATGAACAAACGGGTAGTTAATAAAATGATGTACAGGTTGTTAAACCATTAGTTCATTACACAAAATTCCATTTAATTTAATGTCAAAGGTTATTGTATGTTTTTGTTGATCAAAGTGCAGAATATTGTGTGGTTCATATCAGAGGAGGTAGCGGGGGCGATACGGGGAAAGTTGAATGCAGTTCCAAAATGTCAAAGGTGCATCTTTTTGTTTACCGTTAATCTCGCGTGGTGTATGGTGTAAGTTAAAGGCGGTATGGTTAAGTATTAATTGCGTACTGTTGAGTATTACCGAAGTCAACTTTTTTTTTTATAAATCCTTCTCCTTAATTTTTTTTATAAAGTCCAGCATCCCATCAACATGTTATTTGGCTACTAAATACGGGCTTTCGTCTTTAAAGACGAAAAAAAAACTCACAGTGAAATGGTACTACGATATTAAATACATAATTTCTCAAAAAGAAATACAATTGCCGCATAAATTGAAATGAGGAAGATTTTTCAGATTAAAAAAAAAAAAAACAAATACCAACTTACACGTAGTTCACTGTTCTTTACAAATGTCACGCATTCATGAAAGTGACTGACAGGTTTGGGAAGCAAGAATTTATAAACAGAATTCATTTTCTATGCCTAATTTATAGCAAGAATTCTGTATGGTCCATGTAAAAAGCGGTTGCGAGTTAGTAAATGAATCGGCTCACACTGCAAAGTCATAGGCCTTGAGTTCGAACCCAAGCCTCCCAAGCACCTCTGACTTTTCGGATTAATGTGCGTATTATATAATTATCACTTGCTTCTAAAAACGGTGAAGAAAAACATCATGAGGAAACCGGCATGCCTGAGAGATTTTTCACGACGGCATGTGAAGCCAAGTCAGAGGCCCATGGGCGGATTTAAAACTCTGACACCAGATTAGTGACGGGAACCTATTAGTTACCCGTTAGTTTTAGTTGCCCGTCTATGTCGCGGTCACTTTTCTCGTTTATGCTGTAGTACATTATTTCATTGTAAGATACAGTAATACGTCGCCATATCTTCTCGCTTGTGCCATGTCGTAGCGGGGCTTGGCAGAGATGGTAGCGATAACACCGTCTTTGTACCACCACAAAGGTCGGTATCGGTCGCGATTGTCCTATTGTGAACCACGATCACAGAATTAGATTTTTGCTCAACATTACTTGTCAGAGGTTCACGGTGATAAGTTGATATCCATTGTCTTTTGGAGAAGTCTTTATTTTAAACAGGCCACTTATATTTGGAGCCAACAGTAAAGATTTAAAAATTCATACCTATACTTAAGGAGAAAAATTAATAGCTGGTTTCAGAGCTAACATTGAGCAAAAAGTGGAGGCTATTGAAAATGAAATAGCATCACTAAAATCTGGTTCCTCTTGCGCGATAATTACACCTTCTTTTAGTTATGAACATTTTATATCAGAGACTTACGAACGATCTCAGAGGGAGAAAAATATTATCATACGAGGAATAAAAGAGAAACTCTGCAGAGAGACACATTCATGATAGCGAAGAAGTAAAGAAGGCAATAGAAATGGCTGTTCCAGACTGCATAGAACCAACAAAAACTATACGACTAGGAAAATATAATCCTGATATATCCCGACCTATAAAAATTATATTCTCGACATCCGAAGCAGCAAAATCAATCCTACGCAATAGATCAAACATAAAATCTGAAAATATCAAAATCTATTCAGATAAGACACCCTACCAACAAAAATATCGGAACAATTTGAGAGACGAGCTGAAATGGCGACTAGATGCTGGTGAAAAAGATATTACCATAAAATAGGTCAAAGGTGTACCTACGAGTACAATTACAAACATTCAGCCAAAAAACTAACGATACAAGATACAGATGATTCAACCCTAAACACAACTCACGAAGTCACTGATTCGTACAGCAATTTAATAAAAAACACGAAATCCCTAAAATTTCTTTACGCTAACGTAGCATAGTGAAGCCGGGAAAACTCGACGAACTAAACTGCGTTATACAATACAACATATCTAGTCCTGTGCATGTAATTAAACTATCTGAAACCTGGATCAAGTCAGAATCTGAAGCCAAAAGTCTGAATTTACCAAACTACATGCATTATTATAATATTAGAGAAAACTCAAGAGGAGGTGGAGTATCCATATTTGTTCACGACTGCCTAAAACACAATTATTTAGAAGATCTGTGTAAAGAGGACAATCACTACTTATGGGTTCATTTAGATAAATACTCGCTGGATATTGGCGCCATATATAAAACTCCAAAATCAAACAATAATGGATTTCTGGAGGAATACTTACAGCAGCTGATGAGGAGGAAAAGAACTTTAGTGTTCGGTGATTTCAACTACGATCTGCTCAATCCTAATCGTACAATTAATAAATACACAAAAATACTACTAGAAAAAGGACACATAATCTTGAACAAAATTGGTACAAAATTCAGCACCCGTGATACACCGACAAAAACATCAATTCTTGACCATGTCTCATCAAATCTGAAAAATCATAAATTTCATATACTTCAGATAACATTCACAAGCAAATATATTTAGAAGTTGGCAAGTATACAATCGAAACGAAAAAGAAAATAAAGTATTACACCTTAGATTACACAGCACTATAGCATACAGTAGAAAGTACGGTTACGAATATCTCTGACAGTAACTACGACACCCTAGAAAATATAATAAAGGAAATAACAGTAAATAAAAACAGAATACCAAAATTCAAAATTCAAAATGCGCTAAAATCAGATTGGATTAATAAAGACATAATTGGAATGATAACTAAAAAAAATCAGCTGTGGTCTATTAACAAGGAAAATCCAAACAACGAAATAATAAGAAAAGACTTTATGCCCTACGAAATGCCGTGTCTGAACAAATCCAAAGTACTAAAAATTTTTATTATTACAAAGCTTTCAAAAACTGTGAAAGAAAACCTTTAAAGATGTGGAAGTTAATTGGGAACTTAGCTGGTAACAAAATAAAGTCCTGCTCTGCTCCTTCAAAACTAGATACACAAACGGGTTCAATTACAGACATTCAAGAAATTTTTAATTATTTTAACACTTTCTTTGCCACTATAGGTTCTATTCTAGCAAATAAAATCAAAACGCATACACATACGCAGCCTAGCACTCAAACGGTCTCAAAGTCTAGTTCATGCAAACTACTATATTTAAATCCAACTACGGAAGAGGAAGTAAGCAAAATCGTGGATAATCTCAATCCGAACACTAGTACGGGCCTAGACGGCATTAGTTGCAAAACAATAAAATGCATCAAAATATTAATATTAAACAAACTAACAATGAGTATTAACTATTGTTTACTAAACGGCTTCTTCCCTGATTCTTTCAAAGTAGCAAAAGTGAGTCCAATTTTTAAGTCAGGGAAAAAAACCGACCCGGGCAATTATCGTCCCATCTCAGTTCTCCCGATAATCTCTAAAATATACGAGAAAATATTACATATCCGTTTAGATAATTATCTCAATGCTATCAATTTCTTCTCTAAAAAACAATATGGTTTCCGCGCAAAATCCAATACGCTAACCGCAACAATCGACCTTGTGACAAATCTGAAAAACAATATTGATGAAAAACGCACAGCACTCGGTATATTTATCGATCTGAAAAAGGCATTTGATAAAATTAGCCATAGCCTGCTTCTCCAAAAACTGTATGATATCGGCATCAGGGGAACTGCCCATGACATGTTTCGGTCGTATCTTTCTAACAGACAGCAAATTGTTCGGATTGGTGATAAAGAAAGTAACTGCGAAACGTTAACATACGGCGTACCTCAAGGCTCCATTCTTGGTCCTTTGCTCTTCATAATATATGTAAACGATATAAATAAACTAAATCTGACAGGTGACATAATACTATATGCTGACGACACCAGCTTATTTCTGTTTGGCAACAATATTGATCACATCACAAGCGCAGCAAGATTTAGATACTCTTTCTAGATGGTTCCAAGACAATTTGCTCACTGTTAACACATCTAAAACTAACTACATTATTTTCAGTGCTAAGAACAAAACAATCGATAATTACTCAACTCTGTGTATAAATAAAGAACCCTTAACCAAAGTTGATTCAGAAAAGTATCTTGGTCTCTATCTAGACAAAAATCTGATGTGGCAGCCGCACCTAGATAAACTAAGATCTAAACTATCTTCTATAATGGGTGCGCTTCGAGGCATCGTTCGCTGCTTGCCGAAATCTGTTAGGTTTATTATATACAACGCCATGGTTAAACCTCATCTAGACTACCTAATAGAGGTGTGGGGTACTGCAGCTAAAACAAATTTAAAATAAATCGAAACATGTCAAAATAAAATAATTAAACTATTATTCCATTACCACTATCGAACTCCCACAGAACTAATTTACAAAGAAACTAAATTGATGACACTATCGCACATTTATAAATATAAACCTTGCATATTAGTACACAGGCTATTAAACAAAGACATACAATCTAAAATAACGTTTACAAAAAAAGGACAAACACAAAAACGTATTACTAGACGAAAAAACAACATATGCCTAAGACCACCACGTACTAACTACGGAAGGAAAAATATATTATATGAAGGAGCAGAGTTATATAATAAATTGCCTAATGACATTAAAGAGATTCAGTCCTTTACTCTATACAAAAAAACCTTAAAGCTCCACATCTTGAAAGATTTCACTCGATTTTAATTCAATTACATATTTATAAAGTCAGTGCTATTTCTTCTACAACATTAAATTATTACTTACTTAAAATACATACCAAGGCATAAAATACATCTATGTACTAATCTATCTTAGCACTTTGAAGCACTACCTAACAAATTTAAAAATATTCACAGTTTGCTACTATAAACAATGTATAATTGCTATTGACTTGCCATCGAGAAACGATATGTAATAGTACACTTACTTTTTCTTGTTACCCACTAAAAATGCTTTTTGTACATCTACTACTTAATAGATTATTTACGAGTACCTACCGTTCTTCATAAGTTCATGTATTTAGTAATAACATTAACTTGTACTTCTCATGATAAGTGAATTGTATTCTTTTTGAGAAATAAATGTCTTAAACCGTAATAGCTGTGAAAACGAGAAAAATGAATCACAAATATTACTCTTGTCAGCCTAACAAGACTTACCTCAAGCGAAGTGATAATTACAGGTACGGAATTCAAGAGAAACGCTAAGTGGTTTTTAGGTTTTATTGATAAATGAAATCATTAATTGTTATTGTTTTGCAAACTCTTAATTCAAATACTGCTTACATAGTTGTAATTGTGTTAAACATAGATAGAATTTTAATCATCTACATTATATTTTCTCTTTTGTTTTCTGCATATTGCCAGAATACTTTTACCTACACATAAATAATCACTTAAAAACCATACTCAATGGACATGGCATAATCATTATTTTCATTTTCGCCCACATCGTCAGGAGTTTCATAATTTGCAAGATCTATCTTGTCAGCCAAGAAAGTGTCAGGAGCATAAGTTGTCGACTTCTCCGTTGAGAAGAAACTATCCATTCTATTTGTTGTGGCTTCCACTTTTGTACTTTCTTCTGTAGTCTTCTCATCAAGTATCTCTTCTGAACTTTTTTCTTCTGAGCTATCTTTAACTATAGTATTCTCTGTTGGTTTCTTTTCAGGTTCTGGTTGGCAGAATTCTCCCCAGAAATGCCAGCCGTGGGGACAGATAAAGATCTGAGGGTGTAGCACTCCATTCTTGGTGAGGCAGACGTAGTAATGATTGGAGCTTAAGGCCAGGACTCCATGCTGGCCGATGGTCTTGCATTCTGGGACTGGTCTGTCGGTACACTGGCTGTGTTCCAGTTTTATCTGGAATGAGGAACAAATATGGAGTTAGCGTTGTGTCAGGTCTTTTCATTTTGTTTAGCTGTGTTTAATAGCCTTTTGGAGTCTGTTGTAGAATGCGCCTCAAATAAAAATAATTTCTATAAAGATTCAAGTATTTTTTCCTTCTTATCTAACTAACTTCAACAGACGTATTTGAGCAAAATAAACCTTACTGAGCACTGTGCTGTGGCGGGGTTGTAACCATAATGTCTTGGACATAGAGCTGCTCTACGATCGGCGGGTCTACCGTCAGGCAAACCTTCGGGTGGTGAGCAGAGATGGAACTTCCGGCAATCGTGGGCGTCTGGGAATATTCCAACCTGAAGAAATTGATTCAGAAAATTATCATGGTGTGGGTCATCAAAATGTTTGTAATCAGACACTAGCTTGTGGCGCGGGAGTTTGTTGCAGTTGGGCGTTTTGGGGGACTGTCTTATGTAATTTAGACGTTCGAAAAGTGCTGATTCTCTGCCTAGTTTGAATAAATGACTTTTGAATTTGACTATTCTCAAGGTTGATGATATAAATCTATGTGATGACCTTTTCTACTAAATTCTTGGTATTTATCGACATATATTTGACGAGATTTAAAAGGGGAATAAAAGCCATGTAACACAAATACGTCAGAGTTAAACAGAAAAGTATTTTCTTCTCATCTCACGTAAATGCAATTTTGAGAATTAATATGTATCTACTGACTTGTTCACAGCTATGTTCAAATTCCTGAGCAGCATCGCTACATTCAGGTGCAGGTACACTGGAGCACTGCCCTAGATGAGCATTGCATGTGAAGCCTTCTTGGCATTCTTCTAGAGGCACCTGAAAAAATAATAAGAAGTTTGAGGTATGAGGTTTACTCGAAAAGGAACCTTGATCGACCAACTAAGTCAAAAGCAGTCAAATGGAAGCCAGATAGGTCTAGAGGCTTTCTCTTAAGTTACAAAGGATTTATGCAAATCTTGTTTATATTTTTTTGTTAAAAGGAGACAAGGTTCACAGCTCTTCAGTCACAGGAGGCAAACTTCAATTCTGATACTCTCAGTTCTTGTACTGTCACAGAACTGGACTGGATTTGTTACCTTCAGCCAACCCACAGGTAGCGGGACACATGTCACTGCCTGGCTACAGTTCTGGCAAGCCATGCCAGGCTTCGTACAGATGCCTTCCACGTCCAACTCTCCAGAACCAAGGGTCAAGCCCAGAGGGATGCCAGCCATGCGGTTGCCATCGATGGCACCGCGAAGATCGAATGATGTAGTCAACTGGAAGATAAAGGTTTGTGAAAATAATCTGTTGCTAATAACTATTTGCTTATATCTATTGTCATCTAGTAGTAGACATCTTTCGCCTGAAATGACGATGATGATTTATATTTCGTTTTCTGTGTTAACTTGGGCTCAAAATATTTCTTCATGTCCGTTTTATACAACGGGTTCCTTTTGTTGTCCCATAACTCTAACGGTGCTGATGGACTTGAGCATTCACATAAAATGAGCATTCTAGCGATACATTACAGAAAAAGAAACGGGAGCGTTTTAGCGAGCATTTTAGCGAGCGTTCTAGCGAGCATTCTAGCGAAAGGACAGTAAATTTGCTTCGAGCTTTTTGCCGAGCCGACACATCTTTGTGAGGTATAGATTTTTAAGCATTGACTAGAGCGTTCGCTAGAATGACCGTGAAAATGTTCGTAGTGATGTTTGGCTCTATGCTTGGCTCTGTTCGTTGTTAAGTCCGACAAATTTAAAAACGGCGAATGCTCGATGTTCTGTGAATTGACAAGTGAATGCTCAAGACTATCAGCACCTTAAGGTTATATGCTATAAGTAAAAATAATTCAAAATGTCCTAGAAAAAGTGTTCCAAAAATACATAGTTTCGAAGATAACATTACACTGGACTCTCCATGTGTGTATCTAAGTTTCATTGATAATTGTACGAGTAAATCATTTTCATTCAAATCAATCAGTCATTGTACCTAAAGCTAAGATATTGCGACGTAGTCATATTTTTTTTTTTTTGACAATTTTAGTACGACTTTTTTATGTTTCTCGTAGTGGTGTTTTACGTTATTTTTACGTTAATCGTGACTTTGTCGAATTATACGAGTATTGTATGACTTTTTATTTTTTTATAACTCGTTTGCTATTTGATTCTTTGACATGGTCTCATTAATACCCTACTGCTATTTTAGGGGCATGAGGAACAGGGTGTAAAGTTCACTCATCCACCATAGAAAAGGGAGGATCCTCCGACCAGACGAGTGTCGTGTCTGGCGGGCAACTGCCCAGAGGTTGAAGTTGGGAGATTGTATACTCGTATATATGTCCATCACGCGGTAAACTCTAATTGCGCGATGCAGGATTTGTGTGACGTCAGAATGTTGTGTGACGTCAGGTCTTTGATTCGTAGTTCGCATGTGGCGATTGTTGATGAACACCTTGTATATACCACCTTGCTTCATACTCTGAAATCTCAGGGTATGCACATAATTTCAGCAGTTAAGAGAGGAGATAGCCGTTATAAAATTATAATGTTTAGTTCAGCTATTCTTTAGCTATGAAATAAGGATGTCGACCTTTTTCTACGGATTTTTTTATCTACTTGTATCACTGCAATGAACAGTTGAACACACCACAATCATTCCGCGATGAAGGCGCCTATTTGCTTACCATGAGCTCTAATCGGCTGTCTAATGCAGTCATTATTGTGATATTCTCCCATAATTGTTCATTGTAATGATAAATGAGGTTTCAATCCTTAGCAACACTGCCATACGTTGTGAATCGAATATTTTAAAACTTTTAAGTTGTATATTATCACGCCAATGAAAAAAGGAGAAGAAGAGTCTTATCTATTTTAGTTTTATTATAATATTGCCATTGATAAATTATAAATTAATGATTTGGAGGAGCTCGTGGCTAAGTAATAACTGCTACACGGATCGATCCATCAGGTTACGCTACGCTTGCCTGGGTCAGTCTGTGGATGGGTGGCAATCTTTACATACCGAGACTCCTCCGTGCCTTGGAAAGCACGTTAAGCCGTTGGTCCCGGCTGTCATTCGTGGATCTTTTACAGTCGTTACGGGTCGTCAGAAGCCCGAAAGTCTGACAACCAGTCTTACCAAGGGGTATCGTATTATCCAGTTACTGGGTTGTGGAGGTCAAATAGGCAAGCTGATCCCAATATAGTTGGGAAAAGGCTAGGCAGATTGATTTGAATGATAAATGTTTTTTTTTCTGGAAGTAGGTTTGTACAAACACTTTTACACGTCAATCATATTTTAAAACTCGATGACGACGGCGTTTCCTACCTGACTACTCTGAGTATAAAGGCCGTAACAAACTCAGAGGTCACAGTCTCTTTAAAAGACTGTTCATCATCTGTTTCTTTAGGGGTATGAGGATTGGGGTGTAAAGTTCACTCATCCTCTATAGAAAAGGGAGGATCCTCCGACCAGACGGGTGTCGTTTCTGGCGGGCAACTGCCCAGAGGTTGAAGTTGGGTGATTGTATATATATGTCCATCGCGCGGTAAACTCTAATTGCACGATGCAGGATTTGTGTGACGTCAGGATGTTGTGTGACGTCAGGTCTTTGATGCATAATAGTTCGCGTGTGGCGTTTGTAGATGCCGCCAAATTTCTTTGGAATCGCTTTGTTTGTTGCTTTGTTAGATTTTTCGATGAAAACATACACGCACAATCACACAGGTCCAATTTGCAGTAACTATTGTATTTCTATATGATTCAGACCTTCATGCATCTGTTCTCGGATAGTTCTCGGTAGTCGTAACTTGATATAGGGTTGCAAAACGGGGGTGAGCTGAAATATTAGTCATAACAATGGCTGCCGGTGTGATATCAAAGTGAGAATAATAGAAGACCTAATCAATACTAAACTTATTCTACTAAGAAAGTATTGTTAACGGTAGAAAGAAGTAACCAAATTAGTCACAATAAAGTTAGTCATGAAAAATGTCTCACTCTTTCGACGTTTATGTCGAAAACCCTAGGGATACTCTAGGGATATTGCGAAAACATAGATAATTAGACAATGGTGAAAACATTTCTGCGGTAGATTGTATGATGCGTCATTTTGAACTGGGCGTAATAGGTTAGGTTAGGTTAGAACTGTGACCAACCGCGCTACTTCCAAGTTACTAGCAGATATGTATTAAAATTATCAAATCATCCTACAGCATTTATAACGGAAAATGCAAATGTCCCTATTATCATCAAAATATTAAATGACATGAAACAAACTTATGAATGAGCTTGAAGAGTTTCAATGTGCATCGCTAAGTCAAAACCGCCCAAATGGACGGCGAGCTGGTAACTTCTTATTTTTTTTTCTATTTATTAATAAAGTACTCACAGATCTACTTAATCCAAAAATACACAGCAATACTAATTTAAACCACATTTTTTTTACACACGAGCAGTCAGTTTGCAGACGTATTTAAAAACTAACACAGTTTTGTACTACTTTAAAATGCGTAAAAATACAAGAGCAGCGATCTTTGACATTATTATCTGCTTGTTTTAAGATAAATAATATTTATAAATTAAGTACAAAGTTGTTTTTAACACGCTTTTATTAGGTCGACCTGTACGTAACTAACTATGTAATGGAATCTAAGGTAACTAATTTAACCATCTTCCAAGGGTCGTAACGTAATGAAAATTGGCAGCTGTATGTAGTTCTGATGACAATACAATAATATGGTACTGTCGAACTGATCTGATGATGGAGCCGGAAGATATGAACTGGAACCTCATGATGGAATTTTTTGATTTACGTGCATTTATAAAAGCGTGTTTTTCTAGTGTTTTTTGAACTATTAATTTATTAATTAGCTAAGTTACTTGCTGTGTTAGTTTCTGAAATATTAGCTCAAGAAGGAATATTTCGGATGGAAGGATCAGGATTTATTTTAGCTTATTATTGGTTCATAGAAATCGAATGTTTTGCAATTAAAACAGGGATCGATGAATCGTCTATACTATTATTATAATATTATAAAGGGATAAAAGTTTGTTTGTTTGTAACTATGTATGTAGGTGGTAATCTCCGGAACTACCTTTTTTGCATTGGATAGCCTAATTCTTTGTGGAAATTTAAAAGCTCGTGGACGAAATCACGGGCAGAAGTTAGTTATTTATAAACTAGTGATAATAATGTTCTATCAAAAGATTACAGAGGTCAGAAGACAAGGTCGCTAGTAAACTCAGAACATATAATATTGTAAATGGTGGCACACGTCATGCTGGCCTGCATGTGATGCATCACTCTGCACTCGTACGTAGCAAATTGGAATCCAGGTCCTGCGTGTGGAATCCTCATGAAAGTACTCGCGGTTTTATTGGAAAAGTTACAAAAAGCATTCCCTAAGTTTCTCTATAAGCGTAAACATACAAACATAGCCGCAATGATAGCCTAGTGGTGTGACCGTCGGACTACCAACATAGGTCTCGAGTTCGAACCCAAGGCACGCACCTCTGACTTTTCGGATTCATGTGCGTATTATATAATTATCACTTGCTTAAAAAAAAGTGAAGGCAAACATCGTGAGGAAACCGGCATGCCTGAGAGATATTTCTCGACGGCATGTGAAGCCAAGTCAGATGCCCATGGGCGGCTTTAAAACTCTGACACCAGGTTAGTCACTAACCACACGAAAAGAAGAAGCGTAAACATGACTATTATCCCAACCTCTATCCGACTAAATTTCTACTGGGAAGCATCGGATACACCATTAGAGGCGAGCAAAATACCAGCTAATTATAGGCTGTAAGATGCTCCGTGGCACTATTGACGCACCTGATCTGCATGCTGTGCTGGCTCGTTTCTTTGTCTTAGACAGTTACTGCCGCGGCAGAAAGCACAGACTATTTGCTTTGCCTCCATTATTTAGCATCGTTGTTAGTGCTAAGTCGTACCTCGCAGTCTGGCCGCACTTAATGATCTGTTGATATATACAACGTGTAACGTTAAATGCGCGAAACCTGAAAATAGTTTGATCAGAATAACGAGCAGAATCAATTGAACCACTTTATAATATAGGTCACATTTTTCAAAAAATCATCATTAAGAACGTTGCCGTGTCTATTTATTAATATAGTATAATAATAACCATCACATGCGTAAACCCGCTAAAACGGCCCGGTGACGACCCCTCCCTCGAGTAGAGCGTCGTCGCAGACGCAAGAAACGATCAGAATTGCCAGTAAAACTAAAACAGCACATAAGACCTTTACAATTTTTTTTATGTTTTATTTTCTCTCTGAAATAAGTCAATTGAATAAAAAATCAGTTGGGGTGTCTGAGGTTTTGCACATTTAACATTACACGTTGTATAGATGAGTTATTCCATGTTGTTTTGAGATAGGGTCACCCTGTCTCCTCTTGATAAAAACTACATTTGAGTTATTTCTATTTGTGGCCTGTGTCAGCAAATCTACGGGTAATTCAAGGATTCTACGATGGCAGAGTTACTGTTGGAAAGCAGAACATGTGGGTACATACAAGTATACCCTGCACTTCCTACTTAAGGACTCATGGAAGTAGGAGGAACACTAGGGGGTTTTAGTCGAAGTACGATGTACCCCTATTGTCCCAAGATGGATGATTTCCAAGAGGAAAGATAGGTGACAGAGTTTAAAAATGTATGCTTCCTTTCTTTTAAGAAAGAACGATTACGAAGAAAGGAAGAAAGAAAGAGAGAGAAAGAAAGAAAGAATAAATATTTTATTTGCACACGCACAAGAAATACAACAAAAAAAATATACAAAAAAGAAGGCCTGTTCGAGGCCAAAAAGGCTCCTATCTCAACATAATGCTACGGTATTTGAAAAACAAAAAAGAAGCCCTGTTCGAGGGCAAAAAGTGAGATTATATATTTGAAAAAAAACAAGTACCGCGGCGCTAGTAAAAGATGATGGGCATTAAGGGCCTATTCGACGCTAATTGTAATAATGGCTACGATTACACCTCAATCCTGCAATGTTAACTAGCACCACAAGAATAGATTAACATAAACAAGTTGCTAGAACATTAACCAACTGCGATGACTTACTAGTGAATTGTACTTTAAAGGGCGAAAGTCAACGACCGTCTGCGCTCTGAAGATGTTTACGCAATGTTTCTAATACTTTAGTTACGGTATAGTGGCATTAAATTATACGTATATGTATAATATTTACTTGGCAGTTCTGAACTTCGCGCAGAAGGCTGCGCAATAAAAATTTTTAGGAACCAAATGGTGACATGAGGGGAGTGTGAGTGAGAGAACATGCGCGAAAGTTCGCAGTGGCTTTGTTCAGACCTGCCAAGCTATATCTAGCAATAATATCAAGCTATATAGGTAGGTACCTAATTAACAGTAAAATCTGAGGTCTATTACTTAATATTTAAAATTAATGCTATTGTATCAAAGGTGTTCTTATACATAAATTAAATTAAATACATTTATTTCGAGCAACCGTACACACAAATACAGAAAACACAATAAAAATAAGAATAAAACAAACCAAACGTTCTAACCAAGAGATTATAAGTGGAAGGTTGGGATAAACAGGGATGGGAGATAATCTTGAAATCGCCATTTTGAAAGAAAGAAACAAAAATGAACAAAGAAAAATTTTCACGCGCCAATATTTTCATTTGTTTCTTCTTTACTTTAAATAGCTCTATTTGCTAAGGCAGTTCGAAATTTAAATAAAATCCTTGATAAGTTACCTCCTTGGTTGCCTATGTCGAAGTAAAAAGTTAGTTCCATTTTTAAATAACACGACTGATATGAGTTTTCATTGTAATTTACTTGGCTGCTAGACACGACAGATATAGATTTTCGGTCGGGCGCTCGCTTGTTTTTGACCAGTACAGCAATTTCGATTTATCTCCAAGAAGGTGGTCTAAATAATGTTCGAATTTCCAAGCATGTTTGAGAAAACAATATTAAAAAGTGTCACTGCTGCGTCTTACTGGGTAGGTAGGTATTTAGGTAGTCTTGATCATGGGGTGATTAAGTACCTAGAGTTTTATGAGATCTGTTGTAAGTAGTTAAAGTCAGGGAAATTTATAGTTAAGTAAATTGACTACTAACTTAAATTGTCCGCCAAATCACAACTGCCCTTCTAAGAAAGAAAGAAAATACGTTTATTTGTGGTAAACATGACGCAAAGAAAGAACACAAAACCAAAAAAGAACAAGTGGGGGTAAATATGCGTCATATCCACGCATAACGGCGAACGGCAAACGGCGGGTAGTATGAAATGACTACACGGCAAATTGACGTAGGGTTTCAACTTACTTAACAATTAATTTATCTTACTGCACCTGTGGTCTTACTGGCTGCTTTAGGAGTTTCAGTTCTGAGACTGACCTTTCTAATGAAAGTATGAGAAGACAGGGTGTTGAAATTTTATATTTCATCGCCTACATTTATCACCATTGCAAAATTTGTACAACGCCTTACAATTTCATATAGCAACAACTTTTGTTTCGAACGCTTGCAGCAATTGAAGTTGGCCAGGCGTTAATACTTACAAAGCGATCTCTGGAAATATTATCGAGACTATTCGGTGCCAAAAGCCAATAGAATCGTACATTGGAAGCCGTCGGGATGGCTCATAAAAATGCCGTTTCGAAAGTAATTTTAAATGATAAATGATCGTGTACATTATTTCTGTCTTTATTTTGGACTTTTAGATGTGTTATGGAGGAGTTTTGGAAAGCACGTTAAGCCGTTGGTCCCGGCTGTCATTCATGGATCTTTGACAGTCGATAAATGGGTTGTCAAAAGCCCGAAAGTCTGACAACCAGTCTTACGAAGGAGTATCGTATTACCCAGTTACTGGGTTGTGGAGGTCAGATAGGCAGTCGCTCCATGTAAAATACCGGTGTTCAGCTGAATTCGGTTAGACTGGAAGCCGACCCCAATAAAGTTGGAAAAAGGCTAGGCAGATTGATTGAGATTAGAGATGAGATGTCATGTATAATGTTAATACCTACAATATTATGTGCTTAGTTAGTCTATCTATTGCTTATTAATAATGTCTGTACCTACTGAGGCGTTTGCTGTAGTTTTTGCCTACACACAAAACATTTTTTTTTTTGAGTTTTTGAAAATGTTATGCGCAATATGCGCATAGTAGTTTGGTATTTGAAAGCGTCGATTAATTACAAAATGATTCTCAAAAACTCAAAGCATTTATTTCAATTAAACCATTTACAGGCACTTTTGAATTGTCAAATAGTCGCGTCAGTTAGTCAGAAAGTTGAAGCTAGTTGCCCATTCCAAAACGTAGATCTTTATGGAGAAGAACGGGCAAGAAACTCCAAGGACACTCTTTTAAATATAGAAAATTACAAAATCCTGGCTACATTATTCTTGTTGCTTCTCTGTGAGAACAATGTACAAAAAATAATCAAAACAATACAAAATATAAGATTAAAAATAAGCCCTGGCAGATATGAGATGACCAGTCATAACTGACGGCGCCCGTTCACGAACATGACGCGTGGATCAGCACCATCCAGCTCAACCATTTTGTAGGGAACCGAATGATCCAACACACTCGCCACCATCAGCGAGACATTTAAGTGAGCATGACATACTCTCAACTGCCATGCTCTTTCAAGTCAACATATATCTTAATAACATAAAAAAACGGCTCCCTGGTACTCACATTTACAACAATTGAAAAAATGCTTCTAAATTATACAAAACTAATTTGCAATGTATTTGAGAGATTAATAGAATGTTACTACCAAAAAGAAAGAAAATCATTATCCATTGGAGTATTCAACAATTAAAACTTGTTTAAATAAAAAATAGACATTAAGTTTGTAATGTCAGAAAAAATTAAAAGGGGAAGCAACTCTTCCAAACATTAAATTTTTTAACTAGTGAGCTCAAGTGGCTGTGGAGCAGGACCAGCATTAAGCCAAGCATTTTTATCTATGATTTTTATATAATCATCCAACTTATAATATGCTTGTCTACATAGTGTGCGTTTAATGCATGTTTTAAATTTCTTTTCATTCAGTTGAAGAATATCGAGTGGTATTTTATTATAACATTTTACACAGTACCCCATAAAAGAAGTGTGCACTTTAGACAAGCTGAAACGTGGTTGATCTAATTTGTTCCTATTTCAAGTGTTAAAATTATGCCTGTCACTTATCTTACTAAAAAGATGTAGATTTTACCAAACATACATAATGTTTTCATATATATACTGACAAGGTACCGTCATGATGTTAATTTTCTTAAACAGTTCCCTTAGAGATTCGCGTCTGCGGAGGTTATATATGGCTCGGACAGCCCTCTTTTGCAGAATAAAGATAGAATTAATATCTGCAGCCCGTCCCCACAGCAAAATACCGTAAGACATGATGCTATGAAAGTAACTAAAATAGACCAGTCTCGCGGTATCCACGTCTTTTAGTTGGCGGATTTTCCAAACAGCGTATACGGCTGAACTTAGCCGCCCTGCAAGTGATGTTAAGTGAGGACCCCACTGTAATTTTGAGTCAAGCGTGATCCCCAGGAAAACCGTTTTTTCGACGAAATCTAGTGTCTCCCTATTCAGTACAACATGACATTCACTACTTTTAACATTTGGTAACGCGAATCTTATGCATTTAGTTTTCTTCTCATTTAATACCAAATTATTTACAATAAACCAATTATGGACCTTAAGCATAGCGTTAGTTACTTCGTCAAGCTCCTGTGCATGTCTGTTTATCTTTTAGATTAAATAACTAAAGGAGTATCTACCCATTAATCCTAACTAATTATTATAAATTTTGTTTTTTATTATGTCTCTGCGTCACCTTAATGTTGACTGGTAGAAAATGCCTCAGGCATTAAGACTGCCTTTGTATAGTGTTTTTTATCTGTGCATAAAGCTTTAATATATAAATAAATAAATGCGAAAGTTTAAAGTTTGTTTGTTTGTTACGCTTTCACTCTAAAACGGCTGAACGGATTTGAATGAAATTTGGCACATGGGTAGACCATGACCTGGATTAGAACATAGTATACTTTTTATACCGATATTCCAACGGGATCGAGACTTACTTGGTGAAACCGCGGGGCGCAGCTAGTAACGTAAAAAAAGGCTTACCAAACATCCACTTCTATTTCAGTCAGGTCAGGACAGTCAGGTCTACAAATAAATATTTAAAAATTTTCAACACGACGCGACGTCATTTTACCCGGAGAGTGTGTAGTGCCCTTCCGGAAGCCGGTAAGTGTCAGGCCACACCATATCGATTTCTGAACGGGAAATGAACGGATATAAGTATGTTGCACGCTTCCATAAATATTGTTTTATTGTCGTCTTGACGGTTAAAGTGTGCTGTGGGTCCAATTTCCTTTCAATCTCATTTTGTGAAGCGTTCTTATGTTTATGTAGTGCTGGAACTGAGGCCGGGGAAATTAGGTTTGAACCCTGCAGTAAATTTAGTTTTAGTAAAATAAAAACATTTTAATAATGATTTGCTTTAATGAGTTTAGTTTTTTATAATTATTTGAAGAGCTAAGTTTAAAGACATGATTCACGAAAAAATAATATAATATAAAATAATAAAAATCGTAATAAATATTACGATTTTTACTATTTTATATTACGATTTGCTTTAATGTGTTTAATTTTCTTGTAATTAAGTCAGAAAGAGCATATAAATAAAATTTAAACTAAATTTAATTCTGTTCTTGCCTGAGCAGTTATTGCAACAAAAAAGAAAACTCTTGCGCTAGTACTACAATATGTTTAATTCTGTTGGATAGCGTACCTATTCAAATATTTGATTAGGTAATTTAAAGTAAAAAACCGCTGTTAATATTTTTGTAATTTTATTTTTATCGAAACTATGGACGATACTATTTAATTAAAAAATTAAATTGACATTAGATGTTTTCTTAAAAAAAAACGTACACGAGGGGGTGAACTTTAGTTTCGCGGTATACATTTTAATAGTTTCAGATTTTTTAATCAAAAAAAATTAAAGAATAGGTATACAGGTACCTATTCTTTTACTTGGTGTAATCTCAAACTCAAAGCTTTTATTTCAAATACACCAATTACAGACACTTTTGAATTGTCAAGGGGTCGATCAGTCAGAAAGATGAAGCTAGGTGCCCTTTCCAAAGCGTAGTAGGTTCCTATGGAGAAGAATGGGCAAGAAACTCCACGGACATTCTAATATAAACAATTAAGGTAGTATCGTAGCTACAAGGACTCGACAAAATCCTTATTAATAAACCTTCAAAGTCATCTGAGTATAAACATCCGCCCTTACCCATAATAAGAAGCAACGGCAAACTTGAATTGCATAAATTATCATGCTAATTACTATTTGCTGTGAAGTGCCTGCAAACATACTTTATTACTGAATGCCATCAAAATACAGAATGAATGAATGATGTTTGTTTGTGCAGAATAAAAAATTTTTCTTTCTTTTCTAAATAATAATCCGGAATTTTGCCGTAATTTACTATAACTTACAATCCGACATTTATTTATCAGAAGATGACAATAATTGTCACATTTTCACGACAGGTGCTGTTTAATGAAGCAGGAGACTCTATGAACAAAACTTACAAAATTGCCTGATTGTCGGATTAACCTCTATCACCTGTCGGTTTTATTAATTAAACTTACAGTCCAGCCGTCGACAGAATTAATTCTTGACACCTGTCAGTTTCATGTTAACGAATATGTGTTTTGCAAATTTGATCCTTATTAGGACTAGAAATTCTCCAACTAACAGGTGTCAGGAACGCATTGTTTCATATGTTTCTGAAAGTGTTCTCTTAAACGGCGAAGGAGAGCATCGTTTGGAAACCGACATGTCCTAAAACAAAAAATTCGACACTAATGTCCACCAACCCGCACTGGGCCCGCGTGGTGGATTATGGCCCATTCCCTCTCACAGAGAGAAAGCCTGAGTCCCAGCGGTGGGAACAAAGGCTGATTATTTTTATGTCAATATCGTATACTGAACAACTGTGCAACAACTAAACTCAAGCTGATCCAATTGGATGCAAAGTAGCATATACGGATGGTACGCTTAAAATAAAACTTAACCCCGCTTGAACCAAATCAAATCACTAAACACGTTTAGCACTTAACGAGTAACGCGTTCAGTTTCGTTGGTGAACAAGCACCAATAAAACTGAACGCGATCAGCACATCTAAACTGCGTTCAAGAGCTGTCAGTGTCAATATTCCCCAACAATGATGACACTGACAACTGATAAACGCGTTTTAGAAGTGATGATCGCTTTCAGTTTCATTGGAGAAAATGGCAAACATTGTTTTGCTTTTGTCAATCGTTTGACGAAGACAGAGACTGGACGATGTTTTACAACATACATACATGGACGACTTCCTCCTGGGGTAGGTAGAAACTACACAGCGCCAGCTGTCGCTGCCTGCCTGCCTGGATAAATACTTTTCATATTAAAAACCATAATCGCACATGGTACCGCAGCTGGCTTTAAACAGTTACCAGGAAATATTAATCATCCTTCTTAAAATACTTTAATAATGACCGCATGTTGAAATTAACATTTTCATATATTTTAATTTTCCTGAAAAGTTACTGAAAATCTGATTAAAAATGTTCGAGTAAAAGGTCGGGAGGAGTTATAATATTTTCAGCTATGGAGTTTTTAATATTTTCACGTATTGAACTATGTCATTAAAAAATAAAGTACTCAATAAGTGTGTGAGTGTTTCCAATAAGCGAACCATTCAAAATGTTTCGCTTATTACAGTAAGTACAAGTGTATGCTGACAACCAGTCTTACCATGTATGTTACCCAGTAACTGGGCTGCGGAGGTCAAATAGGCAGTATCTCCATGTAAAATACTGATATTCAGCTTCATCCGGTTAGACTTGAAGCCAACCCAACATAGGTTGGCAAAAAAAAAAAAAAAACATAATATATCTTTTTTTTTTCCAAAAAAAAATACAGATATGCCTACATAAGCTTAGTGTATGTAAGCATGTTTGTGTATTTTTTTAGGAATAAATTGTTATGAAATAAGTTGAGTAGTATGAAATACCCACATGCTCAAACACCAGACTTGGATCATAATATTATAAACCTAATTACAATTAATATTCTTTTCGTGCAAGAATCAAACCCTACACATAAGCCACAAGCCGACTATTGCAGCAATGCACAATGGGCCAACCTGGTCAAAACGTTCTACTAATTTCTGTATCGACCTGCGAAACCTTGCGCCACTTTTAACGACGTCCCCAAGGCCAGAAGTCCAAAAAAAGTAATAACACTGAGTACTTCACACGTCTCGATATTACCCAGAGAGCTTCAGAAATAATATTCCGAGCTTAGCACTTTATGTAAATACTCTAGAAAGAAATATACGGAACATTTTATTTGCTAGTACAGTCGCACAAAGAGATAGATAGAATATTCTTTATTATGTAAGTAGACCATAAAAATTACAGACATACATTTTAGAAACTTTACTTTTAGAGTTTGGTTTCCAGATAAAAATATTCATCTTTCCAACTGCACTACCAATATTTTTTTAGGGTCAATAATACTGCATCAAAACTGCCAATCGACTGTCATTAGAACTGCACGCCGCCTGGAATTGGACTGTGCAGTCAATTGGCAGGAATAATATAGTTTTGTCAACAGCACAAAAACTGCTTCCGAGCTGCAGTCTTACAGATTTTTTTTTTTTAGTTTGGGAAATTATCAAATAACTTCTTCCGCTCTAGGCGGAGCGGGAGGGCGTGTCAGACTCTTACTGACTAAAACCCACCCGTGTTCCTCCAGTTGCCTGTACGTTGCCAGGGGCCACGGTATCCCTTTCAAACTTTCCCGCGACCCCGGCATGCATCGGTCCTAGTAGACCCCTTCTGGTAGTTTTGCAGCTGGCGTGCACTTCTCTGCTGTCTGTTTCGATAGATATTTTTTTTACCATAACGGGGAAGCTCTTGGCCTGCATCTCACCTGATGGTAAGTGATGATCAGGTCGAAGGTGGAAGCGAGTTTCACCCGGAATCCTCAACCACAGAGGAACTGGATATCTTATTTACCTCTAACTGCCTAAACACAACAATGCTGTTAACATTGATGTTATGGCGACAGACTTAGATAAGATGGTGGTAGTTAACCAGGCCATCTTAGAACAAGCCCTGCCACCAACCAAACCGAGTAGAAAATTTTGCCCCCACTGGGAATTAAACCTGGGACCTCTGGGTCTGAGACAGGTCTATTTGACTTGAGTAGTACACTCATAACAAAGTTTAAAAATTCAAAAGTCGTTTATTCAAAGTCTGAGAATTTTCGGCCGTCTAAATTACATAAGACAAATAAATGTAGGGAGTTGCATAATACTAGCCTGCCTGTGTATTTATTTCGTTGGTTTTCTCTACATTTCAGGAAGCGTGATAGACGATATCTTTAATGGCATCTGATACGGTTCGTTAGCTTCCGTTTGGTAAATTTTCGTAGAAAAGGAAAATAACATTCTCTCACCATACGTAACAATATTCTCATTTTACGTATGGTGAGGGAATGTTATTATAACTGGGTTACCTACTTGGTTATTGTAGGTAAGGTAGTTTTTCTGTGTATTGTTTGCATTTTCGAGAACCTATGTATTCGTTTGAAAGTCATAAGAGATAATGCATTTAGTCGAACCGCAACGCCTCGAGATAAAGAGGTGTCGTTTTGAATCGTTATCCTTTTCTTCAACTTACAAATCCCACCAGTCGGATAGATTAGGTTTATTTTTTCTGAAAACTTGTTTGGCAGTGGCTAACCGATTATACTGTGCTACGAAAGGAAGATTATACATGCAAATATTTGTATAGATAGCAGTCAGTGTTTTTCCTAGCTCTATTATAGCTGTTTATTTGCTTTGTCTGTGAGTACAAATTCGCTCACATTGTAGTAAATAATTTACATACATATTATGTATCTGTTTGTTTTCGTTTCCAACGTTTCTTTGTGGATAAGCTGGTATCAAAAGATATTCAACTATCTTTTCGCTAACATTCACTATCAAGCTCTATAGCTGAACATTCGCCTTATCGTTGGATCATTGGCAATTTATATGATAATCCTCACAGTGGCTGTTAGTAAGCGGATGACGCTAATCTTACCGTCTTACCGTTTAACTATAACTAGAAACTACAGAAGGTTTAGAAAACTTTAATCTTTAGAGCGGTTCTTAACATTGAAAATACTTATCTTCTTCTTTTTGCGTGGTTAGTGACTAACCTGGTGTCAGAGTTTAAAAGCCACCCATGGGCCTCTGACTTGGCTTCACATGTCGCCGAGAAATATCTCTCATGTTTTCCTTCACCGTTTTTGAAACAAGTGATAATTATACTTAAAATACTTATCATTCAAAGCAGTATATTGTAAGGTTTCCCTGTATTAAAAAAAAAACAGTACTAAGTCAACTTCTTCTAAAAGGCTTTTTCTAAAATTCTTACAAAAGCAAAAAAAAAAGAAATATAAGACAGCATTTTATTAAATTATCTGCCAAAAAATCTAACTGAGACTTATCAGGAGGTGGTGGAAAAGTTCATGAATGACAACGACGACGGAATCATCATCATCATCATCATCATTTCAGCCAAAAGACATCCACTACTGGACAAAGGCCTCCCCCAAGCACCACCACTTCGACCGGCTTTGCGCTTCTCGCATCCAGCGGATTCTTGCGGCCTCCACCAGGTATACCCACCAATTGATAAAATGATTTTCATTGACAACCGCTCACCGCTGGTAAAAGTAGTTCATACCAGTTTTCAATTAAACGGGACCGTCATCGGTCCAGTCAGGCACCTTGTGCTCTCATAAGGTGCCTTACTACGCTATGTCTTCCGGTACGCGATCGCCACTCCAGAAACGTGACTTTCAGCCCGACTTCGGCTGACGACGGAATGTTGCCATTAAAATAATTATATTTAAATAAAGATTTAGAATTTGTATTGTGTATTTATTTTATTTTTTATTTCGTTTTTTGTATCCCATTTTATGCAGCACCGGTTGACGTGACCACGTCAAAGCCGACTGTGGCTAAAACCAGCGCTTTGCGTGGATTGTGTTCGTGTTTGTTCTTTGCATCATGTTAACCATCTTCATCTTATTATATTAAAATCAATGTTTTTTTGTTCATATTTTATGCACTGCCATAACGTTAATCCGATTGCGACTTATTGCTTGCATTTGCGCGATATTTCCACAATTATTTATTCTGCAGCAGCAACGCGATGGGTACCAGCTAGTAATTAATAAATTGTTCTATTTTTTTAACGTTCTCCCTCTTACACAGTGGAGGTTTGTGTCACTGGGAACATTAGATATAGACTGATTATAGTCTGCTTTCAGTATAGAACGTGCGCAATTACCGTTTAAAAATCTTCAAGACGTCCAATCTCGTATCTGCTATACTGTGTTCATTTCATGATGATTAATATGACACACGTAGAAGCCAAATTGAAATAAAACTTCTGCACCTATTCATTCTGTTGAACAAATGTGTGTGTAGCATATTTCTGGAAGTTATTCCCCTCGACTTCGGCCGACAAACGGATGAAACTCGAAGCGAATGTAATAAGAAGTTATTTGATCGATGATCGTTGAATGTGTGGGCTAAATTGTGAGAATTTGCCGAGGAAGATACTTTCTTGCCTACTTATCTGAAGGATTTAATCTTCGAATAGCTTTATAAAGGGAAACACTAGATAAGTAATTGAAGGCCCATTACATTCTGTTTTAAACTTTTGTTAATTAGATTGATTGATGCAAAACTCCCGCGTGCCATTTGGTGGAAATAAACTATTATTAAAAAAAACGTGCGTACTCCTGACAGATTGGCCGGCAAAGTCACAACATACGGAAAAGTGGAAAAGTACGGGGGAGACCGTTGCCCAACAGTGGGATAACATACGTAAAATAAAATAAAAGTTAAGCGTAATATGCAGAAAGCATTTATTTTTTCAATAACTATTACTATTCTATACTAGACACTTACCTACGATAGAAGAGTCAGGTACTTTAATGAAAAAGTACACGTTGATTTGATTACCTAACTGGCAACTGCTAAATAGATTCACCCTCCATTACATTGGCGATATTATGAGTGTGTGTACTATTACACCTCTGACTGCCCTTTGAGGAATACAGGCGTGATAATATGCGTTATATATTGTGTTCACATTGGCTTTCAGTCGAAGGAGTTCTGTCTGAATACAAAGAGAGATTATGAAATAAAGAATCTGTGTCTATTTTAGTCCCGAGTGGCAGGGACATCGACGCGAAAACTGATACCATGAATTCAATACATGATTCTGAAACACCCTTTCTTTTTTCTTTTTTTTTATAGGGTGTGAAATCATCAAATGACTTCTCCCGCTCTGGGCAGAGCGAGAGGACGTGTCAGACTTTTACTGACTAAAACCCACCCGTGTTCCTTCCGTTGCCTGTGTGCCGGGGCCGCGATATCCCTTTCGGACAAACCCGCAACCCCAGCAGGATTCTGAAACACCCTGCGTTGAAATTTTTCGTCGGGTATAATTTTTTTTTTTTTATTTCATTCTTCAACCACAGAAATTTACAGAGGCGGACTTAATGCCATAGGCATTTTCTACCAGTCAACCTTTGGGTGATGCAGAGACAAACAGTGGTAGGTGCAATTACGAAACATTGAGGAATAAAAAATATATTTATAAGTAATATATAAAGATACACATAGACCTATTAAAAACTGTATAAAATACATTATGTCTAATTATATATAAATATAAACACAAATAAATACACATAAATACACGAATATACTAAAACAAATAAGACAAACAATGGGAAAAAATTACGGTTGTTATGATACTGCCAGCTTCTTACGAATGTGCTCGCGAACTTTAACTTTAAAGGATAATCGGTTGGTTGCCAGCTAAATATCAGCTGTTTCATAGAAAAGTGCAATATCTACGCGGTCAAAATGTATGGAGTGTATGTCCCCGCCACCTTGTATTGTGTACTTATTATTTGTGCCAACGGCAGCGCCATTTTATGTCCAGGCAAATCACTGTTCATTCCAAGGTTGTATGGAAGAGATCGCGGAAAGCGATAAGACCACCCATTGTATATTTTGTAGTGTTTGATTTATTCTTTGTTACGTATTTTCGTTGTTGTACAATAAAGTATATACGTATAAACAAATAAATAAGTGTTTTGTGTGAACATATTTTTTTTTAAAGAAACTTTAAGAAACAAAATCGCTACTCGCTCCTCCCTTCCACACTCCCATTGAACGGAATCGTTCACTCAGTCGGCCCTTTTAACTTTTTCACGCCTTCCTCGCGCTAAAATATGGGCCTTTCAAACTTACTTATTTTCAGTTCTGGGTCCCGACTTGTAGAAACTCCTGCATTTTCTTAATCATAAGAATTCATGAATTATGAAGCTGTCCATGGTATCTCTGAAAGAGATTTCAATTTAATTTTGTGAGGGTGGTTCTTGACTCAGTTGAGATCTTTTTACGAAGCCCTTTATTATGTACCTATTGTACGAGTAATTGTGAAAGCTCCCGAAAGGCAAAATAATTAGTCTGAGTCGTCGCCGGATACGATGAAGAGAGGTCTATAATTGGGTGTTCCCAAGGTTCTATAGTCGAGATTCTATTTATTTATTTATTAAAAACCGACTTATATTTACAGTTGGCACCACACATACACGGTATCGGTCAATATCTACGAGTATTAGTAACATACAGATAATCAAAACCAAATGAAATTTAATTGCATAAAACTTGTCAAAATTAGATAAAATTAGTTAAAATTAGATATAATTACACAAAATTAGATAAAATTAGATAAAATTAGATAATAATAAAAACAAATAATAATAAAAATCTTTTATTTACACACTACAAAGGCCCACATTGTGTTAGTGTCAAAATTATCTTATAAACTGTGTTAGTATATACTAGGAACAAAGGTGATAAATTGATCATATATCGACCACAGATAGTTTCACCAAGCGCCATGCAATACATGAAGCTTGATAAACCTACCCATGGTATGCCCATCCAGCCTTTCAGCAAACACCCTCAAGATACTGTTGGTGGTTCCTCCCACTCTGCGTGTCACCGACGCCACCTTCTTACGCATTATTGCAAAATAGTCGTCAGTGTGCGCATCAGCGAACATACCTGATGCACTACAATAGGATGGAAGCCTCAATAGCAATAATAAAGGTATTATATTATATTATAATAATAAATCATTTTAATTCGGACAACTAAAAGATCCCTATATTGTTAGTAACAGGTTTGCACTTAAAACACTATTGTTAGTAACTTAAACTAAAGACGAATGCATGAGAAGACCATCCACCACGGTCTAGACAAAAAGAAATGGAAACTAGGGTATAAGTGTTCTCACAAATTGCCTTATTATGGCGAAGGAAGTATCTGCCGCCACAACCTTCAGGATGCAATTGTGACTGCCTCTTATTCTGCTCAGGAGTGACGACGTTTTTTTGCGGATGATGACATGAAATCCATCGGTATGGTTAACCGCGAACATTTCCGAGGCAGTCGCAACAGCATCCTAAAAACATTTTATATTGGATGCGTAGAACATCCGCGTAGATAAAATTAGATAAAATAAAATTAGTTTTTTTTTTTAAATTGAATAAAATTATTAAAAACAATATACTTACAATTTAATTTACTTACTCTAAGGAGATTGTATTGGGAGTGGCAATGGACTCCAGGTATCGAGTAGCAGTGTTCAGGAATCTCGCGAATACATCCTAGGATTCGTCATACAAAATGTTGTAGTACTCGTAATATGGGCAGTGCCGGATGGTGGTATGGTTTATTCTGTAAATAGGATATCGGAATCACTTTTACAAGTAATATAAAAAAATAAAAAAAATAAAAATGTTAGATGAGTTCGGCGTTTCCTATCCGACTACTTTGAGAAGAAAGGCCGAAACAAACTCAGAGGTCACAGTCTCTTTTAAAGTCCAGACATAATCTTGGTCAAGCCATATGAGGACCATGTAGATTAGTGTCTGAAATGGTCTTTTGAGAAAAGAACCACACAGATTTGAGTAGACCTGTCCAGTCAGTGCAAGCATTTGTCAGTAATCGTGGAGCTCAACTCAGAACATAAGGAGCTCAACTCGACGAACAATACCAAAGAAAGGACATTTGGGTAGGCCGCATAAACTACTCAAACCGCCAGACCATTATTAAAACTATCTAAGAAATGAAATAAAAAAAAGAAAAGAGAAAAAAAAAAATCCACGTAGTCCTCACATTCACAATAGGTAATTAAAAAAATATAATACTTTACAAAGTAATCATGTCATTTTGAATGTAATATTCAATAATATTAATGTTTTAAATAAAACTGGTATATTTTGATGATTTTACTAAATAAATACTAGCTTCCTGTATGTCGTGGCGATCTTAGAAATGATCATTTCGTGAGATGTTCAACCATTTCATGAAATAGAACATCGAGCACTGGTTACATCATGATGCTTTCTATCCAGATCGTTGAATACTCAACGTTTGACGATATGAGCAGTTAAACGCAGGACTACTTCATGATGTGGCCAAACGTTAGTGATCATAAATTGTTAAATAGCTAGATTATTCACGGTTAGAGGCGTTGATGTCGCTTTGTTTTTGTTGTGTATCATGGCGGTAGCATACAAAGCTGAGAAAATCACCCTACCACACAAAAAAAAACGATGGGCTTTTATTTATTTCCAAATATGATATTAAGGAAAGTGACCAACTTGGAATTAGCCCTCGCCGGCCGTTGCCACGGCATTACTCGCTTCGCTCGCTCGGCTCGCGCGAGGTTGGTTGCAGTTCTAACCTATCCTAACTCATTTGGTCCGGGTCCGGCCACAAGCGGCGTGATTTTTTTTTTAAACATATTTTACTTGTAATGTTGCATTTCTCCCCGGCACCCCCACCAAATACCAGCGGACGCCGAGGGATACTTCCAAGTTGGTCGCAGTTACTTGGCAATTTTTACTACACCGAGCGTTTATTCCGAAGGTGGGCAACGTCGCAAATAGATGTCAAATATGTTTAGATTAATTTGGCAATATTTCTGTGTGGAAATAAGAAATGTGGCTAACTAGCGAACTAGAATATTGATTATGAAATGCAATAATTAATATCGTAACACCGAATGTTTAGTTTTAGATGTAAAAAAAACCACACACATTGTAACGGCTAGGGCTGCGCAGGGTAGGCTGCGCAGGCCGTTAACGGATAGGTAGGTAGAAGTAGAATAATTAAAACAGCAATATAGGTAAACATATATATATTGGTAGATAGGTAGTTAGAGATTAAGTAACACGGCTAAGTCGTGGGTAAGGTCCTACACACTGAGTCTTGAGCACTCGCACACTTAGTATAGGAAGGGTACCGTCCTTGGTAGCACGTGGCAGACGTGGAGGGACCTGCTCAGCGCAGGCCCGGCGGCAGGCCGGACGGCCCTCGTGAGACCGACAGGTATCGGTAGCGCGTGTAGGCCTGTCAGCACAGGCTCGCGGAGTAGGCCGCGGGTTGTCAGGCCTTCGAGACCTGGGCAGCGTGCGCAAGCAGTGTGCGGTAGGCACAGCCTCGCGCAGGTAGCTGCGGCGGTAGGCCGCAAGTTGTTAGGCCATCGAGACCTTGGCAGCGTGCGCAAGCAATGTGCAGCACCGCTACCATCAGTAGTGTGAATACCATTAGGCACCTGCCCTCAGCCCGTACGAAGAACCCTGGAAGGCGCGTTAGAGAGCGCATGTTAGATGCGGTGCGGATAGCGGCAGGCCGCATGCGATGTGCCTGCTTCTTCCCCATTCAGCGACCAAGGAACGGTATGGGGAGTAGGGTAGGTGAAAGCTCAGCACATCGCAGCGGTTTACAGGCAGAGAGAGTATGGGCATAGCGTGGCACATAAGCAGATGCTATCTTAGGTTAGGTATGTGAACACGCGTGCATAAACACAAAGTATGATGGTTCAGTAATTACTTAGAATAACACAGTGAGGCACTACACCATCTTGATGCAGTAGCAATACATACATATTACAATCTCCAGTGCGCTGGATGAATCGTAGCCGCGTGTCCGACATTGACACACGGAATTAGATACTTTATAGGTTATAAAATCAATATAGATTATCCAGCGCAGAGGATCAGGTATAATTACCAAGCTAATGTGGAACTCACCCTAGGTCGGGGCACATAGGATTCTGAGGGTCAGGGAACAACTGTTGTCGTCCTTGCCAGCGGAAACGAAATGACCGAGCGTCTCCGGAAGGATAGTGTTGTTCCCCGTTTTTAGTGATGTGACTAGGAACTTACTAATTTAGATATTTTATCACTCGACTACTTGCACCTAAGTTCCCTCACAACGCTACAACATCCTGCATCGCGCAAGCCAAACTTACCGCGCGACCGATAGATATACAATATCCTGACGTCAATCGTCGGGAAGTTGCCCACCAGCCATAACACCCGTCTGGTCGGAGGATCCTCCCTTTTCTATAGAGGATATGTGATATGTACACCCTGTTCCTCCTACCTCTATAAGTTTAATGCATTCTACAATGTGTACTTAGGTAACTGTAACTGTTAGCCTACATCATGCCGCAGCTGGGTAAAGACCTCTCCCCACCCTCTCCACTTCCATCTTTACGATCCAGGACTAATGTAGACTACTACTAGTTTTTTTTGTCCAGCTCGTCCCGTACAGAAAGTGGGCAACGTCGCAAATAGCTGTCAAATATTTCGCTCTTTTGATTTGTTTGGCGATATTACTGTATGGAATTAAGAAATATGACTAACTAGTGAACTAAAATATTGATTATTAAATGTAATAATTAATATCATAACACCGAATATTAAGTTTAAGATGTAAAAAAAAGTGTTTGGAAACTTTCCAAATGCGTTTTTTACACCTAAAATGGGTACAACATCAAATTCAATGTTATAATTGCATTTCATTATTAATATTCTAGTTCGCTAGTTAGCCACATTTCTTATTTCTATTCATTATTATTGCTATAAGAAGAGAATCAAAACAGGTAAATATTTGACAGTTATTTGCGACTTTGCCAACTTTTAGGTTATAACCCTCTTAAACCATGGATACCCCACAGCCCTACATTAATGATATGTTCAAACGTCGACTGTCATATCATTAAATTAAAATTAAAGACGTTTAAACGATACGGTCAATTTTTGCTGGCCATTTTCACGAAACACAACCATTTTATGAAATGGTCGAAGTCAAACACTTTATGAAATGATCAATTGTAAGATCTAGCCACGACATAAATATATTACCTACTGATAAAGCACCGAGGCTTTCCAGCAGCATCGTCATTCTTTTTCATTTTTTATTACTTTCAAGTTCAACAACATCTCCCGCCGACAATACGCGCGGGTTTTCACAGCCTTGCCTTTCATGTGCTAGCAAAAATCTTTTCGGTGCTGATTATGGTGCCCCCCGAGACGTGATGCCCTAAGCAATTGCTTAATTTGCTTATGGGCTAATCCGGCACTGAATATGGGTAAGAGCTAGGTATAATGGCCTTGAGGGCTATGGTACTGGTTCGAGGTATTGAGAACAGAGGACGTTGGCGAGGGCGAAGTGTTTGTCTAATGGGTAGTAGAATGTTAACGGAGATGTACTGTAGTAAAAAGGAATTGAAATGGGTATGAAATATTTGACGAGACTAAGATTTCTCCTTACGTCTAAACTTTGGTAGCCCACCATACCTAGCACAAATGGTGTTGGGTACATGTACGGGTAATATCCATAAAATTTAAGTAGAGGTAGCGAACAAAAGATATCTGAACCTTTTCGATGACTAGTGTATACTTTTTCATGGGGGTTCCAGATTGTTGAGTCAGTTAGTCTAGCAAACTGCGGATGAAGGAGTTGTACAGTATCGTTAGGGCTTGACGATTTGTGAAAATTTTGGCCTGACGCAAATCAAAACCTAAGTTTTTGCGGGACTTGTTGCAGGTCAGTAGTATGTGCTGGTTAAATGGAAGATAAGGATCAAACTGAGCACCCAGATCGCGTACGGATAAATCGCGTTTCAGGGGCTCATTGTTCATACAGTAGATGTTGTGTATGGGTTGTGTGGTTGTTGAGTAGGTCATGACCGCGTATTTACTAATGATTCTATGGTACCTAACAACCAATCTTCATAAAAGTTGTATCATATACCCTAACCGTACATAGAAATAATGTGTCCATAAAATCGCGTTAAATGATATCGAAAGAAAACGCAATCTGGAAGTTCTATTCAAATCATTTTGTTCTATTCATTTCTTTTTCTTTTTTTTTTTCAAATATGGTGTACTTGACTTTCGATGAATTTCCCTTGATATTCTACTTCTAAATCAAAGTCTTCTAAAACAATCATGCAAGACTCAAACACTAAAGAATCAAAAGACAAAGCTCCTATTGGCATATGCAGTCTTAAATTCCCCCAACTTCTTTGATACCAGCACTAAATTTGGGCCGGAACCTGAAAAACCACAGAAGTGTCGTTATGAAAAGCGATCGTATACGTAAAAGGTTTGAGCGGGGCTTTCAGGCAAGCTTTGTGGGTGCATCAAACGGGCACTATTTCCGCTTCCGCCCGACTAGGCACTGATCGCGAGCACCCTAGATGTTATAGAGTTAGGTAGTGGATAGAATAGGTGGTACAAACAAAGAAAAAATACAATTTTATAAGATAAGATAAGATAAGTCTTTATTTGCTTTAAACATGGTATAAAGTTGTTGTCTGGTTTTGATATACATAATGTCCACATGTTTAGCTATACAGAATATTGTATCAATTGCATGCAAAATAATTAATAACGAGTTATAGGTGAGCTATAGAATGTCACAAATTAATTGGAAATACAATAATAGTCATTCAGATCATAACATCACAAACATTTTCATTAATACCTGTAAATACACATTTTATATTTTCAAGTTAAAAAAATCATTAATATCATAAAAATTATGTCCATTCAGCCATTTGTATAGTTTGTTTTTAAATGAGTTATAATTTTATTTCTTTTGGTATTTTATTGTACGTACACACATCACAAGGCAGCTTTTTGCATACTTGGCTGACTTAGGATTATCCTTTAATACAAGTCTGTGTGGATCCCTTGTTGGTCGAGAGATGAATTCATACGCTTTTTTAAACAATCCCTTATTACTGTACACACTACGGTACTGTATATTTTATATTATGTTTTTATTCAACTTTAAAGGGCTTTGCCGCACATAGTGATTATGCCACCGAGGTTGTCTTAACAAAATCATACTAATTCCTATTTAACAAAATCTTAGCATAGCTAATTTGTAAAGTACTCTAGTTGCATCAGATAATGTCAAAGCTAGAGCACTTTTACAGTAAACTATCTCTCTAATTCTTCAATTCAAGGTATTTCTAAATTCCTCGTTGTGGACACACTCGGTTAATATGTGATAAACAATTAGTTGATGATGACTTTAAGTAGGTGTAAAAACACGGGATGTGTCCGGAACGAAGTCTTAGTGCGATAACAGTATCACATCTGTTCAACAGCTGATTATCTATCCACGGTGAGTTCAAGGGGTGCGTTTGGATCGTTTTGTACCAGATTCCTTTTTCTTGAATGTGCCCTTGTGGCTGAAAGTAGGTATGTCATGCTCACTCAAATATCTCGCTGGTGGTGGCGTGTGTGTTGGATAATTAAGTTCCCTTCAAAATGGTTGAGCTAAATGGTGCTGATCCATGCGTCATGTTCGTGAACGGGCGCCATCAGTGAGGACTGGTCATCTCTTAGCTGCCAAGGCTTATTTGAATTTATTTTAATTTTTGAATTGTTTTTGCTTTATTACGGACGCTTTTAACGTGCGCGTCTCTCTACATTGTTGTCACATGTATAATTACAACATGAATGATGTAACCAATATTTTGTAACAATATTCTGATTTAAAAGAGTGTCCGTGGAGTTTCTTGCCCGTTATTCTCCATAGGAACCTACTACGCGTTGGAATGGGCAACTAGCTTCATATTTCTGACTGACTGACCCCTTGACAATTCAAAAGTGCCTGTAATTGGTTTATTTGAAATAAATGCATTGGGTTTGAGTTTGAGTTTTGGGATCTTTTATTGAAGTACTCCTTCCAAAGCTAATAACAATCCTGTTTGGTATAAAGTTATAGGAGAATTTACAGAAATTCTATCAAAGTCAAAGTCAAATCATTTATTTGAAATAGGCCCTTGCAAGGCACTTTATATAGTCAAAAAAAAAATAAAAAAAATTGATTCTAGTCACCCCTTCCAAAAGGTAGTTTTCGTATGGAGAACAATGGGCAAGAAACCGTTACTCTTTTAAAATGTTTTACAATATTTTGTATGTATGTAGGTACATTAGTTATATAATTATTTATACGTGAAGAAGATTCACCTAAAAAAAAAAAAATTACTTATTCACAATATATAAAAATAATTAAAAAATAAAATAAAGCAACAACAGATAAATTCATTACTTATGTGATAGATGCATGGTTCTCACATATTTACAAACATTGTAAACGTAGACGATTTTCCTAAAATTTTACAATTAATAAGTCAGTGTATGAGGCACAGGTCTGCTTGGCTAGTAGATGAACAATATCGTTGCCTCTACAATTTCATTATTTTAAGAAAATTCGACCTCGAGTGTAAAGGTTACTTCTAAGCAAGCGTGTATCATAGTCGATCGTTATAGTAGGTGAGATAGTGATTAAATTAGAGTCTATAAAATATAGAAATTGAGGCATGCCCTATGCCATAGGTATTTCCTGTATTTCTTTTCTTCTTTCCTCTTCTATTTAGCTTCCTTACTTCTACTTTTTTGCTGTACCCCACAGGGTCCATAATGACATCATTATATTTAACTTATCACTTAATTAAGAGTCCGTGCCCAAAATTCACTCGAAAGAGTTGAGGCAAATTCATTGCGATGCTATGTCAGTGTGCACCGGTCACGCATACACGCCTAAAGATCGAGCGTAGTGATCGCTTAAACTGTTTTGATCCTATAGATGATATTTTCTTAAGTTACGTTGGTATGGTCAAGAAATAAGTCTGTGTTGTTGTTTGTGTATTTTCGTTTAGTATATTTATAACAATTAACATAAAAATGCTACAATTTGGTGGTAGACGAATTTAGGTACATTTAATCATACAATAACATTGAGGTAAGCGTTTTACATAAATAATAGTAATGGTGTCGATTCTCTTGTACTTCGAACTAAACTAACTAAACTTTCACATTCTCCTAACACAGGCTTATTTGCTTAAAAGGAGACTCCAATCACTAGCTGTTAAGGTATTTACTTGTAAAAATAATAAACCATTTTTTTTTTTTTTCACTAAAATTCTTTACTTTTGGCTATGAGAATCTTAAAGATATTCTGCAAAAAAATAAAAAAATGGACTAAGCTAAAATAGAATTTGAAAATCCTGACTCCACGTGGTACTTGTTTTTCCCTGCATCGTGCATTTTTTTTAGACCCAGAGGCGCGCACGTCGGGCAGCCTCGACGTGTTTTTTATGGAATCTTCTACCTTCATCAGCTCCATCTGGCCGCCAGTAGGTAAATCAAAGCTGGTGATAAAGGGATTCCAGTGTTCCGGCTCGTCGGCTCGTGGTAAGTCCAACAGGATACTTGCTTTCGTAATTATTATTATCTCCTTTATTTCATTTAAATACTTACAAATTACATTTTTAAATATTACAATATAAAAAATATTAAAACATTTAAAAATATAAAAAATAGTAGCCCACCACACATAGGTATCGGGAACAAGGTCCAAGCTACCGGCGGTCAGGGCTCCAGAGAGAGGAACCTCCTGACAATGCGAGCCGTGTCCAGAAGTACCGCTTTCTGAATCAAGCCCTTGATCCAACTGCCCAACGAGAGCCTCCTTAGGTGTTGGTCGAGGCTCTTGGCAACTAAGCCATTGGCTGATACGACTATCGGCACAATGATCGCTGAGTCCACATCCCACATGTCGACAACCTCGTGAGCCAAGTCAAGATACTTGATTTGTTTATCTTTCTCAGCTTTCACGAGGTTCCCGTCATGCGGGACCTTTATCATGTCATGTCAATTATCATTGTGCGCCGCTCTACTCGATCCACCACCACTATATCAGGTTTATTGGCAACAATAGTCCTGTCAGTGATGATGGATCGATCCCAGTACAATGTGATATTTCCATTTTCGAGAACTGGGTCGGGCACATACCTGTAGTACGGCACTTCCGATTCCACAAGATTGTATTTCAGAGCAAGTTGCTGATGGATAATCCTGGCTACAAGGTTGTGTCTATGCAAGTACTCTTCGTTAGCTAGACGAGAACACAAACACAAAAACACACAAAACCAAGAAGACAAAACCTTCGGTTTCCCCAAAGAGGTCACCAAAACGCAGCCAGGCTACGGACGCTAGAAAATCTACATCGGGTCCATGTAGGGCCCCGAAAAAGCGTCCGTGAAGCTCCTTACTTTGCCATACCTCCTTGCGATCGTTAGTGTCAAGCACTACAGGCTTGCGCCAGTTCTCTTTAGCCATGGAGAGCGGGGTGAGGTTCTTGTCCACCGCGACCACATCTCGATGCATCCCCACGTCGGCTTCCAGGAAATATTCCCTGAGACTGCATATCTCGCGATTGTGGAGGGTCTTAGCGTTTAAAAAACCTCGACCTCCACACTTTCGCGGGATAAACAGTCTCATTACCGATGACCGTGGGTGGTGCATTCGATATGCAGTCAGCAGCGTACGGACCCTCCTATCCAAGGCGTCGAGTTCAGTCTGAGTCCATTTGAGTATGCCGAAAGAGTACATCAAAACTGGCATGACCCAACCATTGAAGGCGCGCACCTTATTTCCGCCTGATAGAAAACTATTGAATACTTTCTTCAGGCGGCCAAAGAAGCGCTCCTTCAATGATTGCTTCATGTCAGTAACATTGATGCCCAACGCTTCCGACATACCCAAATATTTATAGGTTTCGGATGCGGAGAGGGCTCTAAGATTTATGGAATCCGAGAGTTCCGTTCCCACGGATATCCTCCAGCAGTGTGCTTAGAGGATTCAGGGCTAAACAGAACCAGAGCGGACTCAAACTATCGCCCTGAAATATGCCTCGCTCGATCCTTATCGGCTCGCTACTCCTCTGGATATTTCGACATCCTGGATAGCGAAGGACCGTCCTCCACTGCCCCATACATGACATCAGGAAGGTGCGCAGAGTTGCATCTACTTTATACAACTCCAGCACCCTCATGAGCCATGTATGTGGCACCGAGTCATAGGCCTTCTTATAATCTATCCAGCATGTCGACAGATCCTTTCGGGAATGGCGAACCTGCTGGCTAATGGCCATATCAATGAGGAGTAGCTCCTTAGTACCGCGGGATCCCTTCCTACATCCATTTTGAGAGGCAGACATGATGACGTTGGTGTCTATATGTTTGTTAATTTTAGCTCTCAAAATGGATGTAAGAACTTTATAGACCGTCGGTAAACACGTGATCGGCCTATAATTTTTGGGTTCCGCGGTGCTACCTGATTTATGGAGCAGGTGGGTAACTCCTGTCGTTAGAAACTGGGGTAGCGAACCAGACTCCAAAGCAGTCTGGTACTGAGCCGCCAAGCGAGCGTGCGATCTTGTGAACCATTTAATCCAGAAGTTGTGCAGCCCGTCCGGCCCTGGGGATTTCCAGTTCGGCAACGGACGGACTGCACGTGCTACATCTTGGGGGCAGATGGTTATAGCCCCCATTTCTGGTATTGGATCGCAGGCTCGCTCGACTTCCCGAGTCCAATCACCTTCGGTGTGACTGACAGGCACCGACCAGATGCTGCGCCAGAAAGAGCACATGGCAACATCATCCGGCAGACGCGTGTCAGCCACACTTTGGTAAGGTCGCTCCCAAGCCCTATAAACCCACCTTTCATCACTCTGGAAGGTGCGATTCTGAGTGTATCTTTCCACTCGCCGCTTATACCTACGAATACGGTTCGCCCATGCATACACTTTCTGCTTCAGGAAGTCGATGCGCTCTGTGACACGGGCCATATAGTCCTGGGGGCTGATATCAGTCCCTAAAAACGCCCGCCTCACAAAGCGCATCACTCTAGGGCGAGTATTGCCTTCCCTGAAGCAGATTAGTTTGCCGATGAGGGCTCTGGCCCCACCAATACGGCGCTCAATCCTGCACTGCCAAGCTGGTACGGCTGGTTTCGGTCGTGTAGCTCTGGAGTCATTTGCAAATTTGACGTGAGCTACACGACATGCCGCTACAGCCGCGCAGTACAGAATCGAATGTGTATCGGTGAGGTCTTCGCAGTTATCAATATAGTTTGATAGCTGCGAATCCAGAACCGCCACCAGCGCCCTGTTTTTGTTAAGCATGGGCAAACGAGGTAAGCGTGGTCTAAGTTCGGGCGACATGGTTCGATATTCCCGAATCGCACCCTCCAAAGCACTCCTCAACTCCTCATTGCATTGGGTACTTACGTTTGTAGCCCTGTCATCATTCCTCTCGTCAGCTTGATATGTTGTGTCTTGTGGTGGCACTATATCACTCCTCTGCATTCCATTTCGCAGGCGATCAAGTACAGTGTCATCCAACATATGATTACGCTGGATGACCCGCACCTGATCCGACAGTCGCTGTGCCGAAACGTTGACAGTTGGCTCAAGCACCTGAAAAAGAGAGAGCATCCGAACACGGTACGCGGTCAGATTGTTTCCCCCCTCTGTAGCCCCGTAGTATGACCGCATGACGTTTTCATTGATGGAGCGTGTCCATCTCATGCGCTGCACACTTCCGTCGGGAGCTGGGACCCTATCAGAGGCCGGTGGGCCTCGAGGTCCTAAACCGTCCGGCGGCCGGTGTCCTCCCCGACGACGAGCAGGTGGTGGCGTCGTGGGCGGAGAGAAATACTCGTCGCTCGAGCTCGACGCAACTACCGCAGCCGGTGTCGTCACAGCGCTCACAGTGGGGCTGGGTACCGGTAGCGGCAAGGCGGAGCTGAGCGACGAGTCCGGAGGTGGTGGGCGTGCTCTACGTGCGGCTGATCGTGTCAACATCTCATTATTTCATTATTTTCTTTGGTGTTTTCCTCAGGTGTTTTCCGAGGTGACATGACAGCTGATGTCACCTCCTGTTCGGCAGTTTTTGATTTATGTCTATTGGTGTATTTTGCTCTTTTTTGGAATAAATGGGGTTTCAGGTTTGTTTTCGGATTGTTTTTAATATATAAAAACAATAAAACTGCGTCAAAAATGAATACTATTAAATATGATGAAAAATCAGAAAAATAAAGTTTCAAGACGTTTTGACACGTTGGTGTTGCCATTATATTGCCATTATTATTATTATTATCGTTTATTTTCAGGTATTTACCCATAGCAAAATTACAATGTATTGTTATTAAAATATTACATCATAATAAATTAAATTAAAATTAAATTACATTATTACTATTAAAATTAAATTAAATTAGATTACATATTTCAGATATTAGCGTCTTAGCAGGTACACACAGCGAAATATTTCAGACACTATTTGATTAGTACATGCACATAATCGAGTCAGGAAAGATGCCTTGAGTCTCCTCAAGAGCCCGTGAAAATCAGTAACTCTGCTCTCAACAAACATGTCAGTCGCACTACACCGCCAGGGCAGCTTTAAAATAGCTCTAAAGGCGTTATTATATTGTACACGAAGAGTGTTATAAGCACTCCTCGTGTACCTGTACCAGAGTTGACTGGTGTAGAACGACTGACAGTAAGCCTTGAACAGACTTATTTTAACTTGGTTGGAGCAGTGAGAAAAGCGTCTAGCCAACATGTTGCTTCGACATGCGATACTGCGCCTCTGTCGTTCCAGATCAGCATCATCTGCTAAATCATCCCTAATTATGTGACCAAGATATTTAAACTTATTAACAATGTTTAGGGCAGTTCCACACAAATTAATCGGTAAAAAAAAAAAAAAAAAAAAAAATCTCTACCTAGCAATGTCAGAGTTTGCGTGTTCGGTAAAACTATAAACGTGGTAGGTACGAGGTTAAGTAATGTCTCATCGTTAGGATTCCCTTCCCAGATCAAATAAAGTAGGAAGTATGGAGCAAGTAGTTGACACATGAATACTATACCTACCTACGTAAGTGACAGGCTGTACAATTTCTTTTAACGATTCTTCTAACCGTATAGGGGACTGATTTACAGTTACTCTGGTGATTGTCGCCGAAAGAGATTTAGAGTCACTTTCCCCCATTTCGTCGTTACGATATTAGGTTTCAAGTAATAAAGGGCGGGATCTATTGCCATTTATCGGTCAAATTTTCCATTTACAATTTTCTATGGAAAATTTCGCAGTTACCAATTATTAGAGTTATCGTGCACTACAAATACTGTTACTACTTTGTACTTTGCTTTTCTTTATACAGAAGACTGGTTAGCAGTAACAAAAATGTTTTTTAATGGCCCTTTGTTTTCGAAAAAGGACCAATAATAAAATTTTTGAAGTGAAAACTTCTTTAGCATCGTTGTGATTTGAAAGTCGATGAAACGAAAAAGCGACAGTAAAAAGAGACAGACACATAAATTCATAAGATTTAACGAGGGAGAAAATGAGATAGGAAGCATTATACAGTGTTTCATATATTCGTGGTGCTCTGCTTCGTACCCCCCCCTCCACTCGCTCATTATCTTAAAGCCAACATTTTTGAAGGTTTCACTTCTACCACGTGTGAATTGCACACATGTTTTTTTTTTTGCTATTTTCTAGCCATGGTATAAATAAATAACAGAATTACATCTTCATAGAAAACGGCCGAAACGACGCGCTTCGAAATCTCAGTGTATATATACTACGCAACAGTAGCGAGGGTACGGCAATTACGCACGGACGCGGAAAGTTTATCTACCTAGCGTGAGCGACCGTAGGCTGCCGAGACGTATTACTGTTACTTTATTATACTGTGTTATTACCTAGCTTAACTATTTTAATTTTAATCAAACCTATAATAATAATTATTGCTGGCTTCCTTACTTATTGAAAAGCCTGTCTAAGCCTTTCTAAGCCTGTCGCACGTGCCAGTCGACTGCGTGTGGACACAGCTCTTGCTCCAATGACTTCTTGTGCTGTGAGCTTCGCACCAATATTACTGGTCAAAGGCAAGCGTTCATACTTATTGTGCACACAGTGGCTTGGATTCAACCTCTGTAACCCCTATGGGCTTTTGGTACTTAGATAATAGCGTTTTTTCAATGGTTTCTTGTGTCATGTGAGCTTCGCATCAATATTACTGGTCAAGGCAAGCGTTTGTACTTTTTGTGCACACAGTGGCTTGGATTCAACCTCCGTACCGCTTATGTGCTCCTAGTATTTATTTATTTATTTATATATACTTTATTGTACACCAGATTATACATTACATAAAGAAAAAGTAATACACTACAAAATATACAATGGGCGGTCTTATCGCTTACTGCGATCTCTTCCAGGCAACCTTGGAATGGACAGTGATTTTCTGGACATAAAATGGGGTTGTCTTAGGTGCAAATAAATGGTATATAAGTACAATATACTATAATAGATACACAGATAAATGCTATATAATAGATACATGGATACATACATACTAACTATATAAGCAAAGAAAATAAATGACGAATATTATTACAGCTAACGATAAAAACAGAATCATAACGACAAGTAATGTTCTTTCACGAGTCTTTTAAACACTGGCAACGATTGCGCGCGCTTTATTGGAACTGGTAATGCATTCCACAACGAGCTGCCTGGACAGTAAAGGATTTGTCAAGGAAAGTTGTGGAATGCATTGGCATTTTAAGCTTCAAGTTATCTGATGACCTTAATAATTTCGTGTGAGAGTCACAAAGAAACTGGAAACGTTTCTTGAGATAAAGAGGGGTGGAAGGGGAAAAGAGCACATTATACAAAAGGGAAAGAATATGAGCATTCCGGCGAAGGCGAATTGGTAACCACTTGAGCTTCACGCGAAATTCGGAAACATGGTCATATTTGCGTAAACCGTATATAAACCTTATACAAAAATTTTGAAGCCGCTCAAGTTTATCGAGTTGGTCTTGAGTAAGGTCAAGATAGCTGGCATCAGCATAATCAAGGATGGGTAGAAGAAGAGATTGTGCAAGCGCAATCTTGGTGGCAGTCGGTAGAAAATTACGTATTCTTTTCAAAGATGTAGCGGAAGCAAACAGCTTGCGGCTTACTTGCAGCTGGGCAGTCCAAGAGAAGTTCTTATCAATGAAAATCCCCAAGTTTTTAACTTTCTCGCTGAAGGGGATAACTGATTTGTCAATAGAAACTTGGGGAAGAGTCGTCCAGTCAATCCTTGAGACCATCCTACTACTGCCCACCACAACAACCTGCGTCTTTACGGGGTTGACCATAAGTCCATACCTCTTGCTCCAGTCGCATATACGGGCCAGATCGCGATTGATCGTTAAGATAGCCTCTTAAATATTTCCAAGAGGAGCTCGTGAGTAAAGTTGTAAATCATCTGCATAAAGATGGTAGGAAGAAATTAGTTCATCGGAGATTGAGTTAATAAAAACTGCGAAAAGTAAAGGTGATAGCACGCCACCCTGTGGTACACCGGCAGAAGTATTACTCCAGGTAGACAAGGTCTCACCGATGCAAATACGTTGCCGGCGACCGAACAGGTAACTTCGAAACCAGTCAATTACCGATGGAGATATATTAAGAGAGCATAGAATGCCGAGCAAAACATCAAAATCAACAGTATTAAAAGCATTAAAATCTAGTAAAGTTAAAACCGTTAGATTACCATTTTCCATGGCTGACCTTATATCGTCCGTAATATTCAAAAGCGCTGTGGTGGTGCTATAACCAGGGCGGAAGCCGGACTGGAAGGGGTTGAGGAGATTATTTTTGGAGAGGAAAGTGCTTAATTGATACTTAGATAATAGCGTTAGCATTTTCAATGGTTTCTTGTGCCGTGTGAGCTTTGCATCAATATTCCTGGTCAATGTAAGCGTTTGTACCTTAGAGTAATATAGTTATTACTCTGAGGTTTGTACTTATTGTGCACACAGTGGCTTGGATTCAACCTCTGTAACTCCTATAGGCTCCTGGTACTTAGATTATAATGTTTGTTGATTATGTGTTGTTACATAATATTCATTCGAGTTTTAACAAATCAACAGAGTAGACGTACGTTTAAACCAAGCTGCCAACAACTGACGAAGAAAAATAGAAACCTTTGGTAAATTTTGAATTTTCACATTAGTATTACCAGGCAGCTATGACCTGAATGTTAGATAATATGTAGTAGCCTAAATTCCTGAAGTCCGTACATCTGGCAGAGGATACCGCAGTCCGTGGCGCATCGAGTTACCGCAGTTTTGGCAACATGCATGTAGCGACCGACATACAAAATTACATTCTTCATGTGTATAGAGAAATTATGGTGTTTTTCTATGAAAAGTTTTCTGTATCTGTTCCAATATAGTTAGTGTAAGTAACACTATTTCCATTCACTAAATCGGAAAAAACTAGAATTGTTCTATAGCTATCATCAGTTGAAAGAACAGCTACATAAGATAAAAACTCACACACATAAATTAACCCGAATTATATAAAACTCTCCTATTTTCGGGCAGTTGTGTAAAAAAAAGTCAGGTACAGTACTACACAATTTAGATGTGGCATAAATTTGAAAATTTGCATTCATTCATTTCAATTTTACGAATATATTTGGTTAAATGACTTCACAAGTTATTGCGTTTGCGCAAACATCATTTTCACCTAAAGCAGTAATAAATATTGGTGTTTTTGATGGAGCACTCAGTTCAGATGGTGATTGGTTTTACGAATTTCGCCGATGTATTAGAATTCCGGAACTATACAAATACATCATGATTGGGACGTGACAAGCAGAAATGCTAGTGTATCATTATTTTCCAGTAGCTAACAACTCACACTTTACTAATAATATAAAAATCTGGTAGGTGCATCCACGTATGTACTCATTGCACCCACATACATTCTCGATATGTAGGTAGCAAGGCAATTAATTGTTTATTGTTTATTATTTATTTCATTTAATTTCATTTTATTTTATTTTATTGACTATAGTCTGATGAAAGTGTAAACAAATGGATCAGAAAATGTACCTGTGGATGCCAATTTGTAGTGCCACTTGCAAATTGAGTGCTGTGATTATTTGAATAAAACGAAATTCTAAATTTAAATCATCTGAAATATTTTTCATTTGACAATTTAAGCTTCGTGTAGAGACTAGCGCGTTGCAACACCGGTTATTGTTATACCGTGAAGTTTTCTTAGAAATTGTATTGTTCAAATCGCGTTGCGCTGGTCTGCACGAGCCTTTAAGGTTAATTTTAAAACCCCAATTTTCGTCGATGGCTTTTCAATAAAAATGTAACAATGTTATTCAAACAATAATTGTTAGAAAAAGTGGTGAGATATAAAATTGAAATCTTCTAAATCAAGATTGGACAAGGTGTTACTAATTCCCTTTAGTGGGTGATTGCGTAAGAATTTAATAGTAACAGGATTTTCTGACACTATCATCAATTACTTTTAGAATAGACCCTAACAACTTAAATTGTCCGTACAATCGAATTACAACTTACTATCATTCTTTGACAGTTGTATGAAAAATTTACATAGTGAGTCAATTTGATGAACAATTAATTTTTCTGACTACCTACACCAAACTGACATCCAACGAAAGTCAACTAACAACAAAACTTCAGGAGCTATTTAGTTGAAAACACCTGCAGCAAAGCCTGGTTCATTTTAAAACCAAATCAGTTTTGGCAACACACGGGCTGGGTTGCGCCAACCGGCGGGTGGTCAGGTTGCTCCAGAACTTTGAGGAATTGTACTGGCATGGTACGGTACCTATTTGTTGGTTTGTAACGAAGATTTTTAAAGGCGAAATGTTGGTGCTGATTTTGAGATGGCGGGAAAAAATCCGGAGTTGGAAAAAAGGAGGCGAATGTGGCCTAGCGTTTATATATTTAGGTACACTTGACAAATCAGTATAATATTCAATTTAACACAAAATTATGAATAATATGTACGAGTACAAGTATATAAAGAAAATAAATAAAAATAACCTAAAAGGAAGAATCATTGGGCATCAAAGAATCATAGGCGAATGTTGATTCGAGTATGTTGTGCTTACTCTGGAAGGGGTTACTCTGGAGGGGTTACTCTTTGTATGTTTTGCGGTTTATGCAGGTTTTTGTGTTAAAAACAGAGTCTCTTTTGTTTGTCTATGACGCATATGAGAATTTATGTTAATGTGAAAAAATATAAACAAAAAATATTTATTACTGCACATAGTACAGAGAATGCCCAGTATTTCAGCGATGTATTGTTGGAATTAATCAACATACTACATACATATCAAATGTATACCAGTACTCTGAATAATTAAAATAAAGCAGCAATCGAAATATCAATTCAGATCCAAAATAGACACGTCTATGGTTTAATTCCTGTTCAGACAACAGACTACTTGTACAACTCCTTTCTAACGACACTAACAAAAGGTACAACCTAGACAAACACTCATATAGATTACTAAACAAACAGTTGCTCCCAATTCCCAATCCTATACTAATTGCAAAGTCACGACCAACCCTTATTAGTCCTCACAAACTTGAACTTCGAGAACCAATCGAGAGCAAACGGTACACACTACGCCAATGCGCCATCGCGAGGAATGTCTACCATTTCAAGTTACCCCGCGTCCATTGCATACCAGCCTAGAATTCTTTGAAACCATCCGGAATATTCCCAGCAATGTATGCCAACACTTCAAGCCAGCCGTTCTGTGGAACTTTATGCATTTTGGGATAGATGTCTGTGAATTCGGCGAATTGGTATTTGGTTTTCATTCTGCAGTGAAATGAACGAATGGTTCAGGTTTCAGGTTGCCGTTTTGTTTGTGATCCTGCAGAGAACAATAAGAACAGTATTTGAACAGGTTATATACACTGTAGGATATTGTTTTCAGGAAGATAATAAAACAATAAAGTAGCCAATAACCAGCCAGTAACAATGAAGTACCTAGAGAAGATCTAGATCTTCTCTAGCTACTTCATTGTTTTTACCTGTTGTAACGAAATGCATTTTTTCTCCAATATAATTAGGTAATTCTACATAACATTATATCAGAGGGAAATTGTATTTTAATGAATGTCGGCATTTTAATCTCAGTCTCAATTTGTGATCAAAACACTTTTTGAAAAGTTTTAGACATTGATTGTCGCTAGATGAGCTGGTGACTTCAATTTAACAGTTTTTAGGGTTCCGTACCTCAAAAGGAAAACATGGAACCCTTACAGGATCGCGTGTCTATCTGCCTGTCACAGCCAATTAGCTCCGAATCTAATGGACGGATTAAGTTGAAATTTGGTACACATAGGTATGTATTTCTGTGACCCAAACACGGACGTGTAACGTAAATAAATAAATTTTGAATATAGGGGTCACTTTTGGGAGATAACAAGGAAAAACAATGACATCAAATGAGCTTGTTTGCTTCTTGCGAGGATCATTTTTTTTTTATAATTTTAAAATACATACTTTTAAAGATATTTAAGACCATAGATGAAAATTGACCATTCCCGGCGTTATTCCCGAACCACCTGAGCCAAAACATTGGAGAACAATACAGAAAATGGTTCTTTACTGATAGACTACAGAAAAACCTATAAGAAGTCTATGGTCTTAAAATAACATGGTAAATTTTTCTATATTTTTCGTACAAAATTACATTTGCAGTTGGAATATATGGGAGAACATGTATTACAACTACAATTTTAATTAAGTTTGTTCTTGGAATAAATTAATCCCAAATACGGAAACAAATAGTTGGGATGAATTTATATCAAAAACAAACTTGAAATTGCAGTTGCATAATATGCTCTCCCATACATCGATATACGTCACGGTCAATTCTCCAACTGCAAACGAAAGTTTGTAATCGCAAAAAAAATAAAAATATGTGATAGAATTACAAATTAACGATTTTCGGACCTTTTTCCTTTACTTGTGCTGTGAGACTTTGCTTCTTGCTAAATTTCTGATTATAGGTCAACGAGAAATACCGTGTAGGTTTTGGTGTATTTGTGAGTATCAAAATATGTCGCATAAATGGTTGTATTTTCTATTACGTTGACTTCAGAGCACCATGGGACCGTAGACCTACGTATTTGATATAATTTCAAATTGATACCTCCACGTGAACCTGAGAAAAAAGATCTTGACAGACTGACGGACGGACAACGAAGTGATCCTTTAAGGGTTCCGTTTTTTCCTTTTGAGGTACGGAAACCCTAAAAAGTATTTCAAAACTGGCATAATGAGAGTGTATTGCATCTCTATCCCACCGCTTTGGGAAATACAGGCATGATATAATTTTAGTCCTATGTTTTAGCTCATTACAAAAAAGCGCTTTAAGCACACAACACCGCCTGCCACGAATAGTCAACAAAAAGCTGTACAACTTTTGGGTCAACATTAAAACAGAGTTGAGTGATACGAGTACAAGTTGTTATTGTTGTTGTATTGCTGTTGGAGTTACTCCGTTACTGTTACTGAGTACATAACAGCAGCATAATGTATGTCAGAGTCAAATTTAATTAGGTTTTTGCTTTGTTGTAGGGTAACATATTGACCTTGCCGGCCGGACCCTTAAATAAAATATAATTTAAAAGAGTGTCCGTGGAGTTTCTTGCCCGTTCTTCTCCATAGGAACTTACTATGCTTTGGAATGCGCAACTAGCTTCATCGTTCTGATTGACCGATTCCTTTTACAATTCATGGTAAATGATTTATTCAAAATTCAAAATTCAAAATTCAAAAGTCATTTATTCAAACTAGGCTGAGAATCAGCACTTTTCGAACGTCAAAATTACATAAGACAGTCCCCCAAAACGCCCACCCTTCACCACTTCCTAGTGCATTAGCTGGGAAGAAGAAGTGGCGCAACAAACTCCCCAGCAGCACAGCTGTCTGTTCAGTTAGAAGAACAAAAAAAAAGATTCTATATAATAGTATTCAAAATAATTTACATTACGCAACACAAAACATAATTCAAATTATTTGCCATATGTTAGCTAGCACACGAAATAAATATAATAAAAAAATAAATATAATAAAAAAAAATATAATAAAATTTATTGAAATAAATGCTTTGAGTTAGAGTTTTAAAAATCGCGCCCTCTCAACTATATGATGACCTCTCAACTGTATGAATGTGGACAGCTATAAGAACACAGGAAGGCCAAAATGAAAGATGATTTGCTTAGAAAGAGGGTAATTAATGAGATGATAGCTTATAAATGATGTCTAAAATAGTTGATAATTGTATTGAACAAGTAAACTGTACCTTCTACGCTAAATAAACCAGCCACATCTCCCCTTCTACGCCGCATCGGCAGGTGGATATAAAACACGACTTGCATACAACGGGAATCTTTTTTATTAAACATCATTTTCATGATAAAGAGCAAGGAAATTAAAAAAAAAAACACAATAAATCTAAATCATTTTACGTTAACAGGCATCTCATTAAACGAGTACTTACGCTAGAACATTGTTATCAATGTGAAAACTCGGCTCTCATAATACAATGGGATTTTCTTCTTTATATATATACCATTAAAGATTACGTTGAGGACAAAAAGGCCTGGGATTAAGCTGCTCCAATTTTTTTATTTTTTTTACAGTCAGAAATTTGGTTTTTAATTTTTATTTTTTTTTTCAATCATTTGTACCTCTATATGAATATTTACTTTGTGAAGTATAATATATACATTTTTTTTTTAATATTATTGTGAACGTGAGGACTATGTGGATCATTTATTTTTTATTTATTTTTCTCAGTTATTGTTAATGATAATCTGGCAGCTTGAGTAATTTATGCGGCCTACCCAAACTTCCTTTCTTTGGTATTATTCGTTGAATCGTTGAGCTCCTTAAACCCTGAGTTGAGCTGCACGGTCACTGACAAATGCGTGCACTGGCTGGACAGGTCCTCTCAATCTGTGTGGTTCTTTCCTCAAATACCATCTCAGACACCAATCTACATGATCTTCACATGATCTGACCAAGAGTATGTCTGCACTTTAAAAGAGACTGTGACCTCTGAGTTTGTTTCGGCCTTTCTTCTCGGAGTAGTCAGATAGGAAACGCCGACCTCATCTAGTTTAAAAAATATGATTGACGTGTAAAAGTGTTTTGTCCAAACCCACTTACAGAAATAAAATCATTAATCATTTATCATTTATACACCATTTTCAAAGAGAGAGCAAAAAAATAACTAAATCACTGGAATCCCATTATGTATACTTACGCTAGAAAATTGGTAACTGAAGAAATTGGAAACCAATAAGGTCTTCTAAAAAAAGTTTAGGTACCTAAAATATCCCTGAAAAATGGGAGCATTGGCCCCATTACCCAAAGTTATACGGTGGGTAATTTGGGCTTCAAATGAAAGTCGTTCGGTAATCGACTTTAAATTAACATGTACCCTCATCAAGGAGATGGCTTCAGCTGGCATATTTATCACCGGTCCGGCGGGAACATTACCACAATATGCCGTATTGGCGAATTTGAATAGGTACTACCCTTTCTCGAAAGAAAAAGAAGAGAAGTATGCGAGTTTAGGATTTTTTATAAGGAAAAAAACTATCGACTTCCAAAAAAAAACACTACAAACAAACTGAAAAATAACTTTAATGTCGAATCTGTATTTTAGTTTTATGCCACCGACTTCCGAAATTAAAGTAATTTTTAAATAATTAATATATATATATATTTTTTTTTTTTTTTTTTTTTATGTAATTTTTTGAGTGTTTTTTTTTGAAGTCTGTTGTATTTTTTTTGTAAATTAGGTTTTTTTTATTCACTTGTTAGTTATGGTACCTACCCCACACCAATTCGTATACCACTACTTGCTATGTAAACAACAGTGACAGGAAGTCGGATATGAAGAAGCGGTTTGTTGACTCTTTGAAAAGCGGTATATACCTATTGCGGTAAATACCTTCCTTTAGACTTGTTCAAATGTATAATTTAAATATACCATGAACTGTAACGTTAGAGGAACCAAATTAAAAAATATATTTTGTAAGAACTCACCTGTGTATACCTACCTACATTGTATAAAAATATTTTTTTTCTATTCTATTCTGACAGATCTCGGTGATTAGTGACAGTTCAGGAATGTGAGGCCTGCTTTGGGTGGAATTTCGATGGGTCTCTTGAACACTATGAGGTCACAAAGGCTCTTGTGTTGGATCATTAAGTTCCCTTCAAAATGGTTGAGCTAAATGGTGCTGATCCATGCGTCATGTTCGTGAACGGGCGCCGTCAGTGGGGACTGGGCATCTCTTAGCTGCCAAGGCTTATTTTGAATTTATTTTAATTTTTGAATTGTTTTTGCTTTATTACGGACGCTTTTAACGTGCACGTCTCTCAACATTATTCTCACATGTATAATTACAACGTGAATGATGTAACCAATATTTTGTAACAATATTCTCATTTAAAAGAGTGTCCGTGGAGTTTCTTGCCCGTTCTTCTCCATAGGAACCTACTACGCGTTGGAATGGGCAACTAGCTTCATATTTCTGACTGACCGACCCCTTGACAATTCAAAAGTGCCTGTAATTGGTTTATTTGAAATAAATGCTTTGAGTTTGAGTTTCTTGCAAGATAATTCAGAGATAATTTCTGCTTTATCCGCAAAGAATCCTTCGATGTTGATCGAGATTACACACAAGGCTGGTTCTCTTCTATCATAATAAGCATAGCACAGGATAATTAATTTCTACTTATTCTCTTTGGTGCAATGATGTGACAAGTAGGGCACATGCTAGGCAGGCAAACGTCATTAACAAGAAAATTCATTTATAATAGGTATGCATGTTGAGGAAAAAAAAAGATTGTCCGTCAGGTAGATTATTAAAAAATATTGGACACGTATTTTTTCTTTGTTTACGTAATCAAAAGATTACGGCAATACATTGAGTTATATTGTAGCATGACGTACAGTCAGCATCAAAAGTTGTTGACCACATTTAGATTTTCAAAATCGCTGCATTTTGAAGTGCTAATAGTGAATACGGTGTACAGCGATTTTGAAAACCTAAATGTGGTCATCAACTTTTGATGCTGACTGTACCTCACGGTCGTTACGTCACAAGTCAGTATAAAATCTACCGTGAGCTACCCCCACTCCCCAACTTTAATGCGTTTTATCTAAACCATTTTTTATTATTATGATAAAGCAAAAAATAAGTGTCTAATATTTTTTTATTATCTGACCGACGGCGACGGACTAAATAGTTTTTTTTTCCCCAGTCAACATCCCTACTAGGGATGTTTGTTTATGAATCTTTGTTTGTTGTGATCAAAGGATTTGGATAATTTCTTTAAATAAACGAACAGTAGAAGTTTCATTGTGTACATTGTTCCACATTTAGTGGGCCATCTGCTAGTTCCTAACTTAAATTTAAAAAGTGGTCACAATGTAACTGACATAACCTTAATAACCCTAAGCTCTGGTAAAACCTCAAATTGTAATCGTAAAAAGTTTTCAGATTGCGTATAATAAAATGTTATTACGGAATATTTTAAAAGCGTTGTTAGAAACAATGTTAATAACAGAGTTAAAAACAATGTCATTTGGAAACGTTACGGTATTAATTTTTGAAACTCCAGTAAAGTTGTAATTAGAATATGTTCGGATTCCCAGAAGGGAAGGAAAGTCCTAATATTGTGGTGGTTCTGGAGATTAAAGACTTAATTCTATAGTAGTAATTTGTGGGTTATCAAGAAGATAAGCCTCATCAGTCGCCTATACGCAGTGAGAAAGTATCAACGCTAGTTGTTTCTCTGCCTTTATGAGTCTGGCTGATATTTTAGAAAGAAGAGAAAGACAGAAAAATAAGTTTATTTGTTACAGAAACACGTACATGTAAAAAGATAATTAATTCGAGTAACAGAACAATAAAACACTCTCACACTCACACTTAGGCAGGTCAGCACCTCTGACTTTTCGGATTCATGTGCGTATTGTATAATTATCACTTGCTTCAAAAACGATGAAGCAAACCATCGTGAGGAAACCGGCCATGCCTGTGAGATATTTCTCGGCGGCATGTGAAGCCAAGTCAGGGGCCCATGGGCGGCTTTAAAACTCTGACACCAGGTTAGTCACTAACCACACGAAAAGAAGAAGAAGACTTTAAGCAGGTTTTATTACAGATTTATAATTATGTAGGTCTTTAAAAAAAGGCATACAAAAAAAAATTACACCTAGCTTCCTAACTAGCGAAACAAGGATTGTGTTTGGGGGAGCATCCTGTTGCCAGCTTCCACATAATATCTACTACAATCTCCAATTCGTTTGCAAGAACTATTTTCTTTCTTTTTAGGATTCCGTACCTACCCAATGGGTGCCAACGGGACCCTATTACAAAGTCTCCGCTTGTCATCCATCCATCCGTTTGTCACAAGGTGGTGGAGGTCACTGTATCTTTTGAACCGTAATAGCAAGATACATGATATTTTCACAGATTGTATAGTATTATGGCCGCTATAATATTAAAAATAAAATAAAGTAAAAAATTAAAGGGAATCCCTATACAAGAAACGTGTTTTTTTCGGCATTTCTTGCATGTATTAAAAAAAAAAAATTGTTAAATACGTTCGCACTTGGCCGCTTTTTTTGTAGCCAGCCTGCCATAAGCGGTCGTATTTCATAGATATTCTAAAAATTGAGTACGTATTGAAATGCAACACAACACTCATGCTTTATACAGGACTTTACTATCATAGGTATCGCATTCAGTCGATAGAGACATCAATATTTTATTATCAGACCTTCATACCTCTGTATGGGCCACTCCAATTGCATTTCCATAACACGAGTAGGTACTACTTTATTTTTCAATACATGAGATGATATTATTATCTACCTAGTTGCTAAATAAATGTATTTTTTTTACATGTTCACAAGTAGGTACCTAGGTACAGACTCGTTGTGATACTACCTTAGTAGGTTTTTATGAGAATCGAGTGACTATCTTCGTAGAGTGACAGGATGAGAGTGGCTGATGATCGAGGTAAATATCGTGTGATTGGAAAAGCCTAAGTCCAGCAGTGGACTTAAGCCTCTAGATAGATTACTAGACTAGAGTCGACAGTCTATAGTGGGATCCTGCCGTTTTACCGAAAAGATTTTGCCCAAATTTCACTACCCAAACAAATTTTAGCAACCTTTTTTTATACCAATGCAATGTTTTTGAATGATTTTAGTACGCACATTTTCATTTGGTCAAATTTTTACTTGGCAGAATATTATCAAGGATAATGTCATTTAGCCATTTGGTCTTTAATCAAATGATTTATTACAGCAAACAATCTTTAGACAATAAAGGTTTGGTCAGTTAGTTATGGAACTAGTTAGAGTAGATTAATAATTTAAAAAAAATGGTTAGGTTAGGTTAGGTTAAAACTGTGACGCATGAGCCGAGCGAGCGAAGCGAGCGGTGCCGCGGCCGGCGAGAGCCAGAAACGACTAGATTTTATAGAAACAAAATATGGAAAAAAAAGTACCTCAAACTGAACTATGTAGTTAGACGATTTTTTTTTTTTTAATGAAAAAATACTACCAGAATAGTTAATATTAATATGATTATTACCTGTTTAGAATTTGTCCCAAGTGGAAGAAAAAACACCCTTGTAATAAAACGTCTTTATTTTGCGTAAAATGGGTTATTCCACTAAAATAATTGACTAAATAAAAATTGGTAAAAGTACTAGTTGGTAAACAAGTTATTGTTTAAACTTTCACTTGCAAAACATTAGGTTTGCGTTACAATTATTTGGGAAGAGATTTTTTGCTAAGTAATAATTTGGCAAATGAAATTACGCAGATTTTTTATTTGGGAAGTGATAATTTGGCAATTTCTTTTAACAAGGGAGACCCGTTTATAGTATATACTGTAGATAATGATGATGATGCTGCTGAATTTGTTATGTGCTACCTACGAGCGCTAATATGTATCCATTTAGCAAAATTCAAAAGCGATTTCCTCATGGAATATTGACTGCAACTTTGAGATAATTCCTATTTCATATTAATATGGGTTCCAAAATACTATATTTGTAACAAAATAAAATAACAATCAACATAGTAGGAGCCAATCACTTTTAAAATTTGCTAAGTGTATACATATTGGTGCTCGTGACTGTACCTCTACCTACACCACGCGTGGCGTAAGATCTACTTAATGAAAGTCTCAAATTCACTGACGAACAGCCTAAATCAGTAGGTCTAGAAACATGACATTTTGCACAAAAAGGCGCTTCATTTGAGTGAAGGTTCGTTTTGTTTAATTCCACATTCAGACAAAATTATACAGGGTTATTGGTAGTAAATGTCGGCAATACATTAAGAGGATATAGGAGAGGTCATTTGCATCCAAATGACCCCATATGACTCCTGTGCAAATGTCGAATATTTTCGAGTAATTTGACATTTTGTATGTTTTAACCGACTCCCAAAAAGGAGGTGGTTCTATGTTCGTAGCGAACGTGTCTTATTTTAATTTTTTATGTATGTCCACCAATTTCTCCGTCAATTATGATGATAACTTCCTGTCACTGACTGTTATCTACATAGCAGGTAGTGGTATTCGAATTTGTGTGGGGTAGGTACCACAACTTAAAAGTGAAAAATTTAATGTTTTTGGAAGTCGGCTGTTTTTTTTTTGTAAAAAGTTTTTTAGATCATATAATTTATAATATAAAAACACAAATAACTCGAAAATGGTTGACATTTGCATCTCCTATATTCCCTTAATTTATTGCCTAAATATTACCAATAACCCTGTATAGGAATGAAAGATCATCACCTCCTATCATTTCTGTTTTCGACTATTCGGTAGGCGAGTGAAAGATAAAGCAAAATCCATCAACGTTGGATCGGTTAAATAATAAATTAATGTGTCACTTTTGATTTATTTTGTGTTCAGACGCTTCACTTCGAGTAAAAGTTGCCGAATGAAAGGAAAAATGAACGAAAAGTGAAGCGTCTGATATCGGGTTTAGATAACGAAAGTGAATATCAAGGAAATATTTTTGAAAATTCATTCCCTGAAGGGGTTAAATAGGGGATTAAAGTTTGTATGGAAGGTTTTAATTTTTGCAAATGAGAAATCCCATCGATCAGGCGGCTTGTTAAATATTCATTAACCATTGCAGTAGGTACCCAAAAAGCTATGACAACCATGTTTCAAAAGAACAAATGTTAGTCCAAAAGTTTCAAATGGTAGGGTCAACAAAAAAACTTGCGACGAAAGCGGGGGTAGTTGTAATGGCGGCACGATTTATAGCGTTATTGTCGGGGGAGTTTAATCGAAAACGAGACTTGCGCTGTTACTGATTTATGGAAGACAGTGTTAAATAGTTGTTTGATCTTCTTAATTATCGACTGCGAACCCAAATAAGTCGCTGCAAGCACAATCTAGCGAAATGGTAGATTATGGACCTAACCGACACCCAGTGCAAATGCGTTGCTGCTGACCAAACCATGGAGTGTCCAAAGTGACCTGCACTTCTGAGGACCTAAAAACTGTCACTGATCGATTGGCGTGGCCACCTACTGGCCCCAACTCATCCAACATGATATAATATTTTTACCTTTCCCATCAAGTCGAAAAGAAGTAGAAGTTATGTTTAGTAGCTAATGTTTTATGCTGTTTAATGTTTTACATTATTCTTTATAACCCTTCTCTAGCTCCAGTATTCTTTAATAATTTAAATAAGACTGGAGCTAGAGAAGGGTTATACAGAATAATACGCCTATTACTGTCCCACTGCAGGGCAAAGGCCTCTTCTCCTAAAAATAAGGCATGAAGCATTGAAGATCACGCTCGCTCCTGGCGGGTTGGCGATTTCAGACTTACAAGTGCACATTTAGGGCATTCTTTTGAACACTACCTTGTATAAAATTGCAATCAATGTACTTGTTACGTAGTGATTATCGTATTGAACCAGTTAAATTACGTAATCAAACAAAAACCTATATATTTTCCACAAAAAGTTAAGACCTAAAGCATATGATTGTTCTTTATTATATCACAACGATATTATTAAGACTTTCTGCTCACATTACAGTATAAAAGTTTGAAGATAAGTACATATAAATATGATATACCGAGTACGCAAAGCACGTTTATTATTGTGTCTTATTTTTACGACTCTTGGAGAACTTGATGTTGTGAATGTGTTCGTGTATTATTTTCGCTTTTTAGCGTAAGAAGTTGACTGAATTGGAGTCTCTTGTTTTAGTACTATTTAGAGTTTTCTAAGATGCTTTCCCTTTGTTATAGAGAAATCTGTTTCAGTAAGAATAACAGTCTATGTTTATGCGAGCTGGTTTCGTGGTGCCCCGATGGTTTTTGGACCCATTTTGGGTGTGAAAACTTAGTTGTGGGATTAAAACCTCGGTCTATTCAGTAAAAATCTCACCGTGGAAGCTTACTCACAGTATAAATATGGACAGTATAGAAACTAGGCGTATTTGTTGAAAGAATTACCTACGCTCCATTTTTAATATAATAAAAGATCGCGGCGACCACCCATATCGACACGGCACCCGTAACTGACAGCACCGCGACAATCGCTTTGCCAATGAGCGCGTCTTTGTGAGTGTGCCATTTTGAACGTATTTACTGTCCATATTTATACTGTGCTTAGGTGATGTAAGCTTGAAGTGAGCTGTCAATAGAGTCAATCAGTTGGAATGACAGCTAACATGCTCTCTTCACCTTAGTTTTCACGGTGATTTTTCTACAGAATATAAGGGCTGGTATGTACGTGAAACTTTTTTATAGAATTTAAGTAACGTTTTTAGGTAATCCAAGTCGCTTTTATTATTGTCGCTTGAATAACAAAAACTCATCTTAAGAAAATCTGCTAGTTAACTAAAACTGGTAATCAATTGTATAAGAAAGAAGAGGTCTTTTCTTGACACAAATAGCCTCAAGAAATACGTCCAGCCATTAATTCCAAGCTGCGAATAATTCCGCTAACGTCTCATCCGACAACCAGAACATATTGCCATCCTTGACCCCAGAACAATAGATCATACAAACTCCTTAATATTTCCCAGATCGGTCTGAGAACAGAATCGCGATGTTACAGCGAACGCAAACGGCATAGTAAACGTTTAGTTCAGACAATTGACCTCGAATGCTGCTTACCCTTCCTACTTCATATTATTACGTCAATAACAAAGTTGTAGATAACTTTTGGGTTTTTTTGGGAGTCAAGATGTGAGTGCAGAGCGTATTTCGAAAAACTACTGGTCTATCAGAAAAATCTTTGCTTTCTACAAACTTTAGTCACGACATCTTGATAAAAACATAAAAAGCTCACATGTTTGGGATTCAAACTCTTCAAATTAAATCGCAATATGAACTGCTTAAATTTCCTAACTAATATTATAAATGCGAAAGTGAGTTTCTTTATTTGTTTATTACGCTTTCACGCTAAAACGGCTAAACGGATTTGGATGAAATTTGGCAAATGGGTAGACCATGACCTGGAGAAGGAAATAGGCTTCCTTTTATCTCGATATTTTCACAGAATGAAGACTTGTGCGGGTAAAACCGCAGGGTGCAGCTAGTTTATTATAAGGTTCAGTATGTCCTCTTCTGAATAAAAGAGTGAGTGACTGAAGTCATCTTTGTGTTGCAGGGGTAATGTTTCTGGCAGTAATGAATCTGTTTTGCGGGCCTCAAACATTTGGGTTAAGTAAAAATACACCTACAGTAAACATTAGTGCGTAGATGATCATTAAATAAAATCATGAAGCGTGAGAGGAGGGGAAAACTCTGCCAAAACTCGGTAAGTACCAATAATGCTCCAACTCTTGACTCCCTGCTCCATATATTGTAGAAGCGTCTTGTACAAACAGTTGACCGCTTCATCAGCCGCTTCTTCCGATATCTTGGCCATCAAATAACGCGTACGCCGTTCCTGGCACAGTCTGGCCCATAAATTTTTGTACCTCCTGTCTCTGGACGATTTATGTTCTTAAAGATACGTGGCCAATGGAAATTGATGTTATTATATTATACATGAATTACTGTTGGCTTTGATGATATTGGCTTGGCGGGAAATTGGATGTGTATATTGGAAAAAAAAGATTTATTTCTATTTTTTTTAAATTATACCTGTGTCGTGGCCAGATCTTATAATTGACCATTTCATGAAATGGCCAGCCGAAATTAGCCATATCGTTTAATGGCATATCGATGTCGACTACATTTGGCCATATTATTAATGTAGGGTAGCCATGGTTTAAGGTGTAGTAAAAATAGCCAAGTAACTGCGACCAATTTGGAAGTAGCGCCCGCCGGCCGCTGCCGCGGCACCTTCTGCTACGCTCGCTCGGCTCGCACGTGGTTGGTCACAGTTCTAACCTAACCTAACCCATTTGGTCAGAGTGCCACATAAACGACGTACAATTTTAATAAAAAAAAAACTAATTTTGCGCGGCTGACGAGCGCTATTTCCAAGTTGATCGCGTTCCATACACATACATATCCGGATACCCAATAAAAGCCAATGGACTTTTTTGCGTAGTCGCATTACTTTGTTTGATTTGTTATATGCCGCCACCATGATGCACAACAAAAACAAAGCGACATCAACGTCTCTACCGGTGGATAATCTAACTATTTTACGACATGATCACTAATGTTTGGCCACATAATGAAGTAGTCGTGCGCTGAAGACCACAACATGATGTGACCAGCGGTCGATGTTCATTTCATGAAATGATCAATTCTAGGATCTGGCCACGACACCTACATGATGAAAGTATTGGGATGTGAATGTGTTGTTTTAAAATATAAATACAAAAATAGCACCGTACACTTGATAGAAGTGCAACTTCTTAAAAAAAAAAAAAAGAGAGATTTAGTGTGAGAGACAGAGAGATCTTTCTTCTCTCTCATGTAACGAAATGTGCCTAAGCATAACGCGTCCTTGAAATTTCACTGTCAATTCTCGTCCAGTTATCAAATCGCCGCTTAAAGCCTCGTTTACGGAGACGCAGGGCGTCGCACTAAATTCAAACTTAAAGCGTTGTACGAGTATGAGAGCGTTTACGGAGATGCGATTTTACACGCGATTGCTTGAAATGCAGGTGGAGATGCGGATGGCATGGCCGCGGATGGCATCCCCGCGTCCCACGCGCCAATGCGCTCGGAGACGCGGGCCGCTTCACGGGCCACCTGTTTGTAAACAAAAAAACGGACAACGCGCCGCGAGACGATACGCCTCACGCGACGCACGACGCCAAACCGCACGCAACGCGCGACGCCAAGCCGCCCGCGACCTGCGACGCCCGCGTCACCATAAACGAAGCCGAACTTTCACTTCAAAAATCACTAGCCACATTCACATATTTTCCATAGTCTAAAAATGTAACCATGCATTCCCGTTTACCGTTTAAAACAATTAGAGTGCAAGTTTTCTTTCACGGCTCATTTGATATGAATTATTTGGAATGATAGGTATATAGCAGGGCTCGGAAACGTTATTTAAAAGTTTTTAAAACGTTTCTAACAGTTTTCGTTCTTCTTTGTACAACATTTTTTTCGGAACGTAAACGAATTAAAAACGTTTTCAAAAACCGGTTTATTACGCAGGAAAGCATGAACTTGTTTTATAAACCAATCAATCTGCCTAGCCTTTTCCCAACTATGTTGGGGTCGGCTTCCAGTCTAACCGGATGCAGCTGGATACCAGTATTTTACATGGAGCGACTGCCTATCTGACCTCCACAACCCAGTAACTGGGTAATACCGAGATCGATTTAAATTTTGTTCATCTTTAAAAACGTTTTAATAACGTTCCGTTCAAACGTAACCGAAACCAACCGTTTCTTTGGTTTTTAAAACGAAACCGTTTCGAAAAATATACCATTATCCGAGCTCTGGGTAATAGGTAGTTGGTAATACGGGCTGGTATCCGCAACTCCACGTCGAAGGGCATAGTTTTGCGTACGGGTGGGAAAATCGCTTATTCGATTCACCCCAACTCCTCAAAGAAGGCCAGCAATGACTTGGTGTTACTGACAATCTAACGCTGGGTATCTGGGTTTCCGAAGTACTTTGCCCTGTATGTGGTGGCCACAGGGCAGTTTAGCAGTACATGAGCTGCTCTCTCGTCGGATGGATGCAGTGATACTGACGAATCAATTTTGAGATACTTAAAATAAAAACTACTGGGGTTTATTTAATATGAAAGATAGTTAATTGACTTAGGCGTGACTTTGCGGAAATCCAATATAAAATACAATAGACGACGCATATTTAGTGACCTAATCCGCTTAACTGTTCTTAAAGAGACGACGTGTCGACCCGTCGGGTCCGGGTTCGCAGCAAGTCAATCGCCATCCTGGGGATGCCTCGTTGAGAGGTGAAACACGTGTCGATTTCTTACAGGGTTCTTTATGACTCTTTAAGAACCGTTAAGCGGATTAGGTTACTAAATATACGTTGTGTATTTTTTTTTCCCTAGGTATAGTTAAAGAAAAGACTATAATAGCATTTATCGTCATAATGTACATAAAATCAACATGTGCCTGTATGTGAACGTTATTCTACTGGTATGAATTATAGTGTCTATGATATCTAGAGCAAAAAAGAATTCACTATTACACTCTACAAATTCAATATCTCCGTCACATAATAAAAATATCCATAAAATATATGAAAACTACCCTTCAGTGTACGTGACCAAATCTTCTGAAAAATGCTCCTGAAATCGTACATATAATTCTAGATTCTGTAAGCAAGCTATGCATATAAAGAACTTGATTTTCTAGATTAGGTTTTGATAGATGGCAACACTTTTTGGAGGATTTGGAAATGAAATATCTGCAGAGAATATCAAGATTGTGTCTTTTTATTGCGTATTATTTTTTATTGAATTGGGTTTTACGATAGTTTCTCGTTTTCTAATAAATAAAAATGTTTCATAAAGTTTAACTTACCAAAATCGCTACATTTCCAAGATTTAATATGAATCTCCTACTAATGGATTTCTATAATCGCACTCATAGAAGTTACTAGCAGGAAGTTCTTAAATAAAATCGTTTTATTACTGTAATTCTAGTCGATTACCTGCCTAGATCCAAAAGGATTTTCCCTGTCAACACTAATTTAGCTATCAACAAAATAATTTAAAATCAAAAGTCATTTATTCAAATTAGTCTGAGAATCAGCACTTTGAACGACAAATTTACATGAGACACCTAAATCGCGGCCCTTCACCACTTTCTAGTTCCTAGTGCTTTAGCTCGGAAGTAGAAGTGGCGCAACAAAGTCCCCAGCAGCACAGCTGTCTGTTAAGTTCTTCCTGATTTTATACAACAGTATGCAAAGTAATTATTATTTTGCAACAACTTTTTATTTATTTAAAAGAGCGACCGTGGAGTTTCTTGCCCGTTCTTCTCCATAGGTACCTATGTACTACGCTTTGGAATGGGCAAATAGCTTCATATTTCTGACTGACCGATTCCTTGACAATTCAAAAGTGCCTGTAAATGGTTTAATTGAAATAAATACTGAGTTGAGTTGAGTTGAGTTGAATTAACATTACCAAACAAAAAACATTAAATTAAATTATTTGCCACATGTCAGTTAGCACACGCCAACCTACAGGTTTACTCCCAAACATGATTTTAAACAGTGACTGTTGCTACAAATGATCACAAGGGAGATGCAGCTCCAGTCTTCGTAATTGACTTCGAAACGGACCTCAAACTCAGAGGTCCACTCCATCCACTCGATACAATTTTAGACGCTCCTGCCAATCCTCGAGGGCATAAATAGAGTGGATTTACTACCTGAGACCACTCAGCTACTCGAGATAAGAGGAGTATAGCGCACAAATAAAGTGTGAAAGTACGGTCAGAAACATAAGTAGAAAACATATTCAAATTTAAGAATTTTAAAATTGACCATTGAAAGACATATATTTAGATATAGCCATCGATTTTTGGTAAAACAATTTGAAAGTGCAATTATTTTGTCGCTAAAACCTGTAAATATTGGTACTCAAAATCGGTAAGGGCGTCATCATTCCTAAGATATTAAAACAAATTCTATATGAAGATGCACAATATTTTTCAAGAAAAAAAAAACAGTCATGTACGTAGGGTTCCGTACCGTATTAAGATCGTGCAAAAAACGCAGAAAAAAACACGTTTCTTGTATGACCCCCCTTAATGGATAACTTTTTATTATTTTTTGTTATAACGGCAATAGAAACACAATCTGTGAAAATTTCAACTTTCTACCTATTACAGTTCATGAGATGCAGCCCGCTGACAGACAGACGGACAGTGGAGGCTTAGTAATAGGGTTCCGTTTGGCACCCTTCGGGTACGGAACCCAATTAAAGGATTTTTTTTCGTAATTTACTTTAAGAAGTTGTGCTGTGACAACTTACTTTTCCTGCAGACTGTACTTTAAAATGTTAAGAAAACAACGACCAGTTAACTCCTATCTATTTATTTCCAGTTTTTCCTTTAAAAAAGTCATAAAACCAAGTAAACCGTGGATTACTTTCAAATACGTTCACTGGACGTGAACGTTCAAGCAACGAATGGAATCGTAAACTATTGTTATCTCGCCCGTTTGGAGTGATAGTGGAAATATACGGGGTGAGAAACGTAGCGGGTACGCGCGATTGTTGGTGGTGATAGCGGAATAATGGCCGAGAAGATCTGTGTGTAGACCAGCATTCTATTCAGGTAGGTCTTAGCTGGATAATTAGAACCTAAATGGACATGGCCGTTTAGGAATGGTGTAACAAAGGAAAAAGATCCTATCACAGCAGTAGATGAATATAACTGTGAACTAGTTATTTTAAAAAGTTGTCTCGTTCTGGGATTTTTATTTACTCCTCTTTGTGTTTACTAGTTAAGACGCAAATATATGCCAGTGACCTTGAGTGGTTAGCTTGCGTGTTCTGTACTGAGCTCACGCAACGCGCCGTACGTCCAGCCAGTGATAGGACTTGCCCATCAAGGAGCATTGTCCCAAATTAGACGTATTATTAATTTATTATACATATAAAAAAAAATATTTTAATAAAACACGTATATTAAAAGATGAGTTATTAATTTATCTTTGACAAGGGTGAAGGTTTCAGAAAAATACGCTTGATAGATTTTGCGTGATTCTCAGTTTTTTTTCCGCGTTAGACATAACTTTACAAATTAATGTCACTATGTAATATAAATATAATCTAAAATATTTCAATATTAAGTTATAAAAAAAAAGCTCTTATTTAACATAATAATATATTTTTTCCAAATCATTAACACGTTTAGACGTTTACACGTTTAGACGTGATCTTCAGTATAAAATCATTAAAAGTCGGTTATCATCGCCTTAACTAGTCTCACATACATGAACCCTAGACCCGGAATAGAGGAGCAATTCCCGTATTTTCAAGAACATTTGCATTCTATTCGGTCTCATATGTCAAAAACACCTCTAATTTAGTTACATTTTGGCAGGTTTTTGACATTGATTTTCGCTGAGATAAGTTTGCGAATCAATTTTGAATGTTTTTAAATTTAAGAATTGGAAGCAATACAATCCTATAATTATATTTCGGGTAGAAATCGATCCTGAAATGCAAAGCTAGTAATTGCTTTGACACTGCATCAACTATACCGTTACAAATCTTACTGTACTAGCTAGAAATGGACTGTTTAATAACGTCAAATCCACCACGACCCACCGCAAGACTATTAAGGTCATCACAATTAATTTACTGTGGCCGCACGCGCCGCCGCGCCTAACTAACTCTCGTATATTTCCATGTTATGACTTTAAACGCTCGCTAATGTGTGTCGTGTGGAGTTGGCTTTTTAAAAAGGTCGGTTTACAAGTGATTCACTTTTACGTTGCTGATCAACTATTAGGTTAACTTTGATGGATTTAGCAGGAGCATTTTCTTTTTCAAATTAGGATGTTGAAGCCTGATAAGAGCGATTGAACGTATACTGCGTAGAGAAGTATGTATTCGATCTTCTTGTGCTAAGATCTGTTTTTTTGTTTAGCAAAAACAGCCAATAATGTTCCCATTGCTGAGACACAGGCCGCCTCTCGGTGAGAGGGAGTGGACCTTCATCCACCACGCGGACCCAGTGCGGGTTGGTAGATGTCACATGTCTTCGAATTTTTGGTTCTAGGACATGCCGGTTTCCTCACGATGTTTTCCTTCACCGTATTGAGAGCAGCGGTGATGAAATAATTTACTTAAAGTAAATCACGACTCGAACCAACGGCCTACAACTCGTAAATCACGGCCGTTACCACTTGGCCACCACTTTTAAAAGTAATTGTTTGCATCTTAATGTGTGATTTTTAGTTTGTATTAGTTGATAGCGTACTATTTATTTCCTAATTTATGTTAAGTTTAGGTACTTTGTACCCACCTTTTTTACGTTTTTATTTTTAGCGTTTATCAGTGGAAACTTGTAACTTGCCTTCAATTTCATATTGTTTATAAAGATTATGTTAGCTGTAAGTTACACGAATAAAACAAAAAAAAAAACCATCAGAATTGTTGGTGTTGATTAAAATTTTCATAAGTCAGCAGTAGACTGCTTCATGCTGATGATAAACCAAATTTCATTAAGTGGGCCATTGCCCTTTAAGACCTGGCACTTTAAAGACAATTTCCACGCAAGCTCCGCACCATGTACCCCACCCTTCCACTATTTGCTAAACGCTAACACATCAGTAATAAAGTTGAATACAGCGTGCGGTCTTTGATCGTGATCACGAAACTAAATGGCATAAGGCTCAATTCTTATTTCGTACGAGTATATAACTAAAGTAATAATTGGTCTACACAAAAAATATCTTGTTGCTGGATTTAATCAGCTATATTTTCTTACTGTGAATTTTTATTTTAGTCATAAAAGCCGAGTAACCTTGATTTTATTTAAATAATCTTTAAAAAAAGACATGATTTTCGAATAAAAAATTAATCGAGCGAAAATATTACAATTACGTAACTGTCTTACACATGGAAAGAAAAATATCTAATAAATAATAAACTAAAGATCCATTTCGATTGTATGCGTGACTGCTTCAGAATACTAAAGCAAATTAACTTACAATTTAGGGAGCCTCCTCTTAACCAACTCATTACGTACTATCGAAGAACTTCATATCTAAGCAGTTTGAAAACAAAATCCCGTGAACGCGATGACCACATCTGTTACCGCCCCGGTTCAAATGGCCGCCGAGCGCTGCAAGCCGAAATAGTCCTTACGGTGTATAGATATGAACTTCTTCGATGGTACATGTTTCAATATTTATTCCTATAACTAATTAAAAATAAACAAAACCGCTATTTACTCCGAACAAAATTGTTGTTTCATTCAACCTTTCCGACGAGAAGATTTAAAGAGTGAAAAAGGCCTTGTGGAGAGAAAGGTACCTATATCAGAGGTCCCAAATTGTTGCCCCAGGAATTATACGGGTCGGGCAGGTATACATAATGTACTGTTTTTATATGTATTACTGTGTGGAAATAAGGGCTCAGTGACAGCGATTCTCATGGTAATAAACTTACATAATTTTCATGAAAAAAAAATTGTGAGAATAAAATTTCATTAACATAACAAAATAAACACCACGCCTGTATTCCCCGAAAGGGTAGACAGAGGTGTACCTATAGCATACACACGTTTCGCCCATGTAACAGGGGGCGATTCTATTGCCATCAACCGGGCACAAATTCAGACTCCGGGCTGCTACTGAAAAATTCCAGTTGGAAAGCCCAATGACACTTTGCTCGACCCGGGAAACGAATCCAGGACCTCATGCTCAGCAGTAGCGTTTACTACCACTACACCAAGATTTTATTTCAGTAAATAGGTTTGTTTAGACACTAAATAGGTTTGTATTATAAACACTTTTACACGTATACTCGTATGTTAAACATTTGTCTAAATTCTTATTCAACCAACAGCTGTTTTATTTATTTATATAACAATTGCTAGCTGCACTTACAGAAAACACCCAAGGCGCAGCAAGCCAACAACAACATTCACGTAAAAAACTTCATGCAAACATTTAACATACATTTACCATACATAAATATGACATCGGGCTTCTGAGCAATCAGGGCGTTCAGCAGATTGATCGCCTGGGTTGTGGGAGCATATCGAGCGGTATGGGTACGCACTGGCGGAGCCGCGAACAGGCACCGCGAGGCACAGGCGCGCGACCGCCGTAGCCGGTCCGGAGCAAACAATGAACAGCGAGCTAGAGTGGTCGCGTCATCGATCTTATTACTAGGTAGATTCGTTCTTGAATGGTGGTCACAAAAGAAGATTTTTTTTTAAAATTAGGCTGTGAATCAGAACTTTTTCAACGTCAAAATGACATAAGACAGTCCCCCAAAATGCCTCACCAGTTCTTAGTGTATTAGCTGGAGATAACTTACTTAGGCTGTTCTCAGACAGCGACGGTATTCGCAGAGTGTCTGGCAGCAGCAGAGTGGGAAACTGGGAATATCTGAAGAACGAATTAAATGGAGTACGATTGAAGGGACCCATGTTCACTCTTAGACTTCTATAGACTGAAGCCAAAGATACGAGATAAGACTTTGTTCCAGCTGTTGCCGCTATGAATCTTTGAAAATAATGAACTGGCCTGGTATTTGATAAATCTGTTTTATTTTTTTCTGAATAATCTGACAAGCAATAAGTCTGCCATGCGATCTCTGTTCTAGACTTCTTTTTTTCCTTTTTTTTGTGCGCGGAGAGCACAGGCTGGGAGCACCGGTATGGCTACAGTAAGTCCCGCCGTGCGCACCTGGCGGCGCGCGGCGGCGGGGCCGTAACAGATTCACTAGATGAAAACGTTCCCCGCGATCTCTGTAAACCAACCCTAATAAGGAAAGATCGATAAAAAGTGTACTTTCTTCGAGATTTGTTAACTAGGGTCAGAGGGTCTGTACCCCTTTGTTTTAGTATTGGTACAAGTAGATATTCAGTGATGATGTATGGATAAACACGAGGCGTAAATACAAAGGCGCAACACAAGCTGTTCTGTAACGCAGCGACGTCCGTATGGATAAAAAATTATAAACACGATTACATCACAGACATTTGTGAACTGTCTGCAATGTGATAGGCTCCTAAAGACATTGTTTTAATAAAAACGACTGCAATACAGGTTAAAAGAACTCGCTCTGTCTACGCACCTTGCGCTAATACTAAATAGCCTACTTCCAACTTGCTCGCAGTTAGGCAGACTTCGAGCAAGTTGGAAGTAGTGCTCGCCAGCCACTGCTGCGGCAACGCTCGCTTCGCTCGCTCGGCTTGCTCACGGTTTGTTACAGTTTTAACCTGGTTAGATTAAAACTGTGAACAAAAAAAATTTGTGAACTGGGTGGAATGGGTCAGGTTTGACCTATTTCACCCAGTTCACAATTTTTAGACAGCATATTCTAACGGAAATAAAATTATGGGTGTCTGCGTTGAATCCGCCTTTTCATTGCCATAAACAAGCAAATGCGGCTGCACTACAAACCGCTGCGTTGCGGCCGGGTTTGAACGGACTATTACTGCTTTAAGCCATTCGCAAGATAATGCAGCACAGACTATGGGTGTCTGTGTTGCATCCGCCTTTATATTTACGCAAACAGGAGAGTTACGAGTTTGTAAACAAAGTGTGTGTTCATGACTTTGTAGCAGAAAGTTGTGATATTCATCTAGTTTTAAAGATCTTTAGTGCTAAGTTATTTTCTAGTGCTTGCAGGCGCTACTGCTGGGCATGAGATACTGGGTTCGATTCCCAGGTCAAGCAAAGTGTTATTGGGGTTTTCCATCACGAATTTCTCTGTCCCTAACCGGAGTCTAGATTTGTGACCGGTTGATGGCAATAGGATCGCCCTCTATTACATGGGACTTAAACATTACTAGCGTAACGTGGGTGGACTATGTACACATACCTCTGCCTAACCCCTAACAGGCGTAACGTTATGATACGTTAAGTTTTTTTACTAAATAAACTATCGGGCCGCTCCTGCATGGCACGGTTTTTACAATTTGACAAAACATCGACAATAGTTAGGTAAACGTAACTTTAATATTAACGTAGTACATAAACCTTCCGGAATAAATTCTCTAAACGATGGTGGAAACCTCATCAAAATCTGTTGCGTGGTTTAGAAGAACAACGTGGACATACAGACATTTTCAAATTTTTGACACATTTTTTTTTACAAAATTTTCGTCGGTTATTAAAAAAAGAATCTGCTGTTACATAGAAAAGTGCAATACCTACGCGGTCAAAATGTATGTAGCAGCTGTTTTTTTTTTTATAACCGACGAAAAATTTCAACCCAGGGTGGTTCAGAATCATGTACTGAATCCATGGTAACCGGCTTCGCGTCGATGTCCCTGACACCCCGTATATTCCGCATGTACGTACGCATAGCTCATGCCGTGGTGAAAAGATGTAGCGATACCGTCAGCATAATCACCCAATAATATTCCCACTGCTGGGATACAAGCCTCCTCTCAGTGAGAGGGAGTGGGCCGTAATCCACCACGCGGGCCCAGTGCGGGTTGGTAGATGTCACATGTCTTCGAATTTTTGGTTCTAAGACATGCCGGTTTCCTCACGATGTTTTCCTTCACCGTATTGAGAGCAGTGGTGATGGAGTAATTTACACAAAGTAAAGCGCCTGTCAGGGTTCGAACCTACAACCAGGCCTGGGTCGATGGCGCGTTGTGTTCCACGCGCGCCTCAAAGAGATGTCAGCACAACAGAAGGGGTCTGCTACGACCAATGCCTGCCGGGGCCGCGGGAAAGTCTGAAAGGGATACCGTGGCCCCTGGCAACGTACAGGCAACTGAAGGAACACGGGTGGGTTTCAGTTAGTAAGAGTCTGACACGCCCTCCCGCTCCGACCAGAGCGGGAGAAGATATTTGATAATTTCCCACCCTAAAAAAGAAAAAAAGAAAAGGGGTTCGAACCTACGACTTACAACTAAACGTAAGTCGCGGCCATACCAGAAAAGCTGACGATGATGGTGGAATGTAATTTAGAGGGCTGGTAGGTACATTATTAGTCAGTAATCAGCCGCTCTTGATAGTATCGAGGACCGTCATGGTTTTGTACAAGATTACACTCGTGTCCGTTGCCTAATAAAAAGTTTCGTAGTTTCTTTTACGACACTCACGAGATATATAGGGACCCCTATACTAGGGGCAGACTCCACCAAAGAACCGAGTGTAGTAAGTATTTCACTTCAAATATATCTGGATTTTGCAGTGGACTGAGTTGGCTAATTCGAGGGGACCACATGGTCTTTTGTAATGAAAAATCGTCCAAGTGCGAGTCGAACTCGCACAAGAAGGCTTCTGTATCTCGTACAATTGTAATCATTTACACTCTTTTAAATACAATGCAAAAAACGCCGAAAAAAACAATTTTTCTCTTAAAAATTTAAGGGTCACTTTAATTTTTTACTTTATTTTGTTATTATGGTTTGTTATAGAGGCTACATAGTCACCTTCTGTGAAAATTTCAAGTGTTACTACCTATTACATTTAAAAAAATAAAGCCCTGTGACAGACGGCAGGACAGGCAGCGGTGCCTTAGTATTAGGGTCTCGTTAGAACCCTAAAAAGCTACCAGAGAAACACAGACAGACGTGGCTAAAATACTATATTTAAAACGTGTAGTAAAACTAAAAATGCAGCGAACTGGAACTTTTTATTTCTGGAATTCCTAATCTAATTTAATGCAAGTCCCCATTATGTAATCCTCCCCTTAATTGAAGTCTTCTTTTACTCAAGTTATTTGAGTTTATTAGTACTTCAGTGTAATAGCTTTTTGTGTACTGTTTGAAAAGAATCGTAAAATAAAAGAAAATTATTCTTTACAACTTTTTGAAAGAAATAGAATTAAATGATGGGAAATAATGTAGGTATGAGACAGACTTGGGTGTATTGAAAGAGCCTTTATGAGTGACGATACATAAAGCAGCATGACCAGCCTATAATTTTCCCCCTTCTGGGACACAATCCTCCTCTCTGTGAGAGGGAGTGGGCCGTAATCCACCACGCGGGTCCAGTGCGCGTTGGTAGATGTCACATGTCTTCAAATTTTTGGCTCTAGGACATGCCGGTTACCTCACGATGTTTTCCTTCACCGTATTGAGAGCAGTGGTGATGAAATAAACTACACAAACTACGCGCCTGCTGGGGTGCGAACCCACAAATTACAACTCGTAAGTTTGGGCCGTTACCACTGCTCTCATAAAGCAGCGGCACTGTATAATGGCGGTTGTGTGAGACAGCTTACAAACAATAACTACGGAACCCTAAAAAACTAGCGACCCGCCCCTGCTCTGCACGGTTTTTACGACTTGACAAACCATCGAGATTTCTTTACTATATGTAAGTTTAATATTTATCTATACTATAAAACCGACGAGCGAACATAAATGTAGGGAACAGCAGATTTTTTTTTCCCGATTTCTGCGGTGGTCCCATAATGAAAGTTGTTCATAATGATGAGTACAATGACCCCTTCAGAGGTTTAGGGTAAACAAAAACTAAGGTTGTATGCTAATAATAAAGCTGAAGAGTATTTTTTTTTCTATGTTTGATGTCGCTAATCTCTTGAACTAGGTAGCAGTCGGCTTTGAAAAATTATTTGTTTACTTTTTTGTTTTTATTTTCGCTTGAGTATAGATTTTGATGTTTTTTGTTGGTATTTTGGCGTGTACTAGCTGAGATATAGCAAATAATTTAATTTAATGTATTGTGTTGCGTTAAAGAAATTATTTTGCGTAAGTACTGAAGTAAAGAATCAAGTCTTTCTAACTGAACAGATAGCTGTGCTGCTGGCGAGTTTGTTGCGCCACTTCTTCTTCCCAGCTAACGCACTAGCAAGTGGTGAAGGGTGGGCGTTTTTGGGGGACTGTCTTATGTAATTTTGATGTTCGAAAAGTGCTGATTCTCAGCCTAGTTTAAATACTTTTGAATTTTGCAGAAATAGCGCGGATGGACGATGCGATGTGACGGGATGGGTCAGGGTAACAATATATTTCACGTGGATGAAGTCGCGGGTAGAAGCTAGTATATTATACACATATATCTTCCAGAATGAATCCTCTCAATGATAGCAAATAGCGCATCAAAATCCGTTGCGTAGTTTGGAAATAGCTTAACGATTCGATAAATTATAATTCCAGCGGTGTGTAGTTAGGTATTGTGGTCCGTACAACAATGAAATAAAGCATTTGTTCCTCCACAATAAAATTCATTAAAACATACAAAGTTGCAAACATCACAAGCCATCATACAGTTTCGCCATCGTTAAGGGTCCCCGAAACGATAAATAGCTATTGAAAATCTTCTACCAAAAGCCATTGACAATAAACATACAAAATATTGACACTTGCAATTGAAAATTGCTATTTATCGTTTCAATTCAAATTCAAATTCACCATTGACATTACCTTTATGTCGAATCAGTAAGGTCTGTTTTTGTAGTTCCCTAACATGCGTTTGACCGTACCTATGCTAAACGTGCCCTGTTTGCCCTGCAACCAACCAGCGACGAAAAACTAAACTTTTCACCCCACTTTGCAGACAAGCTAGTTCGCTATTACATTGTCATAAGATCATAGAAATATGATAAAACTATGACAGTGTATTTTATGCCTTTTGCTCTGTGTGAAAAGAAATGGTTCAGGGCTGATGATAAAAGGTCCTGGAAGCTAGCCAGGATAATTCAAGGATCAAGTAGATAGTATTAAATTTTACTGCACAAAATTCCATTCCAGTTGCAAAACTTTTGAAATATTTTCAATTTTATAGTTAGAAATAAAACTTTATTTTTATTTTATTCTGAGAGTTAATGGCATAGGACAGTGTCTGCATAAATCAGGGTGAGATAGTGTTGAAACGCAAAAGGAAAAATGAATAATTTTACTCTCTGTTTTTCTGACACTGCATTTGCATTCACTGCTTCACTGATCTGACAGTACTAAGGAAGGCTACAGAGTTTTCTAAACTAATATTTTATAGAGAAAAATTAGATTTTTTGTATGTTTTTTTTATTACGCTTTCACGCTAAAACGGCTGAACATATTTGGATGAAATTTGGCACATGGGTAAACCATGATCTGGGTTATCCCTTTTTATCCCGATATTCCTATGGGATAATAATGTATTTTTTACCTTTGCCGTCAACTCGAAAAGAATTAGAAGCTATGGGAAAAAACTTTCTAATAAAAATAAACTGTGCAAAGTTAGAGAGCCCTGCAATACATAATATTTTATCGTTGAATACATAACAGAGTGTTATGTTTTATGTAATGTTCCATTGAATTTCAATGAAGTAATTATGTACGACGCTTGCATTTTTCATTTGCAGAGTGACTGGCTTTTTTCAATTACTTACTTTAACTTTTATACTGTTTTATACTTCCAATTTATTTTCATTTTAGAGAGAGGGCCATCGAACTTTCAGTTCAAAATGGATTAAAATAAGTGTTTTTTTAACAACGTGGTGGCAAAAATCTGACTTAAGAAATGGTAATATTTGAAGGACTTTCAAGTGTTCAAATTGTTCAAGATAGGAAGATGCAGAGCAACAAACTTTTCATCTATACCCTCATTAAATTTATCACCCCATATGCGGTCGACTGCACAATATACGATGTATCATGAAATCACGAAAGAACACAGCTGCAAGACAATGCATAAGCCAATGCTTATGCCAAGTCTTGCAGCAGTGTTCTTTCAAGTCAGCGCTATCATCAATATGATAGCTTAGTAAATCCAAGTGCAAGAGTTCAAATTCAAGAGATCCAAGTGCTGACAGTGAAATACATTTCTACATCACCCCACATTCCCCTCACCCTCCACTTGATTTCCCCTTTATGCTTCTACACCACTCTTATGGTAAGTCCATCACGTGATTTTTGGGGATCAGTTCTTCAAGATTTGTCTATACCATTTTTAATGATGACGTTTACCGCAGCGGTGAAGCCTCTGGTAAACCGATTTAATATGTATCTATTTATTTTTCAAAAGTTTCCTTTTACAACAGTCTGCAAAGTAATTCAGGGGCAAAACCCGCTACACAATTTCCACTTGAAATAAATTATCGATCACTATAGCAAGAAACCAAACGTTTTTCTGTTTGCCTCCTCCATTTTTTTTTTGCATCCATTGCAAGATCGTAAGAAGTGGAAACTTCTCAACTTGTTACGGGAGAGATTTTCAAAAAAAAACAAATATTAATTTGTGCGCGGTGAAACTGGTGAAGTAAATCTATATTAGGGATGTACTTGTTGCAATATATCTTGCATACTACGATATATTTTGGGTTTCAAGACGAGATTCTATGAAATTAAATAGATAAAGTGACTATCTTTAAGAAACTTCGGGTAAGAATTTTTTAAATAAATTATTGAGATAATTTGTGTTGTAATGTGAAAGTATTTTATGGGTATAAGTAGGTATCTATTGCGTACTTAGCGATCAAAATAACAATAAGTTTTTTGTCGTGATTTTCGTTCTATTCTAAGAATCAGCATTGCCATAAAACGTGGCAATGCTGCCAGCCTTTTGGGCATTTTTCCTGTTTATAGTGATGCAGACGGTTCCCCTCGTTTTTTTTTTTATCTTTGTACATATTATAATTTTAAGTCTGTAAGTTTTTAAATTGTGTAAATATTATCTTAAATAAGAAAATTGAAAAGCTTGATATTAAGGTACATTCTATTTTCGGCGTGCTTTCAAACAGCGTTCTAAACGACTGGCCATACTTAGTGACTGGCTTGTAATTTTACTATGGCATAAGTAATTCCATCTAAGAAAAAAAAAAAAAACAGCCAAAGTTTGTTCGTCAAGCACAATTTCCCGAAAGGTCATTTTAATTCTAACTTAGATCGCAAGTAAACCTGAAGTGATGTTGTTTCTACAATTCTCAATACATTACAGTAATTGTATTACCGTCCAATTTGTGACCCTTTCCGTCGCCGGGGAAATCTTGGAAGGTAGTATAGAAATCATTTGTATGACGCTCTCGCTGTACATACAACAAACCTTGAGTTTTATGTAGGTGCTGCGACACTTTTCTGTGAATTTTATGAGTGAGCGTGTTCGAAGGTTGTACTCGTAGTAGGATTGTTTCTCATCATTTAATATTAATTCGATTTTTTGTGTGTGACAGTAAAGGCACTGATGTTAGACACCTGTCTCACCAAACTGCCAACGAGGAAACAACTATAGCTATCAAAGATTTTATGGCTTATTTTTTTTTATTTTTTTGGGTGGGAAATCATCAAATGACTCCTCCCGCTCTGGGCAGAGCGAGAGGGAGTGTCAGACTTTTACTGACTAAAACCCACCCGTGTTCCTTCCGTTGCCTATGTGCTGGGGCCGCGATATCCCTTTCGGACAGACCCGCAACCCCAGCAGGCATTGGTCCTTCCGGACCCCGTCAGTTGAAGATTTGATGGCTCAAGAAACGTACAAAAGATTGTAGATCCCATGTTAGTAAAAGAGATACGAGTACATGTATTAATAGTTGATCGCTGACTGTCGCACCGCAGGTGAGTACTCGTTTGACGCAGCGACAAGGGCTATCAAAGAGTGTACTCGCTCAGCGACGATCGCTTGGCTCGCTCGCACTTACGTATACAACAGCGAGCAATCGTTCATCACCGTCGTGCACTCGCTGCTCGTTACTCGCGAACTCGTTTTTAATTGCTAGCTCTACTCGCTTCTCATAAATCACCGGCTGTGGGACAGGTGACGCGATCTAATACCTTTGTATTAATCATAATGGTATTTGGGATCTTTATCCCAAATGCCATTATAATTAATATTCTTATAGGTGATAGTCGCTTTTGCCCATGGCTTCACCCGCGTGGAGATCGGAAATTATCCCATGACATTGTAGGTACTCCCGGGATAAAAAGTAACATATGTCCTAACCTAGGTCATGGTTTAGGTACATGTGTGCAAAATTTCATCGAAATCCGTTCAGCCGTTAGGGCGTGAAGAGGTAACAGACAGACAGACTTTCATCTATACGTACATTTATATTTATTCCATACATTCAAATAAATAAAATTGAAGTGTCTGTTTGTAATTTCAAAATAACAGCTTTTTACTAAATCCATCTGAAAGTATATACAATGTCACACATGGGCATTTCTGAATATTCACTAAAAATTATGGAAAATTAATTTTAAAAGGGTTTTTAAGGGGGTTTTTTAATTAATTTTAATTAATATTAATTATTATATATATTAATTAATATAATTATTTAATATTTTTCATGTTATTCATTTTTAACTTCCCGTGTTCCTTCAGTTGCCTGTACGTTGCCAGGGGCCACGGTATTTATTTATTTAATTTAATACTTTAAGCACACAAATGTACAGAGGCTTAATGCCATAGGCATTTTCTACCAGTCAACCTTTAGGTGATGCAGAGATAAACAGTGGTAGGTGCAATATGAAAATTGTGGAATAAATATTTATTTAAATATAAGGATATACATATACCTATTAACCTATATATATAATACAATATAAGTAAATACAAGAACAGATAAATACACATAAATACACGAATATACTAAAACAAATAAGACAAACAATGGGAAAACATTACCGTTGTTATGATACTGCCAGCTTCTTACGAATGTGCTCGCGAACTTTAACTTTAAAGGATAATCGGTTGGTTGCCATCCTGATTTCTTGGGGGAGCGCATTCCATAAGGAGATAGATTGAACGAAGAAGGAAGAGTGAATGAAGTCAGTGCGGTGACTGGGATATTGAAGAAGACGATTGTGTGATGAACGTAGAGTTCTATTGTGGTTTGCGCAAATGTACTGAAAGTGGGGGGCTAGATAACTAGGGGAAGAGGGAGAGTCAAGAAATGAAAACAAGGTGGTCAGCGCTGCTGGGGTTGCGGGTTTGTCTGAGAGGGATATCGCGGCCCCAGCACATAGGCAACGGAAGGAACACGGCAAAAAAAAAAAAAAAAAAAAAAAAGGTGGTCAGCGCCCTTTGCTCTCTGCAAAATCCCTTTCGGTATCCCTTTCGGACTTCACCGCAACCCCGGCAGGCATCAGTCCTAGTAGACCCCTTCAGACAATGGTCCACCTGACGGACTAAGTGCGGAAACCAAACACTATAACATAGAACACATAGAACATAGATATATATACGGTACTCATCACAAAAAAATCTATTCTTTAATTTTTTGTCTATCTGTGCTTGGCAGCCGAATTTGGTGAGATTGTTAGGTCGTTAAACGTTATTATTAGTGTAGCTGTAGAGGAAGTAACTTTTGGCCATCCTCTTGATATAGTATATATATACTATATATATATGTACGAGTATATACTTGGCTCGATTTACTTCAACACTCACTCACAAGAAGAAAGGACTGCCAATTTGTGTGATCTTCTTCTTTTCGTGTGGTTAGTGACTAGCCTGGTGTCAGAGTTTTAAAACCGGTGGGCCTCTGACTCGGCTTCACATGCCGTCGAGAAATATCTCTCAGGCATGCCGGTTTCCTCACGATGTTTTCCTTCACCGTTTTTGAAGCAAGTGATAATTATACAATACGCACATGCATCCGAAAAGTCAGAGGTAGGTACGTGTCTTGGGCTCGAACTCGAGACAAACTTCTGTTTACTTTTTATTTTCGCATAAGTATAGATTTTGATGATTTTTTGTTGGTATATTGGCGTGTGCTAGCTGACATAATAACTTAATTTAATGTTTTATGTTGCGTAATGTACATTATTTTGCATAAATACTATTGCATAGAATCAATTGTTTCTAACAGAACAGACAGCTTTGGCGAAGAATTGGCGCAACAAACTCCCCAGCAGCACTGCTGGGGAGTTTGTTGCGCCAATTCTTCTTCCCAGCCCTAGGAACTGGTGAAGGGGTTTTTGGGGCACTGCCTTATGTAATTTCGACGTTCGAAAACTGTTGATTCTCAGCCTATTTTGATTAAATGACTTTTGAATTTGAATTTGAAAAACCTATGACTTGGCAGGTTACACGTCAAGCACGTCAAAACAAGTCGTAGTCCACGATTAAATACATGCTTGTCTTATCGAATAGTGCAAACACTAGATAATTTCCTCCAGTTCTAAAATCTCTTACCTATCTAAATACAAGTCCTAATTACCACCAATTAGCCCGTCTACCTAGACCAAGTTTCCGTTGAAGCTATCACATATTCTACATGATCCTCAGAGTTCAAATTAACTTCAAAGTTTAAGCTAACTGAGTTAACTGAACTGTAACAACAACCCCTTATTTGATAAATTACAAAGTAATAAGGTATTTAGGTGTAGTTGCATACAGCTATATGGAGAGTTGCATAATTAACACAAACTGTAGTAGTTTCAGAAAGTACTTTGTGCGAGCGTTTTATATTTGTTGATTATCGAGATGAAACAACGTTGGAATTTGTTTTTTGGAGTTATTCCGGTCGTATCCCCTGATCTGATCCCCTGCTGGTTATAATAATGTTTCAATTCCTGTCTGATCCACTATAAACTTTGACATTCCGGTCTGATTAGGTTTACCATTACCTGACAGGCATTTGTCGCATTTGACAGGCATTTTACGGTTAAGACAGGCGTGCGGCCGGCGCTAATATAATATATAATATAATCTTTTATTTCAGACCCATAACTAGTCCATTTGGTTAGTATACACTCGACTTAAAAACTAGTGTTAGTACTTACATCTACCAGCAAAACAACACAAACTTAATTAATACGTCACAGTGGCATGTAGGCGTATCCAATGTCCCAGTATGGGGCTGTCCCACCTATCGGATATAGTTTTCAGGATGCTGTTGGGGCTGGCGCGTACCCTGCGCATAATGGAAGCGCAACGCTTGCGCATGATGGCGTGAAAGCCATCAATTCTCGCCTCTGCAAACATGCCGGAAGCACTGCAGCAACGCGGCAACCCCATCAACACCCTGAACGCATACGGGCATACAGCGCCCTGCGCGTTCAATACAATAGTATTGAACGCGCAGGGCGCTGTATGCCCTCTGCGTGTAGTTGACAGTACGCTGTAAATAGTGTAGCCTTTACTTCAGTCGTGCAATCCGCAAATCTGCGTGCCAACATATTGCAGCGGACAGCCAACGCCCTGCGCTCACGCTCAATATCCAGACTGTCTTTTAGGTCTTCGGAAACCCAGTGGCCCAGATACTTGAAAGAAGTGACTTGCTTTAAGGAATTTCCGCAAAGTTTCAAGTGAGGTTCAAAAGGGTAAGTTTTAGTGCCCGCCTTGAAAACTAGTACCTCACTCTTCTTAACATTGTATCTGAGCCCATGAGTCTCCGCGTACCTCTCACATATTGTAAGCAGGCTCATCATTGCATTAATCGAAGGGCTCAGCAACACCATATCATCAGCATAACTAATGTTGTTGACGCATACTCCGTCTACATAACAACCCTGATAGGTGTTGCTGAGCTCGACGATCAACCGGTTTATGTACAGATTGAAGAGGCGAGGGGAGGTCAGTCCGCCCTGCCTCACCCCGCACTCCAGCCCATACACATCCGATAATGAGCCTGCCCACCTTACACAATTAGTCTGATTGTTATACCAAAACCGTAGAATTGATATAACTTCTCTATCCACTGAAGTATCAGTCAATAGTTTCTGCCACAGTAACTCGTACGACACCAGATCAAACGCTTTGGAAAGGTCTAGGAAACACGCATTAACAGGCGTTTTCCTTGACGTATAATACTGAACAGTATGCTTGAGAGACAGTATGGCACTTTCAGTGGAGAGACCAGGTCTGAACCCAAACTGCGCATCATGCAGTTCAATGCGGGTTGCCATATGCCTATCAAGCAAACTGTCCAGCACCTTGGCAATGATAGTAGCAAGGGATATGGGCCTATAGTTCGAGAGGTCTGATGTGTCCCCAGTCTTATCCTTCACAATAGGTACAACCACAGTTTTCATTAGGTCACTGGGCAGATGAGCGTGGCTTAGACAGAGTGAGAAGAACATCGCCAGAACCCTAGGCAGGTGAACTCCTGCATGCTGCAGATGCTCGATGCTGAGGTAGTCATACCCTGGTGACTTGCCCCTAACCATTTTTTTAATAACAGTAGCAACATCTCTTGCTGAAAACCTGACATTTAACTCCTTCAGACAATCCTCAGCATAGCAGCTAAGCTGAGACAGGCATTTTTGAATTTCCCTAATAAATGCACAGTTGAGTAAAGAAAGGAATCGCCTGAGAATAGAGTCGGTAAAGGCAAAGTAACCCAAGATAAATTAAAAAACGTTTCGTGTGAAGATTTTTATATTTATATTTTAGAAAGAATATATAACTTTTGAAAAAAAATTACGTCTTCGGAAAAATGTCACTCAGTCATGTTGATATTTTGGGTTGATTTAAATAAACTAACTCGGATAAATGCACAAAACGTATTTTATTGTTCTGCCACAAGTTCTACGAAACAAGATGAATATGAAAAAAGGGAAGAATGTTGCCAACCTAATGCCAAGTGCATTATTTACAGTAAGGCCAAATAAAAAATAAATATGGTTGCGTTCTCAATCAATTCCCAACACTCCCTTCAGAACGCAAACCCATTTTACTAATACAATACAAATGTTTTGCAAGTGGTACACCCTTGGTTAAATTGTCAGCTACCATATTACAACCATTCACAAATAAAATTTTTACTTTAGATTTAACAATGTTTTCTCTGAGAAAATGTAAACGAATATCTATATGTTTAGTCTTAGGTTTATAACAGTCTATTGATGCCAGTCTTATTGCACTTTGGTTATCACTATAGATGGGTAAAACACTGTCCAGGCTTTGGCTGAGTTCATCTTGCAGTTGCCGAAGCCATAAGGCCTCCTGGGTCGCTGACGCCATCGCCATATATTCTGCCTCTGCTGTGGAGAGGGCTACAGTCTGCTGTTTACATGAATTCCAAGATATGCAAGCATTTTGGAAAATAAAAGTGTAACCAGTGCATGATCTCCGGTCCAATGGGTCACTAGCCCAGTCAGCATCACAGTACCCAGTTATTTCTCTAGACTCTTCTTTAACATAACATAACTTTAGGTTTTTGGTTCCTTGAAGGTATCTCATGACCCTTTTCACTCCGAGCCAGTGTTGAATTCCGGGGCCATTACAGTACTGACTCAATTTATTGACCGCATATGTGATGTCAGGTCGTGTTACCTGTGCCAGATATATAAGACAGCCCACTGCCTCCCTGTATGGGAAATTGCTATCTTCATTCTCATTTTTCTTAGCAAATTTTGTATTTACTTCTATTGGAGTACGTACTGGTTTACACTCAGACATGCCAAACCGTTCCAACACAAGGTTAGTATATTTCTCTTGGTCTATCGTGATCACACCTGCCTCGCGATTTCTATTTATATTAATGCCAATACACTGCTGCATCTCACCCAGATCTTTCATGCAGAATTCTTCTTTTAATTTATCTTTGATATCTGTTGCTGTTTTCTTATCATTTGTGAAAATCATGAAATCATCCACCCATACTGCAATAAATATCATTTTTGATTCATTCACTGAATAATAGATACATGGATCAATTGCTGACCTTTCCAATCCAATTTTAAGCAGAACATTGTTTAATTTCAGGTTCCATTGACGGCTAGCTTGCTTGAGCCCATAGATTGATTTATGTAGGTGACATACCTGAGCATTCTCTTTATAGTATTCTGGTTGTGACATGTAGATTTCAGTGTCTATGTCACCTTGAAGAAATGCGCTTATGGCATCCATCTGAACCATTTCTAAATTATATTTAGCAGCTAGAGCAAGCAAGAATCGAACAGAGGTATATCTTACCACAGGTGCATAGACCTCGTCATAATCATTTCCTTTTCTTTGTACACACCCTTTAATTACCAGTCTTGCTTTAAAACGATTAATCTCTCCTTTCTCATTCGTTTTACTTTTAAATACCCATTTACATGGCAAGGCCCTTTTACCTGATGGCAAATCTACCAGTGACCAAGTTTTATTCTTTATTAAGGATTCATATTCCTCCTGCATAGCCTTCTTCCACTGGTCAGCATACGATGACGAAAGAGCTTCATCAGGACTCTGAGGGTCATTCAAATCAAGTATTGGGCAAAAGTAACTCACATCATGGTCATCCCTCTCTGCATACTGGACAGCTTTGCGTGGACGTAAATTTATATTACGAGCTGGTGTCGTAAGATCAACTGATTCCTCTGGTATGTAGGATGAATCATCATTGTCGCCAGACATATAGTCGTCACTCGAAGAATGATCTAAGTTTGTTTCTAATTCTTCTTTACAGGGTTCTTCAGGTGATTTCATATCAGGAGCACTATTAGGTATGCCAGGTAAGTATACATTATGATCAAATTTATGAACATTTTCTAAAAATACTACATCTCTACTCTTGATAATTTTATTTGTGTCTGGATCAAGTAACCGATAACCTTTGCTGGATTCACAATAGCCAACAAATATATATTTTCTAGATTTATTGTCCCATTTTTGACGTTTTTCTTTAGGTATTAGAGCCATGACTTCAGAGCCAAAAATCTTTATATTTGATAAATTGGGTTTCTTGCCTGACCAAATTTCTATAGGAGTTTTGCCATCAATTGACCTTGTGGGTGATCTATTAACTATATAGGCAGCTGTTGCAAGCGCCTCTCCCCAGAATTGCTTTGACAAATTAGCATCAAACAGCATACACTTGGCCCTTTCCACAAGTGTCCTGTTCATTCTTTCTGCAAGACCGTTCTGCTGTGGTGAGTACGGGGTACTTGTTTGATGTTCAATTCCGTGCCTATTTAAGAAACTATTAAATTCTTTGTTACAGTATTCAGTTCCGTTGTCTGACCGAATAATTTTTATCTTTTGTCCAAGTTGGTTCTCTACTTTACTTTTATAATCTTTGAATACTTCAAGTACACTCAATTTGTTTTTCAGAAAATAAACATGAACTTTTCTAGTGAAGTCATCTATAAAGGTAATAAAGTACTTCATACCTCCCAGTGATGCTTGTTCCATCGGTCCACATAAGTCAGTGTGGATAAGCTGCAGTGGCTGTGTAGCTCTTGAACCAATATTATTAAAAGGCAGTCTGCTATGTTTACCTTCGAGGCAGGTAGTACATGTGATATCACTTTTATTTTTGTCAGGAAATGCATTGACGCCCTCTACACACTGCGGTAACTTGTTAACATCTGAAAAATTCAGGTGTCCCATACGCCTGTGCCACAGAACAACATCATTTAAATTATTTGTGCTTGTAAGGTTTGAAAAAACTTCTCTGTGGATGTTTAACTGGTACAGATTGTTTACTAGTGTGGCTGAGCATAGGAATTTGTCATTTTGATCATAAATGTTACAACATTTGTCTCTAAAATTTATCTTACAGCCATTTTTCACCATAGCACTTACTGATAAGAGATTGGCAGCAAGTTTAGGTATGTATAGAACTTCTCTTACCTGAATTCTAGTTTCTTCATTACCATTCATCAATAAATTAACTTTTCCCATATTTTCCACAGATAGCGGTGTCTTACTAGCAACAGTTATAGTGGGTATCGGTGGACTTGTTACATCATACATCCAATCACATCTATTGGTCATGTGCATGGAGGCACCTGAGTCGACATACCAAAGGTCCTGATTTATTGTCTGTGAAGATGCTGAAAAAGCTGCAACAAAACTTTTATTTTCTTCTACTTTATTTTCTGTATTTTTCTTATTCGGAGCACGACAATTCTTCGCAAAGTGTCCATGCTTGTTACAATTATAACATCGGGGCCCTTTATGATTATTTTGGCTATGAACCTTCGCTTTACTGTGATTCCCGTGATTGGCTGGTCTCCTAGTGAAGAACGCTGTACTCTCTGAGCATTGAACTTCCTGCAGGAGTTTTGTTTTGATCGAGTCTGCGCTGATCTTGATCCCTGAGCTCTCCAAACCCATTGGCTTATAAATTTCGGGTAAGCCAGCCAACATCAGCGTTCCGAGCCACTCATCGTCAATGTTAAAGTTGATGTTCCTGAGCTTATGAGCGGTCGACATAATCTTGTTCACATAGTCATCTACGTTTCGGGAACTGTCCAATGTAGTTGTAATGAGGTCTCTCAACAAGCCAACTTTTCTGTATAAGCCGCTGTCATCAAAAGCCTGTTCCAAACTATGCCAGACTTCTTTACATGTAGTCGCGCTCTGTACATGCACATAGTTGATCGGGTCTAGCATTAAAATAAGCTTAGATTTTGCCTTTGTTTCCTTCTTTTCGCCGGTATTAGTTCCTTCAACACAGCTCCATAAGTCTTCAAGCTTTAAATATGCTTCCACTGCAAATTTCCAACTCGCGTAATTATCTCTTCCGACGAGTCTATCAATGTGGAACGGATTGTGGCCTGTGCTGGACATTTTTATTTGATACGTATTATGGTAGCTAGTCGTACTATAAATTTTTCGACGATACTTGACTGAGCACGCCGCTCCAGGTTAGGCTATGCGGTAACCTCAAAATGTATACGGAATAAATACGCCGGCCGGTTATTGTTAGTTCTTTCTGCGTTATCACTTTTAACGATTTTTAATCAACCACGCTCTGCTACCATGTTGATATTTTGGGTTGATTTAAATAAACTAACTCGGATAAATGCACAAAACGTATTTTATTGTTCTGCCACAAGTTCTACGAAACAAGATGAATATGAAAAAAGGGAAGAATGTTGCCAACCTAATGCCAAGTGCATTATTTACAGTAAGGCCAAATAAAAAATAAATATGGTTGCGTTCTCAATCAATTCCCAACAAGTCAGTTAGTAAGTCCGTTTTTTCTTCTAATTTAGTTTAGAGGTCGTAAATTGTTCATAATTTTAATTTTGAATAAATGTCACTAATTTTTTTTAAAAATCGGGCATTTTGTATATCCTAGACAGGCATCCTGCCTTACATAGATGGTAACCCTAGGTCTGATCCTTACTCTTTTTATTTTATTCCGGTCGGCGAGGCTGGGGGCGAGATGTTGGTGCATTTGCTCGTGGCACTTTCTCTTCACGACTACACCTACAGTTAAGAAAAAGAGTAACCTATTCGTATGATAGTATTATGAGTTAGCAATAAGTAAATAGACCGCATTTCTTTAAAAAAACTACGTAAAATTAAGTAAATATTGTATATACACAAAAAGTTAACAGACAAATAAAAAATTACAAACTGCTTTTTTACAAAATTTTGGGAGCTTCTGTAGAATTATGGGGCAGTTAATGTTGCCAACCTTATACAAACTTGACCAGAAAGTAGAATTAATTCTATTGTCCTTCAAATCAGGTAACATCAATGCTGTAGGTTATTCAAGTTAGTAGAACCTAATTCCTCGTAGTTCGTTTTCAGAATGAGTGTTTCCATGAATTATATGTCAGATTCAATAAACTTCAATCAAACACATGGGTTCAACTGAATTTTCGTTTTCAACTTTTCCGAATTTCCACTGCAGTAGAATGTCCAATTTGTACTAACAATGGGTTCGTATATCAATATGTTAGTCACAACTGGATTTATTTTAATAGATCGTTGATAATCCGTGGCGATGTGCCAGGCCATTGATTGAAAATCGTCGCTTCGATGCCCGAAAACTTGTATTTTCTGTTTTTGATGTAAAAATGTAGGGTCCAGTGCCAAATTGGTATTGAGTAGTGAAACAGCTGATATTGAAAATAAATACATGGAAAGTTATTTTCTTTTTTATTAAGTGGAATGCGAGTAACATATTATTTGAATTATAGAGAGGACGCTCTCTACGCTCCTTGCGAGCCAATTTTCTAAAAGATATAAATTAAATTAAAGACGTGAAGATGGTGAGATCTTATTTATTCGTGAAATCATAAAGTAACACAAAAGTAAGTATAAACTATTTGGTCTATAAAGGATCTCGCGCACTAGACGGCCACGGCCACGGCCACGACCAGTGGTTGCACCGACCAGGTAACCTATAGAAACCGATACGAATCGCGCTCATGGTCGCAACGGCCAACTAGCCGTAGATACTACCACTGACGACTCCGGCCAGTCGTGGCCGTGTAGTGTGCGAGATCTCTTAATCAAAAGGCCAGCTGGTGCTGTATATATTTTTGTTTTTATAAAGTTGTACTAGTGCTCATAGATCATAGAAACTATCTCGCCCTGTGCAAATACTAATTGGTAACTAACTCACTCCATTGCTACAAATTGTGAAATCGGATTACCTACTCCGTGCCCAGTGATGACTAATGAACACATTGCAAAATCTATTTCGGAATATTGTGGTTATGTTTCATTTTGTAGATCATTCTGAAACGAAAATAAGGTTTTAACTTACTTATTGACCACATAATAAACTTGAATTATGAAGATAAGTGCTCAAGAAAACAGTCGAAAAGTTGAAGCTTCCGTTTCAAAATGTAGATCGCTTTAGAGAAAAACCAGTAAGTAAAGGCTTTTACTTACTTTTCTAACATCATGATGAATGTAGCCAGCATGTACCCTCCAGCCAGGAGTATGAAAGCAGGTGCTGCTCCTCCTAAAGCGAGGGCTCGAGGAGAACTTCCTCCACACTTGACTTCGAATGAGGAGCTGCGGATCTGGATGCAGGTGACTATGCCTTGTTCTGAGAGGCGCATTAGACTGGAACCGAATCAAAAGAAAAAAGGACAATTAATTAGGGAAAATAACATCGCTTGGTGCAATAACGTTAGTAACATTATTCCGCCAATGTTAATAGGTAGCATTTAGCCTTCGAAGCTTTCAAATTGTTTCACATTAATCTACATGCAAACGTGCCGTATGAAACATCAGAAGCTAGATGCATGATTCTAAATGATCATTTCCTATGGAGAAGAACCAGCAAGAAACTTCACGGTTACTCTTTAAAAAATAATTAGTTGTTTTTTTTTAACCAATCACGAATTTCTTAAAAAGTAAAATAAGGTTTTAAAATTAATACCTAGGAAGTCAAGATCGCGCAGTTTCTTATTGAGTTTACATATAAAGGCTAAAAGACATTTACTTTTTACAGGAACTCGTAAACTAGGGATGTTGAAAAAATACAAATGAGATAAACTGAAATAACACTCGTGTTTCAGTTAATAATACCTCCAAGTCATAAACTCCTTAAAAGGGCTATGTTTCTGGAGCACAGAATACAGCAAGGTCTTCTCCATCGACTGTAAGGAACCCAGCTCGCATAGCTCGTCCTGGGTAAACGTTTTTGATATCAGGGCGTTGGCACTGTTTACTTCGGTGTGGTACGCGTAGCCTGGAAGATGATGATCATTACATAGTAAACAATGTAACATGATTCAAATAAACAAGACTATTATTGGTAGTTCGTAGGTTATAATTTAGAATCGAACTATGAATGATAGGCTGAGGAATGATGTGTTATAGCAACGGTGTGATTTAAAAGAAGATGAGCTAGCATTCGTGATTTAAAAACTGTTTCTCAATTTAAATATAGAGTAAATGAGCATTACCGTTCCTCTTAACTGTGAGTATTTTTATATCTGTAGTATGTATGATATTTAAGCTTAATGTATTTATTTAAGTATAATTATGTTAATGTATTACGTTATACGTGTAGGTATATTTTGATATTTTAGTTTAAGACTTCGCATATTTATATTTGTCTCTTGTTGTTCTCACACACTATTGTCTACATTTCATTCTCATTTCTCCTTTCGCAGGTCTGCTGGAAGAAATTTCTTAAGAAATAAGCAGTACCTTTGTACTCATAATTATGATTATGTCGTATCTGTATCTATTTTACTGTGTGTAGATAAATAATAAATTTAAATAAAAAAGATGTGATAAAAATTTAAAGAGTGTGCTTAGATGCTTTCGTCGTTTTTTACTTCTAAAAGGTAAGTCAGGCAGATGTGAGTGGAAACACCGGGAGGGGATGTCCTAGAAGGACATACATAATAATTTTATTGACCTTATTAGTGATGTTCTTCAGAAAGACCAGGACGGTAGTACTCGCAACCGGTGTGTGTGTATGAACGCAAACGAAGCAAAGGAGCATATCAATGAGTGTGAAAGGATGGTAGCTGGTGGTGTTCTGTAATTTCTGCCTACTCCCATAGGAAGAAGGCGTGAGGTTATACCGCAGGATTTTTTTACCATCTCGAAAAAAATTGGGTATAACAGGCAAACGGAGTAGAAGCCTATGGCACAGTTTTTTTTTTTACGATAAAAAAATATCGAAATTCAATCAATCAAATCATACGCACCCTACTAAATGCGCGAAATTTATCAATGAATTCGTAGCTTTCCTTAACGGCCGATGGGTAGTCACCTCACTTGCCGTCGGGTTCTTTGATATCCTTTCGCAGGCGCACAAGCCACTCGCGCATCCCCGCCCGCCCGCGTGGTCAATGCTACTAAGCAAATATTCCCGGGTATGGCTTCTGTTCCACTTGCACAACACACCATATTATTCTTGAGACGGTAAAAAATTTCAACCGGTATATGTATGTAATCAGGAATCTTGTTGTTCCATTTTACCACAAACAAAACAAAACATAGTAAAAAAAATATTTTACCAAAACAAAGTAAACACTTTGTCCCTTTTTGGTAAAATTAATTGTATACTATGTTTTGTACAGTGGGCTCCAGAGAAACCCCACCCCCTTGCTTTGTTTTTAACATTGCTATCGATAGTAAAATAGTTCCTTGTCCGTGTACACATCTTTTTGGGGCTGACTTTACGTAGATACTACTGACTAGGACTTTTTCTGATGAAGGATAACTTTGACTTAGCCAAACAAAATTAGCCTTCATCAGAAAATATTTTATTTGAATGATAACACAATCCAATCCTGTATTTTCAATTTCATGTCAATCTTCATAAAGAAACTTAGCTTTTTCCATACAAGACCTTCCTACAAATCTAATACCATAGAAAAACGATCCGGGTCGAAGTAAATTACAGCGATTTATAACGGAACTCCAATTTCGGGTCCATGTATAAAAACCCGTATCTAACTGAACTGTGAGAGAATCGATCGTGCTACTCATATGGGGCTCCTAACTACCAGATATACCTATTACACTATTGTATACAATCAAGTTCTTACTTTACAGACAGCTGTGCTGCTGGGAAGTTTGGCGCGCCATTTCTTCTTCCCAGCTAAAGCACCAGGAAGTGGTTGAAGGATGGTCTTATGTAATTTTGACGTTCAAACAGTGCTGATTCTCAGCCTAATTTGAATAAAAGACTTTTGATTTTGATATAGTTATAGTATGTAACTAAAATACAGTGTTACTAGCTTTTGCCCGTGGCTTCGCCTGCATGGAGTGTCGTGAATTATCCGATTATAGGTACTACCGGAATAAATTCGTATGTTCTTAACCCAGGCCATTGTTTATCTGTGTGCAACATCGAAATCAGCTCAGCTGTTAAGGCGTGGAAAGGTAACAGACAGACAGACAGACAGATAGAGTAACTTATGCATCTATAATATTAGTATGGAAGTATGGATTATTTTAATTACAGTTTGGTGTAACTTAGAGAGTAGAAGTTTAATTTTCAAGACGATTTTATGGTAGCTTACAAACTCAGGACATTTATTTGTATGAAAACATGGTATAGAATAACGAATAGCATCAAACTTAGTGTGGCAAGATGGATAAAATTAATGTAACTCCACTATTTTAGCGGTTTATCTCCAGGAAGTAGTTATTAGTTACAGTGAATTATTGTAATATGAACTTTAAGTTCTATGGTGTCCGTCTGGATTGAGGAGCCATGTCTCATATTTGAACGAGGGTACTACCAATATTTAGTAGTAAATTAGCCGATTTTGTAGGCCGGACCCTGGAATTTGTAGTAAAACCCTTAAAAAGTTATACGACATTAAAGGTGGCTCCTCAATCCAGATGTCTGAATTGAGGAGCCACCTTAGAACTTGAAAACTAGCCAACGGATATTTTTGAAAATTTTGTAGGATTTAGTAGTACCTACTTATGCGTAGCCTGTACAAAAAAAAAGGGGTTTTGTAGGGCTGAATTTGAGATAGCTACAATGCTTTGATTTTTCATAAAAATCCATAAATTTAAATAAATTTTTCTGAATATTCATAAAAAAATTGTGAAATTGAACTATACAAGGGGGGTTCTAATCTTTAATATTTTTCATGTTATTAAATTTTTATGAGTCAGATTGAGAATCATCTAAACTAACGATTTTATATGGTTTTGGCCGTAAAACGATGTGATATGGTTTTGATCGCGGGCTCTCGTACCACACTAAATTGTTAAGGAATGTTTTTTTATTAATTTCTTTGGAAATACTGAATGCGAAGGATGTTGGATTATGCCAATATTTAGTAGAAATTTCTACTAAATATTGGTGTTATTGTTATCCGATTTGATCAACTAGTTTAGTAGCTACGTACATATACGAGGAGCCACATTAAATGTGTTGTACCAGCGAAATTATATAGTTTTTCCATTTAATTTTTACTGTACAAATTAAATCACATTTGCTACTAAATTATACTAAAAATCTGTTGTAATTGGTTGATTACTTTCCGAAAAACAGCGCGGTGAAATTTATGGATTTTTATGAAAGATCAAAGCATTGTAGCTATCTCAAATTCAGCCCTACAAAACCCATTCTTTTTGTACAGGCTACGCATAAGTACTACTAAATCCTACAAAATTTTCAAAAATATCCGTTGGCTAGTTTTCGAGTTCTAAGGTGGCTCCTCAATTCAGACGTCTGGATTGAGGAGCCACCTTTAATGTCTTATAACTTTTTAAGGGTTTTACTACAAATTCCAGGACCCGGCCTACAAAATCGGTTAATTTACTACTAAATATTGGTAGTATCCTCGTTCAAATATGAGACATGGCTCCTCAATCCATACGGACACGTTCTATGTAGGACGTTCTTATTAGCTTTATGGGAATATAAAAATGCATTATATTAAGTATGCATTATCGCGTGACGTGGCATGCCACCATCTATACATATAAAATGGAATTACTCACTGACTTACGGATCAACGCACAGCCTAAACCGCTGATCGTAGAGACCTGAAACTTGGAGGGTGTGTTCTTTGTATGACGTAGGCATCCGATAAAAAAGGATTTTCCGAAATTCTACCCCTAAGGGGTGAAAAAGGGGGGCAAAGTTTGTATGGGACAACGTGATTCCTTGAGTTAATAAACATGAAACTTGGCACAAAAAGTACTAGGCTTGCAAGAATTCAAGATACTATTTCAATCATTATGTTTTGCTACTAATAGGATTTGGGTGAGGCACACAGATAGTTTATAACCTGGATTAACACATAGGATACTTTTTATCCCAGTAGTAAACCCCTGGGGATAATTTCCGACATCCACGCGAGCGAAGCCGCGGGCAAAAGCTAGTAGCCTATAATAGTAGTTGAGTAAGAATAAAAACTTCAATAACGACGGCCCCGTTCACAGCCTCGAGCGATGCGACTTGCGACGCTCCTGTTTTCGTCCGTCGCTTCAGTAGTCACTTAACATTGTCTCGTCACACCCTCTAAACCACTTCTTTCATTTGTTTACTCAGCAATCCCTGTCGTAAGACGCATGTCGCTTGAGCTTGTAAATCATGGCCCAAGGGCCAATCAGACTAACCTCCTCTCTGCACCATTTTGATTCCTTCCACCAAGTCCACCAATAGCGGGGCGTCCTTCTTCTTGTTGAATACTTTCTTACGCAACTCGTCTTCAACCAGAGCGTTCCTTTTGTTGAAGTAATATAAAGGGGTCTGCAAGATTATGAGACTGGTTAGCAAATTAATTGTTTGATAGTAGTTTTGTAGGAGTAGAATTTAGGATAATTGAAACATATGTGCTTTGGTTTGCTTCTTGTTGGTTCTGAAAACGTGTACCTATTTGAAAGTGTAACGCCACTGAAGATATCAATATCGATGTTTTGCGCGCGTCGAATGTTTGAGTCATGATTAAGAAGTCACGCGACTATTTGCGACAGTTTGAAAAATTCCATACAAGTGAATTGATACAATCAGCGTGAGCGAGTTTCGTTACACCTTTGACGCCCAGTTTTTATTATTTATTTTTATTTATTTATGATTAGGAAAGCTTACAGTCTTATATCTATTTAGTATGTACAATAGCGCTTACGATTGCCATTTATAGGCTTCCACTAATTAAAAACTAAGTACCTAAAATTAGAAAAATTAAAGAAAGAAAAGAAAAGAAACATACATAAATTAAATTTAAAAACAATATCTTCTCAAATATAACTTAACTTAACAAAACAAAATAAAATCAATTCTTCTTTTTAACAAAACATAAAAAGATTTTGAAATTATGAATCATAATAATTTGGTAGTATCCTATAATCGTATCATCTTTATTTATTGTGCTAAAAACAGTAAAAAAAATTACACATTTGTTACATGATATATAATTATGAATAATGCTACTCATTGGGGACAAAGTATTCTTTATTCAAATATCTTTATTCTTTATTCAAATACCTACTGTTGCGACCTTTTTATATATATTTATGGTTTTTTACTCTTACATTTTGTTTTAGATTGTGTCAAAAATAAAAGTCTGTTGTGTCAGCGACTCGTAATTTTATTAGCTATAAAAAATACAGTCCACATTTTGCCTACATTTTATGGTCCTATCTCGCCGTAACATGAACACGAGATCAAAGACGAAGCAGCTGGCATAGCTCCGGGCTACTGGCGAAATGCATTCGGAGTCGGATGCGCCGGTCGTGGGTGGGCTCGGTCGGTCCCCTGAATTGGACCCCATTTCGACCGAAGCCACGAATACACCCGTGGCCGTCGATCCGGTCTCCGTAACATCTCGCCAGAATCCCACTATTAGCACTGAACCTGCTAAATCAAGTTCTAGATCTGTTGTATCAGGTTCCTCACGGTCATCGGCCACTATCAAGGCACGCAGTATGGATGACGCACGGGAGGCTTCGCAGCTTGCAGCTGACATTATCACAGTTCACGAGTCAGCAGGAATGGAGATAAGTGGTTGGGTTTCAAATGAGCCCGCCGCACTCACTGGGGATCCTGAAGACCTGCGTGCTGCAACTCCCAAAAATATTGACGTGGCTCAAGGAATATTTACCCCTTCTCAAGACAAAGAAGCAGCAAGGAAACAAATATCGTAATTTAGCTGATGACGACGTTGTCCTGGTCATGGATCCCGACCTTCCCCGAGGAGTGTGGCCTATGGGACGCGTGACCAAAGTGTACCCGGGAAAAGATGGGGTCGTGCGCGTAGCTGACGTTGTCACTAAAGGCGGAACGCTGAAGAGGCCCGCTAGAAAGTTAGCTGTACTGGAAGGGCTCCAGTAGCTGTGCAGCATCGCTACACGGGGGGGATGATGTTGCGACCTTTTTATATATATTTATGGTTTTTTACTCTTACATTTTGTTTTAGATTGTGTCAAAAATAAAAGTCTGTTGTGTCAGCGACTCGTAATTTTATTAGCTATAAAAAATACAGTCCACATTTTGCCTATACCTACCGCTATTTTATGTATAAACATGAATAGTGCGACATCAGACACGATGAAGTTTTAAGTGTCTTCAGACACGCTATACGTTTAAAAATATTCTGTTTGCATGGGTGACATGGGTCCACTTAAACTTCAGAGAAGTGAATTTTGGATAGCTGTTCATGTTTTATTACAAAATTCGAATTCTCTTGGCAGAATGGGTGTCGTATTTTAAATCGCACGTCATTCGTTAAAAGAAAATCCAACAAATGGCTTTCTAAAATAGGACACCAACCAAGATACAATTTAGTACCTATAATATAGCCTACAAACATCCATAGGATCAGATTAACGCCGGTGCTAATTAATAACTATATCGTTTACAGACAAATTATATTTTTACATGCTCACCTGCAACCAAGATCGTGAATACCCAATATCCTCATAGATCAGCTCTAGTGGACTCTCAAGCAGTTCCTTCAAGGAGTTGATGGAAGGTGGTGGACCGTTCAGCAGCCAGCTGACCACGGAACTGGTGTAGTAGTTGTATACCAGTACGCAAAACAGTCCAGTCACTAGGATTGTCACCTGGCGAGCTGAGGATGGAGAGTTTAAATGGTAGAATGGTAGAAAAAAATGCAAATAAATAAATAAATATGATTTCTAAAGTATTAATATAATTTTCTCAAACGAACATTATTTTGACAACCTTCTTCGAGATAAATCGAAATTGTGGTACTGGTCGAATACATGCGAGCGCCCGGCTGGCAATGTTTGTATGAAAATCCACAATAAATGGATTTTCATACAAACATTGCCGGCCAGGTAATAAAAATAAAAAAAAATACCGTAGAGTCGAATTGTTTGTTCCTGTTTCACTAGTTCACTTCTTATTAGTTTTATCCGACTGCGGTTGAGACCAAAATGAGGGTAATGTTTTTAATGCCGTATTTACGGAAAATCCATCGAAAACAGTTTGCAATTTACTCTTCGAAATTTACTTTTTAACTTCCTGGTGTTATCAGTTGAAGATTTACCACTAAATATATTTCAAGGTTTATCAGTAGATAAAGTTAGTCTAGTATTAATAACTTTGAGGTTAAAATAACAGTGCCTGTCGCGTAGTCAAACACTAATATTAGAACCTGACATGAATCTTGATTATTATTCGACTTTGATAACTTTGCTCGATCAAGCTCGGTTTGATCGCTATCAAAGAATCTTAATCGCGTGTCAGTCATTCTAATAAATGGATAGCTTTCAAATAAGCGACGACCCGAATTTATCAGATTTGGGATCATCATTAATGTACTAAGTAGACTTCAGAAAAAAGTATAACTACAACGAATCTTTTTTTTTTTTATCCTTTATTAAAAAGAACCAGGTTCTTAATAATTAATTACAATCTAGCCTGTAAGACTAATAAGCAATTTTAATCTAACCTAATTTTTTACTTGATAATTATTTTAAAACTTAGAATAGTGCTGATTGTACTTTAAACAAGTTCGTTCCACTTTCTTAGAGTCTGATAAAATATTAAAAAAACACTTTGTTCATGTGTTGTATGTGTGTCATTGTAACTATTATTTCTACACTTTTACACTACACTAACTCAAAAGGTTTTGTTCGTTTTAGTCTTCGCACTATATTTGTTTGATCTAACAGCTGAAATGCCTCGATGTTCACATGTCGGTGGAGTCGGTGTTCATGAGCCTCAGCAAATTTTTGGATTATGTTGGTGACTGGTTCCATTTTTAGGTCACGATGGAGGTCGTCATTTCTTATATACCAGGGCGCATTAACAATACTCCTGAGTACCTTATTCTGGAATGTTTGTATAATTTTGATGTTGGTTGGTTTGGTACAGCCCCACAGTTGGATGCCATACGTCCATATTGGCATAAGAATATGCTTATGTAATAAAATTTTGTTATGTATCGATAGGCAGGAACCCCGTCCAATCAACCAATACATGTTTTTAAAACGTATATCTAGCTCCTGCCTTTTCTTTTTAACGTGCGCTTTCCAGCGCAGTTTCGCGTCAAGCGTTATGCCAAGGTATTTGGCTGCATTTGCGTATGGCACTTGTTGGCCATTTATGAAGATTGGGTGGTAATCATAATTCTTGTTGGTGAAATCAATGTGAAGTGACTTCGATTCATTCAATTTGATTCTCCATTTTTGTGCCCAGTCATGAACTTCAGTTACAGCGATTTTTACCTTTTCGATTGCTTCCGTATGGCATGACCCTGTAGCCATAATGGCAGTATCGTCCGCAAAGGTTGCAATAGTATTATTTTCCAGCTCTGGTATATCATACGTGTACAACAGGTAGAGGACTGGACCCAGCACACAACCTTGAGGCACGCCAGCTTTAATCATTTTTAACTCTGAAAAGGCATCATCGTGCCTTACTCAAAACATTCTATCTGTAATGTATGATAGCAAGATATCGGCAAAATCATTTGGTAGCAATAATCTTAGCTTGTATATCAAACCCTTATGCCAAACTCTATCAAAAGCTTGTGCCACATCTAAAAATACGGTGGAGCAGACTTTTTTATCTTCAAGCTTTCAATGATGTTAGTGATTCTATGTACTTGGTCTATTGTTGAGTATTTCTCTCTGAAACCAAACTGATGGTCAGGGATCAGGTTTCTCTCGTTTATGATAGGTTTTAGGCGCTTTAGGAACAATTTTTCAAACAGCTTTGATAATACAGGCAACAGGGAAATGGGCCTGTATGATGAAGCTTCGTGCGGTGGTTTACCGGGCTTTGCAATCATAATCACTTCAGCAACTTTCCATGGCTCAGGAACATGCTTTAACACGAATGCAGCATTGATAAGCCTAGTAAGCTTAACGATGGCTTTACGCGGGAGATGTTTTAGAATTTCTCCGGTAAGAAGGTCATACCCTGGGGATTTTTTTAGGCTAATGTTTTGAATTTCCTTTGCAACTTCTTTCGGGGTCACAAGCTTAATTCTTTGATCTTGTAGAATATTGGCAAGCTGTAGGTTGTCTTCAGACCCGTCGTTTGGCTGGAAGGTTTTTCCAAGTGTTGTGCAAATCTTAGAGGTTTTTGCTCATTGCTTATGGCCCACTTTCCGTTTTCATCTCTGATATCTCTGATTCTGATATCTCTCATTCTGATCTGAATTGATGTAATTGGCCTTTTGACTGACTTTGTCGCTTTCCAAAGAGAGTATTGCGTTGTATGGTCGCTGGTTAACTATAAATAAATAATAAAAGTTTATTCATGTAAAAAGGTAAAATACTAAATAAAAATTTGCTTAAATCTACGAAAAATTCTATTAAGTTATGTGCCTGAACTAGGTAATCCTGTATTTCAGGCGAGGCAAGGTATAATATTTCTAAATAATCACATTAATTATACAAATCTAGTCATCAAATTGGTATGTAAAAAGGTGTAAATAGTACAATAAATCCTACTTGCTAAAATCTTATTATTTAACCTAAACCTAACCTTATTTAGCTAAACTTAATTAATACAAATACAATTTTCATTTAAGTACAACTAATAATTTCTCTGTAAGAGCTTCCTTGAGAGTTCTTTTGCAATTATTATAATTAAGAGAATACATTTTGGCTCCATATTGACGCCCCGACAAAATTGATTTATCTTCCAGATATTTAAACAATCTATTATTTATGACTTTTTCCAAAATTTTTGACATAGATGGCAGCAAAGAAATTGGTCTATAATTTGTTACTTGCTGTTTACTGCCTGTTTTGTATACAGGGACAATAACTGCTTTTTTGGGGCACTCGGGAAAAAGACCCGAAGACAGGCACATTCGGAAAATATAAGTCAGTGGCGGTACCAAAATATTCTTGAATTGCTTGATGATTTTATTTGATATATTATCCCAACCAACTGCACAGTCGTCTTTCAAATTCATGATTATTCTTTCTACCTCAGTTTCGTCAGTATCTAGCAGGGCGAAGGATGTTAAGGTGCGGTTACATGCAAAAGGCGGGCTTGTTTTATAGTGTGATTGAACCATATTTCTTTCTGCCAGATTCTTTCCGACGTTAACGAAGAAATTATTTGCTAAGTTAGCAGATGTCAGCGGTGTCGAGTGCGCTTTTAATAAACCTGAAGATGACTCATTTTGTTTCGAGGTATAAGTTACATTTTTAATATATTTCCAGATCTGTTTACTATTTGTTCCAGCCTTTTCCAGTGCAGTTTTATCGTATTTGCTTTTAACCTTTTTGAGGAGATCATTACAGAAATTACGATACCTTTTGTACGATAGTTGCAGTAAACTAGTACAGCAACTGACGAAAAGAAGAAAGCCTTATCTTGAAAGGTTTGTATTTTCCTCTTCAGTCTTTTCGTAAGGTTATTCAATAGAGTTTTATCTTGCGGGAATCTAGTTTGCTGCCATGTTTTTCTTTGAGCCCTTTTTTCATATAAAAGGTCTATTATTTCCTTTGGGTAGGAATTTCCTTTAAACTTTTTTATAATTTGTGGTGTGTTATTCCATGCACTTTGTTGGATAGTGCTGCTAAACTTGTTTACTTCAGAATCGAGCTGATTTTTGCTTTTTAATGAAGTTTTTAGGTCAATCATGTTTTGTAGGTCTAAGCTAAAACTTTCCCAATCTGTAAACTTGTTAACTAATGTCAGGTGGTTTTCCCTTAGTAATATTTTGTGACTTAATTGTAATAATATCGGAGAGTGATCGGAGTTCATGTGGTACCCCTCTTCCACACTCAGATAATTAGTCGATATATTTTTGACTATGAAAATGTCGATAAAGTCTGGTAGTTTCTGGTGGTCAGTTGGCCAGTAAGTAGGTTTTCCAGTACTTATGACCTCACAGTGCATGTCTTTCACTGCACTTAGGAGCTGTCTTCCCTTTGTTGAAGTTAATCTCGATCCCCAATGAGTGTTCTTAGCGTTAAAGTCGCCGCCTAATATAAATCTCTGTCCAAGTAGTCTGAAGAAGTGTATATATTGTTCTTTGTTTATCGTGTGTCTTGGGGGACAGTATACGGCCGCTACAGTAACATTAAATTTATTTGTTTTAACTGTTATCGCCACAGCTTGCGTGTATGGCTCTTCGTATTTATACTGTTCGTAATGACACATATTTTCTCTAATAATAACCGCACTACCTCCTCGGGCTGTGTTGTTAGGGTGTAGGGAGTGATAAACCCTATAGCCTCTAAACTTTACAAAAAACTGTTTAGTGAAGTGCGTTTCAGAGACCAAACACACATCAATATTATCTGTGTCTAGGACTAATTGCAGCTCATGTTGGTGTTGCAGCAGTCCGTTGGAATTCCACGCCATTATTTTTAGTTTGTTATTCATGATTGATTTTTATAGCACTTGATTCTAATTTCTCTATCCTCTTATCAAATGAGGATATGGACCAAGATCTGGTTGAGCTTGTCCTCAAGACTTGATGGTTGTGTGCTTGGTTTTACCGATTGTGCGTATGAGACACTTTTAGATGAATGTGCAGTTATCGCGCATGTCTGTGCAAATTGTGCACTTTGTTTTGCTGTCTGTTTATCGGTGTTTCTAACAATTTGCTTATCGGCAAGGTTGTTAGGTTGATTAGGTTTACAGTTTTTGTTCTTAATCATTTGCATCTCCTTGGCAACTAAACACCCTCTATAGTTGGCTGGGTGAGGTAAGCCACAGTGGACACACTTAGGTTTTTCTTGTGCAGGTTTGTTGCAATCAGCTGTGAGGTGTTTACCTGTACATTTGACACACCTTGGTTCTTTTGAGCAGTACTTTTGGGTATGACCGTAAGCTTGGCATCTTTTACACTGCGGTATTATTTTTGACGTTTTAAGCGGGTTTATTTCAACTCTACACCCTAGGATATGTTTAATGCCATATATTTTACTGACATCTTCGTCATTCTTGAACGATAATATAAACATGTTCAGCGGTTCTTTAGTTCTCCAGCTTAACTTGTTAATTACATTTTCTGTCTGGAATCCTTGCGACATTAAATCATCTTTAATCCGATCCTGTAGGCACGAAGAATGCAATTTTTTCGCCATTACTCTCATTGGCCTGGTCTGCTTATCCTCGTATGAGTGCCATAAACTGTTATTTTCTGTTAAGCGTCGAGCAATCACTCTGTAGGATTCTTCAGTTGTGGCATTTATTTTCACACTATTACCGCTTAACATTTTGGCGGTAAACGTTTCTACTGGCTGAGATTAAGTCAAGAAGTCATAGAATGTTTGATAATTCTTAACACCGTCTACTACGATTGGCGGCGGTGCTAGTTTTTTTTTTGTGGTGGCCTTCTCTTTGTTATTTATTTGCTGCTGCTGAGCGCTAGTTCCAGCTTGTTGTAGTGGTGGTGGAGTAAGGGAGGTGTTCAACTTCCTTTTCTTCCTGTTTTTCGCCCTAATCCACCCAGTCTCTTTGGCGAGCTCATCCTCATCCGTGCAGTATTCAACGTCACTTTTAGTAGGCTGAGCAGGTTTTATGGTCTCACTGACCTGTTTATCTGTTATCGAATCTTTAATGACGTTAAAACCAGCACGCGTGGGTTTTCTACGGGTTTTGTCGACGGAAGAATAGACAAAATGACAGATTGTGATTGTTTATCTGTCATTTTGTATATTCTTTCGTCGACAAAACTCGTTTCTATCGTTGTCATGCTACGCGTGCTGTTGAAATGAAATCATTAATTACCTGTTGAAATTCTCTTTGCTCCACCATCATCAATGTCTTGGAAAACTGAAAATATTCAAAATATTATTTCACAAACCTCATATAAACAATATGGCTGGAATCATCTAATAAAATCATTTATCTTTGTGGTATAGTAATCTGTTGTTTATATGTTATTAAGATGTATGTTGACTTGAAAGAGCATCGCAGTTGAGAGTATGTCATGCTCACTTAAATGTCTCGCTGATGGTAGCGAGTGTGGTCATTCGGTTTCCTACAAAATGGTTGAGCTGGATGGTGCTGATCCACGCGTCATGTTCGTGAACGGGCGCCGTCAGTTGTGACTGGTCATCTCTTATCTGCCAGGGCTTATTTTTAATCTTATATTTTGTATTGTTTTGATTATTTTTTGTACATAGTACTCACATAATTATAGAAGCAAGAAGAATAATGTACCCAGGATTTCGTAAGTTTGGAGTTTCTTGCCCGTTCTTCTCCTTATAGATCTACGTTTTGGAATGGGCAACTTCAATTTTCTAACTAACTGACCAACTATTTGACGATTCAAAAGTGCTTGTATTTACAGGCACTTTGGCATTTACTACTTACTACATCTACTACTTTAGCATTTATTTCAATTAAACCATTTGGTTTAATTGAAATAAATGCTGTGAGTTTGAGTTTATGTACTAGCCATATACTCGTACTTACTAATTAATTTCTATAATTTCAAGGTGTTTTCAGTATTAATGCCATTAAAAGCATTTTTCTTTCTGTGTCCTTTCTAATGTAAAGAAAATGTATCTGGATTTTATTGTTGCTATATAATTGTGTAATTATGTTTGTTATTACATCTGTTTACTTCCCAAATAAAGTAAAATGAATTGAAAAATTAAAATGTATGCTGTTCAACCTACATTGCTGGCATATAGAAGCAACTACGGAGAACACTGCGTACTGAACCGAGGATGGACGCTGTTCTAACAATGCTGACAGCACCAGAAGAGCAGCACATAATGCAGATACTGCTATCATAGACCACCATGCTGTGGGACTTAGAGGTCTTAGGAACTGGTTCTCGAACTTTCCAGGACCTACTGTTGGTATGCGGTAGTAGTAGCGAGTTCTGGAAGAAGAAATACATGACTTATAGTAAGATCTGCCAAAGATTAAGGTTGGTAAAGAGATCCCTGCTGACCAGCTTCTCGTTAAAACTAATCATCAGGTCAGTATTCTGTGAAAGGGATACAAACTGAGGGAAAGTCAGGTGTAACACGTTTTTAAATACATATACATAATTGATACTAATACTTTTTCACCTATACGCTAAACCTTTCATGCATTATTTTAGTTTTATCCTCACTACAACACAGCTCTTAAGCAGTAGACAACACTACCTTCTTCTGAACGCAGAATTTTATATTCCAAAATAAGTCTTAGGGTGGCCGCATAGGCACGCCACAATTGTGGCGATAAGTCCCCTCTTTGAGGAGTGACTAGAGAGGCGCCACGGCGTCCTCACCTTCCGCCTGACGCAGGTCCTCACTGGACACGGTTGTTTCGGGAGGTTCCTGTTCTGTATAAGGCGGGAGGAAACGCCCGAGTGTCAACACTGTGTGGATCGCTCGGAGGACACGGTGGAGCATACGGTGGAGGTCTGCCCTGCTTGGGCGGAGCACCGCCGTGTCCTCACGGAGGCAATCGGCGGCGGCGATTTTTCGAGTCCGGCCGTGGTTCAGGCCATAGTCCGGAGCGAGAGTGCATGGGAGGCCGTCACTTTCTTCGGCGAAGCAGTAATGCTCGCGAAGGAGGAGGCGGAGCGCGCGAGGGAGAGGCAAGATTCGCGCCCTCGCACCCCTAGTCGCCGCAGGAGACGCTCCGGGCGTCGGGAGCCGCGAGCCGACTTCCAGCCACCGTAGGCGCGGGCTTGCGGATGGTGAGCAATGGGTAGCTCGCCGTCCGATTAGGACCAGGCCCGGGTCGACGGCGCGTAGTGTTCCACGCGCGCCTCAAAGAGATGTCAGCACCAACTGACGGGGTCCGTAAGGGCCAATGCCTGCCAGGGTTGCGAGTTTGTCCGAAAGGGATATCGCGGTCCCGGCACACAGGTAACGGAAGGAACATGGGTGGGTTTTAGTCAGTATTAGTCTGACACACCCTCCCGCTCTGCCCAGGGCCCCAATTCTGTATGGTAATGGTGATTCCCCGCATTAGTCTTACCACGTGCAAACCACGTCACTATCGTGTCTTGCAGAAACCCATGTTACGGCAGGGAATCGAAATGTCATATTCTGTAAGCTGCAAGACCAATATTGTCTATGGCTCATTGTGAAAGCGTTTTGAAGTTTTGTTCAATATTATTTGATGCTAAAATTTGGAATTGCAAATACTCCATTTTGAACTTAAATAATTCTTAAAGTATCGTTTTTTATTATATTTTATTGATATTTATGACATTAAAAACCATAAGGCTAATTTTTATTAAACAAAATAATATATTGACAATATTTTGACAGTAGTGTTAAAATGTATTGAGTTATTGAGATTATTGCTTTTGAACGTACCTACTTATGTATGTCTGTTTTCTAAATATTACAAAAGCTGTCCGAGTGAGTTTACATGCTACATATTTTATTTGTCTTGAGGATTCTTGTAGATTTTGAAAAATAATAAATTATATTATATGTACCTGCCTATATTATATATATATATTTAATTATTATTATTACATTATTATTTAATTATTATATATTTTTCCGTTATTTAATTATTTACACAAAAATTATATTTTTAAATATTACAATAGGTATTTTTATTTTTTTATTTATTACCTGTAATGATAGTTTTAGGGGAGATATAAATAAATAAATAAAAATAATAAATAACAATAATTGATTGGACCATTTCGTGATTGAAAGGATTAATTGTAAGTATTATTGTTTAAATGTTGTTAAGTACCTACCAATTTTTACGGAGTTTCACAACCTAAGTAGGTATTTTGATTTATTTGTTTTTTTTTTTGTAGGTTCATATTTTCTAAAAAATATGGAAAATGTTTAGCAAAGTAAATAAAACCACTTATAGAAGAAGTACCTACCTATTAATAATGTGGTCACATAATTATATTTAAAACAATAATTTTCGACAATGGTTTATAATTAGGTACATGAAGCATGACCTTCCCTTGTGTATGTATATACGAAAAACAATTGTTTCTTAACTTCTTCAATATAAGTTTTGCTGAATTTTACCCGAATACAATCTTCCTATAATCAAAACTAACAATCACAGAATAACTAATACCTTACGCGGCTAGCGATTCCGTACGGTTGCCGAGCGTGGTATTTTGACAGTTCAAACCACGCCAACTTCGCGTTCATCTCGCGTGGTTTCGTTCATTGTGTCATAGAGAATACCATATTAACAGATGTCGTAATTCGTTAAGGAATTGACGTGATTTCGAAGTAAGGAATCGTTAAGTGGTCATAGTGAATTAGGGCCCAGAGCGGGAGAAGTTATTTGATAACTTCCCACACTAAAAAAAATAAAAAAAATGGGTGGCCGCATATCTGACAAAAGATGCGTCAGACGTAACTTCGTTAGTAAAGTCGACGCACTAACGTATCATCGGCATCGGTTGAGTGTGTATTACTGCGGTTTCCCCCGCATAAGTCTCGATCCCGTGGTAATATCGAGATAAAAAGTATCCTATGTGTTAATCCAGGTTAAATCTATTTTGTAGTTTTTGCGTGAAAGAGTAACAAACATCCATCCATCCATCCTCACAAACTTTCGCGTTTATAATATTGGTAGGATAGGACTACAATTAGAATTTGATGGCAAAGTCAAAGTCAAACAATTTATTTCAATTAGGCACATAAAAGGCACTTATGAACGTCAATTTTAAAAATAGAATTGATTCTAGTCGCCCCTTCCAAAAGGTAGTTTTCGTATGGAGACTCTTTAAAAAAATGTTTTTACAATATTATGTATACATTAATTATATAATTATATGTGAAGACGATGCATCTAGAATAAAATTACTATACCACGATAGGTAAAAAAGAATGAAAAATGAAGCAATTACAGATAAATTAATTATGTGATAGATACATGGTCCTCACATATTTACAAACATTGTAAAATTATACGATATTCCTAACATTTTAACAAGTAATTTAACTAATAAGTCAGTGTGTGAGTTCAAGAAATCAGAGAATATAAAATCAGTGTTATAAAAAATAACAAATTATATAATTAAATTAGCAACCAGTTTGATTTTGCCTAGACTCTAAATTGTCCTATGGAGCAGGACCAGCATGTTTCCAAGCATTCTTATCTTAGATATAATCCTCTAATTTGTTATATGCTTGTTTACAGAGTGTACTTTGTGTGCAATAGGCTCGCTTGCTATTAAATGGTACTTTAAAATAACTGGCGAAATGTGGGTGTTCTATGGTACTCCTTTGTCTAAACCTTGGCGGAAAAAAGGCTTGACGTAATATCTTACATTAAAATTTATTCAATTTAAATTTAATAATTTATTGTAAACCTCCATTTTGTATGCGTGTATTAATAAAATATAATGACCCAAATAAAGCCGATTCTGAACTGACCCTTAAATTAAATGAAGCTTTTACATTCTGTTATAATGGTTTCGAATTTTAAACCAGCAGCCGGAATCATGTTTGCATGACAAAGAATAATTCTTTCGGGTCAGACTGGTTGTTCCAATTTTTTTGACATTGTCTGGACGTTGTCCTGCGTGAACAGCGCCACCTATCGGGTCCAATATGCATCTAAAATCTAAACCATCCAGGGACCCACTTAAATATATACGAAAAATTTCATTAAAGTCGGTCCAGCCGTTTAAGAGGAGTTCAGTGACATACAGACGTACAGAAGAATTATATATATATTATGATTGCAGCCATATTGAAAAAAGTTCTTATGTACCAACACCAAACTTAGAAGCTCTCTGGGCCTCCAACTCGCTCTGGGGGCCTAAAACGGCCACTTTAGCAATTCTGCTAAAAGCGATTCATTTCGTCCAATATGGCATTATTTACACCAAATATGATTCAGATAAGAATTGAATTGAGATATTATTCAGCTAATATGTGTCACACATCACGAAAATTTGAGGAATTGCTAATGAATTGCTGGGAATTCAGGATATGAATCGCTTTTTGCAGAATTGCTAAAGTGGTCGTTTTGGCCTCCTGGTATCTCTATGTATCTTTACTATTATCATAATACCAACATTGTACACTTAGTTCGCAATAAAAGTTTTTGACTTTGACTTTGAATTTTATTCATATCTCTACATACGAGTATAATAGGGATGATGACTAAAAATTTGTTTTTAGTCCGTCTTTGAGATTATAAAAAAATATTGGACACGTATTTTTTGTTTTTTTACGTAATCTAAAGATTACGGCGATACATTGAGGTAAAATGTGCCATGACGTCACGAGTATATAGATTTTATACATACTAGTGACGTAGCGACCCCCACTCCTCAACCTAAAATGCATTTTATCTAAGTAATTATTTATTAATATGATAAAGCAAAAAATACGTGTCTAAAATATTTTTTTATATTCTGACTGAGGGACTAATTAGTTTTTTTTTTTTTACCCAGGCTTCGTCCGTATTATAATAAAATCGTAGCGAAGTCAAAATTGTACATTGAATATTTTTGAAACAAATAATTTGGTACGAGGTTTTTTTAGTTTTTTTGTCTGAATGTATGATCACGCAAATACTACCGGTTAGACTCTGTTCAAATTTTGCATAGATATTCCCTGTAAGTCTGGTCAGTCTGTAGGCAATAAAGTTTCACGCTATTTGTTATGGGGGATGAGTAATATTGCATTATGTTCGTATTCTTCTACAGTTTACCGCAAATTGTAAAAAGTCGAGCGAAAAGGTTATTACCTACAAATTTAACCTTCTAAATGATTAACATGACGCTATACCTCTATGGAGCTAAGTAGTCAATCATGACATATACAGGACTTGTGAGACAAGTTGTCGCTACAAGAAAACGGTCTTAGGAGACTGTCCTTAATTTAATCTTAATTTGATCTGCATTTCCAGAATTTGGATAAAAAATACATCGAGCACAAAACAGAAACTTAGTCAGCAGCTGCTGGCACGTCATGACTGTGACAAGAAGGCTTGCACTCAGCATGATGCTGTGCTACAGGGACCCACAGCACAGCGCTGATTTTCATTGGTCACCCGAAAAAGACGGAGTAGAGTACGGAAATCGAGTCAGGTTTACATTTTGTTATAGGTACTAATAAGATAGCTCGTACAACGTACACAGAAAAGCATAAGGTTTAGGCCTATTCTGTCATCTTTGGTTATAATAGATTATCTAAGGTTAGGTGACTGTTATTGACAAGTCGTGTTTACAATCTGCTGTTATATTATTTTGATCATAGCTGTTCTTCAGAAATAATCTTGAAGAATGTATCACTCAGTGTATTAGTGTTGTGCCATTCGATAGTTTAAGCAGGAGCGCAGGCGTTCCCTAATTCACTAAAAAAGATAAACTTCGCAAGCAATGGGAAATTTCTACGTAAGCCTGCGGGTCTACCTCGGGACCAACTGCTACTCACATGGACATCTGTACGTCGCTTGCTGCCGCGTCACCAGTCTTGTGACTCTCTTCTTAAATTGGTTGTTTAGACCAAAACTACAAACATAGTGTACAGGGAAGTTTTATAAAAAATGTGGCTGTTATTTTGGTATATTTTAGTGTCTCAAGACTTCCACGCGAATGAAGTAGCAGGCAGAAGCTAGTTTGTATTAATGAATTAAGAGAAAAATCTTACTCAATTGCAGTCAGAGGTGTATTTATTACATCGTTATTTTCTTGAACGGTCTTGAGATTTCGAATTACTGGAGACATATCTTGTTCCCGAAAGTATAAAGTGTTGGTTACTACCTGGAAATATAAACTTAGTCTTATTAGGTGTCCCTCAAGGACTAATACTGGGTCCATGTAAAATTAATATCAAAACTAAATTTTAATAAAGAGTACCCTCGAGCTGTTTCTTTCGTATGCACCAATCCATCTATCAGTAATGGTGGGAATATACCTGTGAACATAACAATTGTAAACAAATATAATAAAAATAGAGAAAAATAATCATTCATAGAAGAGTTATTACTGATTATATGATAGAAACAGTGTTAAATAATCAATTCATTTTACCTAATGTTATGCATGTTAGCAACAACATACAGAATAGCAGTAGATATTTGTGTTATCGTGCCAACCCCAGAAACTGGTTCGGGACCTGTCAATGATTCTAGGTCGAAATGTTTTGGAGCTGGTTGTACCTAAAAGAAGACAATATTAAAAGGATATGGGCTGAAAGTTCAAGGTCAATCATCCACGACGCTATCTACTAAAAACAACTGACTTCAAAAAAAAAAAAATACTACCTAGTGAAAAAAATATTTTTGTATTTTCGTTTTTTGCTACCGACTTCCGAAAATAAAGTAATTTTTTACGTAGTGTTATTTTTGGAAGTCGGTTGTATTTTTTTGTAAAAAAAGTTTTTGTTTTTCACTTTTTAGTTGTTTTACCTACCACACACAAATTCGAATACCACTACCTACTATGTAAATAACAGTGACAGGAAGTTATTATATTACAATCATCCACGTATACTAAGTGCGAAAAATACGTATTAATGAAGGTAACTCCAAGTTAACAAAATTTATTCTCAAATTATCTATCTTCATCTAATTCAAAGTGAAAAAAAAGAGAGAGAAAGTGTGAATTTACACTCTCTCTTTAGAAGAAGACAGTCGCAAGTATGAACGCTTTTTCGCGTGACGCTTTCTGCCAGTGCACTCCTACCGCAAGCCGCGTTAAAGAACTTCATTCCAAAAAAAATATAAAAAACTTACTGACGAACATAGAATCTTCTTTCTTTTTGAAAGTCAGTTTAAAAGTAACGGTGCAGCGGTCAGTACACGACGCGACTTACGAACGCATTATTACTAGTTTTTGATTGGTTCCGTCGTGCACTGACCGGAATTGAAATACTAGTACTCGACTGTACTTATTGGTGATTTGATTTTTAACTGGTTACTTTTGAGAAGCGTCACGACCGGCCTATGAATACATTTGTGAGTAAGACCTTATAATACACTGACGGGCAATATAAAAAAGCCACTTGCAAATTAAAAAACCCGTAAAAATTATTGAAAACCCATAAAACTGTTTTCAACTTTTTTTTTATTTCATGTAGCTAACTTGTGTGGTTTAATAGTTATTTATGCTATAAGTGCGGAAGGTAGATGATTGCCGATGAGTGGCATTTTATTCACGAGCGAGCGTAGCGAGCGAGTGTATAAGTCGACAGGAGTCGGAAATTATCTTACGCACGTGTATCATACAACGTTTTACTATGCATTGTGCGAGTAAATTAAAAAAAAACGAGCGAACCTTACGGTAGTCGCGTATGATGTACACATCATAGGCGACTACATAACATCTACATAGGTATTACGAAGTATAAATGATAAAAACAACATTCATGATTTCGACTTCGACATCGACATCGACATCGACATCGACTTCGACATCGACTTCGACTTCGACTTCGACTTCGATTTCGACTTCGACTTCGACTTCGACTTTGACTTCGACTTCGACTTCGACTTCGACTTCGACTTCGACTTCGACTTCGACTTCGACTTCGACTTCGACTTCAACTTCGACTTCGACTTCGACTTCGACTTCGACTTCGACTTCGACTTGACTTCGACTTCGACTTCGACTTTGACTTTGACTCCGCCATTGCCATCGCCATCGTCATCGCCATCGTCATCGCCATCGTCATCGTTATCATCATCATCAGATTTGTAAAACTTTTCTCAAATAATAAAAACTCTGACGACTGACGACGTCCACAAAAATAAAAATAAAACAGAAAAGTAAAAAGCACTATTGAAAAAAATGACACTTTCCGCACTAATTTACTGCTTGTAAAAGGCTCTTTTCGAGCAAATGCATTGTAAAATATATTTCGATATTTTTGACACTTATATTTTACAAGTGGCTTTTTTATATTGCTCGTCAGTGTATTCATCTCAATCATATAAATGCAGTGAACGAAAATTTTCGTTCGGTGCATAAATGGAGATACTTACGACCAAAATCATTCTCATTGTTATATTCTGGAAATCCCATCGTCGATAGTACTTGTACCCATTCAAATTAATATCCAAATTAAGTCCTTTATCAGCATCCCAAGACCCAACTTCATGTACGATCAAATTGCCTCCTTGGATCTTGCCATAGTTGTATATATCGTAGAGTGTGTAGTTGGAGTTATCTTTAAAAGCAAATCTAGTGTTAAGTTATGGGTTATGTTCCACCACAGACTACCTGCAGTATTGACTCTCCTTCTCCCTTTAAATCTATCCAAGGTTGTCTTTAAAATAACGCTTTTTGCGTTAAGACCGCCCATTGTGTCACCCTATGCAGTAATTCGTATGTACACATAATAAAGAGTATTCTAATCTCATCATCTGCCTAGCCTTCCAGTCTAACCGGATGCAGCTGAATGTAAGTATTTTACATGTAGCGACTGCCTATCTGACCTCCACAAACCAGTTACTGGGTAATACGATACCTCTTGGCACAGATAATATAATACTACTCGTACGTACTCTTGGTAAGACTGGTTGTCAGACTTTTTGGGCTTCTAACTACCCGTAATGACTGCCAAAGATCTACAAATGACAGCCGAGACCAATAGCTTAACGTGCTTTCCGAGCCACGGAGTCACTCCTTGAAAGATTGTCAATGATTTCAATGTCACTGTGTACATGCCTCGAAAGATGAAATTATGAATTCCTACAAAATACTGCAATAATCAATTTCAAGAGAATTGTAGAAAATCTGCAAGTGAAACAGTTATTGCTACAGTAAACCAGTGGATTCTTGGATTGGCCTTCCAATCACTTGGTTTTGTTATGAGACAGGCAAGTAGGTTTAAAGACAGGAATGTTATACTAACTCTTTATTATTCGTTTGTGCGTAGTAAACTTGAGTATAATGCGCTGGTATGGGATCTGCATGAGCAAAAATATAAGCTCATGATAGAACGGGTCCAACGAAAATTTGCTCGCTACCTACATATATAAAAAAATATATGGGTATTACCCCTATTTGTATCCGGCTCTGTTTGTTGCGGGAATGGTAGGTATCAACACGTTTGAACTGAGACGCAAGTGTGCGCTTTTGATGCACTACTACTTATTGCTCAATAATAAGATCGATGACGCGACTACTCTAGCTCGCTGTTCATTGTTTGCTCCGGACCGGCTGCGGCGATCTCGTGCCTGTGGCTCGCGGTGCCTGTTCGTGGCTCCGCCAGTGCGTACCCATACCGCTCGATATGCTCCCACAACAGGCGATCAATCTGCTGAACGCCCTGATTGCTCAGGAGCCCGATGTTGACATATTTATGTATAGCAGTAAATGTATGTTAAATGTTTGCATGAAGTTTTTTACGTAAATGTTGTTGTTGGCTTGCCGCGCGCTTTGGTGTTCACTGTAAGTGCAGCAAGCAATTGTTATATAAATAAATGGTGCTCAAAAAACTGCGAAATTCTTGCACTTGTTTCAGTTTGTTTTGAAAAATATACCTTGACTCTATCGTGTTCCATAAGAAAAGTACGATTGAAGATATTTCGTCTTTTTCCAATAAGTTCTCACTGATAACATCTTAAGTCCCACCCTCACACATCGTTAGTTAGATGGTCCTATAGATAAGAGCCGTAATTTCTGATAATGGGCCTCTTTTCTTCCTGCAGGTACTTTATTTAATTCCTACTTTTTATCTTCGTATCTTGGGTTAAATGTATGTGTGGCAGTTAATTTGACAGTTCTCTAAAGGGTTGAGGTATACAAGCTTAGTTTTTGTGTAGGTACCTAAGGTCTATTTAAATTCTTGTTTCCAATTGACGTTATTACGACTTAAACAAAAATCAACTTTATGCAAGTGTAAATAAGACTGACTAGTACTGTTAAAAAACTCATAAAATATGAAATTTTAGCGCAAACTGAACCTTATGTGTAGGCATTACAGTTGTTTTTCTTAAAACTCGTGTTTATTTACATATTTGGCAAATAAATTGCGAACGCAGTATAACCTCATGATGGGTAGTTGAAAAAAAACTGCTTTACTACATTTGTGTTCACATTAACCGACAAAATGTATAGAATAGGGTTGGTCCTATAGTAAAACTTGGTACATTTATTTCAAATCTAAATGTACATTCTACTCTAGGATGATATTTAGTAATGGAAAAAAACAACACAAAGGCTTGTTGCCTAGCAAAAACATTACCGAAATCAACAAAATCTAAATGTAAACAAAGGCGTGCGCCATCATTGATAGCGAAGTCAGCACAGACTTCATATAATTAACATTTCGGCGCGAATTATTGTCAGATGTTTAATGTGCGATTGTATGCCACCCTTGTTCCATTCCGTACACATTAGTCCATGTTTAATTTAAAATGAAATCGACTGATTTTGATAAATTTTATTCGTTAGAGCTTTTTGAGAAAGGGAAAAATAATTTAAACAAAACTATTTGAAAAGTCGAGTTCTTTGTTTTGCGTGTGGCTGAAAGGGATTTTTCAAATAAGTTAAGTATTCATGGAAAATCCTAATTATTCGCAATAAGTTTTCCGAAAAATTACGCTAGACTGACATTTGATCACTTTTTTACAAGAAACTACTTTTGATTTTGAACATTTAAAAATATAATCATCATCATAATATGATCTACTTGCTTAAGGCTGAATCACTTTTTTCAACTTCGATACAAAATATAGAAAAATTATGTTGAAAACAACTTTTATTTTAAACCCTGTCAGTAATGTATTTGTTCCTATTATATAGCAAACCATATCAAGAAATTTAAAAATCACATATTAGTCTTTAGGTATCCTTGAAATAAAATCAAAATTTTAATTTATGATTATACTATATCTTCATTAAGTAAATCAAAGGCGAAATAAAGCACATTTTCGAGATCGCAAAAGTGCTGCAACTTTTAACAAAACTGACACGAATGGTTTAGCACCATTAAAACCATACTCTTATGGTTAAGAATACTCTTAATGTTTCAATTATTTCAAGCGTTATTCCAATTAGATAAGTTATTGACGAAAAAGGATTTTTTTCGTGTACAGAGCCTTAACAATTAAAAACACAGATTATTAATAAAAATATCAGTCAAAATGTAAGGCTCTAGTCATAACAAGCGAGGCGCGCGTGTTGTATGCTGCGTTTTGGGCGTTCTATAAAATTGTATTAATTTCTATGTAACGATACAACGCGTGGACACAAGTTCCTTTTTACAATTTTTCGTTTTCTCTGCATCAGTAATAAACTTAAAAGAAACAAAGTTATACTGAACATGTTGAGGGTTCAAAGTTACAACCGAATGTGGAAATCTTGTTGCGTTTGACGAGCATTCAACGCGCGCCTTAAACGCAGCGTACCGTAGATATCCGCGCAGCGTACTGTGCGCGCACCACGGGCGCTTGGTACAACTACCCCTTAGTCTGTCGCGACATAACTGGTTCAGATTTTCGAACAATATCTGAACCAGATATTTCGATAGACGAGAGGATCAGGATAGCCCGGTTAAGCAATCACCTAGGTTGACTTCTAGGTTGGTTTGAGATTTAAGGTAAACAAAAACTAAGGTTGTATATGTTAGCCTGACTTTATTTAAAATAAAGTACCTATACTACTGCTGAGATATTGGTCAGACTGTATAATAAGCAATTTATAATCAAAGATAAGATAAGATAAGACATTATTTGCCATAAACTTGATATAAAGTTGTTACAGTCTGGTTTTGATATTATGTCCACATGTTTAGCATAATTAATAACGAGTTAAAGGTGAGCTATGTGTCTGAATGTCGCAGATTAATTGGAAATATAATAATAGTCATTCGGATCATAACATCACAAACATTTTCATTAATACCTGTACATACACATTTTATATTTTCAAGTTAAAGAAATCATTAGCGAGATCTATTGAACTAAACAGCATACATACTACGAAAGTAACAGTATAAAGCAGAGGAAATGAAGTTGTCGAGGCGTTCATAGTAAAGGCATCTTATTTCCTGCAATATCAATACTTCGGATAATAATAATGCAATAATTGTGCAGTGGGTCTGACTCGAATTTAAGCCTGAATTTTATTTAAATTTACTTGTTCTAAATCTTTTAGCTAGACTCCATAATACCTCAGCTCAAATTTACTCTTTAGCTCGCTCGCACAACACTGCTCGCGGACCAAGTGAGGGGAGAAGGCTCCAAAGTGCCAATAGTTTAGATAATTTCTTTTTAACGCGAAAATAATGGTAATTACAAAAAATCATTCAAAACTCATTATCTGCTTTAGTTCAGTTATTATGCAAAGTTTCATAATCATAATTGAAGTATTTTTTTAAAACCAGCTGTTTATTGTTCGGTTTGTAGGTAACTCTGGATTTTTTTTCTATCGAGAAAATTGTATGGAATCGTGTTTTCGTCACACATAATATTGTAATTTTGGGGTAAGTGTTCATACCTTTTCTGGATGAAACGCCTTTGCGCTGAAGTAGTGCAATAATAAGCTGTTATTATTATTATAACCGTTTTAAGCATTTGTGAAATTGTGGGCTCCGTGCTAAGGACACATCTAGGATATCAATTTTTTATTTTTTTTATTTATCCTTTATTAGGAGTCGAAAGGAGCTCGTGGCTAAGTTATAACAGCCGCATGGGTCGATCCTTCAAGTTAAGCTACGCTCGCCGGGGTTAGTCCGTGGATGGGTAACCATCTTTATATACCGAGACTTCTCCGTGCCTCGGAAAGCACGATAAGCCATTGGTCCCAGTTGTCATTCGTGGATCTTTGTCACGAGTCGTCCGAAGCCCAAAAGTCTGACTACCAGTCTTACCAAGGGGTATCGCATTACCCAGTTACAGCTGCATCCGGTTGGACTGGAAGCCAACCCCGACTTAGTTGGGAAAAGGCAAGGCAGTTTTTTGGTTTATCCTATATTAAAAAGAACCAGGTTCTTAATAATTAATTACAATCTAGGCTATACTCGTAAGACTAATAAGCAATTTTAATCTAACTTCATCTTTAGCTTGATAATTATTTTAAAACCTAGAATAGTTTGTTGATTCTACTTTACAAAAGTTCCACTTTCTTATAGTCTGATATAATAATATTATAAACACTTTGTTCATGTGTTAACATTACGGCGGTAAATGTTTCTACTGGCTGAGATTCAGTCAAAAAGTCGTAGATATATATATTATATATATTTGAAAATTTTTAGTTTTTTTTTGTGCTGTTTAGTTGCTGCTGCTGAGTGCTAGTTCTAATTTGGTGTCACACAATCCTCACCTTTGAAAACTTCATGAAAATCAATTTTGAGAACGCCAAAAAATAGTCAAGAAATAGTCATAAATAGTCACCTTGGTTAAAAAAATAGTCGCATTATGATTCCGAAGATACAGCTATAAGTTAGTGAGGATTGTGGGGTGAATGTCTCCACACAATCCTCACCTCAGTGCAAGCAAACGGCTGGGAGTACCGACTTGGTTTCAATTCTAAAAAATAGTCAAGAAATAGTCATAACGCTATGCCAAATCTCGGATATAGTCATTAAGGGATTCCAGAGATATAAAGGGGTCTTGGTGAGGATTACGTGGAGAGCATTTCTCGCCACAATCCTCACTTGATTATCGCGGAGCGCCTAGGTTTTTTAGTTTGAATTTGGTCTCAAAAAATAGTCAAGAAATAGTCATCTCCAACCATGATAATTTCGACCTGGTTTACTATGTAGAAGTATGTTAAACTTCCACGTAAACTTCTACATACATTTTCGAATCGAGTACAGTCGGGCACAAAGGTGAGGATTGTGTGGTGAAGGACACCTAATTTATTGTAGTGTTACTATTATAATAAACACTTTATGACGATTTCCGCACTTGTAACTGGGCAATTGCGGTGGTCCCGATAGGTGCATCTGCAAAATACTCTTAACTAGAGCACGCGCGCGGTTGGTACGTCCATTTATAATAGTAGTTATACACACTATGACGGAATTTCTTCCTCTTCAAAATGATTATGACTTTCTTCTTAATAATATTAATTAACACATCCAATCATCTTAGTAAGTTAAACTATAACATTAAAAACATTACCTCTCTTAGCCAGCACGACATCAGCATCCACGCTAATATTCAGGTTATCAAGCACGTCATTGAAGGTCGCGTTTCGATCCTTATCAAACATGATCATATTGATATCTGTGTCATTATACCTCTCAGTTTCAACTTCATCATCGTCGATAAGTAGCCATTTGTGACTTGCATCTAGCCACATGTTTTCAGCTGCCTGAAAATCGACACTTGGTTTATTTGGTGGTGACAGATAAACTCACACCTTTTACTCATGGGGGTGGGAAAGGCAGAAACTATAAAACGCCAACTTACGCTCCTTAAATTATGTTTTTAAGAATAAAATATTTTAAGTTTTTTAAACGCTTTTAAGATATAGGTAAATCGACTATCGTATTGTTTCATGTGTATAATTCAAACGAGTGTTTTACGCAGGTGTAGGGACAATGTAAGTGTGTATGATGACATTTCAGCGGTTTGATGTTTAAAACAAGATGTAAGTGAGGTTCGATTGATATTTTCTGCGCACTGGGTTATCCGAGTGACTGTGTTTAGCTTTTCGGGAGCTTGGAATAAATAAAACACTCGTTGTACTGGAATCAAACTCTTCTGTTTAGTTATTGTCGCAGTGACTCATTCATAAAAAGAATGAAGAAAAAACATTAATAAATGTTAATGTGTTATTATTAATTTATTAAATTAATTAACATTATGATGTTTAAATTTTGTTTATTATTTGACTCAGTAGGCATAAAATAAAGAGTCCTACCCAGGTGCATAAGACACAAACAAAAGCACAACAGACTTATCCGATTTACGCGTTGTTTTTTAAATGTGTTTTGGCTAGTTTTTAATTCTTATCTCTATGCAATTTGTTACGTTAGGTTACCTACCTTAATAACTAAAGGGCGCTGCTAGTAAGACACAAGAAATAAAATACAATTTGTTAGTAATTTTGTCAAGAACATGTAATATTATTGGTTAAAACATGGATAAAGAATGAGAATGAGGCCCTACGGCAAAACTGATCTAATTACATTTATACCCACTATTATATCTGTAGAACATCTTCAAGGGGCGGTGGAGTGTCAAAATATGTGTATAACGAACTAAAGCATGCATTAATAGAAGGACAAGGCGAAGATAACAATCATTACTAATAATGGATACACCTGGACAAACTTTCTCTAGACATTGGCATAGTTTACAAAACAGCCTGCAGCAAACATACAAAAAATTCTCGAAACGTATACAAGGAAAATGTAACTCAGAGTATCAAGGTGTCTAACAGAAGGAAAGTCTCCAGAATCCTTGAAAGTTCCAAAAGTCAGGCAACAAAACGGATCCAAACGGAAACACTGTCATCACAGCTGCAACCGGTGTAGTAACAAAAATTAAACCCCAAATATTGACAATAAGGAAATAACAAATCTACAAACTCGTACACTCCTGAGTGTATGTAGATTTAAAAAAAGGATTTGACACGAAATACTTCTGTTGAAACTAAATACCTTGGTGTCACAGGTTCCGATTATAAATGTTTAAATCGTACCTCACTAACAGATATCAAATTTTGAAAATCGGTGAAACCCAAAGTGAACCTCAATTACCTACGGCGTTTTTAGGGCTCAATCCTTTGCCCATTGTTGTTCCCACAGAACAGAAAAAACAGTTCCTAATCTACATAAACAACATCTATGAAATTGGCCTAAAAGAGGATATAGTACTGTACGCTGACGACATGAGTCTTTTTTTCTCAGGTGTCTCTATTTGCTCAATCATGTTGTATGATTGAGCAAGCTTAATAATTTGAGGGCTTCATTTATAGGGGATGGATCGAAGCTTAGCCTAGTAAAGCTACGCTTGCGGAGGTCGGTCTGTGGATGAGTGAACATCCATTAAATATCGAGACCCCTAGCCGCTGGTCACGGGTGTGAATTTTTGACAGTGATACGGGTACCCCGAAAGTCTGACGATCGCCGCTCTATGTAAACTAAGCAGATGATAAGAGCTTTGTTTATGATGAATCGGTGCATGATAATCATTTTCTCGTAGGTAATCCTGCTTTAGATGCAGTTAAATCACCATGAGCCTCAACTACGGCCGCATTCTCAATACAGCTCAATATTAAGTCAAGCTGTCACTGTTATTTTATGGACTTGGTAAAAATGACATCTATGAATTTTTCTAGAGATTTCAGGAATTCATTATCTGCCTTTTCTAACTATGTTGGGGTCGGCTTCCAGTCTAACCGGATGCAGCTGATAACCAGTATTTGACATGGAGAGGCTGCCTCTCTGACCTCCATATCCCAGTTACTGGGTAACATGATGAACATCGATAAGACTGGTTGTCCGACTTTTGAGCTTCTGACTGTCAAAGATTGATGAATGATAGACGGGACCAACGGCTTAACGTGCTTTCCGAGGCATGGAAGAGTCTCGGTATGTAATGGATGGTTACCCATCGACGGACTGACTTCGGCAAGCGTAGCTTAACTTTCGATCGGACCGTACAGGTGTTATGACTTAGCCACGAGCTCCTAGATTTCAGGGATTATACTCACAAAATATAAGACATCTTCAGATTTTCCACATCCAGCATCTATGATGACTCCAACAGCAGGGTATAACTTCCGCTGCAAACAATTTTCTACTCTATTGTAATTAATCAGAGAGTCAGCTATAGATGCAGCTGAAACGGCCATCATGAGGTTTGATGATAATTTAGAAAATTGAAGAGGCCCTGAAAATAGAATAAAAATAAATTCAGATATCAGTTTTGCAATTGACGAAAATCAACTGCTACTAATCATAATTATCATGTTCGACCCACATTAGCTAAATAACTTCTAACTTTAAAATGCTTAATTAACAGCAACTTCATCGAATACATTTGGATGGAAACAGGCGGTTCCTAAAGTTAAAAGCCAACAACACGTGATTAGGAAATGCTTAACTTTTTGAGTGTAAATTTAGGTGATGCTTGTTTTATTTATTTATTTACAATGCATTTGCTCGAAAAGCGAGTTTTCCAAACAAACAATTTGTGCAGAAAGTGTCACTTTTTTCACTAGTGCTTTTTACTTTTCTGTTTTTTTTTCATTTTTGAGGCCGTCGTCAGCCCGTCGCAGAGTTTTTATTATTTGAGAAAAGTTTTACAAATCAGATGATGATGATAACGATGGCGATGGCGATGGAGATGACGATGGCGATGACGATAGCGATGGCGATGACGATGGCGATGGCAATGACGTTTTTTTATTTTCTCGCACAATGCATAGTAAAACGTTGTATGGTACACGTGCGTAAGAGGATTTCCGACTCGTGTTGACTTATACACTCGTCGGAAATCACCTACCTTCCGCACTTGTAGCATAAATAACTATTACTTCATTAACCATTTTAAAATTGTATCGAAATGTATTAATCATAAACGAACACAACATGAAGACAATGAATAAGAATAAAAAAATACATATATATATTATGGATCCATGATAGGTTTCAAAATTGCAAATCCGCTGTTCTGTAGTTTTACCAAAAAATATTTTTGAGTACACTTTGAGTACACAATAACACCGGTACAAATGATAAGAAAAGAAAAAAGAAAAAATTATATTGTCAGGATAAAAGAAAAAAAGTAGTTAATAATCATCAGTCCCCTAGATATACACATCACTCAGAGAAACTCATCAAGTGTTTATACATTTGAGATTACGAAATCACTTTACCTGGTTCTCTACTCATTTATTTTATAAATCGGATGGTTTGGTTCAACTTACAAGAAATATCATTTTCACAAGTTAGTAAGCAAATAAACTTGGCATCTCTATACTTAAGATATTCAATACTGAACTTCAAAGCATTTTGGTCTAAACCCAAAATTAGGGAAGGAAATATTAACGGTAATAATGCTTGATACCACATTATGATACAAATCCTTTGGCATCGAGTACTGATTGTTTAGTAACATTTCATTTGATTTTCTCTTTTTATATTTTTGCAAAGTATTTATGTACGGTCAGGTGGAAAATCATTCCAGTATCTATTTTTCCTTGTAACGGTTTTATCAAGTAAACTCACTTTTCTTTTCAATTCCAGTAACATAGAGGAAAAAAACTCGGATCCAATTAATCCTCTCTTGCAATTCCGAAGGAAATTGGAAAACAAACAAATTCCTTTTCTCTGAAGAACATTATCGGTGATTTTTTACAATAAAGCTTTAGGAAAAGCTTCGATACTATTTTTAGAATAGTTTTTCTAGATTTCTTCGTTGGTTAAGTGGCCGCTAGCCTGACTGCTGACTATGGAGTCCTAGGTTAGATGCCCAGGTTGGGAAAAGTGTTATTATAGTTTCCCGTGCCCGTTCCTCTCCATGGGAACCTCCTATGCTTTGGAATGAGTAACTAGCTTCATCTTTCTGACTGATCGACCCCTTGACAAGTCAAAAGTGACTGTGGGTAATTGGTTTATTTGAAACAAATATTTTCAGTTTGCGATTTTGTCCCGGCTACTAGCAAAAGGCCTGCCCCCTATTATATGACATAGGACTTGATCATAACTGGTGAAACGTGGGTGGCCCATGAGCCTCTGCCAACTCCTTTGATAAATCTAAGCACGATGTTGTTATTTTTTTTCAAAATATTAGGAACATAGTATTATCTGTAGTAAATGTACCCACGTGATGAATTGTTTCAGGGCTGCACCTGACATGTTTGTAGTCCCCAAACCCCGCGGTAAGAAATATGATAAAATATTTTGGCATCCCTACACGGGTATGCCGAATTTACATTTCGATATACATCTAATGTATTAAACATTAGGAATATTTTAGGATACGCCAATTTATTGCCAGTGCATCGAACTCAGTGGTTCGCAATTGGAGAGGCTTGTCCAGCTGGGGTTGCTACTGGCTGATGTTGAATGATGATCATGAATGTTGTTGATTGAATACCTACTGGGATTCCTTGATGGTGTTTTTGACAAGTTATATGAGTTTATACATATAATTGTTTTTTTATTTGACTTTATAAGTGAAGCTGTTTTAATTTAATTTTAATTTATTGTTGACATAATCTTCTCATTACAATGTTTTTTTAATGAGTTGTATTGCAATATGTGGTTAGCTAGTGACCTCGACAATTGATCATATTATTTATTGTTATTAAGTAATTAACTGTTTGTTTTATTTATTTTACCTCGATGGTCCTAGTTTATCACATATAACTTCCAGTTACAACTATAAGCGGGCACGCCCTTTATGCCTGGAGGCTTTTATTTAGATATTAAGTTCTGTTTACGTTTTGTTTTTATTTCTGCCTGAGTATAGTTCTCGATGATTTTGTTTGGTATATTGGCGTGTGCTAGCTTATATATGGCTTATAATTTAAATTATGTTTTGTGTTGCGTAATGTAAATTATTTTGCATACTATTATCTAGAATCTTTTTTTGTTCTTCTAACTGAACAGACAGCTGTGCTGCTGGGGACTTTGTTGCGCCACTTCTTCTTCCCAGCTAACGCACTAGGAAGTAGTGAAGGGTGGGCGTTTTGGGGGACTGTCTTATGTAATTTTGACGTTCGAAAAGTGCTGATTCTCAGCCTAGTTTGAATAAATTACTTTTGTATTTGAATTTTGAATTTTAAAAATCACCTAAAGTAACAGATAGAGCATTAGATTAAATCTTTAGCCCTCGAATATTCCATTACATAAAATCGACACAGCTCTTCACCTATCGTACTATTGAAATTATTATACTGCCCGGTATTCACATCGGCTTACCGGGGACGTTTCGGGTGAATTCGTAATTACTCGGGAATCATGTAAGCTGCACTACGTTGTTACATGAATTGACCTACCTTCACAGGATTTAATGGAAATCAATACGATTTATATGTGTTTCTGGTAGACATTATTCGCGTATTTTAAGCATTTTATTGTATGTAAATATTTCAAGCATTTTCAGAATCAGTTAACCCTTTCAGACAGAATTATGCTCTCATGAAAAGTAAGTTAGCAAAAAATTATTCATTGAAATGTAGGTCTAAAAAATTATAATAAGTATGAAAATACCGGAAATAGACACCTACAAGACCTAGACACCTGTATTAATACATCAATAAAATTGACGGTGCATTGAAATGAAAATTGGCCTTAACACTTACATAAATACAAATAAAGTGAAATCTAAGACGAGATAATAAAGACTGCTTAAATAAACAGCTAAAGAGGAATTCCTGTCTCAAAGGAATTCCTAATGAATAACTGATCGCATTTTGGTCTTATTTGAAAACAGAAGGATGAATAATCCCTTAGTAGCTATAACGAGCCAGTTATTTATGACACCCATGAGTGAAAAAGGCATAATCGAAAAAAATACCCTCGTAAATCGTAGATTTATTTAGGGAATTTGTAATAAAATTGATCCTCTAAAAAGTTTTGACCTCCTAATGATGGTCGGCTTTTTTACTCATTGGTCTTCTTTTAACTTTCTGGTCTTTAAAAAAACTTCGTGTACCGTTAAAGTAGGTCGCAGTAGTACCTACCATACTCCATAGGTTTAGGTAGTTATATAAAGGTAAACAAAAAAACCACGTGACTAGACAGCTGTCAAGTAACCGGCTAAACGTAATACCTGTCACTTCAGTTGTCATGCTCCGTCACAGTTGTATTCTTCAATTTAGCAACGTTATAATTCGTTGACGTTTAGAGTTTGGGCTCTTTACATTATACAGATTACTAAATATTATATTATTATTATTATAAATCTAACAAAAAAATTGTACTGAGGCAGTTGCATTTTCGAAAAGTTGTTTAAGAATAAATGATAAAGTTTAACATACGAGTATATTAATAAAAGAGGAACTATTGTAAAAATATAAAATATATTGAATTTGGTTTTAGCGTATTTTTAAACAAGAAAGTGTCATCTATAAAAACCTATAGAGTATTGGTCATCACAAAAGACGACCAGTAGTCGAAATAATAGCGTAGCGATTAGTATTTTAAACCAGATAAGAATCACTTTTAGGGAAATAAAAGAATTAAATAATTACAAACAAAGATACAAACATACAAATAATTATTGATAATGGAGGAAGCGCGGGCTCGCGAACGATGGAAGGAGTGGAGGGAGGCATTTGCCCAGGAGTGGGACAGAGAAGGCTAGTAAAAAAAAAAAAAGTATTACTTTCTGATACCACAATGAGAATTATTTGGCGATCGATTAAATATCAACATGCCAATTTATTTGCTTACCATACGTATGAATACTCAATACAACTTGATATATTAATGATCGGATAGCAATTGACTTGTCACAATTCTATAGAAGTTTGTTTCTCTTTGATATCAGTAGTTTCCAAGTTAATCCCAGCAATTTCCATAATTGGAACCTTTTGATGATAAATTCTATTCAGTAGTAATATGTCTGTTATAAACCATTTACATATTTAAATTATTTGGAATATGGAAGACTAATATTATAAAGAGAAAAGATTTTATTTTTTGTATGTTTGTATATTTGTTTGTAATTATTGATAAACTCAAAAAAATATTAAACGATTACAAAAAATCTTTTACCTTTAGAAGCTACATCATCAGCAAATAACATGGGTATTTAGTTTTCAAAAAGTAAAAGATTCCTACGAAAATTGCAACAATATAACCAAACTACCCAAGGTATCAAAAATTTGCCTGTAAAATACATTATTTGACGTGCGCTGAAAAACTATTGATGATATTTAAAATAATGTAAGTACATGTTTATCGATCGGAGCTCTGAGGGTGCTGATCGATGTGTGCGAGTGTTATGCGGAGAATCATGGGCTCAAATATAATGTCACAAAGAGCGAGCTAATGGTTTTCAAAGCTGGCAACCTGACATATTCGTGTATTCCTCATGTTGCACTGTGTGGAGAATCCCTGCGAAGAGTGGACAAGTTTAAGTATCTAGGCCACTGGGTCACGGAAGACCTTAAAGATAACTGTGACATTGAAAGGGAACGTAGGTCGCTGGCTGTCCGTTGTAACATGCTGGCCCGCAGGTTTGCACGATGTACGAGGGCAGTTAAAGTAACGCTTTTTAAAGCTTACTGTCAATCCTTCTACACGTGCAGTCTGTGGGTTAACTTCACTCAGCGCGCATACAGCGACCTACGTGTTCAGTATAATAATGCACTGAGAGTACTTCTGCGGCTGCCGTGGCGTTGTAGTGCGTCAGGGATGTTTACGGATAATAATGTTGATGGTTTTGCCGCGATTATTAGAAAAAGATGTGCATCCCTGATGTCACGTGTACGTGGCAGCACCAACTGTATTCTCAGTGTGTTTGCAGATCGGTGGGATTCCTCGATAATGCGGAGGTGGATGCAGCTCCACGCTGAATTTTAATTTTTATGTTTATCCGTGTCTGTACCTATTAATACTAAATAATAAGTAAAATTGTAACTAACCCTATGGACTCTGTCCGAAATAAAATGATTCTATTCTATTCTATTCTATAGTACTTATCATTACCCACGGAAAAGTAAGCGAGGACGACAAGTACATAAATAAATAATTATAATTAATAATCGTTTTTTGTTCTAACTAGTCAATCAAAACACGTGTAGAATCGAAAGATGGTCACATTCGTATCAAGATATTAATCCTTATTCAACTAATCTGCGTTCGAAATTTATTTGCCAAAAATGTAAACAAACACGAGTTTTAGGAAAAACAACCGTAATGCCTGCACATAAGGTTAAGTTTGCTCTACAATTTCATATTTTTTTTAACTTTTTCAACAGTACTAGTCAGTCTAAAATCAACTTTATTTACACTATTAGAGGGTTGATGTTTGTTTATCTGGAAATAACGTCAATTGGAAACAAGGTTCTAGATAGACCGTAAATAGTTTCATAAGTTTTTAACCTAGATTAACATACAGGATTTACTGCTTTTAATCGCGGTAGTACGTTCCCGTGGGATTATCCGACATCCACGTGGACGAAGCCGCGGACAAAAGCTAGTAGTTAATATAAATCCAGGTTTCCTCACGATTTTTTAAACAAGTGATAATTATACAATACGCACATGAATCCGAAAGTCGAGACCTATGACTTGGCAGCCTGACGGTCACACCACTAGGCTATCACTGCTCACCGCCTATTACATGGGACTTAAACATAACCGGCGAAATGTGAGTGTACTATAGGTACACCTCTGCCTAACCTTTCGGGATTAGAGGCGTGAATGTTATGTTATTCACCGTTCAAACCGTCTTCAACCAAACGACATTTTTCAACGTTCAAAGTCGAACATCTTGTAAAGCTGTATCGTTCAAAGTTCAGAAATGTAAAACACGTGATGTACAAACGGATAAAATGGAATCATTCGTGAATAGTTTTCAAAATACCGATTCATTGGTAAATGCATTGTTATGCTTCTACGGCGCGCGGCGTTGTAGCCATGAATTCGAAAAAATATATGTTTTTATTATAAATTGTAACTTGTTTTTCACACCGACTTCCAAAACAAAACACTACAAAGTGAAAAATAACTTTAATTTCGGAAGTGTGTGTGTGGTTTTGAATTTTCGATAATCGTTAATTGAATACATTTTTGCACTCATTTCTTTAGTTTTATGATGAAAACCACTTATTCAATTATTTTTTTATGAATATAAGTTTTTAGGGTACACCTAAAATAATACACTACATGTAGGTAATCCTTGGCAAGTTACCGCATGGTTGAAAACAGTCCATTCCTTGATTTTTTTTCCGAAGTCAGACAAAGTAACATTGGTGGGTGTGGTTTAAATCTTATTACGAGAGCGAGTAGATAGATTCAGAATTAAGCCGATTGGGGTCTGATTTACAAACACAATAAAATCAAGTTACACAATTTCGCGCATCGAGCTCATTCACCATTACCTACCTACTTAGGCCTTTTTCTTTCATTGTTGTATCTCGATTTTTACTTGAAACAGAGGTCACCCTACCCACAGCGGTACTGTAGCTATCTGAAAACATTCCCGATGTAATTGGACGAGCTTCAGCAGATTTCGCTCGCCCCTGTCGAGCCATGCCAAACGTCATTACACATTTTCTTTTAACCGACTTTTAGGGAAAATTCTGCAGAATAAATGCTCCTTCTGCAAGACTCTGCTGCTTCTTAAAACTTAAAACTTTTAGGAAAAAACTAAGTAAGGGATGCTATCATGGTCGACTTAGATTTTTCCTAAAATATATATTAACAAGTTTCGTATTTATTAAAAAATAATAAATATATAATAATAATCGCGGGATGGAGCTACCATCCCGCGATTTCACCTGTATACGTTTCGATCCCGTGGGATATCGGGATATTCGATGTTCTAACCTAGGTCATAGTCTACCCATGTGCCAAATTTCATCTAAATCTATTTAGCCGTTTTAGCGTGAAAGCGTAACAACAAAAAAACTCACTTTAATATTATATTATATTATAAATACATAGTTAGGTTCAGGATAATCCAATTTAGCAAAGATTTCCCATAATTACCGCCCATTGATAAAGTGGAGGGGCTCGTGGCTAAATAATAACAGTCGCACGGGTCGACCTAAGGTTAAGAGCTACGCTTGCCTTGGTCGCTTCGTGGATGAGTGACCATGCATCATATACTGAGACCCCTCCGTGCCTCGGAAAGAACGTTAAGCCGTTGGTCCCGGCTGTCGTTCGTAGATCTGCGACAGTTGTTACGGGTAGTCAAATTAGAAGTAGTCTGACAACTAGTCTTACTCAGTAACTGGGTTGTTTAGGTCAGATAGGCAGTGGCAGCATGTCAAATACTGGTATTCAGCTGCATCCGGTTAGACTGGAAGCCGACCCCAACATAGTTGGGAAAAGGCTAGGTAGATTGAATGCCCGTGGAGAAAAGAAATGAACATTAACAGTACCTAGAATACTGCTGACCATTATCTGTCTTGTTTATCTTGCAAATTTCACGTGGGCAACGTGATAACTATCTTTTATATTAGTAAAATAGAAACAAAACCTAAAAACAACATAGGAACACTACAAAATATCTCCCAGTTATTCAGTAACAATGCTGTAAACTAGAAAAATACAACAACTAACTTTACGGCGCTTGCGAGAAACAGTACTCGGCAAAATTAGTTGTATTTTATTTTGATGTGTAACATCTTTCCTCGTGAACACATACCTTTTTCCATTTCCACAGAAAATTATATATACCTACCCTAAAAATGTGTGAGAGTGATTTTGTAAAAAGGGACGGAAGTGCGTAACAGGAAGTCGGGGAAGCGCGAGCTATTTGATTTAAGCAATGAGAGCGCGTGGTGCTAGAGTTGGCTCTCAGAAACGACCTTGACGAGGCCCCCACCCTTTTAATGTTGCTTATTACCATGTCTGATGTTACACATCTTATGTGACTACTGTAAGGCTCGCAATTTTTTTTATTTTACTGAAGGCTCTTCCGGGAATGAATCAACAATTGAATGAATGAATGAATGTGGCAACACAGGTGCGCAATCGACTATGAAATGAGAACGTAATTGATTTTTGGTCAGGTCAGGACCTTTTAAGTCTGCCTTTTGTAAGGATTTTGGGTTTGAGTCCCAGACTAAAAGTTTAACAATTCGTGTGGAAAGAAATGCTTTGGAAATCTAACTCAATGAGCCTCAGAAGCCTAAAGCGTATATTGTACCTACCCAAAAGGTTTTTTTTTTGTTTTATTATTATACGCATACATCCAACCAAACAGAAAAACGGATAAAGAAAATATATGTTAAAGTTCAAATATTTGTATAAGGTTCATATTCGGTTTGCGCAAATATGACGTTATCAATATTTCCTGCCATCTATCAGAATTATTTATTGCCGATTATGGCAACTTCGTTTGATGTCAATAGCTGTGCCTAAAACTTATGTTTTTCGTGTTTCATAATCTGTAATGATAGTATTCAGCATGTTAGAGGAGAGCATGGTGTGTTTACTGTGTTTGCTGCTTTAGAAAGTTATATGTTATTGTTGGTGAGGAACTTTGGCTCCTGAGCTACAAGTATCTTTTTACTTAGTTCAGGAGCCAGCTGTTCAACCTGCTTTTAACCACTGCTTGTACAATAATGTTTTGTGTACGACTAAGTGTATGGGTTTTTCTTAGTAAAATAAACTTATTATTTACTAGCTTTTGCCAGCGGCTTCGCCCGCGTGGAGGTCGGATATTATCCCACGGAAACGTACACCGTAACGCCCACGCCAGTAAAACTCCCAACAGCATGATTTTTTCCGACATCTTCAACCGTCATCGCCATATTTCAGCTAATTTACACAAAACTTTAATGAATTATACACCTAAACCTTCCTTATGAATCACTCCGTCCATTGATGAAACCGTATGAAAATCTGTTTGGTAGTTTTTGAGTTTTTCGCAATCAGAAAGACAGACAGGCGCGGCGGGGGGATTTTGTTGTGTAATATGTGGTGGTAGTGATTTATTTATATGAAATTAAATACTTGGTCCTCCTATGTAGGTCGTATTCATACTCAATCACCTGAATGTTGCTCTCTAGGGACTAACTAGGGAAATATCTCATCTGAACGTTCGATCAAATTAATTCAATGATCTCCGTTTACATAACGTATCAATTCGCTGCTGGGGAGTGAAATTATAACATGATAGACAGTTAGACGGAAGCTATTCTTAGCAAATAAATATTAGATGAATGAATGATATATTTATTTGCGAGAACATAGGTAGCTAACATAAGTTCTTAAGATCTATGGGTTCCACTATATTCGGCATTTCAGCCGTGCAAATATTCAGATTTTATATCTTGGTTATACTTATAGCATGCAGTACACATTTAGTAATTAGCAATAACATAAAAATACTAATAATAATTTCATAATTTATATTTAGATTACAATGCAATATCAATCTGCCTAGCCTTTTTCCAACTATGTTGGGGTTGGCTTTCAGTCTAACCGGATGCAGCTGAATACCAGTATTTTACATGGAGCGACTGCCTATCTGACCTCCACAACCCAGTAACTGGGTAATACGATACCCCTTGGTAAGACTGGTGTCAGACTTTCGGGCTTCTGACGACTCGTAACGACTGTCAAAGATCCACGAACGACAGCCGGGACCAACGGCTTAACGTGCTGTCCGAGGCACGGAGGAGTCTCGGTATGTAGAGATGGTCACCCATCCACTGACCAACCCCGGCAAGCGTAGCTTAACCTGATGGATCAACCAGTGCGGCTGTTGTTACTTAGCCACGAGCTCCTTAGATTACAATGCAATTAATAAAATTAAAATTAAATTCAATTCATTTAAAATAATAATTTATATTAAAATAGCAATCAATTATAATCATGTCATGTCAATAAAAAATTAAAGCAAGAATAATGAAAATATTTAACTAATTTCATAATAATTATAATAAATAAGTTTGACATTTTACACTCAAAATATTCATTGATGGAATAAAAACATCTCTCACACAACCAGATATATAGCTTACTATTAAATTCCAAATCTGTAGCACTTCTAAATTCTTCGGCTACTACTACTACTTCTTCTACTACTTCTTCGGCTGCGCGTTGTGCGAGTGAAACAAATGTACTAGCCATTTGTTTCACTCGCACAACGCGCAGCCCGTCGCCGCCGCGTGCCGCGCGACTGTCACCGCGCCGCGCACGTCGCGCCGCAGTGCGCGTCGCCGGTAGCTGTGGCATACTTCATAGGTTGTCTACCATTTGTTTTCGCCGCTCACCGCTTGCCGCGCCTCACGCCGCGCCGTAATCCGCGCCGCTCTTGGCTGTGGCCAGGGGGTAAGTGGTTATATATTTTCACCGCCATGGTATAACAATTTTTGTTGCATACTTTTAGTCTATTACGCGGTACGACTAGTGCCTTTTGTACTAGTTTCCTCTTTAACATAGACTTTTCATCTTTTTTTAAAAGTGAGGAATTCTTTCTTACGAATTGCAGATGATAAAGCAGTGTACACTTGAAGCATTCTTGAAGTTTAAAAAAAGATACAATAGACGTAGATATATTTAGTAACCTATTCCGGGTTAACTATTCCTAAAGAGTCATAAAAAAACCCTGTAAGAAATCGACACGTGTTTCACCTCTCAACGAGGCATCCTCAGAATGACGAGCGCCGGACGTAGAAACGCTCAGCGTGGCAACACGCCGTGTCCGGATTCCCGACAAGTCGTGGAGTCCAAGCAAGAGCAAGGTCACGCCTGAATAAATTAACATTCCTGAAGTTTGATTGTTTGTAACACAGGTAACCTCTGTAAATAAAAATCGGATAACAAAAAATCTTTCACGGAAAAAAACCTACATTATTCCCAAGTGACATCTACATATACTAATATTCTAAAGTGGTACATTTTTTAAGTTTGTATGAAAGGGGTAATCTTCGGAACTACTGATTCGATTCTGAAAATTCTTTAAATAATTGGAAGCCACAGTATTGCCAAGTGTCATAAGAATGCTTTAAGAGTGTACTGCTTTATAATACATACAATTCGGGGTCATGAGCATGTGACCACCCATATTTTTCTGAAAAATCATGGTTTAAAAAAAAATCATTATATTGTTTATTACTTCTAAAAACATATCGAGTTAAGCTTTTACAAATAATAAACAGAATCGAAATCGAGCCAATGAGATCGGAGATATGGCAAAAAAAGTAAAGCAGGGTCTCAAACGCTACTCAAAAATGTTTAATGGAATAGTATGAAAAATATTAAAGATAGACCCCCCCTTTTAAAGTTAATTTTCGAAAAAAAAACATAATAATACACATGCCCATGGGCGTCATTGTATATGTAGCTTCTACCCGCGATTTCGTCTGCGTGAAATTTCTTGTTTTCACATAAAATATATCCTATGAAACCCAGCAATACTGTAGCTTCCCATTTGTGAAACAATTTTCGGAATAGGATCTATAGTTCCGTAGATTACCCTCTACATACAGACTCAAAAAAATTTCTTCTTTATTTATACAAAAATCTATAAGAAATAATTAAAATTTAAGTTTCTGTTTGTAATGCCAAAATAGCTTTTTACTAAAAGCATAAGAATGTAAATACGGTGCCAAAAAACTAATTTTAAATTTTTTGTTTGTTCGTCTGTCTGTTCTGGATAATCTCTGAAAGGGCTGGACTGATTTTGACGGGACTTTCAACTACTTTACGTTACGGGTCGTCAGACGCCCGAAAGTCTGACAACTAGTCTTACCAAGGGGTATCGTGTTACCCAGTAACTGGGTTGTGGAGGTCAGATAGGCAGTCGGTCCCTGTAAAATACTGGTAATCAGCTGCATCCGGTTAGAATGGATACCGATCCCAACATACCTAGTTGGGAAAAGGCTAGGCAGATGGCCTCAAGAAAAAATAAAATTATTTCAAAGTGTCGATTCGCCCGTTTCGGGTGAGTAAATTCGTGTGAATCACCAAAAAGCCCTTCCGTCACCAACGGTAAAAGTTGTTTTAGCATTTTTTCTTTTAGAAACCACACTTACATAATTTATAAAATATACTCGCAAACTAGACATATCACTGACATTTCTGCTTACCTCCTACATGACATCCAAAGGGCTAAAAGGGAAGTTTAAAAGGCATAAAAATTATGACGTCACCGCAATAACTCAGCGCAAACGTCACACAAATGCTGACGCTATGAGGGTTTAGGGTCTGGCCTTACCTGATATGCTGAGATTTACGAATGGAGAGGTGACATTTTGCGTGGCAGTTGTTGAAGGTATTTTCTTATTTTTTACAATGATACAAATGTCTTAATGAATTAAACATCCGTAGCCAAAATAGGCAAAAGCCTGTATTTTGGCTGTCAGCGCCAATTAAACGCCCCCAAAAAAATTAAATGGGTTGATAAATAACATAATAATTCAATTTGTCTAAAAAAACGTTACGGCAAAATTAAGAGCTTTTGTTTTGGGTTTTTTTTTAAGTATTTAAAAAAAGGTAAAACATAATAAACCAAGTTATAGAAACTTGGTTTATTAGGTTTTCGACATGTAATGCGTGGATGGCTCAGAAATCGTCAGCCAGAAGATTAGTTCATATAGATTCATTTTGAAAATAAATGGCCAAAGAATCAGACTTGCCATGCAACGTGGCAATGCCAGCCTTTTGGGCACTTTTCCTGACAGCGATGAGGACGCATAAGGGGTACACTTAGTACCTCGTGGTGCACCCTGCTGAGTAAAGAAAGGAAATACGTTTATTTGTGGTAAACGAATTTGAGTCATAAATGAGGCACTGAAAACTAACACATGGTGGTATAACCATTCTAAATAAAAACTTCTCAGCTAAATGGCGCAGACTAGAGATGAGCAGCAGCGTTACTAGTGTGAGAAAGTTGCGACCTGCGATCGCCAACCCGTATGCCCAGCGTGGCGATCATAGGCAAACCCTTCAAATGGCAAGCCTAACCACGGCCCCCTGCTCCCGGGCGCCTTGCTGTTCCTGATTTTGGCGGCGACCAAGGTAACGGCAACCTAGGGGTTGTAAAGAATCCCCGAGTTATGAATGGCCGCCAAACCCAACTGACCTTGGCGATGTATAACGGACGCACGTTACGGTTCAACGAACATCTAGTGCAGCTAGAAGAAGAACTCGGAAAAATAAGGTGGTACATTCTTGGGTTGAGTACAGTCTGAAGATAGGGTGAGGACACAATAACCCCTGAATCCCCCCAGCTATCCCAAGGCGGTCTCGGGTTCCTGGTATTCAAATCTTTTCTCCCTTTGTGATAACGTTGTGTAAGTGACCAGTGTCTCGAATAGGGTAGCTACCCTCGTAGTGAAGCTAATCGAGAGGTATAGCCTCAAGGTTGTTTAGGATTAAGCACCGACCTCAGCACACTCGGATGACGAAGTGAAGGAAATGTTCGAGGACCTCTCCAAGGCCGTGTATTGTACTACTAAGGCTCGCTAGCACGTTCTGATGGGGGATTTCAACGCTAAAGTGGGAGTACAGAATTGCAATGAATCGGTAGTAGGAGGCTACGTGTTTGGCGGCAGAAGCATAGGGGCCAAATGCATGTCAACTTCCTAGAGAAGGAGGTGCTTTTCTTGATAAACTCCTTCGTTAAGAAACAGCTCCAAAAGAAGTGGACTTGGCGCAACCCCGATACTAAGTTGGTTCAAAGCCGGAAATCTTTTCGGAAGTAGAAACCTTCTACGGCCAATTATACGCATCACAGGCATCTCGACCTGATCCCGAAAATTAGGATTCCAGAGTCACCTGAGTTCTGGCAGGTTTTCCGTGAAATGGTGGGTACCATTTACGGAAGACCTGCCAGAAGTCAGCCAAGACGAAATCGAGGCAGCTCATAAATGGAAAAACCCCTGGTGAGGACAGGATTACGACCGAGCTCCTAGAGATTCCAGGAGGAAGGCCTGTATTGAAAGAGCTTCAGGAGCTCTTCAACTCTGTCCTGTTCTCTAGGAGAACTCCATAAACGTGGCGAAGGAGTGTGGTAGTTCTCTTCTTTAAAAAGTGCGATAAGACTCTTTAAAAAAATTACAGACCCATTTCGCTCCTTCGCCACGTATAATGTATATAAGTTGTTTTTAAGAGTCTGGAGGATATTTAGCTTTTTCTTTTACATATTTAATCAACTGACTGGTATACCACATGGGATATCGATGGTTACGTATGCGCGAGAGGGGCGTAAACTCAGTAATTATTTCTTGAATTGTTATAAAGAAGATGTTATCTTTACTGTCAACATCCGTGTCTATAGTGTGTCGCCACACCTCGTCCATAGCAACAACAGCCAGTTTTTTTTATTGACGGCATCGAAATCACATCTGTTAAAGTTTAACGAAGGAGAACAAGAAAGTTTTACTGTTATTATGACTGGCGGATGTTGTGAATCCAGCTTCGACAAAGGTTAGTAACTTCATATACTTTAACGCGCTCAGGGATGTTAGAGAATATTAAATCCACACCACAGAACATCATTTCCTCCGAAAACCTCCCCTCAACATAATCTCCAGCTAACAACGGTGAACATAATCCCAAAGAAGCGTTCCTTTGCCATGAGACACGAGGTACATTGAAGTTTCCTATTAGTAACTCTTTGCAACTTAATTATTATAGACGTCACTGAAGTTACTGAGAAACGCCTCAATATACTCGCTATTGATAGGCGGTGATATATAAACAGAACAACCATTAAGAGGGTTTAGCCTAAAAGTTGGCAACGTCGCAAATAACTGTCAAATATTTACGTGTTTTGATTCATATAGCAATATTACTGAATATAAATAAGAAATGTGGCTAACTAGCGAACTAGAATATTAATAATGAATTGCAATTATAACATTGAATTTGATGTTGTACCCATTTTAGGTGTAAAAAACGCATTTGGAAAGTTTCCAAATAGTTTTTTTTACATCTAAAACTAAACATTCGGGGTTACGATATTAATTATTTTATTTTGTAATCAATATTCTAGTTCGCTAGTTAGCCACATTTCTTATTTCCACACAGAAATATTGCCAAATTAATCAAAACAGTGAAATATTTGACATCTATTTGCGACGTTGCCCACCTTCGGGATAAACGTTCTTAAATATATAAGCATTTTTATTTTACCCTATTTTGAGGGAGATCCACAACTCCTCCGAGTCAGACTCCCAAGACTTCATCCGTAAAATATTTATGGTTTTTCGAACTGCTACCAAAACACCAGAACCCTCTTTTTTACAAGAATGTCCATTAGAGTTAATATGTCCGGCGAGATGCCGGAATACATTATATCTATCATCTAATATCTCATGATCAAACACAGTATCATTGAGCCACAACTCGTAGTAACAATTACCTACGTCGAAAAATTAAATGCTTTGTAAGTAATAAATCTATGAGACACTGAATAGAATTTATCATCAAAGGAGCCAATTTATTGTGGAAATTGCTAGGATTAACCACGAAACTACTGATATCAAAGAGAAACAGACTTCTATAGAATTGTGACAACTCAATTGCTATCCGGCCATTATGATGCTAAGTTGATGTATTGAGTATTCATACGTATGGTTGGCAAATAAATCGGCAAGTAGGTTATTTTATTTAAGGGACAAGTTTAGAAATAATAAGGGGTTTTTAAGAATCGCCCTAAAGTACCAACTTGAGGCGGTTCTTAAAAACATCATCAAGGAATCCCAGTAGGTACCCACTCAACAACATTCATGATCATCATTCAACATCAGCCTGTAGCAACTCCAGCTGGACAAGCCTCTCAAATTACAAACCAGTGAGTTTAGTGCACTGGAAATTGTCGTATCCTAAAATATTTCTAATGTTAAATACGAGTACTTAGATGTATATAAAAATGGGAATTTTGCATACCCGTGTAGGGATGCCAAAAAATTATCATATTTCTAACTACAAACATGTCAGGCGCAGCCCTGAAACAATTTATCACGTGGGTAAATTTACTACAGATCTATACTATTTACCTAGTATTTCGAAAACATTTCACAACACCATGCTTGTATTATTCAAAGGGACTGGCGAGGGCTTATGGGCCACCCACAGTTCATCAGTTATTAAGTCATATTTAAGGCCTATGTCATAGGGGCAGGCCTTTTGCCATTAAACGGCGCACAAATTCAGACTCCAGGCTGCTACTACAAAATTCTTATTAGAATATCCCAGACTGAAAGCATTTATTTCAAACAAACGCATAACAGGCAATTTTGAATTTGTAAAGCAACTAGTTTTATCTTTCTGACTGACCGACCGGTCAGTCAGAAAGATAAAACTAGTTGCTACTTTACTTTTACAAAAGCGCAGTAGGTTCGTAAGGAGAAGAACAGGGCAAGAATCTCCAACATCACTTTTTCCATCAAGGGGATCAAACCCTGGACCACGCACTCAGCAGTCAGGATTGCGACCACTTAACTAACGAAGAAGTCTAGAAGAAGAATTCTAAAAATTGTATCGAAGCTTTTCCTAAAGCTTTTATTGTAAAAAATCACCGATAATGTTCTTCAGAGAAAAGGAATTTGTTTGTTTTCCAATTTGCTTCGGAATTGCATGAGAGGATTAATTGGATTTGAGTTTTTCCCTTTATGTTACTGAATTGAAAAGAAAAGTGATTTTATTGAAACCTTTACGAGGAAAAAAAAGATACTGGAATGATTTTCTACCTGACCGTACATTGTTTTCGAAAATATAAAAAGAGAAAATCGAATGAAATGTTACTAAACAATCAGTACTCGATGCCAATTGCGTTCTATCATAATGTGGTGTCAAGCATTTTTAACGTTTATTTAACCTTACCTTACTTTGGGTCTAGACCAAAATGCTTTGAAATTCAGTATTGAATATCTTAAGATATCTTAAGATACCAAGTTTGTCTGCTTACTGACTTGTGAAAATTATATTTCTTGTGAGTTTAACCAAACCAAGCATCACCTAAATTGACACTCAAAAAGTTAAGCGTTTCCTAATCACGTGTTGGCTTTTAAACTTTGGGAACCTCTGTCTTTAGGCTCCGACTAAGTGAATTCAATGACGATGCAGTTAATTGACCATTTTATCTATCTTGTATATTCGTGTGGTTGTTGACTAACCTGGTATCAGAGTTTTAAAGCCGCCCATGGGCCTCTGACTTAGCTTCACATGCCGTCGAGAAATATCTCTCAGGAGGAGGAGGTTCCTCACGATGTTTTCCTTCACCGTTTTTGATAGTGAGAAATTATCGAGCTAATGTGGGTCACGTCAGTTGCAAAATTTATATCTTAATTAATAAAAAAAAAAAAAAAAAAAAATTTATTTTCAGGGCCTCTTAAATTTTCAAAATTATCGTCAAATCTCAACGCCGTTTCCGCTATTCAAGTAACTGGGTTGTGTAGGTCAGATAGTTAGTCGCTCCATGTAAAATACTGGTCTTCAGCTGCATCTGGTTGGACTGGAAGTCGACCCCAACATAGTCAGAAAAGGTAAGCCAGATGATAAATCCCAGAAATCTTAAGAAAAACTTTAAGATGTTCATAGATGTCATTTTACCTACTCTTTACAATAACATTGACAGCATGACTTGAAATTGAGCTGTGTTTAAAAATGCGGCCCTAGATGCAGTTAAATCAGCATAAGCCTCCACGCTTATACGCTTACGCTTGCTAAAGCAGGATTACCTACCAGAAAATGATTATCATCCACCGATTCATCATAAACAAAGCCCTCATCATCTGCCTAGTTTACACGGAGCGGCTTACCTGACCTCCACAACCCAGCTACTGGGTAATTCGATACCCCTTGGTAAGAATCGTCAGACTTTCGGGCCTCATGCTACCCGTAACGCCTGTCAAAAAAAAAATACACCCGACCCATAGCCAGTGGGGCTATGGGTCTCGATATTTAAAGATATTCACCCATCCACGGACCGACTTCCACGGCGTAGCGTTAAGAGTAACTTAACTAGACTAAGCTTCGATCGATCCTCTATAAATGAAGCTCTCAAAGCTAAGCAAAGCTATCAAATTCTTGCAGCTACAATCATTATTTATACTCGTACATTGATCAAAGAAAAAGCTGCTACATTTGTTTCTAAGCGTGTCTGATTATGGGATCAACAGTAGTCTCCTCTATTGATAACTATAACTATAATGCTGTGATCAGCGATCCGATTACCAAACGTGAAGATTGATGAGGATTATAGCAAGATACTGTTATAGCGGATCATACACCCATAAAATGAGCTGTGTGTTTTGCAATGCGGGGCTTACATGGTGAGTGAGCCAAGCACAGCAAGCCTTGTTTTTGAGAGAACAGAACCTCAAATACTACGTCTTCAGAACACACAACACTAATAATTCGCGTACATCTGCTCGACGTCCGTATGTCACTGCAGAGATCCAGCAGAATTTCAACGTCAGGTATTTTTGCCTGACACTGTTGAACTGGACTCGGACTTCCATTTGGTGCAACAAAAGTACTTTTATTGTGTATTTTTAAGTGTATCATAGCCAATTGTCACTTCAAAATAAGTGTTTTTTTCTTTCTTTTTTGTATATTACGTTACCGCTCCTTGTAGGTATTTTCCTAATATTTATGTATTTTGTTATTATTTAATGTTGCTATTGTTTGTTGTGCTATGTCTTTTCTGTGCACCAAATAAATGATTTATCTATCTAAATAATATCATGGTACCTACCAAACAAACGGTCGGTAAAAGGTCTATTTCAAAATGTCGGGACAGGCCAAGTACCTATCTCATAGATACATTTTAATACTTAATAGGATTTAATTTATTTATTTGCTAGAGTTAGTCAACACGTTTCTGAAACTTTTTTGTAAATCCTTAGCAACTAGCTTTTTTGTTTTAGGAATATAATAAAATAAACAGACTCCAAGACTTTTGTAGTGGTGACTGAGACAGTGACCCAGTTTTTGTAACCCTTTAAATCACTAACGTGATTCTGCTCCTAGTCAAGGGATTATCGCATAATTGATTATCCACCAGCCGATAGTAACTTTTGTATTAGTAGAACATACATAGTGCACTTGTGTTTTAGAGCAAGATTTATTTAAAGTACAAATTTTTAAACAAAAAAAAAAATCCAGGCCTCCGAAAACATGTGGAAGGAGCCATTTGTGACTTGGGTCAAGACGCTTATCAACAATGATGAAGCTGAAATTGAGAGGTATAATAACACTGATATCATTATGATCATGTTTGATAACGATCGTATTGCGACCCTGATTGATGTGCTTGATAACCTGAATATTAGCGTGGATGTTGTGATGGCTAAAAGAGGTAATGTTTTTATTAAAGTAATCATTGAAGTTAATATAATTAAGTATTGGATTTGATTCGGACGAAAGTTAATGTTTAAGGTGAGTTTAGACCAAACGAAAACAGAAGAACGAGAGCAAGACCTTTCTTTTCTTGATATTCTTGACATTTGTATGGATAGAATGCTTTGAAAAGAAGTGGAGATAGAATGGCTCAGTCGCAAAATGACCACTTTGCAAAATGTAATTTACTGGTATGCGCATAAATATGTCGACCTCCGGTTCCTGGGGAAACAGGCTGTTCAGTAGATTAATCGCCTGAGTTGTGGGAGCATATCGAGCAGTATGTACGCACTGGGGAAAGGCACAGCGAGGTACAGGCACGCCACACCCACACCCAGAATGAACAGCGGGCACTTACGTCTCAGTTCCAACGTGTTGATGCCTACCATTTCCGCGACAAACGAAGACGGATGTATTTTTTTATACAGGTAGTGGACAATTTTTCTTTGGACCCGGACGGGTCCAAAGAATCATGAGCATTATAACTACTTAAGGTTTTTCCATTTGGAATTATACAAAGCCCAGACTTTGCCCTCTATTACATGGGAGTTAAAGATAGAGGGATAAATGTGGGTGTACGTCTTCTTCATCCTCTTCAAGCATAATGTTGTGTGTGTCGTATTACTTTAGGTAAAAAATAAGGCGGTGCCTTTGACCGTACCGCCTCAACTAACTCAATTTGTCCTAACTACCCTAATCTGAATTACGTTAGTTGGTGTCAGTTTCCATTCTAACCGAATGCTACCCTAGATTGTAGACTCGGGTTACTAACTACCTGTAAATGCCTGTAATGACTAACGTAGATATTCCTATGACAAGTTAGACCGGCAGATTAATTGAGCTGTGGCTTTGAGGGGTCTCAATGTGTAAGGGATAGTAGTTTATCCACTGGTTTGCTGTAGTAATAACTATTTTACTTGCAAATCTTCTAGGATTCTCTTGAAATTGATTATTGCAGTATTTTGTAAGTATTAATTATTTCATATTGAAATCATTGGCAATCTTTCAAGGGGTGAAATTTTTCATGAGTTTCAAATTCTGTTACTATAAAAAATCAATACTTGAGCACACCGACACTATGAAGAAGCATGGACCTTGACTATGTCGCTCGTATAGCCAGTCATATTAGAAAATCAGGATCAGTCTCAATATATGACTATACATTTTACATATAATAGAATAGAATACTCTTTATTACACCATAAAAATTACAGATATGGATGTAGATGGATGGATGGATTGAAAGCGAGAAGGAGAGAAAACTGCAGGTAGTTTGTGGTGAAACATAATAACATAACTCTGGATCTGCTTTTAAAGATAACTCCAACTACACACTATACGATATATACAACTATGCCAAGATCCAAGGAGGCAATTTGATCGTACATGAAGTTGGGTCTTGGGATGCTGATAATGGCCTTAATTTGGATATTAATTTGAATGGGTACAAGTACTATCGATGATGGGATTTCCAGAATATAACAATGAGGACGATTTTGGTTGTAAGTACTAGGTGGCGCATAATCTAATAAATAATAAGTAATCGTTCTGGTTATTGTTTAATTGTTTATTCGGACTTATCATTTTATTCTGTTTAATGTCGAAAAAATAATACGTGTTAAGTGGCCGCTGCGAGAATTGACGCACATTTGGGCGCGTTTTGAGAGAATTTTGCATTACTTTTCTCGGTAGAAGCAATAGATTCTCTACTTCTTCTACGATGTTCTCTTCTTGTAGACTATAGTGCACCATGATTATAAGAAATGTATTTTACGTTTGTGCACTTCACAAATGTCGAAGTCACAATGACTAAACATTATATTTTCAAAAATGAGACATTCTTCCCAAGGCGTGATAACTTATGCGCCATATAGTACATCCATTTATGTTCTTGGGATGAATATGATAAGGCCTTACTCAAAGATCTGTATTCTTAGGCCCGTCGTGACGCTACTCAAAAGAAAACAGTTAAAAATCAAATCACCAATAAGTACACTAGTACTAGTATTTCAATGGTGGTCCATACAGGACACGACCAATCACAAACGTCGCGTCGCGCCTTGCTGGGAGGATTTACTTTAGAGTAGCGTCGTGGACGATGGGACTTGAACTTTTCAGACCATGAGCTTTTAATTAATTTATTTTCTTTTAGGTACAACCTGCCCCAAAATATTTCGATCCAGAATCTTTAACAGGTCCCGAACCAGTTCTTGGGGTTGCCCTTGTAACGCAAACACCTGCTGCTATTCTGTATGTTGTTACTTATGTAAATGCCCATCAGGTAAAATAAATGTATTATTTAACACTGTTGCCATAATTTAATTAGTAATAGAGCTTCTATGAATGAGTTTGTCTCCATTTTTATTATTCTACTGGTTTTCAATGTTTATTTTTACAGGTACATGTTCCTACCATTACTGATATATGGATTGGTACATACGAAACAAATAGCTTCAGGATACAGTTTATTAATTTTAATTTTGATATTAATTCTACATGGACCCAGTAACTTCTTGACTACACCCATGTAAAATCATACAATAAGAAAAACGTATTAACAAGAAGAAGTAGTAGTCCACTAGTAAAGGAATCAAAATGGTGCAGAGAAGAGATTAATCAGATTTACACTTTTGCTAGAAAACTTGTCTGCCTCGTTCGTGTAGTGGTCGCAAACGCTATTGCTAAGCATCGTCCTAGATTCGATTCCCCGGTCGGGCAAGTGTTATTGGGTTTTCCATCTGGAATTCTCAGTAGCAGCCCGGAGTCTGGATTTGTGCCCGTTTGATGGCAATAGGGTCGCCCCCTATTGCATGGGACTTAAACATAACTGGCGAAATGTGGGTGTACTAGAGGTACACCTCTGCCCAACCCTTCGGGGAAACAAGGCGTGATGTTATATGTATGTATCTAAAAGTCGAACGATAACGAATGGAAACGTACCCGTGGGATAATTTACGACCTCTACGCAGGCGCAGTTACATACTATAGGTACTATATCAAAATCAAAAGTCATTAATTCAAATTAGGCTGAGAATCAGCACTTTATGAAAGTCAAAATTAAATAAGCCAGTCCCGCAAAACGCCCGCCCTTCACCACTTCCTAGTGCTTTAGCTGGGAAGAAGAAGTGGCGCGACAAACTCCCCAGCAGCACAGCTGTCTGTAAAGTAAAAATTTGATTATATACAATAGTGTTATAGGTATATCTATTTAGGCACCCCATATCAGTAGCACAATCGATTCTCTCACAGTTCAGTCATATACGGGTAACGTTTTTATACATCGATCCGAACTTGGAGTTCCGTTATAAATTGCTGTAATTTACAACGACCCGCATCGTTTTTCTATGGTATTAGATTTGTAGGAAGTTCTTGTATGGAAAAGTTAAAGGAAATTTCGTTATGTTAGGTTTCTATAAGTACATGAAATTGAAAATAGAGCACTGGATTTCTGTTCACCTAAATGAGACTAAAAAACCGGCCAAGTGCGTGTCGGACCACGCACAATGAAGGGTTCCGTAGTTGGGATGAATTTTTCCCAAGAACAAACTTAACATTGTAGTTGAAAAATATGTCTCTCATACGGAATGTATGGGAGATCATGTTTTTCAAACTGCAAATTTTGTTGGTTGATTATTACTCGTTAACCTGTACAGCCTACTTAGCTCTGATAGTTTTCCTTTTAATTTCGTTATTTATATACTACTGTTGTGATATTTTTCACATATCCAAGTACAACCATTTAGCTGGCACGGGGGGGGGGACTTGACTCTAACAAAAAAAATCTGTTAAAAGCAAAATATTTCGCAAACGGATCCCTGAATCCAAAAATGGTTTTCACATACTCTCAATATTTTTAAACGACCTTTCTAACGACACCCCACAACACGGGGTAGACGAGAAATAAAACATCCCTACTTTATGTGTAGGGGAGGTACCCTAAAAAAAAATATTTTTCTTCATTTTATTTTACCAATTTGTCGGCGTGATTAATATGTGTACATATGCCAAATTACAGCTTTCTAGTACTAACCGTCTCTGAGCTAAGCCGCGGACAGACAGACAGACAGACAGACGGACATGGCGAAACTATAAGGGTTCTTTGTTTACTACGGAACCCTAAAAAGTGGCCGATGAACCATGGATGCAAAACAAAATAGTTATATAGCTTTAAGTTCATAATTAGTACCTAATATTTTAGCTCTCTATATTGTCTTCATTTATGGTAACCAGGCACTTTGTAATGGTAAGTACCTACAGCATTTCCTAGAACTCGCCTTTGTCCAGGTTTCTCAGTATGTACTCGTACAGTACGAAACTAAAAATGTAAATTTTTATTGACTGATAATTTTTATTGATAATTTTTAATGGCACTGATTTAAAGAGGCAGTTTTAAATAGCGGTTTTGGTAAGTTAAAAATTATAAATGGCACGTTTAATAACTAGTTCAACAGTTAAAACTAAGCAGTAAAGTAAACAAAAATGAGTAATAAAAAATAATGAAATGGATCAGTGAATATATAATTGAGCAGGAAAATAATTAAATGGGCGTTAAAAATTATTGAACGAGCGGTTACGTGTGGGCAGTAATAAATCGGAATTTGTCGGTAACCGGTGTTCTAACCTAACCTAACCAAAATGATTCACCAACAATAGAGGGGATCTGGCGCTCGGCGCCAGAGTTCGGGTGTCACCGCTCGCTATGATCTGCCGAACTATTTATCGAACCGCTCATTCCATCATTTTTACCGCTCATTCAAATATTGGACTGCTCAATTATTTTTAGAATTGACATTGTATGATAAAATAACCGACAAATTGATTTTTTATTACTGTCCATGTTTTACTGTCGCAATAATTAATCAACCGCCATTAAATTAAATAGGTACTCCCTTTCTTCTCCGAAAATTCTTTGTCCGAAAATCATTATCCATAACACGTTTGCTATAACTTCAGTGTTAAAAAATTCGAAATTTTGTTTTACATAATTATCTTTACTTCTAAAACTATTCTGTCCTAATATCGAGTACTATTATAATTGAATCTCCTAATTTTGCACGAAATAAAGTCATATGTCCTAAGTATTGTATTATATAATGTGATGTGTATAATGTGTATCCGAATCTTCATTTATAATAAAATTGTTAGTCCAAAAAAAATAGGTTTTAGTGACAGAAACGAATCGCTGTAAATCCGACTCCACGCAGTCTGCCCTACCTGTAGAGTGTAATTTAAAATCGCGTAGGCGCGGAGGGGCTAGGCGGCTCGCGTGGGACCGCCGGAGCCCTGCAGCGCCGGAGCCGTGACAGAAACCATGCTTGCTGCATGTTGCATGCTCGCTTGCATGCTGCATGCCTGCTTGGATGCTCGTTTGCATGCTCGCTTGCATGCCGCATGCTTGCTTGCTCATTGTATGCTGCATGCTTGCTGCATGCATGGTGTATGCTTGTGTGCATGCTTACAGGGAAATAAAAAATGTTTATGTAATATTGTTTAATGTACTTACTACAAATTTGTTTAAAAAATATTATTAGGATATAAACATTCAATAATTTAAATTCAGAACTTTAAACTTTTATTGTAAACCGTTTTATGTATTTTGTATATTATTGATTGTAATATTTATGACAAACAAATTTAGGGCATATTGTATTTAGGGATTTCAATTTTATGGCATGTGATATTATGTGACATTAAGTTCGGGCAAGTTATCATTCGGACAAATGATGATTAGGAGAAAAAAAATCATGGCACTTTAGATTATGGATAAAAAATTTAGGGAACACAATAGAGACCCATTAAATAACTGCTCAATATTTTTTTCAACTGATCATAATATTATTATCTCGAATATTAAATAACAGCTCAACAGTATATATTCATTTAAAAAAAAAAATGCTACAAAATCATCTAAACAGACTTTTAAATTTTTGTCACATCTTTTAAACCGTAACCGTATACCGTTGCGATATCACATCATTCCTCAGCCCATCATTCGTAATTAGATTCTAATTATTATAACCTACCAATATAATAATAGTCTTGTTCATTTGAATCATGTTACATTGTTTACTATGTAATGATCATCATCTTCCAGGATACGCGTACCACACCGAAGTAAACAGTACCAACGCCCTGATATCAAAAACTTTTACCCAGGACGAGCTATGCGAGCTAGGTTCCTTACAGTCGATGGAGAAGACCGTCCTGTATTCTGTGCTGCAGAAACATAGCCCTATCAAGGAGTTTATGACTTGGAGGTATGAACCAAAATACGAGTGTAATTTCAGTTTATCTCATTTGTATATTTTCAACATCCCTAGTTTACGAGTTCCTGAGTAAAAAGTAAATGTCTTTTAGTCTTTATATAGAAACTCAATAAGAAACTGCGCGATCTTGACTTCCTGGGTACCTATTAATTTTAGAACCTTTTTTTACTTTTTAAGACATTCATGATTGGTAAAAAAAAAACATAACTAATTATTTTTTAAAGAGTGACCGTGAAATTTCTTGCCGGTTCTTCTCCATAGGAAATTATCATTTAGAATCATGCATCTAGCTTCTGATGTTTCATACGTGCCCATGTAGATTAATGTGAAACAATTTGAAAGCTTGAAGGCTAAATGCTACCTTTTAACATTGGCGGAATAATGTTACCAACATTATTGCACCAAGCGACGATACATTCCCTAATCAATAGACCTTTTTTCTTTTGATTTTCATTCGGTTCCAGTCTAATGCGCCTCTCAGAACAAGGCATAGTCACCTGCATCCAGATCCGCAGCTCCTCATTCGAAGTCAAGTGTGAGGGAAGTCCTCCTCAAGCCCTCGCTTTAGGAGGAGCAGCACCTGCTTTCATAATCCTGGCTGGAGGCTCCTGCTGGCTACAGTCATCATGATGTTAGAAAGGTAAATTAATGCCTTCATTTACTGGTTTTTCTCCAAAGCGATCAAAATTTTGGAACGGACGTTTCAACTTTTCGACCGTTTCTTTGAGGACTCCATCTTCATTATTCAAGTTTATGTGTGGTCAATAACTCTGTAAAAAACCTTATTTTCGTTTCAGAGTGATCTACAAAATTAAACATAGCCACAATATTCCGAAATAGATTTTGCAATGTGTTCATTTCTCATCACGGGACACGGAGTAGGTAATCCAATTACACAATTTGTAGCAATGGAGTGAGTTAGTAACCAATTATTATTTGCACAGGGCGAGATAGTTTCTATGATCTATGAGCACTAGTATAAAGTTTATAAATACAAAAATATTTACAGCACCAGCTGGCCTTATGATTTATAGACCAAATAGTTCATACTTTCTTTTGTGTTACTTTATGAGTTCACGAATAAATAAGATCTCACCATCTTCACGTCTTTTATTTAATTTATATCTTTAAGAAAGTTGGCTCGCAAGGAGCGTAGAGAGCGTCCTCTCTATAATTCAAAAAATATGTTACTCGCATTCGCACTATTAAAAAAGAAAATAACTTTCCATTTATTTATTTTCAATATCAGCCGTTTCACTACTCAATACCACATTTTGGCACTGGACCTTACATTTTTACATCAAAAACAGAAAATACAAGTTTTCGGGCATCGAAGCGACGATTTTCAATCAATGGCCTGGCACATCGCCACGGATTATCAACGATCTATTAAAATAAATCCAGTTGTGACTAACATATTAACATACGAACCTTTTGTTAGTACAAATTTGATATTCTACTGCAGTCGAAATTCGGGGAAATTAAAAATGAAAATTCAGTTGAACCCGTGCGCGTAATTGAAGTTCATTGAACCTGACACAGAATTCATGGAAAAACTCCTTGTGAAAACGAAATACGAGGAATTAGGTTCTACTAACTTGAAACACTTACAGCATTGCTGTTACCTGATTTGAAGGATTTGGGTGATACTAGAATCAATTCTATTTTGTGTCTGTAAAAGTTGAGTTTCAAGAGTGTCTTTTAATCGACAATTAGAAATAAATGATCTAACTTTGACTTTGAATGAAACTGGTATAAGGTTGGCAACATTAAGTGCCCCATAATTCTTCAGACGCGCCCTAAAGCAGTGTTAAATTTTATAAAAATAGATCTGTTTGTATTTTTTTTATTTGTTTTTCAACTTTTTATTTATCTACAATATTTACATAATTCTACATTATGTTCTTAAAAGAAATGCTGTCTTTTACATATTGCAGACTCATAATACCATTATACGAATAGGTTATCTACTATTTTACTAAACTGTTGGTGGTGTCGTAAAGAGAAAGTGCCAAGAGCTAATGCATCAGCATCTCGGCCCCAAAAAACACATTACTAACGTTGTTTCATCTCGATAATCAACAAATATAAAACGCTCGCACAATGTACTTTCTGAAACTACTACAGTTTGTGTTAATTATGCAACTCTCCATATGCAACTACACCTAGATACCTTATTACTTTGTAGTTTATCAAATAACGGGTTGTTGTTACAGTTCAGTTAACTCAGTTAGCTTAAACTTTGAAGTTAATTTGAACTCTGAGGATCATGTAGATGGTGTGATAGCTTTAACGGAAACTTGGTCTAGGTAGCCGGCTTAATTGGTGCTAATTAGGACTTGTATTTAGATTGGTAGGAGATTTTGGAAATGGAGGAAATTAGCTACTGGTTTTGGACTATTGCCGTCCACGTTTAAATACAGCCTGTATGTCGCAAAGGTTTACTTGCTGTTTGGCGGAATTCTAGAGAGTGACACTTTACATAGGTATTGTCCTCTGTATGAGTTGTGTTCAGAGTCGTTACTTGGAACTTGGTAATTGATCATCCACATTAATCGACAGATATCAATTTGAACCCTGTCAATACTCAATACTCAATATATTTATTGCTTCCACATGTCAGTCAATATTACATTTTAAAAACATTTCTTTTTTGTTGGTGGTGGTGTTTAATTAGTTTTTGGGTGACGTCTCTGAGTGTGGAAATTGTGACTGCATTGTTGTATTGGGTACCCACCGGTGTTTTTTCTTGTGGTAATAGTAAATAAATGTCAACTGAGAAATATTGGCATTTAAATCTGTTGTGAGGGCAGTGGTCGTCCAGCATTTACTTGCCCTGGTCGTGTGTTTGACCTTGACCTAGGCAGGCACATTACTTTGTGAATTATTATTTTATCACCACTGCGCTAAAAACGGTGAAGCAAAACATGGCAAGGAAACCGGCATGTCGTCGAACCAAAAATTCTAGGATATGTGACATCCACCAGCCCGCACTAAGCCGTTACGTTATAGGCTGATTATTCTTATGAGGTATGAGGAACAGGGTGTAAAGTTCACTCATCCTCTATAGAAAAGGGAGGATCCTCCGACCCGACAAGCGTCGTGTCTGGCAGGCAACTGCCAAACGATTGATGTCGGGGAACTTATTTAAATGGTCTTCGCGCGGCAAACTCTAATTGCGCGATACAGGATTTGCGTGACGTTAGGATTTTGTGTGACGTCAGGTCTTTGATGCGTAGTTTGCATGTGGCGATGTCGATGCCACCACACTTATGTGGTTGCGAATTGCTGCTATATTTACTTTTAAATATTATCCACCGAGCAAATTGCCAGTCCTTTCTCACAGAGAGAAGCACAATAGGAGTTAAAGGAAAGGACCGAGTAAAGTAAAAAGACATAAAAATCTAAATAAATTTGAAGAATGCATACAAAACTTACAAACGACTAAAGTGGAGATGGGCAGGGCAAGAAAGAAAAATGGACTAGACTAATAACTGAATGGTACCCACGAGACAGCAAAAGAAACAGAGGTAGACAGACTAAGAGATGGGAGGATGGAACAGAAAAACAGCGGGTCCAATATGGATTTGTACAGCAAAGCTGTTTCAGAGTAACGATCGTTTGCTGATATTTATCCTCTATATTATAAGTACATAGGTACACTTAATATTTTATTTTATAATGTAAAATAAGAACAGCAATAAAGGCTTTTATTTATTTTATTTATCATGCTGATGAGCAACAGCAGTTTAAAATCAAGCTCCAAACTTTCCAGGAACGATTTATGAATCGCCATAGTCAGCCGATTAATTCTATTCGCTTATCATAAAACCTTTAGTACCAAATATAGCACAAAAAGAACCTACGTAATCATATTTCTAGCTCATTAACTATGGAACGTTAAAATTTTCGGTCAAAAAAGAACTTTTACTTCAGATAATAATCGTCTCTTTTAGGTGGAAATTCGTGAAAATGCTGATTGGTCGAAAAATATGCTGGTTTTGCAAGACTTACATTTAAATCATAAAAACAGGGCTGTTTCAAGACCCCTCAGGTCACGTCCTAACCAAAAGCAATCGTCACGCGAGAATAGGATCGTCATTATATGCCACTTTTTGTTCACCAAACCCGAACGCGTGCTCGCGCCGACAGAGGCGCCTTTCAGTTTTCTGAACAAAAAGTGACATATGAACGCGATGATCGCGAATAGGGATGATGCCTGGATAAAAAAAAAACTATTTAGTCCGTCAGTCAGATAATAAAAAAATATTAGACCCGTATTTTTTGCTTTATCATATTAATAAAAATAAACTTAGCTAAAACGCATTAAAGTTGGGGAGTGGGGGCTCGCTACATTACAACTAAGTATAAAATCTACTCGTGACGTTATTCGCGCGTACGATCATTTTGGTTAGGACGCGGGCTTACCTTTAATTTATGGCTAGTTAGTTAGTTTTGATACAGTACGACACAGCTTGTGTAGCATCGGCAAAATTCGTAAAACCGATCTCCATCTGAACTGAGCCCGCTTTCAAAATCACCAATATTTATTACTGCTTTAGGTGAAAATGAGCTTTACGCAAATGCAATAACTTGTGAAGTAATATCCAAATACATTCGCAAAATTTAAATGAATGAAAGAAAATTTTCAAATTTATGCTACATCTAAGTTGTGTCGTAATATAGAACAATAAAATTAAACTATGGTTAGGACATAGTACTATTAAAAAAAAAAAATAACTCTTCTTACCTTCAGTTCTATCAAATTATCTGGCATAAGTAGTGTTTTTTAGAATTATCAGCAAGAATCCTTTCTTCGATTTTTACAGAATAGACCGGTTTAAAATGAAAAATATACCTAAAGAACAACTTATACCCAATTAATTAATAAAAAATAAACACATAACTTAAACTCACACGTTCTTCCCATGGGGGTAAGTAGAAACTACAATCAATAAAAAAACAATATAATATCTTAGCTTAACTAAAACTATTAGCATACTAAAATATGACGTCGGAAAATTCATCGCTGTCAATTGGTAAAGTACCTAAGAGACTGGCAGCTTTGCCACGTTGAATAGCAATGCTAAGTCTCTGGCCAAGGTAAAAGCCAGCCCTTTGGAAGTGTCAACCATAGAACGGTTGTTTTCAATAATGTCTGTCTATTTTACTAGTCTGCAAGCTAGAAGCTTTCCGGTAGGAATATAATATGATGAGCAATTCTATCAAATTACAATGTCTAAGTAACCCAATTGTTATTACGACTAAATTAACACAATTAATACCTAAGCCCGATCTAATACCGCTACTACATTAGCAATCAAATTATATTAACTCTATGGTTCAATCTACTCGAGACCCAAGATAGACAAGGTATCTACTATCTGATTTGGGCTCATTGAGCTTAAGATAATAATCTATAAGTAGGACTAACTTTTACCCGCAGCGTAGCTCACGTGGAGGTCGAAAAAAAACCTATAATTAAAACTTTATCCATAATAAATAAATACACGTTCATGGTGATAGATCGAACAGTGTTGGATTTTTTAATCTCATATACAGTGTGGCAGGACATCGACGCGAAAACTGATGCCACGGATTCAGTACATGATTCTGAAACCCCCTGCGTTGAAATTTTTCTCCGGTTATTAAAAAAACAGCTGTTCCATTCATTTTGACCGCGTAGGAAATGCTGCGTAAAAATTTAAACGCAGGGGGTTCAGAATCGTCGGGAGTCGCAAGCCGATTTCCGGCCACCGTAGGCGCGGGCTTGCAGACGGTGAGCGATGGGTAGCTCGCCGTCCGATAAGGACCAGGCCCGGGTCGACGGCGCGTTGTGTTCCATGCGCTCCTCAAAGAGATGTCAGCACCAACTGACGGGGTCCGTAAGGGCCAATGCCTGCCAGGGTTGCGAGTCTGTCCAAAAGGGATATCGCGGCCCCGGCACACAGGCAACGGAAGGAACACGGGTGGGTTTTAGTCAGTAAAAGTCTGACACACTCTCCTGCTTCGCCCAGAGTGGGAGAAGTTATTTGATAATTACCAACCCTCAAAAAAAAAAAATATGTCATGCGGTGTTGGAGTTCTATAATGAATCTACTAATATATATTTTTTTCATTTTGAATAAACGATGTCACTTTTCGTGCATGTCTCTGTGGCCGTTTAATTGTATTAAACAAAAAAAAGAAAGTTAATTGACTCAGGCGTGATGGTGTAGTTTCTTGTCGTTTTCGTCTCCATACGAAAACTACCTTTTGGAAAGGGCGTCTAGAATCACTCGTTCAAAAGTGCTTTTTATGCGCCTAATTGAAACAAATTATTTGACTTTGTCTTTTGATTTTGATTTGCTTTCAGCGAAACGAGGTTTTCAGGCGAACTAATCAATATTCGTCTGAAACCCCCAGTTTCTGAACCTGAAATAGATTTCCCGGAAACCGCTTCAATGAAGGTTCACATTGATTCATTTGATATTCAAGGACTGATAAAGATTTATGGGCAGTACTACCCTTTACTATAACGGGAAGAAGATGACGGGATGAAGAGCTCGTGGCTAAGTAATAACTGCCGCACGGGTCGGCCTAGCCTTTTCCCAACTATGTTGGGATCGGCTTCCAGTCTAACCGGATGCAGCTGAATACCAGTATTTTACATGGAGCGACTGCCTATCTGACCTCCACAATCCATCGATCCATCAGGTTAAGCTACGCTTGCCGGGGTTGGTCTGTGGATGGGTGACCATCTTTACATACCGAGACTCTTCCGTGCCTCGGAAACCACGTTAAGCCATTGGTCCCGGCTGACATTCGTGGATCTTTGACAGTCGTTACGGGTCGTCAGAAGCCCGAAAGTCTGACAACCAGTCTTACCCAAGGGGTATCGTATTACCCGGTTACTGGGTTGTGGAGGTCAGATAGGCAGTCGCTCCATGTAAAATACGGTATTCAGCTGCATCCGGTTAGACTGGAAGCCGACCCCAATATAGTTGGGAAAAGGCTAGGCAGATTGATTGACTACCCGTTACTCTAACATAATTAATTTCCTAAAATACATCCAAAACATAATTATGTTAATTAAAAAGCACACCTAACTTACCGCTCTTGGTAACCCATAAGCATTACCCATTTAACTCATATAATTCGCATGACCATTTTCCTTGCCAAGCTCATAATTGAATACCCACTATGCACGACAAAATTCACGTCAAACGTCCGACTCCTTAATTTCGTACAGTCGAGGCTCATTCAGTTAGTCTGTGGCTCACTCAGTTATTTAAGACTCCGAACAGACTGCCAGACAAGTGAATATCGCTACAATGGGAATACTTGACAAGTTGCTGAATGGAACCTAACTGTTGCGATAGGATATGTGACTGGTTTTGCTGCAAGAGATCTGAAATCTGGATGAGGATTGGCGTTTGAGCTGAAAGAGGTTTTAAAGCTGTGCTGTGGTTTTGAGCATGTCTTAAATATACCTAAGCCTTAAATCATTTATTGTTGCGTTAAGGAACATTGCTGCGGAGGAATGAGGTAAATATTGTCAGGAAAGTTTTGAGTATAAATGTGGATGGCTATCCGAGTAGGAAAAGACGAAACTATCGCTTGGATTGCTTGTGTGAAAGTCAAAGATATTATGACTAGTAAGGGAGTGACTCCCGAGATGACGATAAATAGAGAAGTATGAAAGCAAAAAGATATGTTTTATTTTATTTTATTCATTGATATTCCTCAATAAATAAAATATACAATATAATGGTAAATGTCACATATCTTCGAATTTTTAACCGACTTCCAAAAAGGAGGAGGTTATATGTTCGATGCGTATGTATGTTTTTTTTTATGTATGTCCGTCGATTTCTCCGTCAATTGTGGACCGATTTTGAAAATTATTTTTTTGTTTGAAAGGGTATGCTCCCGGATTGGTCCCATATAAAAAATTTTACTAACTTTGCTGGGATAGTTTTTGAGTAAGCTTCAATAATACGTATTTTTCCCACTTAGTATATGTGGATGATATGATGACAACTTCCTGTGACTGTTATTTACATAGCAGGTACTGGTATTCGAATTTGTGTGGGGTAGGTACTACAACTAAAAAGTGAAAAACAAAAACGTTTTTTGGTTCTAGGACATGCCGGTTTCCTCACGATGTTTTCCTCCACATTTTTGAGAGCAGCGATGATGAAAAAATTTCAAAATCTCTCGAAAACCGATACGAAACTAATCACCATACCAACCAATAGAATTCTTAACACAAAAACTTCGATTTACATCACAGAGAAGCTTTTAAGTTATTCCTTTTTAAAACTGCAAGAGTTATTGAGGCGAACTAGGCCGGTCACGGCGTAACTTGGCTAATCTCCACAACTTGGCTGAACGCTTTGGATACTGAAATTAAATTGCGTTTTGAAAATAATGCGCCCCTACCTTTATTTTGCTTGTTACTACAATGTTGATGTTTTTGGATTGATTCCAAAAGTACCCTTTTTCTAGCCCATAATTATTGTCTATTGCTGAAAATGGCCGTCCTAATTATCGTGGTATTAAAGGTTACAGAGAAAAAAATACAATTACCAAAGAAAAATCACCGCAGATGTTCTGCCGTCCAGCACTTACACATTATGTAAAAAAAAAAGGTAAATTAAAACGTGTCTCTGCCAAATTTTCTTTTTGTTTTTTTAGTTTGTTAGCAGATGAGCTCCTTTTTTAAAATACATATTAACATAATTTTTATAATTACACTTTTTACCTACAGGCTACGCTAAACTATACATACATGCATTCCTTTTAAAAAAAGCAGACATACAAGTTCTTTTAATATTCTCTACAGTGAGGGTTTGGTAAAAAAAAAGAGGTATTTATGTACACATTCGTCTATAATAGTTTTTACAAGTGGGCACTACAAATACTGTTTTCTAGAAATAATCTCACGAACAGTTTCCATTTAAGAGGCGTTTTCGACCATCCAAATACTTGGGACTATGTAGCAAAAAATTGCAAACAGCAATCACTAATCTATCTGATGTGTAAATAGTGATGCAATTTGTTACCGTTTTGTTTTTTTTTACCATTTGCACTAAATAAATTATGTATCTATCGATCCGTCATAAAACTAAGATCGCTTGTAAAAGAACTGCGTGTAGGTAACGTGGACTGCAAATAAAACTCACCTCCTAGCAATGTAAAAAACAATGCAAGGGGTTGAGATTTCCGTGCAGCTCACTGTATATAATCACTTTGCGGGAAACCACACGAAATAAAATTCTATTATAACTCAATTACTTCGGTAGTTACTAGACAGAAACTGTTAACTAGTATAACCCAAAAGGAATAAACTATACCAAAAGTTTTCTTAAAGAAAATCGTGCCAAAACTCACCCTAAGTCCCGCTGATTTCCCTTAAATACGGACTGACAGCGCGGTAGCGAACTTCGCCTTAACTTTTTGCGTTAATTTTAACTGCCTCTCTGCAGTAGCTTTAAATTTTGCGTTCGAGGACCTGTTGGGAAAATCGTGTAGTTCTGGATTTTTCTGTAACAGTCCAAGGTTCTTAGTTATGCAGTAAAGGGCTATATGCTCACCGTGTAAATAACCCATACTACCGTCATCAGAACACTACAGTTCCATAAACGTTTACTGTAAAGTAACAATCTGGACTCTCGACTATTTGGACTTTAAAAGACACTGAGTTGGCTTCGATCTTTCTTCTCAGAGTACTCAGTTAAGTAACACCGAACTCGTTTTAGTTTTAAAAACATAATATTTTTGACGCGTTAAAGTGTTTTTTTTTAAATCAATCCCCCCCCCCCCCCCCTCAAGCAGCAGACAAGTGTTTTAGAATCAACTACTACATACATACAATGATACTAGAAGAGTTCATATAATTGTTTAATTAATTTTATTGACTGTATAGGTAAATTTATTTTAATTTTATAATGGCATAATCTCCTTCTTAAATATGTGGTTATGTGAATAATTTTTGCATAAATACTATTATATAGAATCAAGTTTTTCTAACTGAACAGACAGCAGTGCTGCTAGGGAGTTTGTTGAGCCACAGGAAGTGGTGAAGGGCGGGCGTTTTTGCGGGACTGTCTTATATATCTATATATTGTATGTATAGTAAATATATTATGTATTTTGATGTTCAAAAGTGCTGATTCTCAGCCTAGTTTGAATAAATTACTTTTGAATTTAATTTTTTATTAATTTATCATTTAATCACTGTGAAGCATAATCATGTGGCTCACCTCACAGTAATGTGGACGGAACATAACAACATAACATAATTGTTTGTTATGTGATTTTGTAAATCAACTCAGTAAAAATTCAGACCTTCATCCAAACCATAAATAGACTGAGTCTTGCCAAAAACCAAAAAATACACCAAGTGTGAACACAGAACCTCAGGACCACCACTGGCATACCAAATGCCTTCCAATGCAAACGCCTGGCGGGCAGCCAAGCTGATGCTCCAAGTCTTGCCCTTTTAGCCCAAATAAATATTTGTTATTGCTCCAAGAAATATGGCGGCTGGATTAACTTATGTTTCTGTTTTTTACGTCTTATTATAATTTAGGAGTCATAAGGAGTCGTAAGTACTTGTAAAGATAATAATATGTAGAGAAAAAGATGGTGGCACTTAGAAAGAGGACCGGCGAAGTAGGTCGCGATAAGCATGGATAAGAACTTGTGCGCATCCTTTTCTGACTACAAATAGCGTGGAATTGTCTATGACGTATGCTAGAAAGCGAAATTCTATACCTATTTTTTTACATTTTTCTGTGAGATTTCTTCGACAATATAGATAGGTACTTATCCGTAGAAACGAGATTTGTCGACGGAAGAATAGACTAAATGACAGATAAACAATCACAATCTGTCATTTTGTCTATTCTTCCGTCTACAAAACCCGTTTCTACGGTGATAATGCTACGCGTGCTGGAAAATTATTCAAATATGTTCATATGGTTAATTGACTCAGGCGTGACTTTGCGAAAATCCATGATCAAATACAACAGACTACGTATATTTAGTAACCTAATCTGCTTAACTGTTCTTAAAGAGTCATAAGGAACCCTGTAAGAAATCGACACGTGTTTCACCTCTCAGCGAGGCATCCTCAGGATAACGATTGACTTGTTGCGAACCTGGACACGACATGTTGCCACGTCAAGCGTCGAGAGCAGTGTGAGCCACTTCACCCGACCACCCCACTTATATAGGATTACTGCTCGTCTTTTCAAATATGTTTGTTTGTTGTTACGAGTATTTTGGTTAACAAGAGCTCATCTAAAAATTGTCAGCTGCACTATTCAGAGACTTGATCAGGATTTCCTCAGGAAACCTGAGGTAATCTCTGTGTTCTTTGATGTTTGATAACATCACGCCCTGTTTTCCCGAAGGGTTAGGCAGAGGTGTACCTACCTATACTACACCCACATTTCGCCACATATGTTTAATTGTAATGTTTAACGCATGTAACACGATAAGCCTATTGCCATCAACCGGGCATAAATCCAGTCTCCGGGCTGCTGCTGAGAAATTCCTGATGGAAAAACTCAATAACACTTTGTCCGACCTGGGAATAGAACCCAGGACCACATGCTCAGCAGTAGTGCTTGTGACAACTAGTCGAACGAGGCAGTCAGTGTTCTTGAATATTCCTACGAATTTTCTTCATACCCTTCGAGAATATTGTACTATAATTTGTATTACACAGGGTAACTTGTAATTTGACGAATTCCTTCCAGGACATGGTAGTGTGACCCATTCGCAATAATTAAGCACCCCATAAAGTCTAGGCGAAAATTCATGGGATTCGAAAAAGCTCACATAATAACAATTTTTGCGAAATTTGATAGAATTCATCACTAAATATCACTTTTCTTCGAACTCTCGTATTGAATGGCCTTCATTGCTATTTCATTGGATACCTAAAACTTTAACAAACCTTTCGATGTAACCAAATTTTCTAAAATATAAAACAGTTAATAGTTAAAGGAAAAAGTGTATCAGTCATTTTCAAAAATCATCTACGTAGACGAACTCTGACACCAGTTATCTCAAAAAAAATCTATGGCTTGGAGCACAGAACAGATAAAAGAGGTTTTATCTGTTCTGTGGCTTGGAGCGTACAAATTAAGGAGAAGACATCTTCATTTAATCAGCTATCTAACGAGGTACAACAATTAAAAATATTAAGACGTGCCAATGAAACAGTCGATAATGATGGCTGTATATTTCTATTCTTAAATTCATCGGCAAACTTGCAACCTCTTATAAAATTCCCTCTAACTTGAAACCTAATAAAGTCTACATACTTAATCACTGAATCCTTTGCTCAACTTTGCTCAAACGTAGGTGCTCACAAGTACTAGCACAGCTGATTACATGTAAATATAACTCAAACGGAGTCGGCAACTGTTCGCAATTGTTAGTTCTAGCCGAGAAGTTTTCTTTGAGTCCCTGCAAGTAGTTAATTTCCAATGAGTGTTCGGATTCTTGTGTTTAATGAAAAAGGTGGATAACTTTGTAGGGTTTTACTATGTATCAATACTAACACAATAAAGAGGTATTTGTGAGTTTGTATGTAGGGGGTTATCTTCGGAAATCCTTGTACGATTCATGTAATTCTTTCCCAAATGGGAAGCTATTCCCGAGTGTCGTAGGATATTTTTTGATTGTGAATAAAATAGGTTTTTCTATGTTGATTAGTTGGCAATCCAGCTTAGCAGGCTTTTTTCCTTATTAATTCAATAATTTGAAATCTTATTTAATTATTTCTAATAATGAAACATGTAGACCAATTTGTAACGTGTGAACATCCTGTTTTTTTTTTTTTTTGAGGGTGGGAAATTTTCAAATAAGGTCTCCCGCTCTGGGCGGAGCGGGATGGTGTGTTAGACTTTTACTGACTAAAACCCACCCGTGTTCCTTCCCATGCCTGTGTGCCGGGGCCGCGATGTCCCTTTCGGACAAAGTCACAACCCTGGCAGGCATTGGCCCTTACGGACCCCGTCAGTTGGTGCTGACATCTCTTTGAGGCGCACGTGGAACACAACGCGCCGTCGACCCTTGCCTGGTCCTTATCGGACGGTGAGCTACCCATTGCTCACAGTCCCCAAGCGCGTGCCTACGGTGGCCGTAAGTCGGCTGGCGACCCCGTCGCCCGGGGCGGCTCCTGCGGTAACTAGGGGCGCGAGGGCGCGAATATTGCCTCTCCTTCGCGCGCCTCGCCTCCTCCTTCATGATTCATGTACCTGTTTTGTGTTCTTTTTTTTGCGTCATGTTCACCGCAAATAAAAGTAATTTCTTTCTTTTAACTGTAATTATTGGTACACAACTCACAAATAATGCATAGTTAAGCTTGGTTCCCTACACAGCGGTGGCCGCCACATAACGGCCGCAGTGACGGCTGTCATCATGAAAATGATGGCACCGGGGTTTGACTTAACGGTGTCAAAAAAATTCTCTAGGGAAACACGCCAACCTACTTTCAGAAATAACGTTTCACTGCGGACGCTATCTGGCAGCCACCGCAGTCTTAGGAAACCATAGTTTTACCGGTTGTTTCATAATCATAATTCGAACTAATTGAAACTTGAACCAATGGCAGAGCGTAATGACATCGTGGCGTGTTGTTTAATCACGGGCCTACATTAGTCGCGTCTGTAATGGCGCGTCTTTGCCGGCACACTACACGAGCAGTTAGTAAAAAATAAAAATAACTAGGAACTTCAAAAACTTTGTGTATGAAAACTATGTTACTAGTGTTTATTAAAGCCTTAAGCCACTATAAGAATGTAAATCACGACTCGGTCGAGGATCAACTAGAACTAAGCGTGGGAGCTCCCAGCTAACTGCATCTGGAGACGACGTATGTGGACTATACGTATATTAAGGGTATCTTGTTTTGATGGCGGACCATTTGAACGGACTTCCGGCCCATTCGATTTTTTATTTTTATTTTTATCCAGCACCCCGTGATTGTAAATCCGTAACTCGATTTTAATCACAAATTGCTAATTGCTTTGCATTATAATGTATGCAATATTCGGCTGGACAACGTAAATGACGCAATTAATGTCGTTGAATTATCAAAATGCCATTGTAAGTGCGTGGGCGTATCGCACTCCGCTGGCTGATCCAAAATGTGGCAGATGCTTATCGTAAGTGCCTTTTCATAGGTCCCGGTTGCCAGATAGCCGGTGCCGGGTACCCGGGCGGCTAAGTGTATGGGCATGTACGTTATCTTTCACACGTACCGGCGTAATAAATACAACGTACATGCAGATACACTTAGCCGCCGGGCGCCGGGTACCCGGCGACCGGGACGTATGAAAATGCACTTATCCTCGACCTCCGGTTTTCGGTTCCTCAAAGCCTGATTAGTAATTAATTTGCTGTCAAATCTCATGCTTTCTGTTGATATTGGCTAACTAAAGTAACAACATCCAATATTTAAGTTAAATGAGATTTCAAAGTTACCGGATAAATTGATTCCGCTTTCATAAAATGGGAGTCAGTTGAAATAAGTTCATTTATAGGTACGTTTAGTAAAATGGTAACGAAGTCTAAACTGTACATTCAATATAAAAAAAAAGTAATTGCTACGAGGTGTGTGAACAAGTCTGATGCCGATTTTTTTTTTTTTTTGAATTTTTGTCCGTTTGTCTGGGTGTGTTTTCCGGAGGAGCTCGTGGCTAAGTAATAACAGCCACACGAGTCGATCCACCAGGTTAAGCTTGCTGGGGTTGATCCGAGGATGGGTGACCATCTTTACATACCAAATCAAATCAAATCAAATCAAATCAAACTTTATTTGTGAACATAGTACATAAAAGGTCTTAAAATATACATTTTCGCGAGATCTCTATGTTCTAGCAATGCAATTGGTATACAAATAATTTGTTATATCATTTTAATATGTAGGTCTAATGATTTGGAACATGCAATAATAATAATTAGATTGAAGAAGATTAATTTAAATGATTTCAAAAGTCTTAAGTCAGTTACTAATATTATAATGTCAAAAAAAATGTCAATGTCATAAATTATCATTTAAAATGAAATCTTCTATGGAGTAATAGGCCTTCTCTACTAGAAATAAGAATAATTTACTTTTAAATTGGCCAACATTTTCTACACTTCTTATGCATTTTGGTAATTTATTATACACTTTTGGAGCCATTACAAAAATGCTTTTCTTAAATAATGCGGTTCTAGATCCAACTAAATTTAACTGATCACATCGACGCTGACTTGATACTCGAGAAAATCTATTCATATTATTCTTAACAAACATAGCTGTTTCGTATGTGTATAATGAGGGCATAGTAAGGATTTTCATGTTTTTGAAATAAGGCTTGCAACTGTCGGTGGTTTGCAGATTACAAATGGCTCTTATACATCTTTTTTGGCACTTAAACACGATATCTTTGCCTGTGGCATTGCCCCAAAATATAATGCCGTACCTCAATGTTGAGGCAACTAGACCATGATATGCTGTTAAGACTGTTGCTCTATTTGCCGTTTTGCTTAACATATGCAAGGCATAGGAATATTGGTTAAGTTTACTACATACTTTATCGATCTGCGTATGCCATTTTAAAGTGTTTTCTATATTTAATCCGAGAAATTTTGTCACATTGGTCTCATTAATAATTTTGTCATTATATCTAATATTTAATACTAAGTTATGATTTGGTCTTTGTTGGAATTTCATGATTACTGTCTTGTCTAAGTTTATTATTAAATTATTATTTTGCAGCCAATCGACGACCGATTTTATGTTAGAATTAATTTCCGTCTCTAGGGTGCTTAATTCGTCACTATTAAAGAGTAAAGTGCTATCATCTGCAAACATTGTCATTGGGTAAGTTGATGCCGTTGGAAAGTCATTAATATAGATAATGAATAGGGGAGGCCCAAGTACACTGCCCTGCGGAACTCCATATGATACAGTTCTCTGGCTAGATTTATAGGTTATTTCGGTTTTTTTACATATTCTATTAATTACTGTTATTTGCTGCCTATTACGAAGATAAGATTCGATTAAATTAGATATGTTGCCTCTTATTCCGTATGCATTAAGTTTATGCATAAGTATGTCATGGTCAACACGGTCAAAAGCTTTTGACATGTCCATGTAAAGCGCTAGAGCTGGTAGCTTCTTATCCACTCTGCAGCTAACTGTTTGTAAGAAATCGTAAATGGCCATGTCAATAGATTTGTTCTTTCTAAAGCCTTTCTGGTTATGAACGAATAGCTTATTTTGTTCAAAGTATGTGTTTAGTTTATTATATATTGCTTTTTCAAATATTTTTGAAAAAATGGGTACTAAAGCTATAGGTCTGTAGCACGACATGTTCTCTTTGTTGTCTTTTTTGAAAAGCGGTTTTATAATTGTTACTTTCAATTCTTCCGGAAAAATACCATTAACTATGCACATATTGATCAGATGACTTAACACAGGCGCAACAATTGTTGAAACACCTTTAAATAAAATTGTGCTTATATCGTCATACCCAGTACTAGATGTATTCTTTAGTGACATAGTAATTAGATGAATATCCTGTGGTATTGTAGGTGATATAAACATAGATGCATTCATACTATTTATTGGTGTAATATTATTCAAATGTTTACTATTAATTGGCTTCACTTGATCTACAAAAAAAAATTGTTAAAAGCATGTGCTATTTCTACAGGATTTGTCAATATTTTATCATTTGATTTAATTTTCACTATGGTGTCATTTGGTAAGTTATGTTTATTTTTATTTATTAATTTCCATGTGGCTTTGCACAGATTTTTCGCTGATTTAATGTAACTACAATTATGGGCTTTCTGCGTGAGATTAATAACTTTTTTTAACCGGTTAGAGAGCTGTTTGAGGTTTGCTCTATTTTGCTCACTGGGCATTAACCTGTATTTCCACAACAATTTTCTTTTTCTTTTACTGCATATCTTGATGCCCAAGACCAAGACTCCTCCGTGCCTCGGAAAACACGTTAAGCCGATGGCCCCGGCTGTCATTCGTGGATCTTTGACAGTCGTTACGAGTCGTCAGAAGCCCGAAAGTCTAGACTGGAAACCGACCCCAACATAGTTGGGAAAAGGCTATGCACATTGATTGCCTGGATGCGTTCCGGATTGGCGTAAAAACGGCTGAATGGATTTAAATGAAATTTGGCACACAGATCGTTTATAACCTGGACACAGGGTACTTTTAATCCCGGTAATACGTTTCTGTGCGATATTTTCCGACATCCACGCGGGCGAAGCCGCGGGCAAAAACTAGTTTATAATAATAACCCTGCAGAATTTCCGATAAAATTACCTACAGGCACAGGAAACCGCTTAAAACCTAAAACAAAATTCAACTCATTTCGAATATTCGTTTACACATATGTCAGTCTTGGACGGAAAGAAAGAAAAAAAAATAGATTTATTTGTCACAGAAACAATTGCACACTAAAAGATGACACTATACACTGTGACATTTTAGTCGTCTTACAAAAGCAGCACACTTCATGTATCTAATGACTACTAAACATTCATAGAAAAAAAGGATTAATTGTAACAATTTTTTAATTTCTGCTTGAGGTATTTTATTGAGTGGCCCTTTGTTACGTGTTGTGTCACGGCGTATATTATATTTTTTTTGTAATGAATTTTTAGTAGTCATTGGATACATGAAGTTGGCTGCTTTTGTAAGACGACTGAAATGTACCGGTGTATATAATATTTATAATATAAATACGAAAGTGAGTTTGTTTGTTTGTTATGCTTTCACGCTAAAACGGCAAAACTTGTTTGAATGAAATTTGGCACACAGATAGACCATGACCAGGGTAGGGACATAGGCTACTTTTTATCCTGGGTCGTAGACGAAGTCGCGGGCAAAAGTTTGTATCTAATAAAATCAAAATAATCAATATACTCGTATATCTAGCAGTACAGAACAGAAATAGTTGGCAGCTGCACGACGTGATTGTGACAAGAAGGCTTCCACTCAGCATGATGCTGTACTACAGGAACCCACAGCACAGCGCTGATTTTCAGTGGTCACCCGAAAAATTACGTACGGAATCCAAGTCAGATTGTCTTTATATTGTACGCTATAGATGCGAGACTTATTCAACCAACAACTACTCATTAATGGACCAATAACTTAATAGAACTAGACTATCTATTAATTATAATAATATCTATCCGCAAATTTAATTTCGTCCGCAATTTTTCCTGCCATAATACAATTTAACGGTAATGTTAAGAGATTCGCAGGGAGTCCCGGCAAATCCCGGGATTTAGCTTGAATAATGTCCCGGGGTAAAACCGGGACAGGAGCATTTATTTTATTTATATAGCTCATCGGTTACGGATCTAATGCTCTATCGTGGGTTAGGTCGTTTTTAGACTTTTGTACGTGCTTTCATTGGGTTGGAGTTACGAATAAATAATGGGAGGTCCTAGCTCGAGCGTGACGTAATCGTTACGTAAATATTAAAGATTTTTGAATCGTAAATATATTTATTTATTTATACAAAAAAAAAAATACTATGGGTGGCGCTTTCCGCGATCTCTTACAGGCAACCTTGGAATGGACAGTGATTTGCCTGGACATAAAATGGGGCTGTCGTTGGTGCAAATAATAAGTATACAATATACTTAAATATATACACAGATAAATACATATCCTAAATAATAGAAACATAAATACATACATACCAAATATATAAGCAACGAAAATAAATGAAGACTATAGATGATTACAGTTACGAGAACAAGATCACAACGACAAGTAATGTTCCTTTACGAGTCTCTTAAACACAGGTAACGATTGCGCGCGCTTTATTTCAACTGGCAATGCATTCCACACACGAGCGGCCTGGACAGTGAAGGATTTGTCGAAGAAAGTTGTGGAATGCATAGGCATTTAAAGCTTCAAGTTATCGAAAATATATAATTATCATATAGAAGAATTTTGTTTAAATTGCAACAAGCACAATAATTATCACCCATAGTTATGAATAAAGTCTTCATCATCATTAGTCTACAGCAGTCCACTGCGAGACATAGGTCTCTCCAATTGTACGCCATTCAGCTCGGTTCTCGACAACTCTCATCCAGCTGCCACACCGCGAAGATGGTTGCGCCATCTACCCTGAGGACGTCCTACCTTACGTTTGCCGATTCGCAGTCTCCACTCGAGAATACGTGTACCCCAACGATCATCGGTTCTACGGCTTATATGGCCGGCCCATTGCCACTTCAGGTTGCTTATTCTGTGACCTATGTCGACAACTTTGGTTCTCTGCTGAATCACCTCGTACCGGATTCTATCCCTCGGAGAGATTCCAAGCATAGCTCGTTCCACAGCTTGAGTAAAGGCTTAAAAATAAATCGGAAGCCGAATTTCATCGCCGTCATTTTATTATATTCAAATCGTCATATTTTTTCTAACTCATTTTAATAAATTTCCAGGAAACATACAGAATTGCTTTTTAATTTGATTAATATATGTCTTTATTTTGTTTTGTTATTAATATTTTTACTCAACAAAATATACTAATTACAAATATTCAGAAATACAACACTGGAAATTTTAATTCAATTTTCAATCCTGATTTTACGCCTCCCGCTCGTAAATACGATATTTTAATTACGAAGCAACGGTTCTAAACCACCACTTGTAGAAAATAAACTAATATTTCACTCTGACGTCACTAATTAGGAAGAAAACGGTCATCTTTCGTGAGAGCAGATCCGCGTGGTGGAGCCAGTCCCCAAACGGCCTCGTTATAAGTAATTAAAGCCTTTCAGACCACGAAGAGCCTGGCTGGTATTATAATTCCAGAAATACAAGCCTTTTGTAATGTAATGTTTAAAATACTAGGTGTTACAGTCGGTTTTGGTTGGATTTAGTCGGAAATTAACATAATTACAAACTTGAATGTAAAGCTAGGTACCTATCCCGAAGGTAAAATACAGGGGTTTAATGATATGTGGTTTACGATTTATCGTTTCGGTCGCCATTCATTGGGACCATTCTATCCTTTTCATGTATTTAAAGTTGATCCAAATTCGATCTACTTCTACGTTTTTATTTATGAATATCCAAAAAACTGTCAAAATCTACGTGCTTTTCCTGACGACTTCATAAAATAATGAATGTCTTTTAAATCTCAGTTATAGCCATAGCTTATGAAGTCAAGTGAAATTATATTAAAACTTAAAAACCCCCGACACAAACATTTCCTCATTTCTCTTTCCTACTCCATCACAAGACCCTGTTCATCATCTATCTATAACCAATACATTGAGCCCAAAAACGATACCTGTGCTGTACGTTGGTAAGGGAGTTGGGTATCCTGCAAATTCCAGGTGATGCAGCATCAGTTCAAAGTGAATATGTTCTTCTAATATCATTGAAGTAACAGAATACCTAACTTCAAATCCATCAGACCTGTGGAAGACACTCACATCCATTCATCAACTAGAAAAGAGCTGATAATCTTCAAACGGTGGAACCGATTTTGATAAAACACGTCTAAACTAGAAAACCTGCTTTCAAATTAAACAAATGGGTTTTTTTTATTTGAAAGCAAATATGCGGGTGAACCGTCATCTGTTTAAGAGCTACGGTGCCACAGACAGACACACATAGCGGTCAAACTTATAGCACCCCGCATTTGGCGACGGGGGTTAAAAATAATGAACAATCGGGTAGATAGACAACTATAATTATTGTTCATAATAAAGTTACTATCCACCCATACATTCTAAGGGCGATTTCAAAAATGAAACTGAACGGGATCAGCATAACTAAACCACCATCAAGAGCTGTCAGTGTCATCATTGTTGTGGAATATTGAAACTGACAGCTCTTGAACGTGGTTTAGATGTACATAGGTACTGATTTTTTTTAAATCCTCAACGGGGTATCTCTTGGCCTGTATCTCACCTGATGGTAAATAATGATCAGGCCGAAGGTGAAAGCGAGATTCACCCGGAATCCTGAACCAAACAGTAACTGATTATCTTACCGCTAACTGCCGAAACACAACAATGCTGTTAAAATAGTTGTTATGGAGACAGACTTAGATAAGATGGTGGTAGCTAGCTTAGAACAAGCCTTACCACCAACCAAACTGAGCAGAACATTTTGCCCCCACTGGGAACCTCCACGGAACCTTTGTGTCTGAGACAGGTGGTCTACACCACAGAGAAGGTTATTGGTGGAACTTGCCGTAAGTTAGCAAACTTTTTCACTATATTGTTCAAAAGTAACCTATATTCCCACCTAAAGAAACGTCCATGTTAGAAACTCAAGAGTCAGAGGAATAAAGTTTATGATTTATAACACATTGTAAGTTAGAACATTGCTGAAACACCAGGCTATCCCCGGGTGATTTAAAATTGTCTCTAGAAAGATTAATGTAAGCTGTACGGACGCTGAACGGGTGGGTTGCCAGTTGAAGCGACTTTGTAAGAGAATAAAATTATGAAATATTTTTTGAAAATTAATCAGTAGAGGGTGTCATAGAAATAATGAAAGAATTATCTAAGTACTGAAACTATAGAGAGGAATCTTTAAAAAGTATACGTTACCAAAACGTGTCGAAACGTTTCGGTCGTCATAATTAATTCAACATAATCATGGCATAAATCGGTCTAAACCCTGTTATTTATGAGTTTTATGGAGGTTTTCTTAATTATACTAAGGCATTGACAAATGTTTCTTATTGCTCTTTCTTCAAAGTAGCCTACAGGTTCAGAAAGGGCAGCTAGAAAATAGTCGAAAACTGCTGTGACAGATATTAGTCTCATATTAAGAAGATGATGATGATGATCACAATCTTGTCTTTCCCTGACAATGGAATCCACAGGAACAGTATTACATTTACGAAAATAGGATACAGAAAATAATATATCAAAACGCAATAAGTTTGCAAAAGTGAGCAAAAAGACTAGGCGACAAAACGTTGGTGGCTTCACAGTCTTGCTCATCCGCGTAATGTTGCTCGCCTGTCGGTCTTCTACAGACTGTTCTTCGAAGAATGTGTGCTGGAGCTCCACGATCCCTGCATCGCCCTTTTAATACCAGACTACCAGGCGTACTGCAGGGTACCATCCGTACTTGGTTGATATCCCGTCCAGTCGTCCTCAGCGCTCTCCTCCACATTTATTATGCGCACAGCCAAAGTGTGGAACTCTCTGCCAGCGTCTATGTTCCCTTCTACATATAACCTGTTTGCCTTCAAAGCAAGAGTGAACAGTCATCTTCTGGGCACGCTCGATGCATCATAGACTTCATCCATCGCTTTCGATCAGAAGACATCAAGATCAAGAGCAGGCCCAACAGCAAAAAAAAAACCTACAATTCTCTTTCATCACTGGCGCCATACAAACATTATGTCAAGGTATATAGAGGAGTTTTGGATTTTCGCCAGCACCCCCGTACGAGTTTCCACAGAATTAAGTCATTCTATACATAAGTGATGGCGGTAGAGACATTGTTTTCATATTCTCAAGGGGATTACGGTAGAATGTTCTGGATATCATTTCTATGACGATTAATTTCGGTAATGGAAGTTGGTACAGGAAGATTATTACAGAATTTACGGGTCTTCATGAGAGGCGATACTTAAATGTACGTCTGGCGCACTATGCGGTCAGCCTCATTACCTACCATCTTGCTGACTGGATTTTTTTTTACCACGGCATGCTGTTCATATTTATTATGTGCTGATGTGAGGAAAGATAAAGAACATAGGAGTTAAAACTAGAAGTTTCTTTCTACTCTGTCTCACTTCACTGAGTTGTAGAGGTCAAGCAATCACTCCAAGCAAAATACTGGTATTCAGATGCATCCTGTTAGACTGGAAGCTGCTTCCAACATGGTTAGAGAAAGTCTAGCAGATGATGACGACTCTACCCACTTTTGGGCATAGGCCATCCTCCATTCTTTTTATTCCTCGCAATGCGGAGCTTTCTCTTTCCAGTTCCCGCCATTTCCTTCTAGAAGGATCTAGGTTTTATATTAATTCATTCACACTTAATATTGATAATCAAGTTAATGCTTGGTTTTACTGTATTGTATTCGTGTAAGTTTAAACTTTTATAATAGCATGTGTTTATAATTTCTTTTTTTATGTATTTTAATTTAATTTAATTATGTATTCAGAGCATGTGTACTCGATAATTTTACCTGTAATTGAGTGAGCATTACAAGACAATAATTATATACGTTTTTATTATTATAAAAGATAATTGTAATGTATCCCGTTGGTAATCCTTAAATACATAAATAAATAGGTCTAAGAACTTAAAGAAGAAACTATTATAGGTACCTACAGCCTTTATTAATGGCTGCCCCAGAACTCAAAACTAACCATACACATGCAGAAACGATTAAAATAATTTATGTTACAAAGTTTGTTCTATAAAGTACGTGAGACGCGTTATCCTGAAACTTGTTCAGGAAATCGATCCGCCATTTTGTACTTACCTACCTGCTATTGCTCCGTGATTCGGGGCAATGCTATAAACGTGTCAAATATCATCCCGGTTCCGGGAAATTTATGCGGGTATCATTGTGGTCCAGGGACTATCGGCGAAGTCAGGTAAGGACTTAGGGTTACTTTAAATACCTGAGTAAGGTATTTTATTGGGATTTGCACAGATTTCGAAAGATCCGGTATTTTTCCTGAAGGTATTTTTGTTCATAAGTTGAAAAAAATAAGAAGTTTAAATGTTATCATCTCAAAGACCCCTAGTCTTGAGAATTTAAACTTCTTATTTTTTTTCGCAATAATTAGTTCAGTATCAGTCTACAAAATAATGGTAGGTACACTGATTTTGTAACTAATGTCAGTTACAAAATCAGAGTGTACCATTGTTTGCGGCCTGGCGAGCGCTACTTCCAAGTTGCTCGCAGAAATGTTTTCATCATTGTCTATTATCCGTGTTTTCGCAATATCTCTAGGGTTTTGGCGAAAATTCGAATTATCAAATCATTCTACGACATATACATATTTTAAGGCTGACCGTACCATGGTATGTAATGGTAGTCTTTAAGTGGGTATTTCTCGTCAAATTACGAAATTTCATTTTAAATTTCACAAAAAAAAAAACAACTAAAAACTATTCCCTCATACAATTATCATTCCCTCACTTTTTAATATATATAGGTATGACGGATTTGGATAAACGAAACTGTAACCAACCGTGCATAACCTCAAATTAATGTAGCATTTTGTGAATGCATTTTACTCCCCAAAACAAAATAAAAAACATTAAAACACTCGAATAGTATAATGACTTACGACTACCTTTTAATATAAACAAAGAGAAGTGTTTTAATTACTTAAATCAAATACTTTATTGCAGCAACCCCTTTCACTATTACAAAATTCCGCCATGTTGCATTATTAGCAGGATTGCTAAGTTTAAAAACCTTAACAGCTGCGTTCAAAAATGTAAAACGGTGCGATCACACATCGAATATTTGTAACCGGTGAGGGAATGATTTCATTAGGGACATAATGTTTAAATCGATTTTTATATACATGTCGGAGGAAGCTATGAATCCGGTTGATTATTGTTTTCATGTATAACGCACAATATTACTTTTTTACATTGTAATTACTTTTAAAATTCTTAATTTAATTTAATTTGATTTGTTAAATGTTTCTATAATTTAAAAACCTTATTAATCTAATAAAAGTTATGAATATTGTAATTTACGTAACGACCAATCAGAGCAGAGCACGTGCCTCGAGCGGGGTCGAGGCGCCATCTTTTATTTTTAGGAAGGTGGACAGTTTTTGGATACATTCTGGTTTGGGTGATAGCGACAGGTCGAGTTGGATCGTTGAGTTGGGAGTATAAAAACATAAATTTAAAGTAAGATCGGTGCCGTGAACCCGCTGCTCAGTATTAACTGTCAATTATTGTCTCGACGTTATTGTGAAGTGACGAAATATTGTTTAGATCTAAATTAAAATTGTATGAAGCAGAGATAATTGTGTTTTGTGCTCGCATTTTACCCTGATGACGCCCACTAAGCCCGCAACCACTGATGACTATGCTTCTCCGACATACATATTTATTTTTCAGCAATGAAAGCTTGATTACAATCAATACTTATTACCAAATATTTTAGAAATATTAAATTTATAAGAATATGAACAGAATCTGATTGTATTTTTTTTAAATTTATTTATTTCGGACCAAGGGACAAGATGAAGGAATTAAAAAATAAATTAACTGTTTTTTTTTGGAATATTTCATGTAAATTATTGCTTTTAAAATATTAGTGTAGATACCTAGTAATAATAAAAATGTAGCATTGATGATAAATCCATACCACTTACCATCAAAGGCTCAGGACATTAATTTCGAAATTTGATGAGAAATAGCCATGTATATCTCTAGTTAGTATTATCCACTAAGATCTAAATAGCAATTAGAGCAGGTGTTAACTTATGCTAAGGTCACATCTGCGTTCAGGTTTATGCATAAGCTCTAAGGTAAGTTAAGCTTAAGCGGGATTCACTACAGCATACATAATATTATTATGTAGCACTGACTTGACTTAACTGCATTGTCGGAATTGGCACAAACCCGTATTATATCCCATATCGATAGGCAACTTTGAGCACTGGCTATTCAAGTATGGTGTTTTGATACATTGAAGGAAAGACAGAAAATAAGTATTGGTGAAATTGAAAAGAGTACATAATTTTAAAATAATATCTCTATCTATCTACTCTTTACTAAGTCTCTTCCTTTACCTAATTAATAACAGTGTCCACTGTATCTACTTTAATATTATTTGTTAATATTATTTAAACATAATATATCTTAAATAATATAGTTTTTAAATAATATACCCAAATAAATATTTACTCTTTAAGTCATTGAAAATATCATGTCTTCTTTAAAATTTAGCTTATTAATAATCCTATTGTTGTCTTCTTTTTAAATGTTTGATGTAAATTGATGGCCTGAAACACAGTTTTTTCATAAACCTAGATCAGGCAGGTCTACATTACAGTTAGAATTTAATTTTTCTCGATTGTAATTAGTCTAAATCATAATTTTACTTTATACTTGAATACATTTTATTATTAATGATATAATGTTTAAATGGTTTGGTTTTGAGACGATGAATGAAAGGCCACTAGCAAAAGGTACAAGGCAGATGTCAGTGGAAATGCCGGGACGGGACGCTCTAGAAAGACATATTTTTAATGACATTATTGGTGATGATCTTGAAAAGGGTCAGGTGGGTAATACTCGCAACCGAGTCAGAGGCCCATGGGTGGCATAAAACCTCTGACACCAGGTTAGTCACTAACCACACGAAAAAGAAGAAGAAAGAAGACTTCTGACATGTTGTTGAAAATGCTATCATTACACGGTGTTTTAAAGATAAAGGATAAGATAAAGATAAAGATTGGGAAATAATTAAATTATAGTCAAAATTCAATCAATTCAAATACCTAATTACAATCAATACAAAAATACAGTCAACAAATAATAATAATTAAAACAATAAAATGAAATAAAACGAATTAAATTATCTAAGTTTAAAATTTGTCATTCAAAAACTCTGTAACATTATAATATCCCTTACTAATTAGCAATTTTTTAAATTCACTCTTGTTTGAATTAATATTCATTTTCTTAAGGGAATTAGGAATTTTATTGTATATTAATGGGGCCATGCATATTACACTTTTACTTAGAAATGCTGTTTTGGCGGAGAGTGATTGCACCCAAAGTCTGTACTTCTCACGTCTATTTCTACCTGTATTGTTAATACGAAGCGGAAACAGGTGAGGATTGGATTTTACAAACAGCGATATTTATAATATGTAACGGATATCTAATAAGTGACGGAAGTGTCAGAATTCTGTGCTGTACAAACATTGGTCAAACAAAGAAAGGACTTTCATCACAGTGTGGTATTCCATTATTTGGAACCACATCTTTTAGTTTTTTTACGTAAAAACACGTTACTCTTTCTTTATGTTATTATATTAAACAAACCACCTTTTGATTTATTTACCTATTGATATTCTATGACACATATATTTAACTCACTTTTATATTCTGTAGCACTGTTTACCCCTGTAAAGCATACTCTTAATTATCTCTTGTATTAGCATCCAAATCGATTTTATACTATTATCTTTCCCTTTTGTAAAAAACTTTAGAATATTTATATTCTGACGTTTTCATCTTAAACTGTCATCTGTCGTAATTTACTTTTCTAAAACATAGACAGAACACATCATAGATAAGTACACTCTATCTTCTCTCATAAAGTAGGTGTACACACTGAACCTTTGCAATAAGCGTAGATCTAAGATTTCTATTCTGTAAGCCGTTTTTATTAGTGCTGGTCATATCTAAATTAAGAATTAACTTGAATATGTTTTTAAAACGTTTAAAATATGACACAGAACGATAAAAATGGTCTTCATATTTTTGGGGTCTAGTCTTGTCTGAGCCCTCGGAGAGTCGTATTTTTAACTTGAGACGGAGTCACTGTTTTTATGCCCTTAAGTCTTATTTGTTGAACAGTTAGCTACTCGAATATTAGTCTCTTAAAACTAGCATAACTAGCGTGCGCGAGTGTCCTAATTTTATTGTGTAATTTAAACTATCGATACTGAGTGGATTATGTCAATAAACATTCTAATACTGTGTAATACTGTGTTTAATTCGCTCGGCCCTCCTGCCTAGCCCTGTAGGAGGTGCTCACTTCTAACGAACTCTTAACCACGCGGCGTAAAACGCCGCGAGCACACGCACACGAAGGCCTCCGACACTAGACGTCGTTACTCTCCGAGAGAGACCTCCGCCGTCACCTGTGACGCTAGCGCGGTCCTCCCGCTAGGTGAGGCGCCTCGACTTTGTAGATGGAGGCGCCTCAAAGCGCCTCCATCTACAAAGTCTCACAACCTCTACTCCGTTCCACAGGCTGGAGTGTACCTCCAGGGGGGATAATCCTCAGCCCAGCCTCCTGCACGCTGCCTGCGGCCTGCCTGCCTGCCCACCTGTTCCACTCCCTGCCTGCCTGTTCCTGCCTAACCAGAGCCTGTCTTGTGCCTGTTCCTGCCTAACCCGAGCCTGTCCTGTGTCCTAAACTTAACTTTACTTTTACTAATTTTAACTTTTAATTTTAATACCTTTTTTTTTAATTTAATTTGTGACTCTCGTTTCCCTCCACGGAGGAAAACGTTGCGTTACAACAGGTAACTTGATCTACAGCGCTGCTAGTTTTGAAAGAGCCATTTTTTCTGTTTCTCAGTCACTCAAAGAAAATAAGGCCAATTCCCGTAATTAAAGACGTTCACAATATAGTCGCTATCTCATCTCAGTGACAATCAATTTAAAAAAAAATGTAAGGGAAGTATTTTTGACAGATTCAATCAATCTGCCTAGCCTTTTTCCAACTATGTTGGGGTCGGCTTCCAGTCTAACCGGATGCAGCTGAATACCGTATTTTACATGGAGCGACTAATCTGAGCTCTACAACCCAGTAACTGGGTAATACGCTACCCCTTGGTAAGACTGGTTGTCAGATTTTCAGACGACTCGTAATGACTGTCATAGATCCATGAATGCCAACCCGCTTAACGTGCTTTCCAAGGCACGGAGGAGTCTCGGTATGTAAAGATGGTCACCCATCGACGGACCAACCCCGGCAAGCGTTGCTTAACCTGACGGATCGATCCGTGCGGCTGTTATTATTTATCCACGAGCTCCTCACAGCTCCTCCTTGACAGATTGAGACTGTCATTAAATTTAGAACTCCTAGGGTTCCGTACCTGAAAGGTGCTAAAAGGAACCCTATTAGTAAGCCTATAAGTATAATTAAAGGGGACCCCCTTTAATTATTACAATTATTTAATTTGTATTTTCTGTATAAGAAACGAAAAGGGGACCCCCTTTAATTATTACAATTATTTAATTTGTATTTTCCGTACAAGAAATGTGTTTTTGTCGGCGTTTGTTGCTCGATCTTAATAGGGTACGGAACCCTTCATGTGTTCGTGAGTTTTTTACACTCCGTATAATTTCTCATCATCTTACGCAATTCAAAATAACACAGTATCTTCAAGAAACAGATAGGAAGCAGGGTAACATGTTGGGTACAAATTTAATAAAGGACAATGGACGTAACGGCAATAACTCTGTAGGAGTGCAGCCGCGCGATGGGATATATCCAATATCAAACACTACTATAAACTTTGTCTTAAGTTATATTAATACTGCGGGTTTGCTTGGTTCTAGAAGTATGTAAATATCTTTTACATCTCTGCCTAACCCGTTGAGGATTACGTTGTTATATTTATATTGTCTTCTTTTCTATAATCATGTCTTATCTTCCATGTGTATTTATCAAATCGTATTATCGAGATGTGATAGAGTTATCAACAGTAAAAAGATCTATAATTAATGTTCACAATTTTATTTTTATTTTAAGAATTAATTGTACCTATACTTTTTGCTATACAGGGTCCGTAATTTTACGTTAGCTTTAAGCCATTGTACACAGACAAAAGGCAATTTTTGTGTGAACAATATTATGTATTTTCATAGACAGCCTCGCTCCATTTTCGTAAAAGATAAATAATATAATCGAATGTGCATATTTTGTGGTATTTCGTAAGTAAATAAATAAATTTGTTTACAGTTATTATCGGTCCGTAACCGTTAACGATTTTTATTTTAATCTTTATGGCGGTCCCCAAACTAGGCGGAGCGCCTGTATCTTGAGGACCAGAGTTTTGATTCATAATGCTAAATAAAGCCTGAATTGCACTGAACGGAGCCAAAACTAAACTAAATTAAACATTAGGTTTTACAGTGAAAAGAGAAAGTGCAAAAAACTTTTCAATTAAGGTTTTACAACTTTTCTATTATTCTCAACCATTTTCATGCACAAGCCTACAAACAATTTTACTTACCCCTGAACCCTCATTTCCTCTGATCCTCTTTATGGTCGTAACTGAAACTTAGCCATTTTTATTTGAACCCGGTACAGTGGCGGGTCCAAGTTCTGTCGCGAGATTAGTAAAGTTTGCAGTGATTAAAACTTGCGTTCTAGAGTGTACGTAGTTCAGTGTTGGGATGTTTTTATAATTAAAAGAATATTCATTATTGTTGATTTGCTTATTTAATGCCATTATAGGCTTGTGGCTAAGCAATAACAGCCGTACAGGTCGATCGATAAGGTTAAGCTACGCTTGCCGTGGTTGGCCCGAAGATAGGTAACCATCTTTACATACCAAGAACACTCCGTGCCTAGGATAGCAAATAAAGCTGTTGATCCCAACTATCACTTATACTTTTGTTTCCATACCTTATTAAATATATGGGATTGTCGATTTTTACCAATAATCTGATCAAATGTTATGCCCCGGCCGCATCTGCGTCTATAGTGACAGAGCAATGCGTGCCGAAGCTTCGTATGTTTTGCTCGCTAAAAAGTTATCGCGCTAATGCGGAGGTCACATTAGCGGCTTCATAATTTTAAAGAATTATCGTGCAATAGTCATAGATGGCTCTCCATTATGTCGACAGAGTGTTTACGTAGTCCGGAGACAACAGTTGGAATTACCAATGCTAGTCCAACCACGCGCCACGCATATAATGTACCGCCACCCGAACATCAAACAACGAGTATCATCGAACTATTGCGATGATAACCGATAATGGTTGGTCACATCTGCGTGTATCAATTAATACTGTGCAAAGCTTCGTCACGATAGACGCAGATGAGGCCCCAGCATAATTATAAGCTCCACTAATGATGGCGTAAGCTTCTCTACACAACTCCTGAAAACTCTTACGTCAACGTCCTTAATAAAAATAAAAAGCAACTTTCTGACCCAATTACATTAAAATTTGCTACCCAGACAAGTGTTTCCAAAACAGACACAAGTGCAATTACACTAATAAGACTAACAGAAACCCCTCATAAATTCTAAAACCACTCTTCCACAAACAGCATTGACACAGCCTAACGAATAGCGCACAGATCACGCTACTGACAGTACTACCACGTTACACATAAGACAAACTACAATATTAACGTTCCTAATCTGTTTGCTACAGCTTCGGTGGCGAGCAGCCAAGTTGTGTTGCACGTTGCTGCAACTTGCTCTGTTTCTTGTTACAAGTTCAGTTGGGATTTTTTGTAGATGAAGCGGGGCTATTGCTATACGTAAGTTATAGTTTATTGCCATAATATTTTGAATGGTGCTTCGTTGGTATAGTGGTCGCAAGCGCTACTGCTGAGCATGAGGTCCTGGGTTCAATTCCCCATGGAATTTTTCAGTAGCAGTCCGGAGTCTAGATTTGGGGCCGATGTCCGTTGATGGCAGTGTGGTCGCCTTCACTTACATGAAAAATTTGCACTATAAAGCTACACACATAAACACACTAAACACATAAAAGCACTATATTTCGCAAACGGATTCCTGAATCCAAAAATGTTTTTCAGACACTCACAATATTTTGGAACGACATTTTTAACGACATCCCACACCCCCACACCAAGGGATTATATCTATCTTTATTTCCATTCATTATTTATATTCAATAGTTAAGGTTTTGCTTGTTTTTCTCTGTCTTAAGTTATGTTGTGTTTCGTTGTAATTATTTTATTTTAATGTGTTGATTATTCTTTTTTTGTAATAATTACTAATTATGTGAAAGAGTATGTACCTGTGTGTAGCTTTATGTAGTTTTTTGAGGAATTCATTATTTATTATTAAGATCTCATATAAAAATGTATCAAAAATCACACCAATAAATGAATTTGAATTTGAAGGGATAGACGAGAAAGAAAAAATTATTCTCATTTTACGTATAGGAGACGGTACCCAAAAAAACATGTTTTTTTATGTTATTTTACCACTTTGTAGGCGTGATTAATATGTATACCCATGCCAAATTACAGCTTTCTAAGCCGCGGACATACATACATACAGACAGACAGACGGACATGGCGAAATTATAAGGGTTCCCTGTTGACTACGGAACCCAAAAAAAGATTTGATGTTTTTTCTCTGGGGTCTATGACCACTGGCAGTGAACTTACTTAAAGTAGATAAGATGAGAGAATATGTTTTTTTTTTGTTGTTTTATCGTATTTATATATCCATACCCATCTCGGCTGTAGTTTTGCTCGCTAATTTAATTTGACCCTGTATACTACCATCATAGTAATAAATTAAACTAGTTAGCAAGATTAATAGAGCACACTGTCGAGGGTGTTCCACAAAAATTACGATTAAAATCATAATAATCACAAAATGTCTCATTTCTTTTCTTTTTCTGAGAAGCTGTTTCGAATCGGTCTGAACTGCTCACTTTTATAGTTATCAATAATCTAACTTAATATTATAAAAGAGTTGTAATGTGTTTTTTTGTTACACTTTCACGCTAAAACGGCTGAACGGATGTAGATGAAATTTGACTCATGGATAGAACATGACCTGGAAAAGGACATAGGCTACTTTTCAACCTGGATCACAGACGAAATCGCGGGCAATAAATAGCTAGTTTATGAATGAAAAACCATTTGCTGATTGGTTAATTCTTTACCTTGAGGATGGTATGAGCAGTTATTCTAGTATACCTCGTGCCTATATCGGCACAGAACATTATCGCTTCGCACCACACTGGACGACATACTTCTTGAACACAATTCTAAGCAGTTTAGGGAGCAATAAATCTATTGTTCTGTCAAAACAACTTGTTTTTGCTTATCAGCCATATCACAAGTCTGTTCTGTTATAACACTGACTCTGCTCTAAACTTAGAAGATTGTTTTGAAGTATGAAACTGTCGAAGAATGAAGAAAGTATGGCCAGTAAAACTATTAACTGTTTTATAGATCTTACTTTTACAAAAGTTAGATGTTTAAGTGGTTGTATATTATACTACCGGCTTGCCCCTGTTTTGCACGGTTTGTACGACTTGACAAAACATCAAGATTTCTTTATATTAAGTAAAAAAGTACCTAAGTAAAGTAAAAAGTACTTCAATTTGCCGCGGCATTTTGTAAACGGCGTTTGAATTCTCCATCAAATGTTGTGGCATATTGTAAAGTGACTGGGTAATTTATATTTTGCCTTAGGCATATCTCAAAATCGCGGCCCCGGCACACAGGCGCGGAAGGAACACGGATGGGTTTTAGTCAGTAAAAGGCATATCTCAAAACAGCGAGTGTTTATCAAAAATCAAAAATCAAAATCAAAATATTTTATTTCACATAAACCTACATGGGCACTTATGAAACGTCAGAAGCTAGGTGCACGGTTCCAATTGGTCGTTTCCTATGAAGAAGAGCCGGCAAGAAACTCCACGGTTACTCTTTTAAAAATAATTGTTTTATTACAATATTTTTAAATAACAGTAGGTATTAATAGGTATGGGAGGACAGTGTAGGTCTTTCAACAAGTACCAGGTACTTAACAAGATAGAAGATAGTCAATAAATCTACAGTCCACTAAACCTACAGTGTTCTCACATTCACAAAATAGAAAAAAAATAATCTAAGTATATAAAATATGAATAAATTAATAAAAATAATAACCTATTTTAAACGAAATGACATGATTGGTATTACAACTGTAACAAATCTGAATAATTATCATGTACACAAAAGCCACTAATAAAGTGTTGAAATTAAATTGTAGGTATATAATGTCAAATATTAGGATGATTATGTCAAGGAAGAATGTAAAAAAAAAAAAAAAACATGGTAATTTGGGATCAGTTAATAGACTCTTACATAATATGCCGTTAATGATGTACCAGGGAAGCCACATGTGCAGAAGGCATTATTGCCAAACTTCCTTGTCTTCAACGTAGTCTTTAATTTTATAATATGCTTTCTTGATAAGGACACGTTTGATGTGGGTTTTGAACTTCCCATCGCTAAGTTCTGTAACCGACTTTGGCAACTTGTTATAAAAGCGGATACTGTTTATAAGAAATGACTTGCTTGTTTTAGTAAAACGAAATGTGTAAAGTTCGCCCTACCTAATGTTAGAAATCTAGGTCCCAACATCGTCTTAGATAAAGAGGTGCTTGAATCCGTAAATTCGGCAGTTTTTCTGGGCATAACAGTAGATGCCAAACTTCAGTGGGGCCCACATATATCGAGCCTAGCGGGAAGGCTCAGTTCCGCCGCCTACGCCGTCAGGAAAGTAAGACAATACACTGACGTCGATACAGCTCGTTTAGTCTATTTTAGTTATTTTCATAGCGTTATGTCCTACGGTCTTCTGCTGTGGGGCAAAGCTGCTGATATTCAAAATATATTTGTCCTTCAAAAACGAGCTGTTCGAGCTATTAACCAGCTAGGTGCCAGAGTTTCTCTGAGAGATTTTTTCAAAGATATTGGTATCCTCACGGTGGCATCTCAATTCATCTTCGCCAATATCTTATATATTAGGCAAAATATACACTTATACACTAAAAACAGTGATTTTCACAATGTTAACACTAGAAATAAGGACAAACTACGAGCTCCCTTTCACCGGCTTCATAAGGTTCATAACTCATTTGTTGGGCTTGGTATAACCTTTTATAACAAGCTACCCTCTTCTTTGCTAGATTTGCCTTTTAATGCGTTTAAAACGAAAGTAAAATCCAATCTTTGTTCAAAGGCATACTATTCTATCAACGACTACTTAAATGATAAGAATAGTTGGTCGCTGTAATTAACTCAAGACAATGTTTATGTTCTTTCTCCAGCTTACCCACTGACAAGTTATATGAGTTTATATAAGTAATTGTTTAATTTATTTGACTATAAAAGTCAAATTATTTAAATTTAATTTATTGTTGACATAATCTACTCCTCACAATGTTTTTTTTATGAGTTGTATTGCAATATGTGGTTAGCTAGTGACCTCGACAATTGATCATATTATTTATTGCTATTAGTAATTAACTGTTTGTTTATTTATTTTACCTCGAGGGTCCTAGTTTATCATTTATAACTTCCAGTTACAACTATATGTAAGCGGGCACGCCCTTTATGTCCAGGCATAAAGGGCGTGCCCGCTTACATATAGTTGTAACTGATGAGTTTATATAAGTAATTGTTTAATTTATTTGACTATAAAAGTCAAATTATTTAAATTTAATTTATTGTTGACATAATCTACTCCTCACAATGTTTTTTTTATGAGTTGTATTGCAATATGTGGTTAGCTAGTGACCTCGACAATTGATCATATTATTTATTGCTATTAGTAATTAACTGTTTGTTTATTTATTTTACCTCGAGGGTCCTAGTTTATCATTTATAACTTCCAGTTACAACTATATGTAAGCGGGCACGCCCTTTATGCCTGGAGGCTTTTATTAAGATATTAAGTTCTGTTTACGTTTTGTTTTTTATTTCTGCCTGAGTATAGTTCTCGATGATTTTGTTTGGTATATTGGCGTGTGCTAGCTTATATATGGCTAATAATTTAAATTATGTTTTGGGTTGCTTAATGTAAATTATTTTGAATACTATTATATAGAATCTTTTTTTTTGTTCTTCTAACTGAACAGACAGCTGTGCAGCTGGGGAGTTTGTTGCGCCACTTCTTCTTCCCAGCTAACGCACTAGGAAGTGGTGAAGGGTGGGCGTTTTGGGGGACTGTCTTATGTAATTTTGACGTTCGAAAAGTGCTGATTCTCAGCCTAGTTTGAATAAATGACTTTTTTTTTTTTTTTTTTTTTTTTGAGTTAGTCTAAATTTGGGTATCACAATTTCATGTCTACTACGTGTATTTTTATTATGGAAATCGCTTCTTATTTTGAAAAGTCCTAAGTTTTTGCGGACATACATAATACTTTCTAAGATATAAAGAGAAGGCAGACTACCACACACATTTACATTTGTAAGCGGACGGCGCCGTTTGTAAAAAGCGGAATCATACAATCTGTCTGCGACATAAGTACATATAAAGCTTCCGGAATAAATTCTCTAAATAACGGTGAAAACCGCATCAAAATACGTTGTGGAGTTTAGAAGAACGACGCGGTCACAGACACGAGAAGCGACTTTCATTTATAATATTATATGTATGTATACAACATGCCCCGGAATTAACGCACACGTCTATGGGTTTAGCGTAGTAGATACTTCGTCCATTTTGGTTGGTTTTGACTGCACAGTGGAAGTGTGACTGTAATTTACGTACCTAGTTTTTATTATTTTTGGGATAAAAAACTACATAGTTAAAATCTTCTTCTTCGTGGTTAGTAACTAACCTAGTGTCAGAGTTTTAAAGCCGCCCATGGACCTCTGACTTGGCTTCACATGCCGTCGAGAAATATCTCTCTGGCATGTCGGTTTCCTGCTGGGGTTGCGGGTTTGTCTGAAAGGGATATCGCGGCCTCAGCACACAGGCGCCGGAAGGAACACGGGTGGGTTTTAGTCAGTAAAAGTCTGACACTCCCTCTCGCTCCGCCCAGAGCGGGAGGAGTCATTTGATGATTTCCCATCCAAAAAAATGTTATTGGCGAAAATTCGAATTATCAAATCATTCTACGACAAATACATCTTTTAAGGCTGACTGTACCATGGTATGTAATGGTAGTCTTTAAGTGGGTATTTCTCGTCAAATTTCGAAATTTCATTTTGAATTTCACGAAAAAAAAAAAAATGCACGACTGTTTTTTTTTTTGCAGAAATACAAAGTTTTACTTTAATGAGGTTTATTAAAAATGAAGGTCATCCATATTCTTGTGTATAATATGAATAAAAATGACTTTTAAAAACAAACTATGCAATGACACAATTTTAAATTGCAGTATTGCCAAGTTTAAAAAACTTAACAGCTGCGTTCAAAAAGGTGCGATCACACATCGAATATTTGTAACCGGTGAGGTAATGATTTAATTAGAAACATAATGTTTAAATCGATTTTTTAAATACATATTTATTTTTGAGCAATGAAAGCCTTGATTATACAATCAATACTTATTACCAAATATTTTGGAAATATTGAATTTATAAGAATATGGACAGAATCTGATTGTATTTTTTTTTTAATTATTAATTTCGGACCAAAGGGACAAGATGAAGGAATTAAAAAATGTATTAACTGTTTTTTTTGGAATATTTTATGTAAATTATTGCTTTTAAAATATTAGTGTAGATACCTAGTAATAATAAAAATGTAGCATTGATGATAAATCCATACCACTTACCATCAAAGGCTTAGGACATTAATTTCGAAATTTGATGAGAAATAGCCATGTATCTCCAGTTAATATTATCCACTAAGATCTAAATAGCAATTAGAGCAGGTGTTAACTTATGCTAAGGTCACATCTGCGTTCAGGTTTATGCATAAGCTCTAAGGTAAGTTAAGCTAAAAAAAAAAAAAGGCATGTCGGTTTCCTCACGGTGTTTTCCTTCTTCGTTTTAGCAGCAAGTGATAATACGCTCATGAATCCGAAAAGTCAGAGTTTTGTGCCTTGGGTTCGAACTCGAGACGATCGACGATCACACCACTAGGTATATTAAAAATGACAGAAATCGATTCAGTAAACGATTCTGTACAAACTACTTTCGTAATTTGCATTAATTCAGTTACACACTGCATTAAAAAAAAAAAAAAGGCAAAACCCATATTACATAAAATAAAATTTCACAATACTGCAACAGAATAAATCTCAATAGAATTAAATGTCAATGCAATCAAAAAAGGAACAAATTATAAAGGTCACAAAAGTCCACTGTAGTCTGAGCAGTCAGACCTGGTAAAAAAAAAAAACATAACAAGAGCTTTTAGATCAGGAAGTTATGAAAAGGGAAGTATTAGTTTAGTCTTCCTTCAGTACATTCCTGCAATATTACCCCGGAAATTGAAGAATAACATTCTATCCTACCTGCCCTACGGAAGTTGAATGAAAACCAAAGCCATGCGTGACGAATTAGAAAGTACTTAAATATTATAATATACTAGCTTTTGCCCGCGGCTTCGCCCGCGTGGATGTCGGAAAATATCCCACGGGTATGTACTACCGGGATTAAAAAATAACCTACAGGTTAATCCAGGTTATAAACTCTGTGTGCCAAATATCATCCAAATCCGTTCATCCGTTTTTGTGCAAACCGGAACATACTCGTACATTCAAACAAACAGACCAAAATTCTAAAAACTATGTTTTCGGCATCAGACTCGAATATTCAATGTAAGATTTGACTTCGTTACTATTTTATTTTACTTCGTCTGCGTAGAGTATAAATTCTTTTTTCTAGATATTTATGAATGATTATAACAATAACAATATAGAGCTTTGTTCATGGCTAATTGTCCTCCACTATCTGTGATATTTGAGGAATACTGTCAAGAAATACCTACTGTAAAAAGACTGTAAAGGACCGGTATCTACCTAAATCCTTTACAGTATTTCTCTATATACAATGTTTTTCACTAATTCGGAAGCGGGCACTAAAACAACCAGGCTAGTTGGAGAGCTAATACGTGAGTGAGCCACATAAAATTGGCCGACGAAGAAACAGTCTTGCCGCAAATCAACTCCAGCAAATTTCAGAGTTTGTCCCTGTGACTTATTAATAGTCAACTACAATCTTTTAAATTCAAACGGAAGGTCATTATTTGGTATCAATGGTATACGCGGCACGAAGACTGTTTCTCCTCTGGCAGATCCAGTTAGTACTTTGGCCTCAATAACATTGCATAGGTGTTCCCTATATGTGTGGTCAGTCTGTAGGGTACAAATTATCACGCTATTTGCTATGAGGGATGAGCAGTATCGCATTCTGTTCGTATCCTTACTATCCTAATCTATATCTATATCGATTCTCCCGGAGAAGGGGAAGGGGGGTGTTCTCCGGGGGAGGGGCCCGTGGCTAAATAATAACAGCCGCACAGGTCAATCGATCAGGTTAAGCTACACTTGCCGCAGTTAGTCTGTAGATGGGTGACCATCTTTACATACCAAGACCCCTCCGTGCCACGGAAAGCACGTTAAGCCGTTGGTCCCGGCTGTCATTCGTGGATCTTTGACAGTCGTTGCGGGAAGTCAGAAGCCCGAAAGTCTGACAACCATTCTTACCAAGGGGTATCGTATTACCCAGTAACTGCGTTGTGGAGGTTAGATAGGCAGTCGCTCTTTGTAAAATACTGTAAAGTTAGAAGCAGTACACGTGCACTTATATTATTTTTACTTGAATACAAAATTCAGCGAATGAGCAACTTCAATACAAAACTTCATGGCCCTTTTCAGACCCTTTTTTTTTTTAGGGTGGTAAATGATCAAATAACTTCTCCCGTTCTGGGCGGAGCGGGAGGGCGTGTCAGACTCTTACTGACTAAAACCCACCCGTGTGTCTTCAATTACCTGTACGTTGCCAGGGGCCACGGTACCCCTTTCGGACTTTCCCGCGACCCCGGCAGGCATGGGTCCTAGCGGACCCCTTCCGTTGTGCCGACATCTGCCTCTCCCTCACGCGCTCCGTCTTCTCCTTTGCGAGCATTACTGCTTCGCAAAAGGAGCTGACGGCTTGCCACGCCCTCTTCCTCAGTACCATGGCCTGGACCAGGGCCGGACGCGAGAGATCACTGTCACCGATCGCCTCCACAAGGACAAGGCGGTGCCCCGCCCAAGCCGGGCGGACCTTCACCGTATGCTCCACCATGTCCTCCGGGTGATCCACACAGTGGTGACACCTGGGCGTTTCCTCCCGCCTTATGCGAAACAGGAACCTCCCGAAACAACCGTGTCCGGTGAGGACCTGCGTCAGGCGGAAGGTGAGGACGCCGTGGCGCCTTTCTAGTCACTCCTCAAAGAGAGGACTTATCGCCTCAAATGTGGTGAGCCCAGCAGTGGATTGCGAATATAATAGAATAATAAGCCGAAATATTTGTGATTTTAAATTAAAAAATAAAGAACTTTAATTACAAACAAAATTACATCCCCCTTTTCACCCCCTTAAGGGTTGAAATTCTAACAACACCGTTGCGTTAGCTTCCAACCATAAGCCTAGATAGTAAATTTAGTGATTTTTCTTAGAAAATTAAGGACTTTTCAACTTTATCCCCTTTTTAACCCCTCGGGGGTGGAATTATCAAAAACGCTGAGACACGTATAAATTAATTTTCAATCGTCAGCCTAAACACAAAATTTGAAGATCCTAACTTCAAAACTGACGGACTTTCATATAAACTTCCATCCCCTATTTTACCCCTTTAGGGGTGGACTTCCCAAAAATCCTTTCTTAGTGGATACTTACTCTTTACAAAGAACACACCCTCCAAGTTTCATGTCTCTAGTACCAGCGGTTTGGGCTGTGCGTTGATATATCACCCAGTCAGTCAGTCAGTTTATCATTTTATATATATAGATTATAATATAATATAAGACATTCGGGAACCGCCACCTAAACCATATCTTACACGCTTGGCTTACTACACATAAAATTATAAACAACAACACTGAATATTCATAAGATTGGCTTAAAAATACCCTCTTGTTTGTCAAAGCTGAACTCCGAAGCCTATAAGACGTGATTAAGTAGCAAAACAGAAAGACTTAGAGAAAACAGACGTGATGGCGCGTAAATTGCTTGGCGGGGTAAGCAGGAATGTACACAGTACTCCCACGAAAATTCAAAAGGTTAATTAAAGTAAAATAGAGCAACTTCTTCATTCTAAGTGGAATTTTCTCGGCTCGTTGTTCATTGCTGCTTTTGTTTACGGAAAAAAGGTTGCGTTGGCGAATTTAGGGCCGAGTCACACCGGAATGGCAGATGCCGGCAGCGACGCGGCGAGCACTTTCAGTGTGAAATAATTGTAAACTTTATCTACATACACAACAAACTCTTTTTAGGAAAAAAACGGAACCCTTATAAGATCACTTCGTTGTCCATCTGTCTGCCTGTCTGGTCTGTTTGTCTACCAAGACCATTTTTCTCAGGAACGCGTTGAGGCATCAAGTTGAAATTAATATCAAATAAGTAGGTCTACGGTCCCCTGAAGCTATAAAAAAATCAAGTAATCAATAAATTCAGCAAACTACGGAATCCTTCAATGTTTGTGGTCTGATACGCACTTGGTCGGTTTTTTAACTCTTAGTGTTTATTCATGGGTATATTTCAATCCCAAAAAGTTTTTTCGGTTTAGATATTCGTTTCCGGTAAGAGCTGAAAACATAAGTACCACCTTAAGTGTGTTTTGTAAGTATAGTGTTCACAAGTGAAACAATTTACACAGTAACATAAATGGCAAAATGTCTTCTGTCATTTTTGCCTACGGGTTTTTTCGGCGGAAGAATACACAAAATGACAGATTGTGAATCTGTCATTTTGTCTATTCTTCCGTCGACAAAACCCGTTTCTATTGTGCTCATGCTACGCGTGCAGGGATATACAACCTTAATTTATGTGTTCTTTAAAACAACTAATAAATTTGTGGGCACTGCTAGTGAATAAATAAATGAGAAATAATAAAATTATCTCCAGCCCGCTTTCCCCCAGAGTTAGTACCAAGCCGTTCGGCAATGAAGTGCGAACTTTCTCAAACTTAACGCTGCTAATTAGTTAGTTTTGTTAGTTTTTGCTCCAAAACTTACAATGTTGAGTCGCTTTCTATACTTAACTTATTATATTTTGTTGTTTGTATTTGCAATGAAGTTTTCATGCAGAGTGGGAAGATTAATTTGGAAAATATCTTAGGTTTCAATGAGTTTTAGTAAAAATATGTTCATCCGAGATGTAATTGCCAATCTATATAAAGTCGTTACAACGTTATCACTACATACATAGAGGCAGAAACGACAGCGAGCCACCAACTACAGCTGTTAAATAAATAAAAAATTGAGACCAAATAAAACAAAAAGACAATTTCGGTATTTGATGGGAAAGAAAATACATTTAATTAGCACACACTAAAAAGCACACAATATAATTATAGGTACAGCAGATAAAAAATTAGAAATTAAAAACAAAAAAAAAGTGTAAAATGCGATGTAAGAAATTTGCAGGAGAGTGTGCCTCACGGCTGCGCCAAAAAGGCCCATTTAACTAAACATGATGAAATTATTATAATAATTGTAGTAAAATAGGAAAAATCTAATCAGAATTACCTGATTTGGGCCCTATTAAACTACCAGCGCTGCGGTATTAATTTTTTTAAATATTGTTAAAACCTTTTAGGTAAATAAAATATGATTTTATGTAAGCTTTTTGGCCTCGCACAGGTCATTATTATTCTGTTAGTTTTTAAATGCTCCTTTTTTGTTTTTTTTTTTTATTACGTTTTGTTGTTTTTGAATATGTATTTTCTGTGCGTGTCCCAAATAAAATATTTTTCTTTTCTTTTCTTTCTTTCTTTGACTGGGAAAAAAATCGTTTGAAGACCGGAGTTTTACAAAACTTTTAATATACGAGCGGGTGACCTTCCAAAAGGTACTCAACTTTCAGACTGAGGACACGAGCACATCCGAGCACATCTTTTGTACCTCAGCTTTTCACACCTACACCTTATTTCTCGGTACCTTACTAATCTCATAAAACCCTCAACACACATCTCACAACAAGCCGTGACATCGTAAAGCCAGGTTCACACACTATAAACTTTACGTGACCATAAAGATAACTGGCTCAGCAGAATTGTAGCCGATCTTAGTTACGAGTATGGTACCGTTAAAATTATATAGCAAAAATTTGCGGTAAACTGTGGTCAATAGGGTCGAAGTTAATTGGTCGTTATAGCTACGGTTTTCTAGAAGAACGGTGATCGCTACATGACGCCCGCAGTGATGGCTGTCATGAAAATGATGTCAGCGGGGTTTGAATTTACGGTGTGAAAAAACGCTCTCTAGGTAAATACCAACTAACTTTCATAAATAACGTTTCAGTGACATCATTCGACAGTAAATTGCAGACATTATGTGGCGGACGCTATGTGGCGGACGCTATGTGGCGGACGCTATGTGGCGGACACCGCTCTTCTAGAAATACCGTAGCTTAACTTTTTCAAAGTAAATGAAGGTTAGATAGAGGATGATTTATCAACATTTTACGTGAAACTGTATTCAATATTTTGGTTAATTAATCTGTTCAGTTTGAATGGTCGTCGTTTGTTTGGGAGTCTATTGAATTGAAATGACGAGGGTATTGGTAATTGTGATTAGGGGTCAAGGTTTTTGTTCTGCTATGCTGCTCGCGAACTTCATTCTTAAAAAAAAATTGGTAACATTAATAACACTTATTAAAAAAATAAACTGATATAATATCTGAATGTTTTGTCAAAAGTTACTAAAACAGATCTAACATAACATAACATAACATAACATGATACCTGTAATTAGGCAGAGGTGTACCTATTAGTACACTCACATTTCAGCAGTTATGTTCAACATAATTTGGCGACCGTAGGCATCAACCGGTCATAAATCCACACTCCGGGCTGCTACTGAGATATAACGCTTTTCCCGATCTGGGAATCGAACCCAGGACTTCATGCTCAGCAGAAGCATTTGTGACAAATACCTTAATATTATTTTTCGTAAACCAATTAAGTTTTGGCAAAAGTTACGAAAACCGATATAAGATAGCTTAAATCTTGAAGGCACATCAAGTTTTGTTTTTGGTTGACGAATTATATACCATGGTGCTGACCAGGGTTCCTATTGTGAGTATGGGTCTCGTGCTAAAGGTGTTTGAAGTCACGGAACGAATATTACATAGCCTGCAGCTATTTGATCTAGGTTTCGCTACCTGACGGATTTTGCAATGTGGTAGTCTCGATATAGGGAATCATACCTCGTCGTCGATGAAATGATACCACTACGTCCTCAAGATTTGTAATATAACACCTGTAGCATAGCAGGTTCCATTTCTGCACTAAGATAAGAGGAAAATCTTTTTGATTTTTATTCTACCATGATTGAAAATTATTACTGTAGTCTTGGTTTCTGTCCATGATGAGGTACCTAATACAGTTTAGTGTAATACCTACAGTTACTACATAAAAATAACATGGCTAGATGTTTCAATGGATATGCGATATTGTCTTGTAATCAGCTTGTACTTGTAATTACACCCAGAAACTAGTCGGTCTTTTAGGAGAACCCCTAAAATATTTGCGTGTACATGAATATTTTTTTGTATAGGTACTAATCCGAGAATTTAATGTACTTTTATGTAATAAATGAAATCATATTTATTTCTGTACGTATATTTTTTAAGACACTGCTATCGGCAATGTTTTGGTCAATATTTTAAAACTAGAGAGTACTGATATTTTCTATCATTTGATTTCTATCCTTAATCTCTTACAAAGTTTGGTAAACCTACAATGATTTTCAATATTCCCTACTTTGGGGGCGACAATCCCTGTGAGTAATATTCAGCTTAGTATTTTGATCAGCACAGAGGCACAGGGGTGCAGGGTCGTGACTATAAGCACACAGTGCTGGTGTTGCCTTGCCGTGTACTAGGATAATGCGCGCACGTTATCCACCTTACTTTTATGGTACAGGTCATGAGGGGTGAACGGTTTTATTGCATTACATTTATTAAGACAAATATAGCCTACTTAGAGTGTATAAAATTTGTAAAGATGACGAAAATTTTCCGCATAGTAAAAACAAATTATGTTATCGATATAACCACGAGGGTTTTAATCAAAGAATTAATATTATCGTTTACAACGATCACATACGTAACAAGCAGAACCAAAAAAAAAAAATTGCACTGCATAACTGTTTCGGAATAACAATAATTGCAGTGCACTATTATCTTTCATGTGCCCTGAAAAACCTCAGGATGTTATTCACTTAATCATCATCATGCTCATAACAGTCTAGTGCCAATCATGAGCCTTCGAAGTACAATTTTCAAAAACGGTTAAAGCTAAATCGCTTTGCACCACACTTGGTGAACACCACACTATAGCATAGTTCTAAGTAATAAATTACCAAATCATTATCTTTGACAGTTATCAGGGAAAAGTACCAAGGATACTGAAAATCTCTAACAAACGCTCCACACTTTTCACTTACAACTTACCGTATGCGGTTGAAAAGTGCGGTGCGCCAGAACCCACAGGGACTCGAAATGAGCATACAAAGCAGCCCTATACGCTATTGATGCACCAGACGACGTAGTGACAGCAGAACAACACGAGTCTTATGTGGGAGCACGATTTATGACGTGTTGTGAATTGTGAATAGTTTTGCGAACCGTAGCGGTGGAGACGTGGAAAATGTCTGTGCTGTAAAGTAAAATGTAGTGTGAAATGAGGTAGAATATACTTATTGTCTTCATGTGTTGGTAATCATATAAAGTAATGTTCGATTAATCTATCAACCATCTTCTATATAGTTAGCGAGCTTCAGCTCGCTAACTATATAGAAGATGGTTTTTGTTGGGGGTTTATTTAAAATTATACCTACTTTGTCGAAAAGAGGCTCTGTCATTAAAAAAAAACCTGTCTTTATCAGCAACTGATCATTCTGATCATACCTAGGTATGATCAGAATGATCAGTTTGGTCTATCAGGTATTTTCAATGCCAGAACTATCCCCTCATAATTACTCATATTTTTTTTCCCCGAACAGTAGTTCTGTACCATTTCCGTAAAAAACACGGCAGTAAAGTCATAATATTATAAATGATTTTCTAAAACCCATTGAAAACCCATTTTTCACAAACTAAATAGTTTGTAGTTTCAGTTGAATAGAGTGCACAAACATTTTTTGCAGAAAAGCTATCGGAAACAAAATAAAAATGATAGCTTTTCGAATTTAGAATAGAATTGTTTGTTTTACTACGTCATGAGAACTGTTTCAGATTTGTTTGAATTTCATTTGTTTTGTTTGTTTGGCATAAAATAAAAGTGGTTAAAACAATGAAAATGTTTGCATATTTGCGTGTTATATTAACAATACGTTGATTTTTTTAAATTTTGTATTATTTTAATACTTTCACAACATCGTGCAACTAATGCAAATTTTATAAGATTTCAATCTTTGCATTTATTCAATTAAAAATCCAGTCGACCGAGCTCTGCTCGGATGAAAATAGTGAAAAAGATTTTTTCCAGATGTGAGACCTAGCTAGATCGATTTGTCGCCCCTGTGAACCCCTATAATGCAACTTTTATCGTAATCCATTTTCGAGAAATTTATTACAAATATAATTAAATAAATAAATAAACAAATTAGTATTGGATTTTCTAATGACTTCTACTTAAAAATTCCAAACCATCTTAGTTTCCTGCCGACAGTACGTTATGTCAAGTTCATTAACCCCATGTGACGTCATCCCCGTCGGTGTATCGTCACGTTTCCCCCATAACTATAAGCCGAGCCTAATTTATGCCGCCGGCTTTTAAAATGCGCCCTCAAAATGTTCCTTTAAAATAGGGGTCGGAAACAGGTGCATTTAATATGAAACCGTTCCTGTAATATATTGCGTACAAAAAAGTAATTAAAATGGCTACAGAATGGCCAATTTTCTTCACAATTTCGGGGCCAATTGATTGGTTATTGTGGGCAACCTTTTGATGTTATTAATAGTCTTCATTTTTTACCCTCAGGCTGATCAGTCTAATAGCGTGTGGTTACACAGTCCCGGTACAGAAAAGACAACTCCTTTTTCAATATCAGCAATCCGATTGGTCTGGTAATGTTCCATTTTAGGGCAAAGGGCTACTTTTCAAATAAAGAAGAGCTGAATACTGATCAATCCAAAGCCGTCTAAAGAAGTCCATCAAGATGATAATCAGCAGTACCTTCTTGTCTTCGTATGCGGTGAACGGTAATAGGATTTTCCTTTGAACGTGCATTGTAGTATAAATATTGGAAACACTTTGTCCAGACGGACTTGTAGAGACTTATACGATAACTAAATTAGGTACAAATACAAAATAGTTTATTGTGTAAATAGAAAATTACATTTGAAACGTGTTTGGAGCCTCCTTTTAGGCAAACAATGTATTAGACATTCAAGTCATTGTCGTACACCCATACTAAGTTAATATAGTGTACTGTGACCATATGGCGGCAGCGTCAAAGTAGCCCGCGAAATTCAAATTTTCTTACGTTTTTTGCAATTTGCAGGTCAGTATCATGTTGTATGTTGATCTAAATATGATTTGCGGTCGTATCGAATGTTTATTTATAGAATTTTAATCATAAAAATTATCAATACAACTCTCTAAGTTCATATAATCGCATTGAATGACTATTTCATGAAATCATGACATTTGACGATTATGCTTACTTATGGAGTTGTTTTGCTGATTGTAATGATTATAATTATGTAAAGCCATATTTGGCAAATAATATTTGAATCAACATAAAACCTCACACTGACCTGCAAAATGTAAAAAACTACAGAAAATTTGAATTTCGCGGGCTACCTTAGCGCATGCCCCATAAGGGTAATTATGCAATGTAAATACATTTTTCCATATTTAGCTTAGCTTACCTATATTTACTAATCTTAAGAAAATAAAAATCTATAAGTTGCAATTTAAATTATTAACAGGGTACTTTTATAAAGCTCCATTTTCTCAAAGAAGTTTAGATTAACCCGAGTCCCGGGACTTCGAAAATTGCTCCCAAAATTCTAAAATGTGAGGCAAAATGGCCAGTCAGAGCCATTCAACAAGAATATTAAGAGTAATGACGCTTTAATTAATATGCTAAGTCCTCGGTTTTAGTTCTAGCAGTAAATAGCTGAAGTTCGTTCATTAGGGCCCTAGAACGGTTGTCGCCGGAACACAAAGAAAACTGGCTCGTTTTAGGAATTTTAAGTTAAAACTAGGGGTTATTTAAAGTTGTAATTAAAGAGGTTTTTGGGGAGTGTGTTTATTTAGGTTTTAATCGTTTCTGGGGCGTGTTTGGTTAGTTAAGTGTCGTAGTACAGAAACGAGGCTAGATTGTGGCGCACAAAAACATGTCACACTTTCTCAGATAAGCTTTTTATACTTAATTAAATGTATTTTTTTTTTCCTATGGTCAGTGACTAACCTGGTGTCAGAGTCTTTATGCCGCCCATGGGCCTCTGACTTGGCTTCACATGCCGTCGAGAAATAACTCAATACTCAATTCTTTATGGCATTCCATATGTATTATATAGATGGTATAACAAAGTAAAAGACCAATATGGACCCTGTCGGGCACAGCTAAACTAGGAGAGAGGAAGAGGGCAAGTATCAATTCAAGCAATTCAATATTATTATAAATGATTAGATGTGTTTAATTGGGTGTATCATTATATATACATATACGAGTATATATATTAGGTTTGTGCATACAATATGTATAGTATATTAGTTATTCTCTTATCGTTGCTCTCAGGCATGGCCGATTTCCTCGCAATGTTTTCCTTCATCGTTTTAATTAAATGGTGATCAATTAACCCGTGAAATATAATCCGTGTATAAAATGTTTTTTTTTTTGATATCCCATAACTCTAGGGTATGATTGAGACCATATCAAAGAACCAACTGGCATATGAATTATTCTTCAATCATAATTTTTTTTTGTTTTTATTTTGAAATAAAATAATTCGACAAAGTCACGATTATTAATGTAAAAACACCCTTACCTGAAATATGACAACGTCGCATTTTCTTAGCTTTAAATATGAATGATTGGTTTGAATAAAAATGAATTACTTTACTACTCTACTGCGAAGTTTGGCAACGTCGCAAAAGTAAAGATTCGTCATACTGGTGACAATTTTTGCCCTAATTTTATTATGACTGATTATATCTTCAAAACTATGCATTTTTGGACCACCTATTCTAGGAGATTTTGTGTTCTTTTTACTTAAATAATATAACCCTAGAGTTATGGGATATCAAAAACAACACGTTGTATATTATAAACCGTCTTTGAGAAATGTGTGGTCATATTTAATAGAGTGGTACACACCATCAAACTGAACAACTTTCTGCATGTGGCCAACATCGCAGTCGTGAAAAAATCAACAGCTGTCCCATACATTTAGGTCGAGTAGGTATTGAAGTTTTGTCTGCTTGAAAGTTTTTTCGGGCTTACCTGCACTGGGAGCCGGCTTTTTACCAAATAATCACATCATAATGAATATAATATACACTGCTGGAAATAGGCCTCTTTTAGCATAAGCATACTCAGCCTATTGTTTCCACTTCTGGGACACTGGCCTCCTCTCTTCGAAAGGGCTATAATCTACCACGCGGGCCCAATGCGGACTGGTAGATGTCACATGTCTTCGATTTTTTGGTTCTAGGACAGGTCGGTTTCCTCACGATGTTTTCCTTCACCGTTTTGAGAGCAGTGGTGATGTAATTATTTACAAAAAGTAAAGCGCCTGCTTGGGTCAAAATCCACGACCTACAACCCGACCCGTAAGTCGGGCCACTATTCTGCTCTCCACCCTTACCCGCCACTTATTCAATACCCATTCAATCTTATTAAGGACCTTACTCACACCTTTGTTGTCACAATGATAGATCTAATATCCCTGGGCCATTGTCACTCACATAACAAATAACAGTTAATATAAGTAGATATACAGATTAGCATTAGATCAACAACCTTACCACAACATTAATATTTCGCATTAATTAATCATTTTAGCATCGAGTTAGGAGTGGTAATCTAGCATTTATCGTGAGATATGGCATCAGTATTTTTTTATCTCTTGTGACTTGTTATTAATTCATCTTTACACGTGATTTAAGTTAATTTTTGATTTTAACGTCCAAAAAAGAAAAAAACGACCCAATACTAGTATGTACTGATCCGTAGGTGCCATTTGTTGAATACAATTTTAAATAACAAATTATTCCACTAATGGCACCTGCGAAAAATATCGATAGGTGCCGTATGTGGAATGCCTCAGGTACCGTTTGCTCAGGTGCCATTTAAGCGGGCGCCCAATGTGGAATACGTCTTAAAATCATGTGAACACGCAACATCCAAAAGGCTCCAAAAGTGACCCCCATGTTCCAAATTCATTTATTTACGTTACACGTCCAGGTTTGCTCACAGAAATTCATATTTATAACAATTCAATCGGACGTACCCGAACCCTAAAAAGAATGTGTATTAAGTTATAATAAAATATTGATAAACATAACTTACTAAATTACCTAGGCGTTTATTTATAAAAGACTATCATTTTATTATGTATGTATGTACGAGTAGGTACATAATTTCTTAATACAAATAGCCAGGATCAGAAGAAGCCTGTCCCAACTCAGGTCATTGTTTACCTGTTTGCGAAACTCAAACTCAAACTCAAACTCAAAGCATTTATTTCAAATAAACCAATTACAGGCACTTTTGAATTGTCAAGGGGTCGGTCAGTCAGAAATATGAAGCTAGTTGCCCATTCCAACGCGTAGTAGGTTCCTATGGAGAAGAACGGGCAAGAAACTCCACGGACACTCTTTTAAATCAGAATATTGTTACAAAATATTGGTTACATCATTCATGTTGTAATTATACATGTGAGAACAATGTAGAGAGACGTGCACGTTAAAAGCGTCCGTAATAAAGAAAAAAAACAATTAAAAAATTAAAATAAATTCAAAATAAGCCTTGGCAGCTAAGAGATGACCAGTCCCCACTGACGGCGCCCGTTCACGAACATGACGCATGGATCAGCACCATTTAGTTCAACCATTTTGAAGGGAACTTTATGATCCAACACACACGCCACCACCAGCGAGACATTTGAGTGAGCATGACATACTCTCAGCCGCAAGGGCACATTTAGGTCAATGAAAGACGTAGGTACCCAGTAAATGGTAGCTTTAAAGTAGGTACATAGTGCTCACACATGTGCTATGCAATTATATAATACTATGAAATTGAATTTATACAATCTAAAGATAGTCCTACAATCTTCAGCAGCTCCAACAATATTTTCGAATGCCAATCAATTAGTTTATGCGCCTTGCGAAACAATTCGATTCCAAATCGGCGTGAAAGGGTAGCAGACAGACGGACAGAGTTACTTTCACATTTAGAATATGGAAAAAACAATTGTATTTATGTACCTACTTTCTTCTATATTCAACTTGAAATTAATTTAATTTAAATATACCCCAAATCAAAACAAATATGTCTCAATCTCCGCAAACCACAGTACCAACATCAAAGTGCTACGAGATTTCGTAGCTCGTAGACCCTTCTACGCGCTACGCTATAAGTTGTTCTCATATTTCATTGTCGGCAAGTACAATCATAGTGACAGAGTGTATCTATTAATCAGAGTGATAGACGTTCTTCTAGGCTTTTGATACTAATTAGTATCAGAATATGTGTAATTAATGTAGTTATACATACATACGTATAATTATGTAGCATACATACCGGTCAAGTGCTTGTCGGACCACGCACGGTTCCGTAGTTGGGATGAATTTATCCCAGGAACAAACTTAACTTAGTAGTTGAGAAACAAGTTTTCCCATACATTGATATACGTCATGGTCAATTATCCAACTGCAAATGTAAGTTTGTACTAAAAAAATGTGATAAAACTACAAATTATAAATTTAAAAAAGTTTCTGTACCGTGTGACATGAAAGGGCTTGTTGTAAGGAATATTTTTTTTAAATTTTAAAATAAATTATTTTAAAGATATTTAAGAAAATTGATGAAAATTGTCCATTAACCTCCCCCTTATCTCTGAAACACAGAACCTAAAACTTTGAAAAAAATACAGAGAATGGTTCTATATTCATAGATTACAAGAAAACCAATAAGAAGTCTATGGTCTTAATATAACATGGTAAATCTCTCAATATTGTGCGTACAAACTTATATTTGCAGTTGGAATGTATGGGAGACCATGTTTTTCAACTACAATGTTAAGTTTATTCTTGGTATAAATTCATCCCAACTACGGAACCTTTGACTTACTTTATAACAACTATTGTTATGTTTCAATATAGAATCTTCAGTAAGGTTCCATACATTTTTGACTTTTCCAACATCCTTATCGCGGATAGTCGTAGAATGCCACTTTGTCCAGGCCCTCAGGTGCTAAGGTACCTTGAAGACAGTTCGTTGTTTTTATGACACCATCGTCTGATTAAAACCTAATTTAACTTACCGGATGACCGCAAAAACCGCAAACCATCAATAAAATAAATAAAAATGCAAATTACTAACCAAAAGAAATTTCCATATAACCAACACTTCCATAATAAACTCGTATGACATAATAAACGGGTCACTTTTTACTCAATACAATCCGCCCAACATTATTTGGGCGGATACCGCTTGGGCGGGCTTAATGGTTTTTTTTTCGTCAAAAAACGAGACCTTTGACAAGCTTCTGACGTAAAGGGTTGGTTTTCATGTTAAAAAGTTGTTTTGCGATGTCATTTTGGCTTTTAACGAGGACTAGGGGTCTCAATTTAGAGTTTTTGCAGATTTTTCGAATCTTTTTAAGCTGGGATTATCTTTTTGGGTGAAATGTCTGAGATAATTAAAGGAATAAGTTACAGGGTTTTTTTTTGCATGATACACAAATAAGGATACTCGTTCTTTTTTAATTATGCTAAATAACTATGACTGTAATATCCTAATCCTAACTATCATAACTGGTATTATAAATTCGAAAGTGACTTTGTTTATTTGTTTGTTTGTTTGTTACGCGTTCACGCTAAAACGGCTGAACGAATTTGGATGAAATTTGGCACATGGGTAGACCATGACCTGAATTAGGACATAGGATACTTTTTATCTCGATATTCCCACGGGATCGAGACATATGCGGATGAAACCGCGGAGCGCAGCTAGTTGATTTATAATTCGAAAAAGGTACCTACTAGGGTAAAAGTGGAATAGTTGCCCTAGGAGGATAGACGCCCCAAAATTCAAATTGTGACTTGTAAACGTATTATCATCGCACCCCGCTAGTGTGCGAGCGACAACCGCTCTGATGCGAAGTGTCGTCTGTTCATGCAGAAAGTTCGACGGGCTCGCTCACAAAGATCGCGGATTACGGATTCAATCGTTTCACCAATGCGTGTAACTTTTGATTTCCAAAGGTAAGTGATATTATTTTATTGTTATTTGCAAATGTATAGTTTGAATATTACCGTCAGTAAAAAAAAATACATTTTTCTTTACGAGATTTTGTTTAAAAAATTTGTGCATCTATCTCTATTGAAAAGGATGGACGCCTCGTTTTTTGTGAGTATAGATAGATGCCTTTAGGGGCCAAATCTATCCTCTATGTCTTAAGTTGATGTTTGCATAATCATGTTCCCATTTCTTCTTTTCAGAAATACCTCGCATATACCTATGACCAAGAGGCATTAATTCTACAATGGATGAAATTTCGAAAAGCATTCTTGGTATCAACGAAACATCGTAGATATGGGATTCCATTGAGAATAATAAGGAGAAGATTCGCAAACAAAATATTGAAAACCAGACATTAGGTAATTAAGTTCTGTCCGAAAGGGATATCGCGGCCCCGGCACACAGGCAACGGAAGGAACACGGGTGGGTTTTAGTCAGTAAAAGTCTGACACGCCCTCTTGCTCTGCCCAGAGCGGGATAAGTCATTTGATGATTTCCCACCCAAAAAATAAAAAATTAATAAAGAGAAATAAATATATAAATAAAAAGGTAATAAAGTTCTATGACCAAAATTCTTAAAAAAAAAGAGAAAAAAGAGTAAAAAAAATACCGTAAGAAGAAAACAGCAGCAGCCAGGTCAATGTGGACTTTAGAATGGACTAGCATAATTAAATGCCTATATAAAATTTATTGTCTGTACTGTTGACCGTTGAGGAGTTCCCCCGTCTGGGGCCATCCTGAGAGTAGAATCAGGTCATGCATCATAAAAATGCATTGTCTTCGAAACTGAACCAACATGTAAAATTTAAACTCCGTAAGATAAAAAAAAGTGGTTTTAATTCAGCTTGCAAGATTTGACCCATAAAACTAACAACAGATTGATGTAAGAACTAAGAATATGAAAATGAAAACCAAAGTGTAATGTTCCATTGCTAAATATTAAAATAAAACTTGATAATTATAAATATGCTTTGATTTATACCTAAGGGCAACTATCCTCATAGTGATATCAGCATCGGGGCATCTAGCCCATATAAAAGGCATCTATACTCAGACCTAGTGCTGTACCTTTTCTTATTTTTTTTAAATGCATAAGCATAAGCTGCATTGAATTTCTATTTAAAATATAGTAAACTAGCTTTTGCCCGCGGCTTCGCCCGCGTGGATGTCGGAAAATATCCCACGGGTATGTACTACCGGGATTAAAAAATAACCTACAGGTTAATCCAGGTTATAAACTCTGTGTGCCAAATATCATCCAAATCCGTTCATCCGTTTTTGTGCAAACCGGAACATACTCGTACATTCAAACAAACAGACCAAAATTCTAAAAACTATGTTTTCGGCATCAGACTCGAATATTCAATGTAAGATTTGACTTCGTTACTATTTTATTTTACTTCGTCTGCGTAGAGTATAAATTCTTTTTTCTAGATATTTATGAATGATTATAACAATAACAATATAGAGCTTTGTTCATGGCTAATTGTCCTCCACTATCTGTGATATTTGAGGAATACTGTCAAGAAATACCTACTGTAAAAAGACTGTAAAGGACCGGTATCTACCTAAATCCTTTACAGTATTTCTCTATATACAATGTTTTTCACTAATTCGGAAGCGGGCACTAAAACAACCAGGCTAGTTGGAGAGCTAATACGTGAGTGAGCCACATAAAATTGGCCGACGAAGAAACAGTCTTGCCGCAAATCAACTCCAGCAAATTTCAGAGTTTGTCCCTGTGACTTATTAATAGTCAACTACAATCTTTTAAATTCAAACGGAAGGTCATTATTTGGTATCAATGGTATACGCGGCACGAAGACTGTTTCTCCTCTGACAGATCCAGTTAGTACTTTGGCCTCAATAACATTGCATAGGTGTTCCCTATATGTGTGGTCAGTCTGTAGGGTACAAATTATCACGCTATTTGCTATGAGGGATGAGCAGTATCGCATTCTGTTCGTATCCTTACTATCCTAATCTATATCTATATCGATTCTCCCGGAGAAGGGGAAGGGGGGTGTTCTCCGGGGGAGGGGCCCGTGGCTAAATAATAACAGCCGCACAGGTCAATCGATCAGGTTAAGCTACACTTGCCGCAGTTAGTCTGTAGATGGGTGACCATCTTTACATACCAAGACCCCTCCGTGCCACGGAAAGCACGTTAAGCCGTTGGTCCCGGCTGTCATTCGTGGATCTTTGACAGTCGTTGCGGGAAGTCAGAAGCCCGAAAGTCTGACAACCATTCTTACCAAGGGGTATCGTATTACCCAGTAACTGCGTTGTGGAGGTTAGATAGGCAGTCGCTCTTTGTAAAATACTGTAAAGTTAGAAGCAGTACACGTGCACTTATATTATTTTTACTTGAATACAAAATTCAGCGAATGAGCAACTTCAATACAAAACTTCATGGCCCTTTTCAGACCCTTTTTTTTTTTTAGGGTGGTAAATGATCAAATAACTTCTCCCGTTCTGGGCGGAGCGGGAGGGCGTGTCAGACTCTTACTGACTAAAACCCACCCGTGTGTCTTCAATTACCTGTACGTTGCCAGGGGCCACGGTACCCCTTTCGGACTTTCCCGCGACCCCGGCAGGCATGGGTCCTAGCGGACCCCTTCCGTTGTGCCGACATCTGCCTCTCCCTCACGCGCTCCGTCTTCTCCTTTGCGAGCATTACTGCTTCGCAAAAGGAGCTGACGGCTTGCCACGCCCTCTTCCTCAGTACCATGGCCTGGACCAGGGCCGGACGCGAGAGATCACTGTCACCGATCGCCTCCACAAGGACAAGGCGGTGCCCCGCCCAAGCCGGGCGGACCTTCACCGTATGCTCCACCATGTCCTCCGGGTGATCCACACAGTGGTGACACCTGGGCGTTTCCTCCCGCCTTATGCGAAACAGGAACCTCCCGAAACAACCGTGTCCGGTGAGGACCTGCGTCAGGCGGAAGGTGAGGACGCCGTGGCGCCTTTCTAGTCACTCCTCAAAGAGAGGACTTATCGCCTCAAATGTGGCGAGCCCAGCAGTGGATTGCGAATATAATAGAATAATAAGCCGAAATATTAGTGATTTTAAATTAAAAAATAAAGAACTTTAATTACAAACAAAATTACATCCCCCTTTTCACCCCCTTAAGGGTTGAAATTCTAACAACACCGTTGCGTTAGCTTCCAACCATAAGCCTAGATAGTAAATTTAGTGATTTTTCTTAGAAAATTAAGGACTTTTCAACTTTATCCCCTTTTTAACCCCTCGGGGGTGGAATTATCAAAAACGCTGAGACACGTATAAATTAATTTTCAATCGTCAGCCTAAACACAAAATTTGAAGATCCTAACTTCAAAACTGACGGACTTTCATATAAACTTCCATCCCCTATTTTACCCCTTTAGGGGTGGACTTCCCAAAAATCCTTTCTTAGTGGATACTTACTCTTTACAAAGAACACACCCTCCAAGTTTCATGTCTCTAGTACCAGCGGTTTGGGCTGTGCGTTGATATATCACCCAGTCAGTCAGTCAGTTTATCATTTTATATATATAGATAGATAATAGATAGACCAATGTACCATTAAATCGAAAAATCTGTTTAAATATCATTTATTTTCTAGAAAAGAAAAAACAATTTCAAAATGTGGGGCAACTCTCCCACTTTTACCCTAATGTTGGAAATGATGGACTATTGAATACATTTTTCTTGTTAATTGCTAACTTTAAAAAGTGCCTTTATACTCAAACTCAAACTCAAAGCATTTATTTCCAATAAACCAATTACAGGCACTTTTGAATTGTCAAGGGGTCGGTCAGTCAGAAAGATGAAGCTAGATGCCCATTCCAAAGCGTAGTAGGTACCTATGGAGAAGAACGGGCAAGAAACTCCACGGACACTCTTTTAAATCATAATTATGGTTACATCATTCATGTTGAAGTTATACATGTGAGAACGATGCAAAACGTTAAAAGCGTCCGTAATAAAAATAAAAATTCAAAAATTTAATTAAATTAAAATAAGCCGTGGTAGCTAAGAGATGACCAGTCCCTACTGACGGCGCCCGTTCACGAACATGACGCATGGATTAGCACCATTCAGCTCAACCATTTTGAAGGGAGCTAAATTATCCAACACACGCGCCACCGTCAGCGAGACATTAGAGTGAGCATGACATACTCTCAGCCGCCAAGGCACATTCAAGTCAATGAAAGACATACCCAGTACCTAAATGGTAGCTTTATAGTCGGTACATAGTACTCAACATGTGCTATGCAATTATATAATGTTAAGAGATTGAATTTATACAATGTAAAGATAGTTTTTAAAGTCTTCAGCAGCTCCAACAGTATTTTCAAATGCTAATCAACTAGTTTAAGCGCCCTTGTGGAGCAAGACCAGTGTTGAGCCAAGCATTTTTATCAGCGATATAATCTCCCAACTTATAATATGCTTGTCTGCATAGTGTGCGTTATAACTGGTCTAATTATGGAATAAAAGTATTTTCTTTGACGCTGATGAACCATGGACGCAAAACAAAATAATTATATAACTTTAAGTTCATACTTAGTACGTACCTAATATTTTAGCTCTCTATATTGTCTTCATTTATGGTAACCAGGCACTTTGTTATGGTAAGTACCTACCGCGTTTCCTAGAACTCGCCTTTGTCCAGGTTTCTCAATAAGTACAGTACGACACAACTTAGATGTAGCATCGGCAAAAAACGTAAAACCGATCACCTTATGAACTGAGAGCGCCTTCAAAATCACCAATATTTATTACTGCTTTAAGTGAAAATGATCTTTACCCAAACGCAATAACTTATGAAGTTATATACGAGTAACCAAATATATATATATTCGTAAAATTGAAATGAATGAATGAAAATTTTCAAATTTAGGCTACTTCTAAGTTGTGTCGCACTGTAGCTGCTTGAGTATTTTAATTGTCCTAGTAAATAACCACATACTTGCTTTGTATACCTTTGATAAAAGGGTCAGCAAAACTATTATAGTTTACCTTCTTTTATATACGCATACACACGTTTAGACACGTCTTCTGTGAATATTTCAGCTGGCAAATTGTTACGGTTTAAAAAATACAGCCATGTAACATACATAACGGAAAGACAGACAGATGGCGTAAGCTTGAAGTAATAGGGTTCCGTTTACAGTGCCAACCGGACCCTGGTACTTTACAATGTGTTACACAAACCCTGACCGTAGGATCCGAAGAGGGCATAAACCTAGGTACTGCAATAACATTACCAAAAAGTAATAAAAAAACTTGATTATTATTGTTAATAAAAAAGTTATTGCTATGGCTCATGAGCTGATGGCTAAGTAATAACTGCCGCACGGGTCGATCCATCAGGTTAAGGTACGCTTGCCGGGGTTGGTCCGTCGATGGGTGACCATCTTTACATACCGAGACTCATCCGTGCCTCGGAAAGCACGTTAAGCCGTTGGTCCCGGCTCTCATTCGTAGATCTTTGACAGTCGTTACGGGGGTCTTCAGAAGCCTGAAAGTCTGACAACCAGTCTTACCAAGGGGTATCGTATTACCCAGTTACTGGGTTGTGGAGGTCAGATAGGCAGTCGCTCCATGTAAAATACTGGTATTCTGTTAGACTGGAAGCCAACCACAACATAGTTGGGAAAAGATAAATAGACTCATTACGATTCTCAACTACACCCTCACGGATCGGACAGGGTTTTTGTTACACGTGGTATAGCACCCTTTAGCCACGTAAAAAAATAGGTATACCTACTACAGTGGCATTTTCCTCTCTTGGGAATAAAGGCAGCGTAAATAAAGCTGTACCACTAACGTCAAAGTTACGGTTAAGCGGTTAACCTGTCAGAGTTAATAAGCATGAAGTCTCGGGAAGGCGTATTGCTATTAATATTTACGTAGGCGCTGATGAGACAAGTTTCTGTTCAGATATTAAACCAACGACACTGTTGGGTTGCGGAATAATCTATACTTGCATTAAACATTGTTGTACTTTAGAACTTTGTTAAATTGTTTTTATTACTTTATGAATTTGAAAGTAATTTTCTTGGTGACTCGTGAAAGGTTTCATAATCATAGGCTTACTTTTACCGAACTCCGACACGTTTTTGACAAATTAAATTTATTCCCTAAGCACTACATGTAACACTACTTGCGGTCAATTCTGTAAAAATCACACCCTAGAAATTCAGGTGAACGATTGACACTATTGACAGCTCACTTCAAACTCACTTTTTTTATAATTTTTTTGGGTGGGAAATTATCAAATAACTTCTCCCGCTCTGGCGGGAGGGCGTATCAGATTCTTACTGACTAAAACCAACCCGTTTTCCTTCAGTTGCCTGTACGTTGCCAGGGGCCACGATATCCCTTTCGGACTTTTCCGCAAACCCGGCAGGCATCAGTCCTAGCGGACCCCGTCAGTTGTGCTGACATCTCATTGAGGCGCCCGTGGAACACAACGCGCCGTCGACCTGGGCCGGGACCTTATCGGACGGCGAGCTACCCATTGCTCACCGTCCGCAAGCTCGCGCCTGTGGTGTAATTTACCTCTCCATCACGCGTTCCACCTCCTCCTTCGCGAGCATTACTACTTCGCAGAGCTTGGCCTCCCATGCCTCTCGCTCCGTACTATGGCCTGGACTAGGGCCGGACGCGAGAGATCACCGCCACCGATCGCCTCCACGAGGACACGGTGATACTCCGCCCAAGCCGAGCAGACCGCCACCGCATGCTCCGCCTTGTCCTCCGAGCGATCCACACAATGATGAAACCCGGGCGTTTTCTCCCACCTTATCCGGAACAGGAACCTCAACACACACACACACACACACACACATACACACACACACACACACACAAAACTACTTCCGGTCAATTCTGTAAAAATTTCACCCAAAAATTCAGGTGAACTAAGCTGTCATTCCGCATGCTAAGGATTAACACTACTGACTGCTCACTTCACCTTAGTTTTCACGGGACATTTTTACAAAATATATCGACTTATTAACGACCTTAACAGTTACAAATAATTCTGGTACTTGCAAATGATCCAACTCTTGAAACATTTTGTACTTACCTTCTTTTGGTCTAAAAAACTTAGCACCTCTGACGACAAGCAGCTAAGGTTTCAACAACTAGACCAAACAGGGTGCTAAATTATTCACAAAACTTTATTTTCCTAGCAACATTAAAACAAAAACAATGGTCTTATGCTCCGACACAACACGACACATTGACCGACTTACTAAACTTCACTGTCATTGTAAATCTCACCTTTTGTGTTAAAACAAAAGCTTTGTGATTCTGGCTAATCCTTTACTCCATTTCAGAGTCTGCTTACCCATTGTGTTAGAACTGTGAACAAAAGAGTTGGAGAAGCGACGTAAGACATACTCGTACGTCACTGGCTGTTTTGATTTTGGAGTTGATGTAGCGTGTCGACAATTGTTTTTAATTTTGATTATCTGACAATCGGTTTACCATAATTTTGTTTTTTATTGCGGCACAACCAGCTGTAAATAGATGAAAAGGTATACAATACATAATATTTAAGTTTGAGACTTGCGCTTAGCAAGTAGATACCAACGCTCACGTAATATACAGGTAATGCTTAGCCATTAGAATTGTATATCATGGCGAGAACCTTCCCTAAATTTTGTAGAATAATAGTGGTTGTTATGAAGTTTATTCAAACACCTGTTTTCAGCAAACTGTAACATTTTTGCCTGCTACCCTGCAATATCGTGTGAAAGGAGTTCACACGATATTGCAGGGTAGCAGGCAAAAATGTAGGAGTAAACTGGGTGAATTGTGCAGATACGTGTAAAAACTTTCATACTGTAAAATAATCAAGAGATTTAGCTCATTATCTTCCCTAATTAGTTGGTCGTTAGTATCAGGATTACTGGCATACAGCCGCACACCGCAGACCGCAGTCACCACTGGCGCGGTCATCTATACCGCAGACACCGCTATACTTTGATATTTTATTGTAGTGTTGGCCATGATTATTTGCGACTAACGCTTCCAAGCTCGACGAATGCGATGTGAATGCTGTAATCTGTTTCTAGAAAGTTATATATAAAATTTGCATGAGATTTTGCGCAGAACACCGGTCGCGCTAGCCTACGAAATAAACAAAAAAAATCACAAGTGACATTATATTGAAATTTTAAAAACGGCGACACAAACAATACCTCATTTCTCTTTCCTACTCCATCACCAGACCCTGAGCACTTATCTATAACTTATGCGAGATCATTCCCATGAGCCCAATCACGAAACTTGTGCTGTAAGTTGGTAAGGGAGTTGGGTTTCCTGCAAATTCCAGGTGATGCATCAGTTCAAGGTTACTATGTTCTTCTAATATCATTGAAGTAACAGAATACCAAATTTCAGATCAGACCTGTGGAAGACGCTTACATCCATTCATCAACTACAAAAGAGCTGATAATCTTCAAACGGCTGAACCGATTTTGATAAAATATGTCTAAGACCCATCACTAAAAAACCTGCTTTCAAATAAACAAACCACATTCAAATCGGTTCACCCGTTTAAGAGCTACGGTGTCACAGACACACACACAGCGGTCAAACTTATAGCACCCCTCTTTTTGCGCCAAGGGTTAAAATTCGAGTGAAACACGAAACAGTGTTCCATCCCAATTATATGTAAATGCTCAAGATTCACACCACCATAACCCGCATTCTCTAATGAAGGTTCACATTTGAGTAATGTGGTTATAAAGCGAATTCGAATGAAGTTTACTATGATTTTCTTACCTCATGGGTATCATACCTCATCAGAATCATCAAACAATTTTGCAATTTAAACTAACGGTCTCATAATAATGCAAAACTGCAGGTCACACTAACTAATATTCCATTCCTCTCCGCAAAGTAAATAAAAAACCCAAGTGTAAAAATTATTAAAATGTTGGCCCACGCAAGCCACACTCACAATTTAGCTTAGCAACCGTTTGACAAACGAATTAATAGCATATCTACAGGCTATGGGCAGTTGAACTGTGCAATAAACTCCGCCTGTGTTTGTGGTCTCACTGGAAATTCCCTCGCAAACTCATCTGTGAAGTGTACCATTTGAGTTACCGGGGCAACGGGGGGTGCAAGCTCTAAGCAAAATGGCAGAAACATTGTTTACATAAAGGTTTTTTTTTTCGCGTAGGTAATTTTTTCTTTCGAGATGATTAATGATTATTTCACATGTCACCATAAGATTGTGAGAACCATTACTTTATAATCTATAGGTATTATTTCCGTTACATTATAAACTGTCGAAAATTGTGACTTGGGTGAAATGGGTTAGGTTAGGTTAGAACTGTGACCAACCGCTACTTCCAAGTTGCTCACAGCTAGGCAGACTATTTAGTATTAGCGCAAGGTGCTTTACATCGCAAGAAAGTTCGATAACAGATCACAATTTGTCGATGGATAGATTATAAACTATCGAAAAGTTATGCGTTAAATTGTAAATGGTTTGTTGCAGTTCACAATTCTTCGAAAGTTTGTAATCTAACGGAAATAATACCGATAGATTATAAACTAACTTAGCCCATAATTATACGGTGATGGATTTCGATAAAAACAGTAAAGGGTAAGTAACAAGAAAGGAAATCTATCTGATTCACCACAAATTACATATATATTGTATGAAACATCGAATTTACCTACTGCTAACATATTTCTAAATATCAGCAATGTTGAGTTGTGACATTGAGCTGTCGTGGAAAGCTGGAGTCAATAACAACTCACCAGAAGTCACTATTTCAGCTGACCTTCGATTTCTTTATGCGTTTTTAGGGTTCCGTACCCAAATACTGCTAAACGGAACCTAAGCTTCCGCTGTCCGTCTGTCTCTCAGGGGACTGTATCTCATTAAAGATAATACATAGTTAGATAGTTGATATTTTCACAGATTGTGTATTTCTATTGCCGCTATAACAACACAAAATAAAATAAAGTTATAAATTAAAGGAGAAACGTGTTTTTTTTTCGTTTTTTTGCTAAATATTGTACGGTGGTACGGAACCCTTCATGTGCTAGTCCTACTCGCACTTGGCCGGTTTTTATTATCTAGATGCTCGCCATCGTAGATCTAGTGGGACTGTCGTAATATTCTACCAAATGTTAAGTATGTTAAGTTAATCATTATTTTATTATTCGCGCTCCGCTACCGCTTATCACTAAGACTGCACCACTAGACCGACAACTCGGAGGACCCGAGTACTCTTCGTTAATTAGACTCCTGTGTAAATTTGTTCTGCCGATTCCACTTAATAATTACTGTTAGTTTTTTTTTTATGTAATAAGTAGTGTCCGGCCGAAAGTTCGGTTTCGGTTTGAACGAGTTTGGGCAAAAAAACGGGTTTCGGTTTAGTTTCGGTTTCAGCGGCAAACCTGCCGAAACTACGACCGAAACTGAAACTGTATTCGGGAGTTCTCACGTTGTGCTCGGTCATGTTCGGCGCGGTAAATTCCATCCAAGCGACGAAGACAATAAACACCTATTTTAATTATTTTTAAGGTGCAATGTTTTTTTTTATTAAATGAGGGGTGTATATGTTGAATATAGTATATGTGAAAATATTTTCTCTGCTCAGAAGACTGGCAGCATTACCACGTTAAATGGCAATGCTAATTCTTTGGCCAAAGAACGAGCCAGCCCTCTGGTCGCGTGAAGTGTCGACCAGTCATCGAGATATTTCCTAAAAATGGCTCATTAAAACGTCTTTAGGAAAACTATTAGATACGTTATCTATCACCTTATCGGAAATCTTCAGTTGACTATTGAAGTTTTACGATAAGGTTATCACCCAGAATGTTGTCAAACTGCACAGCCTTACGTTAAAAGGAAAACATGGTGTGGAAACGTGGACTTAATGAGCAATTAGTAAATTTTTTCGAGAAGAGACGTCTGTCCTGGAAAAGGTAAAATGATTACAGGATACTTTCATTATTACCAACCATAATACCCAAACAGAAAGCTCAACATTACAACTTCATTAGCAAAACTATTAGGTAGGTACGGAAGTTACATAATTATTTCACAAAACAGTTTAGTGTAGAGTATGAAATAATTGCATTAATTTGTGCAACTGAAACGGAACATCGCACTAATTGCATGTGCTCATATTTTGTTTACTAAAGTAAACAATGAAAGAGGTACTGCAGAGCGAATTATCTGTGAAAAGAAGAGTGTTTAAAATTACAAGTGAAGTGAATTTCATGGGTCCACCCAGCAGAACTTTTTATGTCATAATATTATTTTGCATAACAGCGGATAGCATAAACTTCATTTCGCAGAAAATCGTTTGGCATACACTCATTTATCATTCATTCAAAACTCATAATTTTGTCAAGTCAGAATCATCTTTTAGCATAAATTTCATATTCTTAATTATTAAAAAGTAGAACATCATTTCGCAGAAAATCCACAGTCAGAGTCGTCTTTTGGCATACATTTCATATCGATAGTCTTTAAAAGGCAGAACTATAATATCTCAGAAAGTTTACAGTTAGAATCATCTTTTGGCATACATGTCATATCCATAATAATTGAAAGACTCATCTATCACATTACAGAAAATTCATAGTTAGAATAATTTTGTATTTCTTACCATAATAATAAAATTTATTGAACACTTTTTTTTTTCGCCACGGACATACGACGATAATGGTTATTGCTAGATTTTTCTGATCAAGCGTTAATCAAATCATTTTTACTTTTGCAGTAGTAGGAGGTACAGTTGATGGTGAACATATGTCGTTTCTTTTTCCTGTAAGAAGCATGCAAACAAGCTTACACCATGCATGTAGAATGCAAACATGCAAACAAGCATACACCATGCATGCAGCAAGCAAGCAAGCATGCAGCATGCAAGCAAGCATACACCATGCATGCAGTAAGCAAGCCAGCATGCAACATGCAGCAGGCATGGTTTCTGTCACGGCTCCGGCTCTGCGGGGCTACGGCGGTACCACGCGAGCTTGTCGTCGCAGATGGGTTTAATGCTCACCACCGCGGCTGAAGCAAGCCGAAGCTGCGGCGAGCGTTAAGACCACCTGCTCCTCAGCTTGCGGCCCGCCTTGCCCCTCCGCGCCTACGCGGGCTTAAATTACACTCTAGGGGTTTTGCATCGATTCGTTTCTGTCACTACACAACGTTTTGACTTTTAAAGACAATATTTTTATTTAAGGTTAAAAATGCTGTGTTATAGAAATGGCAATATGCCTAATAAAATGATTCCAAATGAAATTCTGCCATCTTCATAGTATGCCAAATGAAATTGTACCAAACAATCATCACTCTAAAAAACCGTTATGCTAAACGAAATTATGCGGAATTTTAACTTTGCCAAAGGTAATTATGCCAAATAAAATTCTGCCATCATAAAAGTATGCCATTGTAAAAGATAAGATAAGATTTATTTGTTCAAAACATAAGTAGGTATACACACATTGCATGCAAGATGTTACATAAAATTATAGCACAGTCATGTTTTGCCTTGACGGCGTACAAATATAAACAGATAGGTTATTTTTATTAATAGGATATAAACCTCAAAATACTTATTTATTTTGTCCATTATTCAAACTATATACTTATTCATTTTGTTCATCGAAATGTACAATAAAACAAAATTAGCCAGTCAAGAGTCAAAGTAATTAAGAGATAAAACATTTACATATTATTATTACACAAAAGTCTGATTTATTTATTTAATATTATACATAATGTCAATAACGAAACACAAAAACAAGAAAAAATAAAAAATAATATTAAAATAAAATGTAAATAAAAAATAAAACTATATCAATACTTTGTCTTTTAAAAACTCGGAAATACTATAGTAAGCTTTTTGAATTAGTAAGTTCTTAATTTTTTTCTTAAATAAGTTAACATTTAATTCTTTAATGTGTGGCGGAATGTGATTAAATATATTTGGCGCCATGCAGAACACACTTTTATGCATCAGTGCTGTATTGGACTGTCTTCCACATAATCTATATATATAAAATGATAAACTGACTGACTGACTGGGTGATATATCAACGCACAGCCCAAACCGCTGGTACTAGAGACATGAAACTTGGAGGGTGTGTTCTTTGTAAAGAGTAAGTATCCACTAAGAAAGGATTTTTGGGAAGTCCACCCCTAAAGGGGTAAAATAGGGGATGGAAGTTTATATGAAAGTCCGTCAGTTTTGAAGTTAGGATCTTCAAATTTTGTGTTTAGGCTGACGATTGAAAATTAATTTATACGTGTCTCAGCGTTTTTGATAATTCCACCCCCGAGGGGTTAAAAAGGGGATAAAGTTGAAAAGTCCTTAATTTTCTAAGAAAAATCACTAAATTTACTATCTAGGCTTATGGTTGGAAGCTAACGCAACGGTGTTGTTAGAATTTCAACCCTTAAGGGGGTGAAAAGGGGGATGTAATTTTGTTTGTAATTAAAGTTCTTTATTTTTTAATTTAAAATCACAAATATTTCGGCTTATTATTCTATTATATTCGCAATCCACTGCTGGGCTCACCACATTTGAGGCGATAAGTCCTCTCTTTGAGGAGTGACTAGAAAGGCGCCACGGCGTCCTCACCTTCCGCCTGACGCAGGTCCTCACCGGACACGGTTGTTTCGGGAGGTTCCTGTTTCGCATAAGGCGGGAGGAAACGCCCAGGTGTCACCACTGTGTGGATCACCCGGAGGACATGGTGGAGCATACGGTGAAGGTCCGCCCGGCTTGGGCGGGGCACCGCCTTGTCCTTGTGGAGGCGATCGGTGACAGTGATCTCTCGCGTCCGGCCCTGGTCCAGGCCATGGTACTGAGGAAGAGGGCGTGGCAAGCCGTCAGCTCCTTTTGCGAAGCAGTAATGCTCGCAAAGGAGAAGACGGAGCGCGTGAGGGAGAGGCAGATGTCGGCACAACGGAAGGGGTCCGCTAGGACCCATGCCTGCCGGGGTCGCGGGAAAGTCCGAAAGGGGTACCGTGGCCCCTGGCAACGTACAGGTAATTGAAGACACACGGGTGGGTTTTAGTCAGTAAGAGTCTGACACGCCCTCCCGCTCCGCCCAGAACGGGAGAAGTTATTTGATCATTTACCACCCTAAAAAAAAAAAGGGTCTGAAAAGGGCCATGAAGTTTTGTATTGAAGTTGCTCATTCGCTGAATTTTGTATTCAAGTAAAAATAATATAAGTGCACGTGTACTGCTTCTAACTTTACAGTATTTTACAAAGAGCGACTGCCTATCTAACCTCCACAACGCAGTTACTGGGTAATACGATACCCCTTGGTAAGAATGGTTGTCAGACTTTCGGGCTTCTGACTTCCCGCAACGACTGTCAAAGATCCACGAATGACAGCCGGGACCAACGGCTTAACGTGCTTTCCGTGGCACGGAGGGGTCTTGGTATGTAAAGATGGTCACCCATCTACAGACTAACTGCGGCAAGTGTAGCTTAACCTGATCGATTGACCTGTGCGGCTGTTATTATTTAGCCACGGGCCCCTCCCCCGGAGAACACCCCCCTTCCCCTTCTCCGGGAGAATCGATATAGATATAGATTAGGATAGTAAGGATACGAACAGAATGCGATACTGCTCATCCCTCATAGCAAATAGCGTGATAATTTGTACCCTACAGACTGACCACACATATAGGGAACACCTATGCAATGTTATTGAGGCCAAAGTACTAACTGGATCTGCCAGAGGAGAAACAGTCTTCGTGCCGCGTATACCATTGATACCAAATAATGACCTTCCGTTTGAATTTAAAAGATTGTAGTTGACTATTAATAAGTCACAGGGACAAACTCTGAAATTTGCTGGAGTTGATTTGCGGCAAGACTGTTTCTTCGTCGGCCAATTTTATGTGGCTCACTCACGTATTAGCTCTCCAACTAGCCTGGTTGTTTTAGTGCCCGCTTCCGAATTAGTGAAAAACATTGTATATAGAGAAATACTGTAAAGGATTTAGGTAGATACCGGTCCTTTACAGTCTTTTTACAGTAGGTATTTCTTGACAGTATTCCTCAAATATCACAGATAGTGGAGGACAATTAGCCATGAACAAAGCTCTATATTGTTATTGTTATAATCATTCATAAATATCTAGAAAAAAGAATTTATACTCTACGCAGACGAAGTAAAATAAAATAGTAACGAAGTCAAATCTTACATTGAATATTCGAGTCTGATGCCGAAAACATAGTTTTTAGAATTTTGGTCTGTTTGTTTGAATGTACGAGTATGTTCCGGTTTGCACAAAAACGGATGAACGGATTTGGATGATATTTGGCACACAGAGTTTATAACCTGGATTAACCTGTAGGTTATTTTTTAATCCCGGTAGTACATACCCGTGGGATATTTTCCGACATCCACGCGGGCGAAGCCGCGGGCAAAAGCTAGTATACTATAATCCCGCCGACTTCGGGTATTCGTATCGGATAGCTTCTTAAAAAGCTTTGGGTTTGTTTTAATGAAGACCGCAACCTCATAAATGTATAATGAAGGGAGTGTTAATATTTTATTTTTGATAAAATATGGCTTACACGTATCAGTACTTATTAGACGGACATATAAACATTCGGCCAAACAATAATTCGTTTAAATATTTTTTATGCCTTTAAAATATTCGTTTAAACAAGATTATGCCAAGTGTGTTATGCCAAATAAATTTCGGAGCATCAAAATTCTGCCAGATAGAGGGACCCAAATTTCATGTATAGTAGGAATTTATCTTATTTTTTCATATAACTACTAAGGTTTTCTACGCGCTTCCCATTTATGGAAGCACATTCACCTTCTAAACAGACCTTCTAAACATGAAGATTCAGCTTTAAAAAAAAATTGTGCACTGACTGGACAGGTCCACTCAATCTGTGTGATTCTTTCCTCAAAAGACCATTTCAGACACCAATCTACATGATCTTCACATGATCTGACCAAGATTATGTCTGGATTTTAAAAGAGACTGTGCCCTCTGAGTTTGTTTCGGCCTTTCTTCTCAGAGTAGTCAGATAGGAAACGCCGACCTCATATAGTTTTTAAAATATGATTGACTTGTAAAAGTGTTTGTAAAATTCTGGTGACCAGTCATTTCACCAAAACTTAATTTACAAATTTTCATTTGACAAAAATATGATTTGTTATTTCATCATTACACAATAACAACTTTGCCAAATAATTCAATTAAGAAAATCATTATCCGAAAAACTTTTTTTTAATAACGTATTATTTGTCAAATTATTCATTTTTTATTCATGTTTTACATCTTGAATTACGTAATTTCCTAAAAATGAAACTCATTAAATAAGCAAAAGAGTAATTTTAGTATATAAACCATAAAAATTTAAAAAATGCCAGAAACGACTTATGCTAACAGAAAAAAATATATAATTTTAGTAGGCTACGCGGAACCAAACTAGTTAGATTAGGTTAAATATTAAAATTTTCGAAAAAGGTTAGGTTAAAACTGTGACCCCTACGCCAAAAACGACTAGAATATATATGTATTTTTTTGTTTGTAAGTTTAAAGAACTTCAGACCGAAATGGAAATTTCAACCATGATCCCTTTGTGACTGGTTTAGAAAATTTATTATAAAATTATATTTAGTATTAACGTGATTTTTTCAAAAGAATCACAATATTAAATGAAAAAGGTATAAATGATTAAATATCATGCGAAACATTTGTAAAGAGAAGCATTTGCTAAATAAATGTTTGTAAAACGAGTGTTTATAATATAAAATATTTGCGAAATAAGTTGTTTGTAAAATAAATAGTATACGAAACGTTGGTTGTAAACTAAAAATTTGACAATGGAATTTTGGTGAACTTACAGGAAATAAAATCATTTCGTTTCAAATCAGCCACGTAAAGGGGCCAACCTTTGGACGCGCCACAATTGTGGCGATAAGTCCCCTCTTTGAGGAGTGGCTAGAGAGGCGCCACGGCGTCCTCACCTTCCGCCTGACGCAGGTCCTCACCTTCCGCCTGACGCAGGTCCTCACCGGACACGGTTGTTTCGGGAGGTTCCTGTTCCGCATAAGGCGGGAGGAAACGCCCGGGTGTCGCCACTGTGTGGATCGCCCGAAGGACACGGTGGAGCATACGGTGGAGGTCTGCCCGGCTTGGGCGGAGCACCGCCGTGTCCTCACGAAGCGAATGGCGGCGACGATCTCTCGCGTCCGGCCCTGGTTCAGGCCATGGTCTGGAGCGAGAGTGCATGGGACGTCGTCACTTCCTTCTGCGAAGCAGTAATGCTCGCGAAGGAGGAGGCGGAGCGCGCGAGGGAGAGGCCAGATTCGCGCCCTCGGGCCCCTAGTCACCGCAGGAGACGACCCTGGCGTCGGGAGTCGCGAGCCGACTTCCGGCCACCGTAGCCGCGGGCTTGCGGACGGTGAGCAATGGGTAGCTCACCGTCCGATAAGGACCAGGCCCGAGTCGACGGCACGTTGTGTTTCACGCGCGCCTCAAAGAGATGTCAGTACCAACTGACGGGGTCCGTAAGGACCATTGCCTGCTGGGGTTGCGAGTTTGTCCGAAAGGGATTATCGCGACCCCGGCACACAGGCAACGGAAGGAACACGGGTGGGTTTTACTCAGTAAAAGTCTGACACACCCTCCCGCTCCGCCTAGAGCGGGAGAAGTTATTTGATAATTTCACACACTCAAAAAAAAAAAAAAAAGAGGACAAACTTTTCAAGGTTGTTTTGAAACGACATGATTTTTTGTCAAAACGAAGTATAATAAAATTACTCCGAACGATGAAAGTATGGTTCTCGACATCGCAACATTTATGCCAAGAAGGCAAATATTACTTAACTCCTAAGAATCTAAGCCACATTATCCCCATATAACATAACATAACATAAAACTTATTATCTCCAGAATCCCAACAGTTCCAAGTATGCGCACAGAGTTCGGCGTCAAAGATTCTGGGCTGTGCGACTTGGCTACCTACCAACTGTGTGTTCAGCGTTATATATTATGTGCTGGAACAATAGCTCAGGTATATGAAATACTTGTGTCTTTGCTATAGTTTTGTGCAGTAAATAATGGGATGTTTTGTGGCTGAAATATATTATAGAGTGGTTTGTAAGATAATGCATTTTAGGGACTGGTTTATCCATGGAAGTATTTCTGATTTCCAATTTAAAAGGTGACGGTATAAAAAATAACAGTCAGATGTAATTTTTTAACTAACTTCCAAAAAGGGGGAGGTTCTATGTTCGACTTTATATGTATTTTATTTTTATTTAAGTTATGTTTGACTAGCTTTTGCCTGCGTTTTCACCCGCCTGGGCGTCGGGAATTATCCCACGGGAACATACCACCGGGATAAAAGTATCCTATGTCACCAAGGTCTACCTGTGTGCCCAAATCCCTTAAGCCGTTAATGTGTGACAAGGTAACAGACTTCAAGACAGACATGGAGACTATCGCGTTCATAATGTTAAGGTACGGATTCCTTCGACCTTCCTCCTCACACACTGACTTATTTTAGATTTTTGTAAAATATAAAACGCAAGATAAATTGTAAAATTTTAGGAAAATCGTCTACTTTTACAATGTTTGTAAATATGTGAGAACCATGACATGTAATTAATTTATCTTTCGTTGCTTTGTTTTAAATTCTTTTTACCAATTGTGGTATAGTATTTTTTTTTTTTTTTTGGATTGTCTTCACATGTAATAGTAGTAGTAGTTTTCTTTGGGATTAGAGCTCCTAGAGTCGTTTTTTTATGTATCTAGTTAGAAGACATGTCCATTAATAAAAACGACTAAAAGCCAAAAAATAAAGGATTTTTTAAAATAATCTTTAATATGTAATATTTCCATAACGGTTAAGTTTCGGACATTTTATTTCTGGATCAAATTCATCAGAAATGACCTGAATAATAACATCCTTTAATATTCAGTACGACTTACCCTGTAACCCTATTTATCTAATGTACCTACATATACAAAATATTGTAAAATATTTTAATAGAGTAACGATGAAGTTTCTTGCCCATGCTTTTCCATACGAAAACTACCTTTTGGAAGGGGCGACTAGAAACACTTTTTTTTTGTAAATTTTTTCGTTCAAAATTGCCTTAAGAAGAGCCTATTTGCATTAAATGATTGACTTTGATTTTGATTTCTATGATAGGGCTGTCGGTATTTACGAGTATATTTTAGGGCAATAATAAACAACCGTCGCCTACAATAAGGTCACATTCGAATTTAAAGAGACTTATTTCAGCTGTACTTTATCCACCTACTTATCCTTTCAGATCAACTAAGTACTTCTAACAACTCAAAGTACCTCTCACCATTCTTTATACTCTCTTCATAACCACAGTAATCCCTTCTTTTCGCTCAAACAAGTTCCAATCTAAAGTCGGACAAAATCCGTATCTCCGGCAAAAACCTAGCGAGATACTTTTCTCGGATAAAATGCATGTCGTCGCCCGGTGCAATACCGGCCCGGGTGTCTCGTAAAACTGGATGAATCCGGATTTCACGGGTAGTAACCGAAGCTGGAGGATCACCGGTGTCTTTGAGCAGTCTATATTTTTTGGTAGGTGAGGTGAAAATAGTACAGATCTAAATCTTTTGTGAAGTTGCAAGATGAGCCACCTTTTTTCATAGAAGGGGACTTTAGGTGTACCTTTGTAAGAAAAAGCTGCACTCTTGGACGTAGTAATCCTTTGGTCACTTTCTGCTTATAAAAATTGTCTACGATTTCATGTTCAAATGATTGTCGTCATTATTAGTTGATTTACGAAGATATTATAAATATGGTAAAGGATTTTCTTTTGTTTATGATTATAAATCCAGAAACAAAATATTACGTAGTAAAACAAGTTATTCTGTGTATCTATAATAATATGGTTTATGGGACTCTTTAAAAAAGTTCTGGTAGTCTCAGCCTGTGTTCTTATTTACCCTCTCGACATTACAAAAATCATAACCCTTCTCTCATAAACACAATGAAGTTACTACGCAGCCACGCAATCCACATTTGATAAACTCAACCCAAAACGGCCGCCACCCCCTAAAAGTTAATGAAAGCCGATATATCCGGTTATAACCAGTAAATGGGCGTGTAATGGCGGCTTCGGGAGATCATTATGTGACCTCCTGTGTACATAATGTTAACAAATTGCCTGCAGCTTGGATAAATATGCAGTTCTGTTTGTATTTAAGTAAATATGGGAGGTATAGCGGTCACGGCTTGGCCGCTGGCCAGGTTGACGTGGATTTTTTAAAGGCGGTGATAGGGTTATAAATTTAAAAAGCTCGGCTTTTTCGGGTAATCTGCGAATGAATTTATTTCAATGTTCCGTGTTAGGTCTGTGACTTTTTTATGGTCTACTGGTCCGGAAGTTGCTACTATTTATGGTGGCGCTCTATTAATTTAGTCTTTTATCGGTTGTTTGCTCCTTGATTATACACGACTCTCAATTGAAATGGTTATTTTTAACAGTAAAATAAAATTGCTAATGATTTGCAATAGGTACTTTTATAAAACTTTTGTGACAGCAAATCTATCTAATGAAAATCATAATCGTTCTAGAAGATAGTAATCTTTTTTAGTAGTATTATTTGATTCCTATAGGGCCTACGCAGACTGACGGACGGGACGACATAGAATTATATATTTATCAATTGAATTTAATACTTATCCAATCGAAATACGGTTTCAATGCTCGGTGATCGACCTTGGAGTATCGCAGCGCAGTTTTCTCTGGACCATTGAAGAGCACGCTGGAGGATACCGCGGCGGGAGGCGGTGGTATGCGCTGCTATGCGCCAGTATGCGCTGTTATGCGCCGGTATGCGCCGGTATTTCGGCGGTATGCGCTGGTATGCACCGGTATGCCACACTCTTTCAAAAGCAACTTTTCGACTGCATATAGTAGCTAATTGAATAATCAAATCCCGGTGAGCGGTGGCTACTCGGCGGATGCCGCGGCATACCGGCGGATGCTCTGGTAAGCTGGTGGACGCTCTCGGTATCGCAGAGGATTTTTCTTGTCATCGTGCGCTGGCGGATAGAGGAATCCTCCTCGATGCTTCCCCCCTGCCGTCCGCTAGTGAGTGCAGGCCTTAACGACGTCTGTGAGTGCGGTCATAACAGTTTCATGATTAACGAGCTTAATAACTATATCACGAAGCTTCTGCCTTTTATATAGTCACAAACAAGTTTTATTTCGAATCGTGAATTTAAAGCATTAAGTAAAAACAGCTATGTAGGGCGGTGTGATAAAATTTTAGGGCCTATAAAGTATTTACTATTGCGTTACATTAAAAAACATTCATTCATTCAGTCATTTTGAAATTCGTATTGATATTGAATAGTATTTTTTTTCTTATTGCAGTATGTGTCTGCTTTTGACCTCGATCTCGCCTGATGAAAAGCAATGGATGAGGTCTGTGGTGGAACGAGCGTGCCCAGAAGATGACTATTCACTCTTGCTTTGAAGGCAGACGGGTTATATGTGGAAGGGATCAGACGCTGGCAGAGAGTTCCACACTTTAGCTGTGCGCATAATAAATGTGGAGGAGAATTGCTGAGTACGACTGGACGGAATATCAACCAAGTGCGGATGGTACCCAGTAGTACCGTGAATATCGTAGAATATCATATCGTAAACCGGGTTCAAATAATAGAATTAAAATCGGTTCTTCCCTCTTGCGATAACGATGTGACATGCTGGCAGACTATTGCTTCGCCTCCCCGTTAACTATGCTGAGGGAAAAATAACGATGTCATAGTACTTTAGGGGTATGAGGAACAGGGTGTAAAGTTCACTCATCCCCCATAGAAAAGGGAGGATCCTCCGACCAGACGGGTGTGATATCTGGCGGGGCAACTGTCCAAAGGTTGAAGTTGGGAGATTGTATATATGCCCATCGCGCGGTAAACTCTAATTGCGCGATGCAGGATTTGTGTGACGTCAGGATGTTGTGTGACGTCAGGTCTTTGATGCGTAGTTCGCATGTGGCGATTGTAGATGCCGCCACAGTACTACAGGTGATATGCATGAACAAGATAGAAATCTGCAGTATCTACATACTTGTAACAATACTCGGTGCATTGTAGTAATTTTTGTTTATCCCAAAATTGAAAAGGTGTGTGATAAGTAAAAGTGTGTTTGTATACCTAAACTATATTTTTTTGCGTAGAATTATAAGAACACAATTTTCCCTTCCTTTACACCAAATCTTGTCGCCAACTTCCCGTATTTTTCTCGTTGAAATAATCCGATTTGTAAATACTCTTAGAAGAAAAACAGCGCATCAGGTGCGGTGAAGCTGTAAACAAATTATGTGGGGACCTTGAAGTGTTTGGAAGGGGATATTTTGAGGAACGGGAAATTATATTTACTTACTTGACGTGACGTATGGGGGTCGGGCTTGTGGCTAAATAATAACAGCTGCAAGGGTCGATCGAAAGTTAAGTTACGCTTGCCGAAGTCGGTGCTAGATAGGTGACATTTATCGAGACCTCACCGTGCTTCGGGTCGCGGCTGTCATTTGTAGATCTTTTACAGTCGTTACGGGTAGTCAGAAGCCCGAAAGTCTGACAACTAGTCTTACCAAGGTGTAGGTCTCGCATCACCCAGTTACTGGGTTCTAGAGGTCAAATAGGCAGTCGCTTCATGTAAAATACTGGTATTCAGCTGCATCCGATTAGATTTCGTAGTTAAGAAAAAGTTTGGCAGTTGATGACTTGTTCGTTCGACGATCGACAGAGTTCTGTTTGTAATCACGTGTTATATTCCTGAAGGCCAATTCTCGTACTTAAAAAACGTACACATTCTAGTCGCAATCTGTCAAACTTGTCAAAAATGTTGGTAAATTGATTCTATTTTTGACAGTTTGTGAATGAGATGCGAATGCGAACGTTCATATATATTACGGGAATTGCCCCTCTGGACAAAGAAAAGAAAATATTGCAATGGTCTCTTTAAGTTGAAATTAAAAAATTCGAAACTCTAAAGTCATTTTGTACGAGCTATGCTGTACCTTGACCTTTGTGGTAGTTTGTACGTCATACTCAATAATGCACATCGATATTGTTTAGCTGTGCATTTCTCTAACATAGCATTTAATTGGAACAATTGTGTATTTATATTCAGTAGCAATAAATCCATCAAGGGAATCATTCGTCTACTCATTTACAAAATACAATAGACGACGTATATTTAGTAACCTAATCTGCTTAACCGTTCTTAAGGAGTCATAAAGAACCCTGTAAGAAATCGACACGTGTTTCACCTCTCAACGAGGTATCCTCAGGATGGCTATTGACTTGTTGCGAACCCGGACCCGACGTGTGGACACGTCAAGCGTCGAGAGCAGTGTGAGTCACTTCGCCCGCCAACCCCACTTATACAAGATTATTTAGGATTGGGGTAAAATATACGTCGTCTATTGTATTTTATAATGGATTTCCGCAAAGTCACGCCTGAATCAATTAACTACTCATTTACATAACATAACATACCTAACAAGTTTACATAACAAGTACATAACATTTTCACTGTTGGGCATTACAACTGCAACCCCAACACATTTATTTAAAATAGGCTGAGAATCAGCACTTTTCGAACGTCAAAATTACATAAGACAGTCCCACAAAAACGCCCACCCTTCACCACTTCCTAGTGCTTAGCTGGGAAGTAGAAGTGGCGCAATAAACTCCCCAGCAGCACAGCTGTCTATTCAGTTTCAAAAACTTGATTCTGACACAAAGTAAATATTGCAATGATCTCTATAAATTGGTTAGGTGTATGTGAATTTCGTGATTGTAAATCTCACGGCTCACGACACTGAAACTTCAGGAAGAACACCTGAACAGAAGAAAATCATGTTTAGTGGAACTTACCTATTTTTTATCTATTGAATTTCTGCCTCGTTGGTGCAGTGGACGTAAGTGCTACTGCTGAACATGAGATCCTGGGTTCAATTCCCAGGTCGGGAAAAGTGTTATTGGGTTTTCTACCAGGAATTTCTCAGTAGTGGCCTGGTGTCTGGATTTGTGCCCGGTTGATGGCAATAGGCAAGCCCCTTATTATACATGGGGCTCAAACATAACTGGTGAAAAGTGTGAGTGTCCTAGGTACACCCCTGCCCAGCCCTTCGAAGAATAAAATAGTAATGTTATGTTATGAAATTCTGCTGGTCAAGATCCTCTTCTTCTTTTCGTGTAGTTAATGAATTCCCTGGTGTCAGAGTTTTAAAGCCGCCCATGGGCCTCTGACTTGGCTGCACATGCCGTCGAGAAATATCTCTCAGGCATGCCAGTTTCCTCACGATGTTTTCCTTCATCGTGTTTGAAGCAAGTGATAATTATACAATACGTACATGAATCCGAAAAGTCAGAGGTACGTACCTTGGGATCGAACTCGAGACCTATGACTTGGCAGTCCATCGGTCACACCACTAGGCTATCACTGCTGGTCAAGATTATTTAAGACATCGATATGCTAGTTTAAAGCACATACGACAGTAATTCGAATACTATTCCACAACTTGGATCGATACTTTAGAACAATATTACAACATTTCTTCATGTGTTACATCATTATCTATGTAACACCCATATGAAAGAACAAATTGCCTACATAAGCTATCATAACAACCTTAACTGTAGTTAACAGAACACGGCGGAAAGTGAACATTACTCACAATTTTCTGAAACACACAAATTACATTAAACTATGGTTAACGTGTATGTTAGCAGAAAGTTTGATAACTAAGTTTACTTTATTGTTTAACTGTTAATAGAAATTAATATATCCTGTTATTTATTGACTTTGGATACAACAAAAAATAACTTAACATCACGCCAGTTATACCCGGAAGGTTCGGCAGAGGTGTAGGTACCTGTAGTATGTATATTCACATTTCGCCACTTATGTTTAAGTCCCATGTAATAGGGGGCGAGCCCTTTGCCATAAACCGGGCACAAATCCAGAATCCGGGCTGCTACTAAGCAATTTCAGATGGAAATACCCAATAACACTTTGTCCAACCCGGGATTCGAACCCAGGACCTCATGCTCAGCATGAGCGCTTGTGACAACTAAACCATCGAGGCAGTACAATAAAAAACATTGCAAAAAAAAACAACAGCCTAGCTGTCGAAATTAAGTTACACTAATTAAATATCTTCAGACAGAACTTTAGATGCCACTGTAATAAAATATTATCTAGTTTCATAGTTTTAAACTAGACAAACTTTTGGCCTGCCCCGCACTACGATTAAAAATCGCGCGTAATTTTTATCTCAATTCTGTGACACATTGGTATCTTATGTATCTTCACGCACTGGCGATTTAAAATTAATTTATGATGATGATTCATTCAGACAGCTGTGCTGCTGGGGAGTTTGTTGCGCCACTTCCTCTTCCTAGCTAAGCACTAGGAAGTGGTGAAGCGTTTTTGTGGGACTGTCTTATGTAATTTTGACGTTCGAAAAGTGCTGATTCTCAGCCTATTTTGAATAAATGACTTTTGAATTCAGAAACGAATTTTTGAATGCGACTTTTTGAATTGCAACTCGCAATGCCGTACACTGAAAATAAACCGCGCAAACAAAATCCGCAGTGCGGTCTTACCGTTTTATTAGTCAAATAACAAGACACAGGCTGTTTTTTTACTATAAGTAATGAATATACTTAATATGTTCATTATTTTTACCTAAATCGACTTTTATACCCATTTGTACCCCCATAACCTAAGGCACCTGTCCCACCACTCGACGAGGAAGCGACTTTCTCGCTCAAGAAACGTACAAAAGATTGTAGACTCCGTGTAAGTAAAAGATGATCACCGACTGTTCACAACGCTGGCGAGTACTAGTTCCATCAAAGTAGCCATCAAAGAGAGTACTCGCTCAGCAACGCTCGCTTGACGGGCAGAACACTTGCTGATGCCTCGGCCACGCACAGCAAATACTCGCTGCGAGAACTCGCTGTGTGTGACAAGCTATTCGCTGCGGATAGATTAATTCGCTGCGAGTTGAATTCGTCGCGATTTGAATTGAGTATGTTCAATTTTACTCTCAGCGAATGCGCACTTGCCGCGATAATTCGCTGTGAGTGACAGGTTACTCGCTGTGAGTAGCCATTCTGCTCAGCATGGCTGTATTGTCGAAGACTGTCGAAATTCTCGTGTAGGATTCGCTGTGTGTGACAGGTAGGCAGTGAATTGTCGCTCCAAGTATTATTTGCAGTGAATACACTTGCAGCGGGTATTCGTTGCATACGGTGGAGGTCTGCCCGGCTTGGGCGGGGCACCGCCGTGTCCTCACGGAGGCGATCGGCGGCGGCGATCTCTCTCGTCCGGCCCTGGTTCAGGCCATGGTCCGGAGCGAGAGTGCATGGGAGGCCGTCACCTCCTTCTGCGAAGCAGTTCTGCTCGCGAAGGAGGAGGCGGAGCGCGCGAGGGAGATGCAAGCTGCACGCAGGAGACGCCCCGGGCGTCGGGAGTCACGACCCGACTTCCGGCCACTGTAGGCGTGGGCCTGCGGACGGTGAGCGATGGGCAGCTCACCGTCCGATAGGGACCAGGCCCGGGTCGACGGCGCGTTGTGTTCCACGCGCGCCTCAAAGAGATGTCAGCACCAACTGACGGGGTCCGTAAGGGCCAATGCCTGCTGGGGTTGCGGGTTTGTCCGAAAGGGATATCGCGGCCCCGGTACACAGGCAACGGAAGGAACACGGGTGGGTTTTAGTCAGTAAAAGTCTGACACTCCCGCTCGCTCCGCCCAGAGCGGGAGGAGCCATTTGATGATTTCCAAAAAAAAAAAAAAAAACTGGTATTCGTTGTGTGTGACCGAGGCTTTAGAGACTCGCGCTTGGTACATACGCATACCAGCAAGTTATCGCTCGTCGCTGTCCCGCACTCGCTGCTTTTTGCTCGCCCACTCGTTTTTAGTCGCTAAGTCTACTCGCTTCTCGTCAATCGCCGGCAGAGAGGTGGTGTATGGCATAATATTTTTTTTTCAATACCGATCCTTGTATGGTCTCATGTTTTAGAGCGATATCTACACGATTTCATGTACCATGATATTTCTTTCTTTGAATAGATCTTAAAAAGATTACAATACCTACCTGTCAACAGGTCTCCCAAATCACTTTCAAATGAAACAATCAATTCAATAAAAATACTTCTAAAAAGCCGTCTTCAGAAACAGGATGAAAATATCTTAAGCTTCATTGTTTGTTCCGAAGAATATTGAATTGTTTGCCTTTTCCGCCTTCAGAATACTTATTGTTTTCATTTTGACTCCGGAATGGTAGAAAACATATTTATTTCAGGTTACTTTTCACTTATGAACGAAAATAAGGTTTTTATGGGTGTCAAAGTTAATTCGTATTTGACTATATTGGTTGAAGCTGGTGGTTCTAGGAAATAAATTGATATACTCGTATACCATTTTCTGCCTGTTGGTTATGTAGATATTAGATGCAATTAATAAGACTCATCAGTCACCTTTTAAAAGCACCTATTGTTTAATGTAAGTTTCGTTTAATGTCGTGATGGCCCAGTGGTTAAGGCCTTGCCTCTCATGCACGAGGTTGTGGGTTCAAATCGATCAAATAGAAAAACCTACAGTTAAAATGAGCCCTAATGAGGACGGAGGGCTCATTTAACTGTAGGTTTTTCATAGCGAATTCAGCTCTATGAAAATGGGTGGAGTCGAAAGTGCAGACCTTCTAATGATGAACGCTTTTTAAAATAAATTTACCTCTAAATACTTTTTAGGCGTAATGATGCACACTTTTTAGGGTTCCGTAGTCAAAAAGGAACCCTTATAGTTTCTCCATGTCCGTCTGTCTGTCTGTCCGCGGCTTAGCTCTGAGACTATTAGTACTAGAAAGCTGTAATTTGGCATGGCTATAGATATTAATCACGCCCTCAAAATGTGAAAAATGTTTTTTAGGTTACCGCCCCTATACGTAAAGCGGGGATGTTTTATGTTTCTTGTTTATCCCATGATATGGTCATGTGGGGTATATTTGATCAAATTCTAATTCTAGAATAAAATATAAGTAAAATACTTTTTTTAAACAAACTTTTATTGAACTAAAAAGTAGTAAATAAAACTTTTTTTCTCATCTGTCCCATGGTGTGGGGTATCGTTAGAAAGGTCGTGTAAACCATTTTTTGATTCAGGGATCCGTTTACGACATATTACGCTTTAAACTGCAAATTTTTGTTAGAGTCTAGTGTGTGTCGGGGTGCCAGATAAATGGTTCAAAGTCAAAAGTCAAAGTCAAAAACGTTTATTGGTTGATTCTGGATATGTGGAAAATTTCACAGCAGTAGTATATGTAATAAAATTAAAAGGAAAACTATGACAACTAAATAAGGTCTACAAGTTAACGGGTAATAATCGACCAACATACATTTGCAGCTAAAAAAACATGTAGTTCCGTTTGTTCCGCATGGGAGAACATGTTTTTCAACTACAATGTTAAGTTTGTTCTTGGTATAAGTTCATCCCATCTACGGAACCCTTCATTGTGCGTGCTTCGACACGCAATTGGGCGGTTTTTAAATAATTAAGCTATTTAACTTTATGGCATTTTATTTATTTATTTAAACTTCTCGCACACATTAAAGTATAAAGGCGGACTTAATAAATAAAATAAAATCATTTAATTCAGGCAAAACATATAAAATAAAATTTCACAATACTGCAACATAACAAATCACAACAGAATACGAGTAAAATGTCAATGCAATTAAAATAGGTACAAATTATAAAGGTCACATAATTAAAAATAAAATAAAATGTCAAATGCAATTAAAATAAACGAATGAGTAATGTAATACACATTATCACACACAAAATGTCACAGAATCGAAATCAAAATTATAAGGGTCATAGAACTAAAATTAATTTAAAAATAATAATTTCTTCCGTTCAGGGCCAAAATGTCCAATTCTCAAAATGTCCAATTCCCAAAATGTCCAACTCCCAAAATGTCCAATCTTTGAGAATGTAGCAAATTTGTTCAATAACTCATCAAAGCGCTTTTTTTATACTTCTCCCTTCTTCTTCTTTTGTAATTTAGTTCATGACGTTATGTCCTCCAGAGGGCGTCATATTCAATTTAATGCTTCACATAGCTTATAACCAGTGGACGATCAAGACGCTTCCAATGATACCTCACTTGTCAAAACATGATAAGCAGTTTAGAAGTTATGAGGGAACAGATGAACATACATACATTGTATACCGGTCAAAATCATAACCCGCCTTTTCGCTTCGCCGTAGTCGCGTAAAAAACACATCGCGATCTAACGCTAATAACGCCATCTATCGAGCTATTTTGTTGCCAAGTTTTCTGGTATTTTAATTACATACTTTGTTACTGTGTATTTTTAAATTCAAAATAAAAAAGTACTTGCGATATTTAATTAACTTTATTAGTTATATAAGAACCAAAACGAAAAATGACAATAATATGCATAAACAAAACGCATCCTGAGATAAAAGTAGTTGCTATTTTTTTTATGCCGTACGTAGTCAATACGATGTTGATTATTGTATTTTTTTATATTACATTATGACAAAAATAGTGATTTCGAGTATGTTGTGGGTTTCTCTGGTCTTAATTTGTTACATAAATGAAACATATTATTTTGATTCTGCCATTATTTTGTATTTATTGTTTGTCATAAAGTCATAAATATTAAAAAAGCGTTTTGATGAGTTATTGAATTAAATTCTCAAAGATTGGACATTTTGGGAGTTGGACATTTTGGGAATTGGACATTTTGAGAATTGGACATTTTAACCATTGGACATTTTGACAATTGGACATTTTGGGATTTGGACATTTTGACACCATTGGACATTTTGAGAATTGGACATTTTACCCCTGAACGATTTTTTCATCAATCAGATTAAGTGCCCGGCTATACATCCATGTCTGTGAAAGCATTAATGCCTTAGGCATTCTCTAGCTCACTCTTCCTTTTCTGACAGTTGGCCGCAGTAACTATGCTAGGATACCCCGAGCAAACGGGTAAGGTTGAGAACTGTGACCAACCGCGCTACATCTGAATTGGGAGCATTATAAGAATTATTTGAGTTTAACAACATTTCATATTAAATTTATGACGACAAATATATTATGTGATAATTTGTGAAATGCATATAAAAGGGTCAGCACAAATTTGTGATATCGAAGGAACACCAAAATTATCTGACGAGACAAGCGACGCATAAGTATAGGATGCTGCATCGGCTTCAAAAATATAACTGTGTCAATGCAATATTGACGGATATGTCTTGCGTCATATACTTACTCAGTTAAATTCATAAGTGATACCTCCTTGTGATCGAATATTTCTGACATCACTCTGGCAGCATGAAACGTCTGAAGCTAGGTGCACGGTTCCAATTGATCGCTTCCTATGGAGAAGAGCCGGCAAGACAATCGACGGTTACTCTTTTAAAATAATTGTCTTTTTCAATATTAATAGGTATGGGAGGATGTAGGCCTATCACAAGCACCAGGTACTTAAAAAAATAAGAAATGGTTAACAAATCGATACATTTTTGTTGTTGTTTTCTTATTCACAAAATAGAAGAGAGTCTATATTTAAAAAAAACAATTGAAACCAAATGACACCATTGTGATTGCAACTGCAACAAATCTGATTGGATAACATGTCCACAAAGCCACTAATATAATAAAGTTCATTAGATACGTCAGTCCGCTCACTCAATTATTCAACTAGCTAGCTAAATACAAATTCGTGAAGTTTATTTATAGACTTCCAATGAAATCACTTCAATCAATAGGTCTTTTCATTAGGGAACGGTGGGAATTTACTCATATGTCAAAATCAATAGCGTCAATGAGTATATATATGTAGAAGCTCTTTGTGCACGAATTTGTCCGGCAAAATACTGCTATCGTATCAGTCCCGGATTCTTAAGAGCTTGTGGAGATGATGCGATTCGTATGCGCGAGTCAATTCACGCGTAAGAAATTGCACTGCGACCAGGTGGCGCGTTTATGGGCGCTATTTTCGCGCGAGTATTCTGAGATAGTTTGGGTAGTCAGCAACATGGATTTGGACTAAGCGAAAATATTATAAGTAAAAAACAAAATATTTAAAATAAATAAGAATAATGTAAACTATAAAAATAGGTTTTACACTTGTTATTGGCTCTAACAATATTCTAAATACGTCCCCTGCGCCAACTATTGCACATCCGGCGTTAAGAGTCACAGTCCGGCGACTTGCAAGCGATTCACGCGCGATTAGCAAAACGCGCGATTGCTTGTCGACAGAATTTATGAACCACTAGTACCTCACAATCGCGCGATTGTCTACGCAATAGTCGGGTCGCGCGTAAATCGCGTTATCTGGTCAAGCTCTTTATCCAAAAAGTTGTCAACGTCGCAAATAACTGTCAAATAATTACCTGTTTTGATTCTTATAGCAATATTACTGAATATAAATAAGAAATGTGGCTAACTAGCGAACTAGAATATTAATAATGAATTGCAATTATAGCATTGAATTTGATGTTGTACCCAATTTAGGTGTAAAAAACGCATTTGGAAAGTTTCCAAATAGTTTTTTTACATCTAAAACTAAACATTCGGTGTTACGATATTAATTATTGCATTTCATAATCAATATTCTAGTTCGCTAGTTAGCCACATTTTTTATTTCCACACAGTAATATTACTAAATTAATCAAAACAGTGAAATATTTGACATCTATTTGCCCACCTTCAGAATAAACGCTCTTAAGAACATTGATATAGTAGATACCTACTTACTTTCATACTTGCGCTTGTAAACGGTTCGCAGATTCTTGTGGAGTTTTGTTGTTGATCGGATCCTTTGGTACGATTATCCTTTCTCTTTTATTCTTTTGATAAGTTATTTTGAATTTGAAACCTTTTATGTTCAGGGGATCAACTGCAATAACATGTGTTGCGTCGCTTATAAAATACTGCGTTCATCAATATAGATTTTATCAAAAATAGGGAAACTATGACTTCTGATTATTTTGTATTCAGAAGTTTTTTTTTATTTCACCGTATTTTCCCCACTGCTGGGCAAAGGCCTCTCTACTCTCTTTCCAGCTATGTCTGTCCAGAGCTGCCAAGAACTAGTTTTTAGGTTCATAATAAAATTATAAGTTCGTCACACCCACGGCAAACTTAAGAATCTGCAGTTTTTGTGAAATCGACATTTTGATGAAAAACTGTAACTAATGTAGTACATTTAAAGCTTCGATAGAGATAAAAAATATTTTTTATCACTGACGGTTACATATTTCAAATTGTTCGCATCTGCGTTTACTCGTTATACACCCATAGTAAGCTTACTAAATTTATAGAGGGTGTTTTAGCGTAATAAATTTAAAATAAAAGAAAATAATTGATATTTATTCATACCCTGACAAAGTCACGAAAGTGGTACTTTCATAAGTTTACCGAAGTTTAAATTCCATATTTTTATTATATTAGTATTATATTTAGTAACGAAAGTACCACTTACGTGAGTTTGCCAGGGTATGAATTAATATCTATCTATATCTATTATGTGTGATGATTTAAAGTAAAGAAAGTGTATTTATTTCTGATCCTTGTAAAATATTGACAATCCGTTGATAATAATTATTTAAAAAAAATATGATTTTGAAAACCAAATGTTAAAACCTTTATACCTGTTACAAAAAAAAAAGTTATCATTGATGTTTGCTTTTAAAACGATCCCTTTTAAAATGCATTTCCAGCAGATTCGCAAGTTTGCCTTAGAGACTTGTTTTATTACATGTAATTAAAAAAAACTTCAACCATTACAGATTTTCATTTATTTCAGTGATTACTGATTACATAATTAATAATAACATACGATACCTTATAGCTATTGATTCTAAAAAAATCATTTCCAATATCACCCTTACCTAGTTAATAACGGATAAATCCATTAAAAATTACAGTTTATTACTTCTTAATCTTAAAAAATAAACAAAGGTAATTAAGTGAAAATCTTAGACGTTTTAACGAATAATACGTCGGTGTTAAATTTTATTATGACAGTTGATAGCGTGATTGTCATTAATTTCAGGACCTCGGTCCATGAATATCTTTGGTTCGATAACATAGTATAACAAGAAAATAAAATTATTACAAAAAACATAAAATAATTATATGAGTACTTCCTTGAAAATTCCCCGTCCCGCTAACATAGAAACCATGACAGAATTTGCCACTTCATTTATATAAGTTTCCTTATCATCCACTAAATTTAATTTAAACAGTTTATTATAAATCTAAGGTTAAAATCTCTGAATTGCATTTTTTATTATACTGATTAACAAACAACTGTTGATTTTCTCGTTACTTAACTATAACACTACTTTACTTACTAAAGATTCTAACTTTTTAATATCTATTTTATGCCTAAGGGATAGTTGAACTTATGTGTGTAGAAAGATGAACAAAGTATACCATGGGAAGCAAAAATGGCCAGTTTAGATGACGTAACATAGACAAGTACGTATAAAGAATTGACATAGGTTCCATAGACAATGACGCTGTAGAGGAAGCTGTGATCTTTGGTGAAAACAATCCGCATGATTTTACTGTCGGTGTTAAATTTGCAATAGTGTAAGATGGTCGTGTATCTTGCGACGAATCATCTAAATAAATCAAGAATCGTTTCACAGCCAGAATGATTTTCCATACACCGTGTCTAGATATGGTAGAGGAAGTAGTTTTTAAATTTTAAAAGAGTTTTTTATAAGTTTAAAGTTAGATTTAATTTTTTTTTAATCTATAATTATCTACAGTGCGTAAGTTTAAATTTTCTATTTTAATCAAAAATTAGGATTTAATTCAATCCGTTTAATTGGAATGTAAGATTAGTAGCGCTACTTGGACTGGATTCGGCCAAAATTGTTCCGATTCGAATTGAAATTCTTCACTAAACAATTTTGGGGAACAGTCGCAGAAATCTTAGATTACGAATTTAGAAGAATTTTATATGGAAACTACGTATCGCTTTATAAGTAAACTTTCAATGACTTAGGTAGAATTTCGTCTGTTTAATTTTGAATTATACTAAGCTAAATGAGTGCTAGACCTTTTTAATTGTATCTTGATAGTTTGAGTTTAAATACTTAGTTTTATTATGTTATAAGGTGTCGGGAGGAAATCATAGATGTTGGATAGCGGGAAATAAATGATAGATTTGCTTAGTAGCGATTATATTAAGAACAGGAGAGTAGAAGATAGCTAATAGCTAGAAGCAACTAGATCAATGGCACTGTGGAATGTACCGTGTTCATAAAAAAGTATCCTAACCAGCTTAACAATAACTTTCAAACAAGATTATGTTGCATTACTCTTAAATTTACATTTTTTTTTCATCATCTCTACCTTTTTTTAATAATTTATCTTTATTCTTCTTACATTCCCTTTATTGCCAATAGTTTAACATTTTCTAATCTGTGACTCAGCGAATATGTATTAAGTTGTGATTTGCGATTATCCCTATAGTTTAACATTATATTTTATTAAATACGAAGATTCGTGAGCTCAAAGAATCTTCACATTTAACTTTTATTTTATCCTTAAACTTGTGGCAAAGTCTGTCTGAAACCAGTCGAAGTGGCATTGACCACTTTGCTTGGTTTAATAGAATCCATCCCAAATCCATACAAACAGATGAAAAAGGAAGTTGCTTATATTCGTATGGAACTGCATGGGTTCTTTATAAAATATATTCTAAACAATTTTCAAGGTAATACCCGTCAAGTTTTATTCAAATAAATTATATTCGGTTGTCAACGTTCAATTAAGATTAGCTTATACTTTCCACATTACAATTTCTTTGTTTCATTCATTTTAACTTTTCCATTAAACCTCTACCGATATTATCATGCTCGAACATTCTATTACTAGAAATACAAAATTTAACGTATTTACAACCATTTTTAAAACTTCATTTTTTAACAAAAACATTCATAAGTACATCCTTGCTTCGCGCACAGTCTAAATGTACATTCTTTACATTAGAATTATAAGGGACTAGATTCGTTTGGGAAAAAAAAACTACATAAACAAATTAATAATGAAATTAAAGTAACCTTCGACGTTTGGCTCTAAGTTTGGTGGTTATCCTACATCTTTATATTGTCTGGCAGTAATCGCTTTACCATATGCGTGTTCGAAGAATGTTGATCTCGTCGGTCAGAATGTACCAGACTCGGATCCATACTCTTAAACTGAATATTTTAGAATTTTGGTGATATTTTTACTTATGTATAGGATGATTACATAATGATGCACTTCCCTTTTTCAGCCCAAGGGTTATTTTTCTTGTCGGGAGCGTGTATGAGTGGGTCGTTCTTTTCATTTTCTTCCACGTACTCCCTCATCCTGTAACAAAAAGGTCGAATTATTAGAAATGAAGGGAAAACTTCGAATATTTTCTTTGGCAACATTATTTTTGGCGATTCATGCCGGTTTCCTTTCGTGTTTGTTAATACGGCTTTTACTTTGTTTTCTTTGGCTAAAATTGTTATTCTGTTCTTACATTATTTTTAGCGAAATAAACCGATTTTGCTCTTTATAAGTTTCGTTTTATCGATGCATGACTATCGGGTTTTAGGTTAGCTTCTAACTCATAATTTCTTCAGACGCCTCTTACAATATATTTTAGAAGAGATTTATAATCAGTAGCAAACTACGCAGTGAAACTTGGATAGGATATTAATGGCAAAATGCAAGTGACTCGATATATCCGAGTCATGGCGATACATCATGGCTGACACGATAAAAGACTCACTGAACTTATCGTCTTTCATCCACCATATTAGATTTACTGGGTTTCTTATGGTGTTGTGTTTACTTAAAATTTATGCATCTTAAAATAATCCATTGGTATTTCTTCACTGCAATGACCACACATGTACTGTAAACTATTTTTTGCTTACACAAGAGTTTTCATATTTGCACAGCTGCATCTCGTTTTTATCATACGTCTATCACAGTCGTATATTTTTATTTTTGCGTTCACTTTAGCCATATCATCATAATTACACAGAACATTAATCTTTTCTGACCTTTTTGAGATGTCTCTTTCTTACATTCATTCATGTACATTTACCATGACATAATAAGCTACTACATAACCATTCTTCTTTTCTTATTAAGACAGTGTCCACTAGAGTTAAAATAGTTTTGGCTTCCAAACATTTCACGAACATTACAATGAATGCCCTATATGTCAATATCTTATATGTAATAACTTAAGTCGTTATTATAATAACCCGACTAATTATTATAAATGCAAAAGTGAGTTTATTTATTTGTTACGCTTTCACTCTAAAACGGCTGAACAGATTTGAATGAAATTTGGCACATAGGTAGACCATGACCTGGATTAGGACAGCATAATTTTTATCTCGATATTAGCACGCGATGGAGACTCATGCGGGTGAAACCACGGGGCGCGCAACTAGTAAGTTATAAAAATGACATAAGAGCCGCGCGCTCGTGAATGGCAAGTACGAGTATTATAAGTATAACAGTTTACACGCCATCATTGTTTTCATACAGCGATAGTCCATCGAAAGACTGCCTTCAAACTGAGCCGTCACCGCAATGTACCGGCGAATGACGTCACTGAAACGTTATGAAGGTAAATTGGTGTGTTTTCCTATAGAGCATTTTTTTACACCATAAACTCAAACCCCGCTGCCATCATTTTCATGACACTGCGGCCGTTATGTGGCGGTCCTCTTTAAGGAACCCGTAGGCTAACCGCTACCGCTACCGTCGAACGCTATCGCTATGCGGAAACCTGAGTTAGGTTTCCGCAGAAACCTGAGTTAGGTTTCCGCAGAAACCTGAGTTAGGTTTCCGCATAGCGATAGAGTTTAAAACTAATACCAATAAGTACTTTAAACTATCCCAATTTAAATAAGCACCCAAGTATTTTTATATCTCCCGTCTGCACCGTTATGACCCACTTGAGTTCAATTTTAGTTCCATAATGGAGCGAACTCTCAACGAAATCAATTAATACTAAAACTTTAATTAAAGGAATAGCGTCTGCAAAGTTCTCAATTGAGAATACACTTAGATTACATTTCGAGAGGAAGAACTCGAGGAATGTGGATGGTTGTTATAAATAACGACTGTTTCATTGTTATAATGTTTTGTTAATATGGAAGTTTTGGTTGTGTTAGTATTTTCGGGTTTTGTATGTGTTTTAGGTTGATTTGATCAAGGTTAGATAACAACCTGGTTTTATGGTGAGAATTATTGGTTCCTCGTTGGTCTATTAGTCACGAGCACGAGGTTTTGGGTTCGATTCCCAGGTTGGGCAAAGTGCTATTGAGTTTTTCTATATGGAATTTCTCGGTAGCAGCCCTGGATTTGTGCCCGGTTGATGGCAATAGGCTGGCGCTCGATTACATGGGACTTAAACATAACTGGCGAAATGTGGGTGTACTATAGGTACACCTCTGCCCAACCCTTCGGGGAAACAAGGCGTGATGTTATTTGATGTTAATTATTGGTTTTTATCAATTATCCATAGTTTTTTTGGGGTATCCTTTGTAATTACTAAAACTAGTGAAACACCTAAACCTTAGAAAGTCATGCATGTCATGACAACGGGGAGATTTGGAGGTAATCTTTCACAAAATCACTAACAAACGCATATAATTTATCAACAATTCCACCTGCTATGCCTAGGTATTGACACCCTGCTGGATAACTCAAGGGACATGATACGGTCCTGCCAGGGTTGCGAGTCCTGCCAGGGTTGCGAGTCCTGCCAGGGTTGCGAGTCCTGCCAGGGTTGCGAGTCGAGAGAGAGGGAGAAGTTATTTGACAATATCCCACACCCAAAAAAAATAAATGAAAAACGTGACATGATACGGTGAAATGCACGTGTCCTGTCTGTAAATACGTTGGAGTAGTGTACTTAATAAAATCTGAAATTAATTCCTTCATAGACAGAGAACGCACAGACTAAACTGCTAGGTCCTGAAGCAAGGTTTGCACAAGAGAAACTTATGTGTAACGAGGGCGAAAAAAGGCTATGTAAGCATTTTTTAACAGGTTGACTAGTTAAAAGTTTATATGGAAGTTCTTCATTTTTGCCGATGAGAAATACCATCAGGGACACGGTTTGTGATTATAGAAGTGTAGAGTATGGTTTAACTGTCAAACGAAATTGATACCGAATATAAAATACTAATATTATAAATGCGAAAGTGAGTTTGTTTGTTACGTTTTCACGCTAAAACGGCTGAACAGATTTGGATGAAATTTGGCACATGGGTGGACCATGACCTGGATTAGGACAAAGGATACTTTTTATCCCGATATTTCTACGGGATCGAGACTTATGCGGTGAAACCGCGGGTCGCATTTAGTATCAAATATTATACCAAAAAAGAACAAAAGGCTAATGAACTCAGTCAATAACCAGTACTAAAACTGCCTAATAAAAAGAATACACGATAATCCTCTGCAAGACGTCAATGAAATAATACAATTTAGTCCAGAACAAAGAATAAGGAAAATTTCATAATCAAATAGACTACTGAATAAACACAATTATGATTTATTTATTCACTCAGCATTAAATAAATTTATGCGGCAGTAACGCCTTCATATAGACACTTTATAGACATGAAACGATTTAATTCGAGCGAGCATAAAACAGTCGTTTTTTCTGGGCGTTTATTTTAATGGAAGACTAGATTTATCATCTGTGTTTACTCGGTAAATGCAATTGTTTAGTATTTGTAGAAAAAAGCGTATCAAAATTCACTCGGCATCATCTGCTGAAGGTTTTCCCAATTATGTTGAGGTTGGCTACCAGAACCCTAATTGCGTAACATACGATCAGTACGGAATGGTACTTTAACCTGCTTTCCGAGGCTAAAAGGGGTCTCCATGTGTAATGGATGGTCAACCATCTACGAACCGACCGCGGTAACGTAACTTTCGATCGACCCGAGCGGCTGTTATCGCTTCTGCGCGAGCCCCTCAGCCCACTATAACATGGGACTTAAACATAACTAGAAAAAGTATGTATAGGAGGTTAACACACAAATGTTCTACATACAAGTACATATCTTTTTAAAGTTTAATACCTAATAACAATAACATTGTCATTTTAGCAGCCTGTAATCGTTCCCTGCTGATTGTGAGCTTCTGAGCGATAGCTTCCAATTACAATCAAAGAAGCAATCAAACTGTCGTCAATGAGAAAGCGTGGTAAGCAATACTTGTTCTATCACTGCAGATGAGCGTTTGCCATGCAATGGGACAGTTACAGGTTAATTCGTTTCATGTACAGACATCTTCAGATATCTTCTGTTTTATTTTTTACTATTCGTCTATTTGTATCGGTAGATGATTGATTAAGTATAAATATTTTTGATGGCCACTCAGAAATAGAGACGTTTGGTGGAGTGGACATGATCCTGGATAGGTTTTTATTTTTATTAATTAATTAATATTTTATATAGATTATTTTCTATTTTGTGAATATGAGAACGCTGTATGCTTAGTGGAATGTAGATTTATTGACCATCTTCTATTTTGTTAAGTACCTGGTAGTTGTTGAAAGACCTACAGTGTCTCCCATACCTATTAATACAGTTATTTGAAAAAATAAAAAAAAAATTGTAAAGGCCAATTATTCGGCTCGGCCGGCTCATCTCCATAGGAAACGACCAATTGGAACCGTGCACTATTACAGGTTTATGTGAAATAAAATATTTTGAATTTTGTTATTTAAATATTTGTTTTTTTTTTTTTTTTGTGATTATTTATACAGCAACAGGATTTTTTTATGGTTATTTTTTAATAATATTTTCTATAAACTGATAAAAATCTTCATCCTAAACTGCCACACCACAATAAACTAAGCATGAAATTAGATTAATACTAAAACCAACTCCATGTTAATTCAATTAACCAAAAACAACTAACAAAATCTACTACATCAATTATTCACCTGTTAATCTCCAATCAGATGAATCAATCAATAATACAGTATAGAAACAACTTCATTATGCGAATATCCACTTAAAATTCGTAACATCCCATAAAATTTTAATCGTTCCCGCAAATTTGATCAGCCGTGATTGGTGTAGCAGCATTAATCCTTCGATGTACAGCGTGATTCGATTTTCTATCGTGAATCCGGACGGGAACACCTTGTACAGTTTTAATTTGTGAGAGAAAATTGTTGATACCCCTAATTGGCTATTGACGCGAGGTTTTCCGGTTCCGTAGGGTTTTTTCGTTTTTATGTGACCAGGACTAGAAGTGTCAGTTTGCAATATAATCTATGAGGGTTTATCGCGTATATTTTCTTTATTTTATATTAAAGTACATAATGCAAAAAAAAGACACAAACGCAAAAAGAAACATATAACCTCCTCCTTTTTGGAAGTCGGTTAACAAGTTGAGGGAAAATATGCGCCACATCCACGTAAAACGTCTATCGCTCAGCATAATGCTGCGACCCCATGCAAGGCAGAGCCACAGCTCTGGTGGCTGCGCTGGGCAGGTGCTCACCTACGTGCTGCGATATAGCTCGTAACTGTTGAAATTCAAAGCAACTGTGTTTTCAGATACCTTATAATATCTACTTATCTATAACAATAAGATTTCTTTGCTCTGATCTACGGATCAAATACTAAAGCAGCTACACTAAGCAGATAAAACTCATCATTTAACCTGGCTTAAAAGTGACATATACGTCAAAATGATTAGGAGGAGCTCGTGGCTAAGTAATAACTGCTGCATGGGTCGATCCGTCAGGTTAAGCTACGCTTGCCTGGGTTGGTCTGTGGATAGGTGACCATCTTTACATACCGAGACTCCTTCGTGCCTCGGAAAACACGTTAAGCCATAGTCAGTCTCGGCTGTCATTCATGGATCTTTGACAGTCGTTACGGTCGTTAACAGCCCGAAAGTCTGAAAACAAGTCTTACCAAAGCGTATCGTATTACCCAGTTACTAGGTTATGGAGGTCAGATAGGCAGTCGCTCTATGTAAAATACTGGTATTCAGCTGAATCCGGTTAGACTGGAAGCCGACCCCAATAAAGTTGGGAAAAGGTTAGGCAGATTGATTGACGTCAGAATGATTAGCAACCAATAAATGATATAAATGATTTCTCGATTACTTGAAGGATGAGCTTAGTTAATTACCAACCATTTTGTAAATTAACATGTCCCATCTAAGAGAACTGATCTGTAACTCAGGATTCTCCTACCTCAGAAACCTTTCTCTATTTAAGATTGTGTATAATATTAACCAGTGTCTGTAATAAGTATGATGTTTTACGATTATGATTATTAACTATGAGATTGTAGATTGTAGTAGTAAGAATCCTACATAATGCCTTCGATGGCTTACTATATTTTTGAAGAATTTAAGGATTACCGAAGAGAAAACTGCTGGTATCAAAACCAACCGAAATTAACATAAAAAATACAATATTTTCTCAAAACCCGATACCTTCCAACCAATATCTTTCAATTTGAATATATCTACATAAAATATACTAAATGATATTTGTGAAAAACAATAATTTCGTTCGGTGGACAGATCTTGTAATATCAATGTTTGGAGAGCTATCCTTGGTATGGGGACGGGACGGTGGGATGGTGAATAATTTATCACTGAAGGGATGACACTTTACGGTGTTATCTTTCGGATATTTTCTTTTTTGGGAGTGACGGAGCTGCGAACGTAATGTTAGTGAAGTTTCAGTAAACGGCCATTTTTGGAGCCTTTTTAGTAATGACTAAAAAGGCTCCCAAAATGGCTAAACAAACAGCCGAAAATCTACTGAAACTATTCGAACCGATTTTATTTCGGTTAGCGGAATGTATAACTACCTACTAGATAGACAATGCGCAATATAAAATTCTACCGCCTGGCACCGCACCGTGGCGCACCGCGATGAAGTTAATATTTCAAAAGGCCGTGAAGATACTGGAATGGTGATAGATTTCACATTCCCTTATGAAAAAATCTCGAAGATACGTATTAATTAATAGATAAAACTTTTACGGTGAGAAAGACGAGATCGATAAATGAGGTGATAACTATTTCGATGTGTAACGAGACAACCATATTGAAGGTAGATTTCCTCAACACCAATTATCTGCCGTAATTATTATAGGCAAAACTATTACCTTATTAAAAGAAATATAATACCTCAGCTAACTACTTCGTGTAAACTATTTTGATAACCGAATAATGAACGTAATACCCAAATAACATTTGTTGTGCTACACTAATAATAATGACAGTTAATGCAACAGACATCCTAAACACAGGTACTGAACATGGTAATTATGTACACATTATCTGTGCACCTATGTATTTATAATATACGTATGAATAGTGGACAGAAGATAGATATATATTTACCTTTGCTAGAGAGCCTTGTGTGTTACTAACCAAGTCTTTGTGATAAACCTGCTGAGTACTTCTTCTGCGTTTTAACTTATTTTACATGCAATAATAAGGATTATATTTCTGGTTCTCAATGGAGAGTTATTTCTGACACGATTTTTCAATATTTTCCCTACACATACCTCTTTTTCCTCGTGGACAGACCGTTTACTATTATTTATTATTTATTTATTATAACTACTATTACTATAACTTGTCGTTTACGATATGTTGGCACTATTACTTGTCAAGCTTAGTTTCAATACCAATAGAGTTCAAAATGGCGACTGACAGAACAGTGGTACAAATGGCGTCACGGGACAAGTTATAATGAACGCACTGTACATTTAGTGTGTTTTATACAGGAATGCCAAAACAGTAGAATTAAGCTTCTTTTTTTTTAATACGTTATTACGGTAATCTCTTAGAGTATATAACACTGGAGAAGCCTTACGAACACTTCCCCTCTGTAAAAGTACATGAACAAATGTTCTAGTACGTTCATAAAAACTACTTTCAAATCGATTCTAACGCACTTCGTAAATCGTTTTAAAGGCGCGCGGAGCTCCGTGAAAATGCCTATTTGTGCTGTTAAATGGTGTAAAAAGCGTTCAAATACGTCAAATTTACATATAGAACTGAATAACTTTGTATATGCTTTTTTTTTTTTCTAAGATTTAGTCATGTTTTTATTGAAATTTAAAATCCTAACCTCATAATACAATTCGATTTTTCATTCGATTCAACCATGATTCAATATAAAACGTAGCATGAATCGAGTATTTTCCTCACGTTGCTACTGTGACGTCACCGAGTCTCGCTACATCTCGTTTTTATGTTCGTAAAGATCAAAATACTTTTCTTTTGCATTACGAAAATATACGTCAAATCAGCAAAACTTACGCGCACTTGACATGCGTAGAGACGACATGAGACTACCGTAGTGTTGAGGTCATGTTTGAAACCAAAATTGACATGTCGATAATTACCTAGTAAAAATTACTTAGTAATTATTTTTGTTTATTTTTTGTTCAATGTTTTATATTTTGTTTATGTCCATTGAAGTAGTTGTATATTTAAAAAAATAAAATTGAACTTGACCTAACTTTTTATTGAGATTACTTACTTTTTACAAATTTAGTTACTTTTATTTAATTGAAGTCATTTTATCTTCTTATTAAAATGTAACTATTTTATGCAACAGCTGTTTTATTTCATGGATTCAAGCAACATTCCGAATGAATATCGATATCGATAAAATAAAAATTAATGGTACGGACTTCTCTTTCCGCTACCGCGTCCCCCGCAAAAAGTGACAGACTGTTTTGTTCGGAATATTGTGCTTATGGCTTCTCCAGTGTTATATACTCTAAGGGTAATCTTTATCTTTACAAATATTATAAAGAGGTAAAATTTGTGAGTTTGTATGTAGGGGGTAATCTTCAGAACTACTGATGTGATTCCGAAAATTCTTTCACTCATGGTAAGTTACTGTATTGCCGACTGTCGTAGGATATAATTTATGTAAAAACAAGAAGTTTTACGCGGACGAAGTCGCGGGCAGAAGCTAGTCGTCGATATGTGTGTAGGTAAGGTTTAAGTTTAACACTTCAGGGGTTAAGAGTTAAGGACCAGGCCCAGGTCGACGGCGTGTTTTGTTCCACGTGCGCCTCAAAGAGATTTCAGCACAACTGACGGGGTCCGCTAGGACCAATGCCTGCCGGGGTCGCGGGAAAGTCCGAAAGGGATACCGTGGCCCCTGGTAATGTACAGGCAACTAAAGGAACACGGGTGGGTTTTAGTCAGTAAGAGTCTGACACGCCCTTCCACTCCGCCCAGAGCGGGAGAAGTTATTTGCCAATATCCCACGCAAAAAAAACAAAAAAAGTTTTTCACAAATTGCAGCATAATTTTTTTAGTAACCTACTTTTCGCAATGACAAATAAGGCTTTTTCAACCTGCTCATATCAAAGTCACCTCAAAATTACGAATGTAAATTAAACAGTGTATCCTAAACCAATAAAACACAGTCGACATTTTATTTGTCCCGAATTTTCGCTCCACATGTTACTATGGTACTTAAAGTCCAATTTAGCGGCCATTGTGTACATACGTGTAAATGAGATGGCCCATGCTGGTTAAAGGTACGGATTTTAAATTTAAATGAAGATTTATTACGAGGTAATTCATCATTAATGTTTTGTAGCTTTAATCCAATTTTGTGGGTACTGATTTCGTGGTCAATTTTGTGGTCAGTTTTTCTTTATGAAAAATTAAATTGTGGTAAATAATTTATTTACATGTAGTAGCAGCTCGGAGGTTAGATTTGTGCCCGGTCGATGGCAATAGGCTCGCCCTCTGTTAAATGGGACTTGAACATAGTAACTGGTTAGTAAACCTCTTTTTACTTTATTTTTTTGAGGATGGGAAATCATCAAATCACTTCTCCCGCTCTGGGTGGAGCGGGAGGGTGTGTCAGACTTTTACTGACTAAAATCCCCCCGTGTTCCTTCCGTTGCCTGTGTGCCAGACCGCGATATCCCTTTCGGACAAACTCGCAACCCTGACAGGCATTGGCCCTTACGGAGCCTGTCAGTTAGTGTTGACGTCTCTTTGAGGCGCGCGTGGAACACAACGCGCCGTCGACCCGGGCCTGGTCCATATCGGACGGCGAGCTACCCATTGCTCACCGTCCGCAATCCCGCGCCTACGGTGGCACCTCTGCCCTACCTTTCGGGGAATACAGGCTTTATGTTATGTAGGTAAAACAATTAATGTTTTTCAACCAATGTATTTTGTATGCTTAGATGGTTTGGTCATGTTGAGAGGATGAATGAAAGGCGACAAACAAAAGGTATTTACAAGGCAGATGTGAGTGGACCTAGGAGGACATATAGTGAGCTTATTAGTGATGTTCTTCAGAAAGGTCAGGTCCGTAGTACTCACAACCGGCGTGCGTGTATGACCTGATGTATGAACGTAAACGAGGCAGAAGGAGTATGTAATGGCGTTCTGTAGTTTCTAACTACCCCCATGGGAAGAATGCGTGAATTTATGTATGTATTCTTTACTCAATCCAGGATTCTAGTAAATCCTAACTTTATTAATATTATAAATACGAAAGTGAGTTTGTTTGTACGTTTGTTACGCTTTCACGCTAAAATGGCTGAACGGATTTGGATGAAATTTGACTTAGGGGTATACCATTCGCTGGGGTCGCGGGTTTGTCCTGCTGGGGTCGCGGGTTTGTCTGAAAGGGATATCGCGGCCCCAGCACATAGGTAACGGAAGGAACACGGGTGGGTTTTAGTCAGAAAAAAAAAAAAAAAAAGGGGTATACCATGATCTTTTTTTTTTTTGTGGGATATCATCAAATGACTTCTCCCGCTCTGGGTGGAGCGAGAGGGCGTGTCAGACTAGGGGTATACCATGACCTGGGTTAGGTCATAGGACTTTTTGTCCCGATATTCTCACGGGATCGAGACTTATGCGGGTGAAACCGCGGGGCGCAGTTAGTAAAAAAGATAATTTGAGGAGGAGAGGATACAAAATATAACTCGACTTTGAGTTCTGTATGTGAACTGTTTATTTTAAGGACATTGAAAAAAAATATGATCTATATCAATAGGAAATGAGTTAATAACTTATCGCAGATAGAGAGGTTAGGACAGCTTATCAATATTATTTCAATATTTTTAGGTCATAACTGGATTAGGGAAAAATACAAATGCAACTATCAGCTCTATTGCACCTAAAATATTCCTGCTGCATATCTTTATCAGATAATCAATAGCTAATAATAAAGCTTTGAGTGTCTGCCAACTGATAAAAATATTACAATAGTAGAAAAATCGATATCTATTTGAATTAGGTCAATTGGAGTGAAAGGTAATGTATTAGAGTATGGGACGCCGTGTAATGCAACTCGATGATAATCAATAAAACCCGCCCAGATGGGCAATTACCATTCTTATTTAGGAAAATCTAAATTGTAACAGCCGCATAGTGGCGGTTGGTTCGTGGATGGGTGACCGTCTATTATATCGAGACCCCTCCGTGTCTCGGAATGCACGTTAAGCCGTTGGTCCCGGCTGTCATTCGTAGATCTTTGACAGTCATTACGGGTAGTCAGGAACCTAAAAATTGACAACCTTTCTTACGAAGGAGTATTGTGTTACCCAGTAACTGGGTTGTAGAGGTCAGATGGGCAGTTGCTTCATGTAAAATACTGATAGTCAGCTGCATCAGGTAAGACTGGAAGCCGACCCTAACATAGTTTGGAAAAAGCTTCGCAGATTGGTTGAGCAAACTGCAATCACTATTTTAGATAGATTTTATTGATTGATTGGAATTTGATTAGACTGGAAGGTGACCCCAACATAGTTGGGAAATGGCTAGGTAGATAGATTGATCTAGGCACATTATATCAGACCTCACCCAAAAAATCCAGATATTTTTGAGAAGCAGACATAATCACAAATTAAAGGAAAGCACAGGATGTGAGGAAGCATTTAGTCTTCCCATTTCCGTCCTACTTTGCACGGTTTTAAGACCTGACAAAAGATCGAGATTTCTTTATTACATGTCAGTTTAATATTTTAATACATTGATATTAACATTCACATAAATCTTCCGGAATAAATTCTCTAAATGATGATGAAAATTCCATCAAAATCTGTTGCATCATTTACAAGAACAACGCGGTCACACAGATTGACACGAAAAGCGATTTCTGAATTGAAATCGCTTTTAGAAAGAAATTAAGAAAAAGTGTTTATTCTGCACAAACTAAACGCAAATTACAAAACAAAAAAAATACAATACCCCTTTATAAATAGCGAAAAGCCACAAATTAATTATTCAACAAAAAAAAGTTTGACAAATTTTGTCTATTGCTTGCTGTCAGGGCCAGAGGCCAAAGAAATTTTTCAAAAACGAGACAGTGTTTATACCGCGTATACCACTAATTCCCCACATTTAGCAGTTTAAGCGCATGCAGTTCCCTATGAGCGTATGCTTTGCGATGATTATCAACAAGTCACAGGGGCGGACACTGAAGGCTGAGGACTGCAGGTGTCGTCCTCAGGACAAACTGTTTCTCACACGGACAGCTGTACGTCACTTGCTCCCGAGTCACCAGTCCCGACTCTCTGTTTTTTTGCTGCTGAGAACAAAACTACAAACAGGGAACAGGGAAGTTTTATAAAAATGTGGCTGTTATTGTGGTATATCTTATGACTTCCACGCGAACGAAGTCGCGGGCAGAAGCTAGTTTACAATAATTGCGTAATGTGTTGCGACATTAACAAATGATAACAAACAATCAAACCTACAAAATGACGATCTGTGTCGTATCTGTGTCACCCAATATTGAATTCTCGCATAAGTCTCGATCCCATAGGAATATCAAATCAGATCAAAATATACGTTTTATTTCATTAAACCTACATGGGCACTTATGAAACGTCAGAAGCTAGGTGCACGGTTCCAATTATTCCAATTCATTTCTTTTAAAAAGAATTACCTTTTACAATATTTTCAAATTACAGTGTTAATAGGTATGGGAGGACAGTGTAGGCCTTTCAACAAGTACCAGGTACTAAAAAAAATAGAAAATGGTCAACAAATTTACAGACCTATCGGGATAAAAAGTATCCTATGTCCTAATCCAGGTCATGGTCTACCCATGTGCCAAATTTCAACCAAATCTATTCAGCCGTTTAGCGTGAAAGCGTAACAAACAAACTAACTTTCGTATTTATAATATTAAGTAAGGATGTATAGAAGCCTGATTCACACGGTGCTATTTTTTGCAATTGCGTGTGGCATACCATAAGTTGAAGCAACAAGAAAAGTTGCACCGTGTAAATAGTGTTTGGACGGTGCAAGTCAGTATGTTCCTTCAATTTTATTGTATGTCACAGGCAAGAAACTTGCATCGTCTGAATTAAGGCAAGAAGTCTTCAATCCCGCAAAAAGCCTACTAATAATCAATTTTCTGTTAATAACATTAACTATGACAGCCGTTAACCAGTACTACGAAGCCTGAAAAGTCTACCAACGATAGTATTAGGTCAGAATACCAATCCTCACTAATTGGATTGCGGAGGTTACACAGAGACTGTCCTGTGCCACTCTGTACGGCCGCAACTTGTTAGACTGAATGCCGAGGTTTAGGGTTAGACTGGAATGATTTATCGATAGGTCAAAATGTCGATAGTTCTCTAGTATCGATGTTTAATTTCAGTTTAATTGCGTGAATGTGTTTAAGAAAAGACATTATAAATTAAATTATAATATTCAGTAAACACGATATTAAAAATAGAGTTAGAAGGCAAAGTATAAAATCGCATCTAACGGTTGCTGTTATTAAAGTCGGTTTTGTGCTCGTATTTATACAAAACTAAAACATTTACAACAATTATTTATTTTTGTAATGTTTAAAAGAAATAAATTATAATACAGAAAGAAATAATTCCAAATATCACAATTTTTCTTTAAAGACACTGTTTATTATGTCTACTAAGCTACAATAATTTATAGATGTCAGGTCTAAGTTTACATTTATTATAGGAATATATTTTAAGCACTAGAATGTTAATGAAAATTCCTTTTAACTACACTTCAGGCTATACCTGAGCAATAAACTGCCAACTTACGTTTGGCAGCTGTGCTCCGACTAATATGGCGGCAATATCGATACAATTCAAATTCATCGAGCACTCGATTGAAATAAAATCTTATCGATATCGACTCGTTATCAGCACTATTACGTGAATTGCCTGTAACTACGTGCTTTATGGGTATGTTTTATCACGTAAGTACTCTTATTGAAGGAGGTAAGTTCCGTCGATCAATACCAATGCGAGGTGCATTGACACTTGTGTGAATGAAAAGTGTAGTGGTGCCTTTATATAGAGGCCAATGATGGTAATTTTGAAATCTGAATACATTTCAGGTAATGTGGAGGTGGCTTTGCATGTTAAGTACGTAAAATGAAAGAAAAAATATTTTAACAAAAATATTTTAATTTACTTAGCAGATTTTTGATCCTCTTAAACATGTTTATTTAGGATTTATTTGTAAAGATTGACAACACTATTGTTTTACGTTTTTTTTAAGTACCCTAGTACCTATTTGTTATCAGACCTACATAACGGTCCTCTCATACGTATGTTTTAACATTGTGACAATATTTAAAAAGACTTTTTTTTTGTTTTAACGAGTATTCCTGGAGTTTTATGCCGGTTCTTCTCCATAAGCAACGACCAATTAGAATCGTGCCCCTAGCTTTGTGAGGTTCATAAGTGCCCATGTAGGATTATGTGAAAAAAAAAAACTCAATTGTAAGCAGTATATTTTTAAGAAAAATAATTGTTTTAATGTATTTATAGCCCATGGGCTTGGCTAAACGTGGTGATGGCGAGAAACGGTAGAAGAAGCGTTGGTAGGCCAATAGCCAGGTGGGTGGACGACCTTCAGAAGATTGCAGGGAAGATCTGGATGAGTCTCGCACAGACCAGGGAAGCATGACACAAAAGGGAGAAGGCCTATACTCAGCTGTGGGGGAAACAGGGCTGTCAATGGTGATGAGAATTTATGTGTGCAATTTTAGACATACCTAGTTAATTGTTTCAACCCTCTGTACCTCCCCAGTTCCCTGTATGTTTTGCCTAAGACCAAAATTCCCATGTACCTGTGACTGTACGTTCCAAAAAAAATACACAGCATCATCAACACACTATTCTTCATTCGCTGTCATAAACTTTTAAAGTCTCCGCTCATAATTTAATTTAGCGGAACACGGAGCACGTTTTGTTCGGAGTAACGTTATTTTTTATGTTCAGCGTCAAGTTAATTTACGTAATTCTCCAATGAAGTCACGTATTTGTGGGGGGTGGTTGTACTGACAGTCAGGGGTGGCAGAAAACGCAAAAGTGTTCATATGCTGTGAAAATATTTTCATTGTTCGATACTTAGAATATTATATTCCTGAGGTCTAACCTGGGTTTGTTTATTTATTTATATATACTTCACTGTACACCGCAAAATTACACAAAAAAAAAAAAAAACACTACAAAATATACAATGGGCGGCCTTATCGCTTGGGCTTGGGTTGTTAGACTTTCCGCAAATTGTTATAACAGGGGTTATCTATTTAGATATACAGAAACGTTTTATTAACCTTCATGGCAATATCAAACGATACTGTTATTAATTACCAATAATAAAAACAAAAAAAACGAAGTAAATTTTAATCAGTTTACTACAGTTTACACTTTGAACAGAATACATCCATACGTACATAACATCACGCCATTAACCCCGAAGGTTTAGGTAGAGATGACCTATATTACACCCACATTTCGCCAATTAATTTAAAGCACAATGTAATGGGGGCGAGCCTTTTGCCATCAATCGGACACAAATTCAAACTCGCCACTATTGAGAAATTCCAGATAGAAAAACCCAATAATACTATACCCGATCTGGGGATCGAACCCAGGACATCATGCTCAGCAGTACCGCTATCGACCACTAGACGTAATTATCGTGTTCAACGAGGCAGATACATAATAATTGAACAGAATATGTAATTGGAAACCCCACTTACAAATAATCCGAAGAGAAGTTAAGAATTCTACATATCAAATTCAAGTGTCATTCAAAGAAAAGCTATACTCAAGACCCTATCACTGACAGCCCTAGTGACAGGGGGAGACAGGGGAGTTTTACGACCAGACTCACGAATTAGTGCATGTTACGCGCTGACTTTGATGATTGTTTTACTGTTGGCAGCCTACAGGTTTAATTACCTGAAACTTACGGAGCTTTTTGAAATATAGCTGATTGGTAAGGCTGTTTATGAAGAAACAGATTTTTAAAACATAGGTATTGTATTTTCAATCACTGTCGAAATTGTTCACTAAAATATGTTTCGTCGAAACAGTGTAATGTAAAGATAAAAAGGTCACCTTACTCTCAAACATCAACTTACTCTTGTAGCATAATTTGTAAAAGTTGAGATTGTCTCAATTACTGGTCAAGTTCTCTGACAGCCCTATTGACAGGGGGAGACAGGGCAGTTTTACGACCACTCTCGCGTATTAGTACATGTTACGCGCTGACTTTGATGATTGTTTCACTGCAGACTCTACAAAAAAAAAAATATTATTTACTTTTTCGACGTCGTTTTTATTTGTGTTTACGGCGTAGTTTTTCTAGTGAAGTTGTTCGTTTGACAGGTGAGTTTCTTGCGGAGGTGAAGTTTTAATTGAGCTGTCAGTCAGGGCAGAAAATTAACGAAAAATCAATAATATTTTAGCGTAGCTAGATAATAGATAGAGGTTCTGGATATTGAAATGTTAGCAGAATATTTAGGTAGATTACCTCAACAGTTTTAGTACGTAATTATACTAATATACAAGATTGTGCCGTAATTTTTTTGTGAGAAGTAGCTACCAAATTATAGTTACAGAAAACAAAAGAAATGATAAAAATATATGAACCGCGAATGTAATGCTAAGCTTATTAAAATATATTAAAAAAATAAAAAAGAAGCAAGTACAAAATATATTCATTGTATGTTTACATACATGAATAGGTAGCGTGCTATATATTTTTAACTCCACATCGTCGTTTATAAAATAACAGTAAAATGCTAGGAATGAGCCATTGTTTTACTCATTACTTGTAGATAAAAACAAAACACATTTACTTTATTTGATTATTCTAAACACAAGAAAGCTATCCAAGCCTAAGACTACATTATTCCGACTGTGCTTCATAACTTCCAATATTTTTAATGCTTGTATTTTTTAATTTTCTGTTAACTTTTGTATATTTAATAAATATATTATTTACAATCAAAAAGCTGTTAAACCACAATTTTAATTCCTCAGTTATTTCAAGTTTGAAAATCGGCCATTATGGCATAAGCCTATTGTCTAAGCCTCTGGGAACATTTTATGCAGACATATTTTATCTTAATTAAAGTACGAGTAATGTAGAAAAATTACAGATGGAAAGAAATATTTTTTTTTAATTTGGGACACGCATAGGAAATACAAAAACAGTAAATAATAATAAAATAAATTAAAAAAAAAAAACATAAGGAGCATTTAAAAACTAACAGAATAATAACGACCTGTGCGAGGCCAAAAAGGCTCCTATTTCAGATAGGAATATCTGATCGTAAAATTGAACTTGGATTGGATAATAGAGCCATTATAAAAGATATTCGGTAAAGAGTAGACAAACGCTATTTGTTACCAAAGGATTTTTCATAGCCTTTGGGTTTCCCGAAACCTCTTAACAATAATATCTAACCCATAAACGTAATTGTATTAATAGAGCTCCATTCCCTTAACTATAACGACAGTATCGGTTAAGTTCTAACCAGAGAATACAATCGTAAGCTAACCATAAAAACAAATGGTTCAATAGGGTTGTCGATACAGATATATCTAACAGAAAATTACTTGGGTCTGTTTTGCAATTAAAATGATTACAAGCCACGGTTTGATAAGTCCAATTCCTGATCCTTGTTGAGGCTATTCCGGAGTACTACTCGAAGGGATAGGTAGAAGTGTATGATAGGATACCCACGTTTCGATATCTAGCTATAATATAAGTCTCAAGTAATAGAGGATAGGAACTTCGGTCGCGTCTGACGAGTCGGGTCGTGGCTTCAAACCCTGACAGGCGCTTTACTTTTTGTATAGTCATCACCACTACTTTCGAAACGGTGAAGTAAAACATCGTGAGGAAACCGGCATGTCCTAGAACCAAAAATTCAAACATATGTGACATCTACCAACCCGCACTCACAGAGACGAGGCCTTTCAGAAAACCAGCGATGCGACATTTTTATTTATATTTAAATGTCGCGGCATCATGCTGAGATAGGAGCCTTTTGGCCTCGCACAGGACTTCCTTCTTTAAATTTTAATGTTACTTTTTTATTTATTTATGTTTAATCTGTTTTTAGTTTAATGTGTGATTTCCTGTGCGAGTCTCAATAAATACTTTTTCTTTCTTTTTCTTTGTCCCTGTGTATCAAACTTCGCGCTGCTTTTGGGAACTTCCCAATAAAATACTCAATTCTGTCAAACCTAAAGAGATTCTATCCAGGACCTTACGTTAAGCAGATTTAAGAGGCATTCAATCAAGAAGCACTAACGGTGCTGTGCCTGTTTTAAGACAGAATACCTTTTATTCGTTATTTTGTAATCCAGTAATAGACCCACGTCTCAAAGTTTTTCTATAACACTCAGCATTTTTAGGGTTCCGTAGTAAACAAGGAACCCTTATAGTTTCGCCATGTCCATTTTTCCCATGTTGTGGGGTATCGTTAGAAAGGTCGAGAGAAAATATTGTGAGTTTGTGAAAGCCATTTTTGGATTCAGGGATCCGTTTGCGAAACATTAACATCTTAACTGATATATTTTGTTAGAGTCAAGTGGGGCCCCCTGCCAGCTAAATGGTGGTACTTGGATTTGTGAAAAAAATCACAGCAGTAGTATATATAACGAAATTAAAAGGAAAACTATCAAAGCTGCTATCAGGGCTGTACAGGTTAACGAGTAATAATCAACCAACTTAAATTTGCGGATGATCTCCCATACCTTCCGTATGAGAGAATATATTTTTCAACTACAATGTTAAGTTTGATAAATTCATACAAACTACGGAACTCTTCAATGTGCGTGATCCGACGCGCAGTTGACCGGTTTTAAATTTTATGAAGTGCATCAAAAACAGTGACTGTCCTAAGAAAAGGACATAATCTTGTCATTTTCAAAGTTTAAAATAGCTATCACATGGAAAGTTATATCTCCATCTAGTAACAAAGAATAGTGTTACCCTCCATTTTTCTATTACATATAGAGGGCTTACGTCAAGGGGATGGGGACCATCCTCTTATGAGGTAATAACTAACTTAATGCTATTATCAGAACACCACGTGTTGTATGATAAAGATATTATTTCTTCAAGGCTTATTAAATTATTATAGTGGTATGTCGGTTGTCGGATGCGTATACGTTTTTGGTGAGATAATATTTGATAACATAACATATTATTCTTGTATTTATGAGGATCTCGTGACTAAGTAATAACAGCCGCGTGGGTCGATCCATCTGGTCAAGGTAACGCTTGCCGAGGCCCGTCTATGGATGGGTTATCATCTTTATATACCGAGAGTCCTCCGTGCCTCGGAAAGCACGTTAAGCCATAACGGTTGGTCTCGAGTGTTATTCGTGGACCTTTGACAGTCGTTACGGGTCGTCAGAAGCCCGAAAGTCTGAAGAAACAGTCTTCCCAAGGGGTATCGTTATCGTTTTACCCAGTTACTGGGTTCTGGTAGTCAGATAGGCAGTCGCTCCATGTAAAATACTGGTATTCAACTGCATCCGGTTAGACTAGAAGCCGACTCCAACATACTTGGGAAAAGGATAGGCAGTTTGATTTTGATTCTTCTATTTCCTCGGCTAGTGTTAGAGATGTAGCTATAGTTCTTACACCGTCATTTCGTTAGTTATAAATAAATAGTTTCTTTGTTGCCATAAACCGTGTCTGAGTCCGGGATGTTTTGAGAGAGTACCTATCTATTAGAATTTTTATTATTAAAGGAATGAGTAGACTGCTATTTGTTAGACTTTTATCTTTCACTAGCTTCGGCCCGCGACTTCGTTCGCGAGCCTATAACCTTCCGCAAAAATTGGGCTATCCCATGCATAAGGATTTTTTCAATTCCGACTGATAGTTCTAGAGATTAATTACCCCCTACATACAAACAAACAAATTTTCTTTTTATAATATTACACTTATATATATGTTATATTAAATATTATTTCCTTTATTACATTTTCATGCAATTTTATTTTATTTTTTTATTATGTTATTTAATAAAGAAACAAAAAAAAACAAAAAATGTGGCCTATCGGCATCAGGAACAGGGTCCAAGCTGAGACAGCAATAAACAATAATTGCACGGCACTCTCGTCGATCTATCACCACAATATCAGGCTTATTGGCTACAATAGTCTTGTCAGTGATGATAGATCGATTCCAATACAATGTGACGTGACCATTCTCGAGAACTGGGTCGGGCACATACCTGTAGTATGGTACTTCGGTCACCACAAGATTGTACTGCAAGACAAGTTGCTGGGGGATAATCCTAGCCATTAGATTGTGCCTGTGCAAATACTCGCCGTTAGCAAGACGAGAACAACCGGAAACAATATGTCGGATTGATTCAACGGGACGGTGGCATGCCCGACAGTTGTCAACCGTACCGTCCTTGACAATGTATTTCCGATAATTATTCTTCATGATAACTTCATCCATAATCGCACAGACAAAACCTTCGGTTTCCCCGCAGAGGTCACCAGATAAAATAAATATTATATTAGTATAAATAAGAATAAAGAAGACAATGCTCGTTAGACACAATCACATAATTAGAAATGACTTCCCGTGACTCTTAGCGAACGAGGTAAACACTAAAAAATCCACAAAATTTCCTTCACAAGTCAAACGTTAGCAACACTTCCTCTTGTGTCGTCAAGGTCAAACGAAAGCAGTAACCGAAAATTAACTTGAAGTACGGTCCATTAGTCTGGCCTTTTTATCCTCAGATACAGATGGAGTATATGGACTTAGTCCATAAGAACGGGTCCAGACAACACAATCATATACATAAAAACGAATGACCACTCCATACGGTACAGTAGGGCTGGCGAAAGAAAATAATTGTTTTTTTTCTTTTCTTTGTTAAACGAAAAATATTAACAGGGTTTTTCGGTCTGTAATGATGTTCATAAAGGATATTATACGTAGTTTTTATGAGTCATGACTTAATGTAATATTTTTCAAGGGGCAGCTACCTTTTTAACTAGTTTTTTTAAGAGTGATGAAATATTGAAGGCATTGGCACTAACACATAAATAAACAAGAGGAATAGAGAAGAGATAATAATTATGAAACTCGAAAGAAACTTACTCTCAGAAAATCTGTGTTTATTGATTAATTAAACAACACCAACAGTATACATTCAACATTGGTTTACAAACGTATTTAGGAAAGATATAACTGTATATGTATATAAAAATTATAGGTGTTCAATAACTTTAACGACTAATAATAGGTTTGACTAAACATTTTATGGATGAATCGTATAAAGTTTACGTGGCATAAGCAAATATCTGCATATGTAGATCGTCCTTATTCTGATGTAACATATAAAAGCCTAGTTCAAGTTAAAGATAACCATCCGCTTCACTGACTAACTATAAATATCCGCCCCCACAAAAGGCTACCATGATACTTTTATCTTTACCTACAAGTAACGAAAGTAATCCCCCTTCTGCCTTAGAAGGCACGTTTACGAACCAATGGGTTTAAGGGTTGCGTTAGACCTTTGGGCCAACCTAAAAGCTTTTAAGACTTAAACAAAAAATCAACTGGATAGGAACGGACCTTGATCCTTTTGCTAAACTTCTAGCTAATATCGGAAAGCTTACACCTAAACAATATTGAAATTACATCAAAATGGTCGGTAGAAACAGCTCAGAGCGGATAAAACAAACGTAGTCTAAAGTATACCAAAAAGTGTAGGATGAAAGGGTAGATAAATTTCGAAAAATATAAAATAGATAGCATTTTATTACAATATTAATCTTTAGGCTTCATGTCAGCAATCATGCAACAGAATCAAATCAAGCTAAGTACAAACCATAACAGGTACCGATGTCTAAAAGAGAACGAGTTTCACACTTTCAAAATCCGGAAAATCAGTCCAGCAAATCTCGAATTCGGGAGCTTTTCTTTTCTCGAGCCACAAACAGCCCCATCGAAGGAGGGGCCGCTAAAATCCTCCCTGTCACATTTACGGAATGAGACCACTCTGTTTTTGGGTCAACCGTTTTGAGTGAAGCAATGTGTTTATGTTTTTAGAATAATATAATCACCACTTAAACACGGGTTATTGATCATGACAAGAAATGTCGGGTGTTTTGTTGTCGTGTTTTTTTTTTAGAGTATGTTTTCTCTATACCCGTGTTTATTGTCGCGACAATTTTTGGAACGTTAGGTGGCTTTTATTTGGCACGGTACTTTTGAATATTTGGATCAGCAGGTATACATATTTTTTATTACTTACGTTTTTACTGGTCGTAAAGGACAATGACCAAGTGACTAAGGAACCTAGTATCGGTATGAAACATGTAATGTATGCTGTTAAATTCAAAATACGAATTAGTCAAAATTCAAACGTCAAACGTTTAAGAATTTTCAATGCTCGTCAATTCCGACATTCTTCCGACAATGTTTATACATATAATCATAAAACGTTCACGTTAATGGGACATATACGTTACACCATGGTTAAAACCTTATGATCAAAGTGCTGAACATTTTTCAGTAATCTATCTGACATAAACTTATAAACATAGCTAATTAAATTAAATCCAAATTGCAAAATAATAATGGCCTAGTAGTAAAGATTAAAACAAAACATGTAAATGAAATCATTTAGTTAATTAAACAATAATAATAAACAATTTTATGCCAATGACATGTGACATTACGTGGGTGAAAAAAACAAATTAGAGGTAAAATATGAAATCGAAATAAAAACTAATACTTTTATGGAGTTTTTTATACGGAGAATTTAAGGAATCGCATTACTAGATAAAATTATTATATTTAAAAACAAGATTTATCAACATTATAAACTTAAGTCACCACAGAACAAATAGCGATACCAGAAATGGTCAATCTCTTTTGTATATTACTGGTATGTATCTAAATACTTCGAAGAGGAATCTGTGAAATATTGTAGTGCTAAGTTTTGTTTACCTTAGAAGAGTCTGTTCCAAGGACCAGAATGGTATTACCAAATACGGACAATGTAATTTAGGAACTACCATGCAGGCTCTACTAGAGTTGGTGGTAACATTTTTGGGTAAGATTAATGGTTCGGAAACCCTCCAAGCATTAACCCTATTCAGTACCACCTCTGCTAAGCGACACATACAAACGCATCAAATTAAGAACATCCTTTTTGAAGTCCGTAACACAGTCATAGCCTTTTCCAAAAATTAGGGTGGTTCCACCAATGGGCTGCCCTGTAGCAGGGTGGGTGGCCAAATTCCTCCCCTTGTCAGTAGCAGTGTGACTTGGTTTTTAGGTCAGTTATTCTCAGTAAAATGGCGATATGTTGATGACGTTCTTATTTCACGAGAACGTGTATAAGTGGGGGTTTTTAAGTAAGCGTTTGGTGCTCTGTTTTTACGAAATTGTGTTTGCAGCTCCGCTTTTTTCATTAACTTAAACTTTCAGGTTTACTTCTTGTTTATGAAATAAAATATTTGTTTATTAAGTTCGAATGAAGCCATGTAGAGCAAAGCATTTTTAGGTAAACATAATTAAGATACTACTAATATTATTATGTAGAAGATGCTCTATAACGCTTAGAATATTTGTATCAATCAATCTGCCTAGCCTTTTCCCAAATATTTTGGGGTCAGCTTCCAGTTTAACCGGATGCCGCTGAATACCAGTATTTTACATGTAGCGACTGCCTATCTCACCTCCACCAACCAGAAACTGGGTAATACGATACCCCTTGGTAAGACTGGTTGTCAGACTTTCGGGCTTCAAAGATCCACGAATGACAGCCGGGACCAACGGCTTAACGGCTTTTAGAATATTTGTATGATATACTTAATTTCATTGTTTAGACATAATAATTATAATAATGAAGGTAGGTATAGATATATTTGTGAAAGAAAATCTTCTAAGATTTATGAAAATTCCGATGCATTCTTACACGAGACATGAACAAAACCTCCGTCACAAGGACAGTGGAATTCTCGGTTACCTGTAAACCTATACAATGACATATATGTTGTTACGTAGGTGTATTTCCATTCTTCTTGACAAGATAGGAGCTATCGGTATTCGGGGTCAGATTTTAGACATTATTCGAAGCTACGTTAGAAGCCTAAATATGTGTGAAGATTATTAAGTTCACTAGTAGAAATTCATAGCTCATCCTCGGTGTTCCCCGAGGCAATGTGCTTGGCCCAACATTTTAGCAAAAACAGTATAATGATATCTTCACAAACGAAATAGGTACTAATGAAAAGACAAAATGCTTGCAATAAATGTGAGTGAAACCTCCCTCACAAGGACAGTGGAATTTTGGGTCAGTTGTAACATGTAACTATGTCGTTATGTATATTATGTTGTATGTATAGCTGTGTGGGCTAGACCCAAGACCCATGTTTGGTGGAGGACATCTATGAGTTGTAACACAATCTACATTAAGTATGTATGTGAGTGTATGGTTATGTCTGTGTGTCTCTCATCTTAACATACTGTGTCTTTATTTCTTGTATTCAAATTCTTCTCTTTTAGCTATAGTTTCTATTAAGGCATAGATAGTGTTTTTGTACTCTACTTTGTTTGATTTTATTTATCTCAATTTCCTTTTCGTCTAGTATCTAGTTACGGTCATTGAAATAATGTTAAGCAGTGGATACAGTGTACTGGCTACTGTGAATACGAAAGTTTGAATTATTTTGTTAGATTCGTAATATAAAATGTTCCTCCAAAAGCACAAAATTTTGCCGCAGAAATAAAATTACTTTTCATACAGACAGCTGACACATAACACTATATTCGAGAAATATACGCAAGTATATCTGTATATACATTGACGGGTTTCTTTCATCGTACGTGTTCAAGTACTTTTTCCGAAGCATTTGTCGTTTTTATAGAAGAAGCGCGGAACATGAAAGACCACCTGATGCCGCTCGTAAAATTTTAAGAGAAACGTTTATACTGGGAAGTTTTTTTGCTATCTATGTTTATGAGTACAAAGTGCCCAATAGATTTTGGTATGCGGAGAAATAAGGAACTGAATTTGAATTTACTGACTTTGACTATTTGATATTTTAATATTACGATCAGCGCTGTTTTGTTGTGTCATGATACTGGTAACGTGTGTTTAGGCCCAGACTCAATCAAAGCGGAGACGAGAGGAGAGGAGAGGAGTTGTGTTTTAAACAACCAATAGAATTTCGTTATTCACACATCTCGTCTCCACTCAGCTTCAGTGGATACCACGGAGCGGAGGTATCATATTTGTATGGCGCGATCGAAGCGGAGATGTGTGGTGTGCCCTGCAAGCTGGCTCCGACGCGCAGCGGACACGAGATGTGAGTGGCGTACAGTGAGCGGCGCCGTAATTTCGTTAACACCCAACACTCGCCGCACGCGAGCTGCGTGCGGCAAGCGTTGGGTGTTAACGAAATTACGGCGCCGCGAGCTCCGCTCGAGCCAGGACACATCTTCGCTCTACCGAGCACATATCTCCACTCTAGTCTAGCCAGTACGCATCTCCGCACAGCTTCGGTGGATACACCCTAGCTGAAAAATATCTCTGCTCGTCTCCGCTTCGGACATCTCCGCACATCTCCGCTTTGGTGGAGACCGGGCGTTAACATTGCTAATAGATCGCCTGCTGGCTTAAGTTTAATGGGGTTAAGAATATATTTTACTTGTAAGGGTTTCTTTTTGCTTTCATTGTAATTGTAGGAGTAACTTTTTCAGTCATGACTTATTTTATGCAAATATTTTCACCTCGTGGCTAATTAGGTATTCAAAATATCAATAAAAATAGATAATTTAGATTTCTCAGCTCTCAATAACATTTTGATAATTGATTTATTTTACTACGCACTAGTCTAAATGACCTTCAGTATTTTTTGCCGAGCTTCATTTAAACGTTGTTTATGTACCTACCTAATGTAAATGAGGATATATAGACAATTAATTGTAATATTCTTATTATGGCTACCAATAATTTACATTGGTTGGAAAATAAATACATAATATTTAGAAAGATGCAATATTCGTCGCATAAAAATACAAATTGCTGACTATGATATGCACCTTGCAATCAATCTGCTCTACCCTTTTCCCAACTATGTTGGGGTCGGCTTCCATTCTAACCAGATGCAGCTGAATACCAGTATTTTACATGAAGCGACTGCCTATCTGACTTCCACAACTCAGTAACTGGGTAATACGATACCCCTTAGTAAGACTGGCTGGGCTTCTGACAACCCGTAACGACTGTCAAAGATCCACGAATGACAGCCAGCAGATATGCACCGTAACCATTTGAGAAAACGTACAAAAAATTGTAAAACATCAGCCTATGCGTGTGAATATCAAGATGATTGACATCATTATCATTACCATCAACGGCCGGTAAACAGCCGCTAAAGAACATTATACCCATCAGGTGACTGCTATTTGCATTTGACCTACTGATGTTTTAACAAAACAGCTGGAGTAGAGACTTGTTTATTCAAATAATCGGCAGCACAAAGCTCTACCAACGGAACTGTGGGCAACTAAAATTATGAGCAATTTACATAATAAACATTCATTAAAACTATTTCTATTAGTCGTATTTTGTAGCCTAAAAGCCGTTTTACCATAGAAATATTAATTTAAATCCTCACACACCGTGTGGCACTCGACACTCCCAAATATGTTTACGAAAGTTAATGCTTAGTACCTAATACCAAGAAATGAAATGAAATGAAATAAAATTGTTTATTCTGTGAATAGGGTATAGGAATCACTTTTACGTCATATTAAAAATTAAAATAAAATTACTAGATGAGTTTGGCGTTTTCTATCCGACTACTCGGAGAAGAAAGGCCGAAACAATTTCGGAGGTAACAGTCTCTTTTAAAGTCCAGACATAATCTTGGTCAAGCCATATGAGGACCGAGTAGATAAGTGTCTGAAATGGTCTTTTGAGAAGACTTTACAATGGGCGAGTTAGCATATCAGAGAAGCACTACCAAGGCGTTGTGAAAGCAAATAAGTAATACTGAAGCCAACAAAATACAAGGCACCGAGTAAATCAAATGGCCTGAAGTACACTTTATCAGCAAACATACTCTAGCAAACAGGAAGAAATGAAATAATTGACAAGGAACTAAACGTTTTCCTTAACCAAGTTAAAGGCGCGACAAAGGAGTAAAGCGGTTCCATCATTACCATTCCTTGCACAAACCTCCAGTAAAAATGTTATTCGGCGAGGAAGAAACGTTTGCACTTTACAAGCAAAAATGCTCGTCAAGGAAAACAAATATAATAGAGTGAAGACAGGAAAAGAATCAGGTTATGTGTCAGATCTCCAAGAAGTAGAAATCATATAAGGTTCTAATATGATTACCTCTCACAAAGGTAAGTACATTTTTCCTGGTGGTTTAAGGATGGAATAATGGAATGTGTGAAGTAAATCTAATTGCTAAAAATAGAAACATTGAAGAGCGAAGTAATGAATTAAAAATAGAAGATGGAACCCGGCAGACGGTAACAAATAAAGAAACAAGAGGAACAATATGTTAGAATTTATATATTCGCTCACAAGCTCCTTGAAAACAGTGAAGAGGGTAAGAATGAAATACAAGTTATCAGGATTAAAATAGTTCAACTGGAAACTCAATTCAAATGGAAGCTAAAACTTAAAACATTGCTAAAACTCTTGCAAAAATACACATTAAAGTAGGAAAAGATTATCCACATGGTTGCTAATGAATGAGCAACCAGCCGTGAGGGCTTTTACTTTCACTGACCCATTCGTCCATTTCGTCTAAGTACTCCTTTCTGCTGTAGTGTTACGTCAACCAATCGATACCTTTTTATGACAACCCCAACTAGACGTACATTCCCTTCCACTATTTTTACTGTTTCCAGAAAAGGTCGCAAAAATACAAGCAATATAGAAAAAACACTAAGAAGATTGGGAAACCCTTTCACTCGCAACTTTCTGAATAACCCAGACTATAAATCAGCCACAGATGAAATATAACAGATGGGGAGAGCGGCTTATTATGGAAGTATAAGTAATGGGAAATATTCCCATGTGAATGGAAATCTATGAGCTTTTGTATTGGTTTCGTTCAGGGGTAAATAATGGGTGTGTAAAGTCAGGGAGTGGATTGAGGTCGACTGTTGTAAGAAAGTTATCTTACTTGCTAATGCGTCACTGCTTTTAGGCATTCAAGCAATTTGGTTAAGTTAACTATCAAAGTTCACTAGTACTGTAATGGAGTATTTTCTTTAGAGTATTAATATCATCAAAATTTGCCACTGAATAATATTATGGAAATAGACTCCAAGAACCGAAAATACCTAAATAAACATTTCATGAATAAATCATCGTTAACTAGTATGTTAGTTTACCAGAATACCCGCGCAATTTCGCGGATTCACTTTTTTTTTTTTTAATTCATATTCTTTATGGCACCTCTTTAGGTCATGAGCTATCCGAACATCAATAAATATTTGGGCTAGTTCTTAAGAGGGAGGTGTGTAAATTAATTCGCTGTTACAATGTTTAATAGATTGCTTTCTGCATAAAGAAGTAAAGAAAAGAAAGACTGATGACAGTCAAGGAGCCAGAAAAAAATATGGCAGTTTTGAAGTCCTATGTCGAAAAGCATTTCTACTTTTTTGTTACGAAACTGCACAGTTATCACAACCTGGTAACAATAGTAACCGATAAAATAGATAAGCTCAGTGGGAATAAAATAATTAAAATTATATTTTGGGACGAAGGAAGCATAATATTTGGGACGACCCAGGATTTTTTATGTAGGACAAAACTCAGTAGGCCAAACGAAAAATAAATTCCATTTTAATAAGAAGTTAATACTGCAATCGACCAAGTATAAGCCATAACGCTGAAAGTACACCTCTTACCGAATTCTGGCGATAAGAATATTGTCATGACCTATTACATTGTCATAACTATTCCTACTATTGTTCAGTTAAGCTCAGACAAAATTAATTATTATTATTTATTAATTTTCAGACAACAAATGAGGTCCATTGTGTTAGTAACAATCTTACTTAGCCTATGTTAGTACTTAATAACTAAAACAGATCTCGTTCGATCGGCCAACGCCCACACAAGCGGACTATCTGCCCGGGCTGCTATAGAGTGCAGAATGATATTGGGACTGTCACGCAACCTGCGAAGTAACGAGGCAGATTTCTTACGCCATACTGCGTCAAAGCTATCAGTGCGCGCGTCGGCAAACATCGCCGACGCACTGCAGAAGCGTGGCAGTCGCAACAGCACCCTGAACGCATTGTTATATTGGATACGCAGAGCATTGCAAGCCCTTTGGGTATATCTGAACCACAGGGCCCCCGAGTACAGTGTTGTGCAATACGCCTTAAAAAGGGCCATTTTAACTGCGACTGTACAACGAGAGAACCTGCGGGCCAGCATGTTCGCCCGGACTGACAATGCTCTGCGCTCCCTCTCCAAATCTGAATCGTCTTTCAGGGAATCTGTCACCAAATGGCCCAAGTATTTACATTTAATCATTTAATCCTAAGGTAAAGCGAGTATGAGTATCTATCCTGTCCATCTTATTGTCCTAAAGAGAGATGTATATAATATCTATGTAGTTATTAAAAGAGTAGCTTCAGTACGCGTCAAAACTGTAACAATTCAGCATGAATGTTGCATAAATGTTTTAGACAAAATTAAATTAAAAATAATTGACGTGTCTTTCTTAGTTTTTGGTTATGTCTGAGAACACTATTGTAAAGGTAATTAAATTGGCTTCAAAAAATCCTGTGGATGTGCAATTATTTTGTTATAAAATGAATACGATACAGAAAGAAAATTCCGATAATAAGCTCAACTCATGGCAGACTGACGAAGCGCACAGACGAAATAAAATCACTGCAGGTGCTTTTTTTTTAAATGGCAACACTGCTGTTTCTTTTCTCTCTGCGTTTACGTGTGCGTAAAGTACAGTACATTGTACCTATTAAGTGGTGTGAATGGCTTTTATATTTTTCATATTGAGTCTACGGTACGTATACCTACATTTTTATGTCGTATCTTCTTTGATTTTTTCTGAGTTTATCTTGGACATTACAGACATCGGTGAAGGAAAAACATCGTGACAAAACCTGGAATTATAGTTAATAAAAGTCTGAAATCACCAACCCGTCTTGAGCAAGCGTGGTGATCAATGCTCGTGCCTTCTCTATATGAGAAGAGGCCTTTGCCCTGCAGTGGGACAGTAACAGGCTGGTATTATTATCTTACAAATCTTTAACAAGCAGAAGCTAAAAATCAAACTAAGTGGCCATTCACATCACGATATTTTATGGCTATAAGTTGCGATCACACGTCAATATTCCACTGTTCATACGGTTTAAAAATAAATGCAGTATGAAACTGCCTTGTCATCCCAAAATTATACAGGAAGAAATATCTTACTGATTATCATCTTGTAAACGGGTCCTGAATGTTACAGGCTAGTTAGATCGTTCTATTTCGATTCTCGTACAAGATCGGTACGGAATAATAAAGAAGTATGGAAGAAAAAGCCATGTAAGCCAAATAAAAAGCCATGTAAGCCAAATAAACCGGTAACTGAGTAGGAGAATAATGATCGTTTCAGAAAAGCAATCAGTTATATTTCGGTACCGTGTTAAAAAAACCGATACTGCACTAAAGTTTCAAGGAATGCTCTCGAATTGTTTCAATAAGTGTATTTCAGAAATCCATGTTCAGCAATGTGTATAAAACATCGGGGCTAAGAAACATGTGCGTCTCTGACGTCATCTTAATCTAAAACAGGCAATAATACACAGAATACGGTTAACAGGATATGTAGTTATTAAAATGTAATTGGTCAACTTAAACAATAACTTGTGGATAAAATAACCGCACATTATGACGATGTACAGTTGGTTACTTAGATAGTAACTAGAATTTACAGCTGAAAATATTGTATGTAGCATTAACAATAAAGGTTCGTTTGATGTGACGATCGATCTTGAACGGTTACAGACTTGGAAGGCAAATGGAGGTCGGAGTTTTTTGTATTATAACTCGTTGTATCGACTTAGTTAGTTATTGTATCATTTTAGGTACGTTGGGTTGGTACATTTATGTATTTTTTTTCCTTATGTATGAGTATGCGGAACCCTACACGATGTAAAAAAAAATACGTTCACAGGTGATTGTTTTCCAGAATTACCAACTTGTGCCGTATCTACCTATACCTATACCTATGTTTTCAACGAAACTTAAATTTACTGTAAAAAAATATTATTTGAATTAAATAACCAACTTTCGGTGTCCTGCGCAGATTTGGTTTTAAGAACATAAGCAATTTTGCCATCATATCGTCTGAGTTCAGCTCCATGTTTTGTCACGTTTTTTTTGCATGTTCTTCATCATTATTGTAATTCCTTGTTTTTCCTACATCATAGGTACATACTATAATCCAGTACCTACAATTAGAAGCCCGGTTTGTTATCACCGTGCGAAATCGTTTCGGTTGAATCCGTCTTGTTTATTTTTCTAGAATCCGTGGGAGAAACTTTTAGGTGTTATTCCTGATATAATTCTATTCTTAAAACAGTGTTGATTGAGTGTGTGTGGGTTTTGATTGATGCACTGTCCAAATAAATCAGGTAAAAGTTCGATTTTCTTTTTTTTTTTCTTTATAGGTACTCGTGGAATCAATCAATTAGAGTTCCTTGTCCGTTTTGCTCTATAAGGAATCGAAAAATTGGAACGAGATACGTTCTGCCGGACCGACTCGACTGACTCCTTGGTGATACCTACTAAACACTAAAGTATGTGTAAATGATCTTTGGACTTTGAATAGGGATGTCTAATGTAACCTTGAATTGTCGAGTAATAAACGGAATAGTTGGTGACTTTTCATTTATGTAGTAGGTATGATGATGTCAAATTAATGCATCAACACCCGATGCTAGTCAGAGCTTTGAGCAGTACTTCACTGTTTCAAAACTGCAAGTCTAACATACCTATTAGACATAGTTACAAAATGTAAATAATCTATCAATCGATTGCAATCAAAACTAATCGAGATAACAGAGATAACGCTATATGAAAACCAAGCGGTGAAAAGAGAACGAACATAACTGTGTCACTGCATGTGTTACATGTGTTATCAGCACAATCTACCTTTGCATTATAATCAGTGGTCTGACACAAATTAAACACAGGCACATTCATTTATAGAACGACTCCTTATGCGCAGTCGCTAGCGCACTCAATCGTGTATTGACAGTTGTTTTGATTGGAGCTGTGCTGCCAGAGTTAAACTACCCAGAAATGTGGGAACCCGGAATAAAATCTGAACGGAATAGGGGCCTATTTTAGTGTAAAGATAGATGAGACAAAATTTTAAATGTAATAAAAATTTGAAGATTTGAATGATTTGTTAGATGAATTAAATGGAACATGTCTAGAGGTCGTGAAACAGAGAACAGTGAAAACTGTGATTGAGACTGTAACGATGATAATGCAGTTCAGCATTAAAATGAAATGAATGTAAATACGTATGGCCGCCAATACACTTGAAAGTTTTCCTCACGTTAGTCGCTTACATGAGGAACTTACGATGAATTTGCAAATGTAAACTCTCTTGTAAGTAACTTATCGTAAATTCTTCTTACATCTTACATACAATAATCGTAAAAAAGTGCTAGAAGTCAATAATATCTTGCTATACTAAGCACGCTGTAAATCAAATTAAGGTAACGGCTTACGTCTGACTGAACTTAAGTATCTATTCAATCGTCTGTAGGGCCCCGTTTTCAATATATTACCCTTTTTTAATATACTCGTAATATCGCCACTATTTCACCCAAATATTTCATTGCACATAGAATATGATAGAAAATATATTGGATTTTTATCGACAATCTACTTGGAAATAAGTCTCCTTCAGATCAAATAAAATCAGTTTCCCCCAAAAATAGGATATTGTAAGAAGTTTTACAATAATCTTTTTGTCAACCTCTGAACCTTAAACATCAAGAATAAGTGATGACATTACTAGTATCACAGTTAGAATCGTTCAAAAAGGTCAACTTGTGATAGCCTATAAAATTCAGAGATTACAAAAAAAACAGGTACCTAGATTATTTTCCCACTTAGGGGAACTTCGTAATAGATCTGGCAACACAATCTGCGCGTGGGCAGCGGCATTTGTTTGTACTAGTCAATCTGTTTTGTGTGTGGTAACCATCGATTCGCGCGCCGTTCCTTACCGCATGCTTTCATAAAAATATTTCAAATAACGGAAGCATGAATGAAAGAAAAAAAAACTCTTTTATATCTGAGATTATTTTTGATATACGTGGCAGGTGTGATGGGATATTTCTATTTTGGATTCGATGAAATCGTGTGATTTTTAGCTAATATTAGAATATTACCTACTTATACTTCGATATCATAGTAAGACGCAGATTTTTAGGTGTATTGAATTGCAGTAAAGACAGAAGTGGGGGACGACCTACACGAGATTGCAGGGAAGACTTGGACAGAGCAGGGAAGTATGGCACAAAGGGGAGGAGGCCTATTCTCAGCAGTGGGTGGAACAAGGCTATCAATGATGATGATGATGATGAAAGACAGAACTTGACAATACTTTTCATTGATGATGTTAACATAGACTTAGATACAATTACTGGTAAAGATATCAAACTATTGTTTAAGTTTTAGGGGCATGAGGAAAAGGGTGTAAAGTTCACGCATCCACCATAGAAAAGGGAGGATCCTCCGACTAGACAGGCGTCGTGTCTGGCAGGCAACTGCCAAACGATTGATGTCGGGGAAGTTATTTAAATGGTCTTCGCGCGGCAAACTCTAATTGCGCGATACAGGATTTTTGTGACGTCAGGATGTTGTGTGACGTCAGGTCTTTTGATGCGTAGTTGGCATGTGGCGATTGTAGATGCCGCCACAAAGTCTTCTAGCCCGCGTAGCATAACCACATTAGAAACGGGTTTTGTCAACGGAATAATAGACAAAATGACAGATTCACAATCAAAATCTGTCATGGTCATGAAGTGCGTGCAGTGGTCATAGTAACATAAAAAATGGCTAGCCGACGAAATTGCTTTAACCTAAGTGAAATCTGATAAAGCGCCTCTAAAAGATCTACTTCGGAAAATTGATCATTTAGGTGAACGGAATTTAAATCAGAATTCTGAATTTGATACTAATCTTAAAGACACTGCTACCTACATGGCTTATTACTTTACAAATGACGGTAGTCATCATCATCATAACGTCTGTTTTCCCCAAAGGGTTAGGCAGAGATAACGGCAGTATAGTAATTAAATCAATGGTTTTTTAGTATAATACAGTCATAATGCAAGAATCTGTTATAAATAAAAACAGATTTATAAAGTTATGACTGCTTTAACGATCGTGGCATAAGCATAGCTACGGTAAATGATACATAGGCATGCATAGTATTGTTCTTAGAAACAGACTTGTTAGACAATTAGTAGCAACAATAAAAAGTCATGATTATGATGCTATAAACTCATCGTTCACACTGTTTTGTACGGTTCTATAAAAAAGTGAATAAGCTTGGGATCTTTATGAATAAAGTGAAAATGAAAGTAAGAGTGCATTGATTCACTTTTCAATCAACACATCAAAACATCACGCCTATAATCTTTGAAGGATTAGGCAGAGATGTACCCTATAGTACACTCACATTTTGCCAGTTATGTTTAAGTCCCTATTGTCATCAACCGGGCACAAATCCAGACTCCGGGCTGCTACTGAGAAATTTCAGATGGGAAAACCCAATTACAGTCTTCTCCTTTTTCAATCAAGATTTAATTTAAACAATATAATATAATACTAAGTAACTAAATATGAGGTTAGTATATTTGAATAAATCTTTTGCGTTGAATTTTTTGTCAAAACGCTTTTTAATTTTTGTCCCATTCCCAGGTCAAATAGTTTTTGATGAAATATAAAAAAAAAAAACAATAGAACAAAGTCAGGAATGATTTCTGACATTACTTTCTTGTAATGATTATGATTTTCAGAACAAGCGCGGTACAAAGTAAGTTTGCTACAATACCTTTAAAAATATTTCTAGATAATTTTGATATGGTACACACGGCGTCATAATCAAGGATCCATTTTCAGTATAAGATACCCTCGCATTCTATAAACTTTCTATACAATGTCAGGCCAGTTCATAGTGGAATTGTATAGCTTGATATATCGTCAAAGGTACCTACTAGTTCAATAAAGGTAAACAATTTTATAACGCTATTGAACTCAAAACCATACAATATTATCGGTAGTTACGGATCACGTCATAATAGGGAAATATATGGTTATAAAATAATGTCACACATCAATAACTACTGCTTCGATACGTCCATTATGAATGTTACTATGTCTCGTAAACTTCCTCAAACGGTAACAACAAAAATACATTATTTTGATGGGATCAAAATTGAAGCCGAACAACAGCTCGAATTTATAGCTGTGCATATCAAATGTGACGCATAAACCAATATTATTAGTGGTGTCCAATGTAAAATTGGTATTAATGATAGAGAAGAATAGGTAGAAATATCACTACCAAATACAGAAAGGAAAGAAAAGACACACATCGTTTAAGTCATATGCCTTATGAGAACTAAGATATGAACCTTGACAGACCCCATAGAACTGATATGCTGTCTTTAGAAGCCAACATTGAAATAATATGACTTAGACGACTAAAATGGTGGACTGAACTTTATCAAATAGAGATCATTATGGATTCTTAACTGTGCTAGAAAACAATGATTTGATGGTAAAAACAGAAGCTAGGTCTTCTGCTTAAATAATAAATAGGGTATAATAAAGTTATTGAAGTAGTCACACTAATATTCAAGGACACAAAACCCATAGAGTGCAAACTAAAAGGTGCAAATAATTAAAACATCAAAGCTAGAGTGTTAGTAACAAAAAAAAACCCTAAAATGACGTCACTTCACCTGTCATGGAAATTCATTGACAGTTGTATTAGGGTTCGCCTTGTACAATCAAAAACGTACCAAATTTCATCACTGACAAGGTGCAAAATAGGACTCTTATTTTATTCTTAGTCATAGAGAATTTGTATCGATTATGTATAGTGTTTTGTGTTACACAGAAATTAAGTATTGATATCATGAACAGGGGAATTTCCAAGTAGGTACGCTTCTTTAGGCATATACGAAATATACAATTATTGATTAATGCTGCCGCTACAGCAGAAATTACTGGAACTCAAGCAAACGTTGAACCCAGCCCAGAACAACATGATGACACACTTAGGTAGAACTACAGAAATTAACAAAAATAGGACAAATATGACACATTTTAATTGACGCGAATGGATCAATGTACAGAAGCATACAGTACTATGACGATATTTTAATTATTACTTATACGAATTGACAAAAAGATAACAACACAAAAATACATGAAAAAAATATGGAAGACACAGGGAATCTAATCACATCGATTAAATAAAAAACCAGCATACATAATCCCTTAATCGTTGCACGCCCTCCACGCAATTTTATACCTTTGAACCGTTGTTAAAAGCACTATTATCCCTTGCACACACATAGGGCGACTCCCGCTCCCTTGCACTACACATCATGACATCACTCACTATACTAATATTTTTAAATTTTTAAATAAAGAATTACTCACGCAGCAATGCTTTTTGAAAGCGGCCAGCGTTCCATAGACGCTTGGTACTTCATGTTTTCAATCTGCTTTTTGAGTGCTTCTTTGTCCATGGCTGCAAGAATACTAGGGTCCATCGCGCAGAATCTGTGGTGTAAAACACGCACACATAGTTAGAGCATACTGTGTCTGTGTTAGAGAGGGACGACTCGAGTACAGTTATGTATAGAGTGGTTTCGGTGGGAATTGATAATATCGTAATTTTTTATGTGGTAAATTGAGTTGTAAATGTTTATTTTGATCACTATTGACTGTGATGGTGATCATTATCATTTTTTACCTCTAATTAGGAATATTATTGATTTTCAACACCAATAGCAAGTTATTGTGATAATTCCATTAAAAAAGTTATTTAATACCTAATGTTTATTTCTTGTTTTAAATGAAATAAATTAAATAAAACAGTTACGATATTGATAACGAGTAAAATACACATAAAATAACTATGGCAGTAAAAGAAAATTACAATCTCAAAATACTAACAACATACTTGAAACCACTTAGCTTATGAAATACTGAGTTATAAGTTGATAAAATCACCTTATTTTATATACGAATCTGAAACCAATTTTCAATCAAAAATCTTCAATCTACTTAGGTATACAGAGTGGCAATGTGATTATTTTGGTTGTCCTCTATTACCAAAATAATTGCACTTAACCTTCATTCCCATTTTAATTTTCACCATCTAACGCAATTAAAACAACACCTAACAATTTATTTTAATTCAACACTTTTGTATCTCACTGTACTATATCGCTATCTCTTTCCCTCGTTAGGGGAAACATGTCTATGTGTGCGTAGGCGTCCGCGTGTAGGTGATGCGCGCGCAGAACTTCAGTTTCTATGACAACCCCTTTAGGAACACTGAAGTTAGCTTGCGCAAAGTTAGTTAGCAGACCACCATTTTATTTTCTACTTTGTTTTGTAAAGTTAAGGTTGAGTTTTGGTTGTGGTGTCAGTTGTAAAATTAATGAATTAAAGCGTAATGCCCGGTAGTTCTTGGCATTTTGTACACCATTATTCTTTGTTTTCGGGCGGCAGTCATAGAGGGCTCTGTTCGCAGCTATTATTTTCGCATCGGTAGATTCTTATTTCACATCTATCTGTACCTAAGCTATAAAGATGTTATAGCTAAAGTTTCAAGTAATTAGGTAACTAATCAGACTGATATTAATGTCTACTGAGACGGCATCTCGACCTTGAAATAACGCCCCACTGGGTGGAGGGTTAATCAAATTAATCATGCTATAAATTCGATGTGAAAATGGAACATCTTAACAAAAAAGAAAAAGTAAACAGCTGCTTATCTACCTGTCTCTTTCTAACATAACGGTAAGCGACATTAATTTATTAAAATAATCACCAGAACGCTCTAAAAGCAAGAAATCATGAGAAATAATTAATTAAAAGTACAATGGGAGAGATAAGATTTTTGTTCAGATAAAAACAATAGGTTCTTTTTAATACAAACACTGGGTAAAACTCCGGTGTATTCTTATCGAGTTTATTTAGTTTAGGTTTTAATTATGCATCATGCTTAACTTATCGCAGAAGAAAATAAAAAATTAGAGGAATAATATAAATTTACGAAACTGTAAATAGATAGATACGTAATAAGTATAGTTTGTCAATCCTAACTAAAGTCAGTTTGTTTGTTACGCTTTCACTCTAAAACGGCTAAACGGTATTTTATGAAATTTCGCACATGGGTAGACCATGATCTGGATTATAGGATACTTTATATCCCGATATTCTCACGGGATCGAGACTTATGCGGGTGAAACCGGAGGGCGCAGCTAGTAACTAATAATTAATTTAAAATAAAAACTAGTTACGTTGTATCAGTTTGCGTTGCATTGATAATAGTAAAAGGTAAAAAAGATCATAAGAATGCATAGGAAACACTAATATGATATAATGTCATAAAGATCTAGATAGACAAAACACCTAATTTCACTTAATTTCATCATATTCGGATCAGGTACCAGTCTGACCAGACGCATCTGAATACCAGTATTTTACTTAAAGCGACTGCCTATCTGACCTTCATAACCCAGTTACTGGTTAACACGATACCCCTTGGTAAGACTGGTTGTCAGACTTTCGGGCTTCTGACGACCCGTAACGACTGTCAAAGACCCACGAATGACAGCTGGGACCAACGGCGTAACGTGGTTTCCGAGGCACGGCGGAGTCTCGGTATGTAAAGATGGTCACCCATTCACAGACAAACTCCGGCAAGCGTAGCTTAACCTGATGGATCGACCTGTGCGGTAGTAATTACTTAGCAACGAGCTAAGGTTTTTGTATAACATTAATAATAAACTGACCATATGATAAAGAAATATCGATGTTTTGTCAAGTTGAAAAACCCTTCGAAACAGGGGCGGATCGCTAGTCTATGACAACATTAAAAAACAACAAACCATAAAACGCAAAACTTCTCTGCTGACACTAATAACTCTACTCACCATAAACGTTGACGATATCACGGAGGACGAACGTAGATCGTTATCAAGGGACCTTCCTCTAAACTAACCCATTTGAAATGTGACAGAAAACTTGTATCATCACGAAAACCTTTCGTTAACGACTTAAACCCTGGTTTAAAAGTATTCGTTTGTATTTGGCTATTTGAAAAAGTTGGAAAACACTTTTCTGAAAAGTTAATCTAAAATCGCATGACAAATCGGTGAAACTGAAAGTTTCCTGCCAGGCAATGATATCAACAAGGGTAAGAATGGTTGATAGAATTAGGGAGATGATTTAATTTATGAGACGATTTGCGTCCGCAATTTATTTCTTATCATGTAAAACACTGGTTACTCGTAATAGCCATGCATTAAAATTTAATGAAACAGTGTTAAGACATGCACACTGCAAATGTTTCATATCACATGATTAAATTACATAATATAATATTGATTCTAATTATTAGGTACATTTAAATAAACATTAGTTATTTAATTATTACATTTTATTTCAAATAAATCATTATTATTAATACGTTCATTCGGTTTAGTCATTATAGGTAAGCATAATATAGTAAAGTCATTTATTATTGCACATTTAAGTACGTCATGCATAATTATTATTACAAGGTCAATCGATTCACAATTTGTCAATTATTTTGTGAGTTTCTCAACGAACTATTAGTAAAACAGACTTTCCATAATATTGTGCTTTCTGTCTTGTTTATCTGACCCCTCCAGGTGTCAGATACTTAAACTACAATATTTCATGAGCATTTTTTTTTGACAATCAATTTATTACAAAAAACGCTTGCTTTGTTTTACACAGACATCCCTTAATTAAAAACAACATAAACGTTAAGGCGACGATAACCGACTTTTAATGATTTTTTAATGAAGATCACGTCTAAGCGAGTAGTGTTAATGATTTGGAAAAAATATTTTTTTAATAACTTAATATATAATAAAATATAATATAAGAGTATTTTAGATTATGTTTATATTACATAGTGAAATTAATTTTTAAAGTTATGTCTAACGCGGATAAAAAACTGAGAATCACGAAAAATCTATCAAGCATATTTTTCTGAAACCATTTTAAGGATAATTTAATTATTGATCTTTTAGTATACGTGTTTTATTAAAATACCTTTTGTTTTATGTATAATAAATTAATAATGCATCTAATCTGGGACAGCGCTCCTTGGCGAGTCCTATTACTGGCTGGCCGTACGACGCGTTGCGTGAGCTTAGTACAGAACACGCAAGCTAACCACTCAAGGTCACTGACATATATCTGCGTCTTGACTCTACCTTTTCCTACCTCATAAGTTTACTACAGTGCAAACAGACATAGAACCGTTGTGAACTTAAATAGAGATGTAATTCGCTTCGGTCGCTTCCTAACATTGTAATTCCGAACCATTATTACTTGCACCTGTTCTAAACATATTTTAGATCTAGTTTATTTTTAGGCACTATAATTATTGTTTGTGAAATCTTACTGTGGACTAATTGTATACTTTTTGACAATATTTTTTATTAATTAAATATTATTATTATGGTCTTTGACATTTCTCGGGACCCTGGGGTCCCGGACCTTTGGAAGGCGTACGAGGGGCCGAAGCCGACTCGCAGAGGCCCTTTAGGCGTTTTAATGAAATGAGGCACCAACAGACGATTATCCCTGTTTGCACTATGCAAGTGCACCCAAGGACAACCCCCGGTTGGAAGATACAAAGATATTAGACTATGTGTTTGGGTTGCTTAAGTTGACTGGTGACCTGGAACTATAGAAGGACTATGGCCCCTGCCTGATCAATGTTTCATATGTACACGGATAAAATGGCAAGGGGTGACTTGCACACTCAATAATGGGCCCCCGGAAACTGTCGGCTAGCACATAGTGACGTAGCGACAAGGGGGCAACATGTCCTGAGGTGCTTGAGGAGTGGAGAGGTATTCCACGGCTTTCAGAACAATCCCAGAGCCCGGAAGATGGTCAAGATCCTTACGAGCACTTACTGGAATACTTCCTTCCTCCGAGTACGTTTGCTCTTGCGAATCTCCACTCAAGCCGGCCAATTAAGGCAAGAATGAGGTGGGAGCTCTGTTCCTCGTCAGTGTTCACTCTCTGTTCCTCGTCAGTGTTCACTTTTATTATTATTATTATTAATTCAATTTGTTAGCCCACCACAGCTTCGCAAATATATCCGTGTAATTTGTTACTTAAATAACGTTCTGTTTATTTTATATCTGATATACTTATGACATCATCTGAGCTGGAAATGGGACTATTTGTAGGTGTCAAGAAATAGGTAGGAACTTACCTGCAATGGGGATCCCCAGGAAAAAATATTATTTTCATAACTTGTAGCATTTAAGGCGGATGCGCTAAGGTAGCCCGCGAAATTCAAATTTATAAATTTGCAGATCAATATCAGAAGGCCAATTCCCGTACTTAAAAACGTTCACATTGTAGTCGCAATCTGTCAAACTTGTCAAAAATGTTGGTAAATTGATTGTATTTTTGACAGATTGCGAATGAGATGCGAATGCGAACGTTCTTAAAAATTACGGGAATTGCCCCTCAGGTTGTATGTTGATTAAATATGATTCGTGCCCGTAACAAATATGGCTTAACAGAATTATAATCATTTGAATCAGCAATACAACTCCATAAGTTAGAATTTGCCTCAAATGTCATGATTTTATGAAATAGTCATTCAGTAATTATGAACTTAGGGGTATTGATGATTTTTATTATTATGATTCTATAAATACAGAACTGGAGCTTGTGGCTAAGTAATAACAGCTGCACAGGTCGATCGATCAGGTTAAGCTACACATACCGCGGTTGGTCCGTGGATGGGTGACCATCTTTACATACCAAGACCCCTCCGTGCCTCAGAAAGCAGGTTAAGCCGTTGTTCCCGGCTGTCATTCGTGGATCTTTGACAGCCGTTACGTTTTTTTTTGACAGTGTTTACGATTCGTAGTTACTGCGTTGTGAAGGTCAGATAGGCGGTCGCTTCATGTAAAATACTGGTATAGCTGCATCCGGTAAGACTGGAAGCCGACCCCAAAGTAGTTGGGAAAAGGCTAAGGCAGAGGTAGATGATGATGATGATGATTCTATAAATACATATTAGATACGGCCGCGAATCATATTTAGATAAACATAAAATCTGATACTGACCTGCTAATTACAAAAAAACGTAAGAAAATTTGAATTTCGCGGGCTTCCCTGACGCTTTTGCCTTAATAGGCCAAAAGGTAAAGTCAGATCTGATGCAGACTATCCCATGTTTATGTCAGATAGTTTGTCACTTTGTACAGATAAATCCAGTAAATAGTTTAGAAGCACGAGGAACAGGGTGTAAAGTTCACTCATCCTGTGTAGAAAAGGAAGGATTCTCCGAACAGACAGACGGATGTCGTGTCTGGCGGGCAACTGCCTAACGATTGATGTCGGAAAGTTAGTTATGCAGGGTTTTGCGTGACGTCAGGATTTTGTGTGACTTCAGGTCTTTGATGCGTAGTTCGCATGTAGCGATGTAGATGCTGCCACATTAGATTACAACAAATAATACCATTGAATTCACTTTAATCAATCATATAGATATTTTTCAACGTAGGCCGTTTAAAAACTAAGGTCGAAATATTCTTCAAAATGTTGAATAGGCATATTAATTTCTAGGACAACCAAACATAGCCTTCTTACAGGATAAACTTTAGATTATCATATTTTTATTTAAAACAAGATTGTACACAAAAACTTTTCCATTTTAAGAGACAAGAGCCTTAATGAGCCTTGAACCTAGTAGTACTGTCAGTGTCAAAAATATCTTACTACTCTACAGCTGTAAGATATTTTCGCCACTGACTAATAACTCTGTAAAAAAGTCCTAAAGAATCTACATTCTTTAGGATTTTTAGATTTTCACAGTTTTCAAAGAAAAATTATTTATTTATATATACTTTATTGTACACCAGATTATACATTACATAAAGAAAAAGTAATACACTACGAAATATACAATGGGCGGCATTATCGCTTACTGCGATCTCTTCCAGGCAACCTTGAGCAAAATTATGAGGTGTTCTGCCACTAGACATCGTATTTTAACCTAATCTAATAAGGGTTGTGTCGTATTTAAACATATGAATCTACACTGCTTCGTTGATCTAGCTGTCGCAAGCGCTACTGCTGAGAAATAAGGTCCAGGGTACGATTCCCAGGACAGGCAAAGTGTTATTGGGTTTTCCATCTAAACTTGCGTAGTAGCAGCCCGGAGTCTGGATATGTACCCGGTTGATGGCAATAGGCTCGCCCCCTATTACATGGTACTTAAACATAACTGGCGAAATGTGGGTGTACTATAGGTACACCTCTGCCTAACCCTTCGGGAAATCTAACACCTTCAGGCTTGATGTTTTGTTATGTTAAATACTAGCTGCGCCCCGCGGTTTCACCCGCATAAGTCTCGATCCCGTGAAAATATCGGGATGAAAAGCATCCTATGTGTTAATCCAGGTTATGAACTATCTGTGTCTCAAATTTCATCCAAATCCGTTCAGTAGTTTTTGCGTGAAAGAGTAACAAACATCCACACATACATTCATACAAACTTTCGCGTTTATAATATTATACGAGTATAGTAGGATGTACTCTATGAAAATATTTCTTTTGTATTTCGCTAATTGAGTACATATTTTTGCCCTTGAATGTACAAAGGCCAATTTGATGGTATCTTAGGCAACTGATGTTCTTGCCCAAAACAGCAGAAATGAGGAAAAAAACATTGTTCGTGTTATTATTTAATTGCCTGAGGCCCCGTCTTTTTTTTAGAACAAGGAATATTATTTGTTTGTTTTTGGAGTTTTGTAGGGATTTGTAAGAAAAAATGTTTAGAGTGACTATTTTCACCTCTAACTTTTCGGATTCATGTGCGTGTTGTATAACTATCACTTGCTTCAAAAACTGTGAAGGAAAACATCGTGAGTAAACCGGCAAGCCAAGTCAGTGGCCCTTGGGCGGCTTTAAAACTCAGACACCAGGTTAGTCAGTCACCACAAAATCTCATTTTAAGTGAACTGTTTTATAAGTTCATATGAGACCAAAATTCTTTAAACCTAAGGTTTATGTGTAAAATAAATAAATCATAAACTTTAATTTAATAAAGAAATCTCGATGTTTTGTCGTGTTGTAAAAACCGTGGGAAGCTGGCGGGGGCCGTAAGTTGAGAAAAAAGAACCGAAATGGCTAGGTACACATAAGATAATTTGCTTTAGTCTGTTGATGTACTTCTTGAAAGTCTCGTAGAAGCGATGAGCGACTCTGAAAGTTCTTATAGCAGAAGTTGGAGATACAAAAAATACAACTTTTAATATAAACTGGATTCAGAATAAACTTGGGAATATTGTTAAGAAGTTTTACGTAGAAAATAATTGGGAATGAAGAACATCTAGTAATGGGAATCGGAATCATTTTAACAACATTTATTGTAATTGACATTGTACTAAAAGTTAACTATTTTCATTTCAAACTAATTTATAATTATTAATGGCGGTATTAATTGTACTTTTGTTTTAATTTTCTTCTTATCGTGTGGTTAGTGACTAACCTGGTTTCAGAGTTTTAAAGCCGCCCATGGGCCTCTGACCTGGCTTCACATGCGGCTAAAGAAATATTTCTCAGGCATGTCGGTTTCCTCACGACGTTTTCCTTCACCGTTTTTGAAGCAAGTGATAATTATAAAGTACACACATGAATCCGAAAAGTCAGAGGTGCGTTCCTTAGGTCCAAACTCGAGACCTATGCCTTGGCAGTCCGACGGTCACACCACTAGGCTATCACTGCTGTGGCATTTTAATTTTAATATTTCTACATCGGTAGTATAAGTGAAGCTTTGTTATTGATATTTTTTATTAAACTTAATGTACCATGTACTGAGAAAGAAAGGATATCTTATCATATCTTATAAAAAAATCGTTTTGAGTCTTAATGACATAATATAGGTAGGTAATACATATATACTAAGAAACAAAGAGAGAAGACAAGCAACTTGAGTGACTGTAACTATGCGTTTGCACTGGCGAAACATTCACAACAAAACATGTTGAAATCGTTCCTGTCAAACATTGTATCGAACCTTGACAGAAAATAGAGATTTCAATATGTTTTGTTGTAAATGTGTCGCCAGTGCAAACGCACAGTAAGGAAAGAAAAAAGGAACAAAATAAAAATATATTTTGTTGTAGCTGTGAAAGTTTAAAAACAGTTATAGATTTCGTGATAGTAAACATAACCCGTGAATGATTCCTTACCAATTCAGTCACCTTGTATAAAAACTACAAAACGTTATAAGCTTAAGCTTGGGCATGCGCTAAGGTAACCCGCGAAATTCAAACTTTCTTTAGTTTTTTGCATTTTGCAGGTCAGTGTCAGGTTTTATGTTGATTAAAATATAATTCGCGATCGTAACAAATATGGTTTTACACAATTATAATCATTACAATCAGGAATACAACTCCATAAGTAAGCACAATGGTCAAATGGGTGACCAGTCATTTCACCAAAAATTGATTTACAAATTTTCACTTGACAAGTAACAATTGGCAAAAACATGATTTGTTAATAATAATAATAATAATAATAATAATAAGCCCCCTAAACAACCACACGTCCTGATTGACCATCTAATCACGTGGGGGGCGGACACACGAATGAGAAATTACTGGCGTGGCTAACGTGGCTCTGGAAACCCATTCAAAATGGAGACACGATCGAAAAGTAAACGTATAGGGCCGCTGCCCGGGGGCGATCGCCGGGGCGCACCTGGAGCTGACGCTGGGTGTCTCAGCATGCGAACCGTCAGCGGTGAGGAGTTGAACAGGCGGGCTCCCACCGACAAAGATGCTACAGCCGAAATCATTGACGATGGTGAAAGACTGACGGACAGGACAAACACCCCTGTAGAACCGTATAGTCCAAGCACAGTGTCTTACACACCCTCTAGACCATCATCACCATCCATACCATCGTCACCCATACCACTATCACCTCCCATTACTAGTTTAAACTCAATTTCACCAACTCCGACCTTGAATGTTGCGTGGGAGGTTAGTTCCTTCTTACCCGCGTCCACCAAGGCTGGAAAAGCAAGAGTTCGCATGAGATGGAGCAAAGAAGTTAACCTATTTATCATGCGAACTTACTTTTATATCACTAAATTAGAGACCGACATGACCACTTACAGACAACAATTGCATGAACTTTTTACCCGACAATATCCTGAGATAACCGTTTCAGAACAAAGAATCTCAGATCAGCGAAGAGCTATAGTTAGAAATAAACTTTTATCTCAACAAATAATGGAACAATTAAAAGAAGAAACACGAATAAAATTACAAGAAGCAGAACATAATGCAGGCGCTAACGCTATCCCACTATCACAAAACATAACCGAAATTGCTGATCAATCGCACATCCAAGTAGAACCTTATACTCAATCTCAACCATACAATCAATCGCAAGCTTACACACAAACATCACACTCATCCACACAAACCGAATCTATAACCCTAACTCTAGAAAATGATATTGAAACCTTAACCAGTGTAGATCAAAATCTGACAACAGATTTGTATATCCAACAAATACATGACAAGTTCCGAACAACCCTAGCACAATACTCTGGGATGGACCCAACAGTTCGCCCAAAACTACCTAAACTTCGATATAGCCCTAATCTTTTCCGTTTAGTTAACTTATTTAATGAAAACATACTTAATCAATTTCTTTCCGATGACACACAACTTATAGATATACACACACTTATATATTGCACAGCGGTAGTCATATCTGAAGAACTTAACTTTAAAATCACGCAACACTCAGGAAACACAAGACCAAAACAGAATATCAAACCAGCATGGCAACAGAGGTTAGAAAAAGATATAGAAAAATTAAGAGCAGATTGTAGTAGGCTTACACAATACATTAACAACAACAGGTCAAGTAAAGTAGTAAGGAGAGTTGAGGCTATATTTAGGAGCAGTTTCACGCACACAAGACACGAAAATAACAACAGAAAACCTGAAGAGTTCTTAGATACCTTAAAACAAAAACTAGCACTTAAAGTTCATAGGCTCAGAAGATACAAAAAAGCACAACAGCGCAAAAATGATAATGCCATATTTGCCACTAATGAAAAAATGTTTTATAGAAACCTACACAAACCAGACACCGACACAAATAATGAAAATAACACAGACGCACCTGACCGACCTACAAAAGAGCAACTAGAAACATATTGGTCTAGCATTTGGGAAGAACAAGAACAACATAACGACAAAGCAACATGGATAACAGAAGAAGAAACAAAATGGAGGGCAATAGAAGAAATGGAATTTGTGGAGATTACAGAGGCCGATATCACACACTTAACAGGCAGGTTACATAACTGGAAATCTCCTGGTATAGACAAAATACACAATTTTTGGTACAAAAAGTTAACTTCATTATACAAACCCATAGCAAAAAACTTAACAGAAATTATATTAGGACAACAATATATACCCGATTTTATTGCAACAGGTATAACATACATGCTGCCTAAAACTAAAAATTCGCCACAACCTTCCCAATATAGACCAATCACATGCCTACCCACGATATATAAAATATTAACATCAGCAATAACAATGAAAATTAACTCACACATTGAACACCACAACATAATGGCGGAGGAGCAGAAGGGATGCAGGCGGGGCCATATGGGATGCAAAGAGCAGTTAATTATAGATTCTACTATCCATAAACATGCCAGCACAAAGAATAGAAATCTTCATTGTACCTATATCGATTATAAAAAAGCTTTCGACAGTGTTCCACATTCCTGGTTGATACAAATACTAGAAATTTATAGGATAAACTCAAAAATAATAGATTTCTTACGAAACATAATACCACTGTGGAAAACCACACTTCAAATTAATTGCAATCACAATAATGTTACAACGCGACAAATATCTATCAAGAAAGGTATCTACCAAGGTGATTCACTGAGTCCCCTGTGGTTCTGTCTCGCACTAAACCCCCTGTCTCACCTCTTGCAGCGCTGTCGGGCCGGGTATTGTCTCAAACACACTACAGAACAAACAGCAGTCTCACATCTCATTTACATGGACGATATAAAACTATATGCACAAACGGAAAAAGATATGAAGAAATTAGTAGAAGCCACAGCAGAGTTTAGTTTAGATATAAACATGCGATTTGGTCTGGATAAATGTAAAACACTTCATATCATACGAGGCAAGATACGACCCGGCAGCTATGTAGTAAATAACACCGACACCATAACAGCAATGGAACCAACCGACTTATACAAATATTTAGGGTACACGCAGCTAAAGGGACTAGATCATGTTAGGATTAAAGAAACACTTACTACAGAGTATAAAAGGAGAGTTAACGCCATATGTAAAACTCAACTTTCGGGTAAAAATCTCATCAAGGCCTTAAATACATTCGCCATACCCATATTAACATACTCATTCGGAGTTATTAAATGGACAAAAACAGACACAGAACAATTAGAACGAACCACACGCACCACTCTTACAAAACATAGCAACTTACACCCTAAATCTGCAATAGAAAGACTTACTATCAAAAGACAAAACGGAGGGAGAGGCCTAATAGACATCCAGCACCTTTGGCGGAAACAAGTCTGTCGACTAAAAACATTCTTCCACTCAAAGTCCCGCACTAGTAACATTCATAAAGCCATAGCTGAAAATGATTTCAACTACACACCACTTAATTTAAGTGAACAGCCAGATACTCCACAAATTACTGGCGATGACCCGCAGAAACAAAAAATTGAGGACTGGAAGAAAAAGGTACTTCATGGTCGTCATCCTCATGACCTAGAACAATCCCATGTGAACATAGTAGCATCAAATAAGTTTCTCAAAATAGGCAATTTATTCCCAGAAACTGAAGGTTTTATAATTGCAATACAGGACCAGATTATTAACACTAAAAACTATAGAAAATTTATTATCAAAGATCCTTCAGTAACAAATGATAAATGTCGCAAGTGTCACATCCAACCAGAAACAATTCAGCACATAACAGGAGCTTGCACAACTCTCACACAGACAGACTACACACACAGGCACAATCAGGTGGCAAATGTAATTCATCAAAAATTAGCAGTCAAATACACACTAATACAAGACACAAACACTCCGTACTACAATTACACACCACAAACCATCCTAGAAAATGACACACATAAATTATACTACGATCGCGCCATTCTCACCGACAGAACAATTCACTACAATAGACCAGATATAACCCTACAGGATAAAATAAATAAAGTTACTTACCTAATAGATATTGCCGTTCCCAACACACATAATATTCAGAAGACAATATCTGAAAAAATTTGTAAATACGCAGAACTCAAAGATGAAGTAATTAGAATTTGGCGACAGCAAAAAGTCTACGTGGTCCCTATAGTCCTCTCCACAACAGGCGTCATCCCAAATCATCTTCTCCACAGCCTTAAATTACTGAACCTAAAAGAATCTCTCTATATCACCCTACAAAAAGCTGCAATTTTAAATACATGTCGAATCGTGAGAAAGTTCATGCAATTAGATGAAAACGAAATAGGTCCTCATCATAACACATTCTCAACATAACACACCACACGCTGCATTTACTTGGCTTCGGTCCGTAAATGCTGCAAAAACCAGCTAAAGAGCTGAGAAGAAAAAACACTACAAAAATAATAATAATAATAATAATCACCCCACCGCCGTATCTCTACGTTGACGTCGTGGTGGGGCTTGCGCGCTCCGAACTCTGGGTCTGTGCCGGTAGAGTTTACTTTGCCGGAACAGGTCTAGGATGAGGGGCCAGACCAAGAGAGATACAGAAACCCGCAAGGCAGCATGTGGCGAGCTGTTGGGCAGTAGCGACCCCACGGACCCTATGTCTCGGGAGAAATCTTGTTCCTCATCTCTGGCTTGCCTTTATTGGCCGGCTGGAGTGAACACTGACGAGGAACAGAGCTCCCACCTCATTCTTGCCTTAATTGGCCGGCTTGAGTGGAGATTCGCAAGAGCAAACGTGCTCGGAGGAAGGAAGTATTCCAGTAAGTGCTCGTAGGGATCTTGACCATCTTCCGGGCTCTGGGATTGTTCTGAAAGCCGTGGAATACCTCTCCACTCCTCAAGCACCTCAGGACATGTTGCCCCCTTGTCGCTACGTCACTACGTGCTAGCGACAGTTTTCGGGGGCCCGTTATTGAGTGTGCAAGTCACCCCCTGCCATTTTATCCGTGTACATATAAAACATTGATCAGGCAGGGGCCATAGGCCTTCCATAGTTCCAGGTCACCAGTCAACTTAAGCTACCCAAACCCATAGTCCAATATCTTTGTTTCCATATCCTGTAATAGTCCTACACCAACCGGGGGTTGTCCTTGGGTGTACTTGCATAGTATACACAGGGATAATCGTCGGTTCGTGCCTCATATCATTAAAAACGTCTAACGGGCCTCTGCGAGTTGGCTTTGGCCCCTCGTACGCCTTAAAAAGGTCCGGGACCCCAGGGTCCCGAGAAATGTCAAGAGACGTAAAAATAATAATAATAATCATTTATTTGCTTTTGCTTTGCTTTGCTTTGTTATTTGATCATTATACAACAACGCGTTTGCCAAATAATTCACTTATGAAAATAATTATTCAATAAACTTTTTTTTATTAACGTATTATTTGACCAACAATTCATTTTTTATTCACGTTATCTCATAAAACTATGTTTGGAATAAAAACTTTTGATATTGCATTACGCAATTTCCTAAAAATGAAACTCATTAAATAGGCAAAAGGGTAATATTAATATATAAATTAACAAAAATTACTTAAATTAAAAGCCAGTTCACGACTTGTGCTAACAGAACTAAAAATAATATTTTAGTAGGCTACCCGGAACTGAACTAGTTAGATTAGGTTAATTATTTTAACTCGCGAAAAGGGTTGGGTTAGAAAAAAAAAAAAAAAGGTTAGGTTAGAACTGCGACCACCCGTAGGTGGTCGCAGTTCTAACCTAACCTTTTTTTTTCTTTTTTTTTTTGGTCGTAACCAAAAACGACTAGAATATTATTATATAAAAAAAGACTTTAATAGGCTTAAAGAACTTCAGTACTTGCTTGTAAATTATTCAACGACCCAAATGGAAATTGCAACCATGATCACTTTGTGACTGGTTTAGAAGAATTATTATAAAATGATATTTAGTAAACGTGATTTTTCCAAAAGAATTTAAATATTAAATGAAAAATGTTTAAATGATTAAACATCATGCGAAACATTTGTAAAGAGAAGCATTTGCTAAATAAATGTTTGTAAAGCGAGTGTTTATAAAAAAAAACATTTTCGGAATAAGTATTTTGCGAAATAAATAGTATACGAAACGTTGGTTGTAAAGTAAAAATTTGTCAATGGTGTTTAGGTGAAACATTAGTGAATCGGTCAAATGTCATGATTTCATGAAATAGTCATTCAATGGAATTATATGAACTTAGAGAGTATTGATCATTTTTATGATTACAATCCTATAAATATATACATTTGATACGGCCGCGAATCATATTTAAATCAACTCCCAACATGATACTGACCTGCAAATTGCAAAAAACGTAACAAAGTTTGAATTTCACGGGCCACCTTGACGCTTTCGCCTTAATATAACTTTGGATCCAAGGCAAAAACGGAATATGCAGTAGTCTTCCTGCTTCCTTATACAAACTGCGATCTCCTATCCATCACCCATGCCATAGATGAATCCAGATGGCTTACTCTGCATTTTAGGTATGATCCTACAAGTAGGTACGCGTTGGGCTCGACTTCTTGAATTCTGTGTGCATAAGCCATTCGCCCTTGAACACGCTTGAGAAGTGACTGCAATTCATTAACACTTCTAAAAGGATTCTTAGCTGCGTCTACGCAGGTTGCTTCCCGGCCGGTCGAAGATATTGCAGTCGAGTGTTTTCTCCCTGAACCAACCGTGATTATTTCACCAGCTAACTATTTACCATAGATATGCCATAGGAGGTTACTCATGGTATTGGATTAGAATGTTCAAGGCAGTGTATTGAGGTTTTTCTGTGTAGTTGATGGACGCCGCGTGGGTAATCCTTATTCCTATTGTCCCACCACTCAGGATAAGGCAAACAGAAGTCGTAGCTCATTATGTTGTGTTTGCAACAGGCTATGTTAACCGGCTAATGTTTTAGCCTTCTAGATTTCCTAGCTCGGCCACCTCCAGTATAGTAAATTAGATTCTCATTATATTATTGGGTCTCCGTATTGTCAATTCCAGGTGAGGCACCTCGAGTGATTCGTCTCGCCGCCAGGATCTAGAGTGGCGTCTGGGGCCTGGACGCGAGACCCGTTCCTCGAGACAGCTCTAAGCCTCTTGCGGAGACGACTGTGCGGCTGGTCAAGTCCGCCTAGCGTTAGCGCAGGCGGGACGGTTTTTTTTTACCCTTACATTTATATTTATTCATTTTAATACGGTATACATATAAACCGGTATATTACTTTAGTCCGGGTTTCAATATTGGGAACCCGGTCTGTATCAGAAATTTAAATAAGGACCCCGAGTTCGACATCCTCAGTTATCTGAATCTGGAAGAATATTGGACATCTTCGTCGGCTCTGGGATCCGGGATTTTCTAAATCCCTGGCGCCCATTTACTAATTGTTTATTTACAAAATAATTGGAAGGTTACACCTTATTAATTCAATCTTTTATTATATTTTAATCTTAATTTAAAATCGGAACAGTACTGGCTTTATCTCCAACTCCCCACGACCTTAGTTCTTAAAGCTGAAGTTTGAGCTGGCTGGCATTAATAAGTGACAGTGTGTCACATACTTATTATACAGGTTAACTTAGTTTAAGTGTTTGAAATAAGTAAATAATTATTAACGCGGTGGACCCTTAAAGGCTACCGTATATTGTTTTTAAGAAGGAGTATTCTTTTTAAATATATGTTATTTCAAACAGTTTATTGTTTCCTTGTATTTCGATACGTAACCACCTTGCATGAAGGTTTTGTTCCATTACCTATAGAGGGACAAAATCTTATATGTAACAGTGGCTATGTGTTACGTTCACTTGAACCCCTTGGTCCGAGCTCAAATGGATGTCTATTCGCCAAAGAAGAAGTTTACGCGCTTTGACCACTCTTTTCTCCCTTCTGAACTCACCCACCCCTCCTTCTTATCTTATGTCTCACTTCCAATATCTATGTTCTTCACACGCTAAGAATCTGCGTTCTTCCAACAATCTTCTTCTACTCTGTCCTTCTCATACTTCTGACTTTGTTCATTCTTCCTTTGTGCATTCTTGCTTTGGTATGCATTTAAGCGGAAATTGCAGAGTTATTTTCAAAACAAATAGTATAGAGTCATCTCAACTACCTCATTTCCTTTGAATTTGTATCCTTATATATATATATATATATATATATATATATATATATATATATATATATATATATGTATATGATGTAGGTATATATTATAGCAAATATGTATGTACGTGTATCATAAGTCTATAAACTACATATTATGTACGTGTGTACCAATTTTATTTATAATTCATTGTTGTCTTTTTAATATTTTTTATTATTATTATCTCCTGTAATTCGGAGCACCTGCCATCTTATCTCTTCACCACCCTTGGTTGACTGGTAGAGAATGCCTAAGGCATTAAGTCCGCCTTTGTACCTTATTGTGTGCGAGAAGTTTAAATAAATAAATAAATAAATAACCTAGTCAGAAGATACAAGGGTTCGCGATAAAAAGAGAGGCAACTTCTAGGTGAATATAACTGTAGGTAATTAGCGCTGTGCGACCTGAATTGCACTTTATTGTGTCGTAGCAAGAGTCGCTTTTTATTTAAATGATTTTGCGGAGTGACTCATCTGTACTAATTTGTCCCCAAGCACACGGTGAGAACACCGCTATCACTACAGAATCTACACTTATACCTACCTACAAGGTGTAATTGAAATACCTGAAATTCTGAAAGTGGGTCATTGTGCTCATAATTACGAACAACTTTTACTATACAAGGAACAACCTGACATCCTAAAAATATATATTTTTTCGCGATTTCAGCGATGGTACCATCCATAATCAATGTGGTTCATAACTAAAAGCACAGTCAGCTTTTTTCAGGTTTTAAGTTATTTTTGACAATACGACAATGTATTAAACTATATTATATTAGGTATACTAATTTGGTATATCTAATGACGTTTCCAGTCGGCATACAATAAATCAACCAAATAATATCTTTGACTATAGTGTCAAAACTTTTGTTTTTTTCGTAGTTAGAACATCATCGACTCTATGGTCTAGTGGAAAGACAACCTGTCTCAAAACCAGAGGTCCCGGGCTCGATTCCGACCGAGCGGGGGAAAATTCTCTGCTCGGTTTGGTTGGTGGTAGACTGGTAGGGTTTGTTCTAAGTCCGCCATCTTATCTAAGTATGTTTGATTATATGACTTTTGAAATTTGAATTTGTCGCTGTAACAACAGTGTTATACAGCATTGTTGTGTTTCGGCAGTTAGAGGTAAGATACACAGTGCCTGATCATCACTTACCATCAGGAGAGGTGAAGGCTAAGAGCTTCCACGTTGTGGTAAAAAAAAAACCTATGTTTAAAAATCACTGTTTTAATTTTCGATGTGAGGCAATAGTATTGCCCGTGTTTTCATTTATTGTAGTATTGTCACACAGAATAAAACACATGTCTTCCTAGACAAAACATCAACACGGAAGGCCGTCACAATAATAAGACAAGACAGGCCATCTGGAGCACACAGTAAATGCTGACAAACAAACAAATGTTGTTTAGTAAATACTACCTACTGCGACTGTTGAACACAAGTGCTCGGCTCGAGTTTCTGTGAAAAATCTCTGTAAATAATGCCGTGGGAATGAGTAGTGTGTGATTTATACATGCTACTGAAGAAAATGTTTGTTTGGTCTAACTATACCTATGAAAAAGGAATCTTATGTAGAGGTATTTAGGTTTAATTCAGTGTTCATCATAATCATTTTCCACTTCTCTATTAATCGACATCTTGGTAGTCCCTGGCGCTTATAATTTCATTATATTATTGTCAGTATTACAATCAAATCAATCTGCCTAGCCTTTTCCCAATTATGTTGACGTCGGCTGCCAGTGAAATACCAGTATTTTACATGGAGCGACTGCCTATCTGACCTCCACAACCCAGTAACTGGGTAATACGATACCCCTTGGTAAGACTGGTGTCAGACTTTCGGGCTTCTGACGACTCGTAACGACTGTCAAAGATCCATCAATGACAGCCGGGACCAACGGCTTAACGTGCTTTCCGAGGCACGGAGGAGTCTTGGTATGTAAATATGGTCACCCATTCACGGACCAACTCCGGCAAGTGTAGCTTAACCAGATGGATCGACCCGTGCGGCTGTTATTACTTAGCCACGAGCTCCTCTCAATATTGTCAGTATTACAATATTGACGTAAAAATATTAAAATATTTAGATCACATTATTATTTACCGTCATTCCTTCTTTTCAACCACAACACTGTTAGTAGTAATGACATAACTTGAATGTTATGTCATTATTACTGATAGTGTCTGGTCCGCTACTGATTTACTTTGCCTCCGACAGCAAATAGTTGTCGAAAGAATTGCAGTAGTTTATTTGATTTAAACTGCCAACATTTTACGGTTTCTGATTTCTGAACCGCCTTTAGAGGACCCTTTTGATATCATTGTTTGATGTTCGACGGCACGGAAGCGTATCAAATGGTTGTGAATAGCTATGCTGGTCTGCCTTTGCATGACCTTGACCTCTCATCAATAAATTCCTGAACTATTTTCTCTTTAGGTATTGAACACTAATGGCCCTGTTCATAATTCACAAAGAATGACTGTGACTAGTGAGACACATGAAAATTCCTCGTGATTTTAAATCAAGAACATCGAAAATATTATGCTCCGTTATTAGTCCTATTCCAAAAAGGCGGGGGCATAAAACTACCGGCACGCGTTAAAGCCGATACCCCAAAGCCAATAAGGAAACATGATCAAAATAAATGGATTGTCAAATAGAATTCTGTCGCGGGAACTAAGCCCCTTTCTCTAGAGAGAATGCCCCGTATCACGTATCTCTAGAGAATGAGATATCTTATTATTTCCCATCGATTCTTTCGTGTTGTGTCGATTTGGGGTGGTGACATAAACTTTCTCAAAAAATTTAGATAAAAAATTGTATTCATGATTCGAATATGAGAAGTTAAACAGTACAAAAAAAGAGGTGGGTACCTTATGTATAGGTAATTTTTATTTACATGTTTATAAGTTTAACGCCATTTGACTATCTAAGTCTATATAGAACACATGTTCTAGTGTTGCTTACCTACTTTGTTGTTATTTTATCAACTTTTAACTCAATATTTTCAATTTGTACAACGTGATTTCGACTGGCAAAGAAACGTATACTCGTACACTCACAAAGTTGCAAGCCAATACCGAGCATTGCACTGTAGTAATAATTAAGCATGAAAGATTTGCGAAATTATTAGGGACACATCTATTAATCTCGTGCAAAACTAAATTTTTCTCAAGAAGGTGTCTCGCTTTTTAAACTTAGGTAATTTTTAAAAGAATAAATATAAAAATAAAAATACTCGGGCACTCCCCATACAATTCGGCATTCACCCACTTAAAAATAAATACCCTCTCTTAAAAATAAAGACATTTTAAAAGGTCTCACCTTTTTACTAATTGCTTCTCACAGTTCCTTTTCGCTCTCTGAGCTTAGTGTCCTCCCGGCTTAGTCTGGCAAAGCTCACTGCCACCTGCAACATAATTGTCAGAATGAATATTTTAAATGCTAGTAAGTACGTACCTGCTGTCAAATAGGAAGGAAGGAAGGAAAATGAGCTGAGATGAGGGTTTTTTGTTTCCATTTACTTGTAAATGTAAATACAGGGAAAATTGTGGTTATTTTTGTTATTGGTTTGCAGGAAAGTGTTCTGAATTTATTTGTTGTGTTTAAAATGTGTGAGTATTAGTCTGTTATTATAGAAAGTTAATGGGTGATATTATATTTAATTTTATACATTGGAAAATAGGCAAGTGGCACTGATGGATTGTGGTTGCCACCATTTTCTGTCTGATCTTACAAATCACCGTCATCGGTAGTGTAATATCTGTTATTATTCGGGTTGAGTTGACTCGGGCCGAGCTGTCACTAACCCCAAATTTCGGAAGATGAATAAATAAACTGAAAATACATGAGGATGCAATATCACTAGTACTTAAGACCTGCATGTTGAAACAGCCATTCTGCTTGGCGGCAGAAGAACGACGAGTTCCTTCACGTTAAAGCCTTATTATGTACCTAACCTTTTCCCAACTATGTTGGGTCGTCCTTTAGTCTAATAACCAGATGCAGCAGAAAACTATATTACATGAAGCAGCAAGCAGCGACACAAACGTGATTGAAGAATATTAGTTTATACCTATATGTTCCGTATGGTGCCGGACGTAAAGAATAGTACCATCCCATTTCTTCCCGTGGGTGTCGTAAAAGGCGACTAAGGGACTTCCTAGAGAATTAGCAGCAGCGTTCTCTATGCATTTTAACACCATACTGCGATCGCGATTCCGCCTGCCAGGCGTGGCGATTATGGCAAACCCCCCCATTTGGGGAGGCCTATGTCCAGAAATGGACGTCTTTCGGCTAAAGTGACTTTATACCTAACCAGCTTTTGTCCTTGACTTCGTCCGGGTGAAATTGTGGCCCCGACCCACCGCGTCGCATCCCATCGCCCGCCCACGCTATTAGCGTTGGGTCACACCGGAATGGCAGCGGCCGGCAGCGACGCGGCGAGCACTTTCAGTGTGAAATAATTTTAAACTTTATGTACATACTTAAAAGACCATTATCGCTTGAAAAGCTTGGAAGGTCTCGAGACCGCCCGCGGTGCTGCGAGCGGCCGCGCGCCACGCGCATCTTGTCGGTGGTTCTGGCTGCGGCTGCCAGCGGCCATGCGAGGCCGCTCGCAGCACCGCGGGGACCGCGTGTATGTAATGTAGAAACAAAACTTTCAAGAGGAGACTAGGCACGTGGCATCTGAAGGTCGCGCGAGGCCGCCAGCAGCCGCCAGCAGTGACGCCGGAGGCCGCTGGCAGCCGCTCCCGGCCGCTCCCGGCCGCTCCCGGCCGCTGCCATTCCGGTGTGACTCGGCCCTTACATTGTTTTCACTTAGCGTTCTTTCTGTCTTGTTTTTTTTTCTAATGGACGTAGTGTGATATTACATAGCCTATAACCGTCTCCAAGAATTGGGCTATCCAATGCAAAAATATTTTTTCTAATCAGTCTGTTAGTTCCGGAGATTACCACCTACATACAAACTTATAAATAAACAAACAAATAGTTTAAGTATACATATCTACATAATTATTGCCTACCAAGCAGAGCTCTACTTTTATAAGTGTTTGTATCGTCTTAACTTGCCAATAGTAAATCATCCGATTACTAAGTTGGATTTTGGCGACACCGCGACACCTATCAGGTTTCGACATTCATGTCATGGTACATGGGATTACTAGTCGATATATTGGGCCATCCTTCAGAAAAGTTATTGCAACACAAAAACTTGTAGATATTTAACAACTCGCAAACACACACACACAAAACTCAAACTCAAAGCATTTATTTCAAATAAACCAATTACAGGCACTTTTGAATTGTCAAGGGATCGGTCAGTCAGAAAAATGAAGCTAGTTGCCCATTCCAAAGCGTAGTAGGTTCCTATGGAGAAGGACGGGCATGGAACTCCATGGATACTCTTTATGGTTCCAAAATATTGGTTACATCATTCATGTACAATACACACCTTGTTCAAGATTAGGTACACACACGGCACTTAATCTCATAATCGTAAAAAAAACAAAAAACTTAAAAAAAACAATCTTTAAAATAATTATTGTATGTAAGTACCTTTAGTAATATCTTTGTTATGTATTAGTCTGCAACAATCTCCCTCTCACTAGGAGTGGCGTTGGTACCTACGCCATAGTTTTAATTTTTGCAGCTTTCATCGCTTTTCGTTAAAATTATTTAAAAAAAAGTATCTGATAAGTTAAGGCTTTTAGAGCTGTCCAGGAGACCCGTAAGAGCCACCCAGACGGGTTCCCGGAACGGAGACACACGTGAGGCACCAGAACATTGTTTCACAGCGACGCGGATTCGTCCGTACGCGACCCGCTCCGGTTAAAGGAAAATTAGAGAAATCTTACGTAATTAGTACCAAAGTCCCTGTGCACCATAGAATACAACATAATTATCTCTACAGTTACAGTGGGTTGCCAAATTAATAGGGAACGTCACATTTTTTTTCACTTTCTTACTTTGGGCGCACTTGACTGCAGTTTTAAGTGGTACAAGCGTTCCAGAAATGTATTATTTATATTCGTCTTGTCTGTAACTCAAATTTTAAGTGGTTGTTGATATTTAAAGGGTATATTTATTTACTACAATTTTTTAAGTTACGTGAGAGCCGTAGTGAACTTAATAAGCTAATCAGTGAAAGATGAATTTGAATATTATAACAAAGTTAATTTTATATTTATGCTAGAAAATTTTGATAAAATGTAAGTATTGTCATTATGTTATTATAAAATTTAATGATTTATTAAATGATGGTAAAAATAATATTTATTTTGATATTTTTTGCTTTCAGTATGAATCGGGTGCGAATGATAAAAAAATATTTAAAAAAATGCAATAAAATCCTATTCCAGCATACCAATCATTACCAAACGGAAATAGCAGACATTGCTAGTGTTTCTAATTCGGCAGTCAATAAAATAAAAATTAAATTGGACTTAAATCTGAGAAAAAAGGCAATGGCGGCCGAAAACGCAGCCATACCCCACGTTCAGATTGGATAATTAGAGATATCTGTTTTCAAAGCAGAAATAAAAGTGCTTTACTGTTAACTCAGTTAATCCAGGTGTCTGGAATACTAGTGTCCAAGAGAACTATGCAGCGCAGATTGGCAGAAGAAGGCTTGACAGGTCATCGTCCTGTGAAAAAACCATGGTTGACTGATGCAATAAAGAAGAAACGCCTAGCATGGGCTCGGGAACACCGCCAAAAGACGGTTGAGGATTGGAATAAGGTCAGTTTGCATTATTACTGGTATTTTACACCACTTAAAGTAATAATTTTCAAAATAATAAACATTTTTTTTTTTTTTCAGGTATGTGTCTCGGATGAGTTAAAGTTTGACATTCTAGCCGACAAGTGCAGCTTCGTCAGGGGACGTCCAGGAGAAAAATACCATCCCAACTGAATCGTGAAGAGGTTAAAACACCCTGTTGAAATAATGGTGTGGTCTGTGATAAGAGCCAAGGGGGTTGAGCGCCTGTACATTGTCCAGGGAACCATGAAACAAGACCAGTACAGACAAGTTTTACAAACTCGCCTGGTACCGGCACTTGAAGAATGGCTCCCTGATGGTGAGGAATTTATGTTTATGCATGGTTCAGTACCATGCCATAGAAAATGTATGGGAGATTACCAAGGCCGAAATGATAACCACCAAGGTCAGGCTGATAGAAAAGCTCATTAATGTTTGGCATCACAACCCTAAGATAAAAGAAAGTGCCAAACAGTGCATAGAAAGCATGCCCAGGGGTAGAGAAGCACTAATTGAGGCGAAAGTAAATGTCACTAAGTACTGATCACTACTAAGTAACATTTATTTTCGCCTATTTATGTACTTAATTATTATAATTTATTTTTATTTTGTTATTATTTTACTTCCGTATTAACTGTTGTGTATAATTAAAGCTTTTATCATTCAAAAAATGTGTTTTCCTAATTAATTTAAGACTCATACTTCACAAATACAAAAAAATTGTGACTGTCCCTAATAATATGGCAACCCACTGTATGTAACATATTTGTAACTAGGGATTATAATATTACAACGAAGGTACCTATTTAAGACAAAGCTTACCATAATTACTCTGTTTTTTCTCGATGGAAAAGTTAGAAAATATTATTATGATTTGGTAGAAAATATACCTCAAGGTGAAAATTTAAATATTTATGAGCATTGCAAATAAACATAGAAACAACATTGACTGCGACTGGTTGCCTGTCAGTCAAAACAGATTTAACACGATTGATTAATTTTCAGAGTGAGCAGAGATCACGAGTATATTTTATTTAACAATATCACCATTAATTCGAACAAGTTACAGTATCTCTCATTGGTCTAGTGTGGTTGTAAGTATACCCAGTGTGTGATCTGACATTGATCCCCGGGTCAGAACAAAGTGTTACACCTCTGTTTACTCCTTCCAGGATACAGGCTTAATGTCATAATACCTTTTATTTTACCTTTGACCATAATATGTAACAAAATCTAAGAACAATAATTTACTGATCATATTTAACCCGGTACCCGCTACCCGGTATCCAGTACCCGGTACCCAGCACCTGGTACCTGGTACCCGCTTCCCGGTACCCGGTACCTATCTGTAGGGTAATTTCTGTATTTAAAAACGTTCAAAGTCTAGTCGCAATCTTATCTCAGTGAAAATAAATGTTAAAAATTTATTTAAAAAAATGTATGAAAATGTAATCTAGAGGTATTTTTGACTGACTGCGATTGAAATTAGAATGCTACTGTGCTTAAAAATATAGTAATTGGCAATCATGATAGCACACATAAGTAGTAGCCAACTACCTAAGAGCCGACACACATTGTTGCGACGTCGCATCGCAAAAATCAGCGACAGCACCCTAAGATTTTCTTAGGAAATGCCGGAAGCTTCTGCGTTGTGACGTCGCAACGCTTTTATATGTGTCGGCCCTAATGGCTAACATAAATTAATTGGTATAATTAAAATAGATACCACTGCCCACACCTTCCTTTAATAACAGTAAGTAAATACTGTTTAATTTCCCAAGGGAAATGCAGTCCCAAGAGTATGATAATATTCCTTTTACCTTGAATGCAAGCTGTGGACATAAATATAAATTACTAATGAGAATGACCCTCCATTGCCAGCAACGTTGCACGCATAGAATGAATTTACGAAAGGAAAATAGGTCTTTGTAAAAGGGAAATCTGCTAGACAGTACTGGGGTATGGATTAAAAAATTTGAAGCATCAGCATTTATGGTAGCACCAGATCATAATTGCTATAATTTTGTTTCGAATTTGAAAGTGAGTTTGGTTGTTTGTTACGCTTTCACGCTAAAACGGCTGAACGGATTTGGATAAAATTTGGAACATGGGTAGACCATGACCTGTAAAAGGCCATAGGATATCTTTTATCACAATATTCTAACGGGATCGAGACTTATACAGGTGAAACCGCGGGGTGCAGCTAGTATAACAATAAATTGAATGAAAGATAAATTCTGTCAAGGCACCTGATGTTTAAAACATTTATAACCACGAAAAGTTGAGTTGGTCGATTAAAGTGAAATTTTAGGTACCATAATTTTAAAAATTGAATGCAAAGGATGCATTTTTATTTTACAGCTCTTAATCCACGGTGCATATTACATAATTATGTCATGTGTCATATCGAAATTATTTATCCTGGAAACGTCCATTGGCCAGCACGTATTTAAAATAGACAGAAAGAGACACACTAAAATACTGGACACATTTGTGTGATTGCTTTCAATCCCTTTTTGACCAAAAAAATTTTTCGACAGGCATCTGTTTCCGCATCACGCAAAAACTATTGAATGGATTTCGATGAGGATTATATTGGCCGAAAGGATTTTTATGTAAAAGAGTTATATACATAAGGTAGGTATATATGTAATGGCTTTATCAGGCAGCCGTTGTAGTTTTGTAGTTCTGCAGCATTTTAGTATTTCGCTAGTCAGCAGGCAAACGCGTTGGGTCAAAAGCTACTGTTAAATTATTCATGGTAAAAACCAACAACAATATTTGACAAAGAAAGCACTTGGAATGGTAATTTCTGCCAGGATGTCATAGAGGACCGACCAACCGATGAGAGAGGGAGTCGTGAAGATGCTGAGATTCTTTCTATAATATATGTCCTAAGGACAATCACTGAACTTAGTTGGAAGACTCCCAAAATATCTTCGACCTTCACTAAAACTAAAGCCTATGAAAGAAAAGTGATGTAACTTAACGGAACGCATGTGACCTTACTTTGTGTAAATTATTTCATCACCACTGTTCTCAAAACGGTGAAGGAAAACATCGTGAGGAAACCGACATGTCTTAGAACAAAAATTCGAAGATATGTGACCCAACCCGCACTGGGTCCGCGTGGTAGATTACGGCCCACTGCCTCTCAACGAGAGAAGGCCTGTTTCCCAGCAGTGGGAAAATTATAGGATGTTTATGCTATATGACCTCTAGATGTAAAACCTGTGCTTCTGTACTAATTCCGAAGGAATTACAACTCTCGATAAACCAGTAACTGAATATGTCATGCGTGAAGTAACTAGTTGTGACCTAGAACTGCATTTTGTTCAAGGAAGACCAGTTGCTAAGAAAGCTGGCAATGAAACATTCTAAGTATAAGGAGCTGTTCCAGTAGTTAGGATAAACTCGTACGTCTGATAGACCCTGGGTGATCATATCCACTACCATAATGAATGAATGCAAGACCTACCTATACCTACCTTCTTCTTCCCAGCTAACGCACTAGGAAGTGGTGAAGGGTGGGCGTTTTGGAGGACTGTCTTATGTAATTTTGACGTTCGAAAAGTGCTGATTCTCAGCCTAGATTGAATAAATGACTTTTGATTTTGATTTGATTTATTCTTTCCTAGCTTATGCTAACATGACAGAAGGAGATCATCATCATGATTTGCCTGTTAAAAGGTATTCACTGATGTTCAGGTTCCGTAGAAACTCATGCTCCTAGTGGACTGTCGTAGTGACAGATAATTAAGAGAATATTGCCCCATTTTTTCTTCTCTCGTATTGGCATGAACAAAAGGTCATGTCGTAATAAGAATATTAGCCAGTCAGCCCGGTACCTCCTGGTAACTGGACGAACTGCCCACTCTGCAGAAATACGTTTAAGAATTGCCACTGGTGGAGGCTAATTTATCATCACCATGCCACGGTTGCATCATGATCCAGGGACCATAATACATGGTATTACTCTAAAGCCGTATATAACCGTTATTATGTAGGGCATCCTGCGTACATTGTAAACGTAATTAATACAAATAACACAATCGAAACCACATGAAAGACAATACAGACACCGACAATACCTGTGCTAATTATGTTAATTAGTAATTAATGTTAGCACGTGAACATATTCTGAATAGGTTTTAGTAATAAATAATTAGGTATCTGTGGAACCTTCTAAAGTTTTTTGTTACCGTTCGTGAAACAACAAAGAATTCCTTTGTTGTTTCACGAACTTGGATACCTAAGTAAATATTTGATACAAATTATGTTTTTTTTTGTGGAATAAGCGCTAGACAAGAAAATAATTTGAATATTTAAATAACTTTACGCTTACCGAAGCTACTGGTAAAGCAGAAATATTTAGACAATGATTTATTACTGACATATAAACGACCACAAAAAAACAGAAATAAAAAAACTACAATTACTTACGTGTGAAAAACGAGAGTAAAAACGTATTTTTCACGAAACTCAACAAGTTAATTAAAACAACAACATACACAGTGAAATAGACTTAACACCGTCAAATATCAAACCTATATTTTTCATAGCGTGACTTACCGGGCTCGCCGCAAAACTAATTTAATTATCACTAATTCGATTACCCCAATAAGCTTCTGTCTGCCCTCCCCTCACACATACTCACACGCACACATACACAAAAAATGGACATCCAACCTCGAAAACACCAAACTCCTTTTGTATCCTATTCGATTTTCAAAACTCGGAAGAACGAACTACTTTCAAACCGTCAAGCGCGAAAATTCAACTTTTTTATTTTTTTCCGTTTTTCTGTTTTTTAGTAATGTTTATTGAATATTTTTTTCCGACTATCGTGTTTTTCGTTTGTTTTTTCACTGTGTTGTAATGAGTAACGTACCGTCTGTCTTGAGTGCCAGTGCCACTATACTCAGGCCTCGTATGCCGCTACCGCTCTACGCTCTAATTGACCAAGAATGTATCATGCAACTTCTGATATTCTAGCTTTGTAGTGCTAAAAATAAAGAGATGTCAATTTGCATTCTATTATTGCGTGATTCGGTACGGTATTAGAAATTTTACATTATTTTTCATGCAACCTTGCATGTAGTTGTTGAAAATATTTTTTTGTTTGAATTTTCATATTTACCACAGAGAAAAATACTTTATTTTCTTACAAAGTCTGACGGCCATATATCTATACTTAAGTGTATTTAATTATATACATTTGCAAAACACTTTTGCATGCACATTGTCATTCGTTGCATAAACAAAGTCTGTCACCTGAGCAAACTTTAATTAGTCATTATTTAAATATCCAACAGCATCTTCTTAACTTATTCTTGAATGATGAAGCAGACGGCCATAAATCAACCAAGAAGAAAAATAAAAAATGATCACAATCACTACTATCATCAATACACTCAAAATCCTCATCGCTAATACGAAAACCTTCCCTTAAAACTCACTATTTATCAATATAATTAAACTTATTGTAATTAAAAAAATTCTCACATACAGTCTTGTGCCGACCAGCCGCTTCGAACAAGGGCTCACACACAAAGACAGCTAATAGACACGCGTACATAGACACGTGTAGGTGTATCGACGACGTGGATGCATATTGACCGTTTAGTATTATGAGTTAGGTTGGTGGAGAGCGTTCGCATTGTCGAACGGTATTTTTTTTTGACGGATGACCCAGTTTGGAATAGTTGCCATGCCATGTATCTAATGTTTGAAATTGATAATTTGGCATAAAATCACAGGTTAGTAAAAGCAAATGACAGAATGTGATTGAATATCCTATACTATTAAATGAGCAATATTTGTGTACTATACATATATTTGTAATCACGTTCTCGAAAACGGCGACACGAAACGGCCTCCGTGCCTCGGAAAGGTCCCAGCTGTCATTTGTGCATCTTTGACAGTCGTTACGGGTCGTCGGAAGCCCGAATGTCTGACAGCCAGTCTTACCAAGGGGTATTGTGTTACCCAGTAACTGGGTTGTGGAGGTCAGATAGGCAGTTGCTCCATATAAAATACTAGTATTCAGCTGCATCTGGTTAGACTGGAAACCGACCCCAACAAAGTTGGGAAAAGGCTAGGCAGATTGATATTGTTCTTGAAATCGGCTCTAACGATTTCGATGAAAGCTGCAATATAGAGGTTTATGGGAGCGAAAAATCGATCTAGCTAGGTCTCATATCTGAAAAAAATCGTTTCCTCTATTTTCACCCGAGCAGAGGTCGGTCGCCCAGGTACTGTGATTTAACACAGTAACCTAATTCCGTCCATGCAGATAGATTTTAGAGCAAGATTGGCACCACTATTTTATTAAAAGGTCTTAATGAAATCGTATCCTACACCAGAAGGTCAATTTCCGAAATTAAAAACAACCAAAATCGAATCGGAATCTCATCTCGGCGAGAATCAGTGTCAAAACCTTGTCAAAAATGTACGTAAATCAATGGATTTTTTAACAGATTGGGAGAGATTAGAAAGTGAACGTTCTTAAAAATATGAATTTGATTATTTACTGAAGTTGCATCGAGCCAAGCCACCCAATGTAAGTAAGCTCTTTCGTGTTTCAGTGGATTACTATTTTCCCAACTTTAACTTTAAAAATTAAATCCAACCCGTTCATGCAATGGAAACACACACCATCCTCACAGAGACATCAAGTAAATGATTCGTGTCATGCATGCATGTATTACAGGTGCAAGCAATCATATACATACATACATTTTACTATTAACCCTTATAGCGCCTGCACAGCATCAGCATCGGCGTGGATGTGATTATATTTATATCTAGGCAGTGATTAGGTGACGAGCAGTTAGCTGTAAGTTTGTTAACGCTTAGGAATTGGTAGATGTTCAATGTTAGCTCACTCAGTCAATTTGTCGAAACTGCCGTTTAGAAAAGTACTATTTTATGAATAACGTGAGATGGTGAGTCAGGCTTTTATGAACAAGTAGAAAGAAAGAAAATAAGATATGACGCAAAGAAAAACACAATAAAAATTAAAAAAGTTGGGGTAAATATGCGTCATGTCCACGCAAAACGGCCATTGCCCAGCATAATGCTGTGACCCTATGCGAGACAGAGCCACAGGGCTGGTAGGTAGGTACTTTTTAAGAATAAGCAATGATTATCAGCCTTAATACTTCCAGAGTGGACAGATATCCACATATTTGGGGATTCCATGACCGTTTAGAAGTATGAGGAACAGGGTGTAAAGTTCACTCATCCTCTATAGAAAAGGGAGGATCCTCCTACCAGACGGGTGTCGTGTTCACGATTCATATCGGATAGTCTTATATACGTCGTTCGTGCGGTAAACTCTAATTGCGCGATGCAGGATATGTGTGACGTCAGGTCTTTGATGCGTAGTTCGCTTGTGGCGATGTAGATGTCGCCACAACCACTTCAATTCATGCTTCACGCTTCGAAAAGGGTTGCTCATTGCAGTTTTTTGTATTTATTAGACCGTATTTATCATCAGATATGAGAAAAGAGATGATGTCCATAACTATATCTTTGACACTCTCTACATCGCCTTTACCCATAATCAGATGTAACTGTGTTTATTCCAGAGCTACACAATGGTGTTTACAAAGTGTTGTCACATTATTTATCGAATTTAAACATAACATCACGCCTGTATTCCCCGAAGGGTTAGGCAGAGCTGCACGTATAGTACACCCACATTTCGCCAGTTATGTTTAAGTCCCATGTTATAGGGGGCAACCCTATTGCCATCAACCGGGCACAAATTCAGACTCCGGTCAGCTACTGAGCAATTCCAGATGGAAAAACTCAATCACACTTTGGTCGACCCGGGAATCGAACCCAGGACCTCGTGCTCAGCAGTAGTGCTTGCCACCACTAGAACAACAAGGCGTTCAAATTAAAATAAATCGAAACTCAAAGCATTTATTTCAATTAAACCATTTACAGGCACTTTTGAATTGTCAAGGAATCGGTCAATCAGAAATATGAAGCTAGTTGCTCATTTCAAAGCGTAGTAGGTACTTATGGAGAAGAACGGGCAAGAAACTCCACGGACACTCTTTTAAATAAATTGTTACAAAATATTTGTTACATCATTCATGTTGAAATTAAACATGTGAGAACAATGTAGAAAGACGTGCACGTTAGAAGCGTCCGTAATAAAAAGATAAAACAAAGAACAATTCAAAAATTTAAATCATCCAAGGCAGCTAAGAGTTGGCCAGTCCCAACTGACGGCGCCCGTTCACGAACATGACGCATGGATTAGCACCATTCACCTCAACCATTTTGAAGGGAGCTAAATGATCCAACACACGCGCCACCATCAGCGAGACATCTGAGTAAACATGACATACTCACAGCCGCCAGGGCACATTCAAGTCAATAAAAGACGTATTACCCGGTAAATGTTAGCTCTTTATTACACAGTACTCACGAATTTAAACGTTTACGATTTCATCTTAGAACATCACATTTCATCGTCTATTCCTCTGTTACTCATTGAGCCTTTCGATTTATTCAGAAGATTTAATCTGTCAAGATTACAAGCCATAGTGACTAGTGTAATTAGGCCACTTACCAAAGTGACCCCTCGGTAATTATGGTCAATTGCTGCTCTTTGCCCCAGCATTATGTTACATCGTTACATCAATGTATGTAGAGATTTTTATATCGAAGTTATTTATTTATTTATAGAATGTAATGGGTGTTGTTGCCATAACATATTGCTTGGCGAGCCATTAAATTCTACATTACGGGTCGTAAGTTCGATTATAGTACAATTAATATTTGTATTGTATTTCATTTTGTATTTGGGTGCATGAAATAGCCTCCGTGAGAGGCGAAACTTTAATATGCGTCTGGTATATCCTGGGTAGTTAAGCCCGCCATTAACTTACTGACGGGGTAATATTTTGACAAGGAAATGGGCTGTTCTCATAAAGTTAATATAGTCACGAGAGAAGAAGATTGTTCTGTATTATGAGAGCTTATTTTTGTAAATTTAGCAACTGAACTGAAAATCGTCCTGTGGTGTGGTGGAAAAGCTATACCTAACGAGATCAAAAATTAAAGTGTTTTTCTAATTTAAGGTAATTCAAATATCGGGCAATTAATATAAAAGGTACAAGTTACGTTTAACAACACGTTTAGAAGGACATTTAAATCTATCTTCTATATTACCAATAAAATAGTAAATTGACTCAGGCGTGACTTTGCGGAAATCCATTATAAAATACAATCGACGACGTATATATATCCAATATAAATATAACGTACAATAATACAATAAATTACAATATGTAATATTGTATTGTATGTTTATATATATGTATGTTATTTAGTATCCTGATCCGCTTAACTGTTCTTAAAGAGTACCTAATAAAAAACCCTGTAAGAAATTGACACGCATTTGACCTCTCAACGAGACATCCTCAGGATGACGATTGACTTGTTGCGAACCTGGACACGACGTGTTGCTACGTCAAGCGCCGAACGCAGTGTCAATACCTATAAAAATCAATTACCGTGCGTTAGTCGCGCAAAAACTTGAAAACGGATCGACCGATTATGATCAAACTTTGATAAGTTGTTGTATGCGTGGATACTGGAGGTTAGTAGCAAAAAAAAAGTTATTGCAACGCATTAGCTAATGGTAATATTTATGCAGATTTTTGTGTTGTGTTACGTAAATAATTAATGTTAGGCCGTTCGTAGTATTAAGTTACATTCCTACAATGTAATCAAGAGGTGTTAAAGCTAACATAACAGTAAAGACTAGTTTCCTACTTATATCATTCCGATCTGTGGTTAAGCAACACGTTGAGGTCGGGTTCCGGATGAGTGGCGCGCGTGTAACACCGTTGTTACATAAATACATAATAACACGCTTATAAGCAGTAATTGGGTAAGCAGAAATAGAAGTAGTGTTAGTGTTTACCATAAGAAAACAGTGGGTTAATTAATTTATATCGTAACTGTGTTGTGATAATAGGAGGTTTGAGTCCCGGATTGGCTGCCACTATATGTTTATCTTTTGGATGATCTTGGGGACAGAAAGCGCTAAAACTAGGAACTTGAAGCATCCGATAAGCGATTTCGGGAAACTTGCACCTCTGATAAGGACGACCACCGGTTTTAGTCAGTTAAAGTATGATAATAGTCTTTAACCATTATCTGATCGAGAGATTTATGAGATATTTCTTCTAGAAGAAAGACTTGCATTAACTTCTGTTTTTCTGGTGGTAATATAGGTCTAGTCACCACAACCAGCGCTCAGCCAAAGTTCTAGATTTTTTATTAATAACTAGCTACCGCCTGCGGCTTCACCCGCGTGTAATATCGATAAAAAGTAGCCTATGTCCTTCCTCAGGGTTCAAACTATCCCCATACCAATTCAACAAAATCGGATTAGCCGTTTAGCCGTGAAAGCGTAACAAACAAACATACAAAAACTCAAATCTTTTCTCTTTATAATAGGTATATTATTACTAGCTTTTGCCCGCGGCTTCGCCCGTCCTACCGGGGTAAAATTATCCTTTGACCTAACTCAGGTCATAGTCTACCGGTGTGCCAAATTTCATCGAAATCTATTCAGCCGTTTAGACGTGAAAGCGTGACAAACAAAATTACTTTCGCATTTATAATATTAGTTACGATAGGATAGTTTAGATTATTCATTTAAGAAGTGTTAGTTAATTTTTTAAGGTCAGCCCAACCTGTTCATAACCTAGGGCTAAAATAATACAATAATTGAATACCTACCTCTATTTTTCTGCCAGTCTTCTCAGTACTCCATCATTCTTATTCGAACACTATTGTCCTTCGCAAACCACAGAGTAAATGAAACACTGCCAGTAGTATCGAACCATATAAACTTGCTCCACAGAGTGTCGTATTACGTACACTTATGGCAACTGTATGGCGTATTGTACCACTTCTAGTTCTGGACTTCTGAGTTATAGGGCTGGCTCGCAGACTATGAATAAATAGAATAAATACTTTGGTTTTGTTTTAAAATTGCCGCAAAAACTTTGGTGAAGTGAGTTGTCATTCCATCTGATGACACTATTGACAGCTTACTTCATATATGTTTCCATGTTGAGATTTTTATAGAATATTATATCGGTTAGATTTCCTTCCCTTTAGAGTCAAGAACGTTTAGAAAAGGCGTATCCTCAGCAGGAGTATCCTCCTGTCAGGTAGTTAGCAAACTCCTTCAGCGAAGTTTAATATCTACCTAATTTGACCCTTTGTACTTTCATTGAACAGGCCGGTATCAACGCTTCATGACTTTTGAATCTAGTTTCATTGTTTTTCAGATTGTTGAAAGAAACTTATCAAGTTACAGTTATTGCAATAATCTTGTGTGTTATAGTTTGACCGAGGAGCTCGTGGCTAAGTAATAACTGCTGCACGGGTCGATCAATCAGGGTAAGTTACGCTTGCCGGGGTTGGTCTGTGGATGGGTGACCATCTTTACATACCGAGACTCCTCCGTGCCTCGGAAAGCACGTTAAGCCGTTGGTCCCGGCTGTCATTCGTGGATCTGTGACAGTCGTTACTGGTTGTCAGAAGCCCGAAAGTCTGACAACCAGTCTTACCAAGGGGTATCGTATTACCCAGTTACTGGGTTGTGGAGGTCAGATAGGCAGTCGCTCCATGTAAAATACTAGTATTCAGATGGATCCGGTTAGACTGGAAGCCGACCCCAACGTAGTTGGGAAAAGGCTAGGCAGATTGTTATAGTTTGACCGAGACTGCTGTAACGCGCTTTAGAAATCCGCGGCGAAGGGGGGGGGGGGGGGGGTTGGAACCCTTGCACCGTGAGTGTAAACAGCGCGGCTCCCCGTCTCGTCGCGCACGTACCTAGGGCGACAGCGGTTTTGTCAAACTATATTTCAGATTTTTTTTAAATTATTTGTTATTCTTGGGTGACTACAAATTTTCAGAAAAAAGTAATCAAATATGACTGCATAGGCGTCAAATATGATGGGCTCCAATTGCATTAGTACCGATCTATACTAATATTGTCAAGAGGCAAGATTTCTGAGTTCGTATAGGGGCAATCTTCGGAACTACTGATCCTATTCCGCATTATTGCCGAGTGTCTAAGTATATATTTTATGTTAAAACAAGAAATTTCATACGAACAAAGTCGCGGGCAGAGGCTAGTATTAAAATTATAACCATATAAATATATTATATAATAATAATATTATAAATGCGAAAGTGTGTTTGTTCGTTTGTTTGTTACGCGTTCACGCTAAAACGGTTGAACCAGTTTAAATGAAATTTGACACATGGGTAGACCATGACCTGGAAAAGGACATAGAATACCTTTAATCCCGATATTCCCACGGGATCGAGACTTATGGGGGTGAAACTGCGGGGTGCAGCTAGTAAACATATAAATTCACGTTTGTGTGCCAGCCCTACTCCAAACAATTGGTGTGACAATGATTGTTGTAGCGTCGCACAGACAAGGGTCCGACACAATGCGTTCTCACATCGGACTATTGATTTAACACAGTTTTGAACCCCTGTATACAATACATACATTATGTATGTATAAAGTAATATGCAAGTGTAGGAGAAAAGTGGGAACATTGGGTGGAAAATTAGGGAAACTTAGCGTTATGGAAAGACGTTTTAGTTGATGAAATCTGGCGTAGATAGCTCTTGAAGTGTGTTTTAGCATTTACCAAAGCACGATAATTAGAGCATTTTCTGGCAAAATGATTCGTAAAACTCGAGGAAACTCAGAATTAATAAATACAACCAAATATATGTATAAGAGAAACAATTGTGGCGGCATCTACAATCGCCACATGCGAACTACGCATCAAAGACCTGACGTCACACAACATCCTGACGTCACACAAATCCTGCATCACGCAATTAGAATTTACCGCGCGATGGGCATATATACAATCTCCCAACTTCAACCTCTGGGCAGTTTCCCGCCAGACACGACACCCGTCTGGTCGGAGGATCCTCCCTTTTCTATGGTGGATGAGTGAACTTTACACCCTGTTCCTCATGTCCCTAAACAATGAATCCAAAATGTAGCTAAAAGTGGTTTGTAATTTAGTTGGTTAAAATTATTATCATCCACTTAGCAAACCGTACACTAAGCATTATAATAAACTATATCCACCCGCGGCTTTGCCCGCGTGCTATATCGACAAAAACTAGCCTATGGACAATGGAACCCTGGGGGGGTTCAAAAAAAAAAAAAAAAAAGCGTTCTAAGTATCCTCATAACAAATTTCATCAAAATCAGTTTAGCCGTTTATCCGTGAAAACGTAACCAACAAACTCACATTAGCATTTATAATAATATATTATGTTAATAGTTACACCGGAGGAGCTCGTGGCTAAGTAACATCAGCCGCACGGGTCGATCCACGCTTGCCGAGGTTGTTCCGTGGATGGATGACCATCTTTACATACCGAGACTCCTCCGTGTCTCGGAAAGCACGTTAAGCCGTTGGTCCCGGCTGTCATTCGTGCATCTTTGGCAGTCGTTACGAGTCGTCAGAAGCCCAAAAGTCTGACACCAGTCTTACCTAGGGGTATCGTATTACCCAGTTACTGGGTTGTGGAGGTCAGATAGGCAGTCGCTCCATGTAAAATACTGGTATTCAGCTGCATCCGGTTAGACTGGAAGCCGACCCCAACATAGTTGGGAAAAGGCTAGGCAGATTGTTACTAGTTACACCCCGCGTTTCCAGCCGCATAAATCTTGATTCCTTGGAAATATCGGGATAAAAAGTATCCTATGTCCTAACCCAAGTCATGTGCCAAATTTTATCCAAATCTGATTATAATATTATAGTTAGGAAGTTAGGATTAATAGAAACAACCACTAACACAACAAAATAATAACACTAATTAAATTATGTTCAAGCAGTAATTACCAGCCATGAACAGAGCAGCATATTTCCTAAACAAAATTACAAAACACCCCACGACCCCACCCTATCTCAGCGCATTCAGTGTGGTGTACATACACCCCACCCCATAACAGCGCATCCCGCGATAAATTCTAATAAATTGCAACAATATTATATTCTAATCTGTGCCGACGCTGTGAGTTGTGGAATCAATTAAGGTTGTACGTCGCTGGGGTGAGTGTTCAACGAGACATTCTGCATACACTGGGGCGTGCTACAGTGGTACTGGATTTTAGGGTAATTCTTCTCCCATTTTGATATCTGCCTAGCCTCTTCTCCAGCGTCAGGCACTTATAGTTGTCTGGCATTTCTGCTGAACTGGGCCTTTTTGGCGCAGCCCTGAGGCACACTCCCCATAAAATTTCTGCTTACATCGCACTTTACACTTTTTATTTGATTTGATTTTTTAAATCTGCTGTGTGTGTGTTTTAGTCTGTACTAAATAAATGTATTTTCTTACTTTCTTTCGTCTCAACTATTTTGGTATCGGCTTCTAGTCTAGCTGTAGTCTGGATGCAGCTGAATATCGGTATTTTTCAGATGGTCCCTATTATTTGACCTCCACAACCTGTCCTCCCATACCTATTAATACTATGATTTGAAAATATTGTTTAAGTCGATTATTTTTAAAACAGTATAAATTTGGAGTTTCTTGCCGGCTCTTCTTCATAGGAAACGACCAAAAAACCGACCTTCATAGGAACCGTGCACCTAGTTTCTGACGTTTCATAAGTGCCCCAGAGTTCACATAAACCTACATGTTTATGTGAAATAAAATATTTTGAATTTTCAACCCAGTTACTGGGTAACACGAAACGCAAAAATAAATAAATAAACTAGGATGGTTGACAGACTTTCGGGCTTCTGAATAACCGCAATGACTCATAGATCTATGGAGGGTCTCGTTACGAAAGGGATGGTCATACTCGTAATCCACAGGTGGACCGCGTTGTTATGAGCTGCTTATTCGAGGTAAAGTAAAAAGTTAGCCTAAGGTATTGCCACTTGTGAAAGGTCTCTTAAATTTTCTTTTATTTGATCACGCGATAGTGCGAGACTCTTTTTTCCCCATGTATTTAAGTAGAGTAGGTAGGTACAGATAGTGCCATTGACGAAGACGCATCTTTATCTTCTTCTTAAACGCTTAAAATACTCAAAAAAAAAAGCTCAATACATTTATTTCAAATAAACCAATTACAGGTACTTTTGAATTGTTAAGGGGTCGGTCAGTCAGATAGATGAAGCTAGTTGCCCATTGCAACGCGTAACGTAATAAGTACCTGTGGACGAGAACGGGCACGAAACTCCACGAACACTCTTTTAAATCAGAATATTGTTACAAAATATTGGTTACATCATTCATGTTAAAATATTACATGTGAGAACAATGTAGAAAGACGTGCACGTTATAATCGTCCTTAATAAAAATATAAAAGCAATTCAAAAATTAAAATAACTGGCAACCGTGGCAGCTAAGAGATGACCAGTCTCTACTGACGGCACCCGTTCACGAACATAACGCATGGATCAGCACCATTTAGCTCAACCATTTTGAAGGGAACTTAATGATCCAACACACACACCACCACCAGCGAGACATTAGAGTGAGCATGACATTCTCTCAGCCACCAGGGCACATTCAAATCAATTAAAGACGTAGTTACCTAGTAAATGGTAGCTTAAAAGTAGGTTCATAGTGCTCACACATGTACAAGAGTGCAACATTGCGCTAGTGTTTTAGTATTGTCAATATACACTAATTACCTCTGAGTGGGTAATTAGTAAACACGACAAAACTAAAACACTAGTGGTATGTTGCACATTTGTCGCGTATTCGTGGTATATTTTATAGCACCACTTACAGATAGTGCCATCCAGACATATTTTTGTATCCATCCATACAGTTTTTGATAAAATGCAGAATGTATTTACAAAATTCTTAGTACGTACTCATCATTGTGAAAGTTACCTAATATGACTAGATACAGAAAAAAAACCTACTGGCTAGGCTCTCATAAGTCTAGAAACAAGAATTGCTATGGGTACAGGTTGTATCAGAAAGGTGTGGTCAAAATTAAGGGTGTGGTACAGACCATTTGGGTCGAAAAGGTATTAAAGTTTTGTATTGGACGACTGATAATTTTTTGCGAATACGATGTTCGTCCCATGAAGAAAGTTATTAAATTTGATGGCCTGTAATATTGACCACTCTCTTTCTGATACATGCCGTATGCTAAGCTTTCAGGGGGTTCTTATTATACTATACACCGAACTTGTTTGCTTCATTCTAGGCTTTTTCACTAAACCACGTATTTTTCTAGTATATTTTCTAGTCCTCCTCACAAATCTATTCATAAATAACACCAGCCACTGTAGAGTGTATAATTCGGTCGGGTTCGTTATAATTCGGTTGGGTTCGTTTTACACATTCTGTTTTTAATCAAGTGCGAGCACGTCTGGGGTCTGTGCTGTTACCAAATCAATTTAGTGTCATGTATGGGACTTATATTTGAAACCTAGCTGGCTTCTTGTTTACTAGCTTTGGGGTTAGTTATTATGTGTCTACTATTTGTGGTGTAGAAGATATTTTAAGGGATTATGCTGGGTGGATGTGCAACAGATTTTGTTGCAGTTGTATCTATGTCCTCTAGACTGAATTTCGGTCATGGCGACCAATCTCAGCGGAGGCCTTCGGCGCGGGAGATATTATAGTGCACAACTGTGTTCTCAGATACAGGTGCACTATATTCTCCCTCACTCTCATAGTCTAGTGGGTCGGCAGTCCGATACGACCGGAGATAGATCAGGCGCAGGGCCAACGGTTTAACGTGCTTTCCGAGACACGGGGGTATCACAACGCCAACTTCCAAACTTCGGACTGTTGCTAAGAAATTCCTTATGGAAAACCCAATCACACTTTGCCCGACACAGAAATTGAACCCTAGACCCAACGGTCAGCAGTCACGTTTGCGACCAGGATCCCAACGGGGCAGTCAAAGAAGTTGTATCTACTGTGTACTTCAATCTGATTTTGAAATATTTTTTTATCTTATTTTATTAGGTAGCAGTGATAGCCTAGTGGTGTGACCGTCGCACTGCCAAGACATAGGTCTCGAGTTCGAACCCAATGCCTGACCCCTGACTTTTTAGGATTCATGTGCGTATTGTATAATTATGACTTGCTTCAAAAACGGTGAAGGAAAACATCGTAAGGAAACCGGCATACTTGAGAGATATTTCTCGACGGCGTGTGGAGCCAAGTCAGACGCCCATGGGCGGCTTTAAAACTCTGACACCAAGTTAGTCACTAACCACACGAAATTAAAGCTAAAGAAATAGCAGAAATGAGGTATAGTGAAGAATCATACAAATATGGTGATTACGTAAACAATAAGTAATAACAAGTAATACCAAAACATCCCCTATTAGGTTTTGTAAGGACCTTCTCAAGTCAACTCTATGAATAAATGGGAATAAATTACCTACTTGGTCATTTATGTAAATGTTTCATGAAAGTACCTAATGCTCATTTTAAATAAAAGCTGTAGTGACTTTGGCGGAGTGTCAAAGTAAATGCTTTGAGGTGACTTTTTTCGCTAGACGTGACTAAACAGTAGACTGCCAAATATTTTGGCTTATTTGTTGATTCACACGAATATAATAATATTCGCCCGAATTGGGCGAATCGACACAAAAAACATCTTGAAATTCATACGAATTTAATTTATTTGTGGGCGAATCGACAACTCGAGAAATAATTAGCCAATTAGCACATTTTGAATTGTATGCAGTAAAGTTAAGGAAGAAATACGTACACTAACTTTCGAATTCAATTAGCCCACAAATAAATTAACTTCGTGCGAATCACCTCATTAAAAGCGTTTGGAAAAATGGTTGATTCGCATGAATTTACTTGTCCGAAACAGGCGAATCAACCAATAAGCCAACATTTGTTGCCAACGACAACAAATGTTTACAACATAGGGCCTGGCCTTCGTAAATCCCATTTTCAACACACGTCACAGACATAACAGACGTAACATTACCTATTTTGCAAGGAAAACTCTACAAAAACTACGTCGTCTTCCATCAACGTGGCGGGCAAAGTTTGATGCGTTTCGAGGGAAACTCAATTTCCAACGGACACGCGATGAATTTGAACAAAGGATCTGCCTAACTTGCTTAGCGAAACATGGCGCGAACACTAAGTTACGTATATTAGAAGTCGGAGAGTGAAAAAAACTTATGTTTACTATGTTTTAGTTCGAAATAAAGTTTATGAATAAAGATGATAATATATACTGATGATATAAATATTGTAGTGATATTTATTTTAGAAGTATGTATGTAAGTATATTCTCTTATTGTATGTTTATATTTGAATTTGTGAATTGCTTTTTTCTAATTCTTTGGTTTATATTACGGTTTTGTTTGGTTTTTTTTAAAATCACGTTGTCTACATCACTTTTTATATACTTTCCTATCGCAGGTATGCTGGAAGAGATTTCTTTAGAAATAAGCATTGACTTTGTATGTATTTTTTTGTTCCTTTCTTCTTGTTTGTTTATAAATGTGTGTACATATAAATGATTTTAAAATGATTTGTGAATTTTCTCGTAACACAAGTGAAATCCAAAATTACTTATTTAGGTAAGAATATTAACAAGGTAAAATTATAATAAATAATATTGGATTTTTATGTAATGTAGGGACTTAAGTACTAAGTAAGATAATATTTAAATAATATATTATCATAAAGTAAGTCTTAAAATAATAATATGTATTAATATGTCCTTGCAGCAAAAAAATTACCAGCCCTCTGGTCACGTGAAGAGTCGACAGATGGTTTGGAGATGTATGTGTCTCGAAAAATAAAAAATAAAATTTATTTCTACATAATATTATAGTATTTGAGTGTTAGCTTGTTTAATGTACCTATTTAAGTATATTAAACTGTAAATAAATATGCATAAAGCATGAAATTTTTTTAGGAATAAACTAAAATAAATACCTACCTGCATAAAACGGTTAGATAGACAGAATGTTAAATTGTCAAGAATACAAGGTGGATGGGACAATAATTATACTGCGTATATCTCATGACATTCTCAGTCGGTATACAAAAATTAAATACAAATTTAAAAAAAGTTTAGTCTCCATAGCTAGTCAGCTGATCGGAAAAACATATAGTGGGCCCATCACTAATATTTAATTAGTTAAAACACTTTTTAATTCAGATGTTAGTATACGAGTATATGTAATTGATAGTTTCAAAAAATTAAATAATTCAACAATTTTGAAACTAGTAACGAACAATCGAAACAAAAAACTTTTTTACTTCATGTTTTATAATTATTTTTCATGTATTGTCGTATAGTATTGTCGTCTCTACATTGTATAAAGAATGAAGAAAAGAAAGTGTATCATTTATTTGACAACAGATCATGAAACACAAAATACAATCACGTTTCATCATCATCACATCACTCACTTTTTAGCTATCTTCTATGATAATGGCGCAATGGAGAAGACACAGTGTTCCACTTATTCCACATTGTAGGTCTTAAATCAAAAGTCCCTAAAAACCCCATAAGTTCAGCATACTCAGACATGTCTGAATCTGTAAAACTTGTCCGTAACTTAGGAGTATTTAAGTGTAACAATTAATCTGATGAGTCAGCAAACTGTTAAGTATTTCCTCTAAGATGTGCAGAACTCGTAGTGTTCTGTAATAATGAGTGGCAGGCGATGGCGGCTGTTGCGGGCCAAGTTGGAGGATGTAGCGACAGCCATGATTTGGCATTTACTGTTGCAATGGGTTTACGTACTTATCAGAATACCTACTGTTCACTCTCAGAATTTTGTGAAATAATAAATTGTTCTTGTATCTGACGAAAGAAATGCAACTTTTAAAGCAAAGGTTGCTATTAACTCTGGCTATTCCCAGGGTCTGGGTGCTGTGGCCACTTAAACTTAAGATCGGTATGAACGACATGAATCCAGAGGCTAGTTTTGTCATGTAAGTAGGTACAGTCAGCATCAAAAGTTGTTGACCACATTTAGATTTTCAAAATCGCTGTATAGTGAAGTGCTAATATAGTGAATACGGTGTACAGCGATTTTGAAAACCTAAATGTGGTCATCAACTTTTGATGCTGACTGTACTTCAAAAAGCCCATTACCGATTTGTAACATTTACTCTTGAAATGACCACTGAAATGACTGGCCAGAGACTCACATTATTTGTTTTAAAACATGCAATAATGAAAGACGTTGTTCCCGTCCTCTAGGCAAAATACCTTAGAAGACCTTTACGATTACATCGGATAACGAAAGGGCGTACCCTTTCCTTAACCCCCTTTCCCCCTTTTCTTCATCCTTTTAGAAATTAAGACAGATACGTATATTTGTCTAGATTTCTGTCTCAAATAAACACATGCATAAAATAACATCACGCCAGTATTTCCCGAAGGGTTAAGCAGAGGTGAAAGTATAGATTCAAATAAATTTCGCCAGAATGAATGATACTAAATCGCTAATCTCTCATAACTTACATCGCTTACCGCCATTAGCGACCGCCCATCAAAGTCCACTTAGCATCTGTCTCAACGAGTACGTACTGTTTTGTAAACTATTCACAAGTACTTAAAGGTGCAATGTTTTGTACATAATGTATGTATGCTAGTTAACTTTGTTGTTGCTTGTTGTGGGTATTTTTAACTTTGTTAGGCTGTGTTTTTGTGGATGTTCAGTGAAAAGAGGAGTTGTGTATTTGTGTCTGTTATAGCTTTCAGTGAGGAGCTCGTGGCTATGTAATAACAGCCGCACGGTGCGATTCTACCAGGGTTGATTCTCGTGCATGGGTGACCATCTTTACATACCGAGACTCCTCCGTGCCTCGGAAAGCACGTTAAGCCGTTGGTCCCGGCTGTCATTTATAGATCTTTGACAGTCGTTACGGGTCGTCAGAAGCCCGAAAGTCTGACAACCAGTCGTACCAAGTGGTATCGTGTTACCCAGTTACTACATTAGGGAGGTCAGATACGCAATCACTCCATGTATAATACTGGTATTTAGCTGCATACGGTTAGATTGGAAGCCACCCCAAACATAGTTGCGAAAAGGCTAGGCAGATTGATTTTTAAAGCTTTCAGTGACAAGAGCAGTTTAGGATTTTCAAGTTTTGTCTGTTAATAGACGTAGTTAAGGGTAGGTACTATTTTAGATTTATCGCAATTCTTCTGTCTCATGTGGCTGGTAAACGGGAAAGTCACGTAGGAACTCTTTTCCAAGTAACTCTACTACCCTTAATCTATTTAGCTGCTATACCTAAAGGCGGAGACTGATTTGTAACGCTTGTTTGTAATGTATCAAGTTTTTGTAACGCGTTACAGTAGTCAGTCAGTGTAGCGAGTCGAGCCGTCCGATGCGAGCGCCGTATCCTCTACTCGACTGTCGGCTGTTTCGTGAATTCCTTTGAAACACAATTTCATGGTGCTCGAAGCGTGCGTTCGCCGCGTCTTGTGTATCACCGTATTGTAACCAAACTCGCCTCGAATGATACGTTACAAACAAACGTTTCAAGTCAGTCTCCTCCTTACATATAACAAGCAATATGGGTTACGCAATACATGTGTTACTTTTGATCCTCCAATTAAGACGCAAATATATGCCAGTGACCTTGAGTGGTTAGCTTGCGTGTTCTGTACTAAGCTCACGCAACGCGTCGTACGTCCAGCCAATAATAGGACTCGTCCAAGGAGCGCTTTCCCAAATTAGACACATTATTAATTTATTATACATAAAATAAGAGTAGGTATTTGAATAAAATACGTTTAATAAAAGATTAATAATTAAATTATCTTTAAAATGTTCACCATTTTAAAGATAATTTAATTATTAATCTAATCGGTTTCAGAAAAATACGCTTGATAGATTTTGTGTGATTCTCAGTTTTTTATCCGTGTTAGACATAAATTTACAAATTAATGTCACTATGTAATATAAACGTAAACTAAAATATTGGTAAATATTAAGTTATTAAAAAAATGCTCTAATTTAATATATATCTTTTCCAAATCATTAACTCTACTCGTTTAGACGTGATCTTCAGTATAAAATCATTCAAAGTCGGTTATCGTCGCCTTAAGTTAAATGGGCTTGTACTAATATAAGATTCCCCAGTGGAAAAAAGTCAATAGTTCATGCTTTGTTTGACTAGATGTCCGGCTCAAAGGGAATACTCCAACAGGTCTAGTTCATTAAAGATAATATTAACATTTCGATTTCCCGACCAAAATCTTTCTATGCACCGTTTTCTTTAATACTCAATCATAACTCACACACAAAATAATCCCCAACACATTCCCACCCGAATAACCGTATAACCGTAATAACCGTAACATTCGTATAAATCTGGCTCATCTGCTATGATAATAACCGGCTGTCCGGCAAACGAACAGACGAACATCACACAGAATCCAATAACCCTAGTGATCCGTGTAGATTTTGTGAGAACCAAGATTATGATGGAGTATGTAAGGCAGATGGGGCGAAGCTTTCATGTGGTTCATTTAGTATGTCTGAATGTTGTTTAGCATGCTTTAGCTGTGTACGTGTCTGTGGACATATATTTCAGATATTCATCGGCAAACTATACTGCGTTTGCGATTGACAAACATGTAGGTAAACAAATGTGTTTTTGGTTAAATAACTCAAACACTCACACATAAAGTTTTAAGTCATAAGGTTTTGTGCTTTAATATTTTATTTGAGACAGATTGAGCGGTTACCTATCATAAGTTCGAAAAAGATTTGACCGAATTTCATTTCACCTAAAACTTTTCAGCTATTATCGTTTCGTTTTTTCTTACTTCATCGAAGTCACGTCTGCTACTGTATCAGTTGACCTATTTATCAATTCAATTACTTTGGTTACGTTACTCCAACGTTTCATTTGGTCGAAAAACTTTTTACCGAAGTTACACTTAGCCGAAATAACATTTGTTCGAAGTATTATGTTTCCGAACATTTATTATACCACGAGGTATGGATGGGTGAAGGAAGGATGCTTGCTTCAAGCATGCAGGCATACAGCATGCAAGCAGGCATGCAGCGTGCAAGCAGGCATGCAGCATGCAAGCAGGCATCCAGCATGCAAGCAAGCATGCAGCGTGCAAACAAGCATGCAACATGTATGCAGGCGTTTATTCCCGTTGTCTCCGTACGTCGTGTCCCCGTCCTACGGGGACTGCGGTACTTCAATTAAATATTTAAAAATACTTCCTGTTGTCCCCGTGGTTTGGTTTTACATTCAAAAATATGTTTCTGGCGTTGTGTGGTCACAGTTCTAACCTAACCTAACCTAGCTGTTTCGGTTTAAAAAAGGTTTTCCCGTTGTTCCCATTAGCCGAATGTACGTTATTGAGACAACGGGAAATAAATGTAATCATGTCCCGCTGTCCCCATGACGGGGATATGGCATACGGGGACAACGGGAATAAACTTACGCAGGCGTGCAACATGCAGCAAGCATTGCTGCTGTCATGGCTCCGGCGCTTCGGGGTTTGCGGCTCCACGCGAGCTTATCGTTGCAGGTGGTTTTAACGCTCACCACCTTCAAACCACCCGCTCCTCAGCTTGCGGGCCGCCCCACTCCTCCGCATCTACGCGGGCTTAAATTAAACTCTGGGGTAGGGCATTCAAGACTACGTGGAGTCGATTTTGCAGCCATTCGTTTCTGTCACTAAATTTTGTAGCACAACATATTGACTTTTTATGACACTATTTTAATTTAATATTGAAAACTATTGTTTCGGTGTGGTGAAAATATGGTAAATAAATCATTGGGCAAATGAAAAAAGTTCAAAAGAGGCTTCGGCCAAAAGCAAAAAGTTATTTTGTAAATCGGCGAAATATAGTTCGGTAAAATAATACCTATGACACATGATACTTCGATGATCTAAAAATATGTCAAATAATGCATATAGCAAAAAAGACGTCGGTCAATAGTTTTCGGTAAAATGAAATTCGAACAAAAACAATTCGGAAAAGTGATCGGTTCCCAGATTGAGCAAAGAGCTTTTTTTCTTGGTAAACTTCAATACCATTTCCCCCCAACAAATCATTAAATCAATAATACAACTTAATGTGTGCGTCCTTCCAATCTCTGAGCATATCTTTATGGTTAGATGTATTTTAAATCAACTTTTGTCAGAAACTATGAAATACAAAAAAAATAAAATATGCATGGAAAAACAAAGGTACAAAACGGTGCTTGACATACATAGCTTGCAAAAAGAGCAATACCAACAAGTCGAACTCCAGTTCCATATTCACAGTGTCACATCTATCATTCATATGCCTACTCTCTGCACGAGATAGGGAACCAATATCTGGTATTGCAGGCGGCTTTCATATAGTGTGCCACGACCGTGTGGATCACTGGAATTTATTAGTTTGCTGCGACTGGAGATGAAATCCATGGACGGCTGACCAACTGTGTAAATGAATCAACCTATACTGTGATTGTTTTTTTCCGGAGAGTTCAATTACGTTTAGTCTGCAATACAAAGCCAGCCTTTGTTATTGACACTTGATTTGAATACATCAAAATATTAAGGTATTGATAAAAAAATTCCACAACTTACAAACCAGAGAACAGAAAAATGACTACATATTTTGTAACCGAAACTAATGTCCGTTCCAAAATAATCTAATGATAATTTAGGGAATTAGTAACACATTCATCTGTAATAAAAACTTATAAAAATCTTCTAATTCAAAAATATTAATTGTTGGAAAAAGTAGTCACTTTACATTTACAATGGGGACATTTTTATTTTTGAATAATATGAAAAAGAAGAAGAAAGTTTAGTTGAAAAATCATCGGCGAAAATTGAGGTTATAAAATCAACCTCAATTGTCAAATGAAATTAGAATTTCGGGTTCAAATAATAAAATTAAAGCATTTAATTTGTAAGTGACACTTCCATTTGACATCCACACGTACGTTTACTGATCCGTTTATTTACATTTTTATCAACAAATTTTGGAACAGACATATTTGGTTGTCATTTATTGGTTTGTGACCACGTTTGTGACTCATTTGGGAAATTCATTTACAGTATTATTTGAGATAGTAATCACGATTGTAGTATTCAACAGTTAGGGTTCAAAATATAAGATTAGAGTGGCTTAGTGGCTTAATTGAGCATGACGTGCACGCGACAAACATTGCGAAAACTTGGTCTGCAAGCTGTCATGTGCTCGATTATAAGTTTCGAGTTCATTCGGTGTAAAACATCTTTTCTCATTTATTATTATTTTATATTTATCTTCCCACCATTTTCTTCCTGCAATAAATCCTTGCCAGTCTTCTCCAATTTTCTCAACAATCGCTTTCCACCACTTAGCAGCTTTAAGTAGAGACTGACATGACATTTTTCTTTTCTTTTTAATATTAAACGCAATGTGACGGCTCCAACAAAATTGTCACCTAAGTGATATTTAATGGAACCAATAATTTCCCTAATGGTTCCTTCAGCAGTTCTCTACTTGATAGTAAAATGCTTAAATTGTATATTTATTGCCTGAATGTATTTGCAACCAATTGTGTATTACATTTTCTTTACGACTTCACCAAAAAGGGTATTCAACCTGTACTTTATGAGCTTTAAACAACATACTTGTACTTACTTAGTAAACATCCGTAAAATAGATGGCCCATTGAAATTTAGAAAAGTTATATGGCTTTGGTGAGCAATGGTGGTCCAGTGGTAACGTCCCCGACTTGGTAGGTCGTGGGTTCGAACCCAGGCAGGCACTTCACTTTGCGTAAATAATTTCAGCACCACTGCTCTCAAAACGGTGAAGGAAAACATCGTGAGGAAACCGGTATGTCCTAAAACTAAAAATTCGAAGACATTGTGACATCTACCAACCCGCACTGGACCCGCGTGGTAGATTACAGCCCTCTCCCTCTTGAAGAGAGGAGGCTTGTGCCCCAGCAGTGCGAACAATATATACTGACTATACTATATGGCTTTGTAGAGCGTTATCTCTGTCACTCATACCTTTGCGACTGTCTCTTTCTAAAGCACGATGAGCCATATTTCCAACCAAATGTGCCCACGGTTGATGGCCGCCGCGTAACGTCAGCAGTAACGGCCGTCATGAAAACGCAGCAGCAGCGGGGATTGACTTTGCGGTGTCAAAAAAGCTCTCTAGGAAAACACACCAAATGACTTTCATAAATAACGTTTCAGTGACGTCATTCGCGGGAAAATTGCAGACTAGAGCGGTGGCCGCCGCTGTTCTAGTCAAACCAGTCAAACCGTAGTTTAAGCTATTGGGTCGACCTATGAAATTGGCGTTTTTTTCACACAAATAGAGAACCTCGTCACTTCTATGATTTAAAATATTCATCAATTGCTTGGTATTATTTCGAATAATGACCATGGTTGTTATAAATTAAGAAAATGTTAGTATGAAAAATGCAACTTCTTTAAAATTCTCCATACTAAACGCAGATTTCACCTAATATAATGTATCTTAGCATCATCTTTGCCTTATAAAGTACTCTAGTACTTAGTATTCCTTGCCCGTGTCACCAAATACGTGTAGGTATTATGTAGTGGAATACTCACTTTTGGGGAAAGCTGTAGCCAGCTTCAGACATTGATATTTATTTTATATTATATATCTTACGGGATAATTGTGTAACCATTCATTTTGACAATTCCACAACATTCATTGCGTGATTTACGTTTTCGAGGAGACAATTTTTACAAATATATTCAAACTCAAACTCAAAGCATTTATTTCAATTAAACCATTTACAGGCACTTTTGAATTGTCAAGGAATCGGTCAGTCAGAAATATGAAGCTAGTTGCCCATTCCAAAGCGTAGTAGGTACCTATGGAGAAGAACGGGCAAGAAACTCCACGGACACTCTTTAAAATATTGTTACAAAAATATCGGTTACATCTTTCCATGTCGAAATTAAACATGTGAGAATAATGTAGAAAGACGTGCACGTTAGAAGCGTCCATAATAAAAAGATAAAAATAAATAACAATTCAAAAATATAAATCAGCAAAAGCAGCTAAGAGTTGACCAGTCCCAACTGACGGCGCCCGTTCACGAACATGACGTATGGATTAGCACCATTCAGCTCAACCATTTTGAAGGGAGCTAAATGATCCAACACACGCGCCACCATCAGCGAGACATCTGAGTGAGCATGACATACTCACAGCCGCCAGGGCACATTCAAGTCAATAAAAGACGTATTACCCGGTAAATGTTAGCTCTTTAGTACATAGTACTCACATCTGTGCTCTGAAATTATATAATACAAAGGAAATTGATTTTATACAATGCAAAGATGGTCTTAAAATCTTCAGCAGGTCCAACAGTATTTTCAAATGTTAATCAAATAGTTGTGGTTGTGGAGCAGGACCAGCATTGAGCCAAGCATTTTTATCAGCGATGTAGTCCCCCAACTTATAATATGCCTGCCAGCATAGTGTACGTTTTATACAAGTTTTGAATTTCGTCTCATTTAGTTGAAGTATGTGGGGAGGAATTTTATTGTAACACTTTAAACAGTATCCCATAAAAGATGAGTCCACTTTAGCCAGTCTGAAACCTGGTTGAACTAATAGGTCCCTATTTCTTGTACTATAATTATAATTAAATTGAGCAAAGGATTGACAAATTCCTTAAAAATCCGTCGGATTGTGATTGAAACCTGTGTTGAGCTGACCATTTTGGACTTAAGCTAGGTTGGTAATGAACTAATGAGAGATATTTGCATGACCACAATTTTATTTATTTATTATTTATTTACCTTATTATACTACTAGTAGTTCCCTGCGACTTTGTCTGCAATCTAGGATGAAAAGAACCTATGTCCTTCTCCAGATGATGGTCTACCCATGTGTCAAATTTCATCCAAATCCGTGCAGCCGTTTTAGCGTGAAAGCGTAACAGAGAAATAAACTCACTTTCGCATTTATAATATTAGTTAGCATTAAGTAACGATTATCATCATGACTTACTTGTCGTAGATCCAGAACCTTGTACCTACGTTACATTGACTAAATCAATTACGTCATGTTCTGTTAAAGCGCCGTCAAGTTCCACTTAGCGCTCCAATATTTCAGCTATTAACTGAAAACTGTTCAGTCGTGTTACGTCACTTCTTGTCTGAACGCGCTGAAAATCTAAGACGGCGGCGGCGTTAGCTTTATTAGATTGCTTTGAGATATTAGTTGATATTCTGAAACATAAGAATTTAATGTTTGCTTTTATTGGGAAAGATAGAGAATAACAAAATAAACAAGGACGAAAAACGGTAAAAATTAGGACAAATAAAAAATAAAAAAATTGTCATGAAAAATGCTAGTGAACTCACAGGAACTTGAAACTTTTTAAGAGGGTTTATCCTGAAATTTGGCAACGTCGCAAATAACTGTCCAATCGCAAATAACTGTCCAATATTTACCTGTTTTGATTCTTATAGCAATATTACTCAATAGAAATAAGAAATGCGGCTAACTAGCGAACTAGAATATTAATAATGAATCGCAATTATAACATTGAATTTGATGTTGTACCCATTTTAGGTGTAAAAAACGCATTTGGAAAGTTTCCAAATAGTTTTTTTTACATCTAAAACGAAACATTCGGTGTTACGCTATTAATTATTGCATTTCATCATCAATATTCTAGTTCGCTAGTTAGCCACATCTTTTTTTTCCACTCAGTAATATTGCTAAATTAATCAAAACAGTGAAATATTTGACATCTATTTGCGACTTTGCCCACCTTCAGAATAAACGCTCTTAACTTGAGTATCTATGGCTATGAAAGCCTTCGATCAAGAATTCATGAAGCTCTCCATTTACCTATTGCAAATAAAGCAAAATAACAAGAACAACTGTCAGTGGATTCATTTCTTATCAATATAGTTGCCATTTTTGAATGCCTTAAGAATAAACAGTCATGTGAGCGAAGTCGCGGGCACAGCTAGTGCAAAAATTTCATCTCCTAACTCACTTTCTCGGAAAATTATAGTCTGCCAATGAACTCCTAAATAAAATGGTCGACAGTGTCATCTAGAACCCAGTTATTTCATTGCAACCACATTCTTCTTCAAACAACGACGAATCCAAAGCGTGTAACCCAATATTCAAAGTTCGATATTACCTAGCGACTGTGACCTATCGACATTGAATATATTAACTACTACCTGCTCCGTGATCCAATATCTCGAATCGTTCTGTTCATGTCGCCGCGTTCGTGTCGGTACGAAAATCTAAGGCAACGGTTCCGATATTGAAATTGTTTTAAAATACTTTAGAATAGGGATGATGCTGGGTAAAAAAAAACGAAATTCTAATTAGTCCGTCAGTTAGATAATAAAAAAATATTAGACGCGTATTTTTTGCTTTATCATATTAATAAAAAAATACTTAGATAAAACGCATTTTAAGTTGGGGAGTGGGGGTCGCTACGTCACTAGTATGTATAAAATCTACATACTCGTGACGTCATGGCAAATTTTACCTCAATGTATCGCCGTAATCTTTAGATTACGTAAAAAAAGAAATAATACGTGTCCAATATTTTTTTACAATCTCAAAGACGGACAAAATATTATTTATTTCTTTGTTATCATCCCTATTGAGGGTTCCTACTGGAGTTTACTATTTCATCTCATTGGTCCTACATTCAAATGTCGGTATAATATCTGTGTAAAAAGTACCGGGAAAGTTATGCTGATAGTTTTCTTCAATTAGCTCGGTGTAGTGCACTACGAATTTCTTCCAGAGGGACAAGCGGTGAATAAAGAGTGTTATTTAGGCGTCATGAGGCATTTGCGAGAGAACATCCGCCACGAAAACGGCAACATTTGTGGAAAGACAATTCATGAATTTTGTACCATCGCAGAAAAACAAGAAAGAAAGAAAGAAAAGAAAGAGTTATGAAAGAGTTTTTAGACAAACGAATGCCATCCACCAAGCGCCGTACTTACCTGATATGGCTCAGTCTTCTGTCAGCTTAAAACAATAATCTAATAGCTCCTACACAATGCCAGCGGCCTTGCCGCCGGCACTGCCACCGGCCATGCGGCCGGGCAAGCCGCGGCGCGCCCGGCCATGCCCCACAAAAGAAATGAAGGCGAAAACGCCGGGAGTACGAGCCGCGCGGCAAAAGCCGGCGGTCATGCCGCCGGCATAGTGTGTAGGAGGTGTAAGATTACAATTCCTTCTGCTAACTGTGGTTGTCATAGAATTTACTCTTCCTTCCTTTGGATGCCCCTGGTTAGGCGTCAGCAATCAGTTTTTCATTGAGGAGGTGAAAGAATAACTTCAGATTTTCTATGACTTTTTATTAGAAACAGAATAGCATCGAACGAAAATTAATTATGACCAAAAAGGGTAAGCGTATGCTGAGACGCAGGTGACGCAGGTCCACGCAGCGCAGGGCTGAGCAGTTTTTGTAATGCATGAACGTACTGACAGCTGCGTATGCTGCTGCGTAGGCACGTGCGATGCCAACATGTGTCTATTCTGCTCAGCGTCTCGTTGTAGAGCCGGCACAGATTTCTGCGCGACGCGTGCAGGTTTTCACTTGTTTTTTTGCTGAGACGCAGTTAACGCAGTTTATTGTTTGTACTAGCTAGGACGCGACTGTGTCTGTGTAGCTGCGTCACAGCATACGGTCGCGGCCTATGTATGCCTCGCCTGTCCTACCCTGCAAAATCTGTACTGTGCTGTGCTGCGTCACCTGCGTCTGAGCATACGCTTAGCCTAAGGCTGTGGTCTGCGATAAAGCGGGGGCGGGGCGACAAAATGAGTAAAATGTTTATCTCGATAAGCATGGCCTCGAATGCTCGTTCGAAGAAAGAACATACTTCTGTATGCTCTTTTAACTTCTGTATGCTCTTTTAACTTCTGTATGCTCTTTTAACTTCTGTATGCTCTTTTAACTTCTGTATGCTCTTTTAACTTCTGTATGCTCTTTTAGCTAGACATTAGACACATTAGTAGACATTCTACATAACACTTCATGCAATCACCTTGCATTGCTATTTTGTGTAGCTAAACGTATTTATAAAATTATCGAATCTCAGAAAAAAAAGTGACCGTTCAAAACGTTGTTGCCGGCACTATATACCAGTTCGACAGAATCTTTCTTAGGCACTTTGTATCATATTAATATATTTTATCAACCGACTTCTTATTTATATATGCTTCTCTATTAATCCGCACCCACTAAATTGCAGCACGCAACTTAACTTAAAAACAAAATTAAACAACTTCAATCATCTTCTCTTACGATAAGCTTCTTCTTCTTTACTACTTCTTCTTAGCGTCCAATTTCTTCTTGGTCGCAGATAAGTTTCTGAGGTTAACCTCTTGAGCAACAGCATCATCTTTCTGCTCCATCACTTCTAACAATTCTGGCGGCACAGTAGCATCTGAAATTAAACATATTTTTTACAAAAAATAACAAACCCCCTTCTAAAAAAAAACATTACAATAGGAAAAATAACATTAATTTCGGAAGTCGCTGTCTTTGGTTTTGTGTTTTAGTTTTTTGACAACGACTTCCGAAATTATAGTTATTTTTGATTAATGTTTTTTTTTGTTGTAAAAAAGTTTTAATTTTTCACTTTTTGGTTGTGGTACTCGTACCTACCCCACAAAAAATTCGAATACCACTACCTGCTATGTAACAGGTTGTGTGTGAGAAAGAGACTCGTGATACCTTCAGGGGCACATAGCAAGGCTACCAGATGGTCATCCCAAACAAGAAACTAGTAATCACAAAAAAATCTTCAATGTTCTTCAAAAAATCTTCGGAAACCCAGGTCAGATATGAGTGTACAGTACAACTATTTTTGTAATGTTCCTCGGCAAACATCGTGTTTCGTCAGTCGTCGGATTTCTATCAGTTGCCCTTTGCACTTGGTAACTATGGTTGACGGCAACGCGGGTCCAGTTGTAGGATTCAATAAAAATATTCAATAAATTCGGAAATCCGACGACTGACGAAACACGAAGTTTCCTGAGGGACATTTAGAAAATAGTTGTACTGTTTATTAATATTCAATCAGTGTCAAAATTAAGCATTTTAATTTGTCAATGTGAGAATCAGCCATTTTTAGACACGTGCCATTTTCAGAATTGGCCATTTTGCGTTTAAACTTTTATTATCAGTCCCTATAAAACCTGACATCTTTACTTACCCACAAATAGTTTCTCTAGCAACTTGCACCGGGTCTTTTGTCTCTCTAAGACGTGCTCCTCATTGAAGAGCTGTAGTTCACGCATGCGCTCCAACGCAGCTTCTATGCGGGCATGTCTGTCTTTCTTGGCTGCCTCTGCCATATCCGGAGTGACGAGGACACTAGGAAAGGAATGAACCACTTATAATATAATGCACGACTGCATGCATTATTATCTACTAATGCCCGAAATTATATACCTATCTCAATTCGAATGTCGAAATGTCAATTGGAACAGACTGACCCATAGACATGGAGAATGGACTGAGCGTTCCGTATTCAATTGTGCAGTAAATATAAGAAACTGGATTTGGTCGCCATTTGCAAAAAGCAATAACATTGAACCTGCCTGCGAATTGAACGCGATATCTGCTTGTCACTTATTAAATACGCATTATATAAGATACACATATTATCACACTCACTTTTACATCCAGTGCGTGTTTCTAAACTTTTATAAAATAATACACTATTATATTTATCAATAAAAGCGAAAATTGGGATGGATTTTGAAAATTTTCAAACTTCACACGGCTGTCATCCTTTTATAACTCGTCTAAGTTTATCTTGTCATTGAAATGCTAGTGATTGACATAATAAATATCGACTATTTGTACAAGGATTATTTAATACTTTTCGGCTAGGATCTTCAAGATGCTGTTGGAGCTAGCCCACGTTCTACTTAATAAAGACGCGGTCTTTTTTTCCTTCTTAAATAATGTCATAGGTTTATCATTGACATTATATCATCACTGACAGGAAGATAATATAACATCATCCACATAGAATATGTGGAAAAAATAAGTATGATTCAACCTAACTCAAAAACTACCTATGCAAATTTTATAAAATAATATGGGACCACCGCGCAGGCTTAATGAAAAAAGAATCACGTAAATCCCAGTATCACGGGATACATACAGACTAACATAGAACCTCCTCGTTTTTTGAAGTCGGTTAAAAATACAAAAAACTGTTATTTGTATGTCGAATTTGCATGTCTTTTGCTGTGTGTACCTACAATATTACCTTATTTTGTTATACAGGGTGTTTGGTGCATCGTGTGCCAAATTGAAATGGTCGACTGAAGGGGTCACCTGCTAGCCTTTCAGACCCCTTAACACCCCTCATGCCCTGTAGATTTTTTTTTATCGACTTTTATTGTTTTACTAAAAAAAGACCCAAACATTACATTCAAATAAAATTCAAAATTCAAAATTCAAAAGTCATTTATTCAAACTAGGCTGAGAATAAGCACTTTTCGAACGTCGAAATTACATAAGACAGTCCCCCAAAACGCCCACCCTTCACCACTTCCTAGTGCATTAGCTGGGAAGAAGAAGTGGCGCAACAAACTCCCCAGCAGCACAGCTGTCTGTTCAGTTAGAAGAACAAATTTAAAAAAGAAATATAAGGCGTAGACTCTGAATTTTAATTTTATTTCGATGTGTATTGTTTAGGAGTACTTTTAAATACAAAATTAGTGACATTAGTCACCTAGTTTTTTTTTAATTCACTCACAAAGGTAAAACTTAAATTAAAACTGTACATGTTACAGCTGTTTATATGGCTACAAAAAAAAAAAACAAAAGCGACCGGGATCTTCCAAATCCCTCATTAATTTTCCAGTCTATCCTCTTGCTAATGATGTGCCACATGCCATAAAAATCTTTTAACAACTTTGTGAATTCGCTAGAATTGTGAATCGAGTCACCTAAGGCTAATATTCAAAATTATGATTTAATAAAATATTTTTGCTTAAATGATACCTGACAAACCTATAAATCTGTTATCTCATTCTTATAAGGTAAAATCTGTCTCGTATCTCTATCTTTTCGTGGGATTTACTTGAAATAAAAAAACAAAATTGCATTTGTTATTAAACGCTTGCAGAAAAAATACAGATATTGGCCGCACAGTCCCTTGTCTCTTTCTACAGAGTCACTTTTGTGAAGCTAACGGTCAGTCCCTTCTCTATGTCTATGGCCGCCATTACACTGTCTTGTAAGTCGCTTCCGTAAATTTTATGTAAGTAATTTATGACTGTGTAAGATGGAAGAAGAAATTACTATAAGCTACTTACAAGAGTTTATATTGCGAATTTATCGTAAGTTAATTACGTAAGCGACTTACGTCAGGAAAACTTACAATTGTAATAGCGGCCTATGGTTTGACCACTGGCAAGTGGTTTGACGACACGTGCTAACTGTCGGTCTCCAAAAAGTATTTATGTTGATAATGTTTGAGAGGTGGAACTCTTAAAGATTACCTAATTAAAATACCTTTATGTGGTTGTAATATGCGCTTCCCTTTATGTGGCTGTAATATGCGCTTCCCTTTATGTGGCTGTAATGTACGGTTGCCTTTATGTGGCTGTAATGTGCGGTTGCCTTTATGTGGATGTAATGTGCGGTTGCTTTTAAGTGGCTGTAATGTGCGGTTGCCTTTATGTGGCTGTAATGTGCGCTTGCTTTTATGTGGCGGTAATGTGCGCTTGCCTTTATGTGGCTGTAATGTGCGCTTGCCTTTAAACTACTTTACTTTATCTTGCAAACTGGAAGTTTGCCGTAACGCCATAAATAAAGCTATACACTGTACTCACCCTTCTTCTTCATTCCTCTCTTTCATACAGAAAGGCAAGAAGTACAGAGGGATGAATTTGTCGCGGAGTTGCTCTGGCATCACGAGGTAAAGAGCCTCTTCTTCGGCCTCCACCATCAGTTCAATCACTTTGAAAAAAATATGAAGTACTTAAATGTTGTGGGAAAAAAAAACATGCTGACGCATATTTTTGCCATGTCATTTCAGTTAAATTCGATCCCACCAAAAACATTTCATGTAGAGAAGGTTACAAAGTGTTAAAAATTGATCAGATCGAATGTAGAACCATGCCCCTAACTCTACACACCTTCAGTCTTGGTCAAAATGTATGGCTTGGCCGTTCCATTGAACTATTGCATGACACAACACGCAACACGACGATGACGAAGTCGACGTATTTCTGCTAACTACATCTTATCCTGAAAATTTTAGCTCTAGAACTATCCTGTCCGAAGCTATGAGCCTTTGAAAATACGACGAAACGTTTCGAGAAAAGGTACCTAGTGCGCCTGCTTTTTTTTTGGCTCGTCTTGGCGATACAGTCACTCAAGTCGAAACATAACATTAATAATCTTAGCATACGAGTATATCACAACACAGTTGAAATGTTATGAATCTATCATTATTGACTTTACAATTTATATGTATTTACTAGCTGACCCAACAGACGACGTTCTGCATAATTTTCCGTTCATCGTCACCGGGATGTCACCGAGAAAAGAGATTATTATTAACCAAACGTGACGTCCCGGTGTCGGCCCACGGCAATCTTGTGTTACCACAGCTAACAAGTTTTCCTGGCTGATCGGTCCGTCACGATCTCGGCCCGATTTCTGGCCGTCGCGCTGATCTACTCAGAACTTCGGTGGCCGGGATGACGGCGCTAGGGTGACAAGGCGGCGTGCGGTGAACACGCGGCCATTGTAAATGTATGTATTACTATCGTCATCTCGTTCTCATCATAACTCATCATGACTGGGAGACATTCTATGTACTACGTTAAACGTCAAATAGTACACATGTGTAGGTACCAAGAGTAGCTTAGAGGCACAAATGCTAGATGCTTTTTTTTCTAATACTGAGATAACTTACTATCAATTTCAGACACAGGAGTAGGCCTCTGGACATCCGGAACTGCAATAAAAAAAAATTGGTACGAAACAAAACGAAGACTTCATAATTAGATTAAGAAACTGTTTTTCTTACAGAAATGAATGAATCTTGTATCTCACCTTGGGTAGGTTCAGCTTCAGTATTCTCAAACATTAAAGCCTCCTAGAAAAAAGTATTATTTATAATATAATATTATTTTCCTTTATTATAATTATAACGAGCTTTCACCCGCGGCTTACCCCTAAGCGTGGAGGACGGAAATTATCCCATGGGAACGAACTACCAGAATAAAAAGTATCCATAATATAAACTATCTGTGTGCCAAATTTAATCTAAATCTGTTTAGCCTTTTTTGCGTGATTGAGCAAATATCCAAACATACCAACTTTCACATTTATAATATTAGTAGGATAATATAATATAATATTAGTAGGATAATATAATATAATATTAGTACGATCATATAATATAGGAATATTAGTACGATCATATAATTTAATATTAGTAGGATAGTAGGATCACGGTCCACTCTCTCTCGTAAAGAGGAGGCCTGTGTCTCAGCAGCATTATATGCTGATAATACTATGCTTATGCTACGAGTATAATGTATACTGAGTGATTTTTTAAGCCACTTTGGGTAATTTTTAAACTGCAGGTCATGGAGAAGAACGCTGAAAGGAACCATGAGCTCAGTTTTTAAGTAAAAATTAACCCTGTGTCTTTGTCGTTGTATAATTTTAATAAGCCACATCTTTTAATTTATTGCCGAGTAGCGTCAACCCCTGCTTCGCACGGTTTTTACGACTTGACAAAACATCGAGATATCTTTACTACAAATTAATTAATGTATTACACAAAAACCTTCCGGAACAAATTATGGTGAAAACGTCATCAAAATCCGTTGTGGAGTTTAGAAGAACAACGCGGTCACACGGACAGACACGAACGTCTAAACTATCTAAACTAATATTTTATAGAGAAAAGATTTGACGTTTTGTATGTTTGTTTATTTGTATCTATAAACACGTTCAGCCGTTTTAGCGTGAAAGTACGCTTTCACGCTAAAACGGCTGAACCTATTTTGATGAAATTTGGTGCATAGGTAGACCATAATCTATTCCTACGGGATCGAGACTTATGTGGGTGAACCCGCGGGGCGCAGCTAGTGTATGGATATCGAAGTTCTTATAAAATAAACTCACATCAAAGGCCGTGCCCGCCGTGCTCCCTGAAGGCGTTGTATCAGTGTCTGTAGGCGGCGTTGCCTCCGGCGGCGGTGGCGGCACGACCAGAAATTCAGCGCGAAACTCTTTCCTTAAATAAAACAGACATTTAGAAATATAGATAAAACTAGCTATTACCGGGACTTCGTCTGCGATCCAGGACGAAAAGTAGCCTATGTCCTTTTTCAGGTCATGGTCTACCAATGTGCCAAATTTAATCCAAATCCGTTCAGCCGGTTTAGCGTGAAAGCGTATCAAACAAACAAACAATCAAACTGACTTTTGCATTTATAAAAGTAAGCATAGTAGCCTAATTGGAAGATGTAGAATGTGGAATCTCCAACTCTAAGTCTTTCCGACATGCGACGACATGCGACGGCTTGAAGAAAAATATCCTCTTCGAAAAGGGTACACGACGCGCCTGCGTTGGCTTTGGTATCGGAGATGTCTCCACAGTGATGTGTGTGTGTTTATCTATATTCATATGTTTTATTCAAACACCCCACAGTAATTTTATGCCTGTCTTAAAACTAAATAGCAGTCAGTGTATCTGTCCGCCGCGGTTGGCGGCCTGTTGCGCTTTGTGCGTGCACGAATCAATCTAGTCTAGCTAATCGCTAAGAACATGTTTTGCGTGGACAGTTCCTGTTGTTTTCATTTAAATTTTATTTTTGTTTTTGTAATTTATATTTGATTTCTAGTTTATTTATTTAGTTATAAGTATACAAATTATGTATTAGGTATGTTGAAACTGTTTTGTACTTGCCGTCACTTGTCCTTACATAAAGGTTCATTAGAAAACCAGCGTCAGACAGCATCTGTCTGGCATTAATGCTGAAATGAACCTTTTTGGCGCAGCCGTGAGGCACACACTACGTATTATTGTTAAAATATTATTGTAACTTTTTTTATTTTGTATTTTGTGTTTCACGAACTGTGTCCAAATAAATATTATTCTTTCTTTCTTTCTTTCTTTATGTCCTTGAAGGCGGTAACCACTTACATGTGGACAGCCCGCTAGCTTGCCACACTAAGGCATAAAAATAAAAATAAACTTCTGAGGAAGGAGCCTTTCTAACAATATGCGCCGTGTCCAGGAGTACCGCTTTCTGAATTAAACCTCTGAACCGTCTGCGAATGAAAGCGTCGCCTTTACACCTTTTGTCTTTCTTAAATCTTTTACTGACCTGATCTGCGCTCCCCTCTGATTCCTCCCTGGTTCCAAGGCGGCCCATGACTTCCGTGCTGCAGCAAACTCCAGGTCCCTCTCATCATCTCGCCTGGGTATTGCTCCACCTCCGACTGATAAAGCACACTCCAGTTCTACGTAGGCATCACCAAGCAACGGCTGTTGCAAGGGTATCGGCGCCACCTTCTCTACTTTCGCCGACCCTGGTTTCCCCGGCTAACCAAAAAAAAAACGGAATCTGTTTTTATAAGGCTGAAAAAAGCTGTGAAAGGCATCGTGATACAAACTTATACCATAGTTTTAGTACCTACATGATTCCAGTTTCAATAAAAAAAAAATGGTATTCCGTACATTTTGTTCATGTAGGTATTGCACTTTTGTATGAGACTGCTGTTTTTTTCTAACTAACTGACGACGAAAAGTTTCAACGCCGCTGGTCAATTAGAATCATTTATTGAATCCCTGGTTAAAATTTGAGCCACGATGCCATCGTGTTTAAATAATACATCGGGATCAATGGGCCAGAAACGTCAAGCAGTGCCAGAAGATGACCCTAATTAAGAACTTAGTCATGACTGCTTTGACAATATTCGATGTAATTAATTTTAATTCAGGTAAGTCGTTAATTGTTAAACAATAGAATGGCAAAAATATTATGATTACTACCATGAAAATAGAACTTAGTCATGACTGCTTTGACAATATTCGATGTAATTAATTTTAATTCAGGTAAGTCGTTAATTGTTAAACAATAGAATGGCAAAAATATTATGATTACTACCATGAAAATACCATTAACGAAAAGATCTGTTGTAAAATATTCGGCCCATTTCCGAAAAGATCTGTTGGGCTGAATAGTTTCGTGGATTTTGGACATTGAAATTATTGAAATGATTTATTAATAATCAAGTACATTTTTATTACCTTTTCTTTCTCTTTGGGAGTTCCTTTCTTTGCTGTTGTATGATGTTGTATTTGCAGAATTTCTATCGAGTTACGAACTTCGATCACTCTTGTCCATTGGTCTAAAGTTAATGGCCAACCCATTGGACATGTGACCCTGGAATAGATACGTTTTTATTTATTAACTACAAGAAACTCAACCCTATTTTGCTCGGGTGAAATCTACTGCTGATGTGGCGACATGTCAAAACATTGAGATTTCTGTGCTATTTCCAAGTTAAATATTAACGTATTAACTGTATGATGTATGATGGTGAAAACCGCATTAAAACCCATTGTTGAGTTTAGACGACGCGAAGAGCGACTTTGATTTATGAGGTGTTAAAAAATTAACTTTAAACATTTTAAGGAGTGCTTTAGACCATTGAACTGAATAACTTTTACTATGGGACCAACTTTGAAATCGCGGAAAATAAACAGCTGTCCCATACAGTAGATATTAAACCTTAGTGTGGAACAGCAGATTTTGTCAGTGTGCTGTTCCATAGTAAAAGTAATAGTTTGATTCCCATAGTAAAAGTAATAAATTGATTCCCATAGCAAAAGTAATAGTTTGATTTCCATAGTAAAATTAATTTAGTTCAGTGGTCTAAAAAAATCTGTAAAACCTTATTTGCGTTGCATATGCCACGTCCATCTATAAGAATAAATATTCATTTACCAATGACACAAAGAATCATTGAAAAGTCTGATAATCAAAAAACATAGCTGATAATGAATAGTACCTGGACGACCAAGCTCTGCTCGGGTGAAAAAAGAGAATGCTCATTTAATAGTAAAGAAAAGTGCATACTAATTCCATGCTGCCATGATAGTAGGTACTTACTAATTCCATACTGCCACATCATTATTCTTGTAACTTGGTGACTTTGGGTGACCGAGCTCTGCTCGGGTGAAAATACGGAGAAAATGAATTTTGACAGATATGACCTAGACCTTTAGACCTAGCTAGATTGATTTTTCGCCTCCGTAAACCCCTTTATTGCAACTTTCATCGAAATTGTTAGAGCCGTTTTCGGGAACATGATTACAAATATAAATATTAATATAATATGAATTTACAAATATTACTCGTTTATTATTAATTTAAAATTATGATGTTGCAAAGAAACATTAAGATTATTTATTATAAACAAGAAACTTACTCAATTGAATACATCCTTGGTTCAATTGCAGCAAGCCTCAACTAAAATGAGAAGAAACAGCTATAACTATTGGTTTACATAATAAATAGTATTCTGTTTTATTCTACTGATAAAAAAACATCTAGTAGCGTAAGGTAATTTTAGAAGCCAAATATTTTGCAAAAATAATAAATCTTACATGCTAAGTCACAGGTCTAAGGGCAGTAGCCGGAATAATGGTATATTCCCGAGAATATTCTCGAGAACTTAACAACAAAGGTTAAGTTCTCGAGAATATTCTTTTGGAAGATAATTTACGAGAATTTAAAAATTGGTTATCTCTGTGGCATCTACAATCGCCACATGCGAACTACTCATCAAAGACCTGACGTCATACAACATCCTGACGTCACATAAATCCTGCATCGCGCAATTAGAGTTTACCGCGCGATGGACATCTATACGAGTACAATCTCCCAAATTTCAACCTCTGGGCAGTTGCCCGGCAGACACGATACCCGTCTGGTCGGAGCATCCTTCCTTTTCTATGGAGGATGAGTGAACTTTACACCCAGTTCCTCATGCCCCTAAATCTCTATTGTATCGATCTATTTTTATAGTAATAGTTTTGAGTGCATCTGATCGTTTTACAAAGTTAACGTCAAAATCATCGCAACTACGCAACTTAAATTCTCAGTCAATTCTCCTGGGCGAGAACATTCTCGAGAATATTTCCGAGAAAAATTATCATCAATTCTCATAAGTTCTTTTAAAATTACGTAAGGTAATAATGTTAAATTAGAATTTCTGCATAATAAACAAACTTTTGATTTACAAATAAACATATACGTTTATATAAATATATAAAAATACATTAAAGGAAGGATTAAATAAAAACAAAAAAATAATCACGACGTTCTGAATCTTTGGAATTTAAATCGATGTTGTAATTTAACACGTTTTTGGTCATTACTTGGTATTGGTACTTAGATTTATTTATTTATTTATTTATTATTTATTAAAACTTCATGCACAAGTAAAAAAATACTGTACAAAGGCGGACTTAATGCCTAAGGCATTTATTGGCATTTATTGCCTCATCATAATTAACTAAACGGACCTGATCTACTGCTGCGTTGCTTTATTGTGGCACCGGGTTCGCATTCCTTATCTGTTATTACTTTTGAGGGTGGATTGAAAAGTTTTAAGTTTTTATATCTCGTTAAGAGGGTTTGTCCTAAAAGTTGGCAACGTCGCCAATAACTGTCAAATATTTACCTGTTTTGATTCATACAGCAATATTACTGAATAGAAATAAGAAATGTGGCTAACTAACGAACTAGAATATTAATAATGAATTGCAATTACGTATATAACATTGAATTTGATGTTGTACCCATATTAGGTGAAAAAAACGCATTTGGAAAGTTTCCAAATAGTTTTTTTACATCTAAAACTAAAAATTCGGTGTTACGATATTAATTATTGCATTTCATAATCAATATTCTAGTTAGCTAGATAGCCACATTTTTTATTTCCACACAGTAATATTTCTGAATTAATCAAAATAAAAGTAAAATTAATTAAATTTAGAAATATTTGACATCTATTTGCGACGTTGCCCACCTTCAGAATAAACGCTCTAATGTTATTTAATGCTTTGCTCTAATGTTTTGAAATGAAATGTTATTAGCAAATTAATGATTTGTATGAATACCTGCTTAGTTTGTGTGTCAAAGTTCATATATTACAATATTTTTAAGTTCTAAAATGTTCTCAAGTAAGTGAAATCCTTGTAATTTCTTATTGAGAAATAAATTTCTTTAACCATAACCATAACTACTAGTTTTAAATTCTCCATGTTCCAAGAATATTCTACGTCGAAAACAATATTGTAGGATATTCTCGAACGGAGAACATTTAATTAAGGATTATTCCTAATTCTAGAGATTCACCACGAGACTTATCTTCCTCAATCATGCGGCAGTAGACGCATGTGATATCAATTAATATTACAAAAAGTATACAGGGTTAGTTTGAATTAGCTAGCGAAACTTTACAGATGATCGATCGATATCTAACCAAAAAATAAAAACAAATCAATCTGCCTAGCCCTTTCCCAACTATTTTGGGGTCGGCTTGCAGTCTAACCGGATGCAGCTGAATACCAGTATTTTACATGGAGCGACGCCTATCTGACCTCCACAATCCAGTAACTGGGTAATACGATACTCCTTGGTAAGACTGGTGTCAGCCTTTCGGGCTTCTGACGACTCGTAACGACTGTCAAAGATCCACGAATGATAGCCAAAAAATAAAAACAATTTTCTATAATATAAAACTCTATTTTAACTGCTATCAGGAAAACATAAAAAATAGTGAGTGTAAAGAAAAATAAAACAAAAAAATACCTTTGAATTAGATCGGGGCTTGGAATGTGGAGTAGCTTTCTGGGGTCTCGGAGATTTTACCAGGGAACGGGCGCTTGCAAAGGCCATGTCTCTTGAACTCTGTTAAAACATAGCTCCTTTTATAATAGTAACAAAATATAACACTACATCTGCATTCCCTAAAGGGGGTACCTAGGTGTAAGTTCGTTTAGTGCACCCTTATTTCGCCAAACGGGAAGCTGACGAAAATCCGCTAGACATAAGCAGCGCAAGACCGGTTATGACAACTCATGATGAAAAGCCTTTTTCTAATATTGGACGTCTCCTCGCTTATGAAGTTTATGATAAATATGATGATAGAAAAAAATTATTGAATATTCATTGTACTGACTAAGGCCATTTGCGACTTCTTGAGTGTTGGCTCCAATCGTATGTAAGGCCAGTAAATTTCCCCTTTGCCAGAGCATGTTGCTAACTCTTCAATACCACCCCCTGGACCGGGTAATGTTGTGCGGAGAGTTGCCACCATTTCTAACTGTAAATGATGAACTAGTTTTATTCTTCATAATGAAAGAAAAAAATGGTTTAATAACGCACCTAATATTGTTCAAGTTGATACTACTCGTAATATAGATATTGATGGCCGGTAAGTTCAATAGTCAAACTACAAATTTTCTTGTAATTAGGTCGGATAGAGCCTAAACTACAAATTTTCTTGTAAGTCGGATAGAGCCTATAAATATTTCTGTCACATTTTTGCCTGATGTTATTGCAAAAAAACTTTTAGTAAAATCTTGCGCTAGTAAAATATGTTTAATTTTGTTGAATAAGCCTATTCAAATATTAAACCAGGTACTTTAAAGCAAAAAAACCGCTGTTAACACTTTTGCTTGAAGTAAAACAAAAAAAAAATTGTAATTTTATTTTTATTTCAATTTCCGTGGAAAAATAATCCGTGAAAAATTGAGGCAAAACGTAAAAAGAAACGTAACAAAACTAATATATTATTTCAGAATTAAACATTTACCATGTTTAATCCTGAAATAATATATTAGTTTTACGTTTTTTGCCTCAATTTTTATTCACAAAAATGCGTTTTTGTTTTTTTTTTACCTTGATGCGGTCCTGGAAAATGTAAAATTTTTTATATTATTTGGAGAGCTAAGTTAAAAAACACGATTCTGGAAAAAAATCGCTGTTAGGATTTAGTGCAGGGTTCAAACCTAATTTCCCCGGCCTATGGAACTACCCTTAACAAGTTTACTAAAATAAAATAATGTGACATATACATTAACAGGTTGTTTTTGCAACGTTATTTAGACCAGCCAATAAGTTACAGCTTTTCTTCTCTTTTGTTTACATTCTCTTCAAAAAAGCTATCACTAAAAGTTATATTGTTCAAAAAGTAATAAAAACAATAGTTTGAAAGATGTTTCTGACGAATACAAATTAAACATACATCACACGAAGAAGCAGCAGCTCTAAAGCTGACTGTTTGATGCTGCGTCACCGATATCTGAATCCCTCCCAAAATATTCCTTCTATTTGGCAAGAAGATTTCGTCTATGTGCAGTTTATTGGAATGAGGCAATGGCAATTCCTTGCAGATCTCTTCGTTGTCACAGAGATGGAAGGCACCATTAAGGCTAGACATAATCGTCAGCTGCCACTGAGCATCGTAATTAATGCCTGAGACCTGAGCGAGAGACCCATGGCCTAACACTGTGTAGCTGTTGATAAAATGTTACAAATGTTAATATCCTACACTAAACATCAACAAAATTCATCATAATACAAATTATTGTAATTATTTTAGAAAAAAAGAAAAATACACAAGAACTTACCCAAGATTGTTAGGCACAATATCGAAAGTGATATGAGTATTATAATCTTGAGGCAACTGCTCTCCAGTATCATTGTTATAAACTTCCAATGTGCTATGCGAAATACTACTTTGGATATCAAAATGGACTTTGACAGGTGCATGACAGTAGAAGACGCCTTGGAAATACGGGACCCACTTGCATTTAGGAGTTACTGCTGTCGTTCCAATATGCTGTTGTAGATCATACACTCCGCTTAAAGCCGAGGCTACTGAGTAAGCTCGTTTCGCACCAGGCCACACCAAAAAGAATTCGTTCATCAGCATTGACAATGCTTCTAGGGAACCGAATGCACGGTCCATCACCTAGATAAACGTAAATTGAATCAATATTTGTGTCCACAATAACTGCACTATTTTTGAATTAATAATATTTAGCGAGAAGCTACATATATGATGAAAGATTCGATAATTGGGCGGTACAATTATATTTTACGTTATTTTATCCACTCACAAATTTCGTAACCTCTGGAGTAAAAACTATATTAGCCGCAAGGACCTTCCTAGCCCAAGTTCCTCTCCAATGGGCCTGAAGAACAATAGCTGCTTCGTTTTTCTTGATGATTTTCTCCCTTTCTTGCTTCAAGATTGCACAATGTAGCTCATCAGTAGCCATCTCACAAATTTGCGACACTACTGGTGGCTCGGGTGGCTGGAGTAATTTATTCATGACGTCTGGTGCTACTAAAGGTTTTTCTTCACATGCCTGTAATTTTGTGCTCATGAGACAAATATTTTTCTTAATTTGTATGGTTTCAAAACTTGTTTTATGGAATTCCATGATTGGTAAAACTCTTGGTGTTACCAAGAGTTTTCTAAGAATTTTAACTAGAAGTAAATTTAAATGGAATAAATACATATTACATGTTCTCCTGGTTCGCCTGAAAAGTCTTGATCTCCGGTAACCTCCGGTACTTGTTCTTCCATAAATTCTATTTCTTCAATCTCTGGCATTATGCAATCGCAAACCTCTAAATTCACTACTTCTCTCAATGATCTTGATGGGGGAGGTTTGTCAGGGAACCCAAAATCAGGGTCGCAGAAATATTTTCTCAAGACATAGGAAACAGTCTTCCATTCCGTTTGAGACAAGGTCTTCGATAGAAATGACTGGAGGGCTATTCTGAACATCCAGTGTAGAAGATGTCTGTCATAGCCTACGACTTCGTTATCCCAAGGCAGATCAGGTAGATATGACCTGTTGAAAAGGAAAGAAGTGTGATTGCTCTTTCGTCTAAGATTTTGTTTTGTGTTTGTGTGCGCGCGAAAAAGCATGATTTATTCACATTAAAGAACATTTTTAATGACGCAAATCGATATGTGTATACCATGCTTTGAAGAGTATGTTATAGCGTTGATTCTGGTTATAGTCTCGAGATACGACGAACCTAGAATTGAATGCAAACTATCTACTACATTATACTGCAGTAGCAGTTTCCGTATTATTACGAAATCCATTTAGGGGTCAGAATGATAGTTACTTTACATTTTATGCATAACTAGAGAGCCTAAAAAGCAACCAACTGCTGATAAATTATAAAGCAGTTCGATACCTGAAAAACTCCCTATCAGCTAATATCGTAGTCTGGCTGCTAGCTCGGCTTATTTTAATCCAATTTGAGAAAGCCATTCCAAGGTTTAGGAGGAACCTTGATGACCAGGGACATTCACGAACAGCAGCACCCATTATCACGTCTCTTGTGCCGAGCAGTAGTGAGGATTGGCTGATCAGCATCAAGTGCCAGTTAATCCTATAATGAGTCCAGATCCTGTAGAATAATTAAATATATCATAATATTAAGAGTTCTTAACCAATGAAACCTACCAAACATCAACCAGACTTTAACTATCGTGTTTAGCAAATGAATCATAAAATTTTCAAAAAAATATGTATATTTAACTAGCTGCACCTCGCGGTAACACCCGCTTAAGTCTCGATCCCGTGATAATATCGGGATAAAAAGTATCCTATATCCTAACCCAGGCCATGGTCTACCTATCCCTCGCTCTCTTTCTATCTCTCTCTTTCTTCCTCTCTCTCTCTCGCTTTTTCTCCCTCTCTCTTTCTCCCTCACTCTCTATCTCTACCATTCTCTATCTCTACTTTACTACTTTCTCCCTCACTCATCACTTCATCTCTACCATTCTCTCTTTCTATTTCACTCTTTGTCTCTCTCTCTTTCTCCCTCACTCTCTATCTCTACCTCTCTCTCTTTCTATTTCACTCTTTGTCTCTCTCTCTCTCTCTCTCTTTCTTCCTTCCTCTCTCGCTCTCTCTTTCTCAGTCCGTGTCTCGGTGTTGACTTAGAAGTTTGATTTTCGTTACAGCTCTCTGTAACGAAAATCAATCTTCATACTTCCTGTTGGCCCAGCAGCCTGAAGTTTAGCGGGAAGCAAGGGTCGCGATTTTCGAACAAACCCGCAACCCCAGCAGGGCAAAACACTAGTGTTTTTCAAAATAAAAACAGTTTTTTTACATGTCTTATCCTTTGTTTTTTTTTCATAGTCGACAAATTTACATGTTTTATAAAATTTGTCGACGAAAAATCCGATAAAATAACTCATAAGTTTTTAGTATACTCGTAGAATAGAAATATTAAACAGAATCCAAATCGAGCCAATAACATAGGAGATACGGCAAACGCTACAAAAAAAATAAAAAATTGAATAAAATGAAAAATATTAAAGATAGTTAAAGATAGACCCTTTTAAAGTTAATTTTCCATAATTTTTCATGAATATTCAGAAAAATACGGGCGGGGGAGACATGCCCATGGGCGACATTGTATATAGTAAAGATTTCAATCCACCATGCATTTATACTTTTTAAAATCCACATCTATAACAAGATACGTAGTAAGGAATCCAAAAAAAAATCAACACCTTACCTAAAAAAGTGTCTCCCCGGTGGAAATTCGACTTCAAGTGCGTCATATCCTCTTGTCGTCAAAAACGCCTTCTGAACTGGAATAGCTGTATCATTAAACCATTCAAATCTCTCCAGCACTAAATGACCTGGTTCTATATACTCGTCTATTGGAGAACCACTATTGAAGAGAATTCTTGGGTGCAAAGTGGTGAAGGATATCTTCAGTATATTGATTTGTGGCCCATCAAGTTGCAAGTATAAAGGACCGTATTTCGGAGCTGCCACATCTGTCAGTTGTGGCACCTTCGTATTTACTGACTTTGTGGTCCTTATTGGTGGATTACTGGCTGCTGATGTGAAATTGTACTGAGATGGGTAAAATAACACATGGACGCTTTCCAGAAGGTTAAAGAACTGAAACATCAAATACTTTGGAAAAACAGAAAATACCGATAGCTTTTTAATATGTTAAATAAAAGTTCATATAGGTATATGTTCTCGTTGGCAAAGGCAAATATCAAAATACGATGCCTACAGATTTGCTCGGTAATTAACGATCGTTATGTTGTTTTGACGATCAATAAGATTTGTCAACTTCCAACTGATTTGCTCGATTTATTGATGATTTATCAATCGACAAAAATGATCCACAGTGGTGATCGACAAAAAATACGACTTCGATCGTCTATTACTTACACATCTCCTTTATTTTGTCTGATCACACGTGTCGATTGTAAAATAATAATAGCAGAATAATAAAAGATGTTGTTAATCAAATATAATCGAGCACGTTATGCTCAATTAACAGAGACTCGAGAGCAGTGGTGACCCAGCGACTTATGAGTTGGAGGTCGTAGGTACGAACCCAGACAAAAGCGTGCTTTACTTTGTGTAAATTATTTCATCACCACTGCTCTCAAAACGGTGAAGGAAAACATCGTGAGGTAACCGGCATGTCCGAGAACCAAAAATTCGAAGACATGTGATATCTACCAACCCGCACTGGGCTCGCGTGGTGGATTTGGTCCGCCTCCCTCTTACCGAGACGAGGCATGTGTTCTAGCAATGGGAACATTAAAAGCTGACTAAGGTCATACATGTCGATCGTCAAAAATTTTACAAATCTGAGGCAACTTAAGTTAATCAGCACCTCTAAGGCATGAGCCTCTAAGGCGCGGGACATTTATTTATTTAGCTACGACGGCTGTGCTACAGCCAATTACAGTTACCAAAATTTTAAAATTTAAGGAGACAATTATAACCCATAAAAAAATAAAAATATACAAAATAAAAACCTGAAAATATAAATTTTAAAAAAGAAGGTTGTCAACACTTTCATAAATCCCTCTCACAGTACTTCTGACATACCAATAAAATCTTCGTCCATCCATCCGCAAACAGGTCGTCTGTCGGGTTGGAATCTAAAAGATCATTAAGCGCGGCCAGGGTGCGAGGAATTGGCGACTTAGCACGTGCAACAGTACGACATGGAGGTACGGCAAACAGCCTGTGGCTTCTGCCCTGGCAGTAATTGTCTGGGACAAAGAAGCGTGCCAGCACATCAAGCAGATCAGGAGCGTCAATACATACACAAGTGGCGAGCGGTGCGGGCGTGGAGACGGTGACTGTGGCGCGGGCGTTGCGCCGCCTGTTCCATATTTCATACAAAATGTATAGGAACAACGTGGCGGACCTTAGTCAGCTCTTATTGTTCCCATTGCTGGAACATAGGCCTCGTCTCGGTAACAGGGAGTCGGCCCGAATCCACCACACGATGGGCTCGTGTGGTGGATTCGGGCCGACTCCCTGCCCCTCCCTCCACGTACGGGTTGATAGATGTCACATGTCTTCGAATTTTTGGTTCTAGGACGTGTCGACGTGGCGATGGTGTGGCGCGGGCGTTGCGCCGCCCGTTTCATATTTCATACAAAATGTATAGGAATGACGTGGCGCGGAACATACACGTAACGTCCGCGCCGCACCGCAACCGCCGCCCGCATCGCATCGCACGCGACACGCCTCTTGTGTACGCGCCACGTCGGTCCTATACATTTTGTATGAAATATGAAACGGGTGGCTCAACGCCCGCGCCACACCGTCGTCACGCACGCGCCACACCCGCGCCACTCGCCACTTGTGTATGTCCGCCTTACGCCTTAGGGATGAAAATAAAATAAAATGAATGTAGCATTTAATAAACGAATCTATTTATCTAGTATGTATTGTCCCACTGCAGAGAAAAGACTTTTTTACCTCTTCCCTTTCTGTCCTCTACTAATGTAGGTTAGTCCCTTCGGTAAGAGTCAAGCTCGCCCCTTCATCTTTACCTAGGTATGCCGCGATATCGTTTAGTGTTCAAATGCGTGAAGTAAAAAGATAATGAATACCGTCGCATATCGTATCCATTCCCGGAGTTCTGCCTTCATTTGCAGCGAAGTAACTAATGATTGCTGGATTGCAGATTTCGCCACCTCCTTTTTCTTTTTCTTTGGTACATCGTCATCAGCTTTATCGTTCTGTTATGATTACAACAAATGGTAATTTACGTTACCGATATTAGAGTTACCAGCACTCCAGAAGCGGCTTAAGGCGTTGCTGACTCAGTGAGATGATTCGCGACGGGGCGCGGGAAACGAAGCCGAATGTCCCGCGCTGGATAGTGTGAACGGCACCTTATAGGTAAGTCCGCCGTATCTTGGACTACGGACAGCATGTTGGTGTATTTGGATGAATATCGCCCATGCACCGCACCGACTGCCGCAGCGGTGATAGGCGCCGCATAGATTTTACATTTAATTCTGAGATGTTCTGATTTTTTTTCATCTTGAGCAGTCAGTCCTTTTTACCACGGAATTGTGACGAGCTATTTTCATGTAGGACGTGCGATACATCGTTACGGTTCGTGTGTACTACTACTACTCATAAACACCTCTGCCTAACCCACTGAGGACCATAGCCGTGATGTTATGTGTGGTACGGGAGGGGAAGAACAATTTGGTGTACAGACAAACAAGCTATTTGGTATACAGGCATCTAACTCGCAACTACTTTTAAACAATGTTGTGAGTGTGCTGAGTAGGTAGTCAATTCTTTTACATCACTCTCTTAGGCGCCATCTCCATGGACGATAGAATCGCGGCGATAGTTATGCTGTCTTCAAATTATCACTGCGATTATATCGCCGTGTGGAGATTGCTTCAAAGAGTTTCTATTGAATTTGATTTGATGGCACGGCGAGACCATCGCTGCGGTTCTCTCGCCCGTGGAGATGGCGCCTTAAGTATGATATAAACTTAAAAAGTAATTACGATCACAATCAAAATGGATATTTGCAGTGGAAAGATGTTTTTTTTTTGCCTATATATCCGGTAAAGAATAGATAACCCTTGAAATAGCATAATTACTCGTATAATAGACATGAAGACCGTTCTGAAAACATATTTTTTTTTTATCCCATGTTGTAGGTACCTAAGATACGATAAGAAAACTGTATTTACTGCCTGTCTGTCGGCATAGTCAACTTGCAATATTACAGCAACAAATGACCGACGCAATTCATTAATTTGTGGTTGTGATGAAGAAAACATATTTGTTTAAATATTTTAGGATATATTTTTTTTCTATTTTTTTAGAACGGTCATAAGGTCTATTATATGCTATTTCAAAGGTTATCCATTCTTTACCGGACATCCTGATACCAAATAGCTTTGTCGGCTGTACAATAAGCCACGAGAGCACTCTAGCTAGGCTAAGCTAGTTACTTACAAGTTTTTCACTTCTGTCTATGCTGGATTCACAAGCCAAATACTTATTTTGAACAGAGAACAGTAATCTAAGTGCCGCGTTGGTCTAGCAAGCACTACTGCTGAGTTATGAGGTCCTGAGTTCGATTTCCGGGTTCGGAAAAGTATTATGGGTTGTTCCATCTAGAATTTCTCAGTAGAAGCCCGGAGTCTTGATTTGTGGCCAGCTCATGGTAATAGCCCCTCCCCCCCCCCCCGCCCCTATTACATGGGAATCAACCATAACTGTCAAAATGTTGGTGTATATTAGGTACTCCTCGGCATAATTAACCCTTCGAGGCATACATGCGTTTTATTATGTTAACAGTGATTTGCTACGGATGAAGCCCTTGAAAAATTATATAATTATTTTTTCATTTTAAAAATCCTGTACCAACCTGTTGGTTACTTTTAACATGTTCTTCTATAAATCCCATTGTAATCTGTAATGAAACAAAGTTAAGAGTTAGAAAACAATCTCCTTCTTCTCAGCGTTTCGATAGCAATCTAAATAGACTCGGCCGAGAATTCGGCTACGTGTTTGGCGCCATCACTACCGTTCATCAGTTCCTATAACGTGCAGCTGACGTTCAACGCAGGACATGATAATGTCCCACCGTTTGTGGAACAGCACCACATTTATACTTCTAGGCGGAGTCATCTATGAGTCTCCACCTGAACAAGTTTTCCTTGCAACAGTTTATTTTGCACAACATCAAAAATATAGTCAAAGTAATTTTATACATTGCATGCATTAGAACAAAGCTCATAATAGGTATTTCTATAACCTGTGGCAATTATTGAAATCTCTTGTAATGCCAGTGGCTAAAACGTATACTCGCCTTTTGTGAACTCAGAGCTATCTTAAAAAATCCTTTTCATACTTTAACAGCGTTTATTTGTCTTTTAGTTCAGGGCCAAACAGATTTTGAAAACTCTAATTGAAGAAAAAACCTTAGCAGTATGTGGTGGAAATTAGAGAAGAAAGAAAGAAAAGAAATTAAGAGAACTCGGTGAAAGTTCCGGAAGAGGGGTCCGGTAGAGAAATAGTCGTTATGGGGGGTGAATAAGGATTTTTACGATTTGCGGCTAAGCTACCTCAAAAAATAAATGTAAAAAATTTTGATAATCAAAATATATTTAACTTTTGTATAAACCAATTTTCAACAAAATCTCAAATTTATGGAGAAAAATACAAGAAACTCTGTTTTCATTTTGTTTTTTTTTTCTGCAACAGAAATGATTCGATTTCGATGAAAATTCCTGAAAATATAGATTTTTATGTGTTAAAGCAGTAATTTTTTGAAGCGAAATATAAATTTTTGTATTTTTTAAGAGTTAAAATTGAAAAAAAGTTGAATTTTCAAACGAAAATTGTTTGGCCCTGCACTATTAACTAAAGAACAGTTGGGCATTTCAAAAACTCACTATTGGTACAAAAAGCGAACCGTTTTCATAATAAACTGACGATGAAAAAAGTATGATAAAGTGGATGTGGATACGTATGAGGAGGATGGTAAAGGAATGAGGAAAACATTACACTCCTTTTTGAGCTGTTGTGTAAAAAGTATTTAAGGTGATAAGTGGCAGATCGAGGGCAATAGTATGATGCTTACCGATTCCGTGCTCTGCACATCCAGCAAATGAGGAGCGTAGGAACTCTTCAACAGGCCATTTACTTTGAGAAACTTGTCCCGGGGACAATCGTAGGCTGCATAAAGGCCGTGAGCTCTAGCCCAGTCTACCCAGCGGTAGTACTTCCATAAAGCCACCTCTGTAAAAGGTAAATTCATCCTGTAGTTGTATTTGTGACTACTAGGGTCTTGTCTCGTATTGGCGAAAACTCATCTCATACAAATATTACAAATGTGGAAGTAACTTTGTCTGTCGGTATGTCTCTCTTTTCACGGCTTAACGGCTATAATCCCTGAAACGATATTAAAAAACCAAAATTTAATTTTGGAACAGCTCCATGTTCCATGTCATGATTGGGCCGCATTCATATTTGCAAAGACAGGCGAAGATCGCCGAGGCGCAAAAACTAAATCGTATTACTGTATTAATCTATATATATACAAATGAATCCCTATATCCATTCGTCACGGCATCACGCGTCATCACGGCTGGACCAATTTCGCAAACTCTTTTTTTTTGTGTTCGTTATTCTTAGGAAAGGTGAAGGTAGTTTAGGTAGGTAGTGTAGATAGGTAGGTAGGTAAGGTAGGTAGGGTAGGTACATAGGTAGGTGCGCCGTAGTAGACTTAGTGCCACCTGTGCAAAGCAGGGAAGCTAGATAATGATAATTTTCAAAAGATTTACCCGGTTCTGGTAAAGGCTTCTTCAGAGGAAAGTCTCTAGCCATCGTGATGAGTAGAATCATTTCATGTGCTGGAGTTATTCCCGGCAGGTGGTATGGTGGCAACTCCTTTGTTTCTCTAATGACGGCATACGTCATAGAGGTATAATGCTGAAACCGAAACCGAAAATATTACTAAACCAGTGGCACTGTTTATTGGCGCCTGTGACAGTTTATCTACACGCTGAAATTTTAATGGTTGTTTTCCCGCGGCAGAACGATTTGCCCTAAGTAGTACTATTGAATCATAGCGCTAAACTTTTAAAAACAAAAGTTTTTATTTTCAAATAATTTAAAAAAAAGTAGGTAAAAAAGTATTTATGACGGTCCTAAGCCCGTAAAAGTATGAAGGGAAAATTGGAATATCTTTTAGGTAGGTAAGTAGTCGCAGTCGGGCGTTTGCGCTGTATCACTCTTGGTCGAGATCTTGCTGGTCGAATTTGAGCTTATATACAAGCTGAAATTTTAGTGGTTGTTTTCCCGCAGCGAAATGGTTTTATCTTGGTCGTACAATAGATTTATAGTTTTTTTAATTTTTTTTATTGAAAATTGGCATATTTAGAATAGTGTAGGTAGGGTAGGTAGGGTAGGTAGGTTAGGTAGGTTAGGTAGGGTAGGTAGGGTAGGTAGGGTAGGTAGGGTAAGGTAGGGTAGGTAGGGTAGGTAGGGTAGGTAGGGTAGGTAGGGTAGGTAGGGTAGGTAGGGTAGGTAGGGTAGGTAGGGTAGGTAGGGTAGGTAGGGTAGGTAGGGTAGGTAGGGTAGGTAGGGTAAGTAGGGTAGGTAGGGTAGGTAGGGTAGGTAGGATAGGTAGGGTAGGTAGGGTAGGTTAAACCCGCCCCGACTTCGCACGGGTAGCACTAAACCCTAGTTTAGTGCTACCCGTGCGAAGTCGGGGCGGGTAAAGCTAGTAAATTATAAAAATTGTGCGTATCGGTTGGATAAATTATAATTCCAACGCTACTTAACTTTTGCGGCCCGTACAGCAAAAGTACGACATCTATTTCCTCGAATTGAGTATTCAATATTGTCTGTACTACTGAATTTCGAAGTTTGAAATACATTACTGTATTCATAAAGTTTAAAAGTACAATTTACGTAAGTTAGAATGTACGCTATGACAAATTTCTTAATTGAAAATGTTCATCAGCGCGATGTACGGGACTTCGAAATCTTGCTATGACAATGTTTACCGTCGAGATTCTAAGCGAGTATTTCGCTTTTATGTATATAGATGTAAGAAAAAGTAAATTTAAATTTGGTAGCGGATAAGTTCAGTTCATGTTTATTTTGTGTAACTTTTCTAATAAGAATAAGAAGAATAAGAATAAGAATCATTTATTTGCAGAAAATACAGGTGTAATCTGAGATGGAAGTCATCCGGCAGGAACTTGCTGCTCTAAGGGCGCGTGCGACTCCTGCACCTTCTCACCTGCACGATGGTAAACATTCGGAATTTAATAATTCGTCATAGCAAGATTTCGAAGTCCCGTACATCGCGCTGATGAATATTCTTAAATAAGTAATTCGTTATAGTGTACATTCTAACACACGTAAATCGTATTTTTAATTTTATGAATACAGTACATCGGTATGATAAACCTCGAAGTTCAATAGTACAGTCGTTAATAACGGAAATTCATTAAAACATTGTAAACTTGAACAAGAAAATCGCAGATAATTACATTGTAAGTTTTGGAACCACAAACTCAATGTCATAAATAGAAAGATCAAATTCCATTGGAACCGTAATGTAATTTATTACTTACTTTAACAACACCTGCTAATTCCTTAGCTGTTGGCTTCTTTGTGCTTTTCGTTTTGATTGTACTGGCGTCTTCTTCATCGTCCCAAGTAAAGACCGGCACTTCAGTGATGATACACCTCCACATTTCATCGGAACCTGTTGAAAGGTTTTAATGAGACTGTTTTAGAGATCTTGTTCATCAAAGTCAAAACATTTATTGTTTATATTATGTGCACAAAAATTTTAAGATGTTAGGGTGTGGCGGCATCTACAATCGCCACATGCGAACTACGCATCAAAAGACCTGACGTCACACAACATCCTGGCGTCACACAAATCCTGCATCGCGCAATTAGAGTTTACCGCGCGATGGACATAAATATACAATCTCCCAACTTCAACCTCTGGGCAGTGTTGCCCGCCAGACACGACACCCGTCTGGTCGGAGGATCCTCCCTTTTCTATGGGGAATGAGTGAACTTTACACCCTGTTCCTCATACCCCTAAAAGGGAGGATAAGGGCAGGAGAATGTTGATGATGCTGTCCACAAAAGTGTGGCGTTAAATCTCAACACACACACAAAGCGGGTGCGTGTCGTGTGCGGAGCGGGCCGGGAGCGGGAGCCACGCACGCTTTACATGTGCTGACCATGTTTTACAATTTAAACAAGCCCGCCGTACTCCCGTCCCGACCCGCACCCGACACGCACCCGCTTTTTGTGAGCTAATGTTTTAAAGTAAAAATAAAAACATTTTAGGAATAACTACAGCAACGTTGACTTCAGCTAAATCTTAACTAATATTATAAATGCGAAAGAGAGTTTGTTTGTTACGCTTTCACGCTAAGACGGCTGAACAGATTTGGATAAAATTTGGCACATGGGTAGACTATGACCTAGGTTAGGACATAAGATACTTTATTCAGATATTCCTACGGAATCGAGACTTATGCGGGTGAAACCGCGGGGCGCAGCTAGTGTAGAAAAAAAAAATAGTCCAATAAGAGCGTTTATCCTAAAACTTGGCAACGTTGCAAATAGCTGTCAAAAATTTACCTGCTTTAATTAATTTGGCAATATTACTGTATGGAAATAAGAAATGTGGCTAACTAGCGAACTAGAATATTAATAATGAATAGCAATTATAACATTGAATTTGATGCTGTAACCATTTTAGATGTAAAAAAGGCATTTGGAAAGCTTCCAAATATTTTTTTACATCTAAAACTAAATATTCGGTATTAAGATATTAATTAAATAAAGATACATGCATACAGAACAAATTTATCAGGTATTTGTATATGAAACTTTACGGGGTCTACCCCTTCTATCCGTTGATGTACCCAACCTTGTTCGTAATTGGCATGGTTGGGTACAACAAACTGGAGACAAGAAGGGACCTGGCTTTTACCACGTATATTTTTAAGCTGTTGCGCGGTAAGGTGTTGCTGGTGTTTTGAAGGAGATATGTCTGAATGTGCCTGATAAGTACGCATTGCGACGCCGACGGCCACGGTTGTTAGCAGTGCCACGCGCGGAAACCAACCTGCTCAGTAAAGCGCCCCTGACGCGAGCCTTGCATATACTGAATGACACTGCTGATAGGATAGATTTATTTAATTGCTCTCTGAATGAATTCACAAAGGAAACATTGTTTGTATTATGTTATGCTAATATATAACTAGTAGCTTTAATTGTAATTTAGAATGTAGAAGACCACGCTACCGCATTAGGATTATTGCCTGTAATGATAGTTGTGTTTGTGATAAATAAATAAATAAATAAAATAAATTATTGAATTTCATAATCAATATTCTATATATATATAAATTTAAATAAAATCTTTGATAAGTTACCTTCTTGTTGCCATATGTTGAAGTAAAAAGTTCGTTCCATTTTAAATAACACGAATAACACGAAAGATATGAGTTTTCATAGTAATTTATTTGGCCGCTAAACACGACAGATATGGATTTTCATACAAAAATTGCCGGGCGCCCCGCTCGCATGTATGGCCAGTACAGCAATTCCGATTTATCTCGAAGATGGTTGTCAAAATAATACTCGAATTTCCAAGCATGTTTGAGAAAAGTACTTTATGATTAATTTTTACTTGAACCTTTTTGTTTTTCCGAATACATCATTGATAACATTTTTAATGCAAATTATAGTACGAAAAGGTAACATGCGCCCGCTTTAAGGGAAAGGAATTTGTTTGAAAACCGCTCTTTAAACGTACCTACATAATATAGTTTCATTGCATGCAAAAGACTTTTCACACAGCAATTCCTAAGTTTTTGTTGAGTATTGAATCCGTTTACTTACATTCGACTGTAGGATAACGTATGTTCATACTTCCAGTTAAGGCATGGAAGATATCAAACTCTGGTATCGGTTCATCCTCCACATCCTCGATGTCTTCATCAGAATTCATGTCAGGGGCTGCCAGTTTGAGGAGCGCCTGTTTAATTTTGATTAGCAATTAGTTGCTCGCGTGCTGTGAATGTTTATAGCTATTGTTGTAGGCGCTACTTGTTTTAGTACAGTTTTGACTTTGAGGTTGTTAAAGTTTCTTGTGTACTTGTGTAGTGAGGAGGGGATGGAAAATGAGGTTTGATTCAGGTAGTGTTTAGTTCAGTTTCAGTGGGATTGTTGATTGACAAATTCTTGGGGACTCGGACGCGACAATTCAGAAAGATAAATGGAACAGTCCCTTAGTTCTAGATTACGTGTAACTGGCAAAATCGCAATCAGAATATTATTATTTAGATACACAAACAACAAAAATAAAACGACAACACGGCCTACTTTCAGCCACCACAAACGACATAACCAGCAAAAATTATCCAATATTTCAGAGCAACAAGCTCCTCAATTTTACATAATTTGTTGTGCCACTAAGAAAATAACCCAATTTACAGGCATCAAGTAATTTAGCTGTGCTGTCGCCATCTGAACACTTTCTCATTAGGAATTCTGCGGAACCACAGAGCTCGATTACTTTGCCAACGGTTGTGGTAAACGGGTATAAATCTCCAATTTATTTCGCAATAAACGAGCGGTTACTGCATTGGGTCCCGTTGGGAGATGAGCGAGGAATGAGTAAAATGTTTACACTATTATATTTACGTAGTTGTTGTTAACTTTCCGAACGGCTGAGGGTTTTGTTACAACCGCAGCTGACTGATTGCCAAGCAAACTGACCACCAACCTAAATTGTCCGTATATTCAAATCATAGCTGCCATTCTTTGACAGTTGTATAAAATAAAAATGACGTAGGGTGTGAATTTACTTAACAATTCTTCTTCTTTTCGTTAGTGACTAAACTGATGTCAGAGTTTAAAAGCCGCCCATGGACGTCTGACTTGGGTTCACATGCTGTAGAGATAATTATGTTTCTCAGGTATGGTTTCCTCACCATGTTTTCCTTCACCGTTTTTGAAGCAACTTACAATACGCACATGAATCCAAAAAGTCAGGGGTGTGTGTCTTGGGTTCGAACTCGAGACCTATGACTTGGCAGTCGGACGGTCACACCAGTAGTCTATCACATGCTTAACCATAATTTTCCCTGACTGTACCTACAGCAGGTCATGCCAATATATGGCATTTACAGCAAATGATCCAAGCAGATACTAGAAGCTGCTGCTAAAGAAAAGCCTTCAAATAAATAAGCCAGGATAACTAGTTAAAAAAAACACATCTGAAACTGTCTTCATCAGTTTCATAAAACTATGTTGCAAAGCGAAAAATTACACCTTTCAGCTCTCGATACAGCATTATGTTTATAATATTATTATGTTATTATAGTAACGATAACTCTATTACTGGTTCTCTTTGTGTTAGAAAGGTTGTAATTTCGTTTTTCGTTGATTCAATCAAATAACTGAAATATTTGAATATCTTTCTTCACAACGTTTTCTTGTAGTGCTCGGCAAACAACAAGCCACTCTGTACGCATAGGTATCGTATATTAAGGGAGTAAGATCAAGGCTCGTTGGTCTGTTGGCGTTATTACTGAACATGAGGTCCTGGGTTCGATTCCCAGGTTGGGCAAAGTGTTATTGGGAATTTAACCGACTTAAAAAAGGAACAAAATACGAAAATACAGAACCAGAGACACCGACTTCCAAAATAAAAGTTATTTTACACTTTTTTGTTTTATTTTTCGGTTGATAGTTTTTTTTCCATCAGGAATTTGTGCACGGTTGTCGGCAATAGGCTCGCCCCATATGGGACATAAACATAACTGGCGAAATGTGGGTGTACTATAGGGATACCTCTGCCTTATCATTCGAAGATTACATGCGTGATGTTATGTTATGTTTATCAAGAAGATGGGCAGCAGTATCTTCTCTCTTGATAATAAACAGCTAACTGCTGCAGTCAAAAATCGTGAAAATTGAAGCGATTGATTTATAGCCTAATTAAAACATCAAGCCCGACTGCTCCCTGGCAACGTACAGGCAACACTGAAGGAACACGGGTGGGTTTTAGACAGTAAGAGTCTGACACGCCCTTTGCCCAGAGCGGGAGAAGTTATTTGAAAATTTCACACCCAAAAAAAAAAAAAGCCCGACTGCCCGACGCCTTACGGTGTCTGATTGGATTTTTACAACTTGGTTACAAACCATAAAGTATCATAGTTCAGCGATTCAAAACCAAGTTGAAAAAAGTCGAACAAGTAAAAAATTACACCTACGAATCGGAAAGTGCCGAATCTTTAGCATATTATGAGCAGATGACAAGGAAATCGAATAAAGGTACCTACATGAATAATATAAACAACAAAAATCAATCTGCTCAGCCTTTTTCCAATTATGTTGGGGTCGGCTTCCGGTCTAACCAGCAGCTGAATACCAGTATTTTACATGGAGCGCCTGCTTATCTTACTTTCACAACCAAGTAACTGCGTTACTCAATACCTCTTGATAAGACTAGTTGTCAGACTTTCAGCCACGGTCCCCTTTCAGCCACGGTCCCCTAAATATACAATGGCGCCCATGGGCATGAGACTACCCGTATTTTTCTGAATATTCATGAAAAATTATCGAATTTAACCATCTTAATTTTTTTGTTCCCAATACTTTTTTTTTTTAAATCTCCCTCTGATTTTATGGACTTGCACTTGCACAAAATGTTTTTACGGTCACATGTCCACGGGCGTTTATACAACAAATATGTGCAAACAAAATATTGCTATTTCGAAGTAATATGGTCTCGTCATCAATATTACACCGCAAAGTATTACCATCGTGTGAATTCTAAGAAATTTAATAAATGAACATGTCGTTCACGGATGTTATAATTAAATTACTAATTGGCATTAATTTCTGGTTTTATTTCCGGGTGTCGCTACAGTTATTGAGGCTATTTTTATGTAACTTCAATTACTAGCACAGTTTAAGGTTTCTTTTTGTATACTAGGTTACCAAATGGAATGACGATGGAAAGCTATGACTGTTTTCTATATACGCCTGCAAGACTAAGGGGCTTAAAACCTACAAAAAATAAGGACATGAATGGCTGTTCAGTGGTCAGAAGAAGAGCATGGTACGCCGTTCATCATAATTTCTATTCACAGCCCGAATTCGCCCACTACTGGGCGTGCCAATGTCGACGCTTTCGTGTCAGTCTCATGCAGCTTCTACCCGCGATATGAAATAACGTGTAGCAGTGATAGCCTGGTGGTGTGGCCGTCGGACTGCGAATTCATAGCTCGAACCCAAGGCACGCACCTCTGACTTTTCAGATACATGTGCGTATTGTATAATTATTACTTGCTTCAAAAACGGTGAAGGAAAACATCGTGAGAAAACCGGCATCTCTGAGAGATATTTCTCTACGGCATGTGTAACCAAGTCAGAGGCCCATGGGTGGCTTTAAAACTCTGACACCAGGTTAGTCACTAACGACACGAAACAACGTGAAACATCTCGCTCGAAAATTCCCCTTTCCTAAATCCAGTTGTTAAACGCCAATTTGGACTGATTTTACCAACGACAGATCCTTTTATTTTATCGTTGGAAAAAAATTGACCTTGACCCCTTTAGGAAAAAACTGTCCAACATATGCCTCTGATAAAGATAGATCGGCATAGCCTGCAGAGTAAGCCTGCACAGTAAGCAAGCTGAAGTGGCAATGGGCTGGCCATGTTTATCGAACGATTGATGGCCGGTGGAGCAGAAGAGTCCTGGAGTGGAGACAGCGTATCGAAGGCGGAGGATAGGGTGTTGTGACGAATCCTGAAAGAGGCCTACGGTCCAGCAGTGGACTGAGAAAGGCTGAGTTGATTGAAAAATATATCTTATCAGGCGTTGGTAAAATCAACCCAAAGACACAAATTATTTTTTTATTCCCTTAAAATTAAAAGCTGTTTACCTTAGTCAATAGTAAAGGCCACAAGTAAATGACGCTGGCAGTCACAGCTGGAGGTATCCTTGTCGAACCAGGCCTTGCAGGGGGGTGAGTCAGGAGGGGTGAGAATGGTAGCAGGGGTGCACCAGAGGTATCTACAGGGACCTGGTCATTCACCCATACACAGCGCCAGGCACCCAGGTAGAACAGACGAACTAGGTAGCATCCTGGGGGTGTTAAGAGGTATTACTTAGAATAGCGGCCTCGTGCTAGCGCTTCTGCCAATCATGCATTCCTGGGTATGATTCCCAGAAAGTGACAATGGGTTTTGCCATCAAGATTTTCTCAGTAGCAGCCCGGAGCCTGGATTTGTGCCCGGTTGATGTCAGTAGGCTTGCTCTCTATTACATGGGACTTAAACATAACTGGCGAAATTTTAGTGTACTATTAGGTACACCTCTGCCTATCCCTTCGGCGAAAACAGTCGTGTTATGTTATGTTAAAGTAACAAAAAGAAGAATAAATAATGAAGTGCAGGAAAGTCTTTGATGAATCAATCAATTGTTGAGTCATGGTGAATCAAGCTCCTTTAATTTTAAGTTTGACAACAAATTAGTCATCTGCTAAAACCAGGTAAAACGATATCAAATCAAATTATTTATTTGCTTAATACAGGTAGGTATGAACAGATGTTACAAATAAATATAAAGTACTCTGTATCATTACCTAATATGGTGTGCAAATATTTATATTATTGTTAATCTAATTAAATAATTATTAAAATAACATTACAAAATTAATATACTCAAAAAAAAAATGTTTCAAATATCATCATTGCTTCATCCTCGTGCACTAATCCCAGTTTATTTGGGTTCATATCGACACAGTAGGTACATTATTTACTTCCATACCTAAAACTGTATACCAAAATCAAATAGTCAATTTATTCAAAATTCCATAAGACAGCCCTGCACAACGCCCACCCTTCACCACTTCCTAGTGCTTTAATAGCTGGGAAGAAGTAGTGGCGCAACAAACTTCCCAAGTCCTCTCAACTCCCAGCTCCCCAGCATATGATTTTTATTTTTAAAGTAAATAAGTCGTTGAAGTGCCATAAATAAATAAATATTTGAAAATAAAACAACTCTATCAGCTTCGAACCTTTCCCGACCATTTTAGCTCAAAATTTGATAAAGCCTCTAAATAGTCTGAGTCACGAAACGCTAAACATCAGAAAATAAAGCTTAAAAAATTGGGAGGAAGATAAACACAATCTAAAAAATACGAAAGACGCATTTAAAAGTTTCCTAATTATTATTTTTTTCTCTTTGCCAGTTTAGAGGCAAATAATGTAGATCTTTTAATTCCGATGACTAGCGAGTGTTTCAAACGTCATTTAAAGCACACTGCGATATAATCGTTTCCTACTTTCAAACAATACCTTATTCAGCGAATAGGAAACACTTTTCCAACGAATCCCTTTCTCATCGCTAAGCATGATGATTTACCTACAAATGGACAAGTTACAGTTTATTCGTTGGTTATTAAAAGAATCTGCTGTCCCATACATTTTGACCGCGTAGGTATTGGTTTCGTCAGTTATTAAAAAATAAATCTGCTGTTCCATAGAAAACTGCAAATTCTACGCAGTCAAAAGGTATGGAACAGCTGTTTTATTTTTTAATAACTGACGAAAAATTCCAACGCAGGGGGGTTCAGAATCATGTACTGAATCCATGTTATCAGTTTTCGCGCCACACTGCGCTGAAATTTTTCGGCTGTTATTAAAAAATAAAACAGCTGTTTCATAGAAAACTGCAATACGAAAAATTTCAACGCAGGGGTTCAGAATCATGTACTGAATCCATGGTATCAGTTTTCGCGTCGATGTCCCAGCCACCCTGTATACAAAAACTAATTGCCGTGCGTTAGTCTCGCAAAAACTCCAAAATGGCTCGACTAATTGTGATGTAAGTTTGGTAAGTTGTAAAAAGAACAAGAAGCATTAGCTAGTTCTATACATAATAGAAAATAGATTTTATTAGAAGGAGAAAAGTAAAGTTTATTTTTGCGCCAAGTAACGACACATAACGAAGGATATATTCGGGTCTATTCACATATTATTAAGGGGTCCAGCTATACTTCCGGTAAAATGATTGGCATACAATTTCACAAACTTACTAGTCAATAACACATCTGGTAACAAGTAACGTGTATTGCGGAGAATGCACAAGTTCACGGTTACAGCCAGCTAGTCTAATGCGATCCAATATAGTTAACCCAATCATATCCAGGTCGTAAAAACCCATATTACCCCAGACTCATCGAAACTCATAGTGAGGAAACCGGCAAGTCTGAGAGATATTTCTCGACGGCATGTGAAGCCAAGTCAGAGCCCCATGGGCGGCTTTAAAAGTCTGACACCAGGTTAGTCACTAACCAGACGAAAAGAAGAAGAAGACCCCAGACTGAGCTCTAACGACTCCTTGAAAGGTCTCGACATGGCACTATGTGAATAGAGCTTTAAATCTTACCATTTTTTGATAATGTAGGTTTATGCTGCTGCCCTCCGCCTGCCTTGAGGCCAGGGGAGTATATATGGTACTTTGCCCGCCAACCCTCTGGTCCATTGACAAACATAAATGATTCCCATTGATGTTCCACCTGCAAGTATGACAAAAATTATTAATAACAAAATCTTATTGACTTAAGGGTCAAATAAATAAAATAATAAAAGACACTGCGATTAAAAAATCCACGTCTTGTAAAATTTGTAGACGTCTATTTTTATGATAGGCGGCGGTGATTAGAAATAAAAGCAGAAATAAAACTTGTTAATTCTGCACAATCAAACGCATATTACAAAAAAATTACATATAAATTTCAGCTCAATCGGTTGAAGATAATCTGCTTCAAAATTGAGTAGCAAGATTCCACCAGAACAAACATACATACATACATTGCAAGTTAAATAAAAGCTTTTAAAATAGTACCCATTATACAAGTCGCCTGCTTGTATGCCATTTGAATCTGCGTAGCCTTTTCCAACTATTTTGCGGTCGGCTTCCAGTCTGCATCGGATGCAGCTGAATACCAGTATTTTATATGGAGCGACTACCTATCTGACCTCCACAACCCATTTAATGGGTAACACGATTCCCCTTGGTAAAACTGGTTCTTACACTTTTGGGCTTCTGACGACCCGTAACGACAGTCAAAGATCTACGAGTGACAGCCGGGACCGACGGCTTAACATGCTTTCCAAGGAACGGAGTGCTCTCGATGTTTTAAAAAAATTGCCAACGCTTGTATATTAAGTAGAATACGACTTCATCAAGAAAATGTACTTACGGGAAATTCAACTCTCTCCAATACAAAACATGCAGACAGAACTTTCCTACAAAATGAGGATCTGAACAGGACTTGAGCGTGACACAGCTGTACGTCTGCTATCGCCATCTTGTTTAAGTCGCCCTCCTGTTAATGGATTATTACTTTTAGTGTCTTATATTTAAGGAAGAGTTTACAGTGTCTACTCCATGTTTCTTCCGTAACAGAAATTTTTGCTATATCTCCATCCGTGGATGTAGTAAAAGTGACTTCTTATTATTCCATTCAATTAATTGTCTATGCATAATATATATGTACGAGTATATAAGAAACATTTTAAATAAGTTCAACAAAAATATTAAAAACATTTAAATAATACATAGAAATTATTATTATTATTTTTATTGGTCTTTGACATTTCTCGGGACCCTGGGGTCCCGGACCTTTGGAAGGCGTACGAGGGGCCGAAGCCAACTCGCAGAGGCCCGTTTGGTGTTTTAATTAAATGAGGCACCAACCGACGATTACCCCTGTGTGCACTATGCAAGTGCACTCAAGGACAACCCCCGGTTGGTGTAGGACTATTGGAGGATATGGAAACAAAGATATTAGACTATGGGTTTGGGTGGCTTAAGTTGACTGGTGACTTGGAACTATGGAAGGACTATGGCCCCTGCCTGATCAATGTTATACATATACACGGATAAAATGGCAGGGGGTGACTTGCACACTCAATAATGGGCCCCCGGAAACTGTTGCTAGCACATAGTGACGTAGCGACAAGGGGGCAACATGTCCTGAGGTGCTTGAGGAGTGGAGAGGTATTCCACGGCTTTCAGAACAATCCCAGAGCCCGGAAGATGGTCAAGATCCCTACGAGCACTTACTGGAATACTTCCTTCCTCCGAGCACGTTTGCTCTTGCGAATCTCCACTCAAGCCGGCCAATTAAGGCAAGAATGAGGTGGGAGCTCTGTTCCTCGTCAGTGTTCACTCCAGCCGGCCAATAAAGGCAAGCCAGAGATGAGGAACAAGATTTCTCCCGGGATATAGGGTCCGTGGGGTCGCTACTGCCCAACAGCTCGCCACATGCTGCCCTGCGGGTTTCTGTATCTCTCTTGGTCTGGCCCCTCATCCTAGACCTGTTCCGGCAAAGTAAACTCTACCGGCACAGACCCAGAGTTTGGAGCGCGCAAGCCCCACCACGACGTCAACGTAGAGATACGGCGGTGGGTTATTATTATTATTATTATAAGTCTATGTTTTCCCACCGGTAGACAAAAGCCTCTTTGCTTTTTTCCTGGTCTTCTGCAATTTTGGGGCAGTCCTACAAACAGGAGTCCAGCTCATCACGCCATTTCTTTCTGGACCTGCCGCTTGAAAGTGGTTAAGTGAAAGATAAATAGAATACTCCTGCAAATGACTCCACCGACCCCTAAAGAAATAGTGTTGGTCCTTGTACCAAAGTCAAAAAATCCACCTAGCCTTTTCTCAACTATGTTGGGATCGGCTTCCAGTCTAACCGGATGCAGCTGCCAGTATTTCAGATGGAGCTACTGCCTATCTGACCTCCACAACCCAGTTACTGGGTAACAAGATACCGCTTGGTTAGACTGGTTGTCAGACTTTTGGACTTCTGACTACCGACGACGAACCTAAAGTCCCTGTCACGAGAAGCGATACATTTTGTAAATAAAGAACTTCTACTAAGTTACGTAGCGACAATTTAATCAACAACAAATAATCCCAAATTGAATCAACTCAAAGCAACATAAGTGTAATTCGAAACTAACGACCAATTTAGACGACAGCATTTTATATCGCTCAAATATAACCCGAAGCTCAGTTACTATTCTTGGAAAGGTGTATGAAATGGCTATAACACGGTAAAATGCCGTTGGGTGTCAATTTTCTTAGCAATCACCTAAAGATAATTTTGTTGTGACGATCTTCGCAGGGTGGCTGATAGCAGCTTCGTGAGAGTTGCTGAGAGTGAGGTGAATTTAGTAATATACAATAGACAACGTATATTTAGTAACCTGATCCGCTTAACTGTTCTTAAAAAGTCATAAAGAACCCTGTAAGAAATCGACACGTGTTTCACCTCTGAACAAGGCATCCTCAGGATGACGGTTGACTTGTTGCGAACATGGACACGACGTGTTGTCACGTCAAGCGTTGAGAGCAGTGCACACTGCTCTGCGTTGAGAGGTGAAACACGAGTCGACTTCTTACAGGGTTTTTTATGACTCTTTAAGAACAGTTAAGCGGATTAGGTTACTAAATATACATCGTCTATTGTATTTTATAATGTATTTCCGCAAAGTCACGCCTGATTCAATGAACTACGAGTATCTTGAATTTAGTAACCTTACCTCATAAATAGTTATTTCAGCACCCCATCTATCCAATGCCAGGTCTTCAGCCTTGATCCAACCGTGGAGATATTGGCGCACAGACCTTGGCAGCGGTTGGGTCTGATCATCAACCCACATGCCAGACGCTGGGGCGGTCACCTTCGCTGATTGGGAACTGGCGCCAGAACGCTGCCCTGACTCCTTTGCCGTCGTCTTCATCCCCATGGTATATAGCAATGTTCTGTAGCCTGCTGTACTCTTAATTTGCAAAGAAAGAAAGATAAAACCTTAAACCCAACTACGAAATAAACGCCAACTTAAAAGGTATTAACAATCCATCACAGACAGACAAATTAAAAACATAAACCTCTCTTTGCTGTCAGGTAGTTTGGTAAAAATAACATTGGTTTTCGTATAGTCGGAGGCACACGTCTTTACTAATTATGATAAGTAAGTAAGGCATAAATTGTACAGATCACGTGTGATTCCAACGATACCTCATTTGTCAAAATACGACGCGTAGTTTAGGAATTATGAAAGAACAGAACAGATGGAAATAAATACATAACCTATTAAAAGCATAACCCTCTTTTGACTTTGCTGTAGTCGCGTTATAATTGAGTTTTTATTTTATAAATATCACTTGCCTAGCCTGTTATCAACTATTTTCAAGTTCTACATATTTTTATATAAATTATTTTGACTTAAGAGCGTTTATTCTGAAAGTAGGCAACGTCGTAAATAGCTATCAAAAATTTACCTGTTTTGAATCATTTGGCAATATTACTGTATGGACATAAGAAATGTGGCTAACTAGGGAACTAGAATATTCATAATGAATTGCAATTATAACATTGAATTTGATGTTGTACCCGTTTAAGGTGTAAAAAAGGCATTTGGAAATTTTACAAATCCTTTTTTTACATCTATAACTAAATACTCGGTGTTACGATATTAATTATTGCATTTCATAATCAATATTCTAGTTCGCTAGTTAGCCACATTTCTTATTTTCATATAGTAATATTGCCAAATTTACCAAAACAACGAAATATTTGATATCTATTTGCGACGTTGCCCACTTTCAGAATAAACGCTCTTAATTTGACTCGAATTTGGCCTGCAAACAGTTTATGATAGAGAGCTCCATTCAAGTTGGTTAAATTACATGACATGCGCTATACACCAAAGTAAATTACCTACTTTATTTTAAAAACCCCTTTACGAGATGAATTTTCACAAATCCTTTCATCATCATCATTTCAGCCGAAAGACGTCCACAGCTGGACATAGGCCTCCCCAAAAGGGGGGGGGGGGTATGCCATAATCGCCGCATGCATGCATAGAGAACACTGCTGGTCATTCTCTAGTAAGTCCCTCAGTCGCTTTTTACGAAACCCACTGGAAAAAATAGGGTAGTGCTGTTTATTCTATATGAGTCAATGGAACTGAATGTTTATTCTATATGAATTGGCGCAGAATATAATTATAGTAATTTTGTCTTATTATATTTAGAAACGAAAAGTAATGAAATGTGTTCATTGTAGATAGAAACTTTACATCATATTAGTTTATTTGGTAAAATTGTGCTTATTTGGAACATAATGGACGCTGCATCAAGACATTTATTCTTTACGATTTTTTCCGTGAAAACTCAAGGAATTTAAACAAATTCTAGTACTCCAATAAACAAGTCAAACACACAAATGATCTTTTAGTAATTTTAGCTTTTATTGGAATTTAATGAAACAATGCGAATTTGAGCGTCAAAGTTTCATCGCCGAAGGCTTTTTGTAAACTGAGTTCTTAATTTATTTATAGTAAATTACACGAAAATTAAAATTAAAATATATAACTCCAACTTACAAGAAAGAGAATGGCACTATCGTTATTCATGATCAAATAATTAAAATATCTTACTGCTGCTGAAAATTACAACGTTAAAAATCATGAGTTTGTGTAAAAACTCTTATGTCGCACCACACGGAACCTTACTTAGTATTATCGTTATAAAAATATTGCGCAAAATTTCGTCTTGTAGACTTGTAGACCTAGCGGCTCAGATTGCTTGCGTTGTCTGTTGTCTGTCAGACCAAATGAATTTAAGAATTTCATTAAGTATTTTGTGGTTATACAGATTTAAATCTACGGATGGATAGGAACATTAAAACAGCCGTACCAGACCCCATCCATCTGGATGTAACTCATTGTCTCGAAACTCTCTGAAGGGACACTCCAAGGGATCCCGAATTAGAATAACCGCCGATTTCAAACTTTCTAAGTTTTTTCGAGACATTTTGGTTAAAGTAGTAATACAAAATAGTATTAAAATAACACGGTATTATTTTGCTGAACTGTCAATCTGACATCTTGATACGTTTTTTTATTGCCAAATGTCAAGATATTTTCAGCTAAGTTAGATTAGGTATTGCATAAAGGAGGCGTGTATGCTACGAGTACCTACTAATGGTCCGGAGTCTGGATATTTTCATAGAAAATATGAAAATTACAACTGACTTGCCCTCTAACATAACTGGCAAAAAATGTGGATAAATAAGTTATGATCAGAATATTTATTTTTTGTAAAACATGAGTGGGTATATTAACAATAGATTTTCACGGTCTTAAAATAACATTTAGGAACAGGATGTAAATATTTTGCCATTGATGGTCAAGTTAGCCATTTGAATTTTTTTATTTATTTGAATTTTATTTATACATAATAAAAAAACAATAATTTAACCTACTGTTGCGCTGTCGGTTAAAAACATAATCTATAATAGTTATTTATGCTACAAGTGCGGAAAGTAGGTGTCGTCGTGACTCGTGTCGACTTATAAACTCGCTCGCTTCGCTCGCTCGTGAATAAAAATGCCACTCGTCGGAAATCATCTTACGCACGTGTATCATACAACGTTTTACTATGCATTGTGCAAGGAAATAAAAAACACGAGCGAGCTTTACAGTAGTCGCTTAAGATGTGTAACATAACATCTGACATATTGGGTGTCGTATATAAATGATTTATACAACATTCATGACTGACTTTTTGACTTTGACTTTTTGACTTTAACTTTTTGACTTTAACTTTTTGACTTTGACTTTTTGACTTTGACTTTTTGACTTTGACTTTGAGTTTGACTGACTATGACTGTTTGACTTTGACTTTTACCATCGTCATTGTCATGGCCATTGCCATCGTGGGCGCCATCACCATCGTCATCGTCATCGTCATCATCATAATCTAATTTGTAAAACAATAATAAAAACTCTTTGCGACGGGCTGACGACGGCGTTAAAAAAAAACAGGAAAGTAAAAAAAGTGACACTTTCCGCACAAATTGGCTGCTTGGAAAACGCTCTTTTCGAGCAAATGCATCGTAAAAAACTGTAAAACTAAAAAGAAATGTCATAATGATAGGAATTAGTACAAATCATCGACTAGTACAGCACCACAAACATATATAATACAAGTAACCTCGTCCCTCACCTAAAAATACTAACTTTACAAACATTAATATTCTTATTGATACAGAACCAAGTCAAAATAGACGGCACGAAGTTGGGCAATAGACAAAATATCCCTTAGAGATCTGATAGCATAACAAGCACTGCTATTGAATCTAGTTCTGGCTTCCAATTAAGTAAAGAATCAATTTGTACCCCCAACAACTTTAACAACAATCAAATTTAATAACAATCATGACTACTAAAAGATGGACCAATCCCAGACTGTATCACTTGAGATAGATTGTACTAAACCAGATAAATCTTGGTTGAGGATACTGTCTTGAGACAAACTCTCAATCTGGGACGGGTCCTTCGTTGCGTCAGGCTGGACAGCATTAGGGTTTGAAACCTTCTGGCAAGTACACTGACATGTAACTAACTCATTAGCAGAAAGAATATGTTCTTTAATTTGGTTCTGAGAACCCACATATTTAATGTTTAGGGAGCTACCGGTTTCTGAACGGAACAAGAAACTATAAAAATTTCACAGAACATGATTAAGAAAAAACAAAAAAAAAGTGCTCTAGTGGGACTAGAGCCCTTTTTTTTTGTATTTTAAATAATTAAAATAAATAAATTGTCTACATTTCTTTCTCATTTCTACTTGCGCAGATCTGCTGGAAGACATTTCAAGAAATAAGCAGTACCTTTGTACTCAAATGATAATTATGTCGTATCTCTATGTATTTCACTGTGTGTAGATAAATAATAAAACAAATAAATAAACAGATCTAATAAAAAGTTCATTAGCTCTGCGGCCACCACTAGCTCGCTAGGTTGTTTCGTTAATAGGTTTTTTACATAATAAGTAATATAAAAGTTGTATAACCACATACAAAGTGTGACCAGCTATTAAAAAATGCCAAAGACATTGCGGTTACATAAAAAATCGTACCTACTATGCAATTAATTTTCGATATCTTCGAGTGAATTATACCAATAACAAATTATTATTGTTATTATATAATATCCTGTTTTGACCATAATAGTAACCCATGGAAAGCGGGTTTAACTTACTCTCCAACGCATGAAGCGGTCTTCGTCTAAATGCTCATTCGTGCGAGCGGCACGATGCATTCGACGCGTCAGTGGCTGCCGTCGACGCGTTGACGACTGCCGCTGACGAGTCGACAGCTGCAGTTGCCGCATACACGAGCGGCGGTGTGTCGATGGCTGCGCAGTTACCTCTCGTCGCCATTGGCGCGTGCCACTCGTGTATATGAGCACTGAACCCATCAACGAACTAACAACATCCATCATTCCGCACTGCATTACTTAGTCACGAGCCCCTCAAGGCCTGGTATTAGATGAAACCAGCTACCCCAGCCCAGGCCGCGGTTTTAATCCCAGGCTGGCATGCATTTTACTTTGTGCATTTTTTGCTTGCAATACGCTGATGGAAAACATCGTGAGGAAACTGGCATGTCCTAGAACTAAACACGCGAACATTTGTGATGTCCATCAACCGTCATGGTGGATTGCGGCTCTCACAGTGAGAATGGAATATATTCCAGAAATGAATGAATAAATGAGAATGTCAGTGGAATATATTCCAGCAGTGGAATAGTTAGAGGCTAGTTATGCTATGCTCGTGCTAAAACCAGAGACAAAAACCGGCCAAATGCGTGTCTGACCACGCACAATGAAGGGATTCTTCAGGGAACTTAACATTGTAGTTGAAAAACATGTTCTCCCATACATTCCAATTGCAAATGTAAGTTTGTACGCACAATATTGAGAGATTTACCATGTTATTTCAAGACCACAGACTTCATATTGGTTTTCCTGTAATCTATGAGTAAAGAACCATTCTTTGTATTTATTTCAAAATTCTAGGCTCAGTAGTTTCGGAGATAAGGGGGGAATGGTCAATTTTCATGTATTTTCTTAAATGTATTTATTTTAAAATTTTAAAAAACGAAATTTAAGCCCTTTCCTTTGATATGTCACACGGTACAGTTTGCAAAGCTTTTTAAATTTTCTTATTTGCCTCCAAAAGTGACCCCAAAATTCATTTATTTACGTTACACTTCCGTGTTTGGGTCACAGAAATACATATGTGTACCAAATTTAAACTTTATCCGTCCATTAGATTCGGAGCGAATTGGCTGTGACAGCCGGACAGATAGACACACGAGTGACCCTATAAGGGTTCCGTTTTTTCCTATTGAGGTACGGAACCCTAAAAATTATAAAATAATTCTAAGAATGAAAATCTACTGCTAATGTGCTCGAAGACATAATTAGTATGTAAGTACATTAAGACGACTGTAATACAGATTTGATCTGACATTCTTGCGCTCGGACAGGCAAGCAAGGTCGCGCACACAAAAAGTCTAGTCACGGACAAACTTACAAAGACTTTGAATGTATGTGTTGCATTGTCAACTGCTTTTTACTCGTAGATGTTAAGTTCCTTATGATTGCTATTAATCTTTTGTAGAGCAGAGTCACACCTCACATCTTGACAAAAACTGATCATAGTTTGGTGACGAGGAGTAATGCCCCAGAAACCAACAAAATTAAATTGTACTGTAATCGCTTGGCTTCCGCGTAGGGAGAAGTAGATGTGTATATGGAACAACCATATTTCACCAGTTAAATATGTTCAAGGCCCAGGTGAGAACCTATATTGTCTTCAACCTGGCACAAATGCACACCTTGCTGATACGTAAAAAATCCTAACAGAAAAGATAAATATTATGTTATTGTTGTCCCTAAATTTTATACTTAGTCTTTCGGCCCTAAAGGCCTAAAACAATGACTAAGTTTTTCTAGCATTATATATTATACTTATAAGACTTACCCTTTTCATGACTAATAAACAAGTGAAATTATATTAAAATTAAAAAAACCCCGACACCATCATTTCCTCATTTGTCTTTCCTACTCCATCACCAGACCCTGTTCATCATCTATCTATAGCCTATTCATTGAGACCATTCCAATGAGCCCAAACACGATACCTGTGCTGTAAGTTGGTAAGGGAGTTCCGTATCTTGCAAATTCCAGGTGATTGATTGGTGAACTGATTTTGATGAAACATGTCTAAGAACCATGCTAGAAAACCTGCTTTTAAATTTAAAATACCGCATTCTTATCGCGAGCTACGGTGCCACAGACAGACACACAGACACACACACATACCGGTCAAACTTATAACACCCCTCTTTTTGCGTCGGGGGTAAAACAACAGACATTAATTTTAACTTTCTAAATGGTTTTGGATAAAATTGGCAACATATCTGGAATCCTTACTGGTGCAATGTGGGTGTATGTGCTATAGATACACCTCTACCTTGCCCTTCGGGGAATACTGGCTTGATGTTTATGTTATGTTGGCAAAATCAATCAAAATTAAATACCTAACAAAGGATATCATTCATTTCGTACCCAAAAATTAAAGCCAGAAAAATAAAATGCAATTTTCTTATGGGAAATAACATCTTGAACATTTTTTATTAATACTTTAGTTTTTGGGTACAAAATGTTCGAAACTTGAATGGTGTCCTTTAACTAAATTAAAAATCATGCAATGTTATTTGACCACCTATCCAATGCTGTATCGTAGGCGGATATGGGTCGGCATTTAGTGCAGGAAATGAACCAATACGCTGAGAGTACCGGTTCGCCGTGAAAGCCTTCGTCGTGGCGTGGGTATTACCGGCCGCGATCAAATGGTTGACTAGTCTGTTTTATGTGGGAAAATATTCTGATGGTTGCTTGTTCTGGTGGGTAAAAACGCTCTGCGTGGATGCAGAGCTTTTGCAACGTGAACTGCCAAAAATACGAGCCGATGTGAAAGTTTCTTAATTAATCATTATTTATGTGACCTTTGTCTTGTTGAACTAGTTTTATACTTAATCTTTATTATCATCTAGCATCCCACAATGGATATACATAAGAGTAGGCACTGCTGGAAATGATCCTCTAATGATGAACCATCATCTAAATCATTACAGATGGAACACGAATTGGTCACACGTACAGTATCCCCAGTACCAGTGTAGGATCTCTCCAAGACCCCTCAGTCCCAAAAGTAAGTGGACTGAATTTTGTTTTGCAGGGTAGATTTTTTTATGTTCTTTTCGGATTTGTTTTTGTTCAAATCAGTTCAGTGTTTGCGTGTTGTCTCTAATCACAGTATCTGAGATCCAATTATTAGAGACACACTCAGCTCCTTTATGTAGGATACTCTACTAATTTGCTTTTTACTAAATTAATTTGATTTTGGAGAAGGGAGTAATTTGTTTTTTTTCTGGCTGATGAAAAAAGAGCCGAGACAGTTGTGTTTTTACATATATATATATTTATTTTTATTTTTTTATTTAATGATATTTTCATACAAAGGTGTTATTTAATTCTAAACTCGCCAAACTTTTACCTTTGATGGTGTCTAATATACCGTTAGTTCTATCGAGAAATGCAGAATTTTATTTACCTAATACATAACTGACTACCTTTACTTCTACTTACCACTGAGCCATACTCATAAAAATCTACATAGTAAACAAGTTTGCTTAAGAGCAAGATTCAGGAAGGAAATACACTTGTTTTAAAGGTCACTTGTTACCTACATGAATCACTGGTGAACGTACTTTCACTCAGATTTCGATGAAATAACACTAACATTACGAGTATGATTGGCGCTCATTTCTTTTGGTGAATCACACGATATTTTGATCATAAAAGAGAGTTTTTCAATGACTGTTCACCCATTTCTGTGACATTAAATTCAGATTTGAATTCGGATTTGTTAAGATGGCATATTTTTAGTTTTGAGAATTATTTTTCTTGCTCGTTTAGATCAAAACGGAATTAACATAATTAATTTAAGACACGTGGTTTACACGTTTTAAATACGTCCTACAAAAGCAGGTTTATAAAAAATATTAATTCCTTGTAGTGAAGCACATTTTTTTTATTTTTGCATGGAAATAGAATAAATTCTTTAGCACAGACACATTTTTGTTCTTCATTATGTCTCCAATGACCTTCCCAATAATAATTAGACTCAGATTTTTTTTTGATCTTCTTTCATCTTTAGTGACTATTCTTTTAGATTTTAATGTGGATACGAGTTAGTAAAACAGAACATACAGAGAACATATAGACCGAGTTCACGCGACGAGTAATAATTCCCCGCTCCACTTCTCCGCTCCCGTTTCCCCGCTCCGCTTCCCCTCTCCGCTTCCCCGCTCCGTATCCCCGCTCCGCTTCCCGCTTTGTATGAATTTTTAAACTAGTTCGCAAATCCCTGTCCACTGAAGCGGAGCGGAGGTTTTATGCAATTCCATTGGTTAATATTGGCACACCGCTTCTCCGCTCCTCTCCTCTCCACTCCAGTGGACAGGCAGCCTTAGGATACTTACATTTCCCCAACTTTGTATACCAATGAATGGTGCTTAGAATATCAGTATAAATCCTGGGTTCCATGCAATAACTGGGCTAAACCGACATAAAAAAAACAAAACAAAAAAAAAGCTAAAAGAAAACATAGTCAACTGTCACGCAGCACAGGTTTTTGGCGTTGCCGTTGTTCAAAAACACATCTCTCAAAGATAGATTGATAGATGCAATTCCAATTTGTGGGCAACGGGTTTTTGCTGTACAGATCCCTGGAGCCAGCCGATGACGTCATGACGGATGACGTATAGACAGGATATAGCGGCATCATGTCATTGCGAGATATTTAAGAGCATGGTTGATTTGAGATAGGATTTCAGAGTAAACAAAAATTTAATTATAACTAACTAGCTCAGCCCCGCGGTTTCATTTTTCTTTCTGTTTTTTTTTTTGTATTTGCTCGGCTCCTTAGGGTTGCACCGTGATGTTACATAGCCTATAATCTTCCTCAAGCCACAATTTAAGTCCGACTGGTAGCTCCAGAGATTAAAATACATACATTGAAAAAAAAGAAAAAAAAAAACACATCACCTTTATTAATTATATTAGTATAGATATTAAAGGAGCTCGTGGCTAAGTAATAACAGCCGCACGGGTTGCTCCATCAGGTTAAGCTACGTTTGCCGGAGTTCGTCAGTGGATGGGTGGCCATCTTTACATACCGACACTCCTCCGTGACTTGGAAAGCACGTTAAGCCGATGGTCCCGGCCGTCATTCATGGATCTTTGACAGTCGTTACGGGTCGTCAGAAGCCCTAAAGTCTGACAACCAGTCTTACCAAGGATCGTATTCCCCAGTTACTGGGTTGTGGAGGTCAAATAGGCAGTCACTCCATGTTAAATACTGGTATTCAGGTGCATCCCGTTATACTGGAAGCCGACTCCAACTATTTTTTTTATTATTCAATGTAATATAATTATGTCTAATGAATGTAAAATGACCAATGCAATGGATAATAACCACCAACAATTTAAGAGTATAACTATATAATTATTCATTATTCTTTAACATAGCCAATAACATTGACATACATATAAATATTGTAGACCCCATGGGTTTGTTACAGTGATACAATAATGCTTATTTTAAGAACTCTTTTTACCTGTGATAACAATAAATAAATGAATATGAATATGAACAGACCCAGTCGAAGTGGCCGTGCTTGGAGGAGGCCTATGTCTTTAACTTTATTCCTCATATTTACTATCTGTGGCACACGGTGACATTTTAGTCGTCTTACAAAAACAGCCATGTATCATGTATCCAATGACTACTAAACATTCATACTTAATTTTTTTTTGATAAATTGTAACAATTTTTTAATTGCTCCTAGAGGTATTTTAAGTCGGTTACTTTGAGTGGCCCTTTGCAAGACGTCAAAAATATTATGACGTACATTTTTTTTAAATTTATATTTAGTAGTCATTGGAGGAGCTCGTGGCTAAGTAACAACAGCCGCACTGGTCGATCCATCAGGTTAAGCGACGCTTGCCGGGGTTGGTCAGTGGATGGGTGAACATCTTTACATACCGAGAATCCTCCGTGCCTCGGAAAGCACGTTAAGCCGTTGGTCTCGGCTGTCATTCATGGATCTTTGACAGTCGTTACGAGTCGTCAGAAGCCCGAAAGTCTGACATCAGTCTTGTGGAGGTCAGATAGGCAGTCGCTCCAAGTAAAATACTGGTATTCAGCTGCATCCGGTTAGACTGGAAGCCGACCCCAACATAGTTGGGAAAAGGCTTGGCAGATTGATTGTTTAGTAGTCATTGGATACATGAAGTGGGCTGCTTTCGTAAGACGACAAAAATTTCACGGTGTAGATTTTCGCCCACTCAACTCACATTGGCTTTTTAGATAACCAGATAACTAGTATGCATTTTTGGTTATTGGCAAAAAAATTACAATAAAACCTATGCAAATTTACATTACATTGCTCTACAAACTTCAAATTACCTCTATTATAATCTATCAGCCTTCATGGAAATGTTTTTACCTATATGTCGTTAACTGCTCAAGGTGAACCAGCAGTCGAGTTGTAAATGTCGACTGCATTCATCGTTATGATTTAAATCACTTGATATACTGGTCCTCGGTGCATCTGGTGGACGATGAAGGCGAATGATGGAGTATGTTGGTTAGAGGATGGTATTTCTATTTTTATACTACAGAACTTATCATCATAATATATTATGTTGTGTTGTGTGCCTTTTAGTCTGTGCTAAATAAATGTATTTTCTTTCATCAGGAATTAGGAAACGCCCACAGCTAAGCTTGAACTTTCCAATTATTATGTTTTCATAATGATTAATTTACGTTCATTCAAAAAAAAAAAAAAAAACTGCTCTCAGTTGAACCCCACGCTACCCAGTTAAAGGCGACGTTGAAAATTTTGTAATTTATTTTCTCACACACTTTTTCTTCAAATGACATTATCAATATTTTCCTCAAAATAAACTTGATTTTAATGCGACAGCAGCTTTAGAGAGGTGTTTAAAAAAAAAGAAATACGAATATGTTCTGTTTTTAACATAATTATGCTAAACAAATGACTATTATTTCCAATTCGAATCTCCAATGAAAGAAACATCGCAAAATGATCTTGTTTGTGACACAGTTTCTTTGTTCTCAAACATAATAATATTACGTATTTAGAATTCATTGAAGTTCACATTTAAATCTTATTACATAAACGTTTAAGACACAGGTGTGCCCGTTTTTGGTTCAACGACGTTTACACCTGTGGCATCTCGCACATGAAATTTTAGGGTTCCCCCTCTGTTTATGACGTGTAAAATTTGTCACTTTCACAATATTACGGACCGACTATTTCAAAATTATCGTTTCAAATTATTTACTCAAAAAAGGTTTGATTTAAATAAAGTTGCTGGTAATCTAAAACAAAACATCACGCATGTTTGTTATTTTTTTTAAATACCGCAGCATTATGCTGAGTTATGAGCCTTTTTGGCACTTCACTGGTTGTTATTATTTTGTTAGTTTTAAAATGCTTCTTTTTATTTTATTATTAATTACTGTTTGTATTTCCTGTGCGTGTCCCAAATAAATTCTTTTTCTGTCTTTTTTTTTTCTTACTTTCTTTCTTTATTTCTAATCTCTGAAGGGTTAAGTAGAAGTGTACTTATATGATGGTGAAATGTGGGTGTACACATTTCACCAGTTATGTTTAAGTCCCGAAGAATAGAGGGCAAGCCTATTGTCATCAACCGGGCACAAATCCAGACTCCGGACTGCTACTGAGAAATTCCCGATGGCAAACATTCTTCCTGACATGGGAAGCGACCTGATTATCAGCGGAAGATTTAAAATTAGGAGCAAACCATCTTTACTAAAATGGTTGTTTTTACACAGGAATCGAACTAGTGACCAAGATACAGACAGAGAAAATATTATTCACAGTAGATTACAGACACACACACAGTGTGTAGTACCGTATGCTAGTTGCAGATAATATATTAGTAGATATAGATGTATTTTTAATAAGTGCTGATGCTATATTCTCATTTCTTGCCGATTCAAGATACAAGGTGAGAACATACATTTTTGAGACATCGAAAAAATATGAAAGAAAAACTGAGAAGGATCCCAAACCAACTTTAAACAGGCAGAAAGTGAGTAGAAAACATTTATATGAGCCGTAAACTTAAAAGCCACCATATTTTAAATGATAATCCTATTCATGGTCCACGAGAGCTTTTGGCCATCGTCCAGAAACATGAGTTTTCTTAATAGACCTGTATGGAATAGTAAACAGAAGTAGTTCAGCTTTTCTTTTTGTACAGGTAGTAAAAATCACCTGGACTTGGCTTCTGAATTTTACCAAAGCTATTTGATGAGAGTATAAAGAAACCCTTAGCACGCTTTTCGTGTCTTTCTCGGCGCTTAGATCTTCTTAACTCCGTAATGGATTTTAATGCAGTTTTAACCGTTATTTATAACATTTATTCCGGAACGTTTATGTGTATAATAAATTAATATTTTACTTAGAACTGGCACAGAAATTTCGATGTTTTCACATGTTGCCATTGCACCCGTGCGAAGCAAGGGGCAGGTCATTAGTTCATACAATAATACAGTAACATTTTCTGCTTTTGTCGCGATCACCCAACTAACTACCAAGATTGGTGATGACCGTATATTGAAGTCATAGCAACAGAAACATGTTTAAAATAGGATTATTACAAACTTTTGCCACAAAGATGAAGCTTGTAGCAAAAATCAAAGATTTAAATCCTAGATTCGCCCTGCCGCGTCAAAAGATGGTCGCGTTTCTGTATCGTTTTGACACCTCTGACACACAATATCGCAGACACTTGACTTGATTGTCATGGAAACGTCATTATTATTGTGCGAGGTCACTCTTCTCCTCTTCTCAGTGTGGACACTTTTTCGCGCGACGTAGTACGGTGAGGTCTACGATTTAAATCTTTGGCAAAAACCCTTTTGCAAGAACCCATCAAACTTTTTCATAATCCTCGTCTCATTTAAATATTATCGCTAGCATTTTAATATGTGATACACTTAGCAACGCTTCCTGCATGCATTGCACTGATATAATTGTCACAATCTGCTCAGTAACTCCACAATAAGGTCAGTTGCAAAATGTACTGAGTGAAAGTAGTTTTAAGCCACCAGGTTTCAAGACCCCTCCCTCCTTACAATTTCCTAGAAACGCCAGGTCTTTGGATTGGTGGATTAATGACCAGTCTATAAAACCTCTTGACTTAGTTCGCCTTCAAAGAGACCTAGAACAAGCTAGAGGTCTGTCGAATGGTTTTGGGTACAACATAGTTGGGCAAATACTCGATTCTTGTTTGACGATTGTGTCTCGATGAATGATACGTTAATCATTATAATCGTATGATCGGTAATTTGACAGAATTTTGAGTGTTTCGTCACTACAGAGATTATTTTGTTTGTAATGATACGTCTAGAGTACATTTTGAAATGTAATTTGGAAATTATCTTAAGGCTAGATAGGATCCTTGAAAAAGAGATCGGTCAGTAATAATATAATTTTGAAAGCATTGTAATAACGAGTGATGATATAGTATAACTACAAACATATACTAGTACTCTGCATGCAGTAAGACTGAAAGCCAACCCCTACTTAGTTGGGAAAGGGCTAGGTAGATGATTATATTTTACAGGGATGAGGAACAGGGTGTAAAGTTCGCTCATCCTCTATAGAAAAGGGAGGATCCTCCGAGCAGACGGGTGTCGTGTCTGATGGGCAACTACCGATTAACGTCGGGGAAGTTATATATATGCTGTTCGCGCGGTAAATTCAGGCAGACATAAGCCGCGAGCGTGTGCTGCGATGCAGCTACACAGACACATTCGCGTACAAACAATTGACAGCTATGCTGCGTTACCTTCGTCTCAGAAAAAAACAAGTGAAGACCTGGACACGTCGCACAGAAATATCTGCCGCTCTACAACGAGACGCAGAGCAGAACAGACACATGTCTGAGTCGCACGTGCCTACGCCACAGCATACGCAGCTGTCAGTACGTTAATTCATTACAAAAACTGCTCTGCCCTGCGCTGCGTGGACCTGCGTCACCTAAGCATATGCTTAGCCTAATTGCGCGATACAGGATTTGTGTGACATCGGGATTTTATGTAACGTCAAGTCGTTTCGTAGTTTGTATGTGGCGTTGTAGATGCCGCCACCCACGAAGACGCAACCGACTCTTCTTCTTAATCGCTTACAATAATTGCGTTTAGAAAGAAGAGTGGAGCGCGTCTTCGTTGATGGCACTGTCTATAACTACAGGGTGTAAGTTAGGAACCAAGATATACCATCATATTGCAATGTCTTTGTCATTGCGAACTATACCAATCATTATTTGGGCTTATAATAAATGTGAATCGAAGGCAAAATATGGCTGGGTAAGGACTTGATGCGGAAGGCGGAAAACCATTGTGGCGCAACGTGGGAGAGGCCTAAGTCCAGCAGTGGAATGCGAAAGGCAGAGTTGATTTGAATGGATCTGGAATGTGGTTGTGTTAAGGTTTAGTGCTGACGAAACTGAATTTAGACCAATTACTATTAGGAGCTCTATTTGCGCCTGAAGCTAGCTGGCCAGGCTCAAAAGCTTCACAAAAATATATCCTAAAACAAACATGAACATAACCTATCTCACGCAAATTAGAACACAATTTAGCCCTATAATCATATAATCATAATTAACCTATACCACCCACTGCTGAGACACAGGCCTCCTCCCTTCGAGAGGGCTGTAATCTACCACACGGGCCAGGTGCGGGTTGGTAGATATCACATGTCTTCGAATTTTTGGTTTTAGGACCTGTCGGTTTCCTCACGATGTTTTCCTTCACCGTTTTGAGAGCCGTGGTGATGAAATAATTTACACATAGTAAAGCGCCTGGCTCGGTTCAAACCCACGACCTACAAGTCTTTAGTCGAGGTCGTTACCCACAGAACCGTTACCCATATTATATTATATATATTATATATTATAGCCATATCTTTCCTCAACATGTTTTTGGTAAGACTTTGAAAAATCCCAGTTGGAGGATAAATTAGGAAAGCATTAAAATCAGCTAATGATATCAGCAGCACGGTTGACTCAGCAATTGGCTTTTGATTTCTGATCTTTGGGTCGTCAATCAAAAGCCAAAAAAATCAAAAATCAAAAGCCAATTGCTGAGTCAACCGTGCTGCTGATATCATTAGCTGATTTTAATGCTTTCCTAATTTATCCTCCAACTGGGATTTTTCAAAGTCTTACCAAAAACATGTTGAGGAAAGATATGGCTATAATATTATCTTAATTATCAGAGATAGAAAACATTTTGGCATTATATCCTCTAATCACTCAGCAATAAATGAATTTTCCGTGAAGGTCATTACGGAAATTTATATTAGGTTTATTCATAGTGTCACAAAATCGTCTAACAGTTACGGGCGGATTACAGGCGACACGTGCAGCCGGACCGCAGACCAGTAGTGCCGCTAATGCTGGAGCGATAGTCACGTTTTTCTATCTTTTACCTACCAACTGGAACATGACACTGAACATGGACATTTTCCGCCTGCGGTTCGGAATTATGATGTCAAGTCGTGTTGCCGTGACATGTCGCCTGCAGTTACCTCCTACGGTCGGGTACGGAATGGTACCTTTACGCCAGTATATTCAAAATCTATGCTATTAACTGATCCACGATATAGAAGATATAGTTTAGAGCAAAGTTTATCAAAATAAAGCGTTATCGCGACTATTCACAGCTCTTTTTTCGTCACTGACAAATTGACTTACCACATTTTCAAAAACTTACCGTAAAACTGGTATGCTAAGCTGTAAGCTTACATAATAATAACATAACATCACGCTTTCATTTCTCGAAAGGTAAGGCAGAGGTATAACTATAGTACACCCACATTACGCCAGTTATGTGTTAAGTCCTTTATGGGGTGAGCCTACTGCCATCAACCAGGCACAAATCCAGACTTCAGGCTGTTACTGAGAAATTCCTAAAAGATACATAATAATCCATCTACAAAACTGCATTATTTAATCACCAAACACTATGTCACCTGACCCTAATATGTTCCGGCAGTGCTCAAGAGTATATTTTGTGGTCTGACCCACTTTCGTAAGTTCGGTTATTGATTCCAATTAGTAATGGTAGATTACCATTAGGTATGCAGCGAATAGCTTAACCGTATATGTATGTAGAACTATATGCTGATTAGAGGATGAAAGAGGTCTATGGTGTTGTTTGCAATGTTTTCAGAAACTATAGTATTATGAACTACCTGCTAGACTATTTTCTACAGTCTCTTTTTCGTGACGGTATTGTAAGCGTATCAATTATTATGAGCCAGCTGCGCCCCGCGGATTCACCCACATAAGGCTCGATCCCGTGGGAATATCGGAATAATTATTCTATATCCTAATGCAGGTCATGGTCTACCCATGTGCCAGATTTCATCTAAATCTGTTCAGCCGTTTTAGCGTAACAAGCAAATAAACAAACAAACTTACTTTTGCATTTATAATATTATGTATACGTAGTTAGGATGAACAATATGAATTGGAGGAGCTCGTGGCTAAGTAATAACAGCCACACGGGACGATCTATCAGGGTAAGTTACGCTTGTCGGGGTCTGTCCATGGATGGTTGACCATCTTTACTACCGTGCCTCTGAGAGCACGTTAAGCTGTTGGTCCCGGGTGTCATTCGTGAATCTTTGACAATCGTTACACTCGTCAGAAGCCCGAAAGTCTGACAACCAGTTTTACCAAGAGGTATCTTATTACCCAATTACTGGGTTGTGGTGGTCAGTCGCTCCATGTAAAATATTGGTATTCAGGTGCATCTGGTTAGCCTGAGACCCTAACATAGTTGGAAAAAGGCTAGGCAGATTGATTGAACAATAATTATGAATTGGTTCGCAGCAAACGCGATCACCGTTTCTTGGGAAACTGACATTGGGGATGAGTCGTGTTAGATATCCTGTTGTTGAAGCAAACTCGGTCTTATACCGATCCCACTTGGTAAATATTTCGACGATTATCAAGCCGCGAGGGAATAGATTACTTCTAGACAAGCATGTAGTATCGTTGACTGCATCATCGCTTATCATCAGTTGAGATTAGCGGTCAAACGAGAACCTCTCAACTCTAGCTGAAGAAGGCACCCATGTAGCAGTATTTTCATCAATAAATACATTTGGTTACACAGTAGCTTGTACTATTTACTACAAGATAATCTATTTGTCATCGCCTGGCATGACTAATCTGAAGATATTTAATTTAATTCGATGATAATTGTCACTTTCTTCCTTTTGAAAACGTAACTTTTACAAAATCAAAATTCATTTATTCAAACTAGGCTGAGAATCAGCACTTTTCTAACGTCAAAATTACATAAGACAGTCCCCCAAAAACGCCCACCCTTCACCACTTCCTAGTGCGTTAGCTGGGAAGAAGAAGTGGCGCAACGAACTCCCCAGCAGCACAGCTGTCTGTTCAGTTGGAAAAACTTGATTCTATATAATAGTGCTAGTTAGCTAGAGTGTGCTAGTGCAAGTTATCCTAAATAATATATGAAAGTGAGTTTGTTTGTTTGCTATGCTTTCACGCTAAAACGGCTGAACACATTTGGTGAAATTTGGGACATGGGTGGACCATGACCTGGATTAGGACTTAAGATACTTGTTATCTTAATATTTCCACGGGATCGAGAATTATGCGGATGAAACCGCAGGGTGCAGTTAGTTACTGATATTTTCCCATGACACAAGACTGAAGATAGATGGGAACATAAAGGTACATTCAAAGGTTACTCTCATTACCTTTTAAGAGGTAAGATCGTGAGTCGAACATAACGCTGTAAACACTGAGAAAACAACACTAATCAGCGTGACTCGAACTTTCGTTTCAACCTCATTATGTCCACCATTTGCAAACTATAGGTATATACCTCCACGTACATGAATAAATGCCAAGTAATTACTTATACCTGTCGAAAAATAGTGATGGAAATCGTGGGGGAACTTCGTGGTATGAAATCATCAACATGTCCGTTTGTTGTGAGACTTCAAATCTGTTACAAGAAAGTAACGGGCTTATAAATTGAAAAACACCTAATGTATTATCATTTTTTGAATATTTTTGTGAGGTTCAAGCCATAATTTTGGCTTCACAGGTCTTGACGGTAAAGAAATATTGTGGGATACTGAACCAATGAAGTGAACTTGTGTCGTGAATTCTTTGATTTAATTAAAAACAATGTATTACTTAAATATCGAATTAGAATATCCACTGTCGCAACTCTGTCAAAGTACAAATTATTAAAATTATTACAATGTATTTTCATTATGGCAACTCTATGTATTATTTTACTTTGGCAACACTCAGAAGTAACGGTTATGTTAATATCGTTATTTCTGGGTGGGGCAAAAGTCATCCTAAATTGTAAAATGTAGTGCAGAGTCAGTCATCATTGGATTGTGAAATAGTATAGTTGTGGATTAAAAGTATTAGCAAGAAAAGAGTGTTTTCTTTACACTTGTATATTGGACGGAAGGATGACCTCTGTGACACAGGTTCCACCTAGCATGAGGGACATGGGGGTCATTGATAAAATTTATGTGCACTTGTAAGCCTTACGCTGTAAATGCTGCGCATACCTACTTGGTACATTGCTATTGAAAATAAAATTTATCATTTATTTTTGTACTATGTTTTATATGACTTAGTACCTGCTAGACTGGCAGCTTACCTCATCGAAAATACATTGTTCACCGTAGCTTTTGCACACTTGCAATACCAGAAGCATTGCAGGTGTATTGCCATCCAAAAAAACATATTTTAAACAGACATAAAAAAACGAGGAGTTTATGTAATTATGTATTCGGCGAGTATCATTTTTTTCACAGAAAAAACTTTTTTCGAAAACAAACTACTGACTTCCGAAAATACAAAACCAAAGACATCGACTTCTCGAAGTAATTTTTCACTTTGTAGTGTTTTTTTTTTTTTTAATGGTTGAATTTTGTTTCTTATTTTTTTTATATTTCATGCATTGTTAAAACTAAATGCAGAACAAGAAAGCTGGTTCATCTAAGAACAACAACTAGTAATGACCACGGAATTTGGCATAATTGTAGAGTTCGCGTGTTGTATTGAATGTGCAGTCATAGTATGAGCTAATGACTTCTAACCAACATTGTCGGCACGCTTGTTTTTAAACATCTAACTAAAAATGTCTGGATTCTCGAAGATTTTTATTAGAAAGATCGGATTAGCAGATTGTTATCCATAAAACTGGATACCAATTCATTAATTACAAGCCTAGTCCCCACTCGATGGGAGTTACCATCGTCTTATATGACAAAATTCCACACACATTTTCATTCCTTATTTAATGTGGTTAGAAAATGAATTAAAACAAATCCTTCCCCATTGCTCACTTTCATCAAAGGAACTTTTGTTCAATGTTTCGTGCTTTTAGACCCCAGTAGTTTAGGCTTTACGGAGTGTATCAGCGAGTGGATTTAAGATTTTTATTAAGTAGAAGTATTCACGAATATATGTACATATTGTATAGACCGACGTATTCCACATTGGGCACCCGCTTAAACGGCACTAATTAGTGGAATAATTTGTAACACCTTTGAGTTTGCAATAGTTCAATAATTATTATATTGTTGGGCTCATGTGTGTCATGTTAGTGGCCTTCGAAATTCAAAATCAAATCTGACATCTTGGAACGAAAATAAAGAAAAAAAGGCACAAAACTCACAAAAAATAATAATAGAAAAAACTTACCAACAGTATTGTGTGCCTCACAGCTGCGCCCAATAGGTCCAGTTCAGCATAAATACCCGACAATGAGTGCTGAAGCTGGTTTTCAATTGTACCTTATTTCACCTTATGTTACAAGGACGTTTTATATTGTTTGTGTATGTGTATGCGCAAATACGTAACACCCTTTTATTTAAGTCTAAAGCGTCAAGGTTGCCCGCGAAACTCAAATTTTCTTACGTTTTTTGCAATTTGTAGGTCAGTATCATGTTGTATGTTGATCTAAATATGATTTGCGGCTGTATCAAATGTTTATTTATAGAATTATAAGCATAAAAATTATCAATACAATTCTCTAAGTTCATATAATCGCATTGAATGACTATTTCATGAAATCATGACATTTGGCGATTGTACCTACTTACATATGGAGTTGTATTGCTGATTGTAATAATTATAATTATGTAAAGCCATATTGGTTACGGTCGCGAATCATATTTTAATCTATTTATTTTTATTTATTTATTTAAAAAACCAACTTATACTAACAGTTTGCACCACACATACAAGTTATAGGTCAATATCTATTAGTAATTACACATACAATCATAAAATTAGATTAGATTACATAAAAGTAGACAAAATATGTTGAAAACTAAATTAGTCAAGATTAGGCAAAAATTTGATAAAAAAATATGTAGACAAAATTAGATAAGATTAGATATAATAGGGATAAAAAAATTGGAATAAAATTATTAGGATAAAAAAATTGGAATACAATTATTAGGATAAAAATTGGAATAAAATTATTAATAACAAATTAATTAATTAATTCACTCCAAGGAGATTGTACTGGGAGTGGCAATGGATTCCAGGTATCGAGTAGCAGTGTTCAGGAATCCCAGTTCAGTACTCGCAAAGACATCCGAGAATTCGTCATACAGCAAAATGTTGTTAATATGGGTGAGGGCTAGGTACAAGGGACTGGCCTTGAGGGTTATGGTACTCGTTTGAGGTATTAAGAATAGAGGACGTTGGCGAGGGCGAAGTGTGTGTCTAATGGGTAGTGGGATGTTAAAGGGGATGTGCTGTAATAAAAATGAATTGAAATATGTGCCACGAATTAGGCGGATGAAATATTTAACGAGACTAAGATTTCTCCTTACTTCTAAACTTTGATAGCCCACCATACCTAGCACAAATGGTGTTGGGTACATGTACGGATAATATCCATACAGTTTTAAGTAGAGGTAGCGGACAAAAGACTTGTGAACCTTTTCAATGGCTAGTGTATACACTTTTTCATGGGGGCTCCAGATTGCACAGTTAGTCTCTAGCAAACTGCGGATGAAGGAGTTGTACAGCATGGCCAGTGCTTGACGATTTGTAAAAATTTTGGCCTGACGCAAGACAAAACCTAAGTTTTTGCGGGACTTGTTGCAGGTCTGTAGTATGTGCTGGTTAAATGTAAGATGTGGATCAAACTGAGCACCCAGATCGCGTACGGTTAAAATGCATTTCAGGGGCTCATTGTTCATAGTGTAGATGTTGTGTATGGGTTGTGTGGCCTTTGAGTAGGTCATGACCGCGCATTTACTAATGTTTAGATTGAGGTTGTTTAAAGTGCTCCAAACATGAATGTTGTCGATGTCGAGTTGAAGTGTGGCCATATCACTAGCATTAGATATAGGAAGAGCAACTTTGACATCATCAGCGTACATTATGACTGTGGAGTGTTTTACATATGTGGGAAGATCGTTAACTACTATTAGAAAAAGAAGGGGCCCAAGGTTAGTGCCCTGCCCTATACCAGAAGTGATCGAGTAGCGCTCTGAATTGGCATTTTTATATGTTACAAATTGCTTGCGGTCGTGCAGATAGTTTGCGAAGAATTTAAGCGATGTCACAGAGAAACCTGCCAATGCCAGTTTATATAGAAGTATGTCGTTATCAACCCGGTCAAAAGCCTTCTGAAAATCAAAATAGGCTACATCGATCTGTTTTTTGTCGTTAACATTCTTGGCTAAGAGTGTAGTAATGTTAAATAGATTAGACGTGGTTGAGCGATTTGGAAGGAATCCGTGCTACTCTTCCGCGAACCACCGTTGCAGCATATTAAATATTTTTATATATAATACCGATTCGAATACTTTGCCAAATATGGATAAAACAGCAATTGGCCTGTAATTTTTTATGTCACTTTTTGGGCCGGTTTTATGTACCGGGAGTACTTTGGATGTTTTCCACTCCATTGGATATATGTTAGTCGTAATAGACAGGTTGAAGATAAATTGCAAAGGCAATTTGAAAATTTCGCAGCCGTCTTTAACCAAATACTGTGGTATTCCATCCGGACCTTGAGTAGGTTTAGGAGGAAGCCGAGCCATAGCGCTACGAACTTCAGATTCGTGAACGTAATCAATATTAAGAGGATGGGACATATTATTAGGAACAGCATTCGCAGTAGCGATAGCATGCTCGGGATCTAATGATGGTAACTTTGATAGAAAAACGCTACTAAAATATTTTGAAAACGCGTCTGCCACTTGCGTTGGCGACATGTCACCAAAGGTAGCCTGCTCATTATTTTCTCTGTTACTTTTCACATAGGCCCAGAAGGTTTTGGGGTCACATTTGATATTTGATTGAATACGATTAGTGTAAGTAGCAAAGTCTGCATCCGTACTTCTCATTAATAAGCGCCTATAGTAGGTAAAAAATGCATAATGCAATTGGTCATTATTATTCTGCTTGTAGAGCTTGTGATAATAGTTTTTGAGATTGTTTAGTTCAATAGAAACAGAAGTAAACCATTTGGGGTAATTCAGTCGCAATGGTTTTATCTTTTTGAAAGGAACGGTTTGACAAACAATATTGTTAATTAACTCATAAAAGGTCTCAACAGCAACGTTAACATCATCGCATGAAAACACGGGCTCCCAGTCTATACCAGCCAGTTCAGAGTATAACACTAAAAAGTCTGCCTTACGGAAGTTACGCTCAGAAGTTATACTTGTTGTCGAGTCATTAGGGTAGTAGGTATTATTGATGTTCAAGCTTGCGTACGGCGTTTTAATATTGATAGAGATGTCTAACGGCTTATGATGTATTTCAGGCGAGACAATGCCGGCACATGCTGAAACTGAGATTCCCGCCATACATGAGTTAACCAAAATCAAATCCAACATTCTGCCAAGATCATTTAAAATTCTGTTTTCCTGCATTAAATTACATTCAGAAAGAAACAATTCAAAGTCCTCACGTATGGTTACACTTGCGGAATGAAGGTTAAAATCCCCTAATATAACCAGAGGCAGTTTGTTAATGTCATACATAATCTTTCTTATACATGTAAAAAAAGAATAATATCTAGCATCAGGTACATTAGGTGCCAAGTAAACAATACAGCAAGCAAAGCGTGATCGACCTTTGGTAACTATTGCACATATAATTTCGTCGCACTTACAGTCCAAACGTGTGAGTGAGTAGGGCGCGCGCGCGGCCAGCAACACTCCCCCGCCGCCGCGTCCCACACGGTCACACCGCAGCACGGCGTATTCTCGCGGGAACACCTCAGAGTCAAACACGCTGTCATCGAGCCCAGTTTCTGTTAAGGCTAATAAATTACTTGGGAAGGTGTATAGTAAATTCTTGGTTTCCGAACAACATAAAACCTCACACTGACCTGCAAAATGTAAAAAACTAATGAAAATTTCAATTTCGCGGACTACCTTAGCGCATGCGCCCCTTAATTATATCACACGGTACAGATTGCAAAACTTTTTTTTTCAATTTTCCTATTTGCCCCCGAAAAGTGGCCCCCATTTTCAAAAAATATTTATTTATTTACGTTACACGTCCGTGTTTGGGTCACAGAAATTCATGTGTGTACCAAATTTAAACTAAATTGCTCCAGTAGATTCGGAGCAAATTGGCTGTTACAGACACACGATTGATCCCATAATAAAGAGTTCTGTTTTTTCATTCGGACGTACGGAACCCAAAAACAGATAAATATGTCTAGGAAATAATAATAAAATAGAAAGGTTGAAAAAGACACGTCTCTGTCTGTTCACGTAAAAGACTTCAACGACATCCACATTAACAAAGGCCGTAGGCTATTCCCTGCCTAAACCAAATACACTTACAAAGTAATTACTAGTCCTCAAGAACCATATCCGGTAGCCACATTTGGTTCGGCAGCCGAATATGTATAGTCGGAAATAATACTTTCACTCACGATGATCGATTGTTTTACGTTGCAAAACACATTATACATTTTGGTTGCCTGCCAAAGCATTAATGCCCTTATTTCCATGACTTTTGCAAGAAAGTGTCATTTAATTCAAGGAGAATTGAATTCGTTTTAGTGTTTAGGTGTCGCTGTTTGCTGGCAATCTGACAAAATCTAGGTGTTGGCAGTCTATCACTACTTTCTTCGTGATCGTGGTACGATTGGAGAATAGTAAACCGAGTTCCTATTAATGACTGACGGTTAATGGTTAGTGCAAAACCTCCTGAATTACCACTATACATTATTATTCTTCATTACACATTGCACATGCACTCCTATTACAAATAGAGCCTTCATGAATAAACATGGCCTTCTCGCTCTGAACAGGCGACTTATTTGTATAGAAAGCCTAAATTACATTACAAATTAGTGACATGAAATTGCATAAAATTATAGGGCGAATTTTTCTTTGGTGACAGTCCCAATGGTTCAGGCGAGCGAGCGACTGACGGGAGGTTCAGTCGCTCGCCAAGCGGTCCCGTCGCCCGCACACTTGTACGAAAAAGACTTATGACCCTAACGCAACGTAATTTTTGCTTAGTTCGTGTTGACACTAAAGCATAGAACCACTACTAAAGCGGCTGCTACACGGTCGCCAACCGCATCCTTTAGGCCCCGACTGGCAGAGCTGTTTAAACTACATGGTCACCAACATGCCATTCTGTCGTGACGATTCGACAAGTAAAGACGTCATGGTTTTGACCGATGCCTCATTAGCGTATGGATCAATTGTTTTCCATTTAGAAACAAAAAACTTGAGAGGTGTCAAGGGACACCCGGATGGAACGAAGTTCAGAGAGAGAGAGAGAGAGAGATAGACAGAGCAACACGCGCACGCCGCACGGCTTACAACTATAGCAAAAAGTGTCGTTACAACTTTTGGTCTTAATTTTTTCCGTCTAGCCCCCTTTCGTAACGCGCGATAAGGAACTTCGTTCCAAAACCTCCCAGGCTAGACGCTTTTGATTGTTGACTTTGCACTGTTCGCAGTTGAGATCCCACAGACAGGGCAGGTCTCTGTACAGCTCGATCAACTCAGCAACAAATTCTTTTTCTTCCGCCATTTTGTACTTTTTAATACATAGACCAACTTGTAAAACTTGCGCTCGTAGCACGTGTGCCTCGCGCGACGGTTGACAGCGAGAGAATGACGTACTCGAGGTTGGCAAACTCCGTCTCAGCCATCACCGGCCACCGACTCAACCTCCTCTATTCGCCCTGGGTCGCTAGCGCAGCTCTTTGAACCTAGGTCGTTGGAAGGTCAAACGAAATTTGGTCGTAAACCATCATCTACACGGTTGTAAGCCAACAAGGTCATCTCTGTCGGGACGCGGTTGGCGACCATTTGGCAGGCGCTTAACCGCTACAATTATTTTGTTTTTTGTACTAACTATTTTGCAAGGAAACAAACCTATAAAAGATATTTCATCGCATTACCTGGATCAACTTAAAAAGTCGACCAAGATAAACAGTTATCGTAGGTAATACTATAACGGTAAACTTATAAACTGTACTTTAGCATTATAACTTAAGCTTAATACTGTAATCTGCAGGACTTACCTAGTACTTATTTCATAGGATAGATAAACTATGCTTAGTTACTTACTTATTATCAACTTACCGTTTTAAGTCTTAAGACTCTTGCAGATAGGCGCGACGCGATAGCGCGACATGACTCTTGTAGAACAATTTCTATGAAAACTTCATGGAAACTTTTCTACGAGAATCGCGTCGTACTGTCGCGTCGCGCCTGTCTGCGAGTATTTAAGGGCTTAAGAGTGTAAATGATTTATGATTTTCAACAAAGTTAAATCTATTGACGATGAACTGTTGTTTTTGTAACACCTATTTAAACATTTTTATTTCCATGAAGAAGGTATTTCTCATAACTTCACATCCTAAGACATAGGTAGGTATCATCAATCATCATTATCTGCCTAGCCTTTTTCGAACAATATTGGGGTCAGCTTCCAGTCTAACCGGATGCAGCTGAGTACCAATATTTTACATGGAGCGACTGACCTCCACAACCCAGTAACTGGGTAACACGATACCCCTTGGTAAGACTGGTTGTCAGACTTTTGGGCTTCTGGCGACGTGACGACCCGTAACAACTGTCAAAGATCTACGAATGACAGCCGGGACCAACAGTTTGACGAGCTACGGAGGGATCTCGATATATAATGGATGGTCACCCATCCACGAACCAACCGCGGCAAGCGTAGCTTAACCTTTGGTCGACCTGTACGGCAGTCATCATTTAGCCACGAGCAACACAAAACCAATGGCGAAAAAACATAGCCAATTATTTTGTGAAATTTGTTAGAGCTCAAACAACTGGTAACCTCATATAGTTCGCCAGAGACTGTAACGCCAAGTTAAAGGAAGGAAGCTTAGGTTGTACACTTGAAACAGTTAATACATCGGCTTCATACCCTTTTACACGATGCAAGTTTCTTGCCTGTGGCATACAAATAAATTGAAGCAACAAATGACATGTATCGTTTAAACACTGTTTAGACGGTGCAACTTTAATGCTGGGGCTACTTTGTCACGTTATCGCGAATTAAACTTCGCGCGCTGTCTTGCACAGCGCTCGACGTCTCGCTGACCAACAGAGAGCGCGCGATAACGCGACAATGTAACCCCAGCATAAGTTACTTGAACATAACGCATGCCACAGGAAATAAAATCGCACCGTGTAATCAGGCGTTAAGGCTCCCGCAGAAAAGCACGAAGCGATGGCACCACGTGACAGCGGTAGAACAATCTGAAGTCTTCATAAAAATGGTTTCACCAGAGTAGCGCCGCGCCTGTCCTTTTTTTATTCAGTGAAGGCTCTCGCTGCCTTCACTGCAAAAAAATTGCATACAGAAAAACCCAACCTGGCAAAGAACACCAGGACCTACCGCTTAGCAACTGCTCTCGCAATCACTTCACAAATGCAACCGCGCGGCAGACCCTTCAGGCATGTCTTACTAAAATGTTTAGTTACGCCGATTTAAATTACAATTGTTAATAAGTAAATGACAGAACTAATGGAGTGTTGCGGTCGTGTCTTGAATGTGATATTTTTTGTCTCTTTCTCACTCACGGAGCATACGCAAGGGGTGAAAGGAACCGAACCGATTTTTACGTTGACAAAAACGTGTGGAATTCAGAGTGTCAGTGATCTTGATACTTTGTGAGGAGGCTAAGAACATGCTATAAGTATTCAATTCAATACATCGTTTTGGAGTTGCAGAGACTCGAGAATTTGAGCTCACTTTGGAAACTATGTAGATCACTGAATTTGAAAAAAGCATTTATTTTGTGGCACTAGCTTAGGTTAAAGAAAGGTTGGTATGAAATTGCAGACACACACATCACCACCCACAGACATTAATATTTAAATAATTATATCATAACAAAAAAAATAAAACTAAAAGATAACTTTCATGCAATCTGCAGTTCTTGTTTCATGCCATATATTCAACTGTTATATCCGTAATTTTATTACGTTTGTTATTTCTCTTAGTAACTTAAGTCCAAATAAATATTATCCGCCATTTCGACACTCTGACCTTCAAATGATAACCTTGCAGTGTTGCCTATTGCTTATATCATTAACATAATTTTACTATTTGTAACATTATCATATTTTGTTAAATATTGTCTTAAAATACAATAGACGAGGTTAATAAAAAAATAAAAAATAAACTGTGTTGTATTGTGTTTGTTGTGTCAATATTAATAATATAATAATTTAAATATTGTCTTTGTTAACCGGTAATTTAAAAAAAAACATGGCGCTCTTAATCGCTGTTCTATCCACGTAAATTGTAAAATTATTATTGATAAATGAAATAACATTAAAAGATAAAAGTGTGCACACAATTTTTTACAAAAAAAATATAATTAAATACCTGCTTATTTTAAGTTCGCTGCTTAGTTAGTTGCAGTTAGTTAGTTAGCTAGTTCTGCATTAAAACTTATAAAAGTAGGGCTTTTTCGTTAAATTCTATCCAACCAAAAAGAGAAAACAATCGCATACATACAAATAGACATTCTCTACAATATAAAACGAACTATTATAACAATAAAAATATGCATTGAAAAAGCACTCTCGTTTTTATACCAATCAAAATTCAAGACAAAGCTTCAAGACAGTTAGGTCCGCATATCGGCGCGAACGCACCTTTGAATAACCAAGAACCACGAAACGCAAGACTTTCCGTCGCACGGTCAGTCCACGACTGTCTCTCAAATCGGACAGACGACAGGACAGACATGTCTTTATATCAAACAATTTTTATATAAATTTGTCTATACGAATCTAGTTTATATAGCAAAGTGAACGAACAAAAAAAATTGTGATATTTTATTATTTTTCACGTGTTTTTGTGACCGACTGTACTGAGTGCGGTACTGTGTTGTGCGGATATTTGGTTTTCTAATTTATTTCTTGTATTGTGATTTTCGTGGGAACCCGGAAAAATGGTGAGTAAAATATTTTTTTAAAGGAAAAAAACTTATACTATATATTTATGTAATATTTACATTGTTTTGACAAAAATAGAAAGTTCTTAGAAAGTTTTGTGTTGCTAAGCTACTAATATAATGATAATTCACGCTGTCTAGATATGCATCATTTTATTCCTAAGTTGTTATAGCTGTTAAACGACTAATTTGCATATATCGCGAATAATACTAAAAATAAGTTGCTCTATTGCAAAATTAACGAGAATTTCCATCGTTTTTGGTAGTTAAAAAAACACAGATTACCATTTTATGCTTCGCCTTCAACATCCATTTTATTTAAAATCACCTTAAACTTTACAAAAATAAATAACAAGGTCCAAGAACTTTTGGACCTGTTTTAGTAAATACCTTTTTTGCATAAAAACACGAAATGTCACAATCTGCGTCTCATTTATTACAACAATCTTTTTTTTGTCATGCCATTTTGTTATTCTCGTCTTTCTTTTAAAAATAAAAACACAAAGGTTATCATAATTCGAATTCAAACCTCTTTAAAATCTAGAGGTATTCAAATTTTGAAACCGCACTGTATTCCTAATTCAAAATTCACAGACCTCATTCCGCTTCTAATTCAAATCTAGCGCCTTATTCTGCTCTGAATTCGAATTCGAAATCCTTTGCGGTACGCTATTCGAAATCGGTAAGCGTTGTACCGCTGACAATGAACAAAAAGACTCAGTTTCTCTCAGTGAAAGTGAACAGTGGTCTTGTAGAAATCGGCGCATTCGCACAGCAGCGCTCGTGTGTGCAACGTTGATTTAGTTTTTTCGTACGTGCTATTATAATGCCAGTGTTATGAAGATAGAAAGCACATGTTTGAGAGAGAAAAACAATGAGAAAGTTTCGTGCGCAGCTTTCCGTTTAGCGCAAATTCGAAATTGTAAATGAGTGACCACCGAAATACGCAGACCTTGAGGAAAAATTATATTCCTGCCTCAAATTCAATTGTATTTACTTAATTTGAGTATTAGTTAATATTTATTTCAAATCGATTACAAACCTCCAATCGAAATCTCAGACTAATTGTATCCATTTAGCAAAATTCAAAATCTATTTTCGCATGGAATAACGACAGCAACTTTGAGATAAGACCTATTTCATATTAGTGTCGGTTCCAAAGTACTATGTTCGTAACAACATAAAATTACAATCACCACAGTAGGAGAAAATCACTTTTTAAAGTTGCTAAATGTATACATAATATTGGTGCTCGTGACTGTACTGCGCTAACTAGAATTTACTGTATCTGGGAGACATTTCTATTTAATTTACTGTTACATTGCCCTCACATATTGGCTCATGGATTACACCCATTGCTCCTTCACCACCCACTTCGAACGACCAATAGCATACAATTCCAGCAATGAACGGAGTTTCTAAGACGTTGGTCTATATGTGGACGAAGCGAAGATCTATGGTAACATTAATCTTACTGCGGCGAGTTGTTCGGAATAGAGGGAATTGGGTCATAACGGTACTTGGGACCTGATATAATTATGTCAGCTGAGCTATTACTTAATAAGTAAATATAGGTTGTTGTTAGGTGGATTATAAAGAGTTAGAATTAAAACTACTAATAGGCGTATATTGTTGAAACTTGATGGCAGTATTAATGATTTTTTCGTAACTGTGCCAGTCAAAAGAAAAATAGACTACACCTTTTTAATAACATAGCATCATCCCTGTTTTCCCCAAGGGACCTCTGAGAGGAGGTTTATGTCCCATGTCAAGTGCTGTCCCACAAACAATGGGGCACTTAATGTCACGACATTAACACAGGACAAGCTGGCCAAATCCAGCGTGTCCTGTTGCCTGCACAATGCAGGAGCCGATGACGCTACTGAAGGTGCCAAACTTGTTGATCGATGGAAATTTATAGAGTTAGCCCAGAATTTGGCTAATTCTGGGCTAACTCTATAAATTTCCATCGATACGCTAATAAAAAGATGTCAACTGTCAAAAATAGACTCAGTAAATGTAGGTCTGGAAGTAAAAATGCTTAAGCAAAAATTCAGAATAACCCACTTAGATCAAGACTGCCATAGTAAAATTGATCAGTATTTATTATTTAGAAGCAGAATATTTATTTAGTTTTCTGACAAACTGTACCCTTGCAGCTGATAGGCAAATAAGAAAGGGGGTGAGTTCAAACTGGGGATGAGTATGAATGAAACCACCCTGTGCATGTCAAGCGTTCGTTCATTCAACACTGTAAACAAACATACCTAAGTACACTACTGTAATGATCCTCAATTATAATTATAAACCCATTATTTATTTCCTGCAATTGATAACGAATTTGCATTCATCTAAATAATTGATACACGCATCGCCCGCCGTTCAAATTACTGATAATTATAATTAATTATTTGTACGAAACGGACACCTTTTGTGGTTTTCATAGAAATACCGATCATCATTAGAATAGTAGGTAATACAAGACAATGCGGCGGTTAGTAGAACATTCATTAAACCAAATTTTGTTTACATTCGATTTAAATTAACAACTATTAGTAATGAACAATTATTAGGCTTAACAAATTGGACTTAAACATACAGGATGGTTATTACGTCACCTGTATCTGTCAAGGGGGTGATTCTACCCGTATTATTAAAAAACTTTCGCTATGAAACTCATGTACGATTTCTAAAAAAAATCTTTTCATACATGCATCGAAATAGTCTGTCTACTACTGTTATAATAATGTACCTACTAGCTGCACCCCGCGGTCTGACCCGCATAAGACTCGATCCCGCTGGAATATCGGGATGAAAAGTCCTATGTCCTATAACCCAGGTCATGTTCTACCCATGTGCCAAATTTCATCCAAATCCGTTCAGCCGTTTAAGCGTGAAAGCGTAACAAACAAACTCACTTTCGCATTTACAGATTCAACGCGAAAGTTGTTTAGTATGACGGGTAGAATCACCCCCTGGACGGACGCAGGTCACTACATCGCCACCCTGTATAAGGCTAATTAGTTAAGTCTCCAATAATGACTAATAGGTACATACGAGTGTTAATTTTAACCAAAAACGATCAGTAAGTAGTTGGAATCGTGTTTAAAGAAATTGATACTTCAAGTCCTTTGCATGCCGTGCTTTTGTTCCTAAATATAAAATCACTCGACTTTGTTCAAGCAAGCAAGCAAGCAAGCACGTCATACTTACCTATCAAAGATATAAATATGTCTAGATAGACATGCACACTAGAAAAGCACAATGACGTGGTGCGAGTGTAAGACGCAGCTACCAGCCACACCAGCATAGAAAAGTTGTCTTGTTTGTTGTAGTTCTTTTCCAGCGCGACACCATATGAACATACATAATCAAAGCTATTTCAGTTTTAGGATGTGTAGAATTTCAAACAGAGCTTGTTTGAGGATGATAGACTCTAAACTACGTCAATCAATAACTTTTAGGTTTTAAGGATCGTAAACAGGAACACTATTGACATTTTTACCCTTCAGCTGAGTTAAGTATAAGTTAGATTCAATGAATATATTTGAACTCATGAAGCAGAACCTGCCAAGTATACAAAAATTTCTAGGAACTTCTTAAAACTGATTGTTGTGGAAAAGGCGAAAAACAAGATCATGAACAAAATCGTTTTATAGGTACTACTCTTTAAAATGTTTACGAACTTTGAAGTTTTTTTGATCCTTTCGATATAATATTCATAATAATTGATAAATAACATAAATCAGGAATGCCACATGCAGCAGTGCCATTTTGTAAAAATAGTATCATGAAAACTTAGGTGAAGCTTGAATTGAGTTGCCATTCCAGCTGATGCTAGGGATTGATCCTATTGACAGCTCACTTCAAGCTGAAGTGAGCTTGAATCAAATGAATGAATGAAATGCTCGAATGACCATCATAGATTTTTTTACAGAATAGCACTGCCAGGATTCATACGTTTTCATTCATTTTGAGCAATGTTCTTTTTTACAATAATTGAGAAAATTCTGCGTCAAGGAAGCAGAACCTTAATCGGATCAATCTTACAAAGATTACTACTATTAAACTATGAATATCTAAATTTTTACCGATCAGTGGCACCATGGAAATACTTCTTTCAAAGTTGATGAGTTTACCGACGTACCTAACGCAACCATCAGATCACCCTTTTGAGGAAACGAGTGTGAAGTCTGTGAAGATAGAAATAAAGGCCACAAAAAATTCAGTGTGACATTTTTAAAAGCATTGCACTCAGCTCGCGTCCGACATAATTTGGTTTGCAAACTGATTACAATTTTTAATGAAGGCATTAAGAATCTTTTTGCGTAACATATGCATAATTATTCAGTTAAATAACTAGTTCAAGAACGAACTTTCTTTGTTTCCACATTTTTCTGTAGGTTGTGTCTGTCTGAATGTTTGGTTTGAACTTTTGTGACCTGCTCGAACTTCGTCACCTTTGTAAGTTTGTGACTAGTTTTTAAATTTAAATTTAGATATTTTGATGATTAGCCAGTTTTATATAGCTAATATTATACAAAATATTGTAAAACATTTTAATAGAGTAACGGTGGAGTTTCTTGCCCATTCCTCTTCATACGAAAACTACCTTTTGGAAGGGGCGACTAGAATCAATTAATTTGTTTTGTAAATTTTAAAGTTCAAAACTGCCTGGCCTATTTGAAATAAATTAATTGACTTGTCACTTTTACAATCGGAATCAGATTTTTTTATTCCAAATTCTATACATAACATCACGCCCGCAATCCCCAAAGGCTTAGGCAGAGGTATACGAGTATTCAGAATATTGGACAATATTTTATTGAAACGTTAATAAATTAGACGCAGACATTTTGCAACCAGCTTCGTGCTTGACCGTACCTCTCGTTTGCCCAACTCCCAACTTTGATAGCATCAATCAACAGCTATAATCTATCAGAGATTAGCAGCAAAATTGTCACATCGCACATCTAAGATTACAGTGACATTTTACATTTAAAACTGTGCCGTGTCGTGGTCTACGCAACATTACAGTTATGGCATAGCATGGTGCAACGCTATCAAGTTGCCAGCTTAGAAAGGTGGCTTATTGTAAAGCTCGGCTAAATTGTATCGAAGCGATTTTTTTTTCGTTTAATTGGTGTTGTAACGTTACTGATTTTGGGTAGGGAATCATGAAGTCTGGTTGTGAAAACATCGTTGTTTGAGATTACTTGCGAAACAAAACTTAGATTTGAAGAGCTTTTAAGCAACATTTGGTGGGTTAAGACCGGCTTGCACCATAAATCACTAAATTTATTTAGCGCTAAACGTATGTAAATCATCGTTCTGTATCTGTCAAGCATGGGTTGATTTGGACTAAAACGTATATATTTTTATTTTAGCGAGTATATAATATGGAGATAACAATACTAACTAATATTGTAAATGCGAAAGTGAGTTTGTTTGTTACGCTTTCCGTTAAAACGGCTGAATGGATTTAGATGAAATTTGGCACATAGGTAGACCATGACCTGGAGAAGGCTATAGGATACTATTCATTCTGGATCGCAGAAAAAGTTGCGGGCAACAGCTGGTACTGTACGACACTAAATGATTATACTGGTAACACTAATACTTATGAGTATTTTATTACTGTCAAATAAATCCTAACATCGAAATAAAAAAGTGTTTTTTTTTCAAACAAACTAAATAGTAGTGATGAGCCAACTACTATTGAATCTTCGTTTGCAGACTGGATAGGGCAATTAGATACTTAAACAGTTTAATTTATTGCCGTCCACATATTTTAAGACCAACCTAAAAAAAAATTGTTACGTTAAATACTTGGTAGATTCTTTATTTAAAAATACTCTCATTGATGAAACTGAAGAAAAGCCGAAGCAATTCCAGATTCTGATACGAGATATATGATAAAAGATTTGGTGATAATTTGGTTCTTAGGTTGGTCATTAAACATGTTTTTACAAAAACTACAGAAATAATCATACAGGGTGGCAGGGACATCGACGCGAAAACTGATACCATGGATTCAGTACATGATTCATAGAAAAGTGCAATACCTACGCGGTCAAAATGTATGGAACAGCAGATTTTTTGTTCAGAATCATGTACTGAATCATGGTCATCAGTTTTCGCGTCGATGTCCCTGCAACCCTGTATGATTATTTCTGTAGTTTTTGTAAAAACATGTTTAATGACCAACCTAAGAACCAAATTATCACCAAATCTTTTATCATATATCTCGTATCAGAATCTGGAATTGCAACTGTACATCCAGTACAGTTGCAATCCCAGATTCTGATTCCGAACAGTCGGTCCATTAGTTTTGCTCTTTACAATAATTTTCAATTATGGTAAACCAATTGCTTCTGCTAACAACTGATGAATCGATTAACCAAAGCGCTGTAGCAACAACCTGCCCTTTGTCTTCCTATAGGTCCATAGGTTGTTTCGTTACTCTAGCCTATTCTTTCCCCCACTTCCGAGTCCCGGCATCCCTTTCACCCGGTCCTTACGGCATAGTTTCCACACGATTACGCAACAAGATCGTTACGACTGTTTGCCAACAGTTCCGTCCAACTGCATTGTGCTACTGATTCGAGGATGTGTGTATTGATATCGTGTGTTACAGCTCGTTTAATCGAATGATGCGAAGTATTGATTGTATTTGTAGCGACTTTTGTTCTGATGGTGATACAAATGACTTGAGGTGTGGACCTAAATAAAATGTGATATATCATTATGACATGTGGTTCTTTGGAGGGTTTGGAAACTTGTATTGTAGTGCAAAATATGGTTGGATTGATTTTTTTAATACGTTTTTTGGAGATGGATGTTTTATCATAATTCCATTTTACTACCACATGAACTGCATGATTAATAGGTGCCTGAGGCAAATGTTGGTTCTGTAAAACTACGCTAACTACCCACTGTTTTATTTGTACTTTTTTGCAAGAATAATTTCAGTGCGAGCTGCAAGCTACGGTGCGGGGTTTTGAGATTCTTTGCCAGTTCTGCCATAGTCACAGAATTGTGTAAAAAATTCGGGAATTTATTCCGGATTTTTTGAGCTTCAAAAAAGGTTACACCACCACTGTTTGCAAAAAGCATTCGATTTTGTATTCGCTTTGTACTGGAAATAGGGGTATACAGAAGTAGTTAAACCAAGACTTTGACTATAGGTATAAAAAACCAAGACGCAACGGTCGAACAATAAAGTGAAGCATGCCAAAACTACACCTCTGCTCTGTGCATACACGCTGACATGCACACATTTGCAATTAAACTACACCTCACTAAGTCACATGTTTACGAAACCGGCCTCACGTCACTGTTGACAGCGTGCAGCGTATAGGTTATATGTATGTTGTATGCCCTGGCTGGCCTTAACTTATTAAGGCATCACAGGATAACCTAGTTAAGCAGCCAACCACCTCATAGGTTGGCCGGCGATTTGCCATGCAGAAATAAAAAATTATAGGTAGGGACCTACTCGCTTCTTCACGACAAAGTTTATGGAAGATGATGATTAATTTTCCTTATTTTCTTTATTTTTCCCTTATGAGGATAAAATACCAGGGATTTTTCCTAAGTCTTCTTAGTATCAAGGTATACTATTTGCAATAAAAAAAACCTCCACTCCCACTCCTGATAACCATACACTATTTAATAATACCCGTCATAAATGAGCACTACGCTTCGTCGACCTGTCTGGCGAGGCATGAACCGCGGTGAAAACGAGCCTGTCTGATTATTATATACCATATACTCGCAATGTTCAAGCAGTTGTAGTAACAGGCACGGCTCATGAACATGAAATTGCCATATAAAAACGTAGGTACTATGCCAAGGGAAGATATAGTGCGTCTTCTGAAATTTCGAGGGTTTTTCCCCAATCCCGAACTTCACCTTTGACATTTATTAAAAGAAATCTCACCTTTGATCGTGAAGCGGTTGTTGGAAGGTCCTTGAATGTTAATGCTTTATTGGATATCAGAGACATCAAATTGTTTTAATAACCATTATAATATTTCAGCATCTCTGGGACCTGATCATTATCAAAAGGAAAATTGATGTTTTATTTTTCTTTAGGTATCCAATTTCTTTTTATTGTTATAAATTAGTAATATATAATACATTTATAATTTTTTATATAGGAAAGAAATAACGAAAAAAAATGTTTTTGCGCATAACGCAAAGAAAGAATACAAAACAAAAAATAACAAGTTGACGGAAAATATGCGTCATATCCATGCAAAACGACCATCGCTCAGTATAATGCTGCGATCTTATGAGAGACAGAGCCACAGCGCTGGTTTTCAGCGACAGCCGGCGTAAACGTTATGACGTCGACCGGTGCAGCATACAATGAGATATAAAAAATAAAATATATACAATAATTAATTCTAAATATTTATATAAACATATTAATATTAAAAATGGCAACATGCCGTTCAGGCGGCATCGACTCACACATATTATATAATTTAAATATAACAATTTCATCACCATTTTACGAGTATTATATACACAGTATTCTATTATTCTGACAGAACAGCCATTAAGAGCGGAACGACATGTACGCATTTATTTAACTTATAAACCTACATAGGTACTTATTACTCCATCATCATCATTTAAATAATAGAAATCTTGAATTAGGAAGAATTATTAAGAGCTATTTTACTGAAATTTACATAAGTTAAAGCGCATTCATGTTATAACTAACGTGCGTACTGTGTTAACTTTCATTTCAATTTGAACTTTCTCACAGTTGAACCCGTAACGATTCGTAACCATTACCTACTTCTATACGTTCCTATTACTAATCGTTGTTCAGAAAAGGAGCAAACCATTTGATCAAAAGGACGTTTTAAAAACATTGGCCCTCTTATTCGAATCCCCATCAAACACGTTTCCATTCCCCGGGGATTATCCCGGAATCGCGGACTATCGCGGAGTTTGAATTGTTACCAATGAATTTCAAGTTGAATCCCCCTTATGTGGAATTTTGGGGGATCCATGATCCCCTTAGGATTTGGGGGATCAGTTCAGCTGGAGTTGCCTTTTCTTTTGTTTTTCGGAAAGCTATCGACTGTGTATTAAAAATAATTTTGTATAAGTATTTTCTTTTCTCAATTGGTTCCATGGTAATCATGGAATGCAAAAAAACAAACGTTTTTTTTAAGTAACGGAATAAATAGATTTTCCGCATGATATTATTAAGTAGGCACCTAGGCCTGTTATTACCACTGCAATTTTCACCGAGGATGACCATCGAGGACAGGCCCTACGTGTCCTTAACGCATTAATCACCCAAAAAGAGTTGAATTTTTTCTCTGGTGATAGTTGGTATTGCAGGTATCAATATAGGCAGTAGTAAGACAAAAGAGCATTGGTGGTCCAGTGGTAACGGCCCCGACTTACGAGTTGAAGGTCGTGGTTTCGAACCGAGGCAGGCGATAAGCTTTGTGTATATAATTACATCACCATTGCTCTCAAAACGGTGAAGGAAAACATCGTGAGGAAACCGGCATGTCCCAGAACTAAACATTCGAAGATATGTGACATCTACTAACCCGCACTGGGCCCGCGTGGTGGATTATAGCCCACCTCGTCTCAAAAAGAGGAGGCCAGTGTCCCGGCGCGCGGCGGCAGTGTGAACATTGTAGACTGATTATGATATTATGATGAAGACAAAAGGTATAAGTAGATATATAACTATACATAACTAACAATATATAAGGTAGAATCCGTTATCAGCTGAAAACACGCTTATTATTTGTGATATAGATATTGTTGTTGATAAAGTACGATTTGATTTTTTAAATTTTACTTTGTTTTATTTTGTGTTTCACGAACTGTGTCCAAATAAACATGTTCTTTCTTTCTTATAATTGGCTTCGCGTGGCGTGGAAAATGAAAATATTTCCTCTGGTTTAAAAACATTGATTGGTGCGTTCATTGGAGCGCTTAATCTGATTAGCGAAACGCCACGCTCAATTTTGAGCTGTTATTTTTATTGTTAAATGCAAATGAGACGCATGATAATACAGGGCTTTAACAGAAGTATCATAACTTCACAAAATGTCTTAATGTTACCAGGTAGACTTGGCCGTTTAGGCGCAGAATGTCTAATTCAAAAAATGTCCAGCGGCCGCAAAGTGTCCAGTTCACAGAATGTCCAATTCGCAGAATGTCCAGTTCGCGGTATGTCCAGTTTGCAGAATGTCCAGTTAGCAGAAGGTCCAATTCACAAAATGTCCAAGTTGAAGATAATTGACAAAATAGTCAGAAAAGATTGATTGATGGTATTTTGGTCTAATGTAGGTACGTATTACCAACCATACGCTAAGTATTCGGTTGACACTGTTGGAGCAACCAATGGCAGGGCATCATAACTCAAAACAACCACAGACAACAAAAACAATTAAGCTCTTACAAAGTAATAATTAATAAAACTGTACAAGTCACAGTGCAATAAAAGAATCTAGAAAACAGCAGTACATCTACGATGTACGGTCTACCTGTCAGTTTGATGAAGGTACTTATATAATCCTAGACAGTCCGCATGTTATTGATACGGAACAAGGAAAGGCGTTATTAAAGTGTGCAAGCGCCGCGCCGATAGGGTTGCAACTTGTACTAGTTGTGCAGTGTTGAAGTGTTGGGATTATGTTATGAGAGTGGGAAGGTATGTTCCTCCTGGTATTGGTTGTCGGTGTTTTTCTTTTGGTTTTTCGGTTAGAACTAAACTATGTTTTTACACTTAGTATTCCTACCGTTGGTGGTCTGGCTCAACTTTCTCTGGAAAAGAAAGTAACTTTTTTTTTTTCAAATTCTTGTTCCCTTTTCAAATTTTGGTGGGTCATCTTGATCAGGTTTTATAAACTATGTAAGCGTCCTAGTTCAAAAATTGTCTACAAACGAGTTGCCAGGACAGTTTGCCTTTATTGTTGCAAAATATGTGGATATGATGGTGATCACAAAGTTATGCTTCTGTTCTGTCTGTATAACAATAGTTTGTATGGTCATTGTTCGTTTGTACAATAAATTAATCATTCTCTCGTTTATTCCCGGCTTCAAAAATGACAAAGGTAAAAGCAGGTTTGTCAACAATATGTGCTTGCTTTAGTTCAATTTATTTTCTTCCTTCAATTAATTCTACAGTGTCGTAAAATTTCATTTTACAACCCGTTGGATGATACTGGCCACTGCTTTGCAAAGGCCTCCTTTAAGTCCATCCAGGCATGCTTTTCCAGTGCCTCCTTGAAAACCATTTTGCTTGGTTACTTACTCAGTTTTTTTTTCTTTCCTGATTTTCCTGATTTATATATCTAACTAGCTACCATTGATTACTAAGTAGTATCAACTTCATCTATATTATATTCCCCTTTCATCTTTAGAATAGGATAAAGGTCATCATGTGCCTAGCCTTTTCCCAACTATATTGGGGTCAGATCCCAGTCTAACCCGATGCAAATAAATAGCAGTATTTTACATGGAGTAACTACCTATGCTATCTGACCTCCACAACCCAGATGGGTAATATGATACTCCTTACTGGTTGTCAGACTTTCGGGCTTCTGACTGTCAAAGATCTACTAATGACAGCCGGGTCCAATTTCCGAGGCACGGAGGAGTCTCAGTATGTAATGGATGGTCACCCATCCACGGACCGACTGCGGCAAGCGAAGCTTAAAGGCGAAAGGGAAAGTGAATGCGAAAATATTACTGAGGAAAATATCTTCTTCAATAATATCCTCGCATGAACACTGAAAACTTTGAAATAAATTTTACTATCAAATGCAACTGATTAGCAAGATTTATCACCTCTACGACTTATTAAACAGGCATTATTTTATTACTTTACTAGCTGTGCCCCGCGGTTTTACCCGCATAAGTCTCGATCACGTGGAAATATCGGGATAAAAAGTATCCTATGTCCTAAACCAGGTCATGGTTTACCCATGTACCAAATATCATCCAAATCCGTTTAGCTGTTTTAGCGTAAAAGTGTAATGCTGCAGTCGCATCTGCGTCTATCATGACAAAGCAATGCGTGCCGAAGCTTCGTATGTTTTTCTCGCTAAAAAGCTATCGCGGTAATGCGATGGTCACATTAGTGGCTTCTCCTCGTTTAATATGTACCGCCACCCGGGCGATAAGTGCTACGCAGCCCGAACTATCGCGACGATAACCAATAATAGTGGGTCACATTTGTGTGTATTGTATCACTGTGCGAAGCTTCGTCACAATAGACGCAGATGCGGTCGCAAAATAACAAACAAACAAACTCACTTTTGGATTTAGATAAGTTCGGATTATTATTATAAAAAAGGCCATTCGGCGAATTGTTGTTTTCGACTACGACTCAAAGTTTTATAATTCTTTATCTAAAAATACTTTGATTACCTCATGCAGTAAAGTGCATGCAACATCAGATTATCGATTATTATTAAGTAATCTAACGTAACCATAACCGCTAGACTAGACCGTGTCAGGAACAAGGCGATTAGTAAATAATAACCATTTTGTTTATAACCACTTTTTGGTTATAATTGTTCCGACCCTCAAAGATGATTGGTTCCACCTTCTGTGTGTTAACTCTTAGGTAAATCTAATCATATTATAAATTAAAATCGCTTTTCGTGTCTATATGTGTGATCCCGTTGTTTTTTCGAAACTACGCAACGTATTTTGATGCGGTTTTTACCATCATTTAGAGAATTTATCTCGGGAGGTTTATGCGTATTACACAAATTAAACTAACATAAACTAAAGAAATCTCGATATTTTGTCGAGTAATATAATAAAGGAGTACTGATATTTTGTCAAGTCGTAAAAACTGTCGCGATGCAGGGGCGGGTCACTAATCTACATTAAAACAATTTCAATATGTTTAGTGGTTGTCAATAATAAACCGTGAATATATTTTGGTCTAGGAATAATTTGGAATAAGTTGAATGGGCAAAGAGGGACTGATTTTAAATGCATCTTAGATGAATGAAGAACATACATAATTTAGGTAGAAGATCATATTAATCATTATGAGTTAATGACACGTCTATAATCAAAAAGGCCTGAGGCCAAAATAAACCTCTTCAACCTCTTACCCATCCAGGAACCGACCGCGGTAAGCATAGTTTAACCTTCGGTCCACCAGTCCAACTTATTATTTAGCCACGAGCACCTCAACGAGGAACTCAATCCTTAAGCTGCCAATATTTTTGTCCAATTCACTACTATATTTCGTCAAAACTCGTTTGCTCCCAAATGTCCACTCAAGCATTAAATCTCAACTTTATCGCCATCAAAATAATGTTAGATTTCCGTTGTTGATAACTTTTGCAGTTTTCGACAGATATTATAAATGTCCATGTATGCCAAATGTCACGGTAACCAAGTTGGTTACAAAATGTTCGTGTATTTGATTTCTATGATGATAATTTTGATACGTAATTGGAATGTCTTGTATCTATTGTAATTGGAGATGAAACTGTCATGTCCATGGTTCCTAGGGGTATTTGGAAATGTATTGATGGAAATTGCTATACTATTGATGATAGTATGGACGCAATGCAGTCTGCGGAATTAGGTATACTGTATTAAAATATTTCATCAGAATTATTTTCATAGCTAAGATAGATTAAATAAGCCACATAAGAGCATATGGTCGTTACGCATAGATAGCCGTCAAAAACAGAAATAGTCACCGTAATCGACAACGGCATAAGAATATATATTTCATCAGACGAAGATCGAGCTTTGACGCTTAAATGGAACAAAAAAAGTTGGAGCAGTCCTGAAAGGTATTCTGATTATGCAAGCTACTGAATTACGTTAATTATTTGTTAGATTATTTTTTTGAAAATACTCTCATTGATGAGGCTATAGGCCGAAGGAAATTATCATACAGGGTGGCAGGGACATCGACGCGCAAACTGTAACCATGAATTTAGCACATGATTCTCTAGAATCATGAAAAAAAAATCTGCTGTTTCATAGAAAACTGTAATTTATAAGCGGTCAAAATATATGAAACAGCAATTTTTTTTTTGCGACGAAAATTTCAACGCAAGAGGGTTCAGAATGATATGTACTGAATTCATGGTAAAAGATTGCGCGCCGATATTCCTGCCACCCTGTATTATAATGACATCGTAGAATTGATCCTGACTCTAGAAATTAAACCACAGATAAGTTCAAATCCAGGACTTGTAAAACTAACGAGTTTAAAAAATCTTGTCCTTAAAGCAGCAGAGTATAATGACGTCATCAAAGCAAATTGACCTTTTATTAACTAAGATGTTATGTATCGTTAATTTATTCAAATTACTCATAGGGCTACCGATGATTGTAAAATGTCGGAGCGTCCATCGTAAAATGTATGATACAGACGGAAATTTACATTTTAATCTAGAGGACAGCTAGATACAGGGATGCTGTTTTTTTACAGAGAGAACCGTTTTTGAATAAATCTTTTGGTTGAATGATTTACAGTGTTCTTGATAAGGGTAATAAAACAAGTCAAATGCTTTTAAAATATTGTTTGGAGGATTTATAAAATTGGATTTTATTAATATAAAACTAATGAAGATTTAAAATTCAACACCTACAAGAGAGCATTAGTAATTATTATGATTGTGTGAAAAGGTGTTTGACATCGAATGCAAGAGGACAAGTTTGTCATCTAAAAATAATCTTTTACAACATTTATTACCTATCAAAACCATAAATCGAATTTTGTTTAACAAAAGAGAGAATTTAATTTCAAACGGATATTTAAATTTTTCGTAAACTAAATAATTATAAAATTTCGTTTTAAAAAACAATTCGCTTGAAATCATTTTGTTTTATGACAAACTATAGCATTGTCATCACAATACAAAGAAACAGTAAAAATTAAAATTGCTGCACTACTTGTTAAGTTACGTTTTGCGGTTAACTATGAATAAAGCACCTGTCCCATCGCCGCCGCGCCGCCGCCGCAGACGAGGAAGCGACTAGCTATCAACGAATTTCTCGCTCAAGAAACGTACTTACATTTGGTTGTGTTACTTACACAGGGCCTCCGTGTAAGGAAAAGATATACATAAATTCATATAGTTGATCGCTGACTGTTCAGTTGACACCGGTGAGTACTCTTTTGTAGCAGCTACAAGAGTTATTAAAGAGAGTACTCGCACAGCGACGCTCGCTTGGCGGGCAGAACACTCGCGAGTGCTAAGAGACTCACGCTTGGTACCTATACAAACCCAAAGATTTAAATCGTAGATGTGCCCTCACTGTACTACGTCGCGCGAAAAAGTGTCCACACTGAGAAGAGTGACCTCGCACAATAATAATGGCGTTTCCATGACAATCAAGCCAAGTGTCTGCGATATTGTGTGTTCTAGGTGTCAAAACGAAACACAAATGCGACCATCTTTTAACGCGTCAGGGTGAATCTACGATTGAAATCTTTGCACATACCAATGAGTAATCGCTCGTCACCGTCGCGCACTCGCTGCTCGTTGCTCGCCAACTTGTTTTTATGTAGTTGCTAGCTATAATCGCTTCACATTAAAATCGCCGGCGGTGGGACAGTTACCTTAATAAATAACATCGTGATTCAATTTTGATAATTGCATTAAAAACTTGGTTATGCCTCTGTCAATTTCCTCAAATTGTATTGTTTTAATTGTGTAATATTCCAGTGATTATTGGTTTTTAGTCGTGAGCTATTCGTTTAGAAGACTACCGGGTATTTTATGAGAGTTTTTGTTCGATAGACAATTTGGAAACTGGTTGGCAATGGACCAGATATTTGTTTGCTGTGCAACATAATTTATTACGTCATTTAAACTTGTTTCTTTTAAATTAGTAGTTCTTGATTTATATCTGTCAGTCATATTTGAATGGTTGTTTTGTTGCATATTTTTAAAACCTAGATATTTTTTATTACCTACTGGAGGATATAGTTTAGGACTAAGTTTATCTTGGACATTACTGACATCGTTGAAGGAAAATATCGTGAGGAAACGTGGACTTATAGTTAATATAAATCTGAAATCGCCACCCACCTTGAGCAAGCCTGGTGATCAATGCTCGTATCTACTCTGTATGAGAAGAGGCGTTTGCTCTGCAGTGGGACAATAATAGGCTGGTATTATTATTATTTATACTTTTAAAAGTATCTCATACCTAGATAATATTCTACTACCTATTTGAAGATACGCGATGCAAGGACGGCGACGATGGTGCGACGCCATTATATTAGAATAATTTCCATTAAGTTTGCGGAAGCCTTAATATAACTATGGTCTAGTTTTTAAAAGCAAAAGATCATTATAAAATGAGATTATAATTTTGCTCGCGAACGGGCGGACATTTTAATTAATTTTGAAACATTAAAAGCTTATAATTATGCTGATAGACAGGAAAAACAAGCTTATAAAGAAAGAGGAAACTGATAAATAATTAGAACAGCTTCGCATTAAGTTATTCTAAAGTGTGGTTTCTCCCGATCTTCGATCTTTTTTGTGCCAAATTAGGTAAACTTGTTTGGCTACTATTTGATGTCAAATAAACCGCACATAATTATGATGAATTCTTTGGTGACGTCTTTAATGACCAATCGTGAATAATAATTTTGATTTATAGAAAAATATCAATATGTTATTGGTTAATGACTCATATTTTGTAAATGGAACAAATAAAACAGTTAGAACTTGTACCTACCGTTCAATTATTGAGCCAAATATTACCAGAAACATAATGTACATAAAAAGATGCTGTACTGTAGGTTAAGAAGAAACAGCATAATATACCTCCCTACTGGTTTAGGTAATTAAAAAAAGGATAAAATCGTAAAAACGGTTCTTATAGAAGACACTTTTTTTTTAAATAAGTACCTTGTATCCAAATAAAATATATTTTCGATATTTACAATAGTTTCCTCTTCTAATAATGTGTGATAATCTTTATAAATTATTCTTAAACAATTCTTCGTAGATGTCACTGCTTGAGCACAATTTTTTAAGTTAGATTTATAAAAATAATATAATATTTTGTAATCTGTCTGTTGTTAAGTGCCCAAAAAGACAGGTTCTCTAAACGTCAACGAATTATAACGTTGTTAAATTGAAGAGTACAATTGTGACGTAGACAACTTAAGTGACAGGTATTACGTTTTGTCGGTTACTTGACAGCTCTCTCGTCACGTGTTTTTTTTTTAGCTACCTTTATTTAACTACCTAAACCAACGCAGTATAGTAACCATTTCAATCTGACAAAGTCGATCTTTGATACCTACATTTCGAAAGCTCTAGAAATGATCTTGAATAAATAACAGTTCGGTATCTGAATAGAGCTATAATAAGCGAGATCTTGAGCTCACCCAGAGATATCGAAACCGTCTGGAGTGGGTCTCAATGATGTCTTGCAAAAATATTGTAGCCAAATTGATTTGATACTGTTTACAAGCTTCAAATTCTTAAAAAAAAATCTGTTATTGTCTAGAATTTTTGACACTTGAAGAAACTAATTTTTATCCGACTACGGCGAATAAAAAAGGAGGGTTATGATTTTGACTAGTATGTATGTATGTTCTGTTCTGTTCCATCATAACTTCTTATCGTAATTTGACAAATGAACATGAATGGCAAGAACAATTTTTTTTTTTTTGTTATGTTTGGTGTCATACGACCACGGCTATCCTACGAACATCACTATGATTAAGTATTAAAAAAGTACTTTAAAATAATTATATTACGTGTAAGTGGTTTATTTACACAGTAACAATTTCATATGACAATCATTTCTTGTTTCATCATTTTTAGAGCGTGATTTTTCAGTGGTCGGTATTTAGATTTAGAACTTACTTTTTTTTAAACTCGATTTAAGGGAGTGAATCATAGCGGACGGTTGACAGGGGAGCATGGGAAAAAAAAACGTGTTGCGCCGACCCCACGTCACATGGACAAAGGAAGGAAGATACCGAGGAAGACGATGTGGGTTTTAAGCAGCAGGTTCATTAAATTGGAATAAAAACAAACTAAAGATTAAATAATTTAATCACCGCAGTGTGACCGCGAATGGCAATGCTTGGACAAAAAAGAAGAAGATTCAGTGTTATATAACCTGACTTTGACTTCTAGCTATATTTCAAGATGGTTTCTTTTATTCCTTTTGTCTAGCACTGTTTGCGAGGTTCTTAACATATTGAAGTGATAACAATCTGCAAAAGATATCTAAAAATAACTAAATATGTTGTGTATCTACACTGCCACATGAGAACTACGCATCAAAGACCTGACGTCTCACAAAATCCTGTCGTCACACAAATCCTGCATCGCGCAATTAACGACATATATAAGACTATCCGACATCAATCGTCGGGCAGTTGCTCGCCAGACACCTGGCTGCTCATACGATCATCCCTTTTCAAAAGAGGATGAGTGAACTTTACACCCTGTTCCTCATACCTCTAAAATGTAAATAAAATTAAAATAACCGGCATCTTGGAGGTTCAGTAGACCGATATTAAAACTGTTTGAGTGGGTCTCAATGATGTCTTGTGGTACAAGTAGAGCGAATTGATTTGACACTTGTCACCCTTATTCAAATGTTAGTAGCTGAGTTCTTGATATGTATCTTCTTGTTATAAAAATAACATGACATACATACATAACTCTCACGGCTTCTTCATATGGGGTAGGCAGAAACTACAGTCCAAAAACATAGGGAGTCTTGAAAATGTCAGATTTTTAGAACTGCCGTAGGTATGACGAAATTGCTTCTCTGAAAGTTTCCTTCTAGGAATATTTACAAGCGTAAAGATAACAGAATCAACTTATCTTAATATCACGAAACATATTTTTTACGCCACAAAACTCGCGTAACTCATTACGTATTTATTACATGACAATAAGTGCGGGTGCCGTGGTAAAAGTCACAGACACGCATTGATAGCCTGGCTTCCTTATACGCCTGTGCGACGTAGACAGCCGTTTTTTTGCCAAGAACTGGGACGAAGACGGCGTAATTTTACGAGTGCAGTTTTTTGAAAAGGTATTTTCAAGTGTGTCGTGTGTTGGGTGCTTTATGAAGAAAGTAATCGGTGAATTATGCTGATTGGTTATCTGTGTGAGTGTTGAGTTGTGATTGGTTGATTGATTGTTGTTATTAGGAAGCAGTAAATTAAGTTTTTTTTTGTTGTTAGAAGAGTAGTTTGAAAGACTTTTTGTAGCTGATGATTATAGAATTGATATGGTTATGGATCGGTATCCTACTAATATTATTAATAACCTTCCGTCAGCGTGATACCTATCTATATCAATTATAGCCTATGTTACTTAGTGATAATAAAGCATTCTACTGGTTTTAATTTTTTAAATTTGTCCTGTTGTTTTTGAGTTTATTAAACAAAAATATGAAAGTTTGTTTGTTACTGAATCACGTTTAAAAGGCTGAACGGATTTGGATGAAATTTGTCTCACAGATAGTTTATAACCTCGACTAATACATTGCATTTAATTTGGTTTTATTATTATTTTTATTGTTTTATTTATTTTGTAATCCCCTAGTGGAATTTATCTTAGTCCGTAGGTGTGTTTGTGGCATCACAGTGGGTTCTATCAGAATACCAGCGGCGGTGCGGCATTTTTTTTTTTTTTTAATATTTCCGCATTATGCTGAGATAGGAGCCTTTTTGGCCTCTCACAGGTCGTTATTATTCTGTTAGTTTTTAAATGCTCCTTTTATTTTTTTTATAATTTTTATTATTATATACTGTGTGTATACTGTGCGTGTCCCAAATAAAATATTTTTCATTGTTTCTTTCTTTCATTGGATACTTTGAATCCCAGTAGTAAATCCCCATGGGATATTTGCCGACATCCATGCGGGCGAAGCCGTAAACTATAATTAAATTTATATTCTTAGAAGGCCTCTTAGAAGGCTTTATAATTAAATTTATATACATAACTAGCCAGCCAGTGGCTTTGCCTGCATTATATCTTTATAAATTATAGCCTACGTTACTCACTTAATATAAGATTCCTATGGTGTTTTTTTTTTTAATCCGTTTTTGAGTTTATTCATTACAAACAACGTGTTGATCAAGCATTTAGGGAATTTTAGTGTTTCAAATATATGAATTACCTAATCAAAGATTCTACTTATCACTGTAATAAATAATATAAATGCAGGTCAAAGCTAAGTGTTTCCAGTCTCTCCTGATTAGGTGCAGTTACAAGCTGTCGGTTCAAAGATCAGAAAACATCATTATCCATAAATAGTGAAAGGATACTAGCAGAGTATCACACGTTGAGCAAGCCTTTGGTAGATAAATCAACGTCTGCAATGAAATGCGAGATTTTACTTTAAACGTCATTTAACTTTAAGTTCACAACGTTGAAATGACTGACAACGGTTAATGGTGAAATAATAATAGCAATTTACTATTGATTATGTAAGTAATTAACACTTTGAGGGACACTAAACGCCCGAAGGCGCGATGCGACTGTGTAACACGATTCTGGTAGAACAATTTCCATGAAGTTTTCATAGAAATTGTTCTACTATTGTCGCATCCCGACAATTTCCGCGAGCCTTGTAACTTCCATTGAGTCTCATTCAATGTCCGTCAATCGATTAAGTTACAAAAAAACATAGAAGGAAACTCGAAGTTTTGGGTCTAAAATCGTCAAGACACGACGTACTAGTTTGTTGATCAAGAAAGAAGAAAGAAAAATTGTTTATGAATCGATCAATGTTAGTTTCTTTATTTGTAATTACCTAATCATAATAGAAGAACCTACCTACACAAATTCTAAGGTGCCATCCCTAGTGGTGCAGAATCTAGCAAGATTTTGGACTAGTGGAATCTACCCCACCAAATCGAACTAGTGGGGCAGAATCCACTGCAAAATTATTGGTATTCCACTTTGCCCCACCAGTTGGGCGGCTTAGTGGGGCAAAGAGGGATAATTCGGTTTTTCTAACACTACTTATCTTTCTCGTTGGCAACTAAACATTGCTTTTATAAACAAAGTAAAACAAAACAATCAACTTTTCCCTTCAAAACAGCAACAAACTTCTCTGAAACTTAGTAGGTACCGATAGCAAAAATAATAAACAACAAAAAGCGGTACGGTTCGCAATATTAACCTCGTTGAACTCGTGAAAGTATTGCTTGAACTTGGCGAAAGTTTAGTCAACATTAGCTGCGCCTGCGCCTAACGTGCGTACGTGTTAATGCCTCCTTTCTGCATAACGTTAACAGCCAGTACTAGTCAATATTTTGTAGGTTCCTGGATTTTAAATAAGGAACTCTTGGCGTCAGTAACTCAAGCTCAAACCTTTTTTTAATTCAAAACTAAACTGTACCACTTTGCCATACTTTGTCCACGGGAATGGAAAAATATCCGTATATTTTTCTACATCCAAAAATTTCAGCTTTTTGGTTCAAGGGTTCGGGCGGAGCGTTGATGTGTCAGTACAACGGTAAATCCGAAAGGAAGGGTTATGTTTTCATATAAGTAAGGATGTTTTAAAAGTAGTTGGCTCCTTTTTTGAACGTCATAGTTGACACTGCTTGCGCACTGCATCCGACCCAAATACGAGAGATGAACGGTCCAAACTAGCCATAGTACTATTAATAAAATGACGAATGAATGTACCCCGAAAACATTTGGCGACGGGTCGTATGCAGTGCACCATCGCACTAAGTATGGCTGTTGTGAAAATATGCTGTTTAATAAACTACAAGAACTTGATTTGCGATGACATTAAGTAGTAGATGATTCATAAAAACAAAGGTTGCCGAAAATTCTAGAACAAAATAGATTCCTGATATATCGTTCGAGCTACCTACAAAATATGAACGTAAGCTGACATGTTATTGCTAAATATACTCGTAATATCATTGCATTTATTTCATCTATCATTCTTTATTGAATAGATTTGGTATCAAGACTATCAAACGACCCTGACTTTTATTACAAATACGCTGTTTTATTATATTTATGAATGTAGTTCGTTATATATTGAGAAATGTTTTGTTACTGTGTCTCAGTAATTGTCATAACTATTGTTATAGTATGATAATTTAATTGTAACCACAAACCGTATGATTTAAAGTCGTTAATCAGTTTTATCTAAAATCAAGTCTCTGCTGATTTACAACATATAAAAACCCTGTTCGATCCGTGAAGGACGGTGTTGTAAGGTATCGTACTGAGAGTCTATATACATTTATGTGGTAATATTCAGGAAAAAAGAAAAAAATATCACCACACTTTTTTTCAATAGGGTATTTACCGAGTTATTTACATTGGGCGCGGGTGGCTATCGTTTAGTGGGTGTCTAAAAGTCATCACTTACGACCCCTGTTGAAAATTTTGCTATTTGGATTTGGGGTAATTTTGGTACTAAAAATGTACCTAATCTTTAAATAGTAATAACTTTTTTATTTCCAATAATAATTTAAAAAATATATATTTTTAGGTAATTTAATTGCAGTACATATGTGCCCCTTTCGGATTACCTAGGGTTTTTTTTACATATTGTAAAGTTTCCTATTAGTCACAGTTTCATAATTGTTTACAACAACTTAAGATACAAGTATCAATTTAGTAAACTCCGACGCCAACAATCAACTAAATCTTTCAATATCTTTAGATGTCATGTAGAAACTAGTACTACCTCGTTGGTCTAGTGGTCACAAACGCTACTGCTAATAAAACTATACTTAGGTATTTGGACACAAAATGTTTTTTTTTACTTTTACTTGTAGATCCAACTGTACCTCCCGAGAATCACTATCTTTTAGGCTAAGGCTTCATAATACCATAATAAACAATTTTCACAATGAATCAATTCAACCAATAATAAGCACCTAAACTTAATAATTTCCTTCAACGTCGAAAACAATGAGGCAACAAGATTTATTCAATCGCCATTATAATACCAAACTTCTTACTGCGAGTGAAACTGGCCAAACACGACCATTTTAATAAGACCTGTATTGATATGTCCAGTTATGATTTTAGAATGTTCTAGAAGTAAAATGGTAACTTTAATGAACGTGTCGACGAAAAGAGTAGATAGGTCATGGAATGAATGTGTGAGCTTTCAGCATAGGATTTCTGGATTACAATTGAAAACTATTACACTTAAAAGAGGTTAGAAGACTATTGATAGTTCGATTTTGGAAACAAGTTGGTAAGCTTATCTGCATCTTTAGAATTATGTATTGAAACCGCTGATTTATTTGGGCATGTAGGCCTTTAATACGCTACCTCCACCTCCCCCAAATGCAGCGTGACGAATTTATTTCATTATTAATCGGTATTTTTCTGTAACAATAATATCGCCTGTGATCAGAGCTATCTATCAACTTTTCAGAGCTGCTGCGGACTCGACAAGACTTTTAAGTGTTGGATATAGTCTACTATGTCATTGCATTATACCCCTAAGAAGCCGCTTTTTTAATGCTAAACGTAGATACGAAAAACTACAACTTTTTTACTTTTGTTAGCAACATTTTTTATCTAATCCATTAAGAAACATAACCATGATTTTTATTATGTCCAATTGCTCCAAATTCACTACTAGCCAAGCTCAATTTACGCTGGTTGTACCCACTATTTTATGTTCAACCATGCCACAGAGTAAACACAACTCTTGAAGATGCCTTGGTATACTGGTGGTTGTTGGGTAACTCGGTGTTGAAAGCTTGTGCACGCATGTACAAGGCCGCCTGGTCTAAGTAAGGACACTGTATGCTAGTTTGTCACTTTGTATTACGATTTTTAATGTCATATCTTGTGTTTGTTGACGTTTTACATGTATAAGATAAGATTAGATAGATCTGAATGTGAGTAGTTAATTTTTTTAAGAGGGATATTTGCGTCGAATAATTTTAAATATTTCCCTTCTTCAGAGCCTCGCCGTACTCGGGTAAAACGAGGTACAACAGTAGTTAATTGACTCAGGGGTGACTTTAAAGAGTCATAAAGAACCCTGTAAGAAATTGATACGTCGTGTTTCACCTACGAGGCATCCTCAGGATGACGATTGACATGTTGCCACCTCAACTGCCGAACGCAGTGTGAACCACACCGCCCGATCGAGCAGTAGTCCTATATAAGTGGGGTGAAAATGTGTCGATGTCTTGATGAAGTCTGCTTTCTTTAAGACTGTTGTGTTTCCAGCATATATGAAGCTACCTGTCCTATTCATATGTTTCTTAAATAGTGAGAAAGGGCTATATGCGGCAATGTCCTCTTGTCTGCTAAAATCTTTCTGTGATTAACAATCTGTCTGCAAATCACGGTGTTATATGACAGATTCAATCGACCACATAATACATTATTAACCTAAAGAGTCACCACTGCTGAAACTCAGACCTCCTCTTTGTGAGAGGGAACAGACTGTAGTCCACTACGCGGGCCCAGTGCGGGTTGAAAGACGAAAATTTCGGTACTTGAACATGTCTGGTTTCCTCACGATATTTTCCTTTACCGATTCAATTTATCTTTAGAAGGAATATGCGCAGTTGCAATATACGTTTAGGTATAATGATGATCAAGAAGGTAATATTAATGTGTTAAACTAACACGTATTAATATACCATCTTCACGTATTTCCCTTCTCTTCTCCCGTCGTCGCCATCTCGATTCTCGTCCGTCCAGTATTAAAGTGCTGGGCCAAAGTTCATACATAAAGGTTACTGCTTAAGTAAATGCAATGCAATATATTATTTACTTATCAACTTCTAGGCAGTGAGAGTGAAATGTGTTATATAACGTTATAAGATTTAGATTATGTATATTTTGCTTGCTTTCTCCGATGTCAAGTTATTTTAAGGCAAATATGGGGTTTAGAATAATGTAGGAATGAATTCGGTCACTCCAATTTTTATTAATTTTGTCAAATCTTAAAAACACTATACAAATAAAACAATTATATAAATAACGTTTATAAAAAAAAAAGGGAAGAGCTGATCAGTGGGCATCAAAAAAGGTCACTGAATCGGTCATGAGTAAAAAAGAAAGCCTGCTTGAAGCGTAATTCCTTCCTGATTGGTGGTGATCGCTGGTCTGCTTACAAATGCATTATTTCCGAGTCATATTTCGTCTAATACTGTATTTAGACATCCTGTTCCTACGTGATTGTAACAATCTTGTAACTATATAGCAAAATACAGGCTGTCCTTAGTACGGTAAACCGCTCGTCAATTGAAACATGTGAGCGCCAAAAACCGCCCTTACTGCTACTAAATATAGGTGCTTTCAAAGTCAAACTGTCACTAGACCGTTCAGTTGACTGTATCCATGGACAGGATAACAAACTATCAATCTAGTGCTCAGAATTTATTAGGACCCAAGCCAACATCCGACAAAACTAATTGTTTGTGTATGGCGCAACTGTAATTTGTAGGCAAGACGACAGTTTTGACGTGTTGCGCTTGCGCAAGCTCTATGGAAACCTTGTAACATGTCCGTTTTTAAACACGGAGTTAGCAGAGTCCGTCTTTATCTATGATTAATTTATCGGTACCGAGAAACCTGGTGTCGATTGTTTGTCCTGCAAGTTCTGTTTTTAGAAGCAAAAACAAGGAAATGTCGTGAGGAAAGTTTTGAGTAGTAAAGTTCAGATAAGTGTAGGAAGACTTAAGAAATGATGAATGAATATTGTGCGAATGATGATATGGCTAGAGAGGGGGTGAATACTGAGATTATGGCTGACTAGCAGCAGCAATCGGAGGTTTAGGAATGAAAAAAAGTTTTTTTCAAAACGTGTGACATCAAGTGGGTTTACCCACTTGATGTCAGAAGTCGTGGGCAACAGCTAATCTTAAATTATTTCTGAAATCTCTTTCGTTCTCATAATAATTCAATAATAGGTAAATGTATTTCTTAAAAGCCATTTACCAAATAGAGGTGTTACATTGTAAAACACAATACAATTTATAACCGCCATATTTCTATTTAAAAAATAAACATTTGTTTATTTTTATTACCTATACCTACTACTTAAGAAACTGCATGTTTTTTATGTCCATAAACATAGTTTTAACCTATGAACTTTAATAATAAAACGCGAACAAAAAGTTACAAGTTTTATTTTGAAAAAAAGCAGTGACTCGTAACTCTCTTATAAATTTAAACAACGAATTCGAATAATAATATTGTCGAAAATTACCATCATTGAACTAATAAGTAAACAAACGATAATATATTTCGATAATATTCAATATATATGATATTTCTCGACGGCATGTGAAACCAAGTCTGAGGCCCATGGGCGGCTTTATAACTCTGTCACCAGGTTAGTCACTAACCACACAAAAAGAAAGAACTAACTCCTGTTTCGCTAGGTTTTTACGACTTGACAAAACATCGAAAGTTCTTTATTATATGGAGTTTTAATATTAACGTCATATACACAAATAAACGTTTCGGGATAAATTCTCTTAATAATGATGAAAACCACATCAAAATCTGTTGCGTTGTTAAGAAGAACAATGAGGTTACACAGACAGACACAAATTTATCGCATGTATAGAAAACGCATAGTACACATTGAAAACCATTTGTCTGTATTAATATTAGAATCATAAAGAAACAATGCAATAAGATAACATAACCATAACATCACGCTTTGTTTCCCCGAAGAGTGGGCAGAGATGTACATAAAGTACCCCCACATTTTGCCAGTTATGGTTAAATCCCATGTACCTAATAGAGGGTGAACCTATAGCCATCAACCAGAAATTCTAGTAGGAAAAACCCAATAACACCTTTCCCGACACGGGAATCGAACCCAGAACCTCATGCTCAGCAGTAGCGCTTGACACCACTAGGACCAAAGGTAGTCAAAATAAAATAATCTAGTTATAGTTTTCACCTTCATACGGCGATTTACCTTCAACACGATTCATCGACCTCACTGCTTGCCCCATATCCGCTGACAGTCCAAATTATTACAAGTTTAACTATTTCTCACATACATTAACGTTTTACGGACTTCCCTAGGATAAGCACTGCAACTGAAATTGGTAATTTATGCGTGTAAACGTATCATTTCCGTAATTATATTATCAGTCTGGTTATCCGCTGCTGAACATACCTTGCCTGAGGCTGGTATAATATGTAGATTCACAAGTTAAAAAAAGCCTCATTCAAATCGGTTCCCTCGTTTAAGAGCTACGGTGCCACACACAGACACACATAGCGGTCAATCATAAAACTCCCCTCTTTTTGCATCTGGGGTTAATAACTTCGTCAGACCTTTAAGAAAAAAAAAACAAAAGAAATCCGAATCATACACACGCTGTTATCCATTTGCTAAGAGTCGCTAGGACATGTTATAGTGCAACCGGTAGGGTTTGAACTTAAAACCTCTTGAGTTTGCATAGATAGACCAAGCATAGAAAATATCCTAGATACCTAAATATCACCCGTCTCTCCACTATTCCATTGCCTACTATAGGATGCATGTCTGGTATGGCTCGCAAATCCTTCCATATTCAAAGAGCACGTCTTCTCTACCATTACCGCGCCCCCCGGTCTACTCCTTGATATGCAATGGCCTCTGTAGCCCAATGAAGCATGTGGCTCCAGGGGCTAGTGCAAATCTTGGGGTTCATTCGATTTATCGAGTCTGGCTAAACCACGCTGGCCGATGCATTTCATTCATTAATTTATTCATACAAAATAATAAAATACTAACAGAGCTTTTTCAGTTGAGACTACGTAGTTGAGACAATGAATTTGTTAGCAAATATTCGAGGTTTACCTTCTCTTCGTTGAGAATAGTTCTTACCGGTCAAAATGAATAAACTCAACAATATCGCACTCTACCTAACATTTGTAAAGGCTTACTCTACATAACGTAACCTTCAAGAGCTTTAAAACTGACCTCTACGTACATTTACATCATATCCTTTACTGATAGAGCCGTTACGCTCTACCATTGGCTACAATTATCAGTAGAGCCCATGTCTTGAATAATGTTGAGGTTAAGCGACCTTCGGTTAGGTCTGGAAGTGGACTGATGAAGACATAGTGTAGTCAAAATACGTGCATGAACCGACTGCTTATTGTGACACACTATGGAATATTCAAATCGTAACGTGTGATCAACAGCATTCTCTTGTCCTTCTTCCAATTTATTTGTGATCAACGGAACATGTCTTTCTCTTCCACACTTCTCTAGCAATCGTCAAATTGTAATATGTTGCTACAAATAATTAAGAGTGTTCTGATAGGTAGTATTAGAACACTATACAACGTTAGGCTAGTGGCCGCAAGCGAGGAGTCTCACAGCTAGCACTCCCCCGCGGGAATGATGTGGCCCGCAAAAGCGGAGATCATGGAAGGCGCACAAGATCTCATGATCCCCGGTCCAAGTGTAGGAAGTGACATCGGGGTGGTTTTTAGTCAGTAGGAGTCTGACAGACCCCTGAAGACATCCAAGACGATTTTTGAATACGAAAAAAAAAGCGGTGGCAAGCGCTACTGCCAAGCATGAGGTCCTGGGCTCGAGTTCCAGGTCAGGCAAAGTGTTATTGGGTTTTCCATCAGTAATTTCTCAATAGCAACCCTGAGTCTGGATTTGCGTCCAGTTGATGGCAAATAGGTCTATGCATTTATTTGATACGAAGGTTCTATTTGAAGCAAACCTGAATTCGCCTTGAAGTGGTCGTTGTAGATGTTTAAAGGACAACCACATCTTACAAGTCAAGTCCCATGTAAGAAAGCACAAACCAGACTCCGGGCTGTCACTGAGAAATTTCTGATGAATTACCGGTAAAACACTTTGAAGCCCGACTCGGAACTCGAACCCAGGACCCTCATTCCTTCCTATTGCACTGGCTACCACTAGATGAAAGAGGCAGCCAAAGCAAAGCAAAGTGAAGTGCTACTAACATAGTCTAAGCTTTATTTATTAACTCAAGTTTTTTGTTTATATTAAAATATGTATGTTTAGGTTAAGGTATTTTTCTATGGGCCTGTGTCGCCTGAAATAAATGGTATTATTATTATTTTATTAAAGCAATGATGTTTTACAAAATCTGACCCGTTAACAATTCATGCCGCAAACAATATCACGGTCATTAACAAGACATAACAAAAAGAATCGTGACTAAACTAATAATTGTAACAAATAGTAACCAAACAGTTCGCTTGGGTCAAGAAATACCACTCAGTTTTAATATTATTTTAACCCAGTTAACGGGTTAAAAGAGTTTTAAGGCTTGTGCAGACCAGCGCGACTTGTCGCGCGACGCGACACGAACAATACAATTTCTAAGAAAACTTCACAGTATAACAATAACCGGTGTCGCGTCGCGCGACAAGTCGCGCTGGTCTGCACAAGCTTTTAATCGTGGCTATACAACATAGGCTAGTCAGTCATTGGAAATTAAGACGACAATGCCATAATGCATAGGAGGCACCCATTCTCTTAGTTGTTAAAATAGTTATATTACAGTATTACAGAGGTATTTTTAGACAAAAAGATGTCAGTATAAAAAAAAAAATGAGTGTAATGTTTTTATGAGCTTTTTACAAAAGGCGCTACTGAATTTGGGCGTATGAGTGTGTATTTACTACAAATTTAACTTATGTTTTGTGTAGTATTTTACGTAATATTAATTGTATTGTTGTTTTCCGTGTGCTTGGAATTAAAACTCTTTTCTAATGTTTTATTACTTTATCTTTCCAGGTATGTCCAGATTTACACTGTCAGTTAAGATATTATTAAGGATCGGGTAAGTAGATAGTTACCTGCTATTCAGGGAAAAAAATATTGTAAATAACTGTTTTTCAGAGCTCGTGTCTACGTAATAATAGCCGCACGGTTCGATTCAACAGGTTAAGCAACGCTTGCCGGGATTGATCTGTGGATGGGTGACCATCTTTACATACCGAGACTCCTCCGTACCTCGGAAAGCACGTTAAGCCGTTGGTCTCGGCTGTCATTCGTGGGTCTTTGACAGTCGTTCCGGGTCGTCAGAAGCCCGAAAGTCTGGCAACCAGTCTTACTAGGGGGTATCGTACCCAGTTATTGGGTTGTGGAGGTCCGATAGGCCAGTCGCAGTTGGGAAAAGGCTACGCAGATTGATTGAACTGTTTTTCAGTGATGAAACTATTGATATTTTCAATAGAATTCGACTAGTTCTGAGGTTCTTTTGCATGTTCCATTGAACATAATTTACGGTTTAACTGTGGTTTGATTGGACGTCGAGGCGAGTATGTGTCCGAAAATTGTGAAAGCAGGACAAACAAACATAGTCAATTTCATATTTCTAATATTAGCGAGTAGGATATTATCAGTAGAGAACTAAGTCCACCTCCTTATTTACTGCTTAGTGCTATATTTATATTTCCTGACCCTACCTTCCGCTAAGCCTTTCTAAATAAGGCTCGAAGAATCAATACAGGTAGTAAAATGTTACATTTGCATCATACAGTGTTTACCTCTTGTAAATAAAGTGTGACGGTTCTTCATAAGTATGTATTAAAGACTTTATTGGTAGTAATAGAACCTTTTTAGTGACACGCATAGGATATTATGGGTAATATAATCATAAATAGCTATATATTAATACGTTAAGTAAAAACTTTGTACCCCTTTTTACCCCTAGTTAAAGTTTATAAGGAGAAAGAAAGCTAATATTTTTATTTATATTATGCATTAGAAATAACTATAAATTATTAAAAAAACATTACACTCACTACCATGCGTTTGACACACAAGATGGCTACCTTAGAATAATGACAACACAGTATGGAATTAGTATGTACTATACAACTTAAAATTGAAATGAATTATGGTCAAATTTCGACCGCTGGGCGACCACTAGTAATCATAAATATTCACGTTATCATTATCTGTGTGAAGTATTTTTTTCTACATCGATATTATGATTGAATAAGCTTCCAATGATGTTCAGGTTAATTTACAGATGTCGAATTTAAATCTTTTTGGCGTATTGTGAAGCTTTCACATCTATCTTTACCTTTTGTTTCACTTATCAACCAATCAATCAACTCAGCCTATTGCAGTCCACTGCTGAACGATGGCCTCTCCCAGGCTGGGTCACAACACTTTCGCCTCTCCCAGGCTGCACCACAACACCCTGTCTTTTCCCTTCCGCATCCAGTCTGTTCCAGCCACGTTTTTACGGTAGTCGGTCCATCTATCTTCGCACGCTACGCAACGACTCCATACTCGGTCTCCACTCCAGGAGTCGTCTGCTCCACCGGCCATCGGTCCTTCCACAAACATAGCCAGCCCACTGCCACTTCAGCTGGCTTACTGTCCATGCTTTGTCGGTAACTCCGGTTCTTTTCCGGATAACTTCATTTCTGATTTTATCCTTCAAAGAAACTCCGGATCATTTAAGTTACCTCTAAATTAATCCATCCTGCCCCAATCCTTCTACAATAGAAAATTATAAAGGCGAGCGCACATTGCGCCATACGACGGACATTGCACATTGTGTGTAACGCCCGTAAATAGCAACCTATACGTTTCCATTCAATACAAAACACACGCTACCTTTAAAATAACTAAACACTTTTAACTCAAGAGACTAGAGTTCAAATTCGTTTAAATATTTTTTTTAGATTGCATTTAAGTTGGGAAAAATTTAATTTTGCTACCGTATTAGTGTTTATTGCGTAGGCGATAAGTGTTTTATTAGTGATTATGACTTCAAATGTTAATTGGTTTACGACACAATAGTGCGTGATTATCTAATAGGTTTAAATGTTAGTAAAATAACGTAATAGTATATGCATAATTAAGGTATCGCTGTAACTGTGACGAAAGGGGCTGAACAGTATTAAATTTTAAAGTATGGAGACATGATAGGTATGATTACAAAGCAATGAATTTGATTTTTAGGGTCACCCCCTATTACATGGGACTTAAGTATACCTGGCGAAATGTGGGTGTACCTGCTATGGGTACCTCTGCCTTGCCCTGCGGGGAAACAGGCGTGATGTTGCTATGTAATTAGATTTTTGTACTGGCCTAAATAAGGTTGAATCCAACCTGTGGACAAAAAAACAATGATTGAACTAACCAGGCATTGATTTTTTTGCCAAACACTTGCTGTTTTAGTTTGAGGCAAAAGTTACCAACTATTTAAATACAATTTAAAAACTGAATTTTTCGTTGTAAGCATGGCTACTTTTTATTATTTTTTCCTCATTGCCAATCCTTAAATTTCTCACGTCCTGCTTACCCAAGCATTCAAAACTTAACTCATAAAGCACATTCACTTATTCTGAAAGTGTTACACTCGTAAATTGCAGTCATGCACACCATTATTTAAATTTTTTCATAACGTCTCCACTTACACAGGACCCCCTACATTTTCTTCGACAACCGCCCATAATTTGAACTCTTGCATTTTAAATACAAAGATAAGCAATTTATGCATATGCAAACGTATTAAAATGAAATGTGGGTTAATTTTAACAAAACAAAGATATCAAATGGTGACCTGGTTCAGTAGAATGCTTTCACTTGTAAGTATGCACAAAGTGGATTTGATTTCACCTTTCTCAAAAGTTATTGTGCTACTTAGGAGGATGAGTCTCTTGTAGTTTTTGCAGATTTATGTTAACTATTTGAGTAAATAAAACTGCAAGTACCGACTGACAAGGTTTTTTGTTATAGAAACTGCATTTTCATTCGTCCTTAACTAAAAAAACTATGACCTGACTACGGAAAAATAAAAGTGAACTAAAAAGTACGAAACAAGAAAATTTCAGACAGTAATCAAGCCATAGATAGGTGACAAAAATGGTCAAGGTAAAGCTGTCGTCGCATGCCATTATGATTTTGTAGGTTTTCCTTGCACCCACATGGTATGTACATGTAAGCCTATGTCACCCGGAACATTATTACGAATCTATTGATACCTGATTCATCAAAATCGGTTCAGTAGATAAGACGTTACGGTGGAACACACGTAAATACAACTATACATACATACTTACATACATAGATGGTTAAAATCATAACCAGAAGGGTTAGGTTTTTGGCGTTACCGCAGTCGGGTAAAAAGACTGGAAGGCTATCCATATAAGTAGATACTCGTACTCAGGCGACTAGGACAGCTGTCAAACTGAAACCGTGGTCCCACTTGCCCTATAGCGTTTTTGAGCAATACTAATTACATAAGTAAATCCTTCTGAAAAGTGTTTTAATAAGGATATCTTTCCCAGAAAACAAAACCATCTTCTACGATTTTTTTCGCTTTCTTTCAATTAAATGAATCCATAAAACTAATCATAAATGACATGACAGACACTGAAGTCAAAAACACAGCTTCTAAAAAAGCAGTTAAGTACACTTTCTTAGAACTCGAAAGAAGCCCATGAACCTCATTATAATCTTGACAAACCATCTCAAATTAAAAGGACAACCTCCTTGGTACATCCGAGGCCTCAATATGCCCCTCTGACGTGATCCGGCGCTATTAATTATGTTGTAACATCAAGGAGCCAATTACCCCCGAATTACCGATAATCAAGCAAACTTCATTCGACTTTTTGATTAAACAGCTGACTTAATTACCTTTAGGCGTTAAGAAGATAAGGGCAGAAGATAAAGTCTGGGTCTATCTTGAATTTTTGCTAAAGGATTTAAGGCTGAAGCGTAAATATTGCTGTTTAGTGTTACTGATCTAGCTAAAGTGGGGTATTTATTTAGCCAGAATTTTTGTGGTCTTTTTTTTTTTTTGAGGATGGGAAATTATCAAATAACTTCTCCTGCTCTGGGCGAAGCCGGAGGTCGTGTCAGACTTTTACTGACTAAAACCCACCCGTGTTCCTTCCGTTGCCTGTGTGCCGGGGCCGCGATATCCCTTTCGGACAAACTCGCAACCCTGGCAGGCATTGGCCCTTATGGACCCCGAAGGTGTGTGGTCTGGGGCAAGCATTGATTCTTTCATCGTTGTGATCTATAAAATGGTCATCATAATGACATTGACATTGATCAGTAACATTGCTACATTGTTTAACTTAGACACGTGCCGTAATTGGCTCTTGTGATACAGGAACTCCTAGTGCAAGAGCCAGAGTTATACTGATTTTAGTGTGTTGAAGTGGAAATAAATAAATAATTATAATTGCAGTACCGCGGTAATTGGTGCCTGGAGTGCGCTGATTTCCCAATAATTTTGAAATTTTGCTGTTCCATGCATGGTTCATACACAACAATTTTCATACTAATAGTAGCAGTAGGTAGTGTGATCAAAATCACTCGAAGACCAAAAGAAGGCAGGGTCAATATTCTAAGAATTAATGATGTAATGGAAATCAAAACTGCTTTTGGCTCTGTTTTGCTGGACATACTAAATTATCTTCACTGAGGGGCTTGTGGGTAAATTATATTAGCCGCACGGGCGCACGGGTCGATCGAAGATTAAGTTACGCTTGCCGCGGTCGGTTCGAGGATGGGTAACCATCCATTACATATCGAGACCCCTCCGTGTCTCGGAAATCACGTTAAGCCATTGATGGTCTAAAGTCTATCAAAGATCTACGAATGACAGCCGGAAGCTGTCATTCGTAGATCTTTGATAGACTTTACGGGTAGTCAGAAGGCCAAAAGTCTGACAACCAGTCTTACCAAGGGCTATCATGCCGTTACCTCTGAGTTGTGGAGGTCAGATAGGCAGTCGCTTCAAGTAAAATACTGGTATTCAGCTGCATCCGGTTGGACTGGAAGCCGACCCCAACATAGTTGGGAAACGGCTAAGCAGATTGACTACTAAGTACACTGACCCCAACACAACTAGTTACTTACATAACCTCGGTTAATAATCTAATTGAAACAAAAGTGTGTCATTTATATATTGACAGTACCGACCCTAGTTATATAACTGTATGGCATGCTAAAGTATGCCGCTTACCTATTACATCACGGTGTTAAGCAAGGTACTCGAACGATGGCGGTCTTTGCTGTTTGCAAACAATTCAGGTTTGCTGTCGAAGTTGCTGTTGGTTTTGTGTTGGTGTCATAATCAGTATGCTTATGGCAAATTCTTACGTTTTGTTGACCTTTGTTAGCTAAAACGAACACTTCGAAGCATGGGGAACCTACAGGTATTTGCTTCAAAATCTTACGGAAAGATTTGTATAGTTAAAAGCTTACTGCACTGAACTTTATCTACTGCAATGTAATATTTTACAGTACATTTTTTAAACTACTCAGTACCTGTATTTTTATCTGCAACATACACACACCACAAAGTAGAGTATATTCAGGTAGCTTATTCCAGTGATGTAAACATCAATGGCCGCTCAAAATTAAAAAAAAATACTATTGCAGTACCTCTGACTTATAAACTACTACAATTTACCGTCATGATCTTAAGAATACTTATTGCAAAAAATATCATGCTTGGTAAATGATCGATACTTCGTCCATCTAAACCATAAAGTTGGTGTTGTTAAAAACTCATTTATTATTTTCCTACTTTGAGAACCACTCAGGGAAGATGCACAGAAGCCATAACAACATTACCTTAATGAAAACGCAAGTTTTCTTCAATCAAAACTTCTGTTTCAACTTTATCATCTGCCTAATGAACAGCATATCGGGTATCCTAAAGAATATCGTTTTCTAAGTATTTGATTAACTGAAGCTGCGTCTCCTGTTGCCTTTAAATGTTTAAACTTGGTTTTAATTTTAGCTGTTACGTCTTTTGTAAGTCTTCAATTGAAAACTGACAGCCTCATGTTTAGAAAAGGTGAGAAAAATAGTTATAAATTTAATTGGGATATAAAAAAAAAAACTATTAGTAAAAGCAACAACGACTACTGTGAATGAAGTACTTACCAAACAGTAAAATAACAGAACAATAAATCCTGTATGATGATCTTAAAATCTTGATATATTTTGGTGGATTCTGGCGGCATCTACATCGCCACAAGCGAACTACGCATCAACAGCCTGACGTCACACAAATCCTAAATCGCGCAATTAGAGTTCACCGCACGAACGACATTTATAAAACAATCCGACATCAATCGTTGGGCAGTTGCCCGTCAGACACGACACCTTTACGCCCTGTTCCTCATACTTCTAACTATAAATCAGCCATCTCAAAATAATCAGTCACTATTCATCACGCCTAAGATTGATAAAGACAACAGATGGCCTGAAGAATGGATGTCAAAAATATTGTTAAATTGATTGTATTTTTGACAGATTGCGAATGAGATGCGAATGCGAACGTCCTTAAAATTTACGGGAATTGCCCCTCAAATTTTTTAATCCTCGTCAAGGGTATTTTTATACCCGTTATTATTTAGCCTCCTCTCTGTGAGATTGAGTGGGCCGTAATCCACCCCGTGGGTCTAGTGCGGGTTGGGTGCGGGTTGGTAGATGTCACATTTCTTCGAATCTTTGGTTCCAGGACATGCCGGTGTCCTCACGATGTTTTCCTTCACCGTATTGAGAGCAGTGGTGATGAAATAATTTAAACAAAGTAATGCGCCTGTCAGGGTTCGAACCTATGACTCTTAAGTCGCGGCCGGTATCACTGCGCCACCATTACTCTCTGGTCCATCACTGCTCTAAAACCAGTTTACTTAACCATAAACTTAACTAGGAATTGTGAGGAAGTACAAGATTCTAAGCTAACGGATATCAATTTTAGACGTTGGACAAAGTTGATTCAAGGATTTATAAGTGCCTAATATTAACACGCTAATATTCTATGAAAACAAAATATTTATTCAGTACATCTACTAATAGAAATATGCTGGCACACTGACACAGTGAGGATTTGAATAAAAAAGAAAGTGGTGTGGATTTCAAGGACATTCCGATTGTAACAGTTATTTGAGTTTTTGTTTTTAATGTCAGCTGGTGAGCTGATCACGGAGAAGATAGAGACATAGATGATAGAATAGTAATACCTACTCTTAAAAATTGTAAAATATGGTTATAGTCTAGAAGGTTGACAACTTTTTTTTTGTGTGTTTTTTTATAGTCATTGTGTCTGAGTAACCAAAATATCACACTTTTGTGAAATAATTAAAGTTTTCTTGAAGCTAGTTAATGGTTACGAAGTCAGTGTTTTGGATGAGTAGTAATTTCACACTGATTTGGGAATAAAAGAAGATTTACATTGAAAAAGAAATAAGTAATCAATGTTTTCTTAATATTTGTAAAAGTCACTTTATTGCTGAAGTAGGTTGCAATGTTTGTGATAATGATGATGAGGCCATTGGTCAAATTATAAAGTTTACCAATAGTTACAAGGTTCCTTCGAGGTGCCTTCAGAAGAGTCAATGATGTCAATTATCTTACTACCAATCAGAATATGAAACTGAATATATTTTGTAGTTTTCCTAATTTTACACTCATTCCATTATAAATGCCAAAATTTGATCTCGGTTGGATGAATTAACGTTTGCGAATGAAACTAACTGCAGGTATGAAATACATCCTGGGTTAACCCATACCGGACCACACAATTAGTGACTGACCAAGCTAATGAATTAGCAGGAAAAGCGTACCTCGGCATTGGCAATACTTGTTTCTATTTCCTACAACAATTAGATCAATTGTTATAGAAAGTTGAAGAAAACTAGTCCAAGCCATTTCACCAAGGAATCAGAATAAATTTTACTATCAAAGAGTTTCTCTATTGAGAGAAATTGGAATTGTTAGCAATTATTTTTATAGGATAGGATTGCTTCTAATTGAGGTGATATAAAATGTTTTTGTTCCAAGAAATGTATTTTCTGACTGCCCCGTTGGTCTAAGTGTTCGCAAGCGTTACCGCTGAGCATGAGGTCTTGGTTTCGATTCCCGGGTAGGGCAGTGTTATTCGGTTTTTTCTTCTGGAATTTCACAGTAGCAGCCCGGAGTCTGGATTTGTGCCCGGTTGATGGCAATAGGCTAGGCCCCTATTACATGGGCCTTAATCATAACTGGCGAAATGTGGGTGTATTATAAGTGCACCTCTGCCTAGCCCTTCAGGGAATACAGGCGTGATGTAATGTTAAATGTACTTTCTTATTGAACAAAAAATAATTCCAGCAACTTCTACATCGGGTTTGTTTGGTACTAATTGTTTTAAGTACATATTCAATTATCTTAGTTCAAGAACTAATACAATCAATCTGCCTAGCCTTTTCCCAACTATACTGGGGTTGGCTTTCAGTCAAACCGGATGCAGCTGAATACCAGTATTTTACATGGAGCGACTGCCTAACAACCCTGTAACTGGGTAATGCGATACCCCTTGGAAAGACTGGTTGTCAGACTTTCGGGCTTCTGTACCGTAACCTGTAACGACTGTCAAAGATCCACAAATGACAGCCGAGACAAACGGCTTAACGTGCTTTCCGAGGCACGGAGGAGTCTCGGTATGTAAAGATGGTCACCTATCCACAGACCAATCCACCAAGCGTTGCTTAACCTGATGGATCGATCCATGCGGCAGTTATTTCTTAGCCAAGAACGAACAAGAAAAAAAACATTGGCAGACAAAAACCACAAATAATAAATAGGATTTTAGTCATGATTAATATTAAACTAAAAAAACATTTTAAGCAGTATCTAAGAGGTTCTAGTGGTCATTAAACGATTAAAACACCAATTCATAACGACATGCAAAAGAATTTGCATAATATTAATAATATTAAATTGGCCCAGCATCCTATTTACAAAAGCACATTAATTTAAATAAATAGGTAGTGATACAACACAACTAATGTATATAATTAACTTGGAGCTTAACGGCCACGGAAGATTTTATTTCAAAGCTGCGGTTCAATCATGTCTGTGAGTCATCAAGGATACCTACTAGGTCCTATACGATTCATACTAAAATACTTATTTTATTTGCATGCTTTGTTAAATCAAACTTGAAGAAAGACTAGATCTTTTTTTCCCTAGCCTGCTCTGTCCGATTCCTGGGCAAAGATCTCCCTTCACTTCTTCCATTTTTCCCGAGCGCTCGCATTTTTCAATTTGGTCTTGAGTAATCCCTCAGGCATCAATGAACTTGTCTTACTGATTTGATAAAGAATTCTGTAAAAGCATCTCTATTATCTTGCCTAAAAATAATAGCAATAATAACACATAATTAATATCCCAATGAGTGAAGTTTTGAGTATGAATGTCGATGGCTTTATGAGTAGAGGAAGAGCAAAGAAACGATGGATGGACTGTGTGAAATATGATATGGCTTGAAAGGAGGTGACTACCGAGAGAGAGAGAGTAATAGAGAAGTGTGGAAGAAAGGGACATGTTGCGCCGCGAATAAATTGTGATGATGGCAGGAGAATGATGAATTAATATCCCAACTATAGAAAAGATCCTGGCATTCTTAAAGTAAAAAAAACTTATATTATAGTCACCTTATGTGAGATCCTTACTCACTCAGTAATGTTAAAAGCCGTAACGAGACAAAACCAAAAAGAATAAAAATTTCAAAAGCAAGTCACTCTGTGTCAGAACATAATTTAAAAATTTCCACAACAAGGCTCCATTCTATTTCTTTCCGGTGAGTTAAGAAGGAGTGAACATAAAAAGTCCAACTTAAACGTTATGATGGGACAGTTTATCTTGTTGTCTGCTCACGACACGATTGCTACACGACTTAATAATAATATAGTTGAAGATCCAGAAAATAATGACGGTGATAATGAAAATACAATTGGTGTAAATGGTGTTGAGTATTACGATATCATGCAATTTGAAATGAATAAGAACGGAATTGATTTTAGTCTTGTTGAAAAAGTAGCACTCATAATGAATGCCTTCTAAATATTGCGGTACACAACGTTAAATGTTTCCCGTTCCTTTTCAATTTTGTAAAATTTTGAAACTTCCAATGTAAAATATTAGCTCCGATTTCTAAATCTACGAGTACAAGAAACTTTTCAGATCAACCTTGCTTCAGTACCACTCCTCTGACCTACTTCCTCACGTAACCTAACGACTACCTTCCGATCCATAAAATCGTGAAATCAAAACCGTCTTAAAGGCTCAAAGGGTCCAATCGAGACCTTCGAAAGTTTATTGACCCCGACCCCTTTTGGGCTCACATCGATTCCTTTGACATTAGTTCGAGATTATTTTTCTGTGGCCCGGAACGGATAACATATTATAATAGGGGATCGGTTTGAAGGAATAGTAGTAAATAAAGGAAAGTAAACAAAATATGACTTAATACTTTGTAAGATGTTTCCTTATTTATTGAAGATCTTAGAAATAATGGCCACAAGAAAGATAGGTGAATCAACTGGGCATGGAGCAAATAAATAAATTAACTTATAAAAGTTCTGTCCAAAATATTTGTTTGTTTTCGTTGCAATTTTAGAGCTTAGTGCAGCAAACAGTTTTATTGTTTCCTTGGAATCAAATGCAGAAGTTTTGATGTCGCAGTTACGATATTCTGCAGATCAAATTCCACTGATTTGAAAAACTATTGGAAATCTAGGTGATGCTTCTTTATGAAGTAAACCCTTTAAGTTATATCATTACCCATATGAGGCGGTTAGTGTATACCATCTTAACCAATTATCTCATTGAATTAATTCACTTTGTCGATGCTACAGCAGCAAATTCCAAACATAATTCAGACATGAACATGAAAACACCTTTACTATTTCCGTAACAGAGTTCTCCAGAAATAAATCAAAAGCTGTCCTTACTAATCCAAATCAACGAGCCATGAAGATACTCATATCACTTCCGATCTTACAGCCTGGACAATATCCTTCACTATTGTTTCTGCCGGAAACATCTACCACTTTAGATTCACTATCAATTTGGACTTTATCTTACAGCATTTAAGTATCAAATTCCATTGGCAAAATTGCAATACTAATTTGGTTATTACTTTGAAAGTATTAGGACGGTGCTGTTTGAATTTCAGTCGTATGCTTCTAAATATAAAGTTTAGTTATACGTGGGATAAAAAGAACATGAATTTAGATTACCAAATTAATTTTGCCGTCATATCACGCGAAATCTAGAATGACTTGAAGGTAATAGTCGTTTTTATGATTGTAAATGTTAATTTGGTAATTTTTGGCCTTTGATAATGGGATTCTTATGTTTTGAAGCTTCAATGTTCCGTCGGAATGATGTTGAATTTCTAATTAATTAATGTAGGTACAAAAACTGTTATGGCGCGAGCCGGTAGACCGAATAATTGAGTGTTTTATTTTTAGTTATTGACTTCTTTATTAGTAGTAATTAGGCTGTTATTGCATTAAGTATAATTGCTGCTATTATTACCAATAGTTCCTTCCCTTGCAGGTATAGATTAGTAAGCGATGGTAGTACAAAGAATGTTCAAATTGTCGCTATGATTTCACCAATATATGTTAATAGTACCAGTGACAGATATTGTCATAGGGAGACTATATTCATTAACTTACCTACTCACTCATAAATCCTATTCTCTACATATGTTAACTCTTCTATATTACCATTACACAAAATATCAATATAAATGCACTATAATGTAGCAATTCATCACAGAAAGTATTTTTTTTTAAATAATGTGCCTTCACTGCTCTTTTTAACCGACTTCCAAAAAGGAGGAGGTTATATGTTCGACGCGTATGTACGTTTTTATTAAATTTTATTTTTTATGTATGTCCGCCGATTTCTCCGTCAATTGTGAACCGATTTTGAAAATTCTTTTTTTGTATGAAAGGGTATGCTCCCGAATTGGTCCCATATAAATTTTATTAACTTTGCTTGGATAGTTTTTGAGTAAGCTTCAATAATACGTATTTTTCCCACTTATTATAATGTGGATGATATGATGACAACTTCCTGTGACTGTTATTTACATAGTAGGTACTGTATTCGAATTTGTGTGGGGTAGGTACCACAACAAAAAAGTGAAAAATAAAAATATCTTACAAAAAAAAACAACCTCTTCCGAAAAAAAACACTACAAAGTGAAAAATAACTTTAATTTCGGAAGGCGGTGGCAAAAAACGAAAATTCAAAACCAAAGACACCGACTTCCGAAATTAAAGTTATTTTTCACTTTGTAGTGTTTTTTTTCGGAAGTCGGTTGTTTTTTTTTTTGTAAAAAGTTTTTATTATCGTACCGTCTCTATCATCACCTCCTTCATCACCTTTTACATCCAACTTCTGGACTTACGCACCTCCAAAATTGTTTTTAGTATTCTTTTTCGTTATTACTTCCTCCCAAATCAAAACAATCTATTAACTAGTGACAAAATTAACGATTGTATTAGATAGGGTGACGTCATTTGGATGTATTGCAAAATTCCTCACGATCAAGGTTACCGGGAGTGAGTCAGAAGTGACCATAGATAATATTAGTCGTTCTACTGACCAATTACGGATATCTATCTATTTTAAATTATACCTGAGATAATGTCAAAGTGGTCACTTGTTAGGATATGGTGTTAATGTGGGTGGAAAAGTCAAACTTAATTTGTGCAAATGTGTTCAGGAATCTTCTTCTATGGCGTTCTTAAATATGGAAGTTTTTATTTTAAAACATTGATAAATATTATACAAGGTGTCTAAAATATAGAGGACTTTATTTTATTTTTAAACATCTCTGATTACAATTATTATCTAAGTAACTCTTCTGTCAAGGTAACGAAGCAAAATGCTTAAGAATAATTCAAAAAATGATTTATGGAAGCATCATTATCCTTCTTAAAATTATACAGCAAACCATCAGCAAAAAAAAAATGATACCAACGGCTCCTCTTTGTAACTGCACTGCGCACATTACCTGATCAACATGATCCTCCAGCTCTTCAAATATATTTGAATGAGTTTTTCTTCCATGCATTACCTGGTAATGATGAAGATAATGACAATGACTAGTAATATCAATGTCTATCACACACTAATGATGAATTCTCTCTCTTTACAGGTAAGCAGGCATACCTCATCTACACGAACCTCCACACAGTCACACCGTTAGTCCAAGGGCCTGCGCTCACTGGAGACACGGCACGGTAGGGAATCCTTTGGCATCACTGCATGCAAGAGCATACTGACAGCAACGATGCCACGGTATTCTTAGGCATGCCGCAACGTCATTAGGAACCCCAAGCATAAGCGTACCAACGTGACATCACCCTCGCGCGTTTTTTTCTCAACAGTCGTAACTCTTCATCAGAACAGAATTTCAAAGGCTGCCAAAGCGTCCCGAGGGATGCCGAGGCATTCCGAACGCTGCGGCATGCCTAAGCATACCGCAGCTTTGTTTTTATACCTACAATGATCATCATTGAAGTTTCAATTTTATTGTTATACTTGTATGTTATATTTCTACTCGTAGCAAAATAATCCCTTGCCGTGCCGTGGTGCCAGTGGGCGCAGGGCCATGAATTCAGGTCGAGATGGAGACGTAGATTCGGCTAATGTCAGCCATGTTATCTAGCATTTTATCTCTTGATTAACTCATACTGTATTGATTTAGTTAGCAATTAAAATGAATTTATCCGAAGTTATCTGTATTTCTTGGAGACGAATTAAGTGTTTGAGGTTAAAGTTTATCTGTGAGCATTTTGTATCCAACATTATGTGTTTTCTCGTAATGTATCAATAATGGTAAATGTTTACTTGCTCTGAGTTAAGTTTACCATAACTATTTAGATAATAAACGTTTTAATTTAGGCAAGTCATAGTTTTAAATATTAGTTTAAAGAAGATAACCTACGTAAAGCAGAAATACGACATGAAGCCTTTTTTAACCGATTTTGAATAATGTACAGTTGCAATAGTTCAAAATAATGATAGATGATGACATAATTAGATACCCATCGTAAAATAAATAATTTAAGAGAATGTAAGCCTTACAAGATTCTGGAAGCAATTTCTCAATTAACAAAATATATGGAAAAACACAGATTTTTTAAATGAATAATTCGTATTATTATATTTTATACTTCGATTGCTAAAAACCCATAAATCCAAAATGAAACAGCTGTTGATTGATTTAACCTTGTCAGTTTCACATAAAACATGAATTCAAATTAATCAGCTGCAAACTTAGAAATAACTATATGTCGTAAATAATAAAACGCGGAAGTTGGATATGAGGAATAATTTATTATGATGTAGGCGGAGGCTTTCAAACCAGTTGGGATTGGTGTTACTTAGAATTTGAACAAACGTGCCAACGGAAAAGGGTGTTATAATATCTTTCGGTTTATAGATTTTTACGTCTTTTTAATTTTATTTTTATTTTATTAACATGTCTTTTAAGTTTCTTGTGGTTTTGTGGTTAACGATATAAATGTTGTATACAACTTGAATTCAGCTAAAACTTAAGTTTTTTAGCAAGGCAATATATTATTATGCTCCAAGGATCATCTGTTCTAGTAGTCAGTATGCCAATAAGTTGATTTACCTACGTAATTTACGATGTTACTATGGGACCATGTACATGATCCAATAAAAAGACAAATCTGTTCCAGTTATCAGGAGCAAAAGTAAAGGCTGATGATATTGATCAGTCCATAGTAAATACGCGTATAATAATATGTTGGTCAACTTTAAAGCTACCGAATCCCTACTTTACTTCTCCGAACGCAATACTAACAAACCGACTTCATCACAAAAACATTAATCAAAAAAGAAAGTACCAAATTTTTTTCACCCACAAACAATACAGCTAGAAACACAGTTACGATCAAAACAGACTGTCAAACTGGGACCATAAGCTGTTTGTGCAACGGAACTTCTGGTTTGACAACTGCTGGTCCGCTACTGACATTTGCTACACTGTGGCTGCATTGCTTGTTGCGTAAGCTTGTGACAGATGTGGCGCTATTTCGACCGTTAGCTTAGCGGGTTATGTTTTGAAATCGTATTAATTTAAGTTGAGCTGTTATGCAAAAGCTTGTTTGGGTGCGTTTGCGTTTGAAAAGATTAACCAACTTAGTTTAAACAGAAAAACCGCCACGAAAACAAAAAAAGAAACAACTTTATTTGTTGCAGTTGGTAAGAGACAAAATACTAGCAGTCTGCAGAGAAAAAACCACCCATAAAAATTTCACTGCTAATCTTCGGAAAGGTGACCGGAATATTGTTTTTTGGATATACATATACCTATACTAATATACCAAACACGCTTGACAGAAATGAAAAAAAACTGTATCTCACAGCTGCACTAAATAAGTTTCCAGTTATTTATCTTATACCGGAATACGGGTGTTGATTTGATTGTGAGTTGACATCTAACATTGTCATCGAGCTTGATAAACAAGTTGACATTACAAACTAAACTCGAACCGCCTAACAACTTGAATACACGTTTTGAATAATCTCTAGCGCCTCTGTCAAAGTGGGATGGACTGTGCTGGCGATTGCTTCACACACTCAAGAAAATTATTATAATTATAATGCACCACTTTTTCGCTGAACAGTATTTGAGACAGAACTCCGTCATATATAGACGGATTTGCTAAATTATTTTTTTGTTTGAAAGGGTATACCTCCAAGATGGCCCCTTTGCTATCAGGTCAGGATCTGACAATGGGATCCTGGAGAAATCGAGGAACTCTTCAAATACTATAGGGACACTCGTGCAGTTGCTCTAGGGAAGCACCATTTGGTGAAGTGGAACTGATGATGACGACCACATTGTATATGGCCACCAGAACTGCTCCATAATAAGTATTTCACGGGTTACGATTCGATAACTATAGTATGGTTGCCAAGCAATTTATGCCAAAGACACAGACTTCCGAAACTTAAGTTATTTTTCACATTGTAGTGTTTTTTTGGAAGTCGGTTGTTTGTTTTTTGTAAAAAAGTTTTTCTTTTTTATAATTATTATCTTTAAAATAACATAACATAACATGACATGGCCTGGCCGTGGATGGGTGACCATCTTAAAATACCGAGACAACTCCGTGCCTCGGAAAGGAAGATAAGCCGTTGGTCCCGGCGGCTGTCATTCTTGGATCTTTATTGATTGTCAGATACTCGAAAGTCTGACAACCAGTCTTTCTAAGCGGTATCGTGTTACCCAGTAGCTGGGTTGTGATGGTCAGATAGTCAGTCGCTCCATGTAAAATACTGGTATTCAGCTGCATCCGGTTAGACTGGAGGCTGAACCCAACGTAGTTGGGAAAAGGCTAGGCCTGTTTTCCCCGAAGGGTTAGGAAGAGGTGACTTAAAAGTACACTCACATTCCGCCAGTTAGGTTCAAGTACCGTGGAATGTTAGCAAAATATGATCATTCTCAGCTTCAAAATTGCGTTCTCACTAAACAGAAACACTATAAATCTATTAATAACTCCACAAAGACCACTAAAACATTACACAATAACATCTAGCAGTCTATTTGTACCACTTTTACTTTTAGTAACACCAGACCGAGTAACAGGTTGGATAACAGCACCAACGAACCAAATAGCTTTGAATCTGGCCCCAGATTACCTTGGGAAAACGAAAACACTGTGGGAATACTACTTTGTAGAAACAATGTTGCTTCTGAAATTTCTTCCGCAAATAGTTTAGCGTTGAAGACGGTTGTAAGTTTCGTTTCGTTTCTCCAAAATAGCAGCCATTTTGTGTTCTGCTAAGTTTCCTTTTAAGCTGCTTCTAAAGATTGCAGTCGAGGTTTTGGTTTCAGTACGGAAAGTTAAAGTGGTTTTGTTATATATGTAAAGTTGTAATGCAGTTGTAGTTGTGAGTAGGTTAATAGCAAATATAGTTGTTTGTAGATTATGTCCCAGTGTCTTTGTATTTTCATACCCAACATGTTCATTTAGATACTAGTCCAGTTAGAAAAAATTGCGTTTTAATTCATCTAAATTTATTAATATACTCGTATATAACACATAACATAACATAACGCTTGTTTTCTCTAGTGCCTTTTCACGCCAACATTTTGTAACCATTGATATCGGTTTCCATAAAACCGTAACAAACACAATATCGGAAGCAAAAGAGCGCACAACCAATCAGTAGGTTGCCGCAACCGATAATTGGCGTTGCGAATATATTGCCAAATGTAGACACTGGTTGCTGCCGGAACATTAATGCAATCGAGACTGTTCTGTTACGTGAAACTCTGTTTCATGAACCTATGTTATGTATATCCTTCATACATTTATAAAATACTTTCGTGAGTTCATGACAGACTTTATTCATGAGACCATTTCAGGCCTCGTTCACGAACTATAAAATTAGGAATAGTTCATTTGAAGATACCATGTTTTTTTTTAGCTAATTAGCAAGTTAGTAACGGGTTTTGTCGGCGGAAGAATAGAAAAAATTACAGAATCACAATCTGTTATTTTATCTATTCTTCCGTAGTCATGCTACGCGTGAATATAGATGCACAAGAACTTATCAAAAATTAATCTCTATGTTAGCGGGGTAAGGACATTTTTATCGTACAACTGATTAGCTCAGTTTAAATCGTGGGCAGAAGTTAAGTTTTTATAAATTTGAATTTGAATTTCGAAAGGTAATATACCAGACAGGTAATAAAAAGTGCAGTGAATGCTAAAGCTATAATGTTAGTAGGTAAGTCATTTTGTGCAATACGACTGTAGATGATATTTCTTTTGGCAAGAATATTGATATGACATAGCTTCCATAACCAAATAGCTAATATTTCTGATAATCCAAAAACCGTTCAAAACCATAATTCATGAATGTCTGGAACTTTATTAATTTATATTAGTTGTGAAGATTCTATTGCGTATGATAAGGAAAAAAACTTGAAGAAAACGATCTCCCTCGCATCCATCAATCCAAAAGATATTGTTTCCAAAACTTATCTTATAAAAGAGAACACCCCAATTAACTGTTTACCAAACAAATCGCCTGTCATAACAGCAATTGAATAAAAAAATCTTTTCAGAAAGAAATATACGCAAAATACACCAGTGACTGCTGAAAATTGCCTCCTGAAAATCCCCGACTGAATGGTGCAGATTAATGTTCAAGACGTGGCCAGAAAGTTTAGAAATTCCAGAATTTTTTGTAGAAAGGGTATATTTTCGGAGACTGTAACTCAATTCCCTTGGTTACGATAGCAAAGCAATAAAAAGGCAAAAAAAAATCCCCAAGTCTGCTCGATCTGATGTGAATAATTTTGCCTAGCGAATTTTTGAGTGTTGAATATTCAGTCTTGTAAGGAAAGACTTTTACGATGCCTGTTTTTAAGGCTGAAATAATTCTTGTTTTACATACCTACTCGTACCTACGAGCTTACACTTGGGTTTAAATATTTGATTGGTGCACCAAATTTGCATTCGGAACCAACAAATAGGGAATATCGAAAATATAAAAAATGTAATTATGTAAAAATGGCTTTTTCCTCACTAAGTAATAACTTAGTCAGAAAAAAGCCATTTGTACATAATTAAATTCTCTAAGTTAAAAGAAAGCAAATAACATCCGTCAGTCCCTTATCTTCTCTAAACCATTTAAAACAAATTACGCAACCTAAGGCCATCAAGCACAGTGCGCAAAAAATAGCACACATGAGGACAAAAAGGGCACATTACCGAAATTCGGATACTTTTCCGAGTAATGAAATTGCAGTACAAACGGTTTGGAAGAAAAAAGGAGGGATGCCAGTGAGCCCCTGTGTCTTATTTCCGAATCGTAAACAAAGTATAATGGTCGGGTGTTCGCGGTATGGTGATCAATTTAGGCAACTTCTCGGAAAAAAATAAGAATGTTTTTCGTTAATAAATTCGTTAGTAAAGTCTTTATATTTTGTTTTACGAGTTTTTTTCCCTTAAAAGGTTATGCTGAGTACCTCTTGATTTTAATAAGCAACACAATATCAACAAAAATCTTATGAAAGCTTACATTTCGGCAGTCACAAAAACGTTAGAAATTAGTAAAAACGAAATGTGACTGTAGCTATTATCACATTTACAGTAAAAAATGCGAAAAGTGAGACAACGGAACATATGGAAACGATTGCGCCTCTTTCATACATTCGATTAAGTTAATAACTACACATGACGGCACTTATGTGGGTCCAAGTTACAAGAGTAAGCGATAGGGTTATTTTACTTAAACTTAACTTGAAGCATTTTTTTTCTGTCGTAAAGCTCACATTATCTATTCTATGCTTATACTAGAACTACTGTTTCTGCTTATTGATGCCACTAGATAAAATACAAGTTCCATTAAAAGCCGAAAGTAAACCAAAATCGTGACATAGCTACATCGATAAAAAGCTGACTGTGCCCTAAAAATCCAATAATCGTGAACACACTTTGTAGATAAAAGTAAAATGACTGATTGATTACTGTTAGCACGTAACAAAATTCACATAAAAAACCACAACACAAATCGATTTTAAATAAAAATAAATGAGCATAAAAAAATGAATTGTAAAAATTGTTTTTGTCCACATCCGCTCACGATTTAGACCACAGTGCCCTGCGTGTCGGAATCTACCACGCTCTACTTACTACAATTGTAACACTTGTCAATTTCTAAGTAAATATTTCAAATACCTACCTTTTGTAGATGTTTATTAGCAAAATGGAGAATTTCACATTTAATTGGAAACTCGTATTTTAATTTTCTCCGTCCGTTTTTATGTTTTATGGCGACGAAAGAGAAATGCCTGATGCTTATCTTGTGGCTATTTGTTGGAGTGTTAATTAAAATGATTTAAATCATGCTGATGGGAGAAAAACATAAATAATCATGGCGCGAAATCGGTGAAGTTTACTGGATGGAAGTGAATTAGTGTGGTTATCATAAACTTGGTTATTAATTGCGTTTTTATGGCGTGCTGATGTACATTTCATGTAAATGTTCTAGTGTTTTACTAACCTACTGCTTTGCTCCGGTTTAGAATAATTTTTGTTTTGATGCCTTGATATCGTATGTTTTACATCAGAAGTCGCGATTTTCCGCTGCAATCCTTGTTTTTTTTTGAGTTCCGTATCCAAAGGCTGCCTACGAATGGACCCTATTACTAAGGCTCCGCTGTCCGTCCGTTAGTCCGGCGGCGTCGTCTGTCTTTTGAACAGTCTTTCTTTCCTTTTGCTGTGGTTATTGACTAACCTGGTGTCAGAGTTTTAAAGGCTTATGTTTTCCTTCGCCGTAATAGGTCGGTCGACACATGAAATTTTCATAGAGTTTATACTACCATGGTCGCTATAACAACAAATAATAAAAGTTTTATATTAAAGACTTGCTTTAATTTAAAACTTTTTTTCACAAGAAAGGTATTTTATTTACTAAAGTATTGAAAACAAACGGTGGTACGGAACCCATTGAGTCCGACTCGCATTTGGCTGCTTTTTAACAAAGTCACAATAAACCTGCAATCTACACCAAATCATCTAATAGGTAACTGTAGGTACCTTTTAGCCCCACACACATACTTACCGTTGGATCTTTTTTGCAGAAAGTCCCATATAAAACACCTCAATCTGCCTAGTATACCTACTCTTTATTATCAATCAATCTGCCTAGCCTTTTCCCAACTATGTTGGAGTCGGCTTCTAGTCTAACCGGATGCAGCTGAATACCAGTATTTTACATGGAGCGACTGCCTATCTGACCTCCACAATCCAGTTACTGGGTAACACGATACCCTTTGGTAAGACTGGTTGTCAGACTAACGGGCTTTTGACGACCCGTAACGACAGTCAAAGATCCACGAATGACAGCCGGGACCAACGGCTTAACATGCTTTCCGAAGCACGGAGGAGTCACGGTATGTAAAGATGGTCACTCATCCATGGACCAACCCCGCCAAGCGTAACTTAGCCTGATGGATCGACTCGTGCGGCTGTTATTACTTAGCCACGAGCTCCTCTCCCCCATATAAATACATGTGAGAATTAATAAAGTAGCGTTTCTCAAGACAGTATACCAATTTGGTTTCACCTTCAATTCTTCATAAAACACTAATGAAATCAGCTTCGTCTCCATTTCAATTAGAAGCAGCAAAGTCTAGGCTACCTAAAATAGTGCAGTCATTAGGCCACCTACTGAATGTTTCATAGACAGTACATTTTGAATTAGCAACAGCGCAGTGTTCCGCATTGCCTTTTGGCCAAATTTGGTATTAGTGATGTGGGCGTGTCGATAAAGGGACATAAATAATATCGATAAAAATCTGTTTTTGGATTTAATATGGATGCTGTGAATAGTATTATTTTGAAGTTCCAGAAGATGGTATCAAGTCAGTATAATCTAAGACTTGATACCATCGCTAATGTTAGAGCGCTAACGTAATGTCAATCTCTCTCTATCAACACTAGATTAGCTGTTTTCATGTCGTCATCATTTATGTAACAGTAGTTATTACAAAAGCCAGCGTAATTTAAATCCTAAGGAGTATAGCGTGATAAGTTTATGAATGCCCTAAATTAGCCAAGAACGCAAATTTCACCATAATTAACAAAGCAACATTAGTAGCTATTATAAGTGTTAAGCAAAAACTACAATAAGTGCTTTAACAATTATTACTATGAGTATCACACTGCATAGTTAAGAAATCAAATTCATTATTTCTTTATTTTATTTGCCATTAACCTTCACCACAACATTTAGCTGTCATTGAATGATTAAAAAACTAAATGCATTTATTATTTTTCTTCTATATTTTTTTCATTTTGCAAGCGTTGTGAGATTATTTTTCAAAATGTTCAGATTACCTACGATATAATAATAATATCTTACTATCATCTAGATATTTAAGAGTAAATTAAAAATAACTAGAAAAATAAATAAAATTACAATGGCCTATTAGATATTATAATGCAGCTTAATTTTGACTTGAAATACTAAGTTTAAAATCTAGTTCACAACAGGCGATTATTTTGACATGCAAAAAATTAACCCGTTAAAACTATTGCGTTACTAATTTTAAAGCAGTTTTTGTATATTATCTCCGAAACAAACCAGTTAAGCATTCATTTGATAGTACACAAGGTTTTGAAACGAGAAAATTTTAAACTTTGAGGTACACTAAACCCATAAAACCTAGGCGTAATTCAAATCAAACTTCTATTGTGTCCTTCGACCGATCAATTTATCGACAGTCAAAAATCAAAAATCTATTCTTACCCCATCACTACCCCTCGACAATTTCAAGCTGCAGAGTCCAGAAAAAAGTCTCATTGGATATTTATCTGCAGCGACATTCGACCTAATGTTGTTGCACTGCAAAAGCTCTGCACTGATGGAATTTCGACGACCACATTTTTTCGCGCACTGTTTAATTCCCACTCGAAATTATTCCAAATGTTGGAAAAATTCTTTCCATTTTCCGGCGAAAGTTTACGGAATTAAATGTGTTTTTGATTGCCGTTCTGGATTTGGAAATGAAAAATGAGGAATAACTTAACGGGTTATGCTTTTTAAGAAAAGAAAGTCGATTATAAAGATGGTTAAAGTTGATCATGAAGCCAGATTGGTTTGTTTTCATTTAGAACTTAGAAAGTACGCAATATTTTCATCCTGACATTTTACTTCTTAAAAAAAAACAAATCAAAACCATTAATCAAATTGGGTTTTGAATCGCCCATCAGAGGGGCAATTCCCGTAATTTTTAAGAACGTTCGCATTCGCATCTCATTCGCAATCTGTCAAAAATACAATCAATTTACCAACATTTTTGACAAGTTTGACAGATTGCGACTAGAATGTGAACGTTTTTTAACTATGTACGAGAATTTGCCTCCTGCACTTTTAAAATGTCAAAAGGCACAAAACAAAAACAAGCGGTGTTTCTTGCCGTACCTACAACGTAAAATTTAACATAGCAAGTCATCGTAAAGTAACATAAAAAAAAAACTATACTAAATTAATAAGTCTAACTGGAATTCTAGAGCGTATTGCTAAACGTGCTATCTGTGAGCGCGATAGTGCAGTCATTACAACACCGAGTTATATCGCTTGCAAGTCTTACAGCTTTACAGCGGAACGGTATACGAGTGTATAAGTCTCTATTAAAAGTGCGATTTGTAAATGGATGTAAGTGCTGTTGCATTTAACATTTATGTGGTGTAAGCTGTCACTAACAATGTGAGTTACAGTTCAACTGTAGGGCAAATGTCTCTTTTCAAACAAATAAGTCCGAAGGCGTTGCTTGCCATGCTTACTTATTGATAGTGATTTTAGAAGATTAACTCCAGGTTTCGTAGTAAATACAGCTCATGTGGAAGCCTGGGGGCCTCGACAAATGGCATTCGCTTTCAAAGCTTACGTATTTTTACAACGACTTTTTCAACGGTATTGACGTTAGCTTTTCAGTAGATTCTACTGTTGTTATCACTAATAGAATATTTAATGAAACAAAATAGTTTTAAGAAACCAGAGGGCTTAGATAAACTGATATGTAAATAATTTGCAGTGTACAAATATATTTATGTAGGTAAAGTCCCACAATCGTGATTTAAATTAAATAGTCTTGCATACAAAAATTATAATTTAAAACAAAGAAACGAATAAAGAGATTTTGTTTATTTTTATTAAAATCAATACACCAATATTTGCCCATCACTAAACATCACATCACGGTGAGCTAAAGACGACAGTGTCGATAGAAACTAGTGTTGTAATTACAAACAGGTTTGACCACCATGTCATAATGTCCATGGTAATTAGAAACATCTTGAAAGAAAGATGTCAACCTGTCTGTTACCATCTTGCTAATAGGCTAATTCTGCAATTTGTATTCTTTAATGTCGTGATGATGTAAATCTCTTAGGCACAGGTACAGCCCGATTCAAAGTTAATGGCGGCTCGGAACGTGAGGCGAGTCGCTGCGCAGTAACGAATTCATGTGCTAGGGGGGTGAGGGATGCGGTACTGGGCAGCGAGTGGCTAACTTCCGAGTCGTCATTAAGTTTGAATCGAACTATAACGTAGAGGTATCAAGATGTCGATAACGATTGTGTTGCAGAGTTTATTTTTATAATAATCTTAAAAGTAGAATAAACGGTCTGGAGCAACTGCCTCGCTGGTCTAGTAGTCGCTAACACCACTGCTGAGCTTGAGGTCCTGGGTTCCATTCCCGGGTCGGGCATTGTTATTGGATATCTGGAATTTCTAAGTAGCAGCTCGGAGTCTGGATTTGGGCCCGGTTGATGGCAATAAGCTTGCCCCTGGGACTTAAACATAAATTAATTGGTTACAAATACACCACGGCTAACCGTTTTAGGGAATATAAGCACCAGAGATTTGTTTTAAAGATATTTTGGTTGTTCAAAATCAAAATTCAAAATATTTAATTTCACAATAAAGCTACATTTGAAACGTCAGAAGCTAGGTGCACAGTTCCAATTGGTCGTTTCCTATGGAATGTTGTTGGAATGTTGCTAACTTCAATATGTTGATGAAATACCTATTACAATACCTATCCTTAAACTTAACTTATTCGATTGAGAACACTATTATCTCAGTAATTTTTCCTTCACAACGAACATTAGCGCATAATGATTAATTACATTCACATAAACGTACATACAAACAAACATATGGAAAGCAAGGTCAATGGCCATAATGCGGTAATTATTATTACCTCTAGATATAAATGGGGTAATGATTTAGACCTTAGCTTTTCCGAGACATATGAGTCTAGTATAGTTAAAATGGTGAAGGTCGGGGCAATGTAATTTAAATGTAAAATTAATTCGAATAGTCACGCATCATCATAAATTATACTGTCTAAGTATACCTTTGATCTAGTGGTTGAAAACGCTACTGTTGAGTATGAAATGTTATTGGGCAAAATGTTATTGGGTTTTTCCATCGGGAATCTAAATCTAAACCTCTGTGTTCTAAGAAAACAAAAGTCCTAACGAACGTTTGTTCCTAGGTCGGATGCAGTAATGCGATACCTATGTAGGCTCGGTTATGCTTCGCTAATCACCTTGGATCAGATATCCGTACGCAAAAGAAGAATTATCACAAAATAATACATAACAACAACTCTCATGTAATCGCGACGGCTTAGGCAGAGATGTACCTATATAGTACACCCACATTTCGCCAGTTATGTTTAAGCCCCACGTAATAGACCCTGTTGCCATCAACCGGGCGCCAATCCAGATTCCGGGCTACTACTGAGAATTTCCAGATGGAAACACCTGATAACACTTTGCTCGACCTAGGAGTCGAACTCAGGAGCTCGTGCTCAGCAGTTGCGCTTGCGACCACAAGACCGACGAGTACTTATTTATTATTCTTATTCCATTCGTTTCAGGTCATTGTAGAAGTCACAGCAAGTAAAACTATAAACTTTTTAACGAAATTAAATCTTTTTAGACAAAATATAACTAAATAAAATACGAGTAGCGAAAGACATTTAATAACCTTGTATTTTTGACCTCAGTTACCAGATTTAAGGTCAATTAAAACTATTAGGTATTGTTTTAATGCTTAGAAAAGAATTTGATTTTATAACAAGACAAAATATACTGAAACTTTATGAGCTTCTTTCAGAAAAAGATAGAAGAAATATCCACAAAAGTTATAATGTGACTTATCTTTCCTGGCTTTTCCAGCCTAAAATGAAACTTTTCCTACAAGTATCAAAAATCTAGAAGTTACTAAAACAACAAGTTTAGTACACAATATATAAATGGCTGTATTGCATGCCACAAGACATACTTTGTTACAATTTTTATGAATAGGCTTATCTAAGACACAGCTTGTGACCTTACTGGCCGATCAAATACAGAGTAAGGAACGACAGAGGTTGCAAGATTTACATACTATTTAAAACTACTGAGCTAAAACGCATAAAAGTTGTAATATGGCTTGGTAGACTAGGTTTGTAAATATTTGATCAATAAAGGACATCTCGTAACTCGACGTAAATCAAATACTAGACAGACCAAGTAAAAGCTTATCCTACGAGACAGGATAAAAAAACAGTTTTGATATTATAATGCTGTGCTTTAGTGTTCCCACACTAAAGGCTCATCACCCACGCGGACCCAGTGCGGGTTGGTAGATGTCACATGTCTTCGATTTTTTGGTTCTAGGACATACCGGTTTCCTTCAAGTTTTTGATATAATCCTGGGTAACTTGAATATTAAAATAATTATTTATTTCACCTAATACGTTCTTAATAAGGGGAGAAGGAGAGAAGAAACGCATGGTATGTGACTAAAAAAGTGATGAATAAATAAACGGCCAAAAAAAAGATAGTAAGATTGTGTGATATGAAAAAAGAGGGGTTGAATGATAGCGTCACGGGAAAACTGACTGAGAAAATGTGTGGCACCAACCCCAAGTTAAATAAAATAATATTTTTATTTCCACAACTTACAATTAGTTGCATTCTTACTATTAGAAATGTCCTTTTAAGGAAAACAGATACCTACTTGTATTAAGACGTTCCGCCCTTCCAATGGATACAGTATCAATTGTATTTAGGTTAATAAACGATAGAACTTAATTTAATTTAATTTAATTAAAAGAAGAAGAGGAAAAATCCTCAATTTCAAAGGAGTCTAAACTAAACAAAACAAAAAGCAAGATGAAAAGAGGATAATTTAAGTGAGCGCGCGCTGTCGTGTGTGTGTGTATGAGTGTGTGCGAGTGAGTATGTGTGTGTGTCTGTGTGTGTAAGTTCTATGATGTGAGTGGGGGGAGAGGATTGGTGTGACAGGGGAGGGAGGTGTTGAGGGATTTCAGTGTGTTTGTACTTTGGGTTGTGAGTGAGATAAGGGATTGAAGTATTAGTTTGGAGTTAGCCCTACGACAAGTCTTGGGATCGGAAGATATTGTAGGTCAACATCTTCCACTAACCGCTGTTTAATGTTGATATTAAACATTCAACTTACATAGGACAATATTAGGAAGATGAAGATGTCCCACGTTCCTTATAAGTTACTTTCTAGTGCACCGCCTAAATAATGCGTCATTAAACTTAATTATATTTGACAGTTATCTTTGTTTATCGCCAATTCGCAGCATTTTCCAAAGCTTCATTACCATAGCAGGCATTATTATACAATGGCTTCCAACAATCAAAAGTTCAACATTACATAATGGGCTCATAAAATGACACAATATGTGGTAGGTATTAAAGTGGTAATCTGGCAGAATAACTGGAAACGCCCACGAGATGAGAGCCGCAGATTTATTGGCTATTGTACGCACTTCCTGGGGAAAGTGATTTGTTTGGAGTTCATGGTTGTTAGTCATTCTGATTTTGTTGATGTTTTTATTTTATTTTAGTGGTAAACGCTTCCAGATACATTTTATTTAAAGTTTATTTTGTTTTGACTGAATTCTGTGATAAATCGATACAAATTCATTACTTAAAAAAATACGATACTGCCTTGATTTATTCTTTCGAGAGTGAGTGAGAGTAATCTGTGTTTTTGAGTCTTGTGGTATTCCATTATTTGGAACCACATCTTTTAGTTTATTTACGTATAAACACGTTACTTTCTTTATGTTATTATATTAAACAAACCACCTTTTGATATATTTTCCTATTAATATTCTATGACACATGTACTTAACTCACTTTTATATTCTGTAGCATTGTTTACCTCTGTAAAGCATACTTTTAATTATCTCTTGTTTTAGCATCCAAATCGATTTTATAGTATTTATCTTTCCCTTTTGTAAAAAACTTTAGAATATTTATATTCTGACGTTTTCATCTTAAACTGTCATCTGTCGTAATTTACTTTTCTAAAACATAGACAGAACACATCATAGATAAGTACACTCTATCTTCTCTCATAAAGTGGGTGTACACACTGAACCTTCGCAATAAGCGTAGATCTAAGATTTCTCCTCTGTAAGCCGTTTTTATTAGTGCTGGTCATATCTAAATTAAGAATTAACTTGAATATGTTTTTAAAACGTTTAAAATATGACACAGAACGATAAAAACGGTCTTCATATTTGGAGAGTCTGGTCTTGTCTGAGCCCTCGGAGAGTCGTATTTTTAACTTGAGACGGAGTCACTGTTTTTATGCCCTTAAGTCTTATTTGTTGAACAGTTAGCTACTCGAATATTAGTCTCTTAAAACTAGCATAACTAGCGTGCGCGAGTGTCCTAATTTTATTGTGTAATTTAAACTATCGATACTGAGTGGATTATGTCAATAAACATTCTAATACTGTGTAATACTGTGTTTAATTCGCTCGGCCCTCCTGCCTAGCCCTGTAGGAGGTGCTCACTTCTAACGAACTCTTAACCACGCGGCGTAAAACGCCGCGAGCACACGCACACGAAGGCCTCCGACACTAGACGTCGTTACTCTCCGAGAGAGACCTCCGCCGTCACCTGTGACGCTAGCGCGGTCCTCCCGCTAGGTGAGGCGCCTCAAAGCGCCTCCATCTACAAAGTCTCACAACCTCTACTCCGTTCCACAGGCTGGAGTGTACCTCCAGGGGGGATAATCCTCAGCCCAGCCTCCTGCACGCTGCCTGCGGCCTGCCTGCCTGCCCACCTGTTCCACTCCCTGCCTGCCTGTTCCTGCCTAACCTGAGCCTGTCTTGTGCCTGTTCCTGCCTAACCCGAGCCTGTCCTGTGTCCTAAACTTAACTTTACTTTTACTAATTTTAACTTTTAATTTTAATACCTTTTTATTTTAATTTAATTTGTGACCTACGTTTCCCTCCACGGAGGAAAACGTTACGTTACAGTCTTAAATTGAAAATGTTGGTCTGTAAAAGGTTAAAAGGCTTACAAAGCTGTGAATAATTCTTAAGAAATATAATATATCACTGTGACTTCTCTTGAAATGACGCACAAAGTTACCGGTTCCGTGTTAATAATGTGAACGGTCAGTTCAAATCATTACCTACAAGTTGCAATTTGCTTCCGCATACCTTATTTTCAGATTATTTTAAGCTGTCCACTTTATTATTAATTTGTTCTCATTTTCACTGCATTAGTACCTAATGCTAGTACCGAATGTTGGTTCCGTAAAAAAAAAAAAATTAAGAAACAGCTGATTTTTTTTTCGCGATTTCGGCGTTGGTCTTATAGTGAAAGTTGTAACCCCTTAAGAGGTTTAGTGTAAATTTAAATGATACTCACACAAACGAAAACGTCATGAAATATCGTGAGCAAACCGTGCCTGAAAGTTATTTATCGACAGCATGTGAAGCCAAGTCAGAGGCCCGGGGTGACGGCTTTTAACTCTGACACCAGGTTAGTCACTAACCACAAGAAAAAAAGGAGAAGAATGATACTCTTGTAATATTCCAATTACAAAATATTTTTCTCGAAGCTGAAACCACTTCCTTAGAATCCTTGGAATGAATTATCCATGTTAAATGAATACCTATTCGTATCTATTAGAACGAATTAAATACATCTGTATCTAACTTAGCAGTAACATGTTCTTACATATCGATGTCTGCAGCAAGACAGTACACAGACAGCAGACACAAAGTCAGAATGCCAAAAAAAAAAAAAAAAAATTGCCGCCTCTGTCGCTACCTACTCTGTACAAAGTTTTTGCAGGCAGTGCCTTTTCCTTTCATTCGACCTTGCGTGCGTGCCACAATAGTAACACGCTGATACACTGTGCGAACTACTTGCTAATTGTTGCTTGTTTTAATTTAGTGGCCAGTTACTGTGGGGCTGGTATTTCCTTTGGTGTTCGAGGTTCGGGTAAAGATAATGAGACGATCGTGGCTAGATTTTTGATTGTCTTAGTTTATTGGCCCGTGACTGTGTTAGATTCCTCGTAGAAGTTGTAAGTTAAAAGACTATAGTTACATACATACATAATATCACGCTTTCGTCCCTTGGGGGTAGGTAGAAACTATAAAACGCCACCTACTTCGATCCTTACATACTCCTTTTGCTGCACTGACTACCCCATTAGTCTCTTGTCGCAATTTCCCGAACGGTCAATACCCACAGGTGTACACCCACATTTAGCCAGTTATATTTAAGTCCCATGCAATAGGGGGCGAGCCTATTGCCATTGTAGCGACATTTACAATCGCTACTTAAGAACTACATCAAAGACCTGACGTCACACAAATCCTGCATCGCGCAATTAGAGTTTACCGCGCGATGGACATGTATACAATCTCCCGACTTCAACCTCTGGTCAGTTGCCCGCCAGACTCGACACCCGTCTGGTCGGAGGATCCTCCCTTTTCTATGGTGGATGAGTGAACTTTACACTCTGTTCCTCATACCACTAAACCATCAAACGGGCACAAAATGGCTGGTACTGAGAAGTTCCAGATGGAAAAACTCAATCAATATAATAACACTTTGTCAGTCCTGGAAATCGAAGCCAGGACCTAATGCTCAGCAGGAGCGCTTGCGACCACCAATGAGGCAGTTAGCCAGTCAAGCAAGACGTCTTCGAAATAAATCATGGATCTAATTTACATAGAGCCTGCTGTGTATACATCTATTAATTATCAGTAAAACCTGATATTAGGGTACTTGAATTGTAAACGTAAATATCTGTGTGTTTGAATTCTTTAATTTAGCCTTACATCACTCATGCATAAAAACATTTGACCTATTCGTTGTTTGATCACATCACCGGAATTATTTTATTGTGTCATAGAAGTAAAGGTTAGCAAAACAACAATTATTCGATGTTAACATAATATATTTGTTAAAAAAAAAACAGGTGGCATCTACATTGCCACATGCGAACTACGCATCAAAGACCTGACGTCACACAAAAAATCCTGCATCGCGCAATTAGAATTTACCGCACGAATAGAATATATATAACTTCCCCGATATCAATCGTTGGGCAGTTGCCCGCCAGACATGACACCCATCTGGTCTTAGGATCCTCCCTTTTCTAAAGAGGATGAGTGAACTTTAAACCCTGTTCCTCATGCCTCTCAAGCCTCATTGGTCTAAGGATCCCAAGCGCTAGTGCTTTGCAGGAAAGTTCAGTTCCCGGGACAGGCAAAGTGTTTTGGGTTTTCCCATCAGGAATTTCTCAGTAGCAGTCCGGATCTGGTTTTGCGCCCGATTAATGGCAATAGGCTCGCCCCCTAGTACATGGGACTTAAACACGACTAGCGAAATGTTAGTGTTACTGTAGGTACACCTCTGCCTAACCCTTCGTGAATTACAGGCTTGATGTTATGTTATGTATACTATAATAGAATTTTACTTAAGTAAACACTTATAACTTAAGAGTAGGAACTTACAGTACGACACAACTTAATGTAGCATTGTCACCACCGAGTTCTAGAGTAATAAAACATAAACAGGACTATTAAATACAAATATTTCTTCAAGATATATATTGTTTTATTTATGTCCATGCTGGGCCAAACTTGTATGGGATCCTTTGAGACTATCCATCTCCTTTGAGAATTTTAATTCATTCATTTCAATTTTACGAATGTATTTGGCTATATGACTTTACAAGTTATTGCGTTTTCGTAAAGATCATTTTCACCTAAAGCAGTAATAAAGATTGGTGATTTTAAAGGCGCACTCAGTTCGGATGGTGATCGGTTTTACGAATTTTGCCGATGCTACATCTAAATTGTTTCGTACTTGTACCTATGTACGTGTAAGGAACTTACATCTGCGCTCGCAAATCCTCATTAATTTTAATTTTAATGATCAATTTACAAGCGATTACTAGTGGGTACCTACCTAAAATTCATGGAAGGTAGTGAATTTTATTTAAGTATAAGGTTTTGCCCCCGGGCTTTGCCCGCGTGGAGGTCGGAAATTATCCTACGGGAACGTACTACCGAGATAAATGATCCTATGTCCTAACCCAGGTCATGGTATACCCATGTGCCAAATTTCATCCAAATCCGTTTAGCCATTTTACCGTGAAAGCGTAACAAACAAAGTCACTTTCGCATTTAATAACACACATACAACTTAGGATTACGTCAGTTTAAAAAATAAAAAAAAATCGACCAAATATTTGAGTTTGATAGATGTATCAAGTCATTGACCATCATTGAATTAATTAACAGGTAAATTAATTAATCCATCAAAGGTTATCTATCAGAAGATTGCTTTTAGCGATAAGACCGCCCACCGGTCACCCCATGTAAAATTGCTACAATTATATCTGTATTTTTTATGGTTGTCATAATAAAGAGTATATTAGAGCTCGTGGCTAAGTAATAACAGCCGCACGGGTCTTTATATACCGAGACTCAAGCATGGTAAGCCATTGGTCCCGGCTGTCATTCGTGGATTTTTGACAGTCGTTACGGGTCGTCCGTAGCCCGAAAGTCTGACAACCAGTCTTACCAAGGGGTATTGTGTTACCCAGTAACTGGGTTGTGGAGATCAGATAGGCAGTGGCTCCATGTAAAATACTTGTACTCAGCTGCATCCGGTTAGACTGGAAGCCGACCCCAACATAGTTGGGAAAAGGCTAGGCAGATTGATTGATAATAAAGAGTACTCTATCTTACTATTTATTTACTTGCAAAAAACGTTAAAAGTACCCTTAACGAAAACTTCCGTATCAGAGTTACCCGGCTCCTACATCCATAATATTATTCAATGTTTACCAAGAACGGTCTGTATTTTTCCAATTCCCCTCACTAGAAGCGCTTGAAACTACTTGTGGTCTATTTATATTTACCATCGGGTTCTCAAAGGCCCTATAAAAGCTCTTCCATAAAACGATTATCTTTATCCGAACCGGGTAAATAGAGGGGCAAGTACCACAAAAGTACCGTTTGGGCCCGTTTGCCTAAATATTACGGTAAAATCGTAACATTTTTTGTAGTGGCAGAAAAAGTGTTCAACTGGAAAATGTAGGGTAACGTTGGTAATAATGCATTAGTATAGCCTATGGTGGCAATGAAGCGATTTTTTGAATTCGGGTGTCGGGGTTTTTTGGGACTTTTATTTAACCTTTTATTAAGGAAAGGCGAGAAGTAAGTCCATTGAACCATTGTTGCGTTACTGATGAGAAATTATTGTTGTTTGGGAAAAAACAAAAAACAAGCTACTAATTCTTATTCCTTCTATATCCATGCAGTAAGATTGTGGAACTTCCGCCTAGCATTCGTGATTTAAAAACTGTTCCTCAATTTAAATATCGAGTAAAAGAGCATTACCTTTCCTCTCAACTGTGAGATATTTATCCTATGGTATATATTTAAGCTTTATGTATTTATTTAAGTATATGTTAATTTATTACGTTATACGTGTAGGTTTATTTTAATATTTTAGTTTAAGACTTCGCATATTTATATTTTTTTCTTCTTGTTCTCACACTTTTCTTCTATCGCAGGTCTGCTAAAATAAATTTCTTAAGAAATAAGCAGTACCTTTGTACTCATAATTATGATTATGTCGTATTTGTATGTATTTTACTGAGTGTACATTCTAAAATAAATAAATATAAAATGATATTAATATGTGTTATTATTAAGACAATCCAGCAATTGCTCCAATGTCCAAACCGACACAATACAATTTTCTTTGGAAGTTACATTAAAAAATTACATACATAAACTTACGCTTTTTTCCCATGGGACACAAACTACAGAACGCCACTACAGAACGCTACGATCCTTACATACCTCTTTTTTACCTCGTTTACGTTCATACATCTGGTCATAAACGTACGCATCTGAACTTTCTGAAAAACGTCACCAATAACGTCCCATTCATATTATCAAGTCAAAAATTAAACGTTATGTTTTGTACTTTTATGAACCTAAATAAATAAAGTGTTTTTACACCCCCTCTCTTTTTTAAGTTGGTAAATGTATTCGAATTTAAATAAATCGATCAATCTTTGCTTTATCGCTGCTTGATTGCAAGTTATATCGCTTAAATCGTCGCTGACGCCATCTGTCAACTCACTAAGTGAACTGCTGCGACGTTGATACATCGCCTGCTAAGTATTTACTAAATTGACTTACCTACACTCCATTAGGCACCCTTTATGCTTACCTCGTTATGTCATTGGCTCGCCTATGTAGCTATAAGGATAGATTAAAATTGTATTATGGTTGACTTTAGGTAAGTGTTCTTAAACACGAGAGGCACGCGTCAAAGGCAGGGGCAACTGCAGCCGCCGACGCGTTGACGGCAGAGGCAACTGCAGGCGTCGGCGTATCGACGGCTGCCGCCGATGAATGTCGACGGCTGCAGTTGCTTCTGCCGTTGGCGCGTGCCGCTCGTGTACATGACCACTAAGTAGTCATACAATTCTTAACGGTTCAAGTCTTAATCCTAGAACAAATAATATTCCTATTCATAGTTCTTCTACATAATGCATCACAAACACGATTCTGTTGACTAAGCAGTTATCTTGACCTTATTGCTCCAACTAAGGTAATACAAGAGCACACACATGTACCTCTAGAAGCGACTCAAAAACATGTTTTTATTAGAAGCACCCGATCAGTATTCTACTATGTACTTGCGTGTATTTGGGTGTTGTAAAAAAATTGTGGTTTGCTGAGTAAACTGAAGAAGATGATTATTTATTGAAATTAGTGACATCGTCATCCGTTTGCTATTAATAGCCTCCTCAAATGGGGATAGGTACATAAATGTGCTTCCAGTGCATGCTCGGCACTCAGACTGGCTATCATATTACTGACTTGCATGAGCGGTTCTTATGTAATTCGTGTCAATACGATAGAAAATTATTGCTATTATGTACTATTACATGATGATTGTTACTGCTATTAAATAAATCAACAGTAAGTACTTAGGAAAGTGCTTTTGGCCAAAACATAAAATGTTAATGTATTTTCTGATACAGGCGTCCAATCAATCTGCCTTGCCTTTTCCGAACTATGTTAGGGTCAGCTTCCAGTTAACCGGATGTAGCTGAATACCAGTATTTTACATGGAGTGACCTATCTGCCGTCCACAACCCAGTAACTGGGTAATACGATACCCCTTGGTAAGACTGGTTGTCAGACTTTCGGGCTTCTGACGACCCGTATTGACGGTCAAAGATCTACGAATGACAGCCGGGACAAACTGCTTAACGTGCTTTCCGTGGCACGAAAAGCTAGTCTCGGTATGTAAAGATGGTCACCCATCCACGGACCAACCCCGGCAAGCATAGCTTAACCTGTTGGATCAACCCGGCTATTATTACTTAGCCATTGATCTGTGATGTATTTATGATTATGTGCAATCTTGAATTCATAGTTATGCTTATTCCAGCTAGCTTTATAATCATAGCAATTTGATTGCTTCTTTGATCGTGATTGGAACCTATCGCTCAGAAGCTCACGATCAGCAGGGAATGAATACAGGCTGTTAAAATGACAATGTTATTGTTATCAAGTATTAAACTTTAAAAAGCTATGTAGAACAATTGTGTGGGCGCAAGTTCCTCAGCCCCATATAACATGGGACTCACCCATGTTATAGGGGTTGAGGAGCTTGCGCCTAAACGATAGATGTATGACCATCTATTACATATCGACACCCTTCCGTGCCTCGAAAAGCACGTTAAGCCGTTAGTCCCGGGTAGTCATTTGTAGATCTTTGACGTCAGAAGCCCAAAAGTCTGACAACCAGTCTTCCCAAGGGGTACTGTATTACCCAGTTATTGGGTTGTGGAGGTCAGATAGGCAGTCGCTTCATGTAACATACAGGTATTCAGCTGCCTCCGGATAGATTAGAAGCCGACCCCAACATAGTTGGGAAAAGGCTAGGCAGAGATTGTTGTAGGGGGCGAGCTTATTGTTAATATTGCCTTATTGCTGTTATTTAGGAATTCCAAATGGAAAAATCCAATAACATTTTTTATTAGTAAAAATATTTTATACATTTTTGTTCTCTCAATTTGAACCAACAAATTGGAACGACAGCCAATGATGCAGACTACTCGTAAAGTCCATCTGAAAACCAACATAAAGCAATTCTGTCCATTTTTCATTGTTACTGTGATATCAGAACGTAGTGCATGACGTTTTTAATAAATTACAACGCGCCGGCGCCGGGGCACGATTTGTGCTAATATTTGTTCTGTCGCGTACCGTTCGCAGATAAATTCGTAATTAATTTCGTGTTGAAGTTATTTGATGACCTGGGTACACGAGATAAGTAGTTGTCGTGTGTTGTGTACATGTAATTTTGTCGCTTCAGCTTTTTTGGGTGTGATAAAATAAAAACGGAGCTTACAAAATTTCGAAAAAAATTGCCAACCATAGATAGTCGTACGAATCTCAGTCAGAAAGAACCTCAGTTCTACGAATGACAGCCAGGATCAACGTGTTTTCCGAGGTACTGAGAGGTCTCGATATGTAATGACGACGAACCGACCGGGGCAATCTTCGATCGACTCGTACAACTGTTATCGTTTAGCCACGACCCCTATGCAATTACGAGGTTGAATATCGTAAGATGTCGACAGTTTTCTACGTTTGAATTAGAATAGGTAAACATTAGATTTACTTAACTCAATGATAAGGTTACAATACGCAAGAAAAAGGTTGCTAAAGTTATTATATTTGATGTTCTTCTCAAGTATTTATTTAATTACAAGAATCCGTGATAGCCTTGTGAAGAGCTTCGAACCCAAACACTTTGCAATGTGCTCTCGAACATGCGTTTACAAAATGATGAAGAAAGAATTTGTGTGGAAATTTACAAGTTCAGAACACATGTTTTTACATGTTAAGAATGCCGAATAGCGCCATCTTTAAATCTTTAAGGAAAATGTGTGAAAAAGCAGATAGTCATGTTGTTGATGTTGTCAGGTTGATGTGTCGTGTTTCGTAGTAGTCGTTAGTCCACTGTCGGTGCAGCTTTTATAAGCTATGGTAGAAATCAATAGAATATATATTATATTTTTCGAATATGATTATGTTATAGATATAATATTCATCATTTTTAATAGGTATATGTATATTCTTATATTCTCCACCACTGTTTGTCTCTGCATTGCCCAAAGGTTGACTGGTAGAAAATTCCTATAGCTATTAGTCCGCCTCTGTTCATTTGTTTGCTTAAAGTATTAAATAAATTAATAATATATAACTTATCACTATCATCTATCATTAACATCAGTGCACAAAAATGTTTTTTAAAACCAATTTTTGTTGTTAATTCAAGAAAAGTCAAAGGTCGCAATAAAAAGTCAGTTTACCTAAAATGAACGGAAAATTGACCTACATTTCTAGACGAATTAACAAAAAAACTGAACCGTTTAAACGCAGATTATTCTCCCGGCCACGGATTCATTTGTCATAATTTTTCTGTAATCAGTACCACCCGTATTGTTCGGGGCGATAGTGATTTTAAATTAAAAGAGCCGTGGGGCGTTGTCCTTGTTTTTTGTATTATTTCAGCTACGTGAAATAAACGCCTATATATTTTAAATAACTCGTTAAAAATACGGATGACCATAACTACGTACTTTTAAGGAAATTAATTGTGAAGATTTTTAAGAAAATTGACTACTTACTTACATTATCCGTAGGTACATTCAAATCACAACTGGAATTTTTAGACAGTTGTATGAAATGACTTTTTTTTTTAATCCTGTTTTTTTTTTAAATCCTGTTTTTTTTCAATCCTGCATTTTTTTTCCATGCACTTTAGACATTGGCAGAATATTCGAATGCAAATTGACGTGGGATGTTAATCTCCTTAACAATCAATTTCCCTAACTGTACCTACTATTTGTTCCTGTAGAACCAACCATGTGTTACAAGCCATACATATTCAGTTATGTCTAGCTGTTTTTCTCGTACCAGCTTTAGTTATTCGTGATAGAAAGAGAAGTCAGGCAGCGGTTAGCGTTTATCTCGATAAACTAATATAGATTACCTTATCATCGTAATTTTGAAGCATCTTGAGCATCTTGGCCTTTTAGCCTCGTACAGGACTTTGTTTTTTTTATTTTTTTTTATTCTATTTTTTATTTGTGATCTCCTGTGCGAGTACCAAAAAATACTTTTTCGATCTTTCTTTTTTTTTTGTTTTTTTCATGCGTCGTAGTATACTTTGAACTTTTGAATGTTCACGTTCTGACGACCTTTTTACTCGCGTAAAGTACGACTACTCTCTACAATTTTTCTACCTGTAAAATTCAACAGTAGGGCAGCATTGCATCAAAAAGCATTATCTACCTATAGCGTTCCACTTCTGGGACACAGGTCTTCTCTCTGTGAGACAGAGTGGGCTATGACCCACCACGCGGGCCCAGTGTTGATTGGTAGATGTCACAAAAATGTCTTCGAATTTATAGTTCTAGGATATGCCGGCTTCCTCCAAGGGGCAACTTACAGTCACCAAAACTACTAATAAAAGTCTGCCTAGCCATTTCCCTATTACGTTGACGTTAGCTTCCAGTCTATGCGAATGCAATTGAATATCAATATTTTACATGGTGCGACACAACCTACACACAATCAGGCAGCACAATCTAGTAAAATGGAGGATTATAAATTCTACTGATACCCAGTGCGAATGCGGTGCTCCTGACTAAACCATATCCCATATGCTAGAGTGTCCAAAGTGTCCATACACCTGCACTTCTGAGGACCTAAAACATGGCACTATTGCCGCGATTGGCGTGGCCACCTACTGGACCTAACTCGTTTAACAAAATAATCTAGAAAAGAAGAAGACATGGTGGGACTGCCTATCTGACCTCCACAACCGAGTTACAGTTACGAAAACTACCAATAATTAAAATAAATTATATTAGTAGATTGATACCTTCATCATCTCCCTGCCCTTGTCGCATGTGAAAACGTGAAGAAAAAGTGGTGCGCCAACCCCACGTAACAAAGTGGGGTTGGCGCACCACGTTTTCTTCTTCCACTCTCCCCTATCAACCGTCAAACTGAAAACTCAAAGCATTTATTTCAATTAAACCATTTACAGGCACTTTTGAATTGTCAAGGAATCGGTCAGTCAGAAATATGAAGCTAAGTAAAAGTAGCCCATTCCAAAGCGTAGTAGGTACCTATGGAGAAGAACGGGCAAGAAACTCCACACACACTCTTTTAAATAAATTGTTACAAAAAATCAATCGTCACGGTATCATTCGCTCCCTTCTCTTTCATATTATTCCTCACACAATCCATCCATATTTTCTTTGGCTATCCTCTCCCTCTACATCCATCAACATTTATATTCATAGATACCTCCCATGATACCCATTCAATATTTTCCTCGCTTATTATTCACCCAATAAACTCATCTAATCAATTGAACAGAAATACATCGCATGTATAATGTAAATCGAAATCCTCTCTCTGAAACAAATAGTGTTTTCTTGAATTAAAAGGGTCTTTTTCTTCTTGAACAAAGTAAATACATTTGTATTGGGAACAGTAATTATTATATATTGGTTTGAGGGAATCGAGATTCTAAGAAATGTTATAAATAATGATAGAAGTTTACTGGAACAATGTTTTTCTGTAATTAATGTTGAAGTTGTGTTCAGTTATTTCTTTTCGTAAATATTTCTTGGTAGTAAACTAATAAAACATAATATCTGGTTGTTACTGTGCAGAATATACCTACTAATACCTATCTATCTATATATATAAAAATTATTTTCTCGCAAAATCTCGAAAAGATCTTGACCGATTTGAACAGTATTTTTTTTTTGTTTTGAACAGCCAAAAAATCGAAATTGAAATTTCAACGTCTGACAGGTCAGCTAGTCCTTTATAAAAACTGCATATTTTCTTTATTCTGCACTAACTTCTGCCCGCGACTTCGCCCGCGTTGTAGTCAATCATACTATAATACATATTGCACTCGGAAATAGTCTAGCTCTCAGCCAATGAAAAAAAATTCGAAATCGGATCCGTACTTCCAGAGATTACCTCCTACATACAAACTCACAAACTTTTTTCTTTATAGTTATTAGAGTATGTAGATTGATCACCACACTTGCCTCCTGCGTAAACGGTGATTTCAGATCATTTTTTGTCCTGATTTTTCACGGCATTTTTCTTTATCATAATTCAGTGGTACCAACGATTAACTTAGCATGTAACTATCTACTATATACCTGACACTTTTCTAATACAATTCTAACATTTGGCACTGTATCTAAACCTTAGATTTTCTCTGAAGTCAACTGAATGTATCAAACAGAAGTCGGTATTCCAACTCCACTTCAGTCAACTCAATAAAAATGTATGTTCAAGATGCACCAACACATCTGCGTCACACAAAACAAATCTAAAGAAAATAAAGAAAAAAACAACATACATAAAAAAAACTTCGGAAAAGCAACTCCATTTAAAAACCGTAATTAGGGTGCAGAGACGGAACCCATAGCCCTCGGTAAATTTAATCGGCTCATTATTTGCTGAATCTATTAGAAATGCTTTGTATCCTCTTCCGGAGTTCCCTAATTGAATAAAGGGAAGATTTTGAGACTTAATGGGCTTTGAGAAGTTGTGTTTTGAACTTGGATTCCAAAAAATTAAGTTTGAATTGGTAATAGCTCTTATTACTAAGATGCATTATTTATTTAGATACATTTTGTTGAATTTTGGAGTCAAGGGGCGGTTCAATTAATACTTACTGCTAAGCGTAATGCTGTAAGGTTTGGGAATCTTTGGAAAGAGAAGACAAATATAGCACTTGAGTGCTCAGTACAAAAAACTACATATCTTAAATTCAACCGAGTATTTCTGAGACTGAAAGTACAAAATCGGATAATTTACTACTTAATATTGGTAGTACCCGCGTTTAAATATGAGACATCCCTCCACAATCCATACGGACACAAAAATACTACAGAATCAAGAGTCCAAATATACTTGTTCTGAAAGTATTATTCATGATTTCGGAGAAACCCAACGGTAACGAAAAGTTTTAAGAATAAACTGAACAATGGTCTAAAAACATCAATTTGTACTGCACTTGAACTTGCAAGCTTCAGGATCTTTAGTTCGACAAAATAAATCTACAAAATTTACTGAAATTCAATCCCATCAGTCCAAGAGAACAATAGACTGGTAGGTAGCAGTAGTACTAATTGAACGGATGCAGTTGAAACTTTATTGATTCTGCCCGTCGTTTGATACAGCCAGTGGAAATGATCGGACCACACAATGCATTGGAGTTACCTATTCAACGGTGGCAATATTGATTTTGGCTAAAGGTTTACAAAATTAAGATATTAATAATTACATATATAATAAGCTTACATAAATATTATCTTCATATTATTTATGTAAACTTACTGCAAAGTATAGCTTATAATGTTATTCCCATCTGTATATTCGGGTTAAGGGTTTGTGACTAAATAATAACGACCGCACAGGTTGATCGAAGGTAAGCTACGCTTGCCAAGGTTGGTCCGTTGATAGGTGACCATCCATTACATATCGAGATTCCTCCGTGCCTCGGAAAGCACGTTAAGCCGTTGGTCCCGGCTGTCATTCGTAATCTTTGACCGCCGTTACTGGTAGTCAGAAGCCCCAAAGTCTGACAACCAATCTTACCAAGGGGTATCGTGTTACCCAGTTACTGGGCTGTGGATCTCAGATAGGCAGTCACTACATGTGAAGTACTGGTATTCAGCTGCATCCGGTTAGACTGGAAGCCTACCCCAAAATGGTTGGGAAAAGGCTAGGCAGATTGATTGACATTCTAAAGCATCGTTGAATTATATTGTCAGGCAGATAAGGATTTTCCTGTGTGAATACGGAACTATCTGAATTTATGAGAAAAATACTTTTGTCTTTCATGGAATAATTTCAAACTAATTACATACAATTGTTTTTATTCTTGTGACCTGTTATATCGTGTTAATCAGTTTAAGTTTCATCTGTTTGATAATAACACCGTTGCATAATCAGTCTATAATGTTCCCGTTCTTTGAGAGGCAGTGGGCTGTAACCACGCGGACGCAGTGCGGGTTGGTAGATGTCACATTTCTTCGAATTTTTGGTTCTAGGACATACCGGTTTTCTCACGATGTTTTTCTTCAAGGATTTGAAAGCAGTGGTCATTAAAATTATTTACTCAAACCCAACCCACGACCTATAAACTCGTAAGTTGGGGGCGTTACGAGTATCACTAGGCCACCATTGCTATCAATAATAGCACATTTGCGTTGATAAACTTATGAGTGTTTTCACTGAACGTACCTTCGTGAAAATTCTCAACTTCTTATAACGAAAAACACTCTTGATCTCAATATAAAACGTAACATCCCTTGCATATTTCATATAGGTACTAACTATTACAAGTCTGTTCTACGTAGATACAGCTTGTATATTCCCAATACGGGGGTCTCGTCTCACTGTTGCATTATTCATAGCTGTGACGTGTTGACGGCCAACTGAAGCTGTAATCTTGAAGTGAGAGGTAGGTCACAGTGGGAGCGATTAGCGAGGTAGGAGAAAATAATAAACAGTACCACATAGAAAATTTATGAACTTTACACTTTTTACGTTTAAAAAGTTTGAAGATGTCTTGTTTAAATCAACGAGATTTGGTTTTAATGGGAGATAGATTTTGAAAAATGGAACACTTATGAAATGTGTTTTGGTAAACAGTGTTGAGATTCCAAAAAGAGTAACGGACCTACGAATGTTTTGTAGTTTTCTCACGTGCAATCTCGTTAATAGAAGTGTGCTTAGTAGTCTTAGGGATATATGTTGATTGGTTATTAAATTACCATTTACTAGTAAAGGAGACTATTTCTTTTCGCTGTTTTATACATTCCCATCTCCCAGCACCTTTTTGTCTCCAGCAGTTTTAGTTAATCATCAGTATTTTTCTTCAACATATTCTACCATATTAAAAACAAAAGTTGACTTTTAACTTGACACTATAAGAAAAATAAAATAGTCGCTTACAGTATGACCTGTCCCAAAGGTCCTGTGGCACGAACCACTTACGAAAATATTAAAGCGGGGAGTGTGACAAGATATGGTAAAAATATTATATATTTTTGTCACAGCCTTGCCGACATACGTCACGTGAAATATATTACAAAATTCAGCAAAACATTGACCTTCAGGATTAAATATTTATGAAATTATATTTCTGTACAGAATTTTTCTAGGTTTGATATATTTTTGTGGAAAAAGTGTGGTAAATAAATTGATCGAAAAATTGCCTTTACTAGAAAGAGAATATAATTTTATACTTTAGTTTGTAAAATTTTCATCCATACATTATTATAAATTAAAGTCAATTTTCGAGTCTGATGTAACAGCGTTGTGCTTGGAAACTGCGCAACATATTGTGATGTGATTTTCACCATCATTTTGAGAATTGATTCCGAAAGGTTTATATGTGCTTAATAGATCACAAATAAATTAATATAATAAAGTACCTAATCTCGATGTTTTCATCGATTTTCATCAAGTCGTAAAAACCATGCGAAGCAGGGGCCGGTCGCTTGTATCTTATATTATCCCCTCTTTAGCTTTTCTACTGGATTAAGCCCTCACATGAGTTAGGGCAAGCAATTAACCTAGCTCTATTTTATAATCTCCTGGTACCCATCGATTCTCAGAATCCGTTTCTCATCAAAGATTATTGCAAAACCATTAATTTCAACTAATCTATTATTCAAAGGTCCATCGTAAACTATATTCAATCTTGAATATTGGTATTAAAATTAATTGGATACTAAAATATTCACATTCAATTATGTTTTGTTACAGTGGCCACCAAGATTGCTCCCCTGGGCAGTCACAGTCCTATTGATAGTCGCTGTCATCGCACCTTCATCAGATTCTACCAGTAAGTATATTATTTTGACATATTATTGAATACTCATCATCATCCCGCCTTTTATCATCATCATAATTACAGCCGAAAGACATCCACTGCTGTACATTGGTCTCCCCTTAGCACAGTCGGGATGTGAATGATGATGATGATGTTCTTAACAAGGATATGATTGACATCCACTTGCGTACTAACTGCGGTGATAAACTAGCTCATTTAACGCAAATTATTTATTTGGAGTATGTTTGACAACTAGGGAATGTCACAAGTATGGCGATAGGTACTGACCTAAAGTAATGGTTGTGGTAATCAATCTCCACCAAGCAAAAATATGTTTAAGTACAGCTAAACTTTTGCAACAACTCAAACAAAATTGAGTGCTGCTCGCTGAAATCATTTCGCAAGCGAATTGCACGCAGAATTTCAATTCGATTTGAATTTGAGTTCTATTCATCCCAGAAGATTCTATCGCTGATCGCGATAGGATACGAATATCAATGATAGTCGACGTCTGCAGTTAATACCGAAAGCCCGAAACCAAGACCCTACCTTACAATAGCAAACAACATGACACATGTATTTCCCATTATATGTATTTCCCAAGGAAATTTTTTTTTGGAAAGAACTCCCGAATTTCGTTAGTTATTTTAACGTCCTGTGTAATAGGGGGCTTAGCCCTGTTATCTGGATTTGTAACAATAATCACAAGTCCAGACTCCTGAGCTTCTTAATAGAAGCAAGAATTTTTTGAAAAAATTCTAATGACATGGAAAAAATCATTATTAGCCCGACTTGCGATCACTACACCATCTAGGCAAATAAAAGTAAAATGATAAATAAAATCTGCGCAGGAGTTCCCAAGCTCATCAATTATTTTTCTAGACCAAAACTCTTAGACACGAAGCCGAACGGACGTAGAAATTTCTAGAATATTTGAACATTTAAATTAGGATCTAAGAGCCAAAACTATTCAAGAATGCTCTTTGCATGACCTCCCATCTAGTGTTTAGCATACTAGGCCACATCGTATGCAAATTAGTACCAAAACTGTTCACAGATATGGTCGAATATAACGTATGTAAATGTTTCTTTATTTGACTGTGGTCACCTGTTGGTAGTCTATGTTGAAGTGTTTCGTGGGACGTTAATGTCAAAGGCTAGAGATCTTGCGGTTTGACATCGATTACTTATACATAATTATTATTCGAATTATGTGACGATATACATATCTATAATATTACGTGTTAGGTATAAAATCAGATTTGTGATACTTTGCTTTAGCTTGTACACTCTGAAATGACGCGCCCCACTGCCGCATTAAGGCGACGCGACCCGAACAATACAATTTCTAAGAAAACTTCACTATATGACAATCAACGTTGTCGCGTCGCGCTAGTGTGCACGAAGCTTTACCGCATTACCGCGTGCGTAAAATACGGTAGTGGAGCGCGTCATTTCAGAGTGGACAACCTTTACTCAAATTATATTACCTATGAGCACTAGTAAAAGCGCATACCTAACCTTAATAGTTTAAATGCAAACTTAACGTGGCATCAGCAATGAAAATTTAGAATTTATAAAAAGCATACTTGCCCTGATATAATAAATTTTCTTTAGTCAGGCGAATTTTCAATGCAGATATCTAATGCAAAATTTTAAGGTACCCTAAATATTTCTTACTAACTGCGCCCCGCGGTTTCACCCGCATAAGTCTCGATTCTGTCAGAATATCGGAATAAAAAGTATTATATGTGCTAACCCAGGTCATGGTCTACCCATGTGACAAATTTCAACCAAATCAGTTCAGCCGTTTTAGCGTGACAGCGTAACAAACAAACATACAAAAATCAAATCTTTTCTCTTTATTATAATATATAATGATAATAACTAGCTGTTGCCCGTAACTACGTCTGCGGTCTAGAATAAAAAGTAGCCTATGTTCTTCTCCAGGTCATGGTGTACCCATGTGCCAAATTTCATTCAAATCCATTGAGACGTTTTAGCGTGAAAGCGTAACAAACAAACTCACTTTCGCATTTATAACATTGTACTTAGGATAATATTATTAGTTTAGATTCTGGCTAATAAGAAAAGTAACATATATATTGCTACCTCTACTCCTAATTGAATAGGGATGTTGACAAAAAAATAATTGTTTGTCCATCATGTAGATTATTAAAAAATATTAGACATGTATTTTTTATTTTTTTACGTAGCAAAAGATTACGGCAATAATATACATTGAGTAGGCAAGTCACTGGCCGGTAGATTTTATACTGACTTGTGACGTCGCGAGCCCCTACTCCCCAACTATAATGCGTTATATCTAAACCATTTTTTATTAATATGATAAAGCAAAAAATACGTGTCTAATATTTTTTTATTATCTGAATTACGGACTAAATAGATATTTTTTCCCTGTCAACATCCATATTCAGCATAAAAGACGGTCCGTCTCGTGTTGACGGGGTTGTTTAGTAGTAGCTATGTCTCAAGCGGGTTACGGGTTACTGCACGTAGTGTCAATTTGCCAACCTCTCGTTTACCCCTTACGGAACCACTACATGGGCGGAATGACAAACAGTCCACTCATGACGGATTTCTCTTGGGATGAGTTGTACCTAGTAATAGATTTGCAAATACTTAATAAGAAACTCTATTTTACAGTAAGTGTTGCATTTCGTGTTTAAAGTTTTCCATAGTTAATTTCAATGATTTCCTTAAACATCAAGGTAAATTCACGTTGTTTGAATCAAATCCAGTCAGATGAATGCTTTAATTAAAATAGAATAACCGTTTCATAAGAAATGTTGTAGATCCATTAACAAAATTACAATTACGAGTAGTCTGCAACGTTTCCTTCCAGTTCAATAGCATAGCGTATATTTAGATTTAGTAATACCTGTCTAGAGTATTAATTAATTCTGCAGAAGGAACATATAACATCTCAGGACCTTTGATCTCTGCTTAAATCTTATTAAACTAAAATTAATATAGGTACTTTCTAAAAATAAAATAAAAAATTATGTAAAAGAAAGTTACTTTATAAATAATTCTAGCCTTTTGTTTATGGATTCGGGAAGTCAGAAAATCTGATTGGTGGTTATCATTTTGGTCAGCCAATACCAAAATGTGGCATTTGAAATCAGATTAATTAATTATGCTTCCAGCAATTGATGATAAAATACAAGATTACAAACAATACTCGTGATAATAATTAAATAGTAATGTAGGCAAATAAATTCTCACATATAATCCAAAGTCCAGCCACCAAGCACAATCACTCTCTTAAATACACACATTTGTTCGACACTGGTATAAAAAATAATCAATACACATCAATATTTTCCGGAAAAAAACCTCACACCGAGTACCTACCAATTCAAAATACGCAGACATATTTTTCCGAAACAGACAAACAAAGGAAGCAAAAACATGTTGTGCAAAGGGTTCCAAACATTCCGCCCGGCCATTTTTATTTTTAAAAATAACTTTGATAGACAGGATGCCATCCGCATTTTTTACTGGATTGTAAGGCCAAACTGACATTATGACAAATAGAAAACGTGGTTACAGAAACCATAGACTCGATTGGAAAGTGGAGAAAAATCTAAAATATCATCAGCATACTGCTGATTGGGCTAAAATGTTGCACGCGTCTTTTATTTTCTTGTTTACCACTGCACAAAACAAACTGATTAATTATTCAATAGTCAAAATTACAAGTTCATTAGTTTACACAAAAATAATACACGTAAATGTTATAAACATTCGTTCTTTGGCCCTTAAACAAGATGTCCCTAGGTCAGATTAATGTTATAATAATAATAATAATAATTTTTTTCGAGAGCAGCGAGGATCTCGTTGATACTCACTCGATTCTGTACTGTGGGGCTGTTGCGGCATGTCGTTTAGCTAACGTCAAATTCCCAAACTGTGACGCAGCTACTCGACCAAAACCAGCCGTACCAGCCTGGCAGTGCAGAATCGAGCGACGTATCGATGGGGCCAGGGTACTCATCGGCAAACTATACTGCTTCAGGAAGGGCAATACACGACCACGAGTAATGCGTTTTGTGAGACGGGCATTCTCGGGGACTGGAATCAGCCCTCAAGAATACATGTCCCGTGTCACAGAGCGCATCGACTTCCTGAAGCAGAAAGTTTGTGCATGGGCGAGCCGTATTCGGCGGTATAAGCGGCGGGTTGATCGATACACGCAGAATCGCATGTTCCAGAGCGATGAGAGGTGGGTATATAGAGCTTGGGAGCGACCTGAACGAAATGTGACGGACGTGTGCCGCCCGGATGATGCCGCCACGAGTGCATTCTGGCGCAGCATCTGGTCGGTGCCCGTCTGTCACACTGAGGCTGGCTGGATGAAGGATGTCGAGCGAGTGTGTAAAGCTATCCCAGAAATGGAACCTGTGTCTATCACGCCATTAGACGTAGCCAGAGCAGTCCGTCCGTTACCGAATTGGAAATCACCGGGACCGGACGGACTGCACAACTTTTGGTTAAAATGGCTGACTAGTTCGCACACTCGCCTAGCATCTCAATTCCAGTCATCCTTAGAGTCTGGGTCGCTACCACAGTCACTAACAACAGGCGTTACCCACCTGCTCCATAAGTCAGGTAGTCCTGCGGAACCCAATAACTATAGACCGATTACATGTTTGTCGACGGTCTATAAACTTCTTACATCCATTCTGAGAGCGAAAATCAACACACATATTGACAGTAATTCAATTATTTCTGCCTCTCAAAATGGATGTAGGAACGGGTCCCGCGGTACTAAGGAGCTACTCCTCATCGACATGGCCATAAGCCAACAGGTTCGTCGATCCCGCAAGGAGTTGTCGACATGCTGGATAGACTATAAGAAGGCCTACGACTCGGTGCCACATACATGGCTCATGAGGGTGCTGGAATTGTACAAGATAGACGCAACTCTGCGCACCTTCCTGATGTCGTGTATGGGGCAATGGAGGACGGTCCTTCGCTATCCAGGATGTCGACAGATCCAGGGGAATGATGAGCCTGTATGGATTAAACGGGGAATATTTCAGGGCGATAGTTTGAGTCCACTTTGGTTCTGCTTAGCCCTGAATCCTCTAAGCACACTGCTGGAGGATTCAGGTCTGGGCTATCGGTTGAGGAGAGGTGGTCAGGTCATATCTCACCTCCTCTATATGGATGACTTGAAACTCTTTGCCCCCAACAAATTGCGACTGATGGAGCTACTGAAGGTAACTGAAACATTCAGTAGCGCCATCAGGATGGAATTTGGTGTGGACAAATGTGCAGTCATGCATGTAAAGCGAGGGGAGATTATGGAATCCGAGGGAACTCAACTTTCGGACTCCATACACCTTAGATCCCTCTCCACAGTCGAAAGCTATAAGTATTTGGGTATGTCGGAAGCGTTAGGCATCAACGTTACTGACATGAAGCAATCGTTGAAGGAGCGCTTCTTTGGTCGCCTGAAGAAGGTATTAACTAGTCTTCTTTCGGGCGGAAACAAGGTGCGCGCCTTCAACGGTTGGGTCATGCCGGTTTTGATGTACTCTTTCAGCATACTCAAATGGACTCAGACCGAACTTGACGCCCTGGATAGGAGGGTCCGTACACTGCTGACCGCAAACCGGATGCATCACCCACGATCATCTGTGATGAGGTTGTACATCCCGCGGAAGTGCGGGGGTCGAGGCTTTTTAAATGCGAAGACCCTCCACAACCGGGAGGTTTGCAATCTCAGAGAATATTTTTTAAAAACCGATGTGGGTATGCACCGTGATGTGGTGGCAGTGGACAAGGGGCTCACCCCACTGTCCATGGCTAAAGAGAACTGGCACAAGCCTGTGATACTTACTACAGATGACCGCAAAGAGGTATGGCAAAGCAAGGAGCTTCACGGGCGCTTCTATCGGGCTCTTCATGAGCCCGGTGTAGACTTCCTAGCGTCCGTATCCTGGCTACGTTTTGGTGAACTTTTCGGGGAAACTGAAGGTTTCGTCTGTGCAATTATGGACGAAGTTATCTTAACGAATAACTACCGGAGACATATTATGAAGGACGGGACGGTTGACGTGTGTCGGGCATGCCACCGTCCGGGTGAGTCCATCAGACATATAATCTCTGGTTGTTCTCGTCTGGCTAACGGCGAGTACTTGCACAGGCATAACCAAGTGGCCAGGATTATTCACCAGCAACTTGCTTTGAAATACGAACTTGCAGATTCTGAGGTACCGTACTACAAGTATGTGCCCGACCCAGTTCTTGAAAATGACCATGTCACGTTGTACTGGGATCGGTCTATCATTACTGACAGGACTATTGTTGCCAATAAGCCTGATATAGTGGTGATAGACCGATTAGCGCGCCGCGCAATGATAGTCGATGTTACCATTCCACATGACGGGAACCTCGTGAAAGCTGAGAAAGAGAAACAAATAAAATATCTCGACTTAGCACACGAGGTTGTCGACATGTGGAATGTGAACTCGGCTATCATTGTGCCGATTGTCGTAACGGCCAATGGCCTGATGGCCGAAAACCTCGACCAACATCTCTCGAGGCTCTCGTTAGGCGGTTGGATTAAGGGCCTGATCCAGAAGGCAGTACTTCTCGATACGGCTCGCATTGTGAGGAGGTTCCTATCTCTGCAGCCCTAACCACCGGTAGCTTGGACCCTGCTCCCGACACCGGCGGAACACTATTTTTTATATTTTTAAATGTTTTTTCTTTTTTTATATAGTTTATTTAAGAAATATTTAAAAATGTAAATGATGAGAACGAAAGCAAATAAACGACATAATAATAATAATAATGCATTTATTTCAGACAATTAAAATTGTCCATATAATGTTAGTAACAAAGGTCTTAAAAATAGTGTTAGTATGCACGCTCGAGTAAATTCACAAAATAAAATACAATAAAAATATCCAATAATGTCAAAAATCAAACAGACAAAAACAAAAATAACACATCACATCATCTCGTCACGTGAAGCCGAATAAGCCTCCCCAGCACTGCAGACTCTGGCCTATCTGATATCATCTTCAGAATTCCGTTATAAACATGAGTTCCTAAAACACATTGTTGTCGTAAAAAAACCTTTTGTAATAAACACCTGTGTTCTCCTAAACAGTACTGTAGGAAAGGCTTCAATCGACAAAATATCTCACTTCTAGCTTTTAGCCTACTGCTTGAACCCAGGCCTCGTCGCTGTGTGAAGGAGTAGGCCATAATCAACCACGCGAGCCCTGTGCTGGTTCTCATTATTCGAGTTTTACGACATACCCTCATACCAATCGACGTTTCCTCACGATGTTTTCCGTCACCGTTTTGAGAGCAATGGTGATGAAATAAATTACACAAAGCAAACTGGGCTGGCGCAGGAGCGTGGAGATTGTCACAAATAAATGAGGCCTATTCTCAGCAGTGGGTGGAGTAGGGTTATGGATTACGATGATGATGAAAGTGTGGATGAGGTCTATGATGGAACGAGCGTGGCCAGAAGATGTCTGTTCACTTTTGCTTTGAAGGCAGACGGGTTATATTTTGAAGGGAACACAAACTCGAGCAGAGAGTTCAAAAATCCCGCCATAGATTCTGCCTGACACACAACAATAGCCTAGATACGCACATGTCCTGCGAGCTATTTGTCAGCGGCCCAAACTTATGGCTATGCGGCTGTACCCCGACATGTCCTGACTGGACACGGCTAAAGATATATTGCTGATAATCCGACAATTTATTTACCTAAAAATACGCGTTTTTTATCGGCAGTCGGTTTTAGGGTGGACCTGACTGATGAACCAATTTTTTTCCAAGTTTCTATTAAAAAGAGCAATAATTCAATATTTCTTCGTAATGAGTGACATTTCCTTATCGATATTTCAAACAGGATTATAAGCATGCTCATATTAGAACATGAGCATGAGGTCCTGGGTTCGATTCCCGGGTCAGATAAAGTGTTATTGGGTTTTTCCATCAGGAATTTCTCAGAAGCAGCCCGAAGGCTGGATTTGGCCCCGGTTGATGACAATAGGCTTGCCCCTTTTACATGGGACTTCGACATGACTGGCGAATTGTGGGTGTGCTATTGGTATATCTCTGCCTATCCCATCCAGGATTACTGGCGTAATGTTATGTTACTTGCCAAGTCTTGACTAATGAAACACAAATAATAAATATCGAATTTTACGTTAATTTTGGGAGTCACAAGTGTAGATATAGATTAGGTACAAGTGCACTGCAAGTATTCTGATCAAAATTATATACCTTACAAAGCCTTTCTCTATTCATTTTTAATTACCACCAATGAACATTAACCCTGAAAATTAACTCATAAAACTAAGCAAATTCAAATATACGACTATCCATACAAAATATTGCTACGGCCCATATTAATTACTGACGTTAATTGATTTAATTGCCCCGTGTGCCTTGAAAATGGACAAAAAAGGAAACAGGGCATTCATGATAGCTATGTGTATGATTAGTTAGGTAAACAAATGTGTTAGGCTACTGGATTTTAGTCTTTGTCTATACTATAACGATCAATTGCAATTGTAAATTTTTACGTGGTCCATTACACATTGTTGCGCAAATTGATCACTTACCAATTGCAATTGAAGCGATTAAAAATATTACTCAATTGCAATTGTTTGCAATTGATCAATAAAATGTATCGTTTCGGGGACCTTATTCTAAAGAGGTAAATTTGTGACCTTGTATGTAGGAGTGGGCACCCGTACATACAAGGTCACAAACTTTACCTCTCGGGACTAGTGATCAGCTATCTAATTACGCAACACATTTCATTTTCGTAAACGATTACGTCTAATCTGTTTCATTTTGACAGTTCAACAAAATTCATTGCGTTATTTACGTTGTTGAGCAGAATAATTGTCGAACTTAAGAAGCAATGGATTAACAATCTGTTTCTAAACGATTCAGATTCTGATTGATCGTGTATTACACAATTAGGGTACCGAGTACCGATACTCCGATAATTCCGAGAATTGCTTCACTAATGGGAAGTTACAGTATTGCTGAAGGGCTGAAGGTAGTCGTTAGTGGTATACATTCTAGAATGTATGGCCCAAAAAGATATGGCGGGATGAGCTGAACTCCTTCTTAAAGGATTGGCCCGCAATCACAGTAGACCGGGAAAAGTGGAAAGAGGGAATCCCAGGCCTTTGCTCTGCAGTGAGACAACACAGGCTTATAAAAAAAATGTAATGATACTTCATTTACATTTTATTGTGATGCGTCAAAGATCTACACCTTGACATGTAACTCCTAATTATTCAAGAAAGAGTCTTCCGGGGAAGTACAGGCGCCATGTCTATTTTTACGGCAAAGGACAATTGAAGTTTTTGGTCCTGTAAAAATGACAGTTTTAAGTTCTTGAAAGGCTTGCAATAACCTTTCATTTCATGATAATCTGTTAGGCTGATATTGATCATAATCATCACCATCTTTTTGCCTCCATCCGTTGGGATATCACACATATTTGATATTGGCACTGCCTAACTTACTCTTCTATACATCTCTATCAGCTGTCATCTCATATAACCCACTCTCTGACTAGATATGTTCCTAGGTAATTCATCTGTCACACAATCCATTAATAGTTTATTTGGTTTTCCTAACCACTATCCACATTCACCCCCAAAAGTAGCATAAGGAACAAAAAAATACATTTTAAAACCAGTAGCTTATCCCTACATTTCTCTCTTTAGATTTATGTATTTCATGAAAGAGCAGACGTATTTACCGTCTGATTTGTCTAAAATGTGTGCGTGATAGCTTTGGAAACGCGGACGCGCACAGAATTCATTCCATCCTGTTTTTTATGCAAATCCTATCGTGTTTACTGCGGGGTAGACAGCTGCGCTTATTAATTGGATCGCGACGACGTATCTGTTTTGAGGTTGGGGGGGGAGTTTATTGAAATTACATAAAGAAGATAGATGTTTTGATTTGATGTTGAGTAATTTATGGTCAGCGTCATAAAGTCACACACATGGTGACGTTAATTCGAATTCGTCTTATTTTGTACACTTTAAACTATTAGATAAAACTGTAAATAAGTGCAGTGGTAAGGTTTCTAACCTTACCTCGTTCATAAACGTCTGTTGTGTATTAAGAGCTAGCAAATTCACTATACATTTGTTACCTCGTTCATAAACGTCTATTGTGTATTGAGATCTAGCAAATTCACTATAAATTTGTATATAGTTTTTGGTATTCCTCTGCATTTCTCTCATTGCACTGTAGGTACATACATATATCTAGGGTGTCAAATAATTTTAAATAAAAGGGTTATTGAAACTGCTACTGTATTAGAATTCTATCTACATAGTCAGAAATGCAGTTACTTTTATAACTCCAGTAACGGCACTAATAAGATTGTCCATTGAAAACCACGAAGTGATTTTTTATAAATTCACGCTAACAAGCGATGAAGAACTGTGGACTTAGTTCTACGAAGTTATTATTTTATTTTTAGATTCTTTCTCGTGCTGTTTGAGATGCCAAAGCTATAAAGAAAAAATACAGAAAACGTTAAATCAAAGCTGGGTCAAATCTCAAAATCCACTTCCACACTACAAAAAATTCTTAAACTGTATTCATAAAAATATCGTGATTTAAAATCACGATATTTTTATGAATACAGTTTAAGAATTTTTTAAACACGAAATTGTAAATCATTATAATTTTGCAGATCACGGAATCTTACACATCTCAGATTGATCGTAGATTCTAAAATTCACAATGCTTGCCACTTACCCAATCATAATAGGTCTTAAACTATTTGCGCTAGAAAAAAAAAAGAAAAACCTCATCCACCCATCCTATCTCTACTGATACCAACATCATATAAAATAAACTTCTCATCTGTCCCTGGGCAAAGCTAGCGTTTCCAAAACAAACACTCTGGCTAAACTCATACATTAAAACTGTTTCTTTTGTGGGGAAAACTATATTAACTTGCCACACAACTTTTAACCTTAATCTTAAACTTCAAGGTGGAAATTTCTGTGTCGAAGTGCCTGCCATCAGTTACAGGGTGTCCCATAATGGCATTTGGAATTCAAAGTGTAGAGCAAGTTTATTACTCGGAACATATTGGAAGAACGGCTTTGTAAAAATGTTGGTAAAACACCTTTTGTTTCGAAACTCAATTTGTTTTAAAAACACGTATTTTTCGTTTAAATGCATTGCACATGAGAGACTTATACCACTACCTACATTTATAGGCGCAAAAAAAACTAGTGGGTGTGAAATGAAATGATAATAGTGAAGCTTTTATTAAATTCATTCGCATTTCCATTTAAGATTCCTCGATAATGAAGAGTTCGTTTTCATTCAAAGTTTACACTTAGATATACCTAAATCCTTCAGTAAATAAAATACACAAAAATGTGACTTCTGTGCACATTACCAATAAAAAATGTAACTGCTGCTAAATTCCAAAAGTTAACCCACAATAATCAAACAATTACCTTAGCACATTCTGTTAACCTTCCTTCTCATCCAAAAAGGTGAAACAAACGTGAAGATTACAGCTCTCAACTTAACGCACCCTGTAACTAACGCTCAATACATAAATAAGCCAACTTAACGCAATGCGACTACCTTTGAAGTTAAATCGAACGGAATAATTAGGTGCGAACACAAAGTCTTTGATTGTGGCCTTTTAGTTAAACTATAGTTCCTAGAAAAGGTGTAGAAAAAGTAATATTTAGATAACTATAACTTAAACATACTTCCTAGTAAATGCAAAGATAAAAGAGCGACTTTAGGTAGCAAAGTTCTTGTAGAAAATAATAATTATCTTCTTAGAGCAGCCGTTCTATTCTGTAAGTCTCACCGTGAAAAGGTGAAGTGAGCTTCTATTATATTTTTTTAATTATGGCTAGCGAAACCGATTACGACCATTATGCCAATGTTTAAAGTGAGTTAGAAAAACAAGTGTGTATTGAGATAAGAAAATAAAATAAAAAATTGAACGATAAACATCTTTGATGATATAGTTGAGCTTAATGCAGATCTTGTGGGGTTAGTATTAGACTGAAAGATAAAATTATATAAACAAAAAGATAAAATTACATAAATATTATAATTGTTAGAACATTAAAATACATAAACCACATCCACATGGACAATATTTGGGGGAAACAAATCATAATTTTATATTATTGTGACTGATGAAAATCATCAGCGCCACAAGCAGTTCTGGAGTATGTTAAAAGGGATAAGATAAGATAAGATTTATTTGTTCAAAACATAAGTATACACATATTGCATGCAAGATGTTACATTAAATTATAGCACAGTCATGTTTTGCCTGGAGGGGAAATTATTAGGAATAGGGAGTGAAGTGAACTTGACGTGAACGCAGCTCACGTCACCTCAATTTTCACGACGAGATTTTTTAGAATAAATTGACAGTTGTAGGAAGTCAAATATTGGTAGAGGAATACGAAAATTGTGTGTCAATAGTTATATACAGAGAAATGGTTTGGTTTAGGATTGCTTTCGGGACTGGTCAGTAAGGATGATTTGCAAATAGTTTTAATAAATCCCTTTTAACATTGTAGGTAATCAAGATTATTTAACATAGAAGTAATTTCAGAGTCTTGAATGATTTATGAAAACTGTCAAATAACATTTATATAGCAGTGATAGCCTCGTGGTGAGACCGTCGGACTGCCAAGTCATAGGTCTCGAGTTCGAACCCAAGGCACGCACCTCTGACTTTTCGGATTCATGTGCGTATTGTATAATTAGCACGTGCTTCAAAAACGGTGAAAGAAAACATCGTGAGGAAACCTGCCAAACCTGAGAGATATTTATTGACGGCATGTGAAGCCATGTCAGAAGCCCATGGGTGGCTTTAAAACTCTGACACCAGGTTAGTCACTAACCACACGAAAAGAAGAAGAAGAATAACATTTATTTGATGGTCATTACTCTAGCTATGATATTTTTGAACGGACGAAAAACAGGGGGCGTTTCTCAAGTAGACGCGTATATTCTTATAACGGTGCCGAGCTCGAAGGGTGCCAAACGGAACCCTAATTACTAAGCCTTCGCTGTCCGTCCGCATGTCTGTCAGCGGACTGTATGTAATGAACCGTAATAGGATTTTATAATTTTCAGCTCAGTTGAAATGTTCACAGATTGTGTATTTCTATTGCCGCTATAACAACAAATAATAAAAATTATATAAAGTAAAAAATTCAAGGCCCCCTTTAATTTTTAACTTTCTTTTATTTAGGGAAACCTAAAAATATGTACGGTGGTACGGAATCCTTCGTGTGCGACGTCCGACTCATACTTGGCCAGTTTTTTTTTATTGCTAGAAACCTAATATTAATTATTATTGGACAACCAACTTACTCACTTCCGGACCTTAAATTACTTCACAGAGTATGAAAAAAAAGTTGCTGAATAATTAACCCAGTGGTATTGGTTCTATTAAAACTTCAATTATTTCTTCTAGATAGGTATATAACGGTAAAATAATAGACTGGCACTGTTCCTCTTTTGTTTAGTATTTTGCAATGACAGCCAGTTGAAAATATTTCTAATTTGATGTGTCACGCTTTGCACATAAACGGGTCAGTTGAACTCTAAATAGCGCTGAAGATAGGTCTTGCTCAACTTTATACGGCTTTAGAGACCTTGTGGTGTCTAACTAAGGGGCAATGGGTTCCCATCTCTTTTTCTATGGATGTTGCAAGATCCAGCTCAGGAATTTAATTGTAACTATTGCTAACGAAATCTTGTATGATAGTGGCATAATTTAGCATTTCATCATCATCATTACTCCAGTGGATAGATGTCCTGACTGCTGGATTTAGGAAATAGTAGTATCGAGTAGCCAAGCATACTTCTCGTGTTTATGCATGCAAAATCCTTATTTCCAATATTATGTAACATTCTTCAAACCAGCATCTAAAGCCATCTATTTCTCTTCCACAGCTGTTCGCAGAAGACTCCGCAAGCCTAGCAAAGTTTCCACTTCAGTCACATCCAGCGTATCCAGATCTTCAGACCAGGTTATATCTGCTAGCGTCAACAGGCCCAAGATTCGTGGACGACCTAACATTGCCAGCAGGAAGTCTTCCGCAGTCCTTGATAATTCTGTCGGTACAGATCTTCATAAAGACAAAGATGGATATAAGGTAAGCCATATTATAGTTTTTATTTGTATTTGTGTATTATTTCAAAGACTGGCGATGATTTTTACCACGGCATGAATAGTTTATTTAATCGAGAAAATAATTATGTAAAATAATCCCCAATTTGTAGGAAATAACACTACTACCGGTGATTGTGAAACCACAGGTCGTACAAATATTTTGATAATTTCAATATTGAGTCATTCTTAAATCTTGACATTTTAATAAATATTATTGCGACATGCATACTAAACTGCGCTCGTCACTATAAAACAGTTAGATAGAAAAGTATTAATAGATTATATTAATATGCTTTCTTATTATCACCTGGCCTTTTAAAATCCAATTATAAACGATTGAGAAAGTCAAGTTTTCTCTAAGTCCATTAAAATTAAATAACAGTTACTAGAAATATAACTATTGATTTCGAAAGGTTTTATGTCGTTCTAATTATCGTGGCAGGAAAAGACAGCGGACCGAGAATTAAGCCTTGCAGGAACTCTGATACCAACTGACCATTGAACTTAAAATACGTACTGTATAAACAATTTTAGTTCATACTCCTTTAAAATAGAAGCGTTAGTATCATTTTCTGATATGTAAACGTAATATTGTATAAGAATGGTACAACACGGATATGAGTGAACTTTTCGAACGTAAAAGTGAAGTTGTTAGCCTTCAAAATAAGTATTGCCTACTTTAAGACTTTTATTCAATATTAGTGAACTTTATTCCTTTAAGATTAAAGGTCATAACTTCCCGTTTCGATGTTTAATGTTTCGCGAATGTCTTTAAAATAGGTTTTGAATTTTGAAAACATCAGAAATCTTCTGAAATGAGCCCTATTTTGATTAAGTAGGGTTCAAAATTGAATGGAAAAGTCGGGAAACTTTTCATGTTAAATGAGCTGGTATTTTTAAGCAGTGGACGGGAGTGGGTTATAAAACTGAGTGCCTGAACGCAAACTTTACTAAAGAATATGAATCTAGAAATATACGTTTAATATTGGGAGCACTAAATCCTTGAAGATAATTGTGTGCTTTAAAAATGCAGTTAGATGTGAATTTTCTTAGAATCGCTTAACATAATAAAATGTATTGAAACCGTTCATGTTATTTTGAATTCTATGCAGGGAATTTATCTAAATGACTCATAAAACTTGCAATAAATCAGGTAAACTTTTGAGGTTCAATATCATTATCAATATATCGTAGGATATAAAGATACTGATTGACAACCATACATTGATGGTCCATATAAAAGTTTTAGCACCTGTCATGTGTAACTTACGATTTCAAAATAAATATCTTGTAATCGCCTTCAGATTTGTATGATCTTACATAATTACAATGACGTCATGATATTGAAAAAGGTTGTTCCCATTTAAGTTTAACGAAAGTCCTGAAATCCTTACGAAGTATGTATACTTTATTATTAACTTTATTTAACAAAATATGGCTGGTTCCTGCTTTGACAGTTGGACCCTTGAAATTGATACGTAGGTACGATACATATGGCTTGTTCCTACAAAAGTGGCACCATTAGATTTGATACTTAAGTCGAGTTGTAATAAGTAAAAAAAAACTGCTTTGTAGCAAGTGGTTTGAAATGTCCATGAGTTCGCTTGTACTTCTTATTGCAATACATTTACTTTATGAAAATCAAAACTAATACCATAAATTTGAAAGTAACTCTGTCTGTCGGTCTGTTACATTTTGACGTCTAAATCACTGAACCGACCGTTACGAAATTTAACTTACGCTTCCGACCTGGAGGCGTACACATACTTTTGAGTGATACTTCTTAAGCAGTGATTCGCTAATTGGAAGAGAATACTATAACAATAGTAACATATTACACACTGTTGTAACCTAAGTTTACAAAATATATAGAATTTGATGGATTGATTTGATTGAAAGTTTATCAAGGATGCGTCACATTTAGAGGCATTTCTTTACATGAAAGAGAAGAAAGTTATAACTCTCTCTGTGTCTCACACTAAATCCCTCTTATTCTTAATTTTATTAAGAAGTTTATCTTCTGTCACGAGTATGGCGCTGCACGCCAATTTTTGTTTGTATTGAAAACAATGTACAAGCTGACTAAGTCACGGACAACAGCTATTTCTAAATTGTCCGCCACTTAGTCAGCTTGTACATTGTTTAGTTAGTTAGTATTTCCATCTTCTTCATCATGATCCCACTACTACGCTTATCCTAATTAACATTCTTCTCTTCCACCAGATTGTCTGCTACTACACCAACTGGTCCCAATACCGTACGAAGGTCGGCAAGTTTACCCCCGAAGACATATCACCCGATCTGTGCACCCACATCATCTTCGCTTTCGGCTGGCTGAAGAAGGGCAAGCTCAGTTCCTTCGAGTCCAATGATGAAACCAAGGATGGGAAGACTGGATTGTACGACAGAATCAACGCGTTGAAGAAGGCTAATCCTAAGTTGAAGACTCTTTTGGCTATTGGTATGTATTCCAAATGTTTATTTTTTTCTAAGAATAAACAAAGTTTTTAAATTAAATCAATTTAGAGAAGAGAAGGCAGAGATTAAGCACTTCCTGGACGTCTAAATAAGAAAAAAAAAAGACGTGTGGCACTCGGAGACTGCCGCGGTAAAGCTATTGTATAGCATTTTTTAACAACTTATGCAATTTGTGTCACAGTGATGCGCGCGCATCTTAAAATTTCACTCTATGGGGGTGTTAGGTTATTTTCGTTACGGAATTTCTGGATTCGGTCTCTACGCTCAAGGCCCGCGATAGAAGCTATGCAATAGCTTAACAAGCCAAAATTCACTACTTTCGTAAAGGTATGCTCGGAAAAGAAAAGCCTTCTATTCTTGGCGAATCTTATGACAACTAAGTAGTTAAATTATAGCACTCTTTTTTTACTGTGCCCAACAGGGTCCACAATGAATTTAAATTGATCATTTTGGACGTTGGACTAATTCAAAACATTTTAGCAAACCCTAGATCGGCGATTGCAATGAGGTTGTGTGGCCTGGTGAAGATGCCTTCTCAATGATTCTATTTCTGTTACATATATATGTAGTACATCCTCAAATATAATTAAATTTTGTGAATAAGGTACGATGCGGTTGTTTATCCTTATGGATAAAAAAATCCCCATAACATAATAAAGAATAAAACATTAAAAAAGGGTCCATAATAATCATGGCTTTGTAAAACCTACCACAAATATATATATAGGATTGATAATTGAGTCTTAAGATGGACTGTTGTTTTTATAATTAGACAATCAATTACGAAGCAGATTATCAACTTAGATACTTGGGACAAGTAGGTATTGTAATTATGATTATCATATCAAGTTTCTTTCATACATTAATTGCAATAGTTTATGACTGTGTTTACTCATCATTATAATAGACGGATTTAGTTATATCATTATTAATTTTAATAGACTAGTAACATATAAATTAATTATGCATGCCACCATATTATGCAAAACTTAACACTAAATGCATCAAGTTTTCCTAAACAAGTTAAGTTGTTATGTTTTTTGCGGAAATAGACAATAAAATAAATCAATTATGTAATGTTACAAGCCATACTTAATTATGTTGTTTTGTCCTATTGACCCACACACAATAGTTTAATTATGTAAGTTCAATAGTTCACAATATCATCAACAAATTCAGCATTAATATAAAACCATTCACTTGAAGCCAAAATAAAAACCAATTTACATTATTTATCCAAAAAAGGTTGAGTGCGTCATTGGTCTAGTGGTAGCAAGCGGAGCATGAGGTCCTCGGTTCGATTCCCGGGTCGGATGAAGTGTTTATTGGGTTTTTCCATCTGGAATTTCTAAATAGCAGACCGGAGTCTGGATTTGTGCCCGGTTGATGGCAATAGGCTCGCCCGCTTCTACATCATATTATGACTAAAACATATCTAGCGAAATATGGGTGTACTAGGTGCACCTCTGCTATACCTTTCGGGGAATACAGGCGTGATGTTAGATTTAGTTATGTTATAAAAAAGAAAACATTGATATGTTCACAACTCATTTGCTACTCATTTGTTACATGAAAATCATCAGCCACAGTGGAAAATCACATCAAAAATATGAATAAAGCGTTCATATTTTACCAAGAATACTTTGACTATCCATTTGAATAAATAGGCGATTCAGAACAAACGAGATATCGCATTCGACAGACAGAGAGTTTCAAAATCGATACCATTTGTGATGTCCAATTATCATTATTGTCATATAAAATATATCGATAAACTTCATTCGATTTAAATGTTCATATAAGTGACAGCTTGATTAATCATTTTAAAGGTGATCCAATTAACTGAGGAATAACTTTAATTTAATTACTTTAATCTCATCTTCGATTGTAATATTTTTGCAATGATGCTTGTCATGAATAAATTCCAATTATTCAAAGCCAATTATTTTTATCACAAAGGAAATCAAGATAAATTTAGAAATTTATCTACATTTTATATAAACACGATCGTTTATGACGTCGCAAAAACAACAATACCACACCTCACTTTCATACACACTCGATAGCTTACATAACGATTGGTTCAATCAATCATTAGCCGTTCAATCAACCAGTTGAAGCAATCAATATATAAATATTATGACTCAGGTTTTTATGGTAACACAACTTTCTAATAGCTAAATGTTATGGCAAGTTGAAATGTGTAAACATAATGGCATTTATGTGTCAAAGAGACAGGTGTGAGATATGATTTACATTGTGACAGTACATTTTGGTTCAATTAAGTAACTTAAGCTTAGCCCGTCTTGAGTGGCGACCACCAATCGGCAAACGTATGTAACGTAGAACGCCCTAACTTGGGCGACGATCTTCGCAAGGTGGCTGGTAGCAGCTAGATGAGAGTTGCCGAGAATCGAGTTGAAGGGCGTGTTCGCTGATGATAATGATGAACCATAGCCCAAACAAAAAAATTGTGCCAAATAACAGTATTTTACTATTATATTACTTTAATACCAAGTAAAGAAATAATCTTTTTTTTTTGTAAACCAACATAAAATAAATCGATATCGACAAACCTGTCTCCTCACTAGCCATGTGCGAACACACCGCGGCGCCTTTCCCACGGCACAAAGCGCATTCGCGCGACATTTTCACCTTTTTCACGGGAATGCCTACAAAAAACCGCGCCTATTTTCATGAGACCTACGTGTTGTGTGGTGCAACGCATTATGAGTGCAAAGAAATCGACCACTTTTTTGGCATTTCACTTCACTATTCAGTTGTGAAAATTCGCTCGTGTTAAATAGTAATTAGTGTGAATTGATTTATTTATGATTGTGTGAGATAATTCTGATTGAGATAATGGGTCTTGAACGTTGGCTTGTATGTGTCTATATGAAAAATTTATTGCCATGTTTTATGTGGATTACATTTGAACAAACATTAGGGAGCCATTTTTTGCCGTTTTTAGCCATTTTTAGTACAAGACATGTTGTACCAACCCCAAATTAATTGGGGTAAGTGCAAGAGAATAATGATGACAAAGGAGCATTTCTTTTATGGGCTTCGATATCTGAAAGGTGCCAAAAGGAACCCTATTACTAAGGCTCCGCTGTCCTCCCGTCCGTCTGTCTGTCAGCGGGCTGTATCTCTCTCTGTAACCGTAATAGTTAGACAGTTGAAATTTTCACAGATTGTGTTGAACAACAATTATTAAAAATAAAATAAAGTAAAACATTCAAGGGGATCCCAATTTAAAAAAAACGTGTAGTTTTTTAATAAACTATTAAAATAAAATAAAACAATAGACGACGTATATTTAGTAACCTAATCCGCTTCACTAAACTATAAAAAAATTAATGTAGTGTTAAATATTTTAGGTACGGACGGTAACCCTTCGTGTGCGACTCGCATTTATTTCATCTTAATGTTAGTTTTCAGACACAAAGGTGCTATAGTGATATGAATATTCCGTTTTATCTATATAGTTTGGGCTATTTATTTTAACTTCATTTTACGACGTGTAAACTTTAGCTATTGTCTTACTTTATAAATTACTCCCCAAGCAAACATTTTATGTAAGAAATAGCGGAAACAAGTTTTTTAATGCACAAAGAAGCTCGGTAATTAATTTTACTGAATAATGACTACTAAACAAAATTTATTAACAAAAAATAAAATGAAACTCCAGCAGTTCCATTTTTTTGTTAATACATTTTGCATAAATCTCTTCTCACATAGTGAACGAATTGAGACATTTTCCTTACTACATCATTGGTATTTAAAATGAACTGAGAATGTTAATTCAGGGAAATAAGTTTTTAGATCAAATTGACTACCAACATATGTATAAACACAATTCTCATTCTTAGACTGTTGTATGAAATGGCACAGCAATGACACAGTAATTTGACGTGTCAGCGTGTCATAAAATTAACAATGAATTGATAGTATCTATTATAAATTATAACATTGAATCAATGTTCACGCCTCCCCCATAAGACCTAGGCCAAATATTTTTTTATATGTATCAGTATAGCTCCTAACCTAAAGAGTCCTGACCTGTCATAAAGAATATAAATTAAATATAAAAAAAAAAAATACATATCCGCGAAATTTCGCGGGTTAAAGCTAGTTTTATACATTTATACATCGAAACTGTCGTATTAGGATCAAAATTTATACCTGCAACTAAATAAATAGTTTGATTCTAAAACAACCTTCCTTCTCCAGGTGGTTGGTCCTTCGGAACCCAGAAGTTCAAGGAGATGGCAGCAACCCGCTACGCGCGCCAGACGTTCATCTACTCGGCGATTCCGTACCTTCGCGACAGGAATTTCGACGGTCTGGATATAGACTGGGAATACCCCAAGGGTGGAGAGGACAAGAAGAACTACGTACTGCTGTTGAAAGGTAAGAGTTTAAGTTTTCAGGATATAATTGGGATCGGTTTGTCCAAAATACAGATATTGGTGCTGATTCCCTAGGTGACAAGCTAAACTTAATAAAGGGTATTCCATCTTTTTCGCACTAATAAAACAAGAAAGGGACGGACTTGAAAAATAAAGATATTAATGCATAAACTAATTTGACGTATCTGTCCGTAAGATGTCAATTCTCTCATTTCGTTTAGTTTGTGAACAAGGTAATCGGTGCTATTGTGTGCGAAATTATAGCTGGATAGATTTACCAAAATGTTTTTTGCCATTTTAAGGCATAAGATACAAATGTTGGAGGACCCAATGAAATGGTGGAAGATTCACATTTATTACATTGGTACTTACAATAAACATAACTTACGACAATAAATTACCAGGGAAACATCGTCAACATCTTCGTAATTAACGAATAGCACAAATGGTGTTACCATAGCTCGTACGTGATACTCATAATAGGTAATAAATTGATCATACTTACCACCTTTCAAAACAAACCCAGAAACAGTAGCGCTACAAAGTTCTTTTTTCGGGTGGCCAAAATCGGAACTAACGCTACCATCTCATTTTCGAATATATAAAATAAATAAAAAGGCCTCTTTATTTCATGCAAACTTTATATACAGTGCAATAAATTTAAAATACGATTAGATACTTATGCTAAATTTCATGCATTATGATGTGGAACATAGTTTGATATTATATAAAATTGATAAGTTTCAAACGGTTCATTTGACATGGTGACCTAACAATATTATAATCGAAACTTTACTAATAGATAACAATAAAATTGTTTTTTTTTTTTTTTTTTTATAAATTAAATTTTTAGTTATAGTTATATTATTGTTATTAAAATTCATGTTATAATAATCAATCAATAATTCCACAAAAATATACGTAACAGTAAATAATTGAAATTAAATTTTTAAATAAATAATATTTTTGAATACATTTCACAAAACAATTGCACTAATGTTTATCTAAAGCGCCTCCCTGTGGACATGGCACCCAAAGATCCTTTTTTTTTTATTTATTATGAACAACGTTTATAAAAGTCTTAATTTAAGAATTTTGCCCCGGAAAACCGTTTTCATAATTTCAACAGAACAAACAGTAATAGAAATATAGTTTATTAGTAATTAATTTCCACTTATATAAAATACTTAAATAGTAACAAACAATACACAGCAGTACCAGTGTATGTAGTTAGAATGTGTAATCTACAGCTCATCACAAGGCAATATTCAACCCATTAGAAAATAACGAAACCAGAAAACAATATACAATACTCGATACTTCACAACATTTTATTCCACATTTCAGTGTAACTGAAAGCTGTAGTTTTCCGGTATTTTACGGCTATATACCGGCGGAATTCATTTTAAATGTAATCTGGCCGGGATTGCAATATCTGTGTCCGCGCTGCGGATCTTCTAAATATTGGCAAATATCGGACTGTGGTCGGCGCAGTCAGGTGCCCGTTGTTACCAAAGACTTAAGAAGGTTTAGACAAGGCAGATAAGTTTTTATTTCATGTTTCATACGAATTTAAACTCATAACATGATCTAGTGTAAGAGCTCAGAAAAACAAAATAATAGAATAATACAATATTTATTTTTAAATACATAGGTAGTACAACAAATCGTTATGAGATTATGATAAGCCGTTGAAGTCCGAAGGAAAGGTGGAAGAGACTATCTATGCAATATGTTAACTAGGCGCGTCGCACGCACGTTGCTATCTTCGTTGTTGTCACGTTGATCTCGTGGTCGCAAGCGTAACTGCTGAGCGGGCTTATTGGTTCGTCCATTAGGATTTTTTTAGTAATAGCCCGGAGTTTGGAAGTTGGTGGTGTGATACCCCCGTGCCTCGGAAGGCACGTTTAGCTTTAGCCCTGCGCCTGATCTCTCTCCGGTCGAGTCGGATTGCCGTCCCATCGGAATATGAGAGTGGGGGAAGAGATAGTGCACCTGTGTCTGCGCACATACTTGTGCACTATAATATCTCCTGCGCCGAAGACTGGTCTCCGTTGAGATTGGTCGCCATGGCCGAAATTTGGTCTGGAGGACTAGTTGTTGTAAACTTTATACATTATAACGGTTCTCGAGCGCCCTCTATTTTTTTACACAAATTTCCCTAGAACTCGTGTGAGTTACGGAAACAGTCGATACAGGAAAACCTGAAAATACGAGTATACTTTACAATAAAATGAAATGAAAATCTCAATTTTACGTAGTATCTTGCTTGGAGAGACGCCATATTAAATTGTATAAGACATTATCGTGGATGTGACGCATATTTTTCCCAACTTTTTGAGATTTATTCTTTGCGTCATTATTAAACGCAAATAAACGTATTTTCTTTCTTTTTTATGTATATAGATGAATTAATAAAATAAATAAATAATATGCTAACCTAATAAAACGAATTAACAAACTAAAATATAGCATCGAAAAATTCCTCCGCAACGCTGTCGACTGTACTGTAATGTACCCAAGAGACTGGCGGTATTGCCACGTTGTATGGCAAACCTTTGGCTAAGGTAAAAGCCAGCCCTTGGGTCACGGGAATCATATAAATTTAAATCTCCATATAATTCACTTTACAGCTGAGTTTCCAAGGGTGATAGAGCGCGATATCAATTAAGTTAAATATTGAATGATGGTCCAACCCATTCCGTCCCATGTGACATGCATATGAGATGACTACGGCAAGCCGGAGAGGGTTGACTTGTTTAAATAAAATATTCACACTATAATATTAAATACAATATTATATAATTGTTTTCCGTGCGTGAGGGGTTTGAGGCTAAATTACAGTTTCTGTAGGGTTAAGTTACTACGGTAATTTCAGGGATAGGTAACCATTTCTTATATATTGAGGCCTCTCTGTGACACTGAGGGCACGTTTCTACATATCTCGCTATTCTATGATAGTACACTTCATCACTACATATACCTAAAATAAAGTCCCCTCGCTGCGTCTGTCTGTCTGTCTGAACGCTATAAACTCAAAAACTACCGAACGGGTTTTCATACCGTTTACACCAATGGACGAAGTGATTCATAAAGAAGGTTATAGGCTATTTAGCATCACGCTATGACCTTTAGGAGCCGACCAAAAAGTCAGCGCGAGCGCTCGATGCGACGCGGTGGGGCCAAGGGAGTTTTATAAAAAGGTGGCTGTTATTTTAGTATATTGTGTATCTTACGACTTTCACGTGAACGCAGTCGCGGGCAGAAGCTAGTAATTAACAAAAAAATAAAAAATCTGATTAGAAAATGTGCATTACAATTTATTAACAGGATGCAATCCTTTAATAAACATAATCACTGGAACAAATCTGATTACAAAATTGAACATTAAAAGCCACGTCTATTTTCAGTCGTAGGGCTGTGCACTATCAAAATACAATTTATCGATATATCGATAGACCGTGTCGCTACCGCCGCTCGGATGCACCTGTCGCTGGCAACGGCAGTGTAGTGCCATAAAAACAGTTTATCGATAAAGTTTTCGGCTTTTATAACTACTATTTATAGCTATCCAGCGCGAAGCTTAATTGAGATTTATTTTAAAATAGAGCAGAAGTTTTGGGGATATTTTTAATGTTCACCTTTTTTTTTGTAAATAATCGCTTACTATTCGTCTGTGTCGTATTAGGTATTCCAAATATTTAAAAGTTTTAATATATTCTGAGCATGTTTATTCCTTTAATGCATTTGTCATGTAAACAATAAAAACGAATAATATCAAACATATACTTATATTTTTACAATCTAAAATATCCTTATATTAAAAACTACCTAATTATACCAAAACGGTATTCGAATTCTAGAACTTTATTACTATGTCAATCAATTTAAGAAATAAGGTCAGATTTATAATAAATATAGACAAATCGATTGTTGTCATAAATTTTATTTAAAAAATTAACATTCTTGTGATTTGTTCAAGGCAACGCGGTGCTAAGTATTGACTTATGAATGACAAAAATCAACCTTTGACAGACGACGCAGTAAAATATGCTAATGTAGTAATATGAAATGCAGAAACGTTGTTAATTTTAACTGTTAATGAAATAGCTGATAGCCCTGTAGGTTTTGTGTGACCCCCCACTGAGATAACAGTAAAACAAAGGTCAAAAGAGTATTGATTTAAAACTCTAGTTGACACAATCAGCCACTCTAGGTAGATGAGTAAGTCATTCAATCTGCCAAGCCTTTTCCCAACTGTGTTGGGGTCGACTTCCAGTCTTACCGGATGCTGCTGATTACCAGTATTTTACATGAAGCGACTGCCTATGTGACTGCCACAACCTAGTTACTGCGTAACACGATACCCCTTGGTTGATGAGTAAGTACGTAATAATAATCGCAATTGAACAATACTTAAAGGACCCAATGCTTGAAAAGAACGTCATAAACAAGGCATTCATCCATACTACCAACTTACAACTGTGTTATGTTTTAATACAGCTTGAGCAAAATCTCGTAAAGTTGAAACAAGATAAATTTTTGACCGTTAAGAAAAAATTGAGCATATGATAAATCTTATAACCAATAAAACTACTTTCTCTTGTATACTAGATCCATAAGTCTGCATGTTCTAGAAACATAAATTTAATGCCACTTTTTTCAAAATACAGAAATCTACATTTATGAATATTCTAAAGTATATGACTATTAAAACACCTTAATAGCACGAAAGAATAAAATTAAATATGAATGAGTCAAATTCACTAAACACCTGCATGTAATTATTTTATTCCTTACTAATGGCAACGAGGACTTCCTTAGACTTACACACCTTTACTCAAAAGCCACTTTAATAATCTCAACTGTAAAAAGAAATCTAAACCTCAAAACTATCGACCACCGACCCCAGTATCGATAAAATCCTTCTTAAATTTCCCATCCCTAAAATCCTTTGTAACATCAAAACTCGCGGCACGTTTCGTCACTGCTTCGTCACGACAACACTTAGTCGTGCCCCAGTCATAACGAACAGCTTAGAACTAAATTATCAGCCTTTCGAAATGCTGAAGATGGACAAAAGATTGTGGGCTTTAGTTTCCAACACAAATTAGGGTAAATTGTTGAGAGATCACGAAGATTTTTGTTTCAAGAGGCTATTGTTACGGTTTACGCGGTAGGTATCATGAAGCTTGGTTATTAGGGGGGGGGGGGGGGGGGGGGCAGAAGGATTATAATCTTTCGTGAACGTGAATGGCGAATTAAAGCTTTCTAGTCAGGGAGTACTCGTAAATTAATCTGGTAATTCCATATTTATTTCCAGTTCTGATGATCGTGTGTGATCATGGAATCTCTATAAAATTTAGAATCACTTAACCTTATGTTAAAGTTTGACCTAATACTACTTTTCTACCAAAATTAAAAAAAAAAAACTAAAGTCAAAATATTTTATTTCACATATACCTACATGAAACGTCAGAACCTAGGTGCACGGTTTCAATTGGTCGTTTCCTATGGAGAAGAGCCGGCAAGAAATTCCACGGTTACGGAAAAAGTAATATCTATCTATCTATTAATATATATCTTCTTCAATCTAATTATTATTATTGCATGTTCCAAATCATTAGACCTACATATTAAAATGATATAACAAATTATTTGTATACCAATTGCATTGGTAGAACATAGAGATCTCGAGAAAATGTATATTTTAAGACCTTTTATGTACTATGTTCACAAATAAAGTTTGATTTGATTAGATTTGATTTGATAATTAGCCTTTACAATATTTTACCAGGTACTTAACAAAATAGAAGATGGTCAATAAATCTACAGTTCACTGAGCCTACAGCGTAAAAGTAAAAGAAGAAATAAAAAGAATCTAAGTATATAAAATATGAATTAAAAAACAAGTGAAGTATCAAGTCTGTTTGGCTACCCTTAACATGAATTCAAACCTCTCATGTCCGACTATTAGACTTAATCCCTTGGCAGCCTAATCCTACAACAACCAAAGCTATCCAAACACACTCAAATATCGTCATTACGTCCTTGCAAATCACAGACCCTTGTAAGTGCCACCTCATTACCTCTAAGACAAAGATAAACACCAACTTACATAGATTGTTGTATCAACCCGTAACTTAGTAAGTCTCAAGTTAAGTACTACTTTAATTACGAGGTGCGGAAGAACTCACTTAGGCCTAAGTCATTAGAAGCATTGTAACTGAGTAATAAGCGAAGCGATTTACAAAAAAAAGAGGCGATGTTTTACCTTTCCGGAACTGTTCTTTCCATATAAAATAAAAATTTATTAAATAACATAACGTAACACTACATCACGCCTGTAATTCCCAAAGGGTTCGGCAGAGATGTATCTATGGTACACCCTTATTCGCCAGTTGTGTTTAAGTCTCATATGATAGGGGCTAGCCTATTGCCATCAACCGGGCACAAAATCCGAACTCCGGGCTGCTACTGAGAAATTCTTGATGGAAAAACTCGATAACACTTTGCCAGCCAGACTGTTTAAGAAATTGTCTCCAAGTTAATGATTTAATCAGAAACTAAAAATGCGTGATAACTCGGAAGGGAAAAAAACAGACTGTCCAGTGGTTCGCAGGCTTTAAAAACTTGTATATTTTATTTATCAAAACGTTTCTTTTAATAATTAATTATAGCTTATAAAAAGCGCCAAAACAAGAGATGAAAACATTATTATAATTTTATTAACCTTTGATATTTTTTATTATTTGCAAACAGTCGCTTAGGTAACTTTATACTAACAATCATAATGATTTATTATGGTTGCCAAAATATAATAATGTAATATCGACAGCATAACTATAGTGTTATTTTTTAATAGTCATAATATTTCTTTTCCCTATTCGTGAGATAATTTGCAAAAGAAATAAAGAATTGTGTAACCACTGAATCACAACTATGTATGGCTAAGCTTCTATCATTAATAAAATATTTGTTGCTTTTTGTTTGTTTAAAACCAGCATAATCCCCCGAAATTTCGCGTCTTTACATATTTTTTCTTTTTGATTTTTAATTCATAATATTCTTTATGGCACCTCTTTATGTCATGAGATAAAAGAATATTTAAAAAAAAATTTACCTGTTACATTAGTTATTAGCTGTCAAAGAATTGAGGCAGAGTTCCCTTAAATAAATCCTCAATACCTTAATTCTCGTAATTTACACTTCTATAATAAGGGCTTATATAGTCTGTGGGCAGTATTCGTCAAATATTTTTTTTAACCAAAATTATCGAACCGTTTTTACGTCACCGCAAATTGACGTCTATTGGGGCCTTTACCGGTAAAACTTTTTTTATGGTTAATTTGGTCCTTACTACTGATGCATCCATAGACAAAGCTGATTACCGAATCCACCAAACAAATTAAATGAACTTCTCTACAATAAATGGTTACCCATGATTCAACCATATACCATGGCTCATTACGAAGAAACATTAGGGGTCTTAATTACACCCTCAATGACAAATAGTTGGGGTAACTTTCATTTGCTATATGTTTTGGCTTGTCTAACTAAATGAGGTTAGAACTAGGCCGTTACTTTAATTAAATTAAATTGTGAAGATGAATAGTTTAATTTGCTGTTTTCTTCCTGAAAGAATATCAGGATATTTTCAAAGTTGAAAGTAACTGAGAAGTTGTGACACGAGGTAGGAACATCCTCATGAACTACTTGTATCTAAATAAAAAAATCTGCAGTAAGGCCGCGTTCAGATTTAGCATATCTATAGTCGGCCGCCGACTGTGACCGTCAAGTTCAAATGTATGAAGGAAGGACTAATTGTCCTTTGTTTTCCGTTTACTTCACAAGTCGGTGGCATACACGACCTAAATATTTTGTTAATCAAGTGTGGTGATAACAATATCAAGTTCATTTCACAAACATTGCATTTCATTTTATTTCATAAACAATTAATTTCATAATTTTTACCCGACTACGGCGAAGCAAAAAGGAGAGTTATGATTTTGACCGGTATGTATGTATATCTGTTACCTCATAACTTCTAAACTACTGATCATAATTTGACAAATGAGATATCGTTGGAAGCGTCTTGGTTATTCGCTTAAAGCCGTGGTCGCATGCCACTATAATTTTGTAGGTATACAGGCTTGTTTCATACTTTTAAGAGCTCGTGGCTAAGTAACAACAGCCGCACTGGTCGATCCATCAGGTTAAGGTACGCTTGCCGGGGTTGGTCAGTGGATGGGTGACCATCTTTATATACCGAGAATCCTCCGTGCCTCGGAAAGCACGTTAAGCCGTTGGTTCCGGCTGTCATTCGTGGATCTTTGACAGTCGTTACGAGTCGTCAGAAGCCCGAAAGTCTGACACCAGTCTTACCAAGGGGTATCGTATTACCCAGTTACTGGGTTGTGGAGGTCAGATAGGCAGTCGCTCCATGTAAAATACTGGTATTCAGCTGCATCCGGTTAGACTGGAAGCCGACCCCAACAAAGTTGGGAAGAGGCTAGGCAGATTGATACTTTTAAGAGCGTGATTTTTCAGTAGTCGGGTTTTAGTTTTTGAACTTACTTTTTTAAATTGTAAATATGTCTCGGTAAACAGTTTATCATGGTCGTTTTTGTTGCAGTAGCAATTAGTGATGAATTGATGATGCATCTATATTTTATTTTTTGGTACAGACGACAAAAATTGAAACTTTTTGATTTAATTTCGTGACCAACCAATATACTTGAGAATAGTATCAACGTTATAATTCCTCTGTAGGTCAAATAGTTTCGTATGCATACGATTATTATATAAAACAAAAGGGTATTGACATAATAATAGTAACAAAATTATCACATTGTTTATTTTGACATTGGATTATGATTATCACTGTGGAGAAAAAACGTGTTACGACATTGTTTTGCAGTACTTACAAAAGACATTGTACACACGGCTACACATCAAGCTATACATTTCCAGTATAATCTGATCTCGCATTGCATAGGATTTTCGTACAATGAGAGGTTAGCTTAAACTGGAAATGTATAGCTTGATGTGTAGCCGTGTGTACAATATAACGAACATTTATGACGTTTATTTTTTATTTTAATTATATTTGTATGATAAGATTGAAATGCAATTTTTTTATTTGCTTTGCGTTTGTATTAAAAGTTTTTTTTTTACTTTCCAAACCTACATAATCCCAATATAAAATAAATACGAACTAAGCCTTACAATAAGCCTTATAAGTTTATAACCATAGTGAAATTAATATAAGTTTATAGCCAGACGGCGGCGGCCATTTTGGAAATTCTTATAGGAACATAAAAAAATGGTCTGTCAACCGCGCAACTTTTATCGCACAGAAAGTCGCGGGGCATCCTCTAGTTTATAACTCTGTTTACATAATTATACCATAACTCTTTGGCCTTTTAAAAACTATAATTATAATTATGTTATCATCAAGCCTTTATTTTTCTTTCATTAATTATATTTTTTTCTATTAATTTGGTCTTCGCTAAATGCACAATTTAAAATTTAGCAATACAAAAAATAAAATAATAATTTAAAATGGTTTTAGAAAAGAAAAAAATATACACTTTTTTAGGTCACATAACAAGGAGAACAGGTCATTTAAGCAATAAAACGATAAAAAACTAGATGTTGATATTATCTATTGATGATTGATAAGATGTGGCCAGAAAACATGAGATCACGTAGACAACTCTTATTAGCCAAGAAAAAACACCAAACTGATTCAATTTGATTTACTCGAAGCTGAAACTTTTCTATAGCTTTATTTTATGTAAATAATATAAAATAATGTCGCTTTTTGTATCCGTTTGTGTGAGCGCTTAGTTCTTCTAAACTACACAACGGATTTAAATGCAATTTATTGAAGATTAGAGAATTTATTGCGAAAGACTTAAGTGTAATAATTAATTACAATTTACATTTATTAAAGAAACTTTGTCAAGTCGTTAAAACCGTGCGAAGTAACAAATAAACACAACAGTTGGCTGAATAAATTCTTTTTCTCGATGATTCACATCAATAAACTTCGATCAAACGATTAAACTAAACGTCAATCATGTAATAAAGTCTCGAATAGCTCCCAAATTCGATTCCTAACCTATCCAACAATCCTATTTCAGTGTTTACTTCTTTATTTCCCATTTTTGGTCATAATAAATCGTCTGAAGTAGCTACAGTAATATGTATTTACTATAAAAAGGATTATGACTCATGAAGTTGTATACTCACCTCGACATTTAGTTAAGGTCAATCGATAGCGTTGTTTTCTATGTAAATGATATCACTATGAGTATTCCTTATTTTTTTTTGGGACGTACAATGTATTTTTTTGTGCATTTTTATGCTTAAAAGTTCAAAAGTGACGCTTATTTTGTTGTTGAATGTATTTTCTCTTATTATTATTCTGTAATGTTTCCATAAGCAAAAAGTTTTATTTTCTATAACATTAGGTCACAGGTATTTTTTGTGGTTTTATACGAGTTTAAACGATAATTATGGTTATTCAGGCGCTGGTCTGTCGAAGATCTAGCTTTGAAAGTCAATCTGCTGCTGGATTTGTATCGGCATGAAATATTTGAGAATTGCTCATGGTATAACAAGCAAGGTGATAGCAGAACTCATTGCCCCCGGGCAGTGAGTTCTGCTATCACCTATAAAACAAACACCTATAAAACAAAAGCATTGACTTGCCCCGGCAAGTCAATGCTTTTGTTTTTATCCGTATAGGCGTAAGATACAGTCATAAAATAATCAGACTTTAATGTTCCCATTAATGGGACAGAGGCGTCCTCTCTGTGAGAGGGAGTGGGCCATAATCCACCACGCGGGCCCAGTGCGGGTTGGTAGATGTCACATGTCTTCGATTTTTTTTTGGTTTTAGCGACATGCCGGTTTCCTCACGATGTTTTCCTTCACCGTTATGAGAGCAGTGTTGATGAAATTATTTACACAAAGTAAAGCTTGTCAGGGTTCGAACCTGGAGTTGCAAGCCGATTTCCGGCCACCGTAGGCGCGGGCTTGCGGACGGTGAGCGATGGGTAGCTCGCCGTCCGATTAAGACCAGGCCTGGGTCGATGGCGCGTTGTGTTCCACGCGCGCCTCAAAGAGATGTCAGCACCAACTGATGGTCCTTTAGGGCCAATGCCTGCCGGGGTTGCGATTTGTCCGAAAGGGATATCGTGGCCCCGGCACACAGGCAACGGAAGGAACACGGGTGGGTTTCAGTCAGTAAAGGTCTGACACGCCCTCCCGCCCCGCTCAGAGCGGGAGAAGTTATTTGATAATTTCCAATCCTCAAAAAAAAAAAAGTGTTCGAACCTACGTCCTACAACTCGTAAGTCGCAGCCGTTACCACTGGACCACCACTGCTCACTAGATACAGTCATGCCTGCCCTAAACCTGTAATTTTATCTCAGTTTATAGGTGCGTAAATATTCATTCTTCAGTCCAATTAAGGAATGTTAAGCCTTGTAGACGTGCCAATAACGTCGTGTGATCAAACGTAGCTCGTCGACACACTGAACAATTGCGCAGACTTCAATCAGGAGCCCGCTCAAACATTGACGGAGTGGTGCGGGTGTGGGGCGAGTGATAGAGGGTAGAAAATGCAGAAATACTGGGGTGACTACTTATAAAATACAATAGACGACGTATATATAGGAACCTAATCCGCTTAACTGTTCTTAAAGAGTCATAAAGAACCCTGTAAGAAATCGACACTTGTTTCACCTCTCAACGAGGCATCCTCAGGATGACGATTGACTTGTTGCGACCCTGGACACGACATGTTGCCACGCCAAGCGCCGAATGCAGTTTGACAACCCCATACTGCTCGGTCCACATTGGCTAGGATAGTTCAGCGCGATAAGGGGCGAACAATCGCAGCAAAGGTGCCCAACAGTGGGTTCAACAGTGTAACGTTTCCTGTATTATATTTTGTAACTAGCTGTGTTTGCGGCTTCGCTCACGAGACTGTGTACCTAATATATTGATATTATATTTCACATTAATGAGAACGTAAAGGCGGAGCTCGTGGCTAAGTAAAGTTAAGCTACGGTTGCCGAAGTTGGTCAGTGGATGGGTGACCATCTTTACATACCGAGAATCCTCCGTGCCTCGGAAAGCACGTTAAGCCGTTGGTCCCGGCTGTCATTCGTGGATCTTTGACAGTCGTTACGAGTCGTCAGAAGCCCGAAAGTCTGACACCAGTCTTACCAAGAGGTATCGCATTACCCAGTTACTGGGTTGTGGGGGTCAGATAGGCAGTCACTCCATGTACTAATGTGTAAATACTGGTATTCAGCTGCATCCGGTTAGACTGGAAGCCGACCCCAACATAGTTGGGAAAAGGCTAGGCAGATTGATTGAATGAGAACGTGAAGATATATTTACAATGTCTTAAACATTAAGGTATTTGGGATTTTCTTTAGTTTATGAACTCGCGGTAGCCATGAATTCAGCAACAATTTTTGGAAAGTATTTTCAAACTTACGTTTATTTTATTTTTCCGGTACCTAACGAAAATCTCGTCGTTGTCCTTTACGTTTTCAATCTTCTTACCTTTTAGTTTATTGTGTCATTATGGGTTAGCAAAGCCAGCTTGGACTATTCGAGCTAAATATCAAGCAGCCTGGAATGACAAATGCCAGAGACATATCAATGATTTCGAGTTAACACACCAAAGTAAAACTAATAGCGTAAAAAAAAAAATGCGGAAACTACTCTCAAAATCATTCCTTCCTTCAGTTTTAAAACTCCTCGCTCTCAACCACGCTGTACACTTAGCTTTTACATTGATTACTATGTGAAATTACTGACAAGTGAACACGGAGAGATTGGAACCCGATGTCAGGTTCATTTCACGCAGTTTTAACTTCTTTAGACGTGTACGAGATGGAAATTTTTCCGAGCGAACATTTTAGCTTTTAAGGTTTTAAGCGAAGAAGACATTTTTTGAAGTTAGATTTTAGCTGTTTTCTTTTGGCTAATGATATCTTTTTTGGTGCCGTCGTAGAGTTGAATAGTCAATAAGTACTCATTGAAGTCATGATTTTATGGAAATTTAAATTGTGAGCGGCATTCAGGTTTTTTAAATTTTTACTTTTCTCAGTCTGGAGTCGGGACTTGGTGAAATGTGGGTGTATTACAGGTACACTTCTACTTACCCTCCGGGGATTACACGTGTAATGTTATATTGTCAACTGCGTCTGTCACAGTTGACAACGTAGCAACATGTCAATCGGTATCGGTTGTCGGTATCCTGAATTTCATGAATGATGATTAATTCATAAAAAAGTTATTCCAATCTAACTTCTTGTAGAATCTTTTATTCAAACAGGCAGATTGCTTATCAAAACTAAATCAATTTTTTTGATTTTGATGAAATATAGGACACAGGTATACACCATGTAAAATGAGAAATTTTCCGAGTAGTACATTCCTGTGGGATACTTTCCGACCTCCACGCGGACGAAGCCGCTGGCAAAAGCTAGTCTTGGCAAGGCACTTGGCAAGGTTTTGGCGTAATCAAATGAGTTTGCGCATGTACACTAAGTACAACAAAAAAAATTACACTTTTATTGCTTGTCATTATTCTGTGGTTATTGCCATAATTTATTTTTAACCATGTACGTATACATGTTTAGTAAAAATAAATAAACGCATTCTACGCATCTAAAACTCTTGCCAAGTTACGTGAGCCGTCTATACCATTTATATATTTTCAATTTATGATCGTAATACGTTACGACCATTGTTTTTCTAAATAATAATTTAAGCCCAATTAACGCTTAACAAACAGAATAATTAGAAACGTATTAAGTAAGAGGCTCTACATGAAATACAGAGGAAGTTCTGTACGGAAACGGTGGTATATGAGGAAATCGGGTTACGTCTATAAGTTAGTGTAAGTAACATTTAAACATGGCTATGTGTGATGTAATATTGGTTGACATTTTTTATTATAGGTAATACTTAAGGTAGGAATAGTCGACATTACATAACATCCCGAAAGATTAGGCAGAGGTTTTATTTTCGGTTCGGTTTGGTTGGTAGGGCTTCTTTTATTTCCGCCTAGCTAGCTACCACAATCGTATCTGTCACCATAACAACAATTGATAACAGCATGGTCGTGTTTTAGAGGTAAGATAGCCATCTCTGTGGTTGAGGATTCCGGGTGAAGCTCTCTTCCATCTTCGGCCTGATCATCACTTACCATCAGGTGAGATGAAGGGCAAGAGATTCCAAGTGGTGGTTGAAAAAAATAAAACTTTCCTTCAGGTGAGATGAACGCCAAGATATACCAAGAGTTTAAAAAAAAAGACTGCGGAGCCATATTTCACCAGTTATATTTAAGTCTCATGTACAAAGCTAGACTCCGGGCTGCTACTGCCAATGAAATTCCATTTTCATCCTCACTAATATTGTAAATTTTAACGTGGGTTTGTTTGTTTGTTACGCTTTTACGCTAAAACGGCTGAACGGATTTGGATAAAATTTAGCTCGTGGGTAGACCAGGACCTGGGTTAGTACAAAGAATACTTTTTATCCCGATATTTCGACGGGATCGAGACTTATGCGAGTGAAACCACGGGGCGCAACCAGTAATAAAATACTTCCCTAAAAAACAATTTAGCAAATGCAAATGCTAAAAGGCTATAAATTGATTTAATCTAGCTTTAAACTTTATTCTTATCCCATCTTTTTTAATTTATTTTGTATTACATATCATTATCGCCCTGATATCGTTAACTGCCCTTGAACTACTTCAAATTGAGCTTTTAATTTAGCATCCAGATTAAAATCTTTTTTTGTATAACTTTATTACAGTTTTAATGGGAGTCGAAACTCTATAAAGCAGAAATAAAAATCTTTTTACTGGATCATTAGATAAAGATGATGAAAATACAGGTGTACAGCTACACATCTTTTTTTTTTTTTTTGGTTGGAAATTATCAAATAACTTCTCCCGCTCTGGTCGAAGCGGGAGGGCGTGTCAGACTTTTACTGACTAAAACCCACACGTGTTCTTTCCGTTGCCTGAGTGCCGGGGCCGCGATATCTCTTTCGGACAAACTCGCAACCCTGGCAGGCATTGGCCCTTACGGACCCCGTCAAACAGCTTTTGGGGAAAACAGGCGTGATGGTATGTAGATAAAGATTCACCATTTTGATTTCTCATTGTGACAGTACCTGAAATACCCTAGGCTGATAAAATTTTCGTTTTTCCTAATTGTGTTAATATTAGTGTTTGGATCGGTTCCCCGTAGGGGGAAGAACTGTGCCCCTCCTTTCCGCACAGTTCTGTAGGGCTCGTCCCGGACTGGTCACCCTCCCACCGATATAAGAAAGAGAAGCATTCCCAGAAACTAAACTACCATGTTCCGCCTCGGAAGGTTAGGGAACATGATTGGACCAGGAAGTTAATATTGGGAATGCACAGTTAGTAAACACAAGTATTATAATATGAAGCTAAGAAGACAAGAGGGTATGCAAAAGTATATAATATAATATTATGTTTTAGTATTATAAATGTTGGAACGCCAACGTCTCCTCCTCTCGCAGTTGAGCACCAATATCTGCAATACAGACTTGGTAAGGTAGAAGGGGTAAAGGGATCGTTACGCTTGTACTTTAAATACGATTACGTACTACTACGTTAATTTGTCTGTTTACAATATACCCACTTCACTGAGGCCGGGAACCGTATAATAACGTTTGCCTCATTGTACGTGTTCCGCTAGACCTAACGCATAGAACCTCTGAGGAACTAATACGATTCTAACGGAACACGCTCCCTAAGCACTAAATAAATGTTTTACTCAATCCTAAGACAGAGTACTGCGAAGTCCATCTGTCATTGAGGAAAACAAGTTTAATATTGAATAGTTCTTATCGCGCACTAATATGAAAGACCCTTACGACAGCCTAGCCCATTTTTACAAAGTTAACACAAAACTAGCACAAGCGCACCGTAGACTCAGTCTCTAGCAGAATACACTACGATCGTACCTGGTGAACACCGAAGTGGTAGCTCGTCACTTCATATTTCCTTAATCTGCCCCATTAAGAGGATGCGGTGCGGCTATTGCGTCCCAATAGCGTGTCTCAATAAATTGTGTCGATTCAGTAATAGGCCTACAAACAGCCGGGTGGGGGTTTTAATGAGACACGGTCCCTAGCGTTCTTAGAACGTCTACCAATTCAGTTTAGGGTACTTAGTGAAGCCTACCCCAAACTCCCTGGAAATATGTGTCAACACGCCTCACGCAAGGTATTCTGTGGCAAAACCTTTTCGGAAACAGAAATCGTCACTAACGTTTGGTTGTTTTTGTAATGCAATTACAGATTGGCTTTGTAGCCTAGATCAATTCCAAATGACCTGAGAATATTTATGGCTCTGCCTTCCAAGTTGGTGCGTCATCTCAAAGTCAACAGTCGGAGCATTACTGCCCAGTCAAGTATGGTGGAAGGCCTTCGCCATTTCCCTATAGCCAACTGCTAGTGACAATAATCTGCCAAGGTACGGATTAGGATAGGGACACGTAATACACGAGAATGTAACATTAGTTATAAAACCCGATACTAAATAAGTGTGGAGTCACAAGAACTTATGATACCTGAATTATATTACCAGCCTAGGATAATTATTATAATGAAATACTCACTCAGTCACACCAACAAGCACACACTCACCCAATCGCACGAACACACACACACGTATACTCGTACTTCGTTAAATACTACATTATTCTAATCTGGGCTTCAACCCAACTATATTTAACTTAATAAATAATACTCGCTATCTTGCGACAGCCCACTTGGACAATCATGGCCTCTGGCATTCAACAAGCCTGCTAATATAACTAGCCTAATATTACGTCCACACCCTACCGTGGTCTAAAACAAACTTCCTTTTTTCCCCCGCTTCGACTCCCGCGTCCGTCGTCTTTCGTGATCTCGAACCAACCCCCGGACTTCATTCCTCAGTCCCCTAAATTCCTAAAAAATACCACGTTGACCGTTGGGCCAAGTTTCTCAGAATAGGTTTATTACTCTTTTTGTGCACAACTTCTTAATTGTTTTAAAAGGGTCTTTTGAATAGTTCGACTTAATCCTTAGCAGATGTTCGTACAGTCTCAGGGATGGTCCATCTTTTGAGACCGACGACGAGTTATTATTTATATACATTTTATTATAAACCATACAAATATTTTAGCACAGAACATATATTAAGTTTCGGTCGGCCCGGGTACGTTAACAGTACGAGAGCGGTTAAAGCATTCTAGCTAGGTGCTAGCTAGAATAATAAAATAATTAATTCAATAATATAACTGCAGTTATTGGATAATTGATAGTGACATCGATGGAAGCATCGGCTTTGCATGACTTTTGAAAGTTTGGTTAGATCCATCTTCATAACTTGTTGTTTAAAGTTTCAAGCATGAAAATCGAGAGCTGTGAGTTTACATTGAAAGAACCGCATGTTGACACCCCTGCTTTCTCAGAATATTTGTAGGAAGTGGCTACGGGTCGCAGCCCATAAAATATAAATGGAATGGGTTTGTAAGAGGTTCAATATTGTTTTAACATTTTAAAGAAATAGGATATTTTGTTATTAATTAGGGTAACGTGTCGAGCTGTCAACCTATAAAATTGAGATTTAATGTGTTCTTAAGAACCTCGAATCGGCCCTTAAGTGACGGTTTTAAAATAAATATAATAATATATTGTTATTAAATTAGAGTAAATGGCACACAGTCACATCATCTAAGAAATTGAAAAGATTAAAAATAAAGGTATTTACGTTGTGAGGGCCCAGTGGCTAAGACCTCGCCTCTGATGCTTGAGGTTCAAATCCGGGCAAGTACCAATATGAATTTTTCAATTCATAATGTACTTTCTCAGTTTATCTTGGACGTTACTGACATCGGCGAAGGAATACCATCGTGAGGAAACCTGGACTTATAGACAGTTAATTGACTCAGACGTGACTTTACGGAAATCCATTATAAAATACAATATAAGACGTATATGTAGTAACCTAATCTGCGTTGTGTACTCTGCGTTCGGCGCTTGGCGTGGCAACACGTCGTGTCCGGGTTTGCAACAAGTCAATCGAGAGGTGAAACACGTGTCGATTTCTTACAGGGTTCTTTATGACTCTAAATATACGTCGTCTATTGTATTTTGGACTTATACAGTTAATATAACTCTGAAATCGCCAACGTGGTGATCATTGCTCGTGCCTTCTCTGTATGAGAAGAGGCCTTTGCCCTGCAGTGGGCTGGTATTATTAAATATCAAAACACGACCATGAATATTGTTAAAATAAAATTTTGTTGCAATGTACAAACATAATGATTGATTGACTACAATCGCGTGCTCGCCGCTAAACAAAAACTGACCAATAAAAACTCGCATAGCATGGCGCACTGTTCTCTTGCACAACCGTCCTATTAGCCATAAGCGCGTTTAATTTTCGTAATCACGCCATTTTACTTGCAGGGCTAAAAAATATATGACCAATTACAAAATCGTAACCATTTCATTGCTTGGAAGCGCAGCTGGACGTAGCGAGATTCATGATTCGATTCGATTAATGGAGTGCCCACACTTATCGACACGGCATCGGCTTGAGCAGAACACGTATCACTTGTCGCATTATGCTCGATCGAGTCACATTGAGTTCGAAGCGAATGACGTCTTTTTCGCTTTTATTGTATGAACATAAAGCTCTTTCTGACCAGCTAAAGCCGATCCGGCGTCGATAAGTGTGGTCACTTCCTCAGTAGAATTTTCTTAGATCGCTGTCAGGTTGTAGAATAGTTTGGATATTTTTCCAGTTACAAAGAATCGTTGATTGAGGGTATCTACTCGGAGAAGATGTTACGTGTAGCTACTATTAAGCATGGATCTCCTTAAAGAAAAAAACAAAAGGAAAGAAAAATTGTTTATTCTGCACAAACAAAACGCACATACGAGTATAAAGACACATAAAATACACACATACAAAAGTAGCCAAAAGCCTCGTGCTCAACCAATAAATAAAAATTTAAAAAATAAATTTTTATTTATTGGTTGAGTTGAATAAAAACATGGTTGTTATTGGTTGATGTCACGCTTAGGTGGCTATTAACTGCTGCACTGGCAGTTTCCCCATTCCACTGGAGGAAACTGTTTTCCATCCAGTTCCGGGTTCAGGGTTGAGAATGTAGTTTGTGATTTATTACCTAAAACCACACTTCAAACTTTATTTATTATTTATTTATTTATGTAAAATTCTTGCACATAAATATGGTACAAAGGCGGACTTAATGCCTTAGGCATTCTCATCAGTCAACCAAGGGTGGTGAAGAAATAAAATGGAGGTTGCTCTCTTTGAGATGATCATAACAATAATAACTTTAAAAAAAATTAACTACGTCTACCACAGATTAATACAGATGGAACACTCCGCAGAATCATTTAAATAAAAAGCGAGTCTTGCTACGACACAATAAAGTGCAATTCAGGTCGCACAGCGCAAATCACCTTTTTTTTTTTTGAGGTTAGGGAATTATCAAATAACTTCTCCCGCTCTGGGTGGAGCTTGTGGGTGTGTCAGACTTTTACTGACTGAAACCCACCCATGTTCCTTCCGTTGCCTGTGTGCCAGACCGCGATATCCCTTTCGGACAAACTCGCAACCCTGACAGGCATTGGCCCTTACGGAGCCTGTCAGTTAGTGTTGACATCTCTTTGAGGCGCGCGTGGAACACAACGCGCCGTCGACCCGGGCCGAACCCGCAACCCCAGCAGGAGCGCTAATCACCTACAGTTATATTCACCTAGAAGTTGCCTCTCTTACTGTTGCGTGACTCTTAGATCTTCTGACTACGTTACACTCACTGAACTGGCCCGACAAGACGGGCCCACTGAGTACTTGTAGCTTCATACCTAAATTGCACAGTGTTGCATCTGTATTTATCTATGCTACTACTTTGATTTTATTTTTCGACGGAACCGTTTCGGTCCTCTTGAATTTAATCAGCCGTGAAGATACTATTATCATATTATAACCTCATAATACTATACGTCCTTATATAACAACACGTGAACCAAACCACAAGTTTAACGAATTCGACCTTAAGGCTTTTGACCTTAGAGTTTAATATATAATTTCACGATATTGTCGGGTATATCGGACATGCAACAACTACTTGTATGACCTCTAGTTCCGGTTAAAGATATGAACATGTACCTCCTTGTTTTAACTTGGAAAAATGTTGCTTTATGACTTCCTAGTTTAAAAAAAAAAAAACCATTTCCTCTCACCTGCATTTTTACACTCTCGTGATTTTATCCATATTGTAATATCATTTTAAATTAAAATATCTGTAGGTTAGTCAAATATTTGTGTTGTATAAAAATCGAACCCATAACACAAAAGTTTCCGCCGCCATACAAATGTAGTCGAAAGTAACATTTAAAAGGACGAAATCGGAACCTAATTAAATCATCAACACCCTCTTCCAGATTCGAAAGTCTGACAACCAGTCTTATCAACGGGGTATCGTATTACCCAGTAACAAGTAGAGGTTGTGGAGGTCAGATAGGCAGTCACTCCATGTTACTGACGTATTTATTTTTCTGTCAAAGTTTAATAATATACATAATATAATGTAAAGGTTTATTCACAAAAAAATACAGAAACACATTTATAATGTACATTACAATTCATTACAAGTTGCAAAATTTGTACAAAAAGTATATAACCCTGTCTCTTAGACTAGGATAACCTGTATTCTAAGAGACAGAGATGTAAAATACTGTATTCAGCTGCATCCGGTTAGACTGGAAGCCGACCCCAACATAGTTGGGAAAAGGAACAGATGATGATCTTTCCAGATTTGTTAAAATAGCCTGAACAACATTTAAATTTGTCTTGCGCACCCTGGGTTCACTACATTGATATACTAAGTTCACTACCAATCTTGTTACTCTACTGACTTGCAACTGTTTGCACCACGGCATGGCATTATAAGTTATTCCCACACAACCTGTGCCAAACAAAAACTAATATGTTATACTTTTTTCCCCACGTGCTAACTGCACAAAGTTCACGACATGACCACTGGGGGCCACATAATGTGGGCCACGGTCACATCTGTGTAAATTATAGATGTAAAGAAAAAACTTAATTAATTGCGACACCGCCACTTATCATGTTTCTGCTGACCGTACTGGTATGGCGTTTATGTAATTTTCTCTTTTTTTGTTGACTGTTTATGTAAGTTTGTAAGATGTGTTATGGTTATGAACAAACGGTTGTTCTTGGGAGGTGAGTATAGTTTAAGCTATTGTAAGTTTGATGAATGTAAGTTTGTTGTTTGTTTTTGAAGTTTTTGTGCTGAGCTTTGGATTCCTAGATATATATAGCGCTGTCTACTGGTAAACCTCGCTATATATACATATAGAGTAATAACACCATTACTACCATGCCGTGCCGTGTACTATAGGTACATCTCTGCCCAACCCTCCCGGAAATACAGGTGTAATGTTATGTTACCATATCCGTTGTTATAACAAATTAAGCAATTTTCAAGTAGGTTATGCTTTAAAGCTGATATTGTTATTCTACTCTTTTGTCAACATAAGTCTAGAAACACAATTTTTTTTCTTTTTTAATAAGAACTAAAGTTCTAAATGTTTACAATCTATACTGAATTTGAAATAAGATTAGACATTTAAACAAACCTTTTTTACAGTCCGTTCAACCGATTCTGACTTCTACACCGTAGGCATAGGATAGCATTAAAAGCAAAAAAGTGGCTATAAAACCAACTGTTTACTGCAGCTGCGATTTGTCATGCGACCAACGCAATAGAAGTCAAAATCGGTTGCAAGAACAGACTGTAAAAAAGTTTTAATTAAATGTCAATTCTTATTTCAAACGGAGTATAACTTATTAGGCTAATAAGCAATTTAAATGTAACTTATTAATTTACTTTATAGATTTTGTTAACAATAGTGTCAATTTGCACTTTTACACAATTCCGTAGCACTTTCTTAGGGTCTGATAATTAATTAAAACACTTTGTCCATAAGTTACATGTATGGCACACTTTGTTACTATTATTCATTCCCTTACACAACACTAACTCGAATCGTTTAGTTCTCTTTAGCCTACAAAATAGACAAAAAATCTGCAGCAACAACAAAAACCTTCTATATTAAAACAGTAAAGATGTATCAAGTAAGAAAGGTCGCTTTTCCGGGCGAATAAATAAATAAAAATTATTCGCAATCCCGAATAAAATATACGACTTTATTTATTGTGTAACATAAATTGTATTAAGTGATATTGGTGTCCTGATATATTGTTTTGCGACTTACGAAATTGTTCGGAGATGTTTTTAAAATAAATGTTGGTATTTTTGTACGGGACTGTTATGGTATATAACTAAGTATATAGTTGATCGCAGAATGTGTGTGTGTGTGATTACTAAGTGGGAGATTGCAGCAGCTTATTCTTATATCTCATTCGGTAAAGTTATAAGAATCGTAGAACCCTTACCCTTTTAGGGCACCCTAAGAAATAAAAGGCCAATTCTGATTAGGTTACAATCATAATATTGAATTCAAAGTTGAGGTATGAGGAACAGTGTGTAAAGTTCACTGATTCTCTATTGAAAAGGAAGGATCCTACGACTGGACGGGTGTTGTGTCTGGCAGGCAACTGCCCATCGATTGCCATGATATCGGGGAAGTTATATATATATGCTGTTCGCGCGATGCAGTATTTGTGTGACGTCAGGATTTTTGTGTGACGTCAAGATTTTTGTGTGATGTCTGGTCTTTGATGCGTAGTTCACATGTGGCGATGTAGATGCCCCCGCAGCATCGTTCTCTTGTTACCAATGATATTATATTCGGGCTTTACAAACAAAAGCTTTCACAGTTTCTTTGGCTCCACTCCGTCGTCGTCGATAAAAATCTAATAAAATGTTCAAAATACCAAGTTATGATTCATACATGATCTAGTTAAATTTTACTACCAAACTTTTGCATGCACAGTGTCCCAAGCATACAAATTGAGTGCCAAAATAACATGAAATATGTATTTGTAAGACGTACCCAGTGTTAGTATTACTGTTACTGTGGCACATAGCCAGTTTGCTTTAAGATAATTATTTAAATGAGCTTAAATACAGTTATACGTTGGCATGTTCTAGAACTCCTGTCTAGAGTTCCTAGAAAGTCTGAACCTAACTTACATAGGCACAGTTTTTTTTTACTATTATTCTATTTATTTATTTTTATCTGCTTTGCCTTTTATTAATTCTATCAGATTCGTAAGTGGCCCAATATGATTAGTTTATTTATTTATTTTAACTTCAATCAATCTGCCTAGCCTTTTCCTAACTATGTTGGGGTCGGCTTCCAGTCTAACCGGATGCAGCTGAATACCAGTATTTTACATATTTTTTTTTTTTTTGCTTATTTTTATTTATTTTAACTTCATGACTGATAAAGTAGTGGTAAGGCGGCCATAACGCCACAAGGAATTATCTTCCAGTCAACTAGTTTAAATTCAGTTTCACATTTATCCGACAATAATGCCATTAATTCGTCGATCGAAAACATAAATTTTAGTAGATTTATTGATTTGGCAACATCACGTTAAACAATCCTCCAACAAACGCTAGACACTTTTATCGCAAACTTAGTTTAGTTGCTTCTACTCTAGTCGCCCCTTCAACAGACTAGATCTTCAATAAATACATTAGAAGGTTTATTACTTTGACAACATTAAACAAAAGACCCAATCTAACGCTAAAATCTTAGATGCAAACTTAAATCCTAACTAATATTATAAAATGCGAAAGTGAGTTCGTTTGTTTGTTACGCTTTCACGCTAAAACGTCTGAACAAATTTGAATTAAATTTGGCACATGGATAGACTATGACCTGGATTACGACATAGAATACTTTTTATCTCGATATTCCCACGGGATCGAAACTTACAGGGGTGAAACGGGTACAGCTAGTACATATATAAATGCAAAAGTGAGTTTTTTTGTTACGCTTTCACGCTAAAACGGCTTAACGGATTTGAATGAAATTTTACACTATAAAAGTAGTCTATGTTCTACCCGTGACCATGACTTGGAGTAGGATATAGGCTACTTTTCATCCTAGATCGCAGACAAAGTCGCGGCTAGTGTTACTTATAGTCAAGTCATGCCTTATATCTTTCAATACGTACTCCCTTAACACTCAAAGGACCATGACTCCTGCTCAACCCTCATACACTAAGATAAACCGTGTCTAAATCAGACAGAGCAAAATCGAGGTTAACAAGTTCATCGGACGTTCACTGAGAACCCTTTCACAATCATGGCTGACAAAGCCTTCGTGCGATATCAAAATTATTATGTATTCCTTTAATGTTAAATGTCTAGACTTAGGTTTATGATTCATTTTGCAGTAGGTAATAGATTTCTTGACATGACATTTTGATGTCTTTTTAATAAGCTTATTGTTGACGTTTCGTTAAACGGTTAATATTGGAGTTCTATCAAATAATTAATTACCTCCACGTGTCTTAAGAGGACTCGAATTAATATCCAAAGGCAGCATTTGTACCTACACTACATGGGACCCCCATTATTTTTCTAGCCATTTCCCAAATGTCGGGGACCACATAGGATCCCCAAATAACTTACACTATTGCTGAAATCATTTATAACTACGCAAAGCTAAACGCATAAAGATAAATAAAAAACTGGATGTATGTGCTTATTCAACACGAAATCAAATTTAACAAAGATAGCATTTTAAGATATAAAATAAGTAAAAAAAACCTATCCGTTCCGAAAGGGGCATATAAATACTGCAATAATATTACCTAAAAGTAATAAAAAATCTTATTATTGAAAACAAAAAGGTTATTGCTATTTAAAATTCACATGATTAGTACGAAAACTACCCCAAATCCAATAAAAAAATTGCAAATTTTCAACAGGGATCCCGCTAAACGACCGTCCGCCAAAAGACCCGACAAAATCCCCCATTAAAAAAAATGTGACGATTTTTTTTTCTGTTATCCTGAAAATTATCATAGACTCTCAGTACGATACTTTACATCACCCTTACGGATCGGATGTTGTAGATCGTACGGTAAAAAGAAAACTTATTCGAGGCATAGAATTTATAGACGAAACTTAAATAAGGCATAGGATTTAAAACAAAACACAGTTTCAACTTCTGTCTAAGACGTAACCCTGAAGTGAAGTAACAGAGGAATCATTCACGATTCTTTCATTGAAAATATTCCACGACCAAAAACAATTGAATCTCGTACTTCCAATAAAACAATAAGCAATCGAGGCTAGACAAGTATACACTGTATAATCAACCACATGTAGTAGTAACACTTGAACAGCAAAAACTACCCTTAATGCCACGCTGTCAAAGTCAAACTGTTACCTTATATGTACGGTTGACTGTACCACATCACTCATTGTCCTTGCTACATTTAGAGAGGAATCCTTTCGAAAATTCCTTCAATACCTGGCTATATTAACGCCAGGCTATCTTAATAGTATCAGCTGTTTGCCTAGTCAGTTTTTGTCTAGTAACCTTTAAGTTAAATTTTGCGTTAATGTTGAAATTCCTTGGGAATATAATCGAATGTCAGTCATAGTTGGAAGTCAAAGTTAGCTGTATTTGTAATGGTTTATAGCATCTTTAAGAGCACGCACTCGATCTTTGTTGAAACCACATTTGATTGATGGTCTTATTAAAATATTTCTGCTACATCTAAAGTTCATTGTTTTCTTTAACCATGCCATATTCTATAGCCATGTGTGAAATTAAAAGTTTCCGTACGAACAATACTAGGTTTTCTAAATTTTAGGACATAACAACCTTACCTACACCAAGGTCTTACATACAGACATAGATTTAAGTACTGCTCCTCGCCACTCGTGAAGGTTACTTAAAGTTTAACAAACGTAAGTCAAATAAAATGCTAAGCTTTAAGTATGTCTCTTATTACAGAATTACGTGAAGCGTTTGAAGCTGAAGCCCAAGAAGTAAAGAAACCTCGACTGCTCCTTACTGCTGCTGTCCCCGTTGGTCCTGACAACATCAAGAGTGGATATGATGTTCCTGCTGTCGCTAGGTTGGTATCTTTGTTTTAATTTGAAGAATCTGCCATCATCGTGTCATTCTTCCTTCCTTTTTAGGGTTTCGTACCTCAAAAAGAAAAAACGGAACCCTTATAGAATCACCAGTTCATTGTCTGTCAAGATCATTTTTCTTAGGAACGCATAGAGGTATCAAGTTGAAATTAATATCAAATACGCAGATCTACGGTCCTTTGCAGCTCTAAAAAAATCAATCTTAGTCAACGCAATAAAACAATACGGCCATGTATGCGAGATGTTTTGATACTCGCAAATAAATCAAAACCTATAAGGGACTGCCCGTTGACCTAGAATCATGAAATTTGGCAAAAAGCAAGGTGTACAAGTAAAGGAAAATGTCCGAAAATCGTTAATTTATAGTTTTATCATAAACAAAACATTTTTTCAACTACAATGTAAACTTTGTTCTTGGTATCAGTTCATTCCAACTACGGAATCCTTCATTGTGCGTGGTCCGACACGCACTTGTTCGGTTTTTCAGTGTTAAGTCGACACTTGTCACTGAAAGAAAGGCGCTTCGACGATACTAGCCTGTACTGTCCCACTGCACGGTAAAGGGCTCTTTTTAAACAGAGAAGGCATGAGCATTGATCACCATTTATGTTAGTGAAGTCCAAGATAAACTTTGAAAGTACATATGAATTGAAAAAGTCACATTGGTGATGAACCACGTGCATGAGAGGCGAGGCCACAGGGCACACAGGCCATTATAACATTTTTTCCATCATGACATATTGACTACGACTTTAAGTAATGCTTATAAACATTGCTTAAATAAAATATCTGAACGTAAAAAATATTATTAAGCAGACGTCATCTTTGCTTAATAGGCAATATTTATTTAAAAAAATTACGTCTTTGCTGATCCACAGTCGGGTAATATGGGGGAAAGCGTCAAGCTCATTGCCTAAACCACACAACAACAATTTTTGTCCTCTCCTTTGTAGTTAATATATGTATTGTATTTTGTTGCTACCGTACAAATGATGATAGCCTTCGTTCTAATGTATCGTCATTTGCTAATAATATATTCAACCAAACATAATATTGTGCTCTATAAAATATAGAACCAAAAAACTTCATCACAAATGCTGCTATTAATTCAGAAGAGTTGGTTCATTCACTGCAAGGACCCTAGAATTTAATTTCGTAAAACATCCATTTACTACAGCTATAATTTACCAAAAAGTTTTTCTACCCCGAACCCGAGATATTAACTTCCTGAGTCCATTTGTATTTAAATACTGACCCAAATAATTTTTATTGGGCATAAAAACCAGTGTCGCACGAACGTTGCTAAATTTTCTCTTATTAATAAATTTTTAACATTGTTCAATGTTCAACACACTCCATGCGTTTTCCCACATTCAAATACATTGTACGGGTTACAAATTTACCAAAAACATTGATTGAGAATAGGCTATTCAAACTTCCATTCTAACACTCCGGAATAAGGACCAAAAATTTGGTCCTAATATTCGAAAACTGAAAATATTTTTTGCCACACTAGGCACGTATACTTTGATGTGTTCTTATCGCTCTTTTGACATGTCTATGAGAAACATTTAAATTTTGCGTTTTATGAAGAGACACTGTCACTTGTGAAGCTCTTGTGTTAAATTTTGATTTGTTGATGCAATATTTTGATATGAACGTCAGTTTTGGTTGAGTACGTGTCAAATATGTGTCTATTTCTTACAATAACACTGGGTTTCTCTGGAAATGAAAGCTGAATATATAGGATGTTCCTATTCACCATCTTATATAAAATCAATCAAGTCTCTTGACTTGATTGATTTTATATAAGAAAAATCCTATCAATCCTTTTGGATTAATAGTGACATCCTCCCTACATCCTGCAGTATTAACATTTAAAGATTTCATTATATAATAATACATAGAATCTCTCCTGTGTGGCAATATTATTATTAAATTATATCATAATTATGTTTTTCTTTTCCCTAGCTACTTGGACTTTATCAACGTTATGGCCTACGATTTCCACGGAAAATGGGAGAAACAGGCCGGCCACAACGCTCCCCTATACTCGCCCTCTTCTGACTCTGAATGGAGGAAACAGCTGTCTGTAGACCATGCTGCTCATCTATGGGTTAAACTTGGAGCTCCTAAGGAGAAACTTATCATTGGTGAGTTATGTTTTTTGATAAAAAATAGTACAAGGCGACTAATAAGGCGAAAAAACTTTACAATACGCGAAAATATGGCACCAAAAATCGATTCCCAATAAAATGACGGATTATTATATTACCTCAACAAATTCATTCATATAATATTTATACTTCTTGTTAAAATCCTGCGTAAGCGACATACCCATAAACTTAATCTCTCAAAGCTTCTCACATGTCATCAAATCTCCAAGAATTCTCAAGAAACATTTTGATAACGTACATAATTTTCAGGTATGCCAACATACGGACGCACATTCACCCTCTCAGACACTAATAACTACAAAGTGAATTCTCCAGCCAGTGGGGGAGGGAAAGCCGGCGAGTACACAAAGGAAGGAGGCTTTCTCGCCTATTACGAGGTTATTATAATTAAAAAATATTACTCCAAGCACAGTGTAACTACTAACAGTGTTTCAACGGAAGCGTTTTCTCAGAGCAGTCGTGTGGGGTAAGTAAGCGGAGCTTATATTCCAGTGCCATACTGCATTACGGGACATAGGTATAACGTATAGTGGACCTTGTAATTGCTGTTGACAAGAACTTATTGTAAATGTAAACTTCAGTATGGTTGAAACTATGTAACTGTCATATTGGTCCACTTGTCAGCTGAGTACAAAAGAATAAGTGATTTACGAATTTAAACTTTATTAGTTCCTAATCTTGTCCGACTAACAGGTGTCAGAAGCGCATTCTCTCGGTGGTCGGAATATAGGCAAAATATACCTTGGCGTTTGATGACATTCAACCATTAAGTTCAATATTCATATGGTAAACCAAAAAAAGGTCGACTGTACTGTTTTTGTCAAAATATTTCTCATATATATAAACATTTCTCAGGTCCTGTCACAAGTATAGCATGGACTACTGTAATTAGTTACACTGTGTCCAAAGTATGAGGTGATTTATGTCTGTTTAGATGGTGTTTATGAGGCTGTATTTTCGGAGTTACAAAGTGAGGATATTTATTTGGTAGATGAGGTCGATTAAAAAGATGTTGCGCTCAGAGTTTGGTGGGTCACGTTAATTATTGTTTCGTTAGTTAGTGACATTGAGTAAGGGAAGAATAAACAACATTTTAACGAGATGAGATTGATAATCATCACGGTTTACTGTTTTGTTAAGTTGTTGAAAATGCATGCAATAGGAAAAGATTGAAAATGCTCGGGTAAAAACGAAAGATCGATTTATGCACCTATTAACTTGAATAAAAAACTTCTCAGATATGCGACATCCTCCGAAATGGTGGAACCTACATATGGGACGATGAAATGAAGGTGCCTTACGCCATCAATGGAGATCAGTGGGTCGGATTTGACGACGAGAAGTCTATCAGAAACAAAATGAGGTAAGATTTCATATTTATTCAATAACAATTATTGGTCTTACAGATTTGTTTTTTGTTGTGGTTTATGGCTATAAAAAAGATTTATTTTATAAATTAAAACTGTTCCACAGAGAGCTCGGCAAATAGGATTTTATGTTGTTGTCAGAGCCACATTAATATTTAAAGCCACTTTCATCATGATACTTTTGACCTGTTTCCAAATTATTTGAAGCCTGCGTGAATAAATAATTATTTTCTGATATTACAGCTGTTTTATTACTAGCGTTCACTTCTAACTTTGCGATATCATGTTTCTCATATTCTACCCGTCTTTTGTTTGGCCTGCCTCGTCTGTTACACTCAGTCAATTATATTTTTTAACCGACGAAAAAAAGGAGGAGGTTCTCAAGTCGACCATGCATATGTTTTACAAAATAACCCAATTTTGACGATTCTTGTTTGATAACATTCCTCATTTTTATCTAGTACATGTAAACCCATTTTCTTTAACTTTGAATAATGAAATCATTTAAAAACGATGAAGAACGGTTATAACGTAATTTTTATTTGCAGATGGATCAAGGACAATGGTTTCGGCGGCGCTATGGTGTGGACAGTTGACATGGATGACTTCAGCGGAAGCGCGTGCGGTAGTGATGTCAAATACCCTTTGATTGGAGCGATGAGGTAATCGCAGTTTATTTGAACTTTAGTTGGGTATAATGCGGGATTCTAAGATATATTTAATATCTCACCACAAACATCTTAAAACTCATCTTTATAAGAAAACCTAAAGGGGCTAGTGACTCACTTGGAAATCATAATAAATCCTAAAATCCCATTATTTTATCAACAACAACTTTTAAAATTAATTGGTCTATTTCAGAGAGGAACTCCGTGGTATCTCTCGTGGTAAGGACGCTAAAGACATCGACTGGTCCGTTGTTGCCTCCAACGCCCTCGTTGAAATTACCGAAAAACCTGAACCCATCAAGATCAGTCTTTCTGAAGTCATGAAGAGGGTCAAGAAGCCAACCAAGAGCTTCATCGTCAAGAATAATAATAATGGTGTTTCGGATAAGAATAGTAAGTTCTTTGGTATATCTGTCTTTTATTCTTGTGTTCCATAGAAGTCAAAGCTTTAAACTTGCGAATATCGAGGAATTTTTTAATATAAAATGTTATTGATCAATCAGTTACACATATCGTCGACATCAGCAAAAAAAAATCATGATTGTAGGTTTAGTATCATAGTAAGTTTTGTTTATACCAAATGATAAGTTGCTACCACTGATCGTTTGAGGTTTTCAGTTAAGACCATTACACCTTTTATTTGAAGTCACAGCCAATTCAAATATTTCGTAATTACAGTAAAACATTGAATAACTACTAAGGCCCACTTATACCGGAACTGCCTATATCCATTACCTACTTTGGCATCAACTACATAGGTAATTTGTCGTCAGCCAAACATCAAAATTTTATTTAATAACATCTTGAAACACTTTCACATGTTGATAATTGGCGCCGTTTACCAAATCCACAATGGCTATCTATAATTTTAGTTTAAACTGTTTAACTTTCTAAAATTCTTAAATGATGTTTTTATCTAACGTCGAAAATTTTGATTGGCGTTATATAATTTTTGATAGTGTCAACAGTAGATTATAATAGCCGGTATGCGTAAAGGAGGAGGAATATTAAGTTACATGTTCGATCATTCTTGAAACGTAACTTATCCACTAAATTGTAATTAACCAAACCTCCAATTAACAACAATTATTATGTAATCTCTTTCGCTCAGTAAGCTCAAAAGTTTCAAAAAATATCCAATCCAGAATTTCCCATCTTTGCTTCAAAGGCGTTATTTTACATAACTCCCGAAGACAACTAAAATCAGAAAAAATAAGCTTATAACAAGGATTATCTTCAAAAACTTCAAAGCGTATAAAGTTACGATTTCGTTTAGCAAAACTCTTTTGGGCACGTCAAGCGCAAAGCTCCGATGTAAACATGTTTGAGAAATTCCATTTTGTAACATCGCGAAAAATAAACAATGTCTAAAAGCAAATGGAACATATTTTTGAGTCTTTAACGCTTCACTTGGCACCTGTATCGACAGTTTGCTGTTTGGTGTTCCCCAAGTAATATTTTAAGGATTTTAGTAGAAGGTACACATTTTAGTATTGGCTTCGTGATATCCAACCCAGATTGTGTGGGTTAGCAGGAGAAAACGTGTTACGAGAAACTTATAACTACTTATGAACAATTCTGATGTTCAAAGCCGAGAGCTTGTTAGCAGTTCCGAAGGGCATAAAATAGATACTTTATGTAGAGAAAAGAAAAAGTGCCCGAAGTAATACCGATACAAAAGACTTCAGAAGTCCATTCAATAACACCCAAAAAATTTAGGTCGAAAACTTCGACACTATAAACTTCCATCAGCAAACATTCTTCGTCGAAATCTCGTAACAGATGGAACAAAAACAACAGAAAGTGTATTTGACACTTAAAGCTCGACATCCCACGGAGTACCGCAAGGGTCACTCTTAGGCCCTCTGTCGTTGCCAAGAATGGCTTAGGAAAGTCGACAATTCGTGACATAGTTGCTAAAAGTTTGAAACATCGAGTGCTTTTACGTTCAAGTGGTATCAACGACCAGAATCTTAAGATCTCTGAAAATGAGTTCGCAGACACTTTGGTGCTACATTTTGGGGTACTTGGGAAGTTAGGGGAAGGTCTGTTTGAATTGGAACGGTGGCCAAATGGGGTTTGTGATTTAATGCCATCAAGTTTATGACATTGCCAACCGACATCTTAGCAAGTAGGTAGGAGTTTTACGGCCTCGCAAGTGGGGAGATTGTAATAAATAACATATTTTCAATGTAAAGCATTATGTTATACTTCCTTAAGTATTTTTGTGGAAGGAAACTTTTTATTTGGGACACGAAACGTTGGTTTGGAACGGTTTCAGACGTTTTTATTTTTTGTTGAAAAGAATATTAATGTTACCTTTTACCGTTTTTGTGAACAGCTAGAGCAATAGATTTATTGATATTTCACTATTCATATTTTTTCTATATGCCTAGTTATTTCAAAAGAATAATAACAACAAAAAAATAATAAACACCAAGCCATTTTCAAAATGTTAAATCAAAAAGATATTGACATCCAAATGAACAAATAATTTTATTATAAAAATCAAAATCTACTTTCCATATTTGATTAAAGTTTGATTGCTATCCTATGCATGATGGACGGATTTTTTATTACTTAAAAAAATCTGACGAATTTCGTAATAAATTGCAAAATGACTGATTTCTAACTAATGATTTAATTTATGAACTGGGTGATTCGAAAACGATATTTTAATGCAGTAAAAGAAAATTATTTTCTTTTGAAAGGTGAATGTTATAATAGATATTTAATTTTGATTCTAATCATTTCTGCTGGACTGGCAATATAATTATGTAGTAACTAAATATAAGACCATTATAAACCACTTAGTTTTACTAATCTCATTAATTTTTTTGTAAGCGCTGTTTGTAATTTTAAACGCATACTTAATAATATTATAATAGAGCGAAGGTTGTTATGATAATCAGCGTTTTGTAGAGTCACTTGGTGAAAGTCAAACATAGAACGCTAATGAACTTTCAAAGCGGTACCTTTTGTAAAGATCATTATCATTCCACAGATACATAATAATTTTACTCAGAATATTGTACGAAAATTGAACATTATGTAACCAACAACAAATAAAACTATTTTGTTGCAATAAATATATTATTATTTAATTTTATACTATTTAATTTTATCAACAGAACGTGAACCACAAATCCTCTGCTACCTGACTTCTTGGTCTTCAAAGAGGCCGTCAGCTGGTCGCTTCCTCCCCGAAAGCGTTGACCCCACCCTCTGCACCCACATCATCTACGCCTTCGCTACCCTCAAGGACCACAAACTGTCTGAAGGAGACGAGAAAGACGCTGAAATGTACGACAAAGTTGTGGCTTTGAGAGAGAAGAACCCGAATTTGAAGGTAAACTTTCAACTGTTGTTTATTGATTCCATTAGTAGGTTTCCAATATAGGTATATCTACTGATTTCCTCTTAGATTTGTTAAACCTTATAGACGTGTTCATCAAATTCAATATTTCTACATTTGTATTGTTTCATGTGCTATGCATCCACCAGTGTAACACGAGATTCTTCTCGCTAGATTAAATTAAGGTCAATTACTTTTGTGGCGTTTCAAGCACTTTCTTTATTTCAGAATTCAAAATTACTGATTTGTTTATTACTCTATACGGGCAACGCGTTGCATCTTCTGTTTAGACTTTGTCGGCTACTTCGAGTTTTGTAATAACCAAATAATGTATTTCTATCACCAGATCCTCCTTGCCATCGGTGGCTGGGCTTTCGGCTCCACCCCCTTCAAAGAGCTGACCTCAAACGTCTTCCGTATGAACCAGTTCGTGTACGAAGCCATCGAATTCCTCAGGGACTACCAGTTCAACGGATTGGATGTCGATTGGGAGTATCCTAGGTAAGAAAATACTAAAGTATCAAAACACTTGTTAAGGGATTATAAACCATGTCGCGAGAATGTGAAGCAATTATGACTCAATTAGTAAACTAATAGGGTGTGTTTGTGTTTCAAATTCCAATTATTAATGCTGGTTGAATATGTAAGAACTTTCGTTAAAAAAGCTCGCCTATGCAATTATATTTGTATTCAGTACCATGGCTGCTATACGGTTCTTGTTAGGTAAGCCTTACATAATACATTTTATAATAAATGAAGTTTTGTTTACCACATCAACTTCATTGTTACTTAATTTTACTTCAAAACTAAAACACAAATGTTGCATTAGCAGAAATTATTATATAACCTCATTGGCCAAGCTTTTTCAAACCCGTATTTAATTCTATTCAAGGTTTAAAATTACCATAGGTTTCGTCAAAAATGTTGAGTTTAAGGAAATTAAGAACAGATTAAGAAATTGTTCACTTTACTCAAGGTCGTTTGGGCAATCGTCTAATGTTTGTAAATATGTGTGCGTCAATGTTTGTGAACTATGATGGCATAATATCGCAATCTTAAAGCCCACTTATCATTAGAAGCTACCTACGTTGAGTTAACTTAAATAACCAATTTATCGATTGATAAACAACAAACAACCGCAACTAAAACTAACTTTTACAGGAACCATTTCAAGCTATTTTTTTTCTTACCCACAACTTTATCTAACGATAGCTATGATTTATGAAGATATACAATATCTACTCAAAACTGTCTTCACTCTTGAAATTACAGAGTTATACTTATACAGTGCCTTTTTATATTATGTAAGTCATTTTTGAAACCTAACCTAAAAGATAGATAAAGCGGGCTTATCAATATTAATCTAAATTTTCAGAGGAGCTGACGACCGTGCAGCTTTCGTTTCCCTACTGAAGGAGCTCCGCTTAGCCTTCGAAGGTGAAGCCAAGACATCAGGTCAGCCAAGACTTCTGCTATCTGCCGCTGTACCGGCCTCTTTCGAAGCAATCGCTGCTGGATACGATGTGCCTGAGATTTCTAAATACTTGGTAAGTAGATTTCGTAGCTTCGTTTACTCTTTGAATTAGTTCCGCGGTTCCGCTTAAAAATGACGAAGAAGAAACGAGTTTAACATAGCGCCTACGACAACAAGTTAGCAATACTACCATAAGCGCATTATTTCAATCATGATTAAAATGCTATTAGATATAAAAGTCGCACTCGCCTTAAGGCGCGGACTGACTACGATTTTAAACGCTACATCTGCACTCATACAGCCGCGTATAGCTATACGGTAGCCCGACGACTAAAGTATGACCGCAATATCTATTTTCCCAATTACAGAGCATTAAATAAGTAAAAATTTAGGTTGACGATGAGAGTAAGCTGCGAATGGGCATTTATTTTACGGGTTTTATTTAGATTATTCGGAATATACACATTAATTTAAATAATTGTCTGGTTAAAGTAATTAAATAAAGTTCATTATTCATTGAACTCTTAAAAAAAATGTTCTTATCGCTGAAAATACAGAGATGTTCGACGCCAAAGTTGATTTTTGTGAAGTATTTTTTATTGGGATTATTAACTATTTTCTACTATTCTATTCGGTTAATATTTTTCTTTAAACCCTTCTCTGTCCACTGTATTTTTTGCGTCGTATATTTTCATTGCGTTACGTCATACTCGACTATCCAAGAAACCAGTTTTTTGTGAGTATTGAGGTAACACCGCGCCTTAAGTGGAACTCGCACGAATTCCGACAGTTCCTGTCCAATTTAAACCATTTTTTTTTTAAAGTATTCATAATATTTCATTAAACAGACCTACAAAACATAAATTTAATTTCATTGTTTTCTTTCGCAGGACTTCATCAACGTAATGACATACGATTTCCACGGCCAATGGGAGCGCCAGGTCGGACACAACAGCCCTCTCTTTCCTCTTGAGAGTACCACTAGCTACCAGAAGAAACTTACTGTTGTACGTATATATTATTCTGGCCTAGGCAAAATATTCCATCCAGAAATTTATAAACCTTGCGATATAAAAAAATATATATAAATTAAATACTGTTGTAATGAAAGTTAATATTTGTATAGGATTGTATCAACCTTCCAAAAAAAATATTTTCTCTTACAATATACCCGCCTAATTAATTTTGTTGGTCCTCTTATTGTACCGAAGGACCAAAAATAAACTTTATCGCTTCAATTAAAATTATTATGCTTATCTTTCAGGATTACTCTGCCCGGGAATGGGTCCGCCAGGGTGCTCCTAAAGAGAAACTTATGATCGGTATGCCGACATACGGCAGATCTTTCACTTTGATCAACGATACGCAGTTTGATATTGGAGCTCCAGCGTCTGGGGGTGGTAAGTTTATTGGTCTTAATATCACTGATGTCATAATTGGTAGCTCGTCAAGTCCAGTGCCAACGTTGAAAGAGTAAAATATAATGCACAAAACCAGCTGAATCTATAGCATGTTATAGTGAAGAGTCCTATGTTCAGCACTAACTGCTATAGGCTGATGAACATGATGCAAAGACCATACCTACCAAGTTGTTGATGACATATATAAAACGTAAAATGCTAGGTTTATGATATATTTAGTATTAAAATTTTGTACAAAAAATAGTTTTTAGGGTACTCAAATGGAAAACAGACAGACAGACACACGAGTGAACCCTTATCGGATCACTCGTGTGTCTGTCTGTCCGTCTGTCACAGCCAATTTGCTCCGAATCTAATGGGCCGAGGTACACACATGTATTTTTGTGACCCAAACACGGACGTGAAACGTAAATAAATTAATTTTGATTATGAGGGTCACTTTTGGCGGATTTTAAAAAACTTTAAAAAAAAAATTGCTAACTGCACTGTGTGACACATCAAATGAAAGCAAGTTGCGAGGTACAAAGAAAATTTATGAAAATTGATCATTCCTCCGTTACCTCCGAAACTACCGAAATTTAAAATTAAAAAAAAAAAAAACAGAATGGTTCTTTACTCATAGATAACAGAAAAACCTGTAAGAAGTCTATGGTCTTAAAATAACATGGTAAATCTCTCAATATTTTGCGTACAAACTTACATTAGCAGTTGGAATGTATGGGAGAACATGTTTTTCAACTACAATGATAAGTTGGTTCTTGGGATAAATTCATCCCAACTACGAAAAAATTAAATTAACCTGTAAATAATTTTCTCTTTTCACCTCAGGTGCCGCTGGACGCTTCACCAACGAGGCTGGTTTCATGTCGTACTATGAAATCTGCGAGTTCCTCCGTGAAGATAACACTACTCTGGTCTGGGACAACGAGCAGATGGTGCCCTTCGCATACAGAGACGACCAGTGGGTCGGATTCGATGATGAGAGATCGCTGAAGACTAAGGTGAGAAATGCAGAGCTATACTTGATTATTTTTCATCGTAATACCTATTATTTAAAACAGTAGGTAGCTGTCACCACATAGAATCAACAATAACTGTAATTAGTAAATAGACTTGACTTAGATATTTTTTTTGACTATAGTTTCATTGTTTTTTTTAAATTACAATTTAAGTTCAATTCTTTAACGAATAATAACGTCATGATAAAAATAAATTACCTAGATTGCAAAAACAAATTGGCTTCATCGTAATTTTTAATCATTTATAATAATATTCTCCTTCAATTTTTCAGATGGCCTGGTTGAAGGAAGAAGGTTTTGGAGGTATTATGGTCTGGTCCGTGGACATGGATGACTTCAGAGGATCCTGCGGTACTGGAAAGTACCCTCTGATCACTGCTATGAAGCAAGAACTTGGAGACTACAAAGTCAAATTGGAATACGATGGACCTTACGAAACATATTATAACCCCAATGGACAATACACTACTAAAAATCGTGAGTATATTGTATCTGTTTTTAAGTTAGATGAACAAGAACACGAGAACAACCTTGTTATCTCTCGATGGACTATTTTGGACCTCAACAACAGCAAAAACAATTATTATAATGCTGAATTTGGATTTGCTAATTAGACGCTTCGATCAAGTAAAACTTTATAATTTTATTTTATTTTATTAAATATGAACAACAAACAGTTACTTTAAGCAATATTACACACAGAAAAAAATAAAGAAACGAAGTAATAATGTAGCCCGCAGCGCTGTTCACAGATTACCATTAATAAATAAAACCTTAAAGTCATAGGAGGTGAACTGTTCATGCAAGAAAGTTTTTTTTAAATTCAACAACAAACAATTATTTTTCTGAGTGCTCAAGTGTTTCATACAAAAGGCTACGAAACCTTTTCAAAGAGCATGTAAATATGTCTATGTGTTCAAATGCTTCATTGTAGGTTGCTGCTATTCGCCGAACTGGTGAACGTAGAACAGTGTTAGATTGGCAGGTACCTACTGCAAAGAGTTTGCCTGCACGCACCTGCCGTCTGTGGACAGTTCTGGGGACTGCAAACCACAATACATTATTTAAATCTATACAGTCAAAATTACAATGTCATTGGTTCTAATTATTTACATCTAGAGCTGAGCGTCAAAAGCTTGCATTTACTGAGCAACTGGTTCTAGTGTTGTGACACCATCGTGCATTGCACGACGAAAATCTACGGTGGACGTTTTCTAATGACTTTTAAATTAATTATTATTACATGAAATTCTAACAAAACGATTATATTTTACAGCCAACGAAGTGGTTTGCGAAGAAGAGGAGGGTCACATATCGTACCACCCTGACAAAGCTGACTGCACTATGTACTACATGTGCGAAGGAGAAAGAAAACATCACATGCCTTGTCCACAAAACCTGGTCTTCAACTACAATGAAAATGTATGTGATTGGCCAGAAAATGTAGAAGGATGCACCCATCACACTCAAGCACCCGCCGCTCGACGATAGATCAGCTTATCATCAAATAGATATAAACAACTATAAACTATTCAATTCACGTTTGCTTATAAAAATAACATTTAAAAAATCATTTGTTGACGTATTTTGGTAATATTCGGTGTTTTTAGGTCCTGTTGTAGCTATGTAAATCGCAATAATTATAAATACATAGTGTTCAAAATTAGGTTTATCTAGATGATGTATTGATTTCTCAGAGAACTCTTCGTGAATTTTTCCAAACTTCAAAGGGTGTGTAAGATTGTTTTTGTATTTTTATATTGAAATTGGAGTTTATTTAAGAAGGGTATACGCGCCATTTTAGAAAGTGCCACTGTGACGGCCAACGAAAATATAATAAGAGATATGGTTGAGAAAACAGACAATCATTACAGGAAAATAAATTAATTTGGATCGCCAACCACAGTAGCACTGGAAAATCATAAAATTTTAACCAAAAGTGGATTTCATTTTTAACAAATTACAATTATAGGTTTTGGAATTCTATGGAGGATTCAAATGGAAGTAGATACTAAAGAATCTTCATAGAATGATTCTTTAACCTCATGAAAAACATGAAAGACCACTAATATTTTAGTTACGTATTACATTATTTATTGGCGTTAGTTGGCTTCATGGATAGTGGATGAAAGGAATTGTGTGATAAACAAATGTAAATTTCTTTAACATTATTATTGAAACTTCTTAGCTGCATCTATTGTTAAATTATATTTCTTAGACTTAAGTAATTTACTCTCCCAAAGGTACATAATTACGAACTATTTCTATGAAGACAATACCATCTTTCAGATTTGGCCATTCTGATTTAAATAGACACTAAATAATGTATAAAGTAAAAATGTATAGATGCTTTTTTACAGTAAAAAGTATTTTTAATAGTAACACAAATTTAGTAAAGAAAAAAATTAAGAAAAACCCACCTTTAAATCTGAAGAAAGATCACTGCCTAGTCTTCATTATCGGAAATTTAAATACACAATTCAATTTGAGAAATGTATAAGACAAACCAAAATAATGTATCTTTGGGACCGTATCATCATAAACATAATAATAATTTTAAGTAGCAAACCGAAGCTTTTGTACTTTTATGAATACGAAATACTCAACAACAGCTGTTTCACTGCCTGACACTGCCACCCATAGTTAATGGGCCACAAACACTGATGGCGTTAATCAGTGACAAAATTGGGATACTACGTGAGTTAATTATAATTATTATTGTAGTTAGTTAAGTGATTAAGCTTGTAAATATTGTATTTAGATACAAAAGAGATGTAAGAGTATTATTATACATTTTTTAAAGAATTTTCTGTCTCATTTATGATTTTGGCCATTTTCAGCTCGTGCCGTACATACCATTTTACCTACTCATTATCTTGAGAAACATTGAGTCCGATCTGAAATGAAATGAAATTGTTTATTCTGTAAATAAGATATTGGAATCACTTTTACACGTCATATAAAAAAATAAGCTAGATGAGGTCGGCGTTTTCTATCTGACTACTCTGAGAAGAAAGGCTGAAACAAACTCAGAGGTCGCAGTCTCTTTAAAGGCCAGATATAATCTTGGTCTGAAATGGTGTTTTGGGAAAGAACCTCACAGATTTGAGTAGATCTGTCCAGGCAATGCAATCATTCAGCACAAGCGTCAGCAATCGTGGAGCTCAACTCAAAACTTAAGGACTCGACGAACAATACCAAAGAAAGGACATTTGGGTAGGCCGCAAACACTACCAGACCATCATTAACCTAACAGAGAAAAACCACATCGTCCTAACATTCACAATAATTAAAATAATATAATACTTCACAAAATAATCATTTTGTATCTCTGGATTTATTACGCAAAACAAAAAAATCCCTGACAAAAGCTAATTTGTTCATCTTTACCGTAAGCTTTTGTAATTACACATATTTCGTGAGAGATTTATGCTTACCTTCACTACACAAGACTTACTTTTAAATACTGAAATATTAGAAGTAAATATATTATAATTCTACCAAACATTTTCTAGGTTCATACCAAATTAGCCCAATGAAAGACCAAAACATAGTCAAAGGACGGTTACTAACAGAATTTCAACAACGTACTCAGTTGCAATTTCACAAGGGAGCACATAATCCAATATTAGATACATACCTACATTGAAATGCAGGACTGGTTAAAATTCAGACCGTGTGCGAAGCTAGTACAGCGTTAGGTATCCAATGCAGATGTGAGCTGTAAACAGTCTATACCTACCTATCTGATGCTACACTTTAATAGGAAAAATAGAATATTTTTTTAAGGACATAAAATCAAATCTGCATTGCCTTTTCCCAACTATATTGGGGTCGGCTTTCAGTCTTACCAGATGGAGCTGAATACCCATATTTTACATGGAGCGACTGCCTATCTGACCTCCACAACCCAGTAACTGGGTTACACGATACCCCTTGGTAAGACGGGTTGTCAGGCTTTCGTAACGACTGTCAAAGATCTACAAATGACAGCTGGGACCAACGGCTTAACGTGCTTTCCGAGGTACGGAGGAGTCGCGGTATGTAAAAATGGTCATCCATCCACGGACCAACCCCGGTAGCTTAACCTGATGGATCGACCCGTGCGTCTGTTATTACTTAGCCACGAGCTCCTTCGCGTTATTTTAATAAAAACATAATTTATCCAAACTTCAAACTTCAATAGCGGAACGCATATACAAAATAGTTATATTTAAATGCTTCCACGGCACAATAAATACTCAATATTTTTGAAATCACAGCTCTCTTCGGTGCACTCAATAACAGCAATAATATTTCCACTTAAAACTGAAGCTCTTTTCCAGGTAGGCACCTAATTAATACGGATAATTAAAAAGCAGTATGAATCAGATATTAATTTCGATTCAACATAAAATTCAGTGTTCACGTGGACCGATTCGAGTGCATCCGATTCCCGAATCAATGTGATTGGAGGATCCGGCAAAATTTTAATATGACTTTCTGCAACGGTATTTAATATTTTAATTGCAATTTCAACGTTTAATTCTTGGAAAGCGTTTGGTATGAATTTATACGTTGATATATCCCGCCTCGTCGCCTCGTTGGACCAGTGGTCGCAAGCGCTACTGCTGAGTCCTGGGTTCGATTCCCGGGTCGGGCAAAGAGTTATTGGGTTTTTCCATCTGGAATTGCTCAGTAGCAGCCCTGAGTCTGGATTTGTGCCCGGTTGATGGCAATAGGTTCGCCCCGTATTACATGGGACTTAAACATAACTGGCGAAATGTGGGTGTACTATAAGTACACTTCTGCCTAACCCTTCGGGGTATACAGGCGTGATAACATATCATATATGTTATATTATAATAATATGTACTTGATACTCATATAAGATTTAGTGAAATCACACTAATAAAAAAAATCTTGTATAAAAAGAGACAAATCCTCGCAAAAGGCTTAGAAAGAGTTTAGTCAGCAGAATGTCTGAATCTGAATGTTTTATGAAATATCTATACCCATTCTCTAGTCACAGCTTCGAAATATTGGAAACTTAAGTGCATTTAACACGAGCGGCACGCGTCAACGGCTGAAGCAACTGTGGCCGACGTCTACGGCAGCCGTCTACGTGTCGGCTAAAGCAACTGCAGCCGCCGACAAATGTCGACGGCTGCGGTTGCCTCCATTGACGCATGCCGCTCGTATCTATGAGCACTTGTGTAACAAATCATGTAAGTAACTGAAATTAAAAACCGTGAAAGTTCAAAACAATGTTTAAATTAAGATAATTTGTTGTTTTTAACTAAAAATCCCTAAGAAAATTCCTACCAACATCATATTCATAAGCCACTGAAGGCTTCATCTCAAAAAAATCGTCACACTCAAAAGATTGCTATCAAAACCATCCAGATAGGTAGGTACTCTGAATCATCAGATAACTTTAACAAAAGTGGCTACCGATAGAGAAGTGCTTTGGAGAAACTTTTATTGGAAACTTCGCACCATTCGCAAAGAGAATGAACTTTCAAAATAGATTTAGTAGTTTACGTAACACGGACTGAAGTTTTATTTGTTAGAATTGGACTAGAACGTGAAGTTTCATTTTGATCTGTGAAAAAGAACAGAAAGGTTGTCGAAGCGACCATTTTCATCATCATCACCTTAGCTGAAAGACGTCCACTGCTGATCATAGGTGTCCCCCATGTATCGCCACTATGGCCGGTCCTGTGCAGCTCTCATCCAGCGGATTCCCCAGTCCTACGCTTCCCGCTTCTTGCAGATTCCCGCGACCTTCACGAATATCATTGACCGGTTCACCTTGTGGTAAGTACGTGAACGCGACTAAAGCTTCAATCTTACGGCCGTCCGTTTACCGTTTAAGAGACCAAAATCTTGGGTTAAATCTTTGGGCCATGTTATAGCTTACATCGTATTACTGTTTAAAGGTTCATGCACATACGTCAGGCACGTCAACGTCACGTCGCCGCTCAGTCACGTCAATTTCAGGGACATAGCAACACCTGTTTCGTTCGTAGCAATACAAGTTGTGACTTGCCGGTGACGCGACGTCGACTGAGACGCGCCGGTAGTGACATGACTGATGTGTGTAGCCAACGTCCTGCAACTTCAACGTAACTAAATTTTTTGACGTTACTGATCGGTGATTTACCGTTAATGTGACTGACGTGTGTGCATGAACCCTAACTGTTTTCATGCGTAAACCAAACTTCAAATTATTCGTTGAACGGGATTCTAATGCAGATACGCATACGCATGTTGAACTAATGCGTGAAATCGTTCGTAAGTCTTCCATCAAAACTGTTGTTAGAGAAACAAAACGTTTCTGTTTTTGCTCCTCAATGTTACTTCCTCTTTACGTTTCTTGTCCAAGTTATCAGCTAAGTGTTGGCATATTTTAGTTTTTCAATAAATTCTATTCAACCTCTCCTAAAATGCGGAGCAAACATCCGTTCCAAAAAAAACTGTTGCTACATACATTTATGATCGCATAACTCGACAAAATATAGGGAACTAATTTTATTTTCGCTTTTTGTGATTTCAGGGTTGATCCCATAGTAAAAGTGGTTCATAATGATGAGTACAATGACTCCTTTTCAGGTTTTCAGTTATTTCAATCACGCCTTCTCTATATGAGTTACGATTTACAAGGATATTACCTGCCAGCTTCCGCCAGTATTTATAAATTATAGCCTATATTACTCAGCGATAATAGCACAAATGCACAAATGTTATTTATCTATGTATAGAATGATTTTATTAATGTTACTATATATTTCAAATGTATAAATTAATATAAATTAAATTAAATATGTTTACAAAGAGATTATACATTAGTAGTAATATTATTGAATGTTGTGATATTGATATTTAGTAGATATGCAATATAATGTTAACTTCCAAATATGTATCTAACCTAGATGTAAGTTAAATATTATAATACTTGCTGCGCCCTAACAGGGTCATGTACTCATAAGTTTTAGCCTAGCCTGTAACTGAGTGTACATTATGCAATAATAATAATAAAATAAATAATTTAGCGTGATTGATAAACTATAAACGAATGAAAGAATTTTTTAAATCAGGTTAGTAGTTTTCAGTTTATTCGTTACAAACAAACATATTAATCTTTTCTATTTAAAATATTAGTGTACTTATATTATTAATAAATCAACACGATAGTTAAAATCTAATCAAATAAATGTATAATTTCGTTAGTGTCCAATCAATCTGCCTAGCCTTTTCCCAACTTTGTTGGGGTCGGTTTCCAGTGTAACCAGATGCAGCTGAATACTAGTATTTTACATGGAGCGACTGCCTATCTGACCTCCACAACCCAGTAACTGGGTTACACAATACCCCTTGGTAAGTTTCAACCTTAGTGAAGTTCTTTACTGGGAATTATTGTCAAGACTGGTTGTTTTATTGTAAGACTGGTTGTCAGTCTTCCGAGCTTCTGCCGACCCGTAACGACTGTCAAAGATCCCGAAGACGAATGGCAACCGGGACAAACGGCTTAACGTGCTTTCCGAGGTACGGAGGAGTCTCGGTATGTAAAGATGGTCAGCCATCCAACCCCGGCAAGCGTAGCTTAACCTGATGGATCGACCCGTGCGGCTGTTATTAATTAGCCACGAGCGTTAAAACTACTAGTTCTTGGAGCTACCGGCTTTTCCTCGATATTGTTTCGTAGATAGACTCCGAGATTGCTTCGGCTTATTCACCTGCTCTGAGCTTATTCATGAGAACAACGGAGGCACACTGATATAGCCTAAAAGAATAAAAGACAATATTAATAAGTACTTAGTAGCTTTTAAAGACCATATCGGGTGAAAATCTAGACATTTTTCATGTTAAGCGTTTTAAACTAAACGATTATTACTGCGTTTTATCTATGTTGTGATCGGATTATTTTGTTTGAATGAAAATCCGTATTTGGAATATAATAAAAGTCTTCTTTGATAGGAAGATTTTTGTACCTAACAGTTTGTTGAGCTGGTAATGGATTTCTTGGTCTCAGAATGGATAGGTATTACATTTGTACAAAAAAATCGTTATAATCCTCTGGATATTTTACTTTTGAATAACACCTAGTATTAATTCGAATCACCTAGATCTGCAAACTCCATAACTTTAAATACCACTTTGTTAGTAAGCCAATGACATCTCTTAATAGTAGGTATGGGCCTTATTTCACGTCACTAGGTACAATAACTGGCTACGGGCATGTAGCCGAATAACTAGTTTCGAGTCAAACTGTAAACACGTTATTTTGAAAGTAGTTACAATTTCGATACTGCATCGAAAATATAACTACTTACAAAATAACCGTCATAAGCCAATAAATTATGAAGGAAAGTTTATTTGTGTTTCTTACAGTATTATGTTAATGATGTAACTGCATTATGTAGCTGAAAAACCTAATTCGTTCCAAAAACTTAAAGCTTGTAAGCTTGTGTCGCAAATAACTGTAACACTGTCTCAACAACTCCAATCACACCAGCTACACCCACTTTTGACCCGTTTTGGAAAACCCTTTCAAAATTCAAAAACTCTATTCCTGTTTTGAAGCGAGTTCCCCGTGGCGCTAGACCTTTAGTGGCTCAACACCTAGCAAGCTGCGTTCGTCTTGCCGCCAGGGAGAACTCGCAAAGTGCTTGGAAACAGCTGCTCACCTTCCCTCACAGAATTCTACATGAACAGAACAATTTGGCAACCAAAAAGACATTAACTGCACAAATTAAAGAAAACTATAATATTTCGACTCATAATTTCGATTCAAGATTACCGACGCAGAGATATAACTCTTCAAGAGGTATATCCCATTTGGTAGAATCTAAGTTAGGGGAAGGTGACATTAGCGGAGCAGCCAGGATTCTTTTTAGTAGTGATGTGGTGGCACCGTGTTCTCCAGAAACGCTCGCAGCTTTGGAGAGCAAATACCCTGCCCCAGCAGATGGCCTTTCTTTTCCCGACCCCTCTGATCCGTATAATCACTCCCTCACAATTACAGGTCGTGAGTTGGTCACAGCCGTTTGTACCTTCCGGAGTGGCTCCGCTGGCGGTCTCGACGGCTTGACTCCTCAGCACCTTAAGGACCTTATCTGTTCAGGCGCCGGGGTAGCTGGTGAGTTGCTCTTGAAGGAACTTACGGATCTGATTAACCTTATGCTCTCCGGCAAGGTGAACGAGGCCGTCATCGACGTTCTGTACGGAGCCAATCTATGCGCCCTGCGCAAGAGGGATGGCGGCATTCGTCCTATTGCCGTGGAAATCACATACCGTCGTATGGTAGATTTGTTGCAAATTTTATGGTGAGGTGGTTTCGGATAAATTTCAGCCCCTGCAGCTAGGTTACGGTTCTAAAGGGGGCTGTGAGGCTGCCGTACACGCTTTGTCGACCTACCTTAATTCTGGTAAAGGAGAGGTCATTCAGAAGGTTGACATAAAGAATGCCTTCAATTCAGTTAATAGGGACACTTTTCACGCAGAAACTAAAAAAGAAATACCCCAAATTTATAGTTTCCTTTGGCAATGTTACAGACACCCTTCTAAATTACTGTATCGGGACAACCTTTTGGAATCTGCTGTTGGCTATCAACAAGGTGACCCCCTCGGGCCAGTGATTTTTAGTTTAGCCATTCATCCTATCATTCGACAGCTAAATTCCAAATTTAATGTTTGGTACCTTGATGATGGAACCTTGGGAGGTGATGTAGAAACTGTTTTAAATGACCTAAAATTCTTAAAAAACGAACTTCATTCCATTGGCCTTGATCTCAACCTTTCGAAATGTGAACAATACTTAGCGGACAGCACTGACAGACAATTGACACTTCCCAAATTTAACGCAATAGCTCCTGAAATCAAAATTATTGATAAAAGCTCTCTTTCTTCTCCTTGGGTCTCCAATCTTCGAGAATTCCTTTCCCGTTTTTATTGAGGAAAAAATACAAAATTTCAACGACGTTTCGGAAAGATTGTTACAAATTAATATGCATTCGGCCATTACCCTAATTCGTTACTGCTGTTTCGGCCCTAAATTAACATATTTTCTTCGCGCTTCCCATTTATGGAAACACACCTTTTAGAAAAAATGGACCAAATTATCCGACACACATTAACTTTAATTTTAAATGTGGCCATGGACGACCGAGCTTGGGTGCAAGCTACTCTTCCCATTCGTATGGGAGGCCTCGGCGTCCGCAAAATTTCTAGTATTAGTTTACCGGCTTTTATATCCTCTGTCCACGGCACTGAGAAATTAATCAGGAAAATTCTAGCCTCCACACTGATTACTTTTGATGTTCCGTGCTTCACCGAAGCTATGGATGCCTGGAAACTCGCTTGCCCGAACTCAGCTTTACCCGATTATCCATCTTCCCAAAGACGGTGGGATGAGCCGCTCTGCAGAGTAGTACAGAACAATTTACTTAACACGTCTGCAACCCCTGCGGAGCGTGCGCGCCTGCTGGCTGTGGGTAAGTGGGAATCGGGTCTGTGGCTTCATGCACTGCCGTCGTCAAACATAGGTACCTTGTTCGACGACACTACATTCCGCCTCGCTGCTTCCCTACAACTAGGAGCTCCATGCTGTACTCCTCATCGCTGTCACTGTGGGGAAGTTGTCAATAGTCTCGGACATCACGGCCTGTCTTGCAGCCGAAGTACGGGTCGCTTAGCGCGGCACGCGAACATTAACGACATCATCCGATGAGCTCTTGTCACCGCCGGCGTTCCAGCTGTATTAGAACCCAATGGCCTGGCACGCGACGATGGCAAGAGACCGGACGGCATGTCTTTATTTCCATGGAAGGTGGGTAGGCCTTTAGTGTGGGATGCAACCTGTGTCGACACTCTTGCGCCATCCCATCTTCCTGGCTCAGCGTGCTGTGCTGGTGCTGCCGCTGCGGCTGCAGAAAACCTCAAGCGGCGTAAGTATAATAACCTTGTTGGTAATTATATTTTTGAGCCGTTTGGGGTTGAAACCCTCGGGCCGTGGGGTCCGAGTGCCCACGCCTTCTTTAAAAAAATCTCCAAACGGCTATTTGACACTTCCCGTGACCCAAGGGCTGGTTTTTACCTTGGGCAGAGGCTAAGCATTGCCATACAACGTGGCAATGCGGCCAGCCTCTTGGGTACATTACCAGTCGACAGCGATGCGGATGAATTCTTCGATGCTATATTTTAGTTTGTAAATAGTTTTAGTTAAGTTCGTTTACAATTTTGCTACTTTTATTAATTAATTAGTTATACATTGTTTGTACCCATTTAAATAAAGATTAGATATTTGTTTAAAAAAAAAAAAAAACTGTAACACTTCGCTAGAATCACCATGTTGAATCACTGAATAGAATTTGTAAAAATCACTAGTTTCCAAAATAGATGACGACTTCGAAGTCACTAGTTTCGTTTCGCGAAAATCACGTAACTAGCCCATTGAACAAATACCGATCCTAACTACGTATTATAAATGCGAAAGTGAGTTTGTTTGTTACGTTTTCATGCTTTAAGGGTTGAACGGATTGGGATGAAATTTGGAACATGGGTAGACCATGACCGGGGTTGGGACGTAAGATACTTTTTAACCTAAGACCTTTTTAACGTAAGATACTTTTTTTGAAAGATTGACAAATAGACAAAACAATTATATTCATATGCTTAATAAGCATATGCACTTTTTAGTTAGTCATTATAGTGACAAGTTTGTATTTCTTGACACCAACATTTTTGTTGAAACGCTGAAATCGACTAGGGGTACTGTGTATCTGCCTGTTAGTTTTAGACACATAATAGCACGGCTATTAGCTTTTTATATAAACTCAGACATAGGTAGTATGTCGAAGTCTTGTGTTATTAACACCATCATGATTAGTAATAGTACTAATAATAAGGTAGTGAGCCTGAATAAATGTAGCTCAAATGCTATAAATATTTATACAAATTGTACGAAGGAGGCTCCATGTACCTCACTCACTATGAGCTCACTGCCTTGTGATGACATTGAAGTCTTGGGGTCAACTCCGGATTTAAACTAGTTTGTAAGACAACAGAAGGTACCACTAAGAATATTCTTATAACTAACAACAACAAGGTGTCTTCTGGCTCTAAAATAAGTTTTTACCGAAAAGGAGATGAGCAGAATACCTTGAAATTATTTCATCAAAATATTCAAGGTATTTCTTCAAAATTATTAGAAATTGAAATGTTTTTAGAAAAAACAAAGTTTGATATTGTTTGTTTTACTGAACATTGGTTAAAGGATTACCAAATGGTAATTAATTATGTCAACTATAGTATGGGCAGTTCTTTTAACCGTAAATCTATGCTGCGTGGAGGATCTCTAATCATGATAAAAAATTGTTTAAAATTTAAGCAACGTAATGACATAGTTGGTTTATCAGTTGAACATTGCATCGAACTGTCCTGTGTTGAGCTGGATAAGCATGTTGTAGTGTGCGTGTACAGACCCCCTAATTATCAGAACTTTTCTTTATTTGAGTCAATAATGGAAGATGTCCTAGCGAAACTTGCATCCAGTAACAAAGCTGCAATTATTTGTGGTGATTTTAATATTAATATTTTGGAAGATAATTTAAATAGCAGTAGATTACTAAGCCTTTTTAAATCGTTCAATTTATTTAGTATTTTTACAGAACCGACTAGAATAACTCCAACTTCTGCTACTTGTATCGACAATGTCTTCTGCGATTGTGATTATTTAGCTAAAGCCATTGTAAATTATTTGCCGTCTGATCATAGTGGACAAACGGTAACTTTTAAGTTCAAAACACCTTTGCAAAAAGTACAAATACAATTTCGACCAATAACAACTGGCAAATTAAATAGATTCAATAGTACCCTAAATAATAAATTAAACATTCTGGGCCATAATATGGTCAATGCAAATCAATTGTATGAGGATTTCTTTTCAGTAGTCGACACTGAATTCAATAAAACTTTTGAAAAGAAAACAAAAAATATTAGCCCTCATTTTATATTTAGTGACTGGGCAACTAGAGGTATTAGGATAAGTAGGGAAAGACTGTTCGAACTGTATGGCCTTAAGCCTTACATTAAAACTGAAACTTTCAACAAGTATGTTGCTACATATTCCAAAATTTTTAGAAATACCTGCAAGATAGCTAAAGCCCTGTATATTAGCAACAAGATCAAATCAGCAGAAAATAAAATAAAAACAGTTTGGAAAGTTATAAATAATGAAACGAATAGGAAAAAAATACGAAACACTGAGTACACTTTGGAGACTTCACATGGTGCCATATGCTCTAACTTAGAAGTAGCTCAAGAATTTGTACGTTTCTTTACTGATATTCCATCTAAAACGACGGAAGCTTTGAATTCTTCACCCGATGTCTCACTTTATTTATTAAGAGCGAACGTTGCAGGCTGCCCGGTTGAATTTGAATTTAAACATATAAACCCTATGATAGTTATAAAAGCATTTCGGCAAATTAAAATAAAATTGACCGAAGATCTATGGGGATTATCTATCAAAGTTTGTACATCCATAATTGAAACTATAGCACCATATTTGGCTTTAATATTTAATTTGTGTGTGGACCAAGGAGTCTTCCCGGATTTAATGAAATACAGTAAGGTGATTCCACTTTTTAAATCTGGGGACAGTAAAGATACCAACAATTATAGACCAGTATCCGTGCTGCCGGTATTCAGCAAGGTGTTCGAAAAGGTAATGCTCAATCAAATGCTTAATCATTTTAACACCAACCATATCTTACACGATCAGCAATATGGGTTCACCAAAGGACGTTGTACGACTGACGCCGGTGTCACCTTATTAAAACACATATTCACAGCGTGGGAGGAGGCCCAAGATGCCATAGGAATTTTTTGTGATCTGTCCAAAGCATTTGACTGCGTAAATCATGAAACCTTACTCTTGAAACTTGAGCATTACGGACTAGGTAAACTTGCGCTTAGTTTGGTAAAATCTTATTTAAATGATAGACAACAGCAAGTACAAATTAATGGAATCAATTCACTCGGTTTAAAAGTAAAATTGGGTGTTCCACAAGGCTCAATATTGGGTCCTTTCCTTTTTTTAGTATATATTAATGATCTACCCCATTTATTAAAAAACCAACCACAAATGGTGTTATTTGCTGACGATACTTCTCTAATTTTTAAGATAAATAGACGTGCATCAAATCTTGACGACGTAAATAACGCCCTACTACAAGTCCAAAATTGGTTCACTGCTAATAATTTAGTATTAAATGGGAAAAAAACTAAATGCATAAGATTTGCTTTACCGAATGTTAAAAGTAGTGATTGTGACATAGTATTGAATAGGGAGAAATTAGAATTCGTCGATAAAACTGTTTTCTTGGGGATTACGCTCGACTCAAGGCTGCAATGGGGTCCTCATTTAACATCTCTTGCAGGACGCCTAAGTTCAGCAGCATATGCTGTGAGAAAAATCCGTCAATTTACTGACGTAGATACCGCGAGGCTAGTCTATTTCAGTTACTTTCATAGTATCATGTCTTACGGTATTCTACTATGGGGACGGGCTGCAGATATCGAGTCTATTTTTATTCTGCAGAAAAGAGCCATCAGAGCAATATATGGTCTCCGCAGACGCGATTCTCTAAGGGAACTGTTTAAAGATATTAACATCATGACGGTACCTTGTCAATATATCTATGAAAACATCATGTACGTTAGGAAAAATCTAAGTCTTTTCAGTAAAAGAGGTGATAGACACAATTATAGCACTAGAAATAGGGAACAATTAGTTCAACCGGGTTTCAGACTGGCTAAAGTTGACTCAACCTTCATGGGGTACTGTTTAAAATGTTACAATAAAATACCTCCCCACATACTCCAATTGAATGAAAGGAATTTTAAATCTTGTATAAAACGCACACTATGCTGCCAAGCATATTATAAGTTGGGGGATTACATCGTTGACAAAAATGCTTGGCTCAACGCTGGTCCAGCTCCACAAGGCGCATGAACTAATTGATTGGCATTCGAAAATATTGTTGGAGCTGCTGAAGATTGTAGGACTATCTTTAGATTGTATAAATTCAATTTCATAGTATTATATAATTGCATAGCACATGTGTGAGCACTATGTACCTACTTTAAAGCTACCATTTACTGGGTACCTACGTCTTTCATTGACCTAAATGTGCCCTTGCGGCTGAGAGTATGTCATGCTCACTCAAATGTCTCGCTGGTGGTGGCGTGTGTGTTGGATCATAAAGTTCCCTTCAAAATGGTTGAGCTAAATGGTGCTGATCCATGCGTCATGTTCGTGAACGGGCGCCGTCAGTGGGGACTGGTCATCTCTTAGCTGCCAAGGCTTATTTTGAATTTATTTTAATTTTTGAATTGTTTTTTTTCTTTATTACGGACGCTTTTAACGTGCACGTCTCTCTACATTGTTCTCACATGTATAATTACAACATGAATGATGTAACCAATATTTTGTAACAATATTCTGATTTAAAAGAGTGTCCGTGGAGTTTCTTGCCCGTTCTTCTCCATAGGAACCTACTACGCGTTGGAATGGGCAACTAGCTTCATATTTCTGACTGACCGACCCCTTGACAATTCAAAAGTGCCTGTAATTGGTTTATTTGAAATAAATGCTTTGAGTTTGAGTTTTTGAGTTTGAACCCGATATTCCTACGGAATCGAGACTTATGCGGGTAAAACCTCGGGGCGCTGCTAGCTATAAATAAATTCTCATCAGCAGTCAATAGTTTGGATTTGTCTTGTTTTCTTTTTTCAAATTCAAATTTAAAGCCATTTATTCAAACTAGGCTGAGAATCAGCACTTTTCGAACGTCAACATTACTTAACACAGTCCCCAAAACGCCCACCCTTCACCACTTCCTAGCGCTTTAGCTGGGAAGAAGAAGTGGCGCAACAAACTCCCCAGCAAGTTAAGTTATGTAAGTTTATGGCAAGGAGGAGGCCTATACGCAGCAGTGGGTGGGACAAGGCAGCCAATGATGATGATGATGAAGATGAGGAAATTTAACAATGTGATATTTCCTATCTCGACTGTAGGTATGTTATTTTATCGTTTACTTAGAATAATTAAGTTTTAGCACATAAATATTTCAAAATTCAATATTTGTAATTCATTGTTAGACGAGAACAACTGCCAACAAACTGTTATACAGTTTGGCAGACTTTATGTATGATATTTTTAACACAGATTTTGAACAAATAAAAAAAATGGTGAGGCGGCATCTACATCGCCACATGCGAACTACGCATCATGACCTGAGGGGCAATTCCCGTAATTTTTAAGAACGTTCGCATTCGCATCTCATTCGCATTCTGTCAAAAATACAATCAATTTACCAACATTTTTGACAAGTTTGACAGATTGCGACTTGAATGTGAACGTTTTTTAAGTACGAGAATTGGCCATCTGGTTATAGGATAGGTACCTTTTTTCGCGATATTCCCACGGGATCGAGAGTTCGCCGACCGCGGGACGCAGTTAATATACCATTATATAGCCTCCCCATTGAAATCTCCAATACACATATAGACTGTTGAATTTACACCATATGAAGAAAACTTACTATAGCCTATTTTTAAATCCCTTTTAAAATTTACTAATGTATTGTCAGGCAAATTAATTGTTACGTAAATTGACACCCTACGTCATTTTGCCGTATTGAAGCCATTTCATATAAAAGGGGCTGGCTAAGTAATAACAGCCGCACGAGTCAATCGATCAGCTTAAGCTATGCTTGCCGCGGTCTGTCTATGGATGGGTGACTATCTTAACATACCGCGACGCCTCCGTGCCTCGGAAAGCACGTTAACCCGTTGGTCCCGGCCGTCATTCTTGGACCTTTGACAGTCGTTACGGGTCGTCAGAAACCCGAAAGTCTAACAACTAGTGACCAAGGGGTATCGTGTTACCCAGTAACTGGGTTAAAGAGGTCAGATAGGCAGTCGCTCCATGTTAAATACTGGTATTTAGCTGCATCCGGTTAGACTGGAAGCCGGCCCCAACATAGTTGAGAAAAGGCTAGGCAGATTGATTGATTGAAAGCCATTTCATATAACTGTCAAGTAATGACAGAATAAATAAATGAATAAACATAATTTGAATATACGGACATTTTAAGTTGATACTTAATTTACTTAGCAATTAAATTCCCTGTCTTTACATCCATAATCTTGTGTGTAATCTAGGAACACGGCAAATCAGAAACTCATCCTCCTATCAATTTTCAATGAACTCGACTGCCACTGAAAATTGAACTATAAGTCTTGATGTCAAGGTAGCTTTTCGATTGGTTCATGTACCCGTAATATAAAATATACATAGCTGAACCAAGAATTCTATTAGCAGAAATAATAACATGATTGTAAACAGATTTATGAATATCATTAAATGTAAATTCCCGTATTGTATGTATAGTGCGGAATTGTTTCATATTTTATAAGTTATGTTTATGATTGTAATTTTATATGGCTATAAGTTTACGAGTGGTATCAGAATAAGGTATGAGTTGAGGAAGTAGTTGGTTTGTGCTTTATTATAGTATCGGTCGATAAATTGTTTTCAGTTGAAAGCTGCCTGTAAATTTTCTTTTTGACGACTACTGAGATTGGTAATTTAACCTTTCAGGTATATACTAAAGCATTTTGTAGAATATTTCCATGTAATGTAACATTTTTACGAACGATACAAGCAAACGCTCAATTCAAATAAGCATTTCCGTGTAATGTAACGTTCCTGCGAACGCTCGACGCTGCTCACGGTGAGTGAGTATTTACCTGTAACATTTCTTTCTCCCTTGCGTTCATTGTAACGACCTGCCCTAGGCCAGCGCACCTCACTCCGCGTCACCCGCGGTCGTGCGTTTGTTCGATAAAATGTTACACCAATACGCTCGTTGGTTTTTAAAATCAGGTCGTAACAAAACATCGAGCGTCGTATTCGAAGTGCGGTACGATAAAATTTAAAAGACGACGAATGCTTGATGTACTGCTACAAGTATAAATGCTCTAGTTTAAACTCACCTTTAGAGCGGTGCCAAATAGAAGACAGTCAGTTTATGCCCAATATGTCATACTTAGTCTATTAGTCATGACCGTGTTGTGTTGAGCATTATTTGAATTTTTTGTTAAAACAAAAAACAAACAAATTTGGTTAAAACAAATTAATTGTAGTTAAAGCAAATAAAATACAATACTCTCATCAAATCAAAATAAAACAAAATTAACTTAAAAATTGAGAACAGTATTAATAACATTAAAACATAAACAAATTACAATAATAAAGTGTTGATTAAACAAAATTAAATAATAATCAAGATTATGGGGTACTGGTATGCGTGAGTTTCTGTGTGCGTGTGTGTTGGGGTGTGTGTATGACTGTGTGAATACCAATGATTTTTGTTCTTATATATATTTAGGTTGATTGCAGTAAGTTTTCAGTTGCGTTGTAGTCCTGAGTCAGTACCCAAATCTTTACCTTCTTTTTTGTTTCGCGAATCGTAAGGGGATTTATGTTCAGGGTTTTGTTCAGCTTATTATAGAGAAAAGTGGTAAGATATACTCGCTGTCGCCTGGCGGACGCCGTGTGACATCGCAAAAGTGAGCAAACGTTTGTTTTGGTGCGCTTCTTATTCATTTGTGCATTATAGGGTGTAATACTGTGCTGCTTGTTGACAACTTGCAGAATATAATTCTGTCTTACCATAAGCACTTCACACTTCTCGTATAGGACTCGGGTGGGAAATCTAAAGGGTTTAAAAGTCATGACTTTAAACTCAATACTCAATACTCAATATTCAATTTTTTTTTTTTTTAAATTTCAAACCTACCACGTCCGTGCGTAAGTGCCGCGCACTCGATACGTTGCGTACACTGAGATTTCGAAACGCGCCGTTTCGGCCATAAAGATAGAATACTGTAATTATTTATACTATATATATATATATTTTTTTATTTTTTTTATATTATTTATAATTTAATTCATATAATGTAATCAATTTAGCTGAACGCGCCTAAATGCGCTTATCGTAAACGCACCCGGAGCGAGAGGGGCGCGCGGGGGCGACGCAGGCGGCGAGCCGGCCGGCGGGCGACTCGCTAGAAGAATGCGGCCAGAAACACCTTTAGGAAGACGTGTCGATCTTTAATGTCGCGATCGCGCGTGTCGACCATGTAAAGAGCCGTCTCTTTAACAATAAACTAAATTGTAATGAAGTTGGGATATCTTTAGTTAAATCCCAACATATGGCGACCGTGAACAAATAAGAAGAACCATTTTTCAAGAAAAAACACGTGGAAAGGTTGCGCGTTTGAGGTCCGTAAAATGGCGGCGGTATTTGTTCGTCGGTGAAAAATATCCTCTGCGTGTCTTCGAGTCGAAGGTTTCTGGTGAGCTCCGTGCTACGTCTCCGAGTCATCCTCCGTCTTAATACGTCGTGCCAGCGTGGATCTCCATCTTCACTGAGCTGCGAACAATCTGCGGCGGCGCCGGCGGCGTAGTGTTATATGGAAGTGAGCCCGTTCCTTTTATATTCTCCTTTCCCTGTTTCTGTTTGGTGTATGGTTGCCTAGCTCGCTAAGCTGTTTTCTTTAGCATATAGCCGACTAGGTATTTGCGTCTATACTGGCGCTACTCATCACCACATACCTCTATATAGGTACCTATACCTATTTACTGCACTCACTATTCGGTACTATACTGTACCAATAGTGTGCTTGGCCTAATCGCAAATTTAATATTTTAAGTTGCACGTGCTTGGGTGTTTGCGTCTATTCTGTCGCAACTCGCTGCCATATACCTCTAGATACCAGTCATAATTGCTGCCTAACAGGTCAGTCTTCGGTACTATACCTACTGGTGGGTGGCTAATCGCTCAAAAATTGCACGTGGCACGCAATTCATTTATTCGATTCGTTATCGATAATAATATTCTTTATACCTATTTTCTATGGTTCATAATGCTTTAGAGCTAAGTCTCTAGTAATTTCTAAATCCTAGGTATCCGAAGTACCTACGCATAATAACATTTTCGTAGGCGCGTATAACCCTAGTGATACCTATTCAACGACATTCAAGCGCTTCCGGATCCTGGTGTACAGTCCGCTCTCTCAAGTACTTCGTGCCTCGTGCGTTGCTGTGTTCAACACGTGTTGCTGTTGCTGCCACGTGCTGTTGGCGAGCTCGGCGGCAGCGGGTGGCGAGCTCAGCGGCAGCGGGTGGCGAGCTCGGCGGCAGCGGTGTGGTTTGAGCTGTTTTGTCTGCTGGATTGTATAACCGGTGGGATTGCACAATTTATTTAGTACCTATTTAAGATAGTAGTTACTTACTATCTGCAAGGTTTGCCCAAACTCATTGTTTTTGCGCGTGTCATTTAGTGATTCTTGAAATTTCACTCAACATGCCGGACGATACGGTTACCTCTCCTAATGTGGAGGATAACGACAATTATAAAACATTGATTCGCAGACGTGGTGGCATACGTAGCAGATTAACAGTATTTAAACATTTTATTAGTAAATACCAAATTGACAAAGCCTCTAGTCTTAGTCAGTTGGAAGTGAGGGAGCTGTCTTTGCGACTCACACAACTACAAGAATTAATGTCAAAGTTCGACACGATTCAATCCGAAATAGAGGATATTGCTCATAATATAAATGAACAAATGTCAGAGCGAGATTCTACAGAAGGGGAATTCTTTGCCATGATTTCTTTCACACAAGAATTAATAAGTGTATGTTCATCAAATAATAAAGAAAATTGTGAATCTGTACAATCCTGTTGTAGTAAAATGAACAACTCGGTTAAATTACCCACCATAAATTTGCCCACATTTGATGGGAACTATTCCAAATGGCTAGAGTACAGAGACACTTTTGACTCGTTAATTAATAACAATGAGTCTATACCATTAATAAATAAGTTTCATTATTTAAGAAATTCATTGGTAGGTAGCGCTTGTAATATAGTGAGGTCCATTGACTTTACTGCAGCAAACTATCAAATAGCATGGAAGTCTTTATGTGACAGATTCAATAACAAAAATATTCTTATAAATAATCACTTGCAGGCATTAGTTGCAATCAATCCAATCCAAAAAGAATCTTTCAAAGCTTTAAGATATCTGATGGACCAAATTCAAAATAATTTATATGCTTTAAATATATTAGATATTCCCACAACTGGCTGGGACCCTTTAGTAATATTCTTGGTCTCGGCTAAGTTAGATCCCAGAACTAAAAGTAAATGGGAAGAACACAAAGGTAATTTAACACACCTGCCTTCTCTTGAAGAATTTGTAAAATTCTTAGATAATCGAGCAAATGTCTTAGAGACAGCTAATGGTAGTCGATATTATGATAACAAAAATCCAATTCAAAGTAAGGAAAATAAATCTGTTAGGTCATTGACAACCACATTGGATGGTTTTAAAACTAAGACATGTCTTATCTGTAGCAAATCGCATTATGTACACCAGTGTCATACATTTAAGGCTTTGAGTTTAAATGATAAGCTGTCTGAAGTGGCTAAGCATAAATTGTGCACCAACTGTCTTCGTAGTGGTCACAATCAGTCAAAATGTCCATTGAGTAGTTCTTGCCGGACCTGTAAGGAAAAGCATAATTCAATGTTACATAACTACAGTATCAGTACCAATGTAGTCACAGAAAGTTCAGAAGCAACTCAACCATCAACTAGTAATCTTCCTGTTAGTTTGTCAGCTCGCTCGCCAGGCCAAGTTTTATTATGTACTGCACAAGTTGAAATAATTAATACAAATAACAATAGTACTCACCTTGCGCGTGCGTTGTTGGACACTGGAAGCCAGTCTTCATTTATAACAAAAAATCTGAAAGAAAGATTAGGGCTACAAGCAAAACAAACAACTGCTTTTAATGTTAGTGGTATAAATAATGCAGCATGTAAGATTACAGAACGTTGCAAAATTGTTTTAAAATCTAGAATAAATTCATTTAATAAAACTGTTAACTGTCTAGTAATTCCTAAAATTACAGGAACATTACCCGGCGTTCAAGTAAATGCTGAGCGTTTGGGATTGCCCAATGGGGTAGTGCTGGCAGATCCCTTGTTTTATGAGCCTGCCGAGGTAGATATCTTGCTTGGTGCAGACCACTTTTTTGCTATTGTGAATAATAATAGAATAGTCTTAGGACCGAATAAGCCTGTATTGCAGGATAGCCAGTTAGGATGGCTAGTTGCCGGCCCAATTGGTGAATCTTATTTTAATAACAAAATATATTGCAATCTAGTAAAAAATGATAAAATAGTGTCGCTCCAAGATATCCATAACTCTATTAAAAAAATTTGGGAGGTAGAAGAATTACCCACAGGTTCTAATATTCATTCGATTGATGAGCAATATTGCGAGTCTCATTTTACAAAAAACACTTCTCGTTTACCAAATGGGCGATTTTCTGTAATGATGCCGCTGACGGAGGCCCCGGAGCAGGCACTTGGAAAATCGTTTCCTATTGCAATTAAACGTTTCTTGAGTCTAGAAAATAAATTAAATAAAAACGTTGAAGTTAGGAAACAGTATAGTGATTTTATACATGAATATAATAGGTTAGGACATTTAAGCGAAATTGAAAGACCTAAGTTTGGTTGTTATTTACCCCATCACTGTGTCATTCGGGAACAACACGATACCACAAAGCTAAGAGTAGTCTTTGACGCTTCGGTTAAAACAAGTTCAGGAAAATCTTTAAATGATATCCAGGCTGTTGGTCCTACTGTACAGAGCGACTTATTTTCTATTCTTATTCGTTTCAGAATACATAAATTTGTTTTAACAGCAGATGTCGAAAAAATGTATCGACAAGTGACCTTAGATAAATCACAACGGAACCTACAGCTTGTGTTGTGGAGGGATCAAGTCGATCAACCTTTCAGAATTTTACAGCTCAATACTTTGACATATGGGATGGCATCGGCTCCATTTTTAGCCACTAGGTGTCTGGTTGAGCTGGCTGATAAATGTCAAGATAAGATTATTGCCAATGTCATTAAGAACGATTTTTATGTTGATGACCTCAACACAGGTGCCTCTACCGAAGAGGAATTAAAACACATATATTTAAATGTCACCAAAACATTAAATTCTGCTTGTTTCCCACTACGAAAATTTCGCACAAACTCTCATACTCTTGGTGCCAAATCAGAATCATCAAATTGTCTTAATTTTCACGACGAAGCCAATGTCTTAGGTCTGAAATGGTCACCAAAGGCTGATGAGTTGCGTTTTCCAAACGGAATTGAATGTACTTCTAAGATTACCAAACGAATGATCATTTCTACCACATGTAAAGTATTTGATCCCTTAGGGCTAGTTAGTTGTTGTATCATTAAAGCAAAAATTTTACTGCAACATTTATGGATTGCAAAATTAGACTGGGATGATCCCGTACCCGAGCCTTATGCTAAAAGATGGTTTAATTTCATCCAAAACTTGCATCATTTATCTGTATTATATATACCTCGTGTACTATATATTATAATACCTCGTTATGTTTTAGGTGACAATTTAGAAACCCAGTCAGCTGAGCTACATTGCTTTGTAGATGCAAGTCAGCAGGCATATGGAGCGTGTATTTATTTACGTTCCCAAATTAGTAAAAATAATACTACAGTAAGGTTACTATGTGCAAAAACTAGAGTTTCTCCAATTAAGGAGCTCACAATCCCACGTTTAGAGCTATGTGCTGCTCTGTTAGGGGCTCAAGTTAGTGAGAAAGTATTACAGTCTGCACCATGCAATGTTACAAAAATATATATGTGGACCGATTCCACAGTGGTACTCGGATGGCTGAAAACTCAGAATAGAGTCTTACAAACATTTGTACGTAACCGAGTCAACAAGATTAATGAAATTACCAAAGGATTTGATTGGAAGCATGTTCCATCAGAGTTAAACCCAGCAGATTTAGCTTCTAGGGGCATTGACCCACAGCATCTGCAATCTTTATCTTTTTGGTGGGAAGGTCCTTCGTTCCTGAAACAGGATGAATCTTATTGGCCTATTCAACCTCACACTATACTTAAAAACTTACCTGAAGTCAAGGCATTAGTCTCTGTTGATGACAGGTCTGAAAATAAACTGTTAGTACAATTTGAAAAATATTCAAGTTATATCAGACTCAAAAGAGTTTATGCACATGTTTTACGTTTCATTAATAATTGTAAAAATAAACAGTTGAAACTAAAGGGACCTTTGCAAGCTAACGAACTAGAGAACTCTTTAATACTATTGCTTAAAGTTAGTCAATCAGAGTCGTTTGCAAAGGATATAAAACACAAACAAAACGGAATAGAACTGGATCACAAAAGTACATTGTTATCCTTAAATCCAATATTAGATACCAATGGTTTAATAAGAGTGGGTGGCAGGTTAAGCCAGTCTGATTGTAAATATGATAAAAAGCACCCAATTTTACTGGACGCTAAACACCACTTCACTAAGCTTATGATAAAATACGAACATTTACATTTAATGCATGCAGGTCCACAGTTGCTTCTGTCGTCAGTCCGCGAGAGATTTTGGCCAATAGGCGGTAGGATCTTAGCTCGCACTATAGTTAGACAGTGTGTTGTCTGTACTCGAATGAAAGGTCAGACTGCACAACCTTTGATGGGCGACTTGCCGAGTGTAAGAGTCAACCCAGACTTTCCTTTTAATTCTTGTGGGATTGACTATGCTGGACCCTTTATGATTTCTTCCAAAAAGGGACGAGGTAATCGTTTCACCAAAGCCTACTTATGTGTATTCGTATGTTTAGTTACCAAAGCCCTACATTTGGAGGTTGTAAGCGATCTTACCACTGAGGCCTTCATATCATGTCTGCGCAGGTTCGTGTCGCGTCGCGGCAAGCCCTATGCCATATACTGCGATAATGGAAAAAACTTTGTTGGCGCTAACAATGAGTTGGGTAGGGTTATACAGTCCAGCATTCAGGCGGTCTCAGATTATGCAGCTAACGAGGCTATTAAATTCAATTTTATTCCCGCATATTCTCCACATTTTGGTGGAATTTGGGAAGCCGGGGTTAAATCCGCGAAATTACATTTAAAACGCGTAGCTTGCAATGCCTCACTCACGTTTGAAGAGTTAGCGACCCTCTTCACTCAAATAGAAGCAATCCTTAACTCCCGACCTCTTTCCCCCTTGTCCTCAGAACCCACTGATACCACTCCTTTAACTCCTGGGCACTTCCTAATCGGACGCTCGCTAATGTCAGTACCTTCACTACCTGTGAAAACGACTAAACCCAACAGGTACCAGCTTATCGAACAAATACGACAGCAGTTCTGGGAAAGGTGGCGACGAGAGTTCATGGCCGAGCTACAAAACCGAGCAAAATGGAGAAAAGGATCCGCACCAATTAATGTCGGAGACCTAATTATACTGAAAGAGGATAACTTGATGCCACTCCACTGGCGTATGGGTCGTGTCACCAAATTATACCCCGGAGCCGATGGGATCTGCAGAGTAGCGGAAATCTACACTACTACCGGCACCATCAAACGGGCGGTCAATAAAATGTGCCCCCTACCTGTGGCTGATCAAGAAGAGTTGAAAGAAGATTTCAACGGCGCGGAGTATGAACGCGCCTAAATGCGCTTATCGTGAACGCACCCGGAGCGAGAGGGGCGCGCGGGGGCGACGCAGGCGGCGAGCCGGCCGGCGGGCGACTCGCGAGAAGAATGCGGCCAGAAACACCTTTAGGAAGACGTGTCGATCTTTAATGTCGCGATCGCGCGTGTCGACCATGTAAAGTGCCGTCTCTTTAACAATAAACTAAATTGTAATGAAGTTGGGATATCTTTAGTTAAATCCCAACATTAGCTTATAATAATTTATTTTCATCTAAACTGTGTATTTCTTGTTAATTAATTAAGTATGTTATTATCTGCGCATTATGTAGTGCATGCTGTGCTTTTCTATAAGTAATGAGGCGCTTAGATTTAAGTTTGAAATGTACTAATTATAAAGTAATAGTGTACTCATTGTTGAGGAGCCTAATAATAATAAATAAATAAATAAATACTGTGCCTTTAGTCTGTTTCCTTTTTTTTTTCTCGGTGTTTCAGTTTGAAGGATCGGCGTTAACACTTTCTTAGAGGTAAAATTGTCAACCCATAATATTAAAAAAGTAACCTTTTCCATTAATTCCTTTCGTTGGCATCGCGAAGCTTCCTTAGTCAGGAAGCGCTAGCCACTAAGATGAAGAGGAAAAACCCGGCAAACATTCCATAAATAATGACTAGCCGGATAGCTCTGAATCCATCAGTATTAAGTAAACTTGTTTCAGTTTACTGAGGGGATTGCAGACGAGAGACTTTTTGCTGTGCTGGTAGTAAGGGCCTGCGCTCACTGGCGGCACAGCATGGCAAGAGATTTTTATGCGACGAATAGGAATACAACTTAATAGTATGACAATTAAAATTGAAATTTCAATGATAATCTTTGAAGGTACAAAAACAAAAGCTGCGGTATGCTTAGGCATGGTATGTCGACAGCAATCGGAATGCCACGGCATTCCTCAGGTAGGTTTTGCAGAAGAGTTACGACTGTTATGAAAAGAACGCGCGAGCGTGATGTCGCGACGGTACGCTTCGTCGTGTCTAAAGCTACCATGGCATGGTTGACGTCAGTATGCGGTTGCATGTAGTGATGCCGAAAGAACCGTGCCGTGCCGTGCCGCCAGAGGGTAACAAGAGGGCCCTAATTGTCCAACAACAGATACTTAAAAAAAAAATAGTGTCAACGATTTGGAACGTTTTTAAGGACAGAATGTTCCAAAATGTTTGACACTGATTTTCTTAGAGGCACTACTTCTGTATATTTTGAGGTATTGTATAAGTACATTGCTTTTAAAAAACAATAAGTATATGTAAATGGTTTCAGTATAACTTTGGATTTTTGTTGGTAGACCTTTATCTTTGTAAGGCTGCTTGCATTGTAGGTATTATTATAGTGTAACGGCGGTACATAATACGAGTAATTGAAACAGCCGGATAGGTTAATAAATATATTTAGGTAGTAGAACACTCGGCTAGGTCGTGGGTGAGGTCACTGAACACAGTTACTTAGCACTCGCACTTATAGTTAAGAAGGGTATCGTCCTTGGCAGTACGTGGCTGAGGTGGGGGCCTGCTCAGCACAGGCTCGGCAATAGGCCGGGCGGCCTTCGTAAGACCGCTGGTAGTGAGCGTCGGTAGCATGTGGAGGCCCGCAGCACAGTTTCGCGCTGGTAGGACGCAGGTAGATCAGGTCAAGACCTGGGCATAGTGTGAAGGTAGCGTGCAGAATATCTACGCATCAGCGGTAAGTAGCGTGCAGGATTAGGTAAGGGCTCTCCGTCCGTACGAAGGTCCCTAAATTCGGGGCATATGGTTTTAATTACAGGATTCTCCTATAGTATAGCTGGTCGCAGATCAAATGCCAGAGTATCTACAGCAAACCAGTGTTGTACCACGTTTTTAGACAGTCGAGACCGCTCACAAAGCTACAATAAGTATTATTACATAGGTTTACACAGTCCAAACCACGGCGGCATGCAAAATCATTAAATAGGAAACCCTTCAGACCGAAATTATCACACTCATTATCAGACAGACAAGAGGTTTTTTTTGTGCCTCTCACTGGGAATTTCTTCCTGTATCGTGGGTGCGTTTACAAACATAGAAACTCACATACACTAACACCCAGACCCGGAACAACTACTTGCAGATCATACCAATATTTGTTCCGTGCGGGGACACGTTGCGCAGCAGTCGATCGCTCAGCCACTGCGCCAACCGTGTCGTCCGTTGGTATAAGCCAAAAAAATACACATTTATCCTTAGTTGCTTTTATATTACTCACACCTAATACAATTAGGCGATGACGGTAACCTTTTTTTTTTCCTAAATCCCATGGTCTCCGACAAAGTTTATATCTAGCAATATTGTCGCTCGTCTGCACCCGACCTAAGCCCGGACGATAAACATAGTTCTTCATTGCATGCCCTGTGTGAAATAAACAGCAATTTGTTAAGCTTGACTTCTTCTCCGCTCAAGAAATGAAATGGAGCATATTCTTCGGTATTACGGTTGAAGAATTTCACTAAACTTGCAATCTTTCTTAGGTTTCAGAAGCAAAGTTCAAAATTCAGTAGATTGTTTTGTTCTCTATGTGCTCACATGTAGTTTTTAACTCTATAGCTATTTAACATAACGTTATGTTTTATATATACAGGATTATATACAAATATTATTAAATCATATTAATAACTAACTGTCGTTTTGTTTTTTGTATCTATTTGTATAGTTAGTTATTATATTTAGTAACTAGTGTAAACGTTATGTTTTGTTAATAAAAAACACCAAGACATGGAAAAACTGTCCACCTTATAAGTCTAATTATTTTATTTTTCCGTGCTGTAATCGAACCTGCAACGCATAGTGCAGGAACCAATCGCTCAACCACTGCGACAACCATGCCATGAAATTTAAAATGAATTTACTATTTCTAAGCCAAATGCTGGAGAGTGGCCAAGTTTTATTTTTATCTTCAACAACAGCAGCTAACCTAGCCTAAAACACAAAAAAACACTGCACTGGTAATAGTAGTTAATGAAACTGTTGCATAAAGAGGGGTATTAAAACACGAGTGTGGCGAGGTTTTTAATAGTATCACACGAGTGTTTTAATACCTAGTTATGTGCAGTTTCATACACTACTTTATCTACTCTCATACACAAACTTAAAGATCAAGAATAGAAAAATCCCACGAAGTTCAGTTCAACAAAACGTATCTATGAATGGCGCCTGCACCCAGCACATCACCGCGCATGCGCTAGAGCGGTGCTGCTGTCCCCCGCTAACGTTCCATTGCAAAAATTGGTGGAAACTCTTTGGTGATATTAACTTCTTGGATTTGCCCTGTATCTTAATAGAAAAAAATTGTTTAATAGCATTATTTTGTTAGAGAATAATTATTTATGCTACAAGTGCGGAAGGTAGGTGATTTCCGACGAGTGTATAAGTCGACACTAGTCGGAAATCATCTTACACACGAGTGCAGTGTACGTTTTATTATGCATTGTGCGAGGAAAGAAAACAAACGAGCGAGCCTTACGTTAGTCGCCTATGATGTATAAACATCTAAGACGACTTATGTATATGATAAAAACAACATTCATGACTTTGACTTTTGATTTAGATTTTTTACTTTGACTTCGACTTCGACTTCGTCTTCGTCGACTTTGACTTTTTGATTTTGACCATCGTCAGAATTATTGCAATTGCCATCGCCATCGTCTTCGCCATCTCCATCGCCATCGCCATCGTCAAAACTTTTCTCAAGTAATAAAATCTAAAACCAAAAATTAAAAAAAAACAGAAAAGTAAAAAGCACTAGTGAAAAATAGTGAAACTTTCCGCACAAATTGACTGCTTGGAAAACGCTCTTTTCGAGCAAATTCATTGTAAAAAGTGTTATATCTGATGTGATTCTATTTTTAAATTTCGGTATTTTGTATAATATATGTCAATATAAACTCGTTTTGAAGTTTAGAATTCGAATATTACGATATGAGAGTATATAAAAAAGTAATTCTACAATATTCTACATAATACTTCTTTAGGAACCATACTTTCAAATTCATGGCTAAGACATAACATCACGCCTGTTTCCCGAAGGGTTACGCAGAGGTGTGCCTATAGTACACCCACAATTCGCCAGTTATGTTTATGTCCCATGTAAAAGTGGCGAGCCTATTGCCATCAATCGGGCACAAATCCAGACTCCAGACTGCTACTGAGAAATTCCGGATGGAAAAACCCACTAACACTTTGCCCGACCAAGGAATCGAACCCAGGACTTCATGCTCAGCAGTCGCGCTTTCGACCACTAGACTAACGGGGCGGTTATCGGGCAAAAACCCTATAAAATACAGGATGTCAGGGACATCGACGTGAAAACTGTTACCATGGATTCAGTACATGATTCTGGAACTCCCTGCGTTGAAATTTTCGACGGTTATTAAAAAAAAATCAGCTGTTCCATACATTTTGTTCGCGTAGGTATTGCACTTTTCTATGAAAGAGCAGATATTTTTTTTAATAACCGACAAAAAATTTCAACGCAGGGAGGTTCACATTCATGTATTGAATCCATGGTAACAGTTTTCGCGTCGATGTCCCTGCCACCCTGTATATTATGAATACATGAGTGACAAGTTTCAAAATTGCAAATTCAATAAAAGGAGATTGACCATTTTTGTATGGACGTTGGACCAAGTGCTGCCCAACATTGAATAAAAGTGCATAATGTTCCTTAGACTATTACTAGTCTGTAACCCAAAGCGCTTCAGAATCTATCCGAGGAGTATTGAGAAAAAAATATCTATTGTATAGGTTTTACATTGACGAAAAATCATAATCAACAGCTTATTTTTAAAATAAAAGACGGTACGTTATAAACAATGGATTATAATATTATAACAACACTTAGTTAAGGATATTCATTGAATCAATCAATTGTTATTCGTTACATAGGTTTACAACATAATAAAATATCCTCTATACGGCCTCATGTAAACATTAAAATACCTAATCAATCGTCATCCTCATCGTCGTCTATAATTATTGAATCTAAAAATAAAGCAGGGCACCTCAAAACGTCTTGGTGCCTAGCCCACCCCAAAAACCAAACTAAGCAAACAACGTGGGCACAACTGCCGATCGTCCTTCGCCCAGTAAAACATGAGCAGCAATAATTTTGAACGGAATCGAGCCCATAATTGTTCTCGTCAATTAAAATAAAGCAATGATACACTTTTGAAGATGTATGTCTGCTCTTTATATGCGCTCAAATTAGTTGCACATTGCTGGTGGGCATCGAAACGACTAGCGAGGTCAGGACTAGACTTGGGAGGTAGAATAAGTAAGATAATAATATTATTTCACGAAAAACCTAAAAAAAAAACAAGAGTTAGAGCACCAAAAAGTCATAAGATAAGTTTTTAGATACCATATAACCCCGTGGATGTTTTATTTTAATTTTATTTTTTTAAATGTCTATTCATGTAAGGAAACAAATGAAAGTATTCCCATGCCTGGGCAGCATTTGGTCCAGATCGGTCAATCTCCTTTTGGTAAATTAATACCGATATAACCGTGAAGAAAAATAAAAGGTTAACGGTACCCTAGTTTATAGTAGGTACTCCTTACACGATACCCATTGTGGAATTCTCACCATGGTTCATAAGGCTCTTTATTGTATAACAAAAGCAGTATCTATGGTAACAGTTTTCGCGTCGATGTCCCTGCCACCCTGTATACATATCTCAGCATCAAACTTGGTCACATACTTTATAAGTAAAACAACTCGTGAGGGTTTAAATTAGTCCTTATTAGTTGCTACTAGTTTTGTTGTGGTACAAGGGATAAGCTTTTCGTACCTAACGAAGGCCGCAGGAATCCGCTGGATGCGGGAAGCATATAACCGGTCGAAGTAGCGGTACATTGGGGTGGCCTCAATCCAGCAGTGGACGTCTTACGGCTGAAATGACTTAACGAAGCTTTAGAAGTCTTTCGCATTATAGCTCTTTTGTTAAATTCTACTTAGACTGACCTTGCAACAAAGCAGAATACCCGCAAAATTGCAGCAGCTTGGCAGCTTTGTAGGTCATGAGCTGTCCGAATATCAAAAAATATTTGGCCTAGGTCTTAAAAGCGTGAAAATTGATTCGCTGTTACAATGTATAATAGATAGCTTGAGGTCGTATGTGTTGACTAGTGGGAGGAAAACTGTGGTATGTTTTGTTTTGTTTGAGGTAGGTAAATAAACAATAGGCTTTTACAAAAAAACCTTTCCACAAAAGATGTCTTTATCTCTGGTCTCTCACAAGTCGTCCACAAAAATCTAAAAGTACTTTTTCCTTTTTTGGCTTCGCGTAGACACGGTGCTCGAAAAGAAACTAATGAATCAATCGTTTTTAAATGCTTAACTTTAACTTGCGCCCGCAAATAGAGTATGGAATAAGTACTGAAATTGTTTTATTCTTCGACATCTAGACAGTACTCGGTAGGTCTGGGACAGTACCTTCAGTAATTCATAGGGATGCCAACGATTATTCGAATATTTTAAAAGATATATTTACATTTAAAAAATAACTAATACCTTCCTTGTGATAGTTCCAAATGGGTGTGGCAGTGTAAGAAGATACCTTTAGTGCCGATGTTGTTGAAGGAATTTTAACTCACAAAAATGGTTTTCTAGGTAGTAGCTATCATCAAAAGACTAATTCCCGTAATTAATAAATTAATATTTAAAAAACACTAGAAAAACACGCTTTTAGTTCATATCTTCCGGCTCCATCATCAGATCAGTTCGACAGTACCATATTATTGTATTGTCATCAGAACTACATACAGCTGCCAATTTTCATTACGCAACGACCCTTAGAAGATAGTTAAATTAGTTAACTTAGATTCCATTACATAGTTAGTTACATACAGGTCGACCAAATAAAAGCGTGTTAAAAACGTTCAAATTCCAAATCTAGTCTCAATTTTATCTCAGCAACAATCAATGTCAAAAACGTGTCAAACATTTAGGTAGAGAAGAAGTATTTTTTGACAGATTGAGGCTGAGGTTAGAATGATAACGTTCTTAAAATTACGGGAATTGGCCCTTTGAATCGTTAGATAGTGCCACAAAAAAAAAACAACTAAAAGTGATCAAACAGCTGTCCCCTTTAACTTGCATCCCACACATAGTACGCTAATTACCGTTAGTTAACAAGGATACGCCAGGGTGCCGGCACACTCTTCGAGGGCACTGGACCAGCGCCATTACAGTCTCTTAGATTTATCTGTTTGTTTTTAACATGTTTGTTCTTGCTGGCAGATTATGTTGGCATGGAAACGAAAGGATAAGATACTATACGATACACAGGGTTATTGGTAAAACACCAACAACCTTTTAAGGGGTCATTGTACTGATCGTTATGAACAACTTTTAATATGGGACCAAACCTGAAATCACGAATAAAAAATCTGCTGTTCCCTATAATTATGTTCGCATAACTCGTCAAAATGGAGGGAACAGCTGATCTTTTTTTCATGATTTCAGGTTTGGTCCCAAAGTAAAAGTGGTTCATAATGAGGAATACAATGACCCCTTAATAGGTTATTGGTGTTTTACCAATAACCCTGTAGACATGTTGAGAAGATAAAAGGCTACAAAAAAATGGTATATACAAGGCAAATGTAATGGAAACGCCGTGAAAAGACGCCCTCGGAGGACATATTGGTAATGTAATTCAGAAAGGTCAGGTGCGTAGTACTCGCCAGCTGCGTGGGTGTATGACCAGAGATCATCATCTGCCTAGAGTTTTCCCAACTATATTGGGGTCAGCTTCCAATCTTACTGGATGCAGCTGAATACCAGTATTTTACATGGAGCAACTGCCTATCTAACCTTTGATCCTGCCGACAAACTGTCACGCAGTTTGGCAGATTTATAAAATGTATGGAAGTGTTTGGTTCAAAATAAATGATTTTATTATTTTTATATGTCTACATATCTCGGGACCATGAGAGAGGTCTTTCGGAAGGGGGCCGAAGCCAACTCGCAGAAGCCCCTTAGACGTTTTCAAATGGAATGAGGCACCAACCGACGATTATCCCTTTATGCACTATGCAAGTGCACCCAAGGACAACCCCCGGTTGGTGAAGAACTATTGCAGAACATGAAAACAAAAAATATGGGTTTGGGTGGCTATAGTGGATTGGTTACCTAAAACTATTCAAGCCCTATGTCCCCTGCCTGATCAATGTTAAGATATACACGGAAAAAATGGCAGGGGGTGACTTATTTTTTTTTTTATTCTACAACCTATTTACTAGGTAACACTTGGTAAATTTTTCCGAGGCACGGAGGGGTCTTGGTATGTAAAGATGGTCACCCATCCACAGACCAACCACGGCAAGCGTAGCTTAACCTGATCGATCGAGCCGTGCATCTGTTATTACTTAGCCGTCTCACCCTCACAGAGATGTATGAACGTAAACGGAACAAAAGGAATATCTAAGAATACTAGCAGGTGGTGTTCTATAGATTCCGTCTACCCCCATGGGCAGAAAGAAAGAAAGAAAAAGTATTTATTGTGACTCGCACAGGAAATCACACATTCAACTAAAAACACAAAAATCAATCTGCCTAGCCTTTTCCCAACTATGTTGGGGTCGGCTTCCAGTCTAACCGGATGCACCTGAATAACAGTATTTTACATGGAGCGACTGCCTATCTGACCTCCACAGTCCAGTAACTGGGTAATACGATACCCCTTGGTAAGACTGGTGTCAGACTTTCGGACTTCTGACGACTCGTAACGACTGTCAAAGATCTACGAATGACAGCCGGGACCAACGGCTTAACGTGCTTTCCGAGGCACGGAGGATTCTCGGTATGTTAAGATGGTCACCCATCCACTGACCAATCCCGGCAAGCGTAGCTTAACCTGATGGATCGACCAGTGCGGCTGTTGTTACTTAGCCACGAGCTCCTCCAACGATTCAACTAAAAATACATTAAACATAAATAAAAAACAAAGTAACATTAAAATTTAAAGAAGGAAGTCCTGTATGAGGCCAAAAGACTCCTATCTCAGCATGATGCCGCGTCGTTTAAAAATAAATAAAAATGTCGCACCGCTGGTATTCTGATAGGGCCCGCAGTGATGTCACGGATAGATAGATACAGACAAATAAATATAATAAAAAAATTAAATGGAAAGAAAGTGTGAGTTTATGTATGTGTATAATTCTTCATCATCATCATCATCATTTCAGCCGATAGACGTCCACTGCTGGACATAGACCTCGGGATCAAGCACCGCCACTTCGACCAGTTCTATGCTTCTCGCATTCAACAGATTCCTGCGACTTCACCAGGTCATTGGTCCACCTTATGGGGGCCTTCCAATGCTACGTCTTCCGTTACGTGGTCGCCACTCCAGAACCTATCGACCCCATCGGCTATCTGTTCTGTGAGCAATGTGCCCTGCCCACTGCCACTTGTTTGGCAATTCTTCGGGCTATGTCGGTTATTTGGTTCTTCTACGGATCTCTTAATTTCTGACTCGATCACGTAGGAAAACTCCCAGCATTGCCATCTCTACTGCCCTTTGTCAGCGACCTTGTTTCACGTTTTCATTTATAATTACTCGTATTTGCAATTTATTAAATTTTTATGGGTATTCTTTGCGGCTAACCAGCTAAAAAAGAATTCCCATAAAAATAAAGTTCTGTCAGGATGGCTGATTCAGGGTGGACATATTTCTCGGACTACTAAAAGTAGAACCATTATTTTGAATACCGTCTTTAGCATTTTAGCGGGGAGCACCGGATCACCAGTAGAAGGCATGGATGCGTTTCTTGTGCTTTTTTATACTATGGTGTTCTGGGTGAAACAAAAGTACCTAATCTTGGGTTTATGGTCTTTGAGCCATGGCGTATGCGCCGCTTTCTCTGGTTTGACAGTTTTATTGTTTCTCCTCTGATATCTGTATTAGCTCCCATAAAAATAAAGTTCTGTCAGGATGGCTGATTCAGGGTGGACGTATTTCTCGGACTACTAAAAGTAGAACCATTATTTTGAATACCGTCTTCAGCATTTTAGCAGGGAGCACCGGATCACCAGTAGAAGGCATGGATGCGTTTCTTGTGCTTTTTTATTCTATGGTGTTCTGGGTGAAACAAAAGTACCTAATCTTGGGTTTATGGTCTTTCAGCCATGGCGAATGCGCCGCTTTTTCTGGTTTGACAGTTTTATTGTTTCTCCTCTGATATCTGTATTAGCGTCAGCAATGAAAGTTATTTACCTACCTCAGAATTCTTATAAACGTAATTACTCTGATTGTAAAATCTTAGGTTGGACTTTTTATAACAGCTGTCATAAATTGTATAATCTTATGGCCAATTAATACGGTATCTCACCTAATATTATGTTCAGTTGGTAACTTTTATTAAATCTAAGATATTCATGTGTTTGATACAAAACATCTATTAAGTAAATTAATATTTTATTTAAATGGAAGTATCAATATCTTGTGACACTTTTCATTCTAGCTGTATTGTTATTTTGATTAAATTAATCTTGAAAGACAATCATGACAACAGTTTAATAAAATTATTTTTAACAATTAAACGTGAAATGAACTCGGAAGCAAAACTAATAATGTTCATATCCTCTCACTATTATGAAGGTAACTAAAAATATTGACGCTCTAATCTATATTTCATATTTATTGCAGGCTAACTGTTGCCCTCGACTTTGTCTGCGATCCAGGATGAAAAGTAGCCTATGTCCTTCTCCAGGTCATGGTCTACCCATGTGTAAAATTTTATCTAAATCCGTTCAGCCGCTTTATCGTAACAACGTAACAAACAAACAAACTGACTTTCGAATTTATAATTTTAATTTTCAGGGTGGCAGGGACGTGAAGCCTGTTACCTTATTCTATTACTACTATAATATTATCTATTATACTTATATACTATTCAGTACATGATTCTGAACCCTCCTGTGTTGAAATTTTTCGACAGATAATTTCGATAAATTTTGACCGCATAGGTATTCCAATTTTCTATGAAACAGCAGATTTTTTTTTATAACCGACGAATTTTTTTTCGCTTCGCGTCGATGTCCCTGCCACCCTGTATATTATGTGTGGGAATTTTAATAAAGTTTTAATTTTCTGCATCGCTACATACATATATATCTCGTATATATAAGTTAGAATAATTGCATGAGTAAAAGTATTTATATTAATAATAATAATAATAATATAATAAGCAATGTGGAATTAAGGAGCGCACTGGAGGATGCGATCCGTGAGTACCGGTTCATATCACATGACCTTAGACCACGGCTACCACGTTTGCCCATGAATAAAAGAAACAGAGCACTGGTGTGTGCCCTGGATGCGCTGTTACCAAATTTTATTGAAAGCAGTGCAGACCTTTGCGATACACACTCAATCTTGTATTGCTCGGCTGTTGCGGCATGTCGAATAGCTCGTGTCAAATTTCCAAACACTGACCGAGCTGTACGACCGAAACCTGCTGTGCCAGCCTGGCAGTGCAGGATTGAGCGTCGTATTAATGAGGCCAGGGTACTCATCGGGAAGCTCATCTGCTTCAGGGAGGGCAATACTCGCCCAAGGGTGATGCGCTTTGTGAGGCGGGCGTTCTCGGGAACTAATATTTGTCCTCGAGAATATGGCTCCTGTGTCACAGAGCGCATCGACTTCCTGAAGCAGAAAGTTTATGCATGGGCAAACCGTATCCGGCGGTATAGACGAAGAGTGGATCGGTACACTCAGAACCGCATGTTCCAGAGCGATGAAAGGTGGGTATACAGAGCATGGGAGCGACCCATTCCCACTCAAGGTGTGACTGACGCGCATCCACCGGAAAATGATGCCATGAGTACTTTTTGGCGAAACATTTGGTCGGTGCCCGTCAGTCACACTGAAGGTGATTGGATGCGTGTTGTTGAGCGGGCGTGTGATTCGATACCAGATATGGAGGCAATAACCATCAGCCCTCTGGATGTGGCCCGTGCAGTCCGTCCGCTGCCTAACTGGAAATCTCCAGGACCAGACGGACTGCACAATTTCTGGATTAAATGGCTACAAAAGTCACACGCCTGCTTAGCCTCGCAATTCCAGTCATCTTTAGAGACTGGGTCCCTACCACTGTTCTTTACGACAGGAGTTACCCACCTGCTCCATAAATCGGGTAGTACTGCGGAACCTAAAAACTATAGACCAATTACATGTTTGCCGACGGTCTATAAAGTTCTTACATCCATTCTGAGAGCAAAAATTGCACAACATATCTTTAAAAACTCAATTATGTCTGTGTCTCAGAATGGATGTAAGAATGGGTCCCGCGGTACTAAGGAGCTACTCCTTATAGACATGGCCATAAGCCAACAGGTCCGTAGATCCAGGAAGGATTTGTCGACATGTTGGATAGATTATAAGAAGGCCTATGATTCGGTGCCACATACATGGCTCACTAGGGTGCTGGAGTTGTACAAAATAGACGCAACTCTACGCACCTTCTTGATGTCATGTATGGGGCAGTGGAGGACGGTCCTTCTCTATCCAGGATGTCGACAGATCCGGGGGATCGATGAACCGATCAGGATTGAGCGGGGAATATTCCAGGGCGATAGTTTGAGTCCGCTTTGGTTCTGCTTAGCCTTGAATCCTCTAAGCACACTGCTAGAGAATTCAGGTCTAGGCTATCGGTTGACAAGAGGTGGTCAGGTTATATCTCACCTCCTTTACATGGATGACCTGAAACTCTTTGCCCCCAACAATTTGCGACTGATGGAGCTACTGAAGGTAACAGAAACGTTCAGTAGCGCCATCAGGATGGAATTTGGTGTGGACAAATGTGCAGTTATGCATGTAAAGCGAGGGGGGATTATGGAATCCGTAGGAACCCAACTCTCGGATTCCATACACCTTAGATCTCTCTCCTCAACCGAAACCTACAAGTATTTGGGTATGTCGGAAGCATTAGGCATCAAGGTTACCGACATGAAACAATCGTTGAGGGAGCGTTTCTTTGGCCGCCTGAATAAAGTGTTAAATAGTCTTTTATCAGGCGGAAACAAGGTGCGCGCCTTCAACGGTTGGGTCATGCCGGTTTTGATGTATTCCTTCGGCATACTCAAATGGACTCAGACGGAACTTGACGCTCTGGATAGGAAGGTCCGTACATTGTTGACAGCTTATCGGATGCATCACCCACGATCATCAGTGATGAGACTGTACATCCCGCGGAAGTGTGGGGGTCGAGGTTTCTTAAATGCTAAAACCCTCCACAACCGCGAGATTTGCAGTCTCAGGGAATATTTCCTTCAAACTGACGTGGGGATGCACCGAGATGTGGTCGCAGTGGACAAGGGCCTCACCCCACTCCCCTTGGCGAAAGAGAACTGGCGCAAACCTGCAGTACTTGATACTAACGATCGTAAGGAAGTCTGGCAAGGCAAAGAGCTTCACGGACGGTTTTTCCGGGCCCTCCATGGGCCTGATGTAGACTTTTTGGCATCTGTATCCTGGCTGCGTTTCGGCGATCTCTTCGGGGAAACCGAAGGTTTTGTCTGTGCGATTATGGATGAAGTTATCATGACGAATAATTACCGGAAATACATTGTCAAGGACGGTACGGTTGACATCTGTCGGGCATGCCACCGTCCCGGTGAATCAATCAGACATATTGTTTCCGGTTGTTCTCGTCTTGCTAACGGCGAGTACTTGCATAGACACAATCTAGTGGCTAGGATTATCCACCAGCAACTTGCCTTGCAATACAACCTTGTTGAGTCAGAAGTACCATACTACAGGTATGTGCCCGACCCAGTTCTCGAGAATGGTCATGCCACATTGTATTGGGATCGATCTATCATCACTGACAGGACTATTGTAGCCAATAAGCCTGATATTGTGGTGATAGATCGAGGAGAGCGCCGTGCAATGATTGTTGATATCGCTGTCCCTCATGACGAGAATCTCGTGAAAGCTGAGAAAGATAAAAAAATCAAGTATCTCGACTTAGCACACGAGGTTGTCGACATGTGGGACGTGGACTCTGCAATCATTGTACCGATAATCGTAACAGTTAATGGCCTAATAGCGGAGAGCCTCGACCAACACCTCAGGAGGCTCTCATTGCGCGGCTGGGTCAAGGGCTTGATTCAGAAAGCAGTACTCCTAGACACGGCACGCATCGTGAGGAGGTTCCTCTCTCTAGAGCCCTGACCACCGGCACCTTGGACCCTGTTCCTGATGCCGATGGACCACTACTTTTTATATTTTTAAATGTTTTTTTTTTTTTTTCTTTTTCATAAAAATATTTAAAAATGTAATTTGTATGTATAAAAATGTAATAAAGAAATATAATAATAATAATCCTTTTATTCAAAAAGCCAAATACAATAATTATCCATCTCAAACAAAACATACAAACATTACACTATAAAAATACATCGCCAAGCATTATTTAAGACAGAGTGACCGTCTGTGTCTGTGCTAGTATAAACTGTGTTACAGACACAGGCGCCTTCCTCTTACAATTTTACTCATTGACAATTTGCTGCACTATTGCATGAGTATAATCTGTATAATTTACGAGGCCCATTTCGATTTCTACGTTTATTTTTCTCCAACATTGCTTTCCAATAAGGCAAAAGGAATATTGATAAAATACGTTGTAACGTAGTAAAAACTAATTGATCGCGATAGCAGCTGATGAGCTATTGGTTTTCTGCGCTACTTGCTACGGTTTCTTGCAATTCTGTCTCGTAGATTTAATAATATAGCCGGTCTTTAATTCACTCGTCGTTAGACAGTATCAAACTATCCATGTGGGATAGATTCGATTCGGGGAAGGGGGTCGTGCTTCAAACCTTTTCAGCCTTTTTACAAAACAACCTTTATAAAAATAAAATAAACTATTTATTATCAGGCTTCGTAGGCCCATAAAGCGTGTCATTATTATGCTGTGGCCGCATCTGCATCTATCGTTTAGAAGCTTCGCACAGTGATACGATACACGCAGATGTGACCAACCATTAACGGTTATCGTCTCGATAGTGCAGGCTGCGTAGCACTTATCGCCCGGGTGGCGGTATTAAACGTGGCGAAGCCGCTAATCTGAACACTGGCATTAGCGCGATAACTTTTTAGTGAGCAAAATATACGAAGACTCGGCACGCATTGCTTTGTCACGATAGGCGCAGATGCGGCCGCAGCATAACAAATTGCTTAAAATCTGTGTTAGTACAAAAATTAGGCACACATATCCAATCATGTGGATAACTGGATGTAACCACGTTGTTTAGACACAGTTTTAAACCATCGAGCTATTTTTTTATTTGTAACTCTATTTAGAGAATTACAAAAACTAACGTCAAACACGAGTCGTTGTCAGTTTTATATATTAAGAACTTTACCGAGCCCTGAAAAATAAAATAAAATACGACAAGCACGTAGGTTTGCACTTGAACTAAAATTAGAACTTAGTTTTTAATAAGACGGTTTTGATTTTAAATTAACTGCTGTTCCATTTTACCCAGAGTTTATCAGGAGATTTAAGAAACTCATAAATTTTATTGATCTGAGATCGATTCCCTAATAAAAGATTTCTTAAAGCGACATTATATTGTTCAATTAAACTTCAGCCTACTACAAAAAGGTGTTAAAATACTCTTCGTGATCTCCACCTATAAACCGGCAACTCGATCATTAACACAATAAAAAATCTTTGACACGTAAAAAAATGCCTCATTTAAATTTCAAATGTTACAGTTATGAATAAAGCATAAGTGGTAGTTTTATGAAATAAATCAATTACAATGTGTTAATTGTTTACATCGGCGTGCGGCCGGTAGAAACTCGTGCGCAGTCTTCTGCTTAGCGGTTAGAGGAAAATTGTACGAGGACCGGCGTGAGTTGATACTTGATGTAATTTCTCCCCAAGCACAAGGGAATTGTAGCTGGCTCTGTGGATAGGGCAGAAAAAAGCCTTTTAAACCGACTTAAAAAAGGAGAAGGTTATGTGCTCGTCTACTCGTCTGTATGTATTTGTTTTCAGTTCCAAAAAAAATATTTAAAAAAAAAGCATAGGTACTCGTACATCTAAAAAAACACTACAACTTACAAGTGAAGAATAACTTTAATTTTGGAAGTCGGGAGCAAAAAACTAAAATACAAATCCAAAAACATTGACTTCCGAAATTAAAATTATTTTTCACATTTATTTATTTATTTGGTTCATCAACTACAAAAAATTAAAACCGAATAATAAAATAATAATACTGGTATGTATACATATTACAGATATACACAGCATTCACAACAAAACCACATGAACACTTTGTAGTGTTTTATTTTTTACGCTTTAGTTTTAACTGAGAGTTCGTAAATTAAACAAGGATTGAGGCATGAGCGACTATTATCATTCTAGTGTTTAAAGTTATTACACAAAAGCAGTGGAGAAGTGGAATGCATCACTAATTTCTTAAATAATTAGTAACCATTATTGGCCAAGTAGGTATCTATTGGTCTTTTATATTTTTTTACTGCACTCTTATCAGACTTAATGAGAAACTTTATTCACGCGAAATTAAAAAGTTTTATTAAAACATACTTTCCATAACAAAATAAAACTTTAAAATAACTTTTGTCTAAAGTACCGTTTTCAATTATTTTATTGTTATCCGCGGTGGAGACTGCTGTGGCGCGAACCCTCGCGGTGGACTGTTGGATTTTGGGCGCCATATTACCGATATTATTTATTGTGTTTTTGATAAATTGCATGAGTTTAGATAAAGTAGTGTATGAAACTGCACCTAACTAGGTATTAAAACACTCGTGTGATACTGTTATAAATCTCACCTGCGGCTCGGTTTGTAAACTCACACTCGCACTCGTGTTTTAATATCCCCTGATATGTAGGTAACCATTTCATAAACTAGTGTCATAAATCCCATCTGAATGCAGTAATGACCCTTTTTTATCAAACTACCATTTCGTCACAATAAAAATACAAACAATAGTTGACTATGGAAAAAAAATATTACTTATTATTATGTTCGGTGTCTCGTAGATATTTTGTTCGGTGTCAATGAAGTGGTCACTACCATGACCGCAACAAAGCTAAACTATCAAGACCTCTCCATCCGTCTACAAACCGTGTTTTCGAATGCTGAGCGCCGCCTGCGCACCACTCGCTCGTATCAGTATCTCTAGGTCACTCGCGGTTGCTCGTCTTTCACTCAATCGTGAACGAACGAAGCGACAACGAAAACAATCGATTTATAATTCGAATTAAATGAACTTTTTGGGGAAGTCTCGAGGTTTTGTGTCACGAAAATATTGATGAAAATTGTGTTGGTAAAGTGATGTGATATTTTTTTGGTCTAAATTTTATGTGAAGTGTTTTGTGTTATTGATGATAATTTGACATTGTTTGTGGACAAAACTTTTCATAATAAAAGGTATAGTGAGTTTTTGATACAATAATTTTTTAAGAAATCTGATTCCAAAAGTAATGTTTTGACGAATCTTAAGTCAATTAATAACGATTTCGAAGATTTAAGCCAACCGTCACAGCAGCTAACATGAAATGAGACAATTTATTGTTTATAAATTGTATCAGGCTTTCAGTAACCTCCCCCAGATTTCTACTGGATTCTAATTTATCGCAGCAATATTTCACGCAATTTTAAAGAATTAAGAATCTCAGTTTTTTTTTTAAAATTTTATTTAATAAAATTAAGATGTTGCGTGCATTCTGAAAGTTGGCAATTTTGCAAAAAGCTGTCAAATATTTCGCTATTTTGATTAATTTGGCAATATTACTATACGGAAATATGAAATATCGCTAATATTATTGCATTTTTTTAAGTGCATTAATTAATACCGTAATACCGAATATTTCGTTTTAGATGTCAAAATAAAGTATTTGGTTACTTTCCAAATTACCTTTTTACACCTATAACGGTTACAACGTCAAATTTTGTGTTATACCAATACCGATACCAATTCATTAATAATATACCGATATTTCATATTTCCATACAGTAATATTAACAAATTAATAAAAACAGGTAAATATTTTACAGCTTTAAGCGACGTTGCCAACTTTTAGAATGCACGCTCGCGCTCTTAAGAAAACTTACTGCAAGTTAGTATATTTAATTCATCTAATATTTTCATTCTTAAAACTACTTCTAATTATAACAAGCCCGAGCAAACCACTTAAAAAAAATCTTCACATTTTCATCCTAATCTTTTCGTTTAAAAAATTAATGTCTGTGTGTCGTAAAGGAGTAATTGATACAACATTTTATCTTATCATATCACCTCAACTGTCCTACTTACATGATTATAGAGTCAGCATTCCTTATCTAAACTTCCACCTCAAAGCATCAGGACAGGACCCTATCTGGCCAGGAACCTTGCATGACTGAACTTATTACAAAAGCTGCGTCAAGAGTTTCTTACCTCCAACTTTTGATAGAACCTGTATATTCTGAAAGATTATGACACAAATTAGTACCTACTTTAAAATTACAGGTTACCGTACTAAGATAAGGTCATTCCATAAAGAGAAAATGCAGACACAATTTTAAAAGCGTCTGGTCTGTCAATGTTGCATATTACTGACTAGCTTTTGTCTACGATTTCACCCGCGTAGGGGTTGGAAATTATCTCATGTAATTTTATGCGTAGCTATTGCCATTTTAGACGTATGAGGAACAGGGTGTAAAGTTCACTCATTCTCTATAGAAAAGGGAGGATCCTTTGACCAGACGAGTGTCGTCTCTGGCTGGCAACTGCCCAATTGCTGTCGTTCGCGCGGTAAACTTTAATTGCGCGATGCAAGATGTGTGTGACGTCAGGTTTTTTGATACGTAGTTCGCATGTGGCGATGTAGATGCCCCCATAGCATCTTCATCATCATCATCATTGGCTGCCTTGTTCTACCCACTGCTGAGTATAGGCCTCCTCCTTGCCATAAATTTACATAACTTAACTTGCTGGGGAGTTTGTTGCGCCACTTCTTCTTCCCAGTTAAAGCACTAGGAAGTGGTGAAAGGCGGGCGTTTTGGGGGACTGTCTTATGTAATTTTGACGTTAGAAAAGTGCTGATTCTCAGCCTAGTTTGAATAAATGACTTGTGATTTGAATTTGAAAAAAATACCAAGAAAAATCCAAACTATTGACTGCTGATGAGAATTTATTTACAGCTAGCTGCGCCCCGCGGTTTTACCCGCATGAGTCTCTATCTCGTGTGAATATCGGGATAAAAAGTATTCTATATCATAACCCAGGACATGGTCTACCCATGTGCCAAATTCACCTTAATCTGTTTAGCCAATTTAGCGTTAAATCGAAACAAACAAACAAACTCACTTTCACATTTATAATATTAGTTAGGATTGGTATTTGTTCAATGGGCTATTACGAAATGTTATTTATTGGTTTACTAACATAATGGTATTTAAGGTTATGGAGTTTGCAGATCTAGGTCATTCGATGTAATAGTTGGTGTTATTGAAAAGTAAAATATTTAAAGGATTATAACGATTTTTTTGTACAATTGTAATACTAATGCTATCCATTCTGAGACCAAGAAATCCATTACCAGCTCAACAAACTGTTAAATAACATTCTCAAGACTAAATTGAACTTAAAACATAACTCATCTTTTAAATCAATCTCCAGTCATATTTTCTATTTAAAACCATAAGAGAAAATTGCCATGACAGAAAAGATTTATCGAGCATTTTATTGGTTCAAGCTTTTTAATAACACGTCTTCTGAGAAATAAATACACTTCCATATACCTATGTTAGAGATTTATCCATTTATACTGCAATTATGCTTCTTGTTAAAAGGTTCTCATAAGTATGTTCCTAGAAATAGCAGAAATGCTGGCGGTATTAATTCAAGATGAGTGTTTATAATTTGTAGTTTTATTGCAAGGAATACTAGCGAAATAAGTTTAAATCATATATATAACACAACAACAAACATAACATAACATAACAACACAACAACACATACAATAACATTATATTATATTATTTATATTATTATATAATACTATATGTATAAAGAAAGATTTTTAAGTTAATAAACACAAAAACTACGGGACCAATATTTAAAAAATTCTTTCATCAAAATAATGCAATAGTAACATAAGCTATAATTTGTAAAGATATCACGTGGAAGCCGGTGGCGGAGGCTAGTATTGAATAGATTGAGGTTGGTGTATTAAAAGCAATGGTATTAATTTTCTTTGCTGTAAATACAAAGTTATTTTCACAGTTTACATTTAATATTTTATAAGCGTCATTTCATCTCGTTTTAGTATGTCTAGCATAAAATGGGCAGCTGAACCCGCTATCAACCTCTATGACGGTTGTCTTCTGAACACGTTATTAGTTATTTCTTTTTGACTCGTACCATTCTCCATTTATTATATTAATTTACGGTAAAATAATGACAGTTATCGCGTAATATTGTTGAAACTACTACACTTTAGAGTATTTTTTTAAATGTAAATGGTTAATAGATTATATTGCTTTGTATAAAGCGTAAAATTTCAGTTTCAAATAAATAAATAATCGAGCGTAAATGTTACAATTACATAACTGTCTTGTACATGGAAAGAAAAAGATCTAATAAATTATATACTAAAATTCCACTTTGATTGTATGTGTGACTGTTTCAGAATATTAATGACACGACGTCCGAAAACAATTCTTAATTATTGGGATTTTTCGTGCGTTCAATCACGATATCACCGGAACACTACCTATTTGACAAATAAAACATATTCAGTGTAGTGTGTGTGTGTGTGCGCACTCAATTCGCACGACTACGGTCGTACGTTTACGTACGATACAAATTCGTAACATAATAAATAATAACATAAGCATTGAGTTATGGTGAATTAGTCAGGCGTACTTACATAAAAAATAGCTTCTTAAATATACGTTTTAACAAGATTTTTTACTCGTAGTGATGATAGAAAAAATAATTAGAAAAAATTACCAAAACAAAAAGAACATTAAGTAAAAAACAAAATCATAATCGTAATTAAAATAAAAAATTATCATTAGAATCAAAATTAAAATCAAAACATTAAGATTAAAGAATAAAACGATTTGTAGGTCGTGGGTTCAAACCTAGGCAGGCACTTCACCTTGTGTAAATAATTTCATCACCACTGTTCTCAAAACTGTGAAGGAAAACAACGTGAGGAAACCGGCATGTCTTAGAACCAAAAATTTGAAGATATAATGACATCCACCAACCCGCACTGGGCCCGCGTGGTGGATTACAGCCCACTCCTTCTCGAAGAGAGGAGACCAGTGTCCCAGCAGTGAGTAAATTATAAGCTGATTATGCTGTCGAAGGCTGTGCTCAAAACTAGATATTTAACAAAATCTTAGGTTAGACTAGTGAGTTACTTTGTAGTTACCTACAATATAAAACGAAATGATGCGTAAGTCACAACAATACAATCTCGATTCAAAACAAAACAACAACTACAACACTGTTACACTCAGCCTCCACACAGCTTTAGCAGTAGAAAGAAAAGAAAGAAAGAAAGAAAGAAAAAATAAAGAAAGAAAAAAGGAAAGAAAGTTTTTTATTTTATTTAGCACAGACAAAAAGGCACACAACACACCATGAAAGTGTGTGCTTCTAGATGCAGTCAAATCGTTAACGTCACATTAATTTATGTTTATCAATCAAATTGTTTAACTCTTTCAAAGTTTAAAATAACTCGTTTCACTCTTAAATTACATATGTACTGCACGGCAGACATCTATTAAACTGGCTTTAATGCAGTTATTATCGTTACTTGGCTTATCACCAGAATACCAAACGTGTTTCTAAGAGGTTTGACACTTATTTTAAATCAAAGTTAGTATGAAACTGGTCAGCAGGTCAGATGCGACTGCATGTAAGCTTAATAAGTAGGCAATAATATACGAGTAGTCTTGGGTTTAAAGTCTAGGTACCATAATGCATTTAGATTACTGATAGATACTTGCTTACATGAATATGTAAGTAAGTATGTCTATGTTTTGGAAAGTTGTGTTTAGGAAATGGATATAATAACATAAAATATTGTATACAGTTATTGGATTTTTCCATCAGGAATTTCTCAGAAACAGCCCGGAGTTTGGATCTGTGCCCGGTTGATGGCAATAGGCTCGCCCCTTATTACATGGGACTTAAACATAACTGGCGAAATGTGGGTGTACATAGGTACACTTCTGCCTTACCTCACGGGGATTAGGCGTGATGTTGTGTTAAATACGAAGTCATCCAATCAAAATCATCCAATCTGTTTAAACATATTAGAAGAAGTCTTTGAACGGGCAAAAGATTACAGTCCCGTCTGTCAAATTGAAAAAAAACGCAAAATCAAAATCAAAAGTCATTTATTCAAATTAGGCTGAGAATCAGCACTTTTCGAACGTCAAAATTACATAAGACAGTTCCCCAAAACACGAACTTTTTATGTGACAAAAAAATAAACAAATCAACGTTATGGTTTTAAATCTATATGAGAATCTATATCACCAATATCGTCCTAACTTGTATCGCCTACATAAAAATGCAACAATTTACTTTCACGCACGTTGCTACGCTTAGTTCAATTTCAGCCAACCTAGACTAATCGGATATCAACCGTTAAAACAATCCACAATACACACAACTTCCTGACCAAAATACAACACAACATCATTGCAAGAAATCAATGCAGCAGGAGTTTATGAGAACGCCACAAAAACCTAACAAATACACACATACATAGGAAGTAACACGTAACCGTTTCGCTTCGTCGCGGTCGGGTAACAACTCTATCCATCATATGATTTGTGACATCACTGAGGAAGGATTGTAGGAAGCTGTCTATTTATCAGCATGTAGATGACCACGGTTAAACTTGACAACTCAACGTAATTAAGCCTCATTCCACGATGCCAGTTTCTTGGTTGTGCAAGACAACTAATGACTTGCATCGTCTAAACACTGTTCAGACGATGCAACTTTTATAGTTGCCTCAACTTTTGTAAGTCAGGCTTTAGAACATAAAATGATGCCTGTATTTCTTAAGGGTTAGGCAGAGATGTAGGTAGGTAAAGGTTATTTGTATATAAATGTATCGAAATGTATTTATTAAAAACTGAAATAACATGAAGACATATAAATATATACAGGGTGGCAGGGACAACGACGCGAAAACTGTTACCATGGATTCAGTACATGATTCTGAACCGACGAAAAATTTCAACGCAGGAGGCGTTGAAATTTTTTGCCGTTTATGAGTCAAAGCTTTGGTACAGTATCGCTCGATACTGTACCAAAGCTTTGATTCAAAAATGCAAGTACACCCCACATTTCGCCAGTTATGTCATCAACCGGGCACAAATCCAGACTCCGAGCTGCGACTAAGAAACTCGAAATAGAAAAACCCAATAACACTTTGCTCGACCCGGGAATCGAACCCAGGACCTCATGCTCAGCAGTAGGGCTTAATGGTCCAAATATGCAATAGTGTAACTATCACCATGCTTTAGATTGGTAATCGTCAATCCATCAACTCAGCCTAATCCAGTCTGCTGCAGGTCATAGGCCTCTCCTAAATTGCGTGCCAACACCTGTTACTATCCACCGCTTGGGATTTTGATTTATTTGCCAATAGCTGTTCCCCGCGATTTCACCAGCATAAGTTTCGATCCCGTGGGAATATCGTGATAAAAAATATCGGGAATATCGTCAACTACGTTGGGGTTTTTTTTTTTTTTTAATCGTAGCCCCAGTCTAAGAATATCATCCTGTATCGTGGGTGCGTTTACAAACAAAGAAACTCACATACACTAACACCCAGACCCGGAACAACTATTTGCAGATCATACAAATATATGTTCCGTGCGGGGATAGAACCCGCGACACGTTGCACAGCAGTCGATCGCTCAGCCACTGCGCCAACCGTGTCGTTTATGGGTTGGGTTGGCTGGGTTGGCTTCCCGTCAAACTGGATGCAGTTGAATACCTGTATTTTACATGGAGCGACTGCCTATCTGACCTCCACAACCCAGTATCTGGGTAACACGATTATATTTCTTAGTGAGACTGGTTGTCAGACTTTCAGGTTTCTGATTAACCGTAACGACTATCAAAGATCTATGAATGACAGCCGGGACCAACGGCTAAATGTGCTTTCCGTGGCACGAAGAAATGAAATGAAATTGTTTATTCTGTAAATAGGATATCGGAATCACTTTTACACGTCATATTAAAAAATAAGCTAGATGAGGTCGGCGTTTCCTATCTGACTACTCTGAGAAGAAAGACCGAAACAAACTCAGAGGTCGTATTATTATTACTTAGCCACGAGCCCTTACCATAATCTTAAATTCTTGCTTGACCAAATTACATATTCATAGAGCCGGTATGTCATAAAGAATCATAATACATACAGAGCAGTGTGAATACCTTTGAATAATGCAATACTCTAATCTCAAGACATCCAAATGCGATTCAACTGTGACTAGGCAAATCATTCTAATTTATCTTAGAAAATTGATTAAAATTATATGCATCTTGTTATTCGTCTGAAAAAGTAGACCAAACTATGACCCAAAAATTATTTTAAAACAAGTATCATCACTACCGGTTTTTATAAAAGTAACGAATAAATCACGCTTTTAAACTAGTGAATTTTAAATATAGAATGTTTGGTAACGGTACCAAACATTCTAAGTTTAAAATACATCAGTTCGGAATCGTGACATTTTACGTGGGCTAAACCATAGATGTATTATTTAGATGGGTTTAACAGAGCTGGCCAAACCTGGATGAGGCTGGCACAGGAGCGTTGGAATTGACACAAGAAAAGAGATGCTTATATGGCCAGTACCTACTGGATGAAGTCGGGCTGTGAATTTAAATAAGAGCTTATATGAAAATAGGATTATCACCAATCTTGGGCTAGAGTAGTAAGTAGTAATAGCATGTTTTTTGAAGATTGACCGACCTTTAATAATCGAAAAGATCGCCAGTTCCTTAATACGAGTGCATTATAAATTAAGAGTCGCATTTTTTTAAATTTCAAAGGGCTCTTTACCAATCCCCGCAGCATAGGTACTTCTCACTTGTAATACAATCCCGAAAGACAGTCCGTCTAATTGATAAAACAACTGTCAATAAAGTCCACTCGCCCTTCAGAATTGCAGTTGCCATCGCATCGTGACCAGACAGCGACCGCCCGGGTCGGCTGTCAAATGTCAACAACCGTTGGGCGAACGCGATTTGAAATTCAAATTCCGTATGGTCATGTTATGTTCGGAAGGACGGTTAAAGATGGCGGCCGGATGGATCAAAAGGATCAGAGTTATTCTTATAATGCGATATATGTTTAGCGGATGGTATTGAATCTGATTTATGTTATTATTGACAAGCTTTTGCCTGTGGCTTCACCTGCGTGTATTACAGAAAATATCCCACGGGAACGTACTATCGGGATTAAAAGTACCTACCTTTTCTGTTAATCTAGGTTATAAACTATCTGTGTGCCAAATGTCATCCAAATCCGTTGAGCCGTTTTGATGGCAATCCGGAACATAGATCTAGACAAACGAAAAAAAAATCTTCGTTACCATTTTATTGATAAGGAAGAACTCGTTCATATCTCCATGCATAAACGAGTCAGATTTTTTTCATTCACGCGCGATCAAAGCTCGAGAAACATCCTATCTAACAATGACCTGAGTGGCAATTCCCATAATATAAAAACCGGTCACATTCTAATCTTAATCTCAATATGTCAAAAGTACCACTAATTTCCCTACATTTTTGACATTGATTCTCGCTGAGATGAGATTGCGATTGATGTTTTTTACACGAGAAGTGGCCTTCTAATTAAATTAATAAAAAAATAAAAAAAACTGAATCCTCATAGGATCACTTCGTTGTCCGTCCGTCAGTCTGTCAACACCCTTTTTCTCAGAAACGCGTGGAGGTATCAAGTTAAAATTATGAATCATCAAATACGTAGGTCTGTGGTCCCTTGGAGCTCTAAAAATCAAGCTTCTAAGTCAACGCAATTAAAAATCAAAACCTACAGGGTACTTCCCGTTGTCCTATTTGGCAAAAAGCAAGGTCTCACAGCACAAGTAAAGCAAAAAGTACGACAATCATTTATTTATTTGTAGTTTTATAATATTTCAAAAAATTCGATTACAAACTTACATTTGCAGTTGAAGAATTGATGTGTTGAATTGACATGTTTTTCAACTACAAAGTTAAGTTTGTTTTTTGGATAAATTCATCCTTTTATTTCTTATATTATTATTCTCCTAATTCTCTTCATTGTGCGTGGTCCGACATGCACTTGACCGGTTTTTATTATAAATCAGATAACAACCAGATTTTTGCGTGCATGCTTTCTACTGACAAGCAAAGATTTGTTCTAAAAATAAATAAAGTACATCGAGTCTCAATCTTAGACCAAACGACAGAGACAGTAGTAAGTACCTACTAATAAAAAAAACAACCGACTTCCGAAAAAAAACACTATAGGTGAAAAATAACTATAATTTCGGAAGTCGGTGTCTTTGGTTTTGAATTTTCGTTTTTTGCCACCGACTTCCGAAATTAAAGTTATTTTTCACTTTTTTGAATTCGAATACCACTACCTGCTATGTAAATAACAGTCACAGGAAGTTATCATCATATCATCCACTTATACTAAGTGGAAAAATACGTATTATTGAAGCAGTAAGCTTCAATAATACGTATTTTCAAAAACTATCCAAGCAAAGTTAATAAAATTTATATGGGACCAATCATGGAGCATACCCTTTCATAAAAATAAAAAAAAACACAATTGACGGAGAAATCGGCGGACATACATAAAAAAAAGAACTTATAAAGTCATCACTCATCCTCCTTTTTGGAAGTCGGTTAATTAGCGCTGAAAGTGAATTAAGCGCAAACCTATAGATGTCAGTCTCTAAAGTACGGTATTAGTTTCATACATGTGAGTTTATGGTGACACGCTTGGTTTGTATGGAAAGTGTTGACAATGCTGCCACAGCACAGCAGCAGCCACAAACCTCATACAACCATAGAATAAAGATTCTAAAAGTTTCTTAGAAAAACATTAAGAATTTCCCAACTCATTCGTTCATTCATTTTCCTGCCCATTTACTAGCGGTCGGCGCAACATGTCCCTTTCTTCCACACTTCTCTATTAGTCTCTCTCTCGGTAGTCCCCCCCTTTCTATCCATATCATCTTCCACACAGTCCATCCATCGTTTCTTTGGTCTTCCCCTACTCTAATAGCCATCAACATTCATACTCAAAACTTTTCCTCATGGCATTTCGCTCATTCTTCCGCATCACATGCCCATACCATGACAACAGTTTATATACACAACGGTGCCAATTTCAGACTTCCCCTTATGTACTCATTTCATATTGTATCCAACTATAAAAACTTTACCTTCACAAGATCAAACTAATTTACTTTATAAACATCAACCATGACCTCAGTTCACCAAGTCATGGCTACCACTTAATAACTCTAGCTTTTCAAGTCAGAACATAAACCTAACTTTGTGTACTCGAACTTTAATTAAAACTAACTTCAGGCAGTTTAAATAAACAGTAGAACTAATTAAACTTAGGAAATTAGTATCATCGTATTTTAGAGTAGTAGAGATCAAGGCCCGTAGTCCACGACACTTCTCAAAAGTAACCAGTTACAAACTCCAATCACCAGTGAGTAGCGAGGCGGTGACACGGCGACGTGACCAATCACAAACTAATTATGGGGACTACATGAACTAAACGCAAGTTTTATTTTGCCTAAAAGTATATGATCCACTGCAGTAAACAAAATTAGAATCAAATATGATATTCTTCAGGATATAATGCTAGATACTGTGTTGAAAACATAATGCAATAACTAATTTGATACGATGAACAAAAATCACACTATCTTCTTGATTTTTGTCTATCGTATTACCGACCGTATCGATGTCTTAACATTTATTTTAACGATTAAAACACATATTATATAACCCATACAATCATGCTGATTTTTGTCAGATTATTCTGCAAGCAACATTTTTTTTTTTTGTTATTTTTAATTTGTATGTGTTATTATTAGATTTTTTTTTAAATCGTATTTTTATGGATCATGTGGCCTGCAATAAAGATTTTTATTATTATTTATTATTATTATTTTAACGTAACAGTGTTAATTTTTTTTACAACAATTATTTTTAATTTTTTTGTGTTGTTTAATTGTGTTATCGCGCTTCTTTTTCTTTTCTATGCAGTCCGACAGTGACCTTACTTTGGCTGTTGTCAGCCTCTTAATAACGCGTCAGTAAGTTACTGCCTCGTTTATCTAGTGATCGCGCTAACAGGGTAAGCGCTACTGCTAAGCATGAGGTACTGGGTTCAAATCCTGGGCCGAGCAGTGTTATAGGGTTTTTGGAATTCTTCAGTAGCAGCCTGAGTCTGGATTTGTGTCCGGTTGCTGGCAGTAAGCTCGTTCCCTATTACATGGGACTCAAGCATAACTGACGAAATGTGGGTGTACTATAGTTTCGCCTCTACCTAACCCGTCTAAGATTATAGTCGTGATTTTATGTTATGTAAGTCACGTTGTGTCCGGACCACCATTGAACTATTAGTGCTGTGACATTCTGGCTACTCATTGGTGATTTGATTTTGTAACAGGTTACTTTTGACTCGCGTCGTGGACGATGGGCCTTAAAGTAGCAAAAACTTCAAGTCAAACCTTGATCCGAGTGGTATACGCATCGATAACCAAGACTAGTGCAAAAAAGAGACCAATTATTAGTAGACGTTGAACTGGTTTAAAAGAAACAATAACACTGAATAAACTCCGTGACGGACAGTGAAAAAAACAATTGAATGAACAAATCGTTTGTTTGTGGGGTTTAGATTTTAATAGGATTTCCTCTTGGTAACATTTTTTATTGCACAAGTTATCTTCCGATAGTTGACACTTTCACAAAGTTAGTAAGACAAAGAACTTGTACCAAGTAAGACTTTGTTTAAACATTGAAAGATTACGTCACTTAATATACTGTTATCACCATTCCACCTGAGACGCATGAGCAGCAGGGTGCAGTGGGTAACCACTGGGAACCCGTCCTTTTTTTTTTTTTTGAGGTTGGGAAATTATCAAATAACTTCTCCCGCTGGGAGGAGCGGGAGGCCGTGTCAGACTTTTACTGACTAAAACCCACCCGTGTTCCTTCCGTTGCCTGAGTGCCGGGGCCGCGATAATCCCTTTCGGACTAACTCGCAACCCTGACAGGTGGGTACCGCTCCTGACTTACGAGTTGTATGTCGTGGCTTGGAACCCAGCCAGGCGATTTACTTTATGTCAGGTTATATCAACACCACTGCTCTCAAAACGGTGAAGGAAAAGATGATTATGTTTATGCTTATGTGCCATACCACCGTGTGATAGGTGATGATAGAGACTATTTTCAGGGAGCCAATTAGTCAGTTAGTAGTTCGTGTCACTATTTCTGTTCTAGTATGTTACTGCATAAACTATTTTTTATGTATGTATGGATAGCTCTCATGCTCTTTCCTGCGTAGTTATTTCTGAAGCTTTAAACAAAACACTTAACTAATACAAAAAAATACAAAAAATCACTCACTAATCACTTTTTGCTAGGCACTATATTCAGAAATTGGCATTCATCAAACTAATTACTGGCCATGCGAGATTAAAACTATTATGCTGAACCAGTAATTTGTTTCGGACTCCCAAATCGATAACGGATGCATTTACGAGTATTCGAAATTTCAATAACATGACATTTATCTGTAGTGTCAAGGTATTTATGTCGAAAGTTCCTAAAAGGATGTACAATTTTGTCGATCACGATTATGGCAAATGTCGTCGGGTTTTTGAGGTGAACGTAATAAAAGTGACCTCACTAAAGTTACACGGTTGAAATGACATTAGCCAGAGGGCATAGACAAACTGACATTCTATGAGCGATAACCATGATGGAAAAGTCAAAAATGTATGGGGCTGACTGACACAAGCTACCGAAAAGATTATGTTACTGTTGAAAGTCTTTGAAGAAATACGAAACGCTTTGAAAGCAATTGTCAACTTGTCTAGGGCATCTGGTAGGTGGCATTATAAATTAGGTCTATGAATTTAAATTTAATTCACGTAAATCGGTTACGTGGTTCTTGAGTTATAATCACATGAACGGGCTGTGTCCGTTACGTCATTGTTTTATAAGGACGTCGTCGACAAATAGGGATAATGAATTTAATTTATTAGCAAGGAAGAAAAGAAAGAAAATACATTTACTTACTAACTAAAAAAAGTACACAAAATATTCTGCAAAATAAAAGTGTGTTCCGCTGTAAAAAATCAGGAATATGTTAAAACCAAATATTAAGCCTACAAGGTATACCACCATCATAATTATTTACCTACGAGTAATTGCAATGAAAGATAGTCATTTAATCGTAGAGTAGTTGGCAATTTTTTTCATGATGACTTCGGCAATAGCATGAATGTCGTTTTTATAGTTTACGAGGGTGTTAAAACCGATAGTGAGGTTAAAATGTAAATCCAAGATGGCGGCTCAGAAAATGTTCGTCATCAAAAATTTTGTTTTTGTTTTAAAACATACGAAATATTTATTGTCAAGTAACATGGACTCATATCGTTAGTAACAATTTACTTATAAACTATATGCTTATGCCAATGAAAGTCCCGTCAAAATCGGTCCAGCCGTTTCGGAAATTAACCGGAACTAACAGACAGACAAAAAGTTGAAAAATTGTATTTTTGTTATAAAAACTTTCGTATGCATTTAGTAAAAAGCTGTTATTTTGACATAACAAACAGACACTTCAAATTGTATTTATTTGTTTAGATCATTTACATAATTATCTACATAGTTCCGCAAAAATCATGTTACGAGGTTCTATTTCTTTACGAACAAAAAAACTAGCATCAGCCTACCTCTCTTTACTTCGTTTTTACTTAGTTTCTTCGTAATATTAACAAAAAGTAAACAAAAGTAATTACCTACGCTCAACATTGAGGTTATCAAACTTATCGGTTCGCGTATGCACGTTGCAGCCCGTTATCGATCGCACGCGGATGCGTTCGCGCAACGCTGTGAATATCCATCGACTTTCCAAGTGAGCGGGGTGAGTTATGAGCGAGAGTGAGGGATTTGGTGGAGTTTGTCAACTATTAAAAAATATTGTATCATATTTGTATAATGTTTCACGGTTTTTTTTTTGAGCTATTTAACGTAGGTACCTCCTTACTTTCATTTTCTAATTTACTCGTGCTCTTCATCGCTGGGATCTATTTTTAGAAGAGCTTGTTATACCTATGACTTTAGAAGTACGGCATAATTAATAATTATTCGATTAAACGATGCTATACAACGTGGCAATGCCGCCAGTCTCTTGGGTACATTACCAGTCGACAGCGATGCGGAAGAATATTTCAACGCCATATTTTAGTTTGTTAATAGTTTTAGATAAGTTTGGATTTTATATTTTTAGTTTTGGAGGAAGACTTAGATATAAATAATTGAATGAAGTCATTAAACGCTTATTTTATTGATTTTTATAGGTAATGCTTATACGTAACAGTAAATTATTATAAAACTAACTATTAACTATAATAGGTACTAACTAAATTGATGATATTAAATTAACAGTACTTTTTATTCGCGGGCACGAGACACTGCCACAAAGAAGGTATTTGAATCTAGCGGAACCACTGCGATGGCTTGACTATACCACTTTATATGCACCTGCAGTAACCAACGAATCGATAGACGACGAGCAGTGAATAAATTATGACATGTTTTTAATCGACCCTCAAATAACTTCCGTTCCTAAAATTATTATTGAACACTCTAATATACTGATTGCGCTTCTTTTTGAAAACCTCAAATACTTCCTGTCACCAACTTGGATGTAACGTTCACTCTACTCGCGCGCGGTTGTTCACTGTTCTCACCTAACCTGGGTTAGGTTAGGTTGGTCGAGTTGAGTTTATTGCCAGATATAAAATTCACATACAAGTTTCAATAAACGCACACATGAATTGTATTTTTGGAACCCAATAAATGATTGTTTCAATAATTGTAACCCGCTAACCGCTCATCCCTTGCCCCCGCCACCTTATGAAGCGTGTACACATAAAACTGTCTCAAGTTATAACAAACGGAAGGAAACAATGTGTGTTCAATAAAATCTGGTCAAGCGTGAGTGTGCTGTATGATATTAGTACCTACCATTTCTACTATTGAAAATGTTTATTGATATCGCTTACAGAATATTGCTGGTGTTATGAGAATTTTGGGGATTTTCATGCTTTAAAAAAAGATATAAATAATGTTTTTCATTACTACCAATAAAGGCTCTCAGAAAGGCACGGCGCGAGACCGGTAGAACAATAGGGATGATGACAAAAAAAAAAAAGTCTTTGAGATTATAAAAAAATATTGGACACGTAGATAGAATAGAATATTCTTTATTATGCACACCATACAAATTACAGAAATAAATTTAGAAATGTTACATAGGGTGACACAATGGGCGGTCTTATCGCTAAAAGCGATCTTTTACAGACAACCTTTGGATGGATTAAAGGGAGAAGGAGAGACAATACTGCAGGTAGTCAGTGGTGTACCATTTACATACACAATAAATACGTAACGCATAAATTTAACCACATAAATATATACATATATATATATATATATATATATATATATATATATATACAATACTGCAGGGTGTCAGGTAGGTGGTACGTATTTTTTCTTTTCTTACGTAATCAAATTAAAGAAAATTAAAGATAACGGCAATACATTGAGGGAAAATGTCGTCAACGTCAACGACGTCACGAGTATGTAGATTTTACGAGTATACATACTAGTGACGTAACGACCCCCACTCCCCAACTTAAAATGCGTTTTATCTAAGTAATTTTTTATTAATATGATAAAGCAAAAAATACGTGTCTAATATGTTTAATTATCTGACTGACGGACTAATTAGTTTTTTTTTTTTACCCAGGTATCATCCCTATTGCGCCTGTCTGTAGCTTTAAAACAAACCGTGATTTGGCAGAACGTTATAGTTTCATTGTGTAGTATCATTTTGCATGATATATATAACAACTCTACTCGCTATTTGCTAGGTTTTCACGAAAACGACTCAAATAATTATTATGAAAAAAACCGTAAGTAGGTAGGGATTTATTTCAATTATTATGTTTTTCATTGTTTACAAATCTCCTTTCTGAAAGCCTTTTAATATCATATTCTGTAATCCAATTTTCGTAAGTGGCCGTTAAGCCAATATAGGTATGTGCGGGGCGGGTTTTCTGGCAGCACTGAGACGTCATATCCAGACTCCTGTCAAAAGTGTCAAAGCGCCTATGTTTTCTTTAGTCGTGACTGACTGATGAACGAATGAATGAAACGAATGATGAACGTCATCATATATTTTATATTCATTGCTGAAATGGAAGAACTTTTGTGAAAGTGGCGCCAACTGTAGAAAACCAGACCTTTCATCTTGACAATCCGACAATATTCATTGCGTTATTTACGTAGTTTATCAAAATCGTGCGGATTGTGAAAGAAAAGGTCAGGACCTAGCCATTACGCATCTAGAAACTGTCGGCCTCCTGGTGTAGCTTCTTTTCAGTAATAAAAAAAAAACTCAGTACAAAAAGAAAATCCTCTTTTAATTGTCTCTCCGTAGGTTGGCTGCATAAATATAGTTATTACACGTGCTAAGCACTGTGTCTATGCAAAACCTCTTACACAGCATTGCTTGCCAGCCGGCACGTTCATTCGTTGTGATTGCAGTTTCTTGCACGTGTCATGTGCCGATCAGTAATGATGAGGTTTTTGTCATCATTAGCCATAAATCAATGGAAATGCGACGTTGTTTAATGTGTATCGTGGAGCAATGGACAGGTGTTGGTTTATTAAATTTTTAATGGAAAATATATCAAGTTATTATAAAATATAATTTCTTGTTCGATTTTTCAATTACGTTTGAGAAATAATGTTTTTCACCAGGACAAGTTTCTTTTATAATTGTTTCAATAAACGAGGGTTTTTTTTTGGAAACCGTGAAGTTATAAATCATCATATTTTAGAAAGAAAGTAATCACAAATTTGAAAAAATAAACTTTTTTTTAAATTTCGATGATAGGATTTATTTGATAGTTCCAAAATACTTTGGTACATTAGTATTGTGTTTTCATTTATTGTCGTATCGTTGTCTCCACATTGTAGTTACCCACTTTAATTACATATTTAAGCTGACTGTCTTTTCATGATTTAAGAGCGTTTATTCTGAAAGTTGGCAACGTCGCAAATAGCTATCAAAAATTTACCTGTTTTGAATAATTTGGCAATATTACTGTATGGAAATAAGAAATGTGGCTAACTAGGGAACTAGAATATTAATAATGAATTGCAAATATACTCGTAACATTGAATTTGATGTTGTACCCGTTTTAGGTGTAAAAAGGCATTTGGAAAGTTTCCAAATCCTTTTTTTACATCCAAAACTAAATATTGTTACGATATTAATTATTGCATTTCATAATCAATATTCTAGTTCGCTAGTTAGCCACATTTCTTATTTCCATACAGTAATATTGCCAAATTAATCAAAACAATGAAATATTTGACATGTATTTGCGACGTTGCCCACTTTCAGAATAAACGCTCTAATTAATTTTAAAAATTATATTGTACCACCGGCATGTATGCTGACCAGATGTATGAACGTACAAAGCAGAAGGAGTAAGTCAGGAGGCGGCGTTCTGTAGCTTCTGCATCCCATGGGAACACGGCGTGAGTTTATTTTTTTATTATTTAAAACTGAAAAATCAGAAACAAAACTATACCTATTCCAAAAATGTTTCTATTCAGTAAAAGAATCTTGCTTAAAATAAAGATTTTCTCTCATGTACAAAAATCTGCCTTATACAAACAATACGATTTAGTCTATCCTATTTAACTTCATATAAAACTATAATTATAATTTGTACTACCTGAAAAGGATGACATTCATATTGCTGATTAATTATTTGTATTTAAATTCATTAATATTGACATTTTGACATAACTATAATTTCTCAATTTAATTGTACTAATATAAAAGAAAATAATTAAGTACTAATAATGTTTAATGCATGCTAATTAAGGATGATAAGGGCAGGCGAATGATAATTGCAATGCTTGTTAAAGGCTGCTAAGTCGCAAGTACTAACATAAGATAACACCAACATTGTACACTTAGTTCGCAATAAACGTTTTTGACTTTATTTATTTATGTATATATATCGCAATCTTTCGAAAAAAAAAGTCATCATCTCATTTCTTTGGTTTGCAATAAAAGACATTTGCATAATAATAACGTTATTAGTTTACTAACCAAGGTACAGTGGTCATGTAGGATAATTTGCATGTCTGTATGTATGAGAGAGCGAGCACTAATGTACCGTTCATAATAGACCAGTTGTAATTGCTAAGTTTCTTTAAGTCTATACGTTTCTCTAGACAGATTGGTAGAGGTGTATACTTCGTAGTTGGTAAATGTATAGCTGTCATTTTGACAGTTCATTAAAATGTTTTCATTTTACGCCTCTTGTGTCTGCGCGTGCTATTTATTATGTGATATTATTATGGCATTTGTCAACATTTTCCCAATGTCTACAAGACTGCAGTCTGTATTAGAGCGGCCATACATGGGCAGCTTGAAGCAGTCAGGATTGACTTCTTCAAGCTGCGACTGCATAGTGAACTACAGTCTTCTATTTACATATGTACATACATGGAACCGCTCGAGCAGTTGCGACTGCTCCGGTTGGTCAGCAGCACGGTGAAATTTCATCGTGCGATCAAGCAGTTGCCAGGCATACACTGACTTCTCGAGCTGTCGACTGCTCTCGCGCAGTTATCACCGCCACCCGCGCTCTTTATCACAACTCCGCGACGCGCATTGCTCCCCGCCCGCTACTGATTAAATTGTGACTTATCTAGCAGTTGAGCTGCAGCAGTCATCAATGGCAGCTTCAAGTTGTTGACTATGCCTGCACGAGCGGTCCGTGTAATTTGATCACTGGCCAGTTATACTCACAGCTGGCTGGCAGCTGGCTAATTACTTATATGCAACTGACTGCTGGACAGTCAAGAAAACCCATGAACAAAGAGAACACACTAAATACTAGAATGTCACAATGTACTGGAACGGTGACAGTTCAATGGATAAAAGGACACAGCGGATCATTAGGTATTACTATCTAGGTTACGCCCTAGCAAGGAGAGGATCCAGCTCGACAGTTTGTGGCCCCAAACCGGTCGTGCCCAGACCTTTCAACCAGGTACCCAGATGGTTACAAGAGTTTATCCACACACAAGCGGAGAGCGGAGAGCTGATGCGCTCTTTGAACGCACAGGCATCTCCCAAATTAGAACAGGAACCTAGGTTCCAGGTCACCCAGATATACTTGATGGTGAAATATAAAGACAGACCACCTGTTATTTAATACATAATATACAGTGAAAGAAACTTCGTTTTCAATTTTTTTTTTTTTTTTATATCACATAAGCCTACATGGGCACTTATGAAACGTCAGAAGCTAGGTGCACGGTTCCAATTGGTCGTTTCCTATGGAGAAGAGCCGGCAAGAAACTCCACTGTTACTCTTTTAATCGTTCGTCGTTCCAACCGGGTGTCCCACGATACCTCACGACGTCTTTTTTTACAGTTACATTCGTCTTGTCCTAGACAATTAGCATAACCTTCATTTTTCCTATCACCGCCGTCAAGAAAAACTTTCCCTAAACATCAACACCTTCATCAAGACACAATAGTACTACTCTCACGACAAAAACAATTATACTTAATACTCTATTATTTCAACTGTTTACTTAACGATCACGGAGATTTTTTATTTCTCACGAACGCCTGTCACTTTCCTTCTGTTTTATAGGCTCGGATGCAAATAAACTAGCGCACTTTTTGTTACATAGGCTTTTATGTTTTAATGGGAAATTCACTTGTGACTCAAAAAATATGTTTACCAATAACTTCATCCATGCTAACATAACATAACATCACGCGTTGTTTGCCCAAAGGGTTGGGCAGAGGTGTGTGAGCAGTTATGTTTAAGTCCCAAGTAATAAGGGCGAGCCTATTGCCAACAACCGGGTACAAATTCAGACTCCGGGCTGCTACTGAGAAATTTCAGATGGAAAAATCCAATAACACACTCTGTCCGGCCCGGGAATCGAACCCAGGATGCTCAGCAGTAGCGCTTGTGACCAATAGACAAACGGAGCTAAGCTAAAAACAATCATAATATTGCTCCCTGAAAAGACTGATTAGGTACCTAAAATAAAACAGGTAACCGACATAGCCCGAAGAATTGCCAAACTTAAGTGGCAATGGACAGCGCACATTGCTCGCAGAACAGATGGCCGATGGGGCCGAAAGGTTCTGGAGTGGCCACCGCGTACTCCAGACGTAGCATTGGAAGGCCTCCCACAAGGTGGACCGATGACTTTGTGAAGGCCGCAGGAATCCGCTGGATGTGGTAAGCACAGAACCGGTCGAAGGCGGTGCTTGGGAGAGGCAATCGTCGAGCAGTGGACATCTTTTAGCTGAAATGATGATGATGATTAACCAGCCGTAGGCACTTTACCCACCGCCGACGAGGAAGCGACTTGCTATCAACGATTTTGTCACTCAAGAAACGTAACAAGATTGTAGGTCCCGTGTAAGTGGTTGATCGCTGACTGTTCACACCGCCGCCGCCGAGTCGTTTGGCGCAGCGACAAGAGCTATCAAAGGGAGTACTTGCTCAGCAACGCGCGCTTGGTGGGTAGAACGCTCGCTGTCTCGCTGAGAGACTCACGCTTGGTACATGCGCATACCAACGTGTAATCATTCGTCGCCGTCGCGCACTCTCTGCTCTTTGCTCGCCTACTCATTTTATGTTGCTAGCTCTATTCGCTTCTCGTTAATCGCCGGGATAGGTCCCACAAGCAGGCAAACTATTGACTGTAGTAACCAATAAATATAAAATCTTTTTACAAAAAAAAAAACAACCGACTTAAAAAAATGAATCTAAAAAGTGAAAAATAACTTTATTTTTGGAGGGTCATTAAGGTTAAAAAAAATTGTTTTTGAAGTCGGTGTTTTTTATTTCACTTTTTAGTTGTGGTACCTAACCCAAACAAATTCGAACACCATTACCTGCTCTATGTAAATAACAGTGGCAGAAACTATAACATCATCCATATAGACTAAGTGGGAAAAGTACGTATTATTGAAGCTAACTCAAAAACAACCCAAGCAAAGGTAATAAAATTTACATGGGACCACATCTGAAAAACACCTACAAAACAAAAAAGAATCATCAAAATCAATTCATAATTATAATCTGGGCGGAGCAATCGCAAAACAAATATACTACAAAAAAATATACAGTCGAATTGAGAACCTCCTCCTTTCTAAAGTCGGTTAAAAATAGATAGTGGACAATTTCCTATCATTGATGATTATAATGCTTCCCACGACAAGTATTCTTTTACTTCATCATTGTTATAAAAAAATCACGATATTTTTTCTCGCTGTATTCAAATTAGTTACTTTCTTTATATTTTTACTTTGTTCCTTTACTCAAAAGGTTTAGGGGCTACTAGAAAAGTGATCCAGTAGTCGATACTCAATTGTTTTTGACCCTTGAGGCCTTTTTGCTAAACTTTTGAATATAAACTAATGTTATTCCCAAACAATGAGGTACTGGGACATGATAGAGGTCGAAGGGAGGAGGTCTAAAGTCCGGGCGCGAAGCAGAAAGAATTTCGTACAATGACCCCTCATTACTTATCTCTATCGCTCGCGCACAAATGTATTGCCGTCGCGCTCGCGCATTTGAAGGTGCTTCTAATAAGTACTGAGGGGTCATTGTACGAAATTCTTTCTGCTTCGCGACCGGACTTTACCTTGTCTCAGAGGCTGAATAATTCGGAATTCTATCAGAATTCTGAATTGTGTTAAATTTAGGTACTACCTACACAAAATAAAAATGATTTGATGATTTTTTTTTTGGGGTCAAACGATCCTACGGGATTTTTACTTTAATTATCAGTTTAAAAAAACAGTTTGCTTTTTTGTAAACTTCACAGGCATGATGAATATCCTAAACAAAACACGAAAAAACTTAAAAAAAAATAACTAAGACATCAAGTCACTACATTTCAGCGGTCGTAGACCCGATTTTTTTTTTATCAATTAGTTATATTTTTTTTAACGACTTCCAAAAATGAGGTTTTTTTTATGTATGTCCGCCGATTTCTCCGTCAATTGTGGACCGAAAATGCCGTTTTTGAAAATTCTTTTTTGCATAAAAGGGTATGCTCCCAAGTTGGTCTCATAATTTTTTTATAACTTTGCTTGGTTCGTTTTTGAGTACGCTTGGATAATACGTATTTTTCCCACTTAGTATATGTGGATGATATGATGATAACTTTCTGTCACTGTTATTTACATAGCAGGTGTGCTGAGTGATGGGATGTGACGCGGTGGGTCGGGGGCGGAAATTCCACGCGTACGAAAAAAACCTCTTTATTTCTTGCAAATGTTGTGTACAATGCAATGAATTTATAATAACGATTAGATACATAAGCTAAATTAAATAATTCCATAAAAATTATATGTAACAATAAATAATTTGAATAAGATAATTTGAAATTTCTAAATAAATAAATAACACTTATATTAAGATGCATGAACTTCTCTATGGGTAAAGGCCTTCTCCAGAGCCTTCCATTCGTCTCTATTTGATGCGAAGTCAGCAATAACAAGGAAGATGCCATCGTAAAAATGTTTGCTTTATGTTAATCTCAGTATAACATTTGATTTTCCGTTATAGTTTGGCTATCAATAGTTTACAGTTATAACGTTTAAATAATAAAAAACATGCTGAGATGTTTATGCGAGGTCAGTTTTGTAATTAGAATTTTAAAATGTTTTTACTTAAAGGTGTTGGTTTTTCCATAGAAGGTTAATCTTGAATATCGCTGACAATTTTACCTCCCATTCCAAAGAAACATCAATGTTTAGTTAGCCCACTAACTAAACATTGATGTTTTTTTGTGAGACTCAATATCTTGAATTCCGGACAAATTAAAGCTGCTCTCAGACTAAATAAGAGAACGACCCATTGAATGATTAATCTCAATAATTAATAAATAAATTAAAATAAACATGAATACGTGTCGAGATGAAAACTTTCGCCTTAAAAGGGTTTAGGAAGACTTGAAAATCTAAAAATGTACCTGAAAAGATCCACGCCAAAAAACTTTTTCTGTCAATCTGTAGAAGTATAAAGTAGAAAAATCGTAAATTCCCTATTCAATGTTGACGCCCTATTCAAGGGACTTCATGTAAGGTGCACCTCTGCCCTTCCCTTAGAGGAACAAAGGCGTGATGATACGTGGGTGTGTTATGTATGAGTCGTGGCCACCATCACCACCACTGTACAGCAGTGGTGGTGATGGTGGCCACGACTTAAGAGTTGTAGGTCGTGAGTTCGAGCCCAGTCAGGCACTTTGTGTGTTTAATTTCATCATCACTGCTCTTAAAGCGGTGAAGGAAAACATCGTGTCGAAACAGGCATGTCCTAGAACAAAACAATTCGAAGTCATGTGACATCCACCAACCCACACTGGGCCCGCGTGGTGGATTATGGCCCATTCCATCTCACAGAGAGGAGGCTTTTGCCCAGCAGTGGGACGATTTTATGCTGATTAAGTATTTATATTATAGTGTAAAACATGTTTTATCCATATATCTGTAATCTATTTAAATAAAAATCAATTGCTGTTCGTTTGTCTCGCTAAAACTCGAGAACGGCTGGGCCGATTTAGCTGATTTTGGTTTTGAAAAGTTTGTCAAATTCAAATTCAAAAGTGTTACCTACCCATGTACCCTACCTACCCATGTATGTCATAGACATACATGGGTAGGTAGGGTTGGTGGGGTAGGTAGGGTAGGTAGGGTAGGTGGGGTAGGTGGGGTAGGTGGGGTAGGTAGGGTAGGTAGGGTAGGTAGGGTAGGTGGGGTAGGTAGGGTAGGTAGGGTTTAGTGCTACCCGTGCGAAGTCGGGGCGGGTAAAGCTAGTTCTGTATATTTCTTTTATGTTAACCAAACATGTTATTCCACCCACCAAAAGTCATATTACACACTAGACATCACCAACGTGTCAATGGAATGCTTATACGATAAACCTAACGGGTTGAACAACCACTAACGACCGTTTAACTCTGATGATCCGACAAATAACTGCAGATAATACTATAAACACCGGTTAACTTAATTGAAGAGCGCGTTACTATTAATTGCTGACTAACTAATAAAACCGTTGTTTAGTTCCAGGTGTAGAGCACCCATAATACAATATCGTAAAAGAGAGCAAGGGATTTTTAAAATAACATTAAAAACCTTTAAATTAAAAAATAATATAAATAAATAAACAAATCTTAAAATATTATAAATACATATAGATATATATAAAATTATACATATAATATACCAATTAATCTGCCTAGCCTTTTCCCAACTATGTTGGGGTCGGCTTCCAGTCTAACCGGATGCAGCTGAATACCAGTATTTTATATGGAGCGATTGCCTATCTGACCTCCACAACCCAGTAACTGGGTAATACGATACCCCTTGGTAAGACTGGTGTCAGACTTTCGGGCTTCTGACGACTCGTAACGACTGTCAAAGATCCACGAATGACAGCCGGGACCAACGGCTTAACGTGCTTTACGAGGCACGGAGGAGTCTCGGTATGTAAAGATGGTCACCCATCCACTGACCAACCCCGGCAAGCGTAGCTTAACCTGATGGATCGACCAGTGCGGCGGTTGTTACTTAGCCACGAGCTCCTCCACACAACATATAATACACACACAAACATACACACAACACATACCATCGAAGAAGTTCATATCTATACACCGTAAGGACTATTTCTGCTTGCAGTCCTCGGTCACTATAAAACCGGGGCGGTAACAGATGTGGTCATCGTGTTCACGGGATTTTGTTTTTAAACTGCTTAGATATGAAGTTCTTCGATAGTACACATAATAATATATAACTTATACATATAATATGTTATAATAAATATATAATTTTTATATACGAGTATTTAATTATTGCATAATATTTTTTTTTTTTTTACTTTTACATTATTATTATTTCGAAAACTAATAGGCGACAGTGTCTTAAGGGATAACGTGTTACCCAGTAACTAGGTTGTGGAGTTCCGATAGGCAGTCGCTCCATGTAAAATACTGGTATTCAGCTGCATCCGGTTAGACTGGAAGCTGACCCTAACATTGTTGTGAAAAGGATACGTAAATGATGAGTGTCTCTGCCGGGGTCGCGGGAAAGTCCGAAAGGGATACCGTGGCCCCTGGCAATGTACAGGCAACTGAAGGAACACGGGTGGGTTATAGTCAGTAAGAGTCTGACACTCCCTCCCGCTCCGCCCAGAGTGGGAGATGTTTGATAATATCCCACATTCAAAAAAAATAAAAAAAAAGCCCCCGTCCCCAACTATAATGCGTTCTATCTATGTATTTTTTTAACAATATGATAAAGCAAAACATACGTTTCTAATATGTTTTTATTAACTAACTGACTAAATTTTTTTATTTTTTTTTTACTCAGGCATCATCTCTATTACATACATCATACTGCAACTAACAATAAGTCTGAAAGACGTGATCATGTTTTGATAAGCATGATAAGCAAGCGACTGGCTATCTGACCTCCACAACCCAGTTACTGGGTAACACAATATGCCTATCTGACCTTCAGTAACTGGGTTTAATGATACCCATTGGTAAGATTGGTTGTCAGACTTTTGGTCTTCAAAAGGACCCGTATATACTGTCAAAGATCTACGACTGACAGCCAGGATCAACGGCTTAACGTGCTTTCCGAGGCACGAAGGGATCTCGATATGTGATGAATAGTCGCCCATCCACCTACAAAACTCACATAACTTACACCCATAATACTGAAAGACACGAAAATATTTGTATGACGGCGGAATGAGAATCTCGACCTAATTAGTGAACCCCGATTTCTGACATTAAGACAATCTCACTGAATCAGACTGTCGCTACCATTCATCTTAAAATGACAGTAAGGCTGCCTGTTCATTGAAGCGGAGCGAGGCAGCGCAGAAGAGAATTGCAGCAGAGTGGAGCGGAGTTGCGGACAGTGTCTGTCCATTGATGCGGAGTGAGGTAGCGGAGCGGAGTTACGGACTGTGCGGAGCGAGATAGCGGAGCGGTGTTGCGGACTGTGCAGAGCGAGGTAGCGGAGCGGTGTTGCGGACTGAGCGGAGCTAGACCGAGTTCACGCGACGAGTAATAATTCCCCACTCCGGTTCCCTGCTCCACTTCTCCGCTCCGTTTCCCCGCTCCGCTTCCCCTCTCCACTTCTCCGCTCTGTTTCCCCGCTCCGCTTCCCGGTTTTGTATGATTTTTTAAACTAATTCGCAAATCTCTGTCCACTGAAGCGGAGCGGAGGTTTTATGCAATTCCATTGGTTAATATTGGCATACCGCTACTCCGCTCCTCTCTTCTCCGCTCCAGTGGACAGGCGGCCGAACGCCACGATAGATAAAACAGCATCTTAAAGCGAAACTGCGTTTAACCATAGAGCTTTTACAGCTAAAACCAATACACTTATCTAATCTGGGTTTCAACACATAGCCCCAGTAAGACATGCACTGCGCTTTTCAATCTACGTGTAACTCCCGCGGTGATCCAGAATCGGGAACGTTGCCAAAGTATACCTTCATTACTTAGATTGGTAGCACTGCAGTTGAAATGTTTTTATATTGCAGGTGGTTTATTTAGTTTTATTCAGTTGGTAGTCCGGTAGTGGAATTAGGTATATTTTATTTGAGTCATCATAATCAGCCTATCCATAATGTTCCCACTGCTGACACAGGCCTCCGCTCTTTGAAAGGGCGTGGGTTATAATCTACCACGCGGGCCCAGTGCGGGTTCAAAAATTGTCACATGTCTTCGAATATTTGGTTCTAGGATTTTCTAGGATCGGTTTGCTCACAATGTTTTCCTTCACCGTTTGGAGAGCAGTGGTGATGAAATTATTACACAGAGTAAAGCGCCTGGGTTTGAACTCACGACCTACAACTCGTAAGTCGGGGCCGTTACCACTGAGCCACCACTGCACTCTGTTTTATTTGAGGACCTTTGAGGGACTTAAACATAACTGGCGAAAAGTGAGTGTATGTATAGTGCATGTATATGTACATCTGCTAACCCTCCGGGAATAATCTCAATGTTAGTTCCTGCCCTGTTAGAGAAAAGCATTTGCCAAGCAATTCTACAATAAACTACAGACTAGAATAACATTATTTCTTTAATATATTTCCTTATGTAAAGTCGTTATGATAATGATACATTTTATCCAGTAATCATCGAGATCAAAGAAAGTCATTATGGACATGCGGTATTTTCTTCCATTTCATTATAATTTGTGACTTTTACTATTTGATGACATGTGGTTGATGTACTTGATGGACTCTATTTCCCTTTCACTTACTCACACTCTCAAATAGCATAAGATTATAGCTTACTGCCGCTTTGGTATATTGAGAGCAACTGATGATGTGGTTCTGGATTCGATTATGAGTTTCGATCAGTGTTTCTTTAACTTTCTGGTAGGAAGTTATTTATTACTTAAAAGCCACCCAAAGGGCAATGGTGAGGGCTATGCTTGGAGTTTCTCTACGTGATCGAATCAGAAATGAAGAGATCCGCAGAACAACCAAGGTAACCGACAAAGCCCGAAGAATTGCCAAACATAAGTGGCAACCAATGCACACATTGCTCGTAGAACAGATGGCCGATGGGGCCGAAAGGTTCTGGAGTGGCGACCGCGTACCGGAAGACATAGCGTTAGAAAGCCTCACAAAAGGTGGACCAATAACCTTGTGAAGGCCGCAGGAATCCTCTGGATGCAGGAAGGACAGAACCGGTCGAAGTGGCGGTGCTTGGGGGAGACCTAAGTCCAGCAGTGGACGTCTTTCGGCTGAAATGATGATGATGATATATAACTTAAGATCATCTTCTTTTACCTAGTCTCCGTTTCTTCTGCCAACAGAGGTGATTAAGGGGCCTATTACAAAAATGCGCGTAAATGCATGATTTCCTCGTTGAAATTGAATACTATTCGTTGGTTAGTATAAATAACAATTACTTGGTAAAAATAGTTCGTTTTCTCTTCTACAATAATAATAAAGCGATTTTTTCATTATTTATTTATTTATCTAGCAATAATCTTTCTCCTGATGCATGTTTTGGTAAAAACTCATGTAGAGCTCATTTGAGAGCTCTAATTTGCGGATTCTGTTGAATATAATTCATCAAAACAATTTTTCTCATATTAAACATATCCGATACTTTGATAATAATAGAATACATTTTTGTTATATGACTTTTATTAAAAGAAAAAATGACTGGACCTAATTCAATTTTCTACTAAAAACGTTTGGAAACAAGTCTGAATATCCGAAGTTCTACATCATTTTCGTACGTAGTATTTATACTAAAATAATCTCCAACATTTGCTCAATAACAAACAATTTTTTTTTTTTTTTTTTTGCTATATCTATTTTTTTATGAATAAAATAAAAGTACCATATATTTCACTGCGCTGGCAATGTGCGCTCAGTATCGCAAGAATGCTTTAGCGCAGCGCCGAAATGTAAGAGGGCTCTTAAGACAATGTCGTAAATAACTGTTCATTGTAGAGTTTTTATTGCAAATATGGTCATCATCCTCTAAACCAGCTGATTTATAGCTTTCATCAGTGTAAGTAATATAAAAGTGTCCATAGAGTTTGTTGGCCGTCTTTATCCATAGGAACATACGCTTTGCAAAGGGCAACTAGCTTCAACTTTCTGACTGACCGACTCCTTAACAATTCAAAAAGTTCCTCTAATTGGTTTTATTTGAAGTTTTCAAGTTTGAGTGAGTTTGAATTTGCACTAACGCTACGCTCTCTGCTTATGCTATCAGAGAATTCAAACCATTTTAATAAAAGAGAGTAAAACAGAATAGAGCTTTTAAAGCAGTTAATATACCGAGCTTTTTCCGGTACCAAAAAACGGACGGAAGAAGTAAAAATAGTTTAACAATACGAGTACGTACGCATCACACCACCAAAATAGACCTTCCAAAAATGTACTACAGCTCCACCAAAATACGGTATAATTTCAGTTATAAGTAGGCCATAATGTTAATAAATTAATACGAACCTCCAGAACAATGGTGGGTGTAAATCTTTGGACAACAATGCACCATAAATCGTCAATTGAATGGTATTAGCATGTCGGAACGGAAATTAGCGGGGATGGAACAGGCCAATAATATATGGTGTATGCCCGATGGGCTGGAAATAGGAGCAGGAAGAATAGAGCAATGATGCTTGTGTTAAATGAAAAAGCAGATGGATTGATCTTCGAGGTTGAACTGCACTTAAGCTATAGCGTTCGCAATTTACGGGCGAATGACGTCACTGAAACCTTTAGTAAATTGTCATCATTTTCATGACAGCTGTCGCTGCGACCGTCATATGGCGACCGCTCTTCGAGGAAACCATAGCTTTACCGTGGTTTATACGCGAATAATTAATAACCGTTTTGAAACTAAACATGAGATTCACGTTCCTTAAAGGGAAGATAAAACGAACAGTCCTAGCCATTTATTAATAACAAAGACAAAATCTACGGATAGATAATAGATATCTGACTGAAACTATAACAACAATTCTCGTGATTTTTGAACTACTCTTATGATTTTTTTACAATTTTTTCTGTTGTCATATTCCATTTTGAAATACGATGGATGCAGTCTATCACGACATTTTTCAAGGTTACATTCTTTCTTTTGTTACGTAAACCAAAAATGGTTGCAGATCATAAAATACTGATATTCAACTGCACCTGGTTATCCTCAAAACTTGATAGAATCACACCCAATGGCTTCATAAAACAGTTCCCTAAAGAATAGACCGAGTGCTCTGGGATGGTCAATAAAGGCTGGCCAGGTCAAACCGCGTCCAAAATGTAGCTGTCATGTTATTTAGGAGCGATGGCGCGCGAATGATGCATGTCTGCAGAATGGCGACGAATCGCTGTGTGTCTGTTATTTATTGTTATTGGCATCTGTGCCGAGTTTCATAAAATCAGAGTCTAACTTACTGTTTGTATATGCAGTATTGAGATCTGTGAGAGATACAATATTATTTTCATAGACGCAAATAACTTTATTTTCTTGCTTTCTTTTTATTATGACATGTTTCATGTGTTTTCAGGAGCTCGTGGCTAAGTAATAACAGCCGCATGGGTCGATCCATCAGGTTAAGCTACGCTTGCCGGGGTTGGTACGTGGATGGGTGACCATCTTTACATACCGAGACTCCTCCGTGCCTCGGAAAGCACGTTAAGCCGTTGGTCCCGGCTGTCATTCGTGGATCTTTGATAGTCGTTAAGAGTCGTCAGAAGCCCTAAAGTCTGACACCAGTCTTACCAAGGGGTATCGTATTACCCGGTTACTGGATTGTGGAGGTCAGATAGGCAGTCGCTCCATGTAAAATACTGGTATTCAGCTGCATCCGGTTAGACTGGAAGCCGACTCCAACATAGTTGGGAAAAGGCTAGGCAGATTGATTGATGTTTCATGTGTTTTTGAGTCTCAGGAAAGAATTTCTAGACATGGTCTACATGAACAAGAATTAAGTAGCAGAATTTTTAAAGAATTATCTACCGCTAAATCTGACCAGCAAATACGGCAGGAACCGAAGGTCAATAATACTCTCTCCATCAGTTTACAAGAAAAGGCTATCGCCCGACAATAGGTCAGTTGCTTATTATCACAATTACAACTAACAAACACGGATTCCCAAAGTAAACATTACCACCTGCAGCGCTGCCTACCTCATTACTGCTTAATAAGGCATCAAACGAGGTATTTGTACTTTCTAACAGGTAACTTCCCCAGTTACTGTCCAGCGCACTTTCCCCGAGCTTACAAGCTAGTTTAACCAGTTGATTTTCTTGGATTGTTATGTGGTAAAGCTGCGGTTGGTCAAATCATAGAATTAATAGAATTAGAAGATTAGATTTCAGGAATTCGAAGAATCGCAACGAACCCTAAGTTAATGATACAACATGACATAACTTTTCCTTATCGTGCGGAAATCGTAATGGATAGATTTGATAGTAAATATATGGGGCCGTTTACTGTATAGCTGTAAAAAGTCGATATATTACACCCGCTGAAACCTCGGTGATAGTTTTTAGCTGTTTTGAAGGCTCATGTATCTTGTAGTTGATGAAATATTTCCTGAATCCTGATGTTTTTAATTCGTCTGTTTAGGATTAAAGGAAATAGCTAACTGCAACCAGCATAATTAGCATGACCACAATAGAAACGGGTTTTGTCGACGGAAAAATAGACAAAATGACAGATAAACAATCACAATCTGTCATTTTGTCTATTCTTTCGTCGACAAAACCCGCAGAAAACCTAGCGTAACGTTGTGTTTATAACGCAGTAACATGAAATAGAGACAGTGATTCAATGTAACTAAAATTGCAGACAAAAATACAGAAGGCATAACGTCCGGAAGCATATTTGTAATACAAAATCTGACGCACGACCTCATCCTTTAAGTGAAGCAGCTTGCCCCAATTGGCACACACCCAAACGGAGAACAAAGCAAATATTCCTACAGGCAGGCTGAACATAACATCACGCCATATTCCCCAAAGGGATGAACAGATATTACTATTTATACTCGTAGAGCAAACACATTTCACCTGTTATGTTAAAGTTCCATGGCAAGTCAGGGTAATTAAGTACGTAGCAAATTGACTCCCAACTATGTAAATTGTTCGTATATTCAAATCACAACTGTAATTTTTTGGCAGTTGCATCAAGTGGCTATTATTCAGGAAATTGGCGTAGTGCGTCAATTTGACAAAAAAATATTTACCTGGTCGTAATAGGAGGTGATATTCTGTAGTAAGTGGCGAGCCTATTGCCGAAGAAACTGGGGATTGAATCCAGCAGGACCCAAAAATGAAGAAAAACAAAATTTTTAAACCCTGTCCGATCCGTTATGTAATGCAAAACATTATACCTAAAAGTAATATTTTTTTTAATTATTATTGAAAATAAAAAACTTATTGCTATATAAAAATATTTGTTTTTGTAATAAAATTACCCCACATCCATGCAAATCTTCAACAGGTATGACTCATAGAAACCCGCTAAACGACGGCCGCCCATGGCCCATGTAAAAAAAAAAACGTAATGAAAAAAAAAAAAAAATGACGTATAGACTCTCAGTACTCTTTTTTTTACATGTTGTATAATAGACACACTGAACTTTCTTCATACACCGTGTGTGTCCCGTGTGTACCGTGTGGGCTAGGAGAAAATGTTATTATTATTACTATAACGGTCTAAAAACACATGACATGGCTTCAATTGCCAGTTCAGTAGAGAAACAGTATAGAAATTACGGTTGCGTTAAGTGTATATTACTGCTAATGATTAGAGTTTATTGATAGCTGAAATCAAATTAGCCTATTCTACTAACTGTAGGATTAAATTAAAGTACTTATTATTTTAAGATAAGTTAAGATTTTATTTTTTTGTTAAAAGCACTTGTAGGTTTACAAAAAGCAAAAAAGAAAGTTTCAGCATGATATGCCTAGAAAAGCGTACAAAAACAATAATAATAAAATTAAAAATACAAAAATCAAAGTTACGTTTAATTAATAAAAAATAAAAAATACATCATCTAAATATTTGGCAAAATTATAGTAGCATTTATTTATTAAATTTTTCATCATGCTCAGATTACCAACAATGTGGGTTGCACTTTACTGGTATCTTTTCATGTGAACCAGTTAATACACTAGGAAATGTTGAAGCGCGAGCTTTTTTGGAAACTGTCTGAACTAATTTTGACGTTCAAAAAGTGTTTATCTGCGCTACGAATTCTGTGACTAATTTGAATAAATGTATTTTTTTTTATCACTTTAACTTCACATTATAAATAATATTGCATATGCCAGTCTAGGACTCATGTCAATAGTGATAGTAAGTAATAACTACCATAAACAAGGTGGCAGGGTCATCGACGCGAAAACTGATACATGGATTCGGTACGTGATTCTGAACCCCCCAGTGCAGCGTTGAAATTTTTCGTCGGAAAATTTAAAAAAAGTTTGCTGTTCCATACATTTTGACCGCGTAGGTATTGCACTTTTCTAAAATATCAGAAGAAAAATTTCAACGCAGGGAGGTTCAGAATCATGTACTGAATCAATGGTATCAGTTTTCGCGTCGATGTCCCTGACAACCTGTAGATAAAATTATGGTAAAAAACAAACCCTGTGAAAGGCTTTACAGCATATCATAACATCACGCCGGTATTCCCCGAGGGATTAGGTACAGGTGTACCTATTACTTCACCCAAATTCCGCCAGTCCCGTGAATTAGGGGGGAGCCTTTTGCCATCAACCGGGCACAGATGACTCCGGGATGCTATTGAGAAATTCCAGATGGAAAACCTAATAACACTTTGCCCGACCTGAGCATCAAACCCAGGACTTCATGCTCAGCAGTAGCCTTTGCAACCACTAGACCAACGACTTCGTAATTACAGAAACAATTAAAAAGCTATTGTGTCTCGCGTGGATCCACGTCCATATGCCATAGGCATCGAAGGGTTAGTTAACAATAATACCATAATCTATCTTGTAATTAGTGCCTAAATGGGTACTACATTGTTATCTATGAGATGAACATTACATTGCACATAAAGTTCCGTGCCTCGGAAAGCACGTTAAGCCGTTGGTCCCGGCTGCCATTCGTGGATCTTTGACAATCGTTACGGGTCGTCAGAAGCCTGGAAGTCTGACAACCAGTCTTACCACTGGGTTGTGGAGTTCAGATAGGCAGTCGCTCCATGTAATATACTGGTACTCAGCAGCATCCAGTTAGACTGGAAGCCGATCCCAACATAGTTGAGAAAAGGCTAGGCAGATTGATTACATTGTACATGATATTACGAGTAACAGTAACTACATTATAAGATCTGGTTTAACAACATTATTAAGAAGATACTCGTACAGGTATAACTCACGATATAAGTATTATTCATGACCATCTTACTGTGGTATTCCATTATTTGGAACCACATCTTTTAGTTTATTTACGTATAAACACGTTACTCTTTCTTTATGTTATTATATTAAACAAACCACCTTTTGATATATTTTCCTATTGATATTCTATGACACTTATATTTAACTCACTTTTATATTCTGTAGCACTGTTTACCTCTGTAAAGCATACTCTTAATTATCTCTTGATTGTTTTATCATCCAAATCGATTTTATAGTATTTAATTTTCCCTTTTGTAAAAACTTTAGAATATTTATATTCTGACGTTTTCATCTTAAACTGTCATCTGTCGTAATTTACTTTTCTAAAACATAGACAGAACACATCATAGATAAGTACACTCTATCTTCTCTCATAAAGTGGGTGTACACACTGAACCTTCGCAATAAGCATAGATCTAAGATTTCTCCTCTGTAAGCCGTTTTTATTAGTGCTGGTCATATCTAAATTAAGAATTAACTTGAATATGTTTTAAAAACGTTTAAAATATGACACAGAACGATAAAAACGGTCTTCATATTTTTGGAGACTAGTCTTGTCTGAGCCCTCGGAGAGTCGTATTTTTAACTTGAGACGGAGTCACTGTTTTTATGCCCTTAAGTCTTATTTGTTGAACAGTTAGCTACTCGAATATTAGTCTCTTAAAACTAGCATAACTAGCGTGCGCGAGTGTCCTAATTTCATTGTGTAATTTAAACTATCGATACTGAGTGGATTATGTCAATAAACATTCTAGTACTGTGTAATACTGTGTTTAATTCGCTCGGCCCTCCTGCCTAGCCCTGTAGGAGGTGCTCACTTCTAACGAACTCTTAACCACGCGGCGTAAAACGCCGCGAGCACACGCACACGAAGGCCTCCGACACTAGACGTCGTTACTCTCCGAGAGAGACCTCCGCCGTCACCTGTGACGCTAGCGCGGTCCTCCCGCTAGGTTAGGCGCCTCAAAGCGCCTCCATCTACAAAGTCTCACAACCTCTACTCCGTTCCACAGGCTGGAGTGTACCTCCAGGGGGGATAATCCTCAGCCCAGCCTCCTGCACGCTGCATGCGGCCTGCCTGCCTGCCCACCTGTTCCACTCCCTGCCTGCCTGTTCCTGCCTAACCCGAGCCTGTCCTGTGTCCTAAACTTAACTTTACTTTTACTAATTTTAACTTTTAATTTTAATACCATTTTAATTTAATTTGTGACTTACGTTTCCCTCCACGGAGGAAAACGTTACGTTACATTACTCAGAATCGTTTGCAGTATTTCAAAGAGTATCAAGACTTGAATTGAAATAATGTGGTAAAGTGTGGCATTTTACATGGCTATTTTCGACTAACCCCCACGCTTTCACCCGCATGTTTCGACCCCGTGGGAATATCCGGATAAAAAGTATTCTATATCCTAATCCAGGTCATAGTCTATCCATGTGAAAATTTTTATCCAAATCCGTTTAGCTGTTTTAGCGTGAAAACATAACAAGCAAACATACAAAAAATCTAATCTTTTTTCTTTGTAATATTAGTTTAGATTAGATGATTGAATGTCTAGTGGCCTCGTTGGTATAGTGGTTGCAAGCACTACTGCTGAGCATGAGTACCTGGATTCGAAGCCCGGGTCAAGAAAAGTGTTATTGGATTTTGCCATCTGCAATTTCTCAGTAGCAGCCCAGAGTCTGGATTTGTGCCTGGTTGATGGCAAGCGGATCCCGCCCTATTACATGGGACTTAAACATAACTGGTGAAATGTGGGTGTACTATAGGTACAGCTCTGCCTAATCCTTTGAGGAATACTGGCGTGATGTTATGGATGTATGAATGACAAACCTAACTTTAACATCGAGTCAATCAACCAATCAATCTGCTCTACCCTTTTCCCAACTATGTTGGGGTCGGCTTCCAGTCTAACCGGATGCAGCTGCATACCAGTATTTTACATGGAGTGACTGCCTATCTGACCTCCACAACCAAGTAACTGGGTAATACGATACCCCTTGATAAGACTGGTTGTCAGACTTTAGGGCTTCTGACGACCCGTAACGACTGTCAAAAATCCAAGAATGACAGCCGGGACCAACGACTTAACGTGCTTTCCGAGGCACGGAGGAGTCTCGGTATGTAAAGGTCACCTAACCCCGGCAAGCGTAGCTTAACCTGATGGATCGACCCGTGCGGTTGTTATTCCTTAGCCACGAGCATCATGATAATCATCGAGTCCTGTCATAATAATATAATTATTACTTACTAATTGTTTACAAATACTCAAAAAAAATTAAGTATCACAATAATCAGAACACTTTGCGGAGAAAATAATCATAGGTACCTAAAGTACTTACTGATATTATTATTGGCAAACTAAATGTGAATAAAACGGTGGAAACAACAACAAACAAGTACCAACAGTTATACATTCAAATTGTTGTTAAAACCCAAAATCCGAATTCAATTCATCAATATATTTTGGCAACACTATTGTTCGCCAATCCATTTAAAAAGATTCCCATTCATCAATAAATACCACATCGAACTGATATTTTCATGAAAAAGCATTATCTGTCCACTAAAATAGCATTTTCATTGACATTTTAATGAAAAGCAAAGACTTGAAATAAAAGCGATTTGAAATGAAACCGGCATGCGTGGAGTTACATTAACAAAAACTTCTGTCCATTATTTTGCAATGGGACATAATTAATGCGGTGGGCGTTCACGACATGTGGACATAGTTGGGGATAAGCAGAGAGATAAACAATAATAAAATGCCAATTTCAGAATGAACACAAAATAATAAAGTAACAGTTTGTTCTTGCCAGAGGATCTTATATTTAGTAACCTAATCCGCTTAACTGTTCTTAAAGAGTCATTAATCCTGTAAGAAATTGAAACGTGTTTCACCTCTCAACGAGGCATCCTCAGGATGACGATTGACTTGTTGCGAACCCGGACCCGACGTGTCTACACGTCTGGTCCGGGTTCGCAACAAGTCGGTCGGTGAGGTGAAACACGTGTCGATTTCTTACAGGGTTTAAGAGTTTACTTAAAGAGTAGATAAGCGGATTAGGTTAGCCGTTACTAAACATACGAGTACGTCGTCTATTGTATTTTATATTGGATTTCCGTAAAGTCACGCCTGAGTCAATTAACTATGATTAGGATCTGTAAAAGCTTGTGTCAAACTTTTACAGATCAAAAATTATAAATCTGGTTTATAATTGCTTGGTATTACCCAAGCAATTATAAACCAGATTTATAATTGTTTCTCTTCTTCTTCTTCCGTTAGTCCTAGTTCTATCTGGGGTCGGGTCTTCTTGTACAGCGGCGCCAGGACGCTCTGTCCTGGGTTGTCATTGGAGTTAGGTTCTATGCTTTCAATTCCACCAGGGACCACCATGTAGCGCGGGTCTCTCTTCCTTTCTTCTTTCCTTCTCTTCCTTGGCCTTTTTCATAGGGATATTCAACACTATTTTTACTGAGAAACTATCATCTCTTTCATTACGTGAACCAGATTTATAATTGTTGTTGATTTTTATTTACAACTACCTTTCGCCCGCGGCTTATCCCACGGGAACGTACTATCGAGATAAAAAGTCCTATACAATGCCGCCCATTAACCGCCGCAAAAATTTACTTTAAAAGGGGTCTATCTTTAATATTTTTCGTGTTATTTAATATAAATTTTTTGAGTAGCGTTTGTGACCTTGCTTTAATTTTTTTGCCATATCTCCGGTTTTATTGGCTCGATTTGGATTCTGTTTATTATTTCTAAAAGCTTAACCCATAAGATATAACACAAATTGAAAAAAAAAATGTCCGCTTTTTAAAGATAATTTTCGAAAAAAAATCATGAATATTCAGAATAATACGGCACGCATACGGGCGGTCACATGCACATGGGCGGAATTGTATTTATTTATTTATATAACAATTGCTTGCTGCACTTACAGTAAACACTAAAGCGCGCAGCAAGCCAACAACAACATTTACGTAAAAAACTTCATGCAAACATTTAACATATATTTACTGCTATACATAAATATGTCAATATCGGGCTCCTGAGCAATCAGGGCGTTCAGCAGATTGATCGCCTGGGTTGTGGGAGCATATCGAGCAGTATGGGTACGCACTGGCGGAGCCGCGAACAGGCACCGCGAGGCACAGGCACGAGATCGCCGCAGCCGGTCCGGAGCAAACAATATACTATATTATGGTGTATATTATGTTTTAACTCAGGTCATGGTCATGTCTACCCACATCTAAATCCGTTGAACCGTTTTAGCGTGAAAGCGTACCTAACAAACAAACAAACTCACTTTCGCACATAAAATAATAGTTAGGATTAGGAATTTTAAACATTGTTATAAATACACTCAGTAGCAGTAGGAGTGACCCAAGCCCAAAAAACGAATTTGTGAACTTTGATTTGATGACAAGTAGCTCATCTAGTTGGTTTAAGTTTTGACATTGAATTAGCAACGGAGCGAGTCATAGATTCAATGAGTTAATTAAAACCATGCAGATTGATCCGCATGTTGAACATGAACATGAAAACATATTCAGAGAACGCTTGATTGCAATGTTCAAAGCGAACCAATTCCGTTAAGTCTATCAAAGTCTCATCATAGGCTTCTCTGAAATTTATTCAAATCAAAACGCCAAAGTGCAGTCTGTGAGTTAAACTGTTCTGCGAATTCTGTTGAAATCTATCTCGTGTGTGATTGGCCTATGAAAACATTGAACTTATGACGTTTAACGTAATAAACTATGTGACGTCAGTGACCCCAAACACATGAACGTCTCCGTTCTGTCGTGGCCCAAAAACCTCATCAACAACATAAAATGTAATAAGATAACTAGATATATCAATTGATATATTTGCCAGTCAGCAAGGTAATGTGTATAGTATTTTAGAGATATGTGGATCAGGGTGTAAGGTTCACTAATCCTCTTTAGAAAAGGGAGGATCCTCCGACCAGACGGGTGTCGTGTCTGGCGGGCAACTGCCCAACGATTGATGTTGGATAGTAATATAATTTATATATATATAATTTAGTTCGGACTGTAAATTCTAATTGCGCGATGCAGGATTTGTGTGACGTCAGGATTTTGTGTGACGTCAGGATTTTGTGTGACGTCAGGATTTTGTGTGACGTCAGGATTTTGTGTGACGTCAGGTCTTTGATGCATAGTTCGCATGTGGCGATGTAGATGCCACCACAGTGTGTCTGTGTAAATTTCTTAATTACCACTGCTCTTAAAACGGTGAAGGAAAACATCGTTCGAAACCGGCATGCCTAATGTTAATTATACGTATACAATACGCACATGAATCCGAAAACTCAGAGGTGCGTGCCTTGGGTTCGAACTCAAGACCTGGCAGTCCGACATTCACACCACAAGGCTATCACTGCTACGGTAAGTCGGTTGTTTACCTATATACAGTATAGTAAAGAAGTTTTTTTTATTTTTCACTTTTTAGTTGTTGTTGACCAAGGTTTTGAGATGTTTTCGCTTTTACACCCGTAACTCGTATCAGTAAGCTAGGTTGTCACACTTATACGTATTAGTTCATAGCTTGAAAAACACTGAACCGTTTTTAATGAAACTTGCATTGTTCCCTATGTTGAAATAAATGTAAGCGAATAAAAAAGTGGTCACGATGTGATTAATAGTTTCGGTGAAATGCGTAGACAAACATACACACATACACCAATAACATTTTGAATGTTTTTTTGGAAGCCCTAATATATTAGCATGTGTGAATTTATTGCAGTTCCAATAATATAACATACATACGCGTCGAATTGATATCCTCCTATTTTTTGACGTCGGTTAAAAAGAAAAATAACATGATTATTAACACTTCTTCAATTCCGAAAGCAAAACCAACTTGCATTACCGTCGCCAATATCACTACAGCCGCAGAGTAATAAAAATCCAGATTATACAAACTGGTGGAGATAAATTCCAGTTTATTACAATCCCCGTATAACTAAGCGAGTTTCCTAGTTATAAACATTTTTCATAAAGGAGGAACGAACAGATCGCTTTATTTCCTTTCTAATGAAATTCTTCGAACAAATTGTAAAGTTTTCAAGCCTTTAAACAAGTTGAAATAGTTGTTTTTAGAGTTACGTTGAGTTCGTTATTGTTTCTGAGGTTTATGGTATGTTGCATCTGGTTTTCAGTGGATTTTATTTACGACCCTCGCAACGACGGCAAGATAATAGTTTGTATTTGAATTTAGTGGATTGCTAACAATAATAAGGCTCGTGGCTAAAAAGGCTAAAAATATCCACATTCAACACGTTTAAAGAGTTCAAATAAAATGTATAAAAATACTCTCTTTTAAAGCAGGTATAAGGAATACAGTTAAATACTTTGAAGATACACTGAATTACTTAAAAATGAAATCTTTGCACAGGCGTCGAGATTATGCAGGTCTAATTTTCTTATTCAAGATATTAAATCAAGGCGTGGATTGCTCACAGCTTCTATCATCAATTAATATTAATTCGCCGCGGTCGTCAGCTAGACTTCATAAATATAAGCCTTTAGTTCCCGGTGGCCACAAAACCAAGTAGTTAATACCTTTCCTATATTTTCAGAAAGTGTAACGACATTTTTCGTAATTTTGACTTCGACATATTTTCAGGCAGCATCACTAATTTTAAAAGAGCTGTGCATTATGTTTTCAATTAGGTATTTTATTCAAGTCAATTTTAAGAATAAAAGATTATTGATATTAGTTCTAATTACACTGTTATCCATCTTTATATTAATTATTATTGTATAATGAGATCTAATTAAAATGTTGTACTTACCTTTAATTTAGATGCATGCAATGCTATTGTATTTGTAAATGATAGGTACTTTTAATGTCTTTGTGTGTATTTAGTTGGTTTACCTAAATAAATAAATAATAACAGCCCCACGGGTCGATCGAAGGTTAAGCTACGCTCGCCATAGTTGGTCCGCGGGTGGGTGACCATCTATTACATATCGAGACCCCCTTCGTGCCTCGGAAAGCACATTATGCAGTTGTCCCGATTGTCATTCGTAGATCTTTGACAGACTTTACGGGTAGTCAGAAGCCAAAAAGTTTGACAACCAGTCTTACTAAGGGGTATCGTGTTTCCCGTGGGTTGTGGGGGTCAGATAGGCAGTCGCTCCATGTAAATTACTGGTATTCAATTGCATCCAGTTAGACTGGAAGTCGATCCCACCATAGTTGGGAAAAAGGTGAGGCAGATTGATTGCTAACGATATAAATCTGGGTTGATTATAAAGCATTTCGCTGGGTATAATTAATATACCAACTCTGTTTCTTATTATTTATCCAATTTTTATAGCCTGTTTCTAGTAACAAACCTATCGTGCTTTCCCTTATTCATTACTTTTTCATTGATTTATCCATCCAGACATCAGTATATGAACTCTCCAACAAAAAGCTAAACTTCTACAAGATATTTCCAATATCCCATTTTTAGTATTCTCATATATCATTTACGAAATACGAGTATAATAAAAAGATATAGTATATAGACTCTCACATACATCTCTAAGGAAATGATATCATGATTGATGACCTGGAAACCCTTACGCGCGAGTAGATCGCATTTGTCTGGGATATTCTTTTGACCAGTTGATACAGAGAATTATGTTGATGAATTATGTGTGGAGCTATTTCTTTATTCGATTTTATTTGGAGATCAAACGGCTATCTGGAATAGAATGAGGATTCGGCAGTAGAGAAATATGAATTTTGAGATAGGTAATAATATTTACAATGCATTTGCTCGAAAAGAGCCTTTTCCAAGCAGGAAATTAGTGCGGAAAGTGTCACTTTTTTTCACTAGTGCTTTTTACTTTTCTGTTTTTTTTTTTATTTTTGTGGCCTTCGTCAGCCCATTGCAAAGAGTTTTTTGTTTTTTTATTTTTTTTTATTACAAAAACAAAATAAAATTGATTCTAGTCGCCCCTACCAAAGGGTAGTTTTCGTATGGAGAAGAATGGGCAAGAAACTCCACCGTTACTCTTTTAATGGCCACCCTAGTACATGTATGGACGTTTATGCATTTATGCGTATGCGGTCCGTATTCGTTCCGTGACGGATCAAAACCGAGTATATCAAACAAAACGAATCAGATACGAATAAGTGAAAAACACGGACGAGAAATTCACGTCCTAGTGTTTGCGCACTTCAAAAAACGTATCAGAAATGAACACGACTCGAATACGAACTGGATACGGATATGTGAGCAAATCCCATATTCTTAATTTTTCAAGAAGTTTCAGTTCTATCACGTGTGCACGCGCAATCTTTGCCAAAATGGCTTACCCAATAATTGTCATGCAATAAACACGTTTGAAAAGGGACTAGGCAAATGAATACATAGTAACAATAAATACAGGTCCTCAGAATTAACATCTGCAATACAAAGCAGTCTCATGAATAACAATATCTTACAGCTGTTTTGTTAATCTAAAACAATACAAGCCGTGCGTCCGGTGTGAGCTGCTGCCGGCAAAAATGATGAATATTCATGCAAACTTTTATCCCAAAGTAGCCCTTTTAGGAGGTGAATTTTCCAAAATCTATTAACCTTCGTGATATAAGGAAATCTTGTGCAAAATTTCAAGCTCTAGACCCAGTCACAGTATAAATATGGACAATACATAAACAACGTAGTAATTGTTCGAAACCGCACACTCACACAGACGCGCTCATTGACGAGACCCTAAGCGATTGTCGCGGTGCTGTCAGTTGCGGGTGTCGTCTCGAGACAAGTGGTCGGCGCGATCTTAAATGGAGCATAGGTAATTATTTCAACAAAGAGGCCTAGTTTCCATTCTGTCCACTTATATTGTGACCCAGTAGTCTAGACTGTGCATTGTTTGTCAGTGAATTAATGAATTTAATATTTTCAACTCACACGATCCATAAATGATTTTAAGTTATCTAACAATAACAATCTTCTCAATTCCAGAATACATTAAAACTCAACACATGCTCGTCAGAAGATGAAGTGACTCCAACTTCAACATGGGCAGCGGTGCCAGTACAGCGACCAGCCGCAAGTGGCCAGGTCGTAAGCGAGAAGCACCTCCTCCTCCCCCTCATGCTGAGTCCTCAAGAGTGCTGTTCCTCCTGTATCTGATACACAGGACCTGGAACGTGGTCGTGGAACATGTTGATTCGAAGAGCGCCAGGTAATTTTATTTCTCCTCGACAACAATTAATTTAATCCTCCGATTCCTAACAAGCTTGAGGTTTCTAGGTATAGACCTTTTTATTGAAACTAGGTCTTTCAAACATAACATCACGCCTAAATTTTCAGAAAGGTTAGGCAGAGGTGCACCTACAGTACACCCACAAAAGATTAGGCGTATTGAAAGAACTAGTAATGTTGTTCTATCAGGAATTTCTCAGTAGCAGCCTGGAGTCTGGATTTGTGCCCGGTCGACGGAAATAGGCTCGCCCCCTATTACATGGGACTAGATTTTTTCTGTGGTGTAAAATAGCCTTTTGGCTTCTTCCTCAGAGAAAGTTACAAACCCTTCACCAATGCGTGTCGTAGGCAATGACCGATAGATTTATTGAAGAAAATTGGCTGCAACAACCTTTTTGCTGATAACACGATAATGTGATCCATCTAGCAAGCCTTAACTAAGCCGAACTTGACAAAATCTCCGTCAACTGATCATTGAGTGGTCCATGTTCAACAGCAGATATTTTCAGGCTATGTAAAATAAACTAGCTATAGAAAATTCTGAGTATCTACTGAGAAAGAGCCTAATATCAATTGTGGTTTGAACTTCTCACAACCACCAAAGTCTAAGTCAAATAATTTATTTCACTATGACACATAAAAGGCACTTTTGAACGTCAAAATTCGAGTATTGTAGACTACAACATCACATTATTAGTTTCCTAAATACCTACATAAGGCAATAAGTTCCCTTTGTCGGAACCACAAATACAGTTTCAATTCGAGGCATGTCTGGTATTTGCGGCTCGAATACATTGTATATTGTATGTACAATAATGATCAAATAGTGAGCGATGTATCTCATTAGATACGAGTATAAGATATATTCTGAGATAATCCTGTTTTGTGACATTGTGTTGTATTATGTTGACAATGTAAAAGCATAGATAGATTAGTGTTTTTACGATGATTATGAATTGAGAGCAGTGATAACGGCCCCAACCTTACGAATTGTAGGTCATGGGTTCGAACCCAGGCAAGCGGTTTACTTTGTGAAAATAATTTCATCACCACTGCTTTCAAAACGGTGACGGAAAACATCGTGAGGAAACCGGAATGTCTTAGAATCAAAAATTCGAAGACATGTGACATCTATCAACCCACACTGGAGTCGCGTGGTAGATTACAGCCCACTCCCTCTCACCGAGAGGAAGCCTGTGCCCAGTAGGGGGAACTTTATAGGCTGATTATATTATAAATAAATTAAACGATCTATCTTATCTTATTCGTATTCCTATTTGCATTCACCAATGATTTTTCCAAATCTAATTGGGTGCGTAGTTTGGGGAAAAATATATATAATTTTACCCCCTTCATGCACGTCCCTTATTCTCTTAAGAGGGTTTATCCTAAAAGTTGGCAACGTCGCAAATAACTGTCAAATATTTACCTGTTTTGATTCTTATAGCAATATTACTGAATGGAAATAAGAAATCTGGCTAACTAGCGATCTAGAATATTAATAATGAATAGCAATTATAACATTGAATTTGATGTTGTACCCATTTTAGGTGTAAAAAACGCATTTTTACATCTAAAACTAAACATTCGGCGTTAGGATATTAATTATTGCATTTCATAATCAATATTCTAGTTCGCTAGTTAGCCACATTTTATATTTCCACACAGCCAAATTAATCAAAACAGTGAAATATTTGACATCTATTTGCGACGTTGCCCATCTTCAGAATAAACGCTCTTAATGCTTTAAAATAAGCTAATCTGCGTGCGCAATTTATTTGCCAAACATGTAAACAAACACGAGTTTTTCACTTAGACAAGCATCAACTATATGCAAGTGTAAATAAATTTGATTTTAGACCGGCTAGTATTGATGAAAAAGCCATAAAAAATATGCAGTTGTAGCGCAAACTGAAGCTTATGAGTAGGCGTTACAGTTGTTTTTCCTAAAACTAGTGTTTGTTTACATGTTTGACAAATGAATTGCGAACGCAGATTACATCGGCCTGAAACAGCCCGTAAGGTGGAATTAATGTACGACGTTTTCCTAATACGACCGATACACATCAAGTCACTTTCCGTGAAAACAATATTTCCCTGAAAATAAAAAGCTATGTTCCTTTATTAAACGTATTTCATCAATGTTTCCAGATGGCGCGGCTCCCACACGGTGCCAAGTTCAGGCGAGGGTCTTGCGCAGCGGTTCGACTCCGTTAGCCTGGCTGATTCAGACCTTGGTTCCTGTTACTCCACCTGCAGCTGCAGCTACTGCAGGCTGAGGGAGTGCGCCCATGATTGTGTCAGGTGAGTTTCAATCTTCGATAGTCAAAGAAATACTGTAATCTGTAATAAGCATCTTCTCAAATGTCTTAAAAAAAAAACATTCAATACTAAATCTTAACTAATATTATAAATGGGAAAGTGAGTTTGTTAGTTTGTCTGTTACGCTTTCACGCTAAAACGGCTGAACAGATTGAGAGAACAGAGCAGATTTGGATGAAATTTGACTCATGGGTAGACCCATGACCTGGATGATACTTAACAACATCCTCAGAGAACGGACAGGTTTTTTTTTACATATTTTATATTATGGTTACTTGGACAGTGCAAGAGAACATACTGGATAATAATGAATGTGTATAATTACGATAATTTTCAAAAGAAAATAGGAACATCAATCATCTCGTCATGAACGTTTTTCATAAAATCGATTGATACAACCAACTTACTAACCTAAATTTTTTCCTTTAATTCCAGGTAAGAAATTTATCACAAGCAATACAGCTGAAGAAATATTTCTGACGACTGACAGCGACCTCCAAGATGGCGATCAAAGCAAGATTATTAATGCAGCCACTTCAAAACTCCAATAGGTATTAACAGCCCTTTACTGCCCCATTTTCTCAGAGGCTGCAGAAAACCAACAATATTATATGTACCTAAAAATCATAATTTCAAAACTCAAAGCACGCGCACTTAAAAAGTAGCAAATAATATATATTTCACAAAAAAAAATCTTTAGAAAGAGGAAAAGAATGTTTCAGACCCTCAGTTTTAAGTGATGCAAAGCCTGCAAGCTTTATAGTATCCCATTTTTTTTATAAAAACATACGAGAAAAGGCTAGCTTGCATCCTATAGCAGACATTTTCTTTAGAGTATATGGCTGCGTTTCTACCAGAGATGAGCGAGAATGCGTACCGAGGAAAGTCCGTAAAACTGATGAGCTAAGCTAGCGTTGTTATCAGTTCTAGCTTAGCGTAACTTTACTCATCACCTAGTAGTTGCTGAAATGTTTTTGTGCTAAGTTACTGCTTATATTTATGCATTAAATTTAGGTATCGTCTAGTGTTAGTGAAAACATACATTTATGTTTCAAAACATTTAGCACAAACCAGAAATCCTTTTCTTCTATTTTAACATGGACAAAAAAAGTTAAAGCAGTCTTTAAAAACATTATAAGGTAGTTTCAAAGTAAACCACATCTACCGTACCAAATGCTTTTGCAAAAACTAAAAATCCCTTTACTCTACATTTTTCTCTATTCCGTAGAGTCAGTGGTAGAGCTTTCTATTTAAGCTATTATGTAATGAACACCCGTACTTTAGAATGTTAGAAGAACTCTATTTTTTGTTTCTACCCTCGCTAAAGTTTTGGGGTGTGGTTAGGTTAACTCGGAATATTTCAGTGTAATTTATATTTAATTAACCACGGACTGCCAAGTCATAGGTCTCGAGTTGGAACCCAAGGCACGCACCTCCGACTTTTCGGATTCATGTGCGTATTGTATAATTATCACTTGCTTCAAAAACGGCGAAGGAAAACATCATGAGGAAACCTGAGAGATATTTCTCGATGGCATGTGAAGCCAAGTCGGAGGCCCATGTTATTTATTTCTTACAATTATAAAATAAGCAATCTGAACACCCAATCGCTTGTTTGTTTAAAAAAGTTGTTGAAGTTGAGGTATCCTTATTTTGAGATATGGCCCAACGAACTTGAAATGTATGATTTTTAAGCTGAATTAAGTATTCAGATTCACAGAAGCTTTCATAAATCTTAAGAGTAATTAAAATACATTTTCCTACTGTACACCTGTGACTAATGTAGTACAGTTTAAGTTCCGAGTTGAGGTACATGATGACTGACATATACATGCACTTTGTGGACAGGTCCACCTAAACTTGTGGATTGCTTTCCTCAAGAGACCACCTCAGTTCTCATACGATCCGACCATTACAATGGACTTTAAACGGAGACTGACGTCCGAATGAAATGTTTCGGTGTTTCTTTCTCCGAGTAGTCGGCTAGGAAACACCGACCTAATCTAATTTAAATAAAAAAATTGTCGACTAAAAGTGTTATTTTTAAATAATTTACCATAGTAATATACAAAATATTACCTCCAAAAAAAATTTCAAGCCTTTGCAGTTTACTGCATGTTATAAACCCATAACTTGTTTGGTTAATTTTTTGGCTGAATTCTCTCCTTCAATCACTAGATAATCTAGTTTCTGTCGTCACTGCAACCACACCTCCTTCTAAACACACTAAACAATTAAATTCCAGTGTTGAGAGCAGCTGAAATAAAATAGCGGTTATCTACACACACTCGTCTGGTTGTGGCTGGATTACTTTCTTTGTTTTTAATTCCTTCCTAACGTTGTTAGTAACCCACCTTCTTACATTGTTGGTGTTAGCTTTGTCCGGTTCAGTCTTTGTTTGTCAGGCTGTGATTGAATTCTGCTTTTCTTGAGCTGATTTAGTACAGTCGAGGTGAATACTGCGAAATTTCAAGTTAGGAGTTAGGCCGCATTCATTTAGAACGCTAGTAACCGGCGATGGTAAGCCAGCGCTTGTCGGCGCCGACAGACGCAGGTTGTCAACTCTGATCGGCGCAGGCAGTTTTCATACTTTAAGCCAAATCAGCGCATATCGGCGCCGGTTACTAGCCTTCTACATGAATGTGGACTAAGGGGTATTCACATAGAAAGCCGGTAACCGGCAAGCGCTGGTTCTCAACGCTGGTTGGTAAGCGCTGACAAGTTCACTGATTAGTCGGCGCTGGTTCGCGCTGATATGGCAAAAAGTATGAAAACTGCCTGCTCTGGCCAGCTATCTAATTACGTAACAAATCTTCGTAAGCGATTACGACTAATCTGTTTCATTTTGACAGTTCAACACAAACAAGAAGACTTTTGTGGGACTATTCTGGGTTTACATCAGTGTTTCTCAAAGTGGGCGATAACGCCCCCTCAGTACGATTGAGCGTCGAATGAGATAAACGAGTTTGCGTTTTAATTGCTCTCACTGGTGAAAACAGTCTAGTTTAGAACGTAAGTTTAAACTCCAGACCAGACTAATATAGCACACTGCAATTAAATTAATTAAAGTAATGAATGTCATTGTGGTTTTAAAGCTGTGGCAAAGTAAAAAAAAAATTGTGGGCGCAATTGATTTTCAAAGTGGGTGGTACATGAAATAAGTTTGAGAACCTCTGGTTTACATGAATAAACTTGCGGCACTGTATGATGGTAGATGGTGGACCTTTGACTGCTTACAAATTACAAAATATTGCTCAACTATTCGATAAATAATAGTTCTTGCCGTACGCCATTATTGCGGCCCGTACAACAATATGCAATACACATTGTTGTACGGGCATGCCATACACATTGTGTATGGCATGCTTTCTCACATTTAGCAGTGATAACGGAATTTCATAAAAACGTCACAAGCCATCATATAGTGCCGCCAATGTGCGCTTATAACATTTCAACGCGGCGATATTATCGTGAACGTCTACGTCCACGTATTTACTTGTTAACTAACCCCTTAATAATAATGAAATGTTTGAAATAAACTTTCTCCCATGTCAATGGTGCTGATGCAACGGGTGAGTTAAGAGTTAGTGCGATCTCTATAAGCCTAAGTTCGCACGGACGTAAAAATATCGCGGCGATTTTTTTTCGTGCACTGGATATTCAACGTTCTGGTCAGCGCCGACAGTTGAAAATTCATCAGTGTACTTTTTCAACGCGCTGGGACTAGGGTGCTTCTCAAGGTGTTGGATTCTCAACGCACGGCTCAACAACGAGAAGAAAATCCAGTGCGCGATTTTGACCCGCCGCAATATTTTTACGTCCATGCGAACGTGGGCTAACCTATTTTAATGCTTTGCCAATTCTGGATATCGTTGGGCTCTCCACCTTGCCTATAAGTACTTCAAAGTCAAATCATTTATTTCAAATAGGCCCTTGCAAGGCACTTTTGAACGTTAAAAATTACAAAAAAAATAATTGATTCTAGTTGCCCCTTCCAAAAGGCAGTTTTCGTATGGAGAAGAATGGGCAAGAAACTCCACCGTTAGGTACTCTTTTAAAATGTTTTACAATATTTTGTATATGTAGGTACATTCGTTATAATATTATAATTACGAGTTTAAATGAAGATGATTAATCTAAAAAAGAAAGAATGAAAAAAAAAGCAACAACAGATAAATTAATTACGTAGTAGGTATGTGATAGATACATGGTTCTCACATATTTACAAACATAAGTAGACGATTTTCCTAAAATTTTTAAATTTTTAAGGTCAGTTTGTGAGCAAGTAATCACAGAATGTAAAATCAATGTCTGGTAATAAAATATAATAATTAATACAACTTAAATTAGCAACCAGTTTGATTTCGTCTAGATTCTAGATTATCCTATGGAGCACGGCATGTTCCCAAGCATTCTTATCTTGGATATAATCCTCTAATTTGTAATATGCTTGTTTACAAAGTGTACTTTTAATATGAGTTTAAAATTTTCTTTCATTTACAGGGTATTTTGTTGTAACATTTAACACAGTACCTACCCCATAAAAGACGTATGTACTTTAGATACTTCAAAGGTGAATTCTTTATGAAATTTAAATACACCCATCATTACTTTTTTGGCTATTCGCTTTAATCTCAGAAAGCACTTTAAGAACCGCTAAAACAAAGACTAAATTGTTGAAAAACTGCCTGAATTTTAATCTTTTATATTTTTTTGTATGATACAAAAAAATATAAAAGATTAAAAATCTGAACAAACCTCCACTCTCCTGCCATTCGCAGACACAAAGCAAACAGTTAATATCTTTTAAGAAAGCATCTTAGGATTTCAAAGCTAAAAATATAATATGTTCTATAGTAATCTAGTAGAAGATGTATCAAAGGGATTCTTTGGTCGGAACGTTTGCTAACAAATATTAACAAGAAGAACTCGCGTTATTTTAATAATTCCCTTTCATTCATACAAAATAAATTGTAAAAGTTGGGGGTTTTTATTAAAAAAACGTGGCCAAAAGCGAGTCGGGCTGGCACACGAAGGGTTCAAAGTCAAAGTCAAATCATTTATTTCAAATAGGCAGCCTTTGTAAGGCACTTTTAAACGTCAAAATTTACAAAAAAAATAATTGATTCTAGTCGCCCCTTCCAAAAGGTGGTTTTTGTATGGAGAAGAATGGGCAAGAAACTCCACCGTTACTGTTTTAAAATGTTTTACAATATTTTGTATACTCGTATGTTGGTACATTAGTTATACATATAATAAAATGTGAAGACGATTCACCTAAAAAAAAATACTATACCACAATAGGTAAAAAGAATTAAAAATGGAGCAATGACTGATAAAATAAACCGGTTCCCTTCCACCGTATATTAACAGTATTTTTTTTAAATACTTTAGTAAATAAAATAAACACGTTTCTTATAGGGGGACCCCTTAAATTTTTAACGTAATTTTATTTTTATTATTTGTTGTGACAGCGGCCTAGTAGTGACACTCTGTTAATATGTCAAGTGTCTACTTATTACGGTTCATAATCATAGGACGAGAGAAAATAGCCCTGTGACAGACGTAGACGGATGGACAGCAGAGCCCTTTGGGTACGGAACCCTAAAAAGTACTTATATTATAAAAACGTGTTTTATGCAAACGTAAATAAATATTTCCATTGTGTTAGGAACGTGGAGAGGTCAAAGTCGTTTTGATAAAATATTCAGCGTCCCGAACTTCAGAAACGACTTTGATTCGTGAAGAGGTTTTTTTGTGTATGTTCTAACTTGTGATAAGTTGTTATCGCCTCCAGGCGTTTCCAATATCAAAGACATTACCTTTGCTGAAGTTTGCGAAAATGAATGTCTCATAATAATCATGCATGTCACATAAGCAGCACGTTCCTTTATTAATTTATATTAACTTAGCCTTAAGCCAAATATCTTAGTTAAATCAAAGTCAAAGCATTTATTTCAAATAAACAAATTACAGGCACTTTTGAATTGTCAAGGGGTTGGTCAGGCAGAAAAATGAAGCTAGATGCCCATTCCAAAGTGTATAATCCTTTTAAAAAGAGCTCCATTAAGTAAACTGGAGGGATTAACATAGGCATTGTATATTTTATTTATTAGGCGAAAGCCCAATTTCTAATCTTATTTGTTAAATCGTAAGACGAAGTAAATAGCATCTACATTGTGTTGTATGTAGGTAAAATGCGACTTGCACTTGTATTTTACCTATACCTACCTTACCTGCCTACCTACCTTTGGGTTTAGCGCCCTCTAAATAATACAGCAATCAGTTATCGACACAAACGCAATCTAGTGGCTGCTAGTTGAACTAACTCAAGTTTGACAGCGCATCGTACTTGATAGAGCTTCCCACAGAACTTTCACTTTGTGCAAAGCTAAGTAACGAAGTAGTTCTAAGTTGCTTGCATAGATGGCGTTTGACAACTTAAGGTGCTAGTACGGTGCTGGTTCTTTCTTGAAAATGTAAGGAAGCCTTTTTGTTAATGACTCAATCAATCTGTCTAGCCTTTTCCCAACTATGTTGTGGTTGGCTTCCAGTCTAACCGGATACAGCTGAGTACCAGTATTTTACATGGAGCTACTGCCTATCTGACCTCCACGACCCAGTAACTGAGAAATACGATACCCCTTTGTAAGACTGGTTGTCAGTTACAGTCACTGGTTGTCTGGTTGTGGTTGTTTGTTAATGACTACTAGATAATATTATTATTCCAAGGGCCGACCATCACACAGGTTGTCTGATATTGAGGAATCACCACCGATGCTAAGTATCGGCAACACTAATGTATGTCATGATTAGGAACTTGTGCATTGACGATGACCAGCCTAATTAGGAAAAAAGTGATTTGAGTTATCGTTACTGGTTACTGTCAGCTCGCATCATGATACTCGCACAGACCAGGGAAGGATTTCACAAAAGGGGGATGAGAGCTATCAGCAGTAGGTGGAACAAGGCTGCCAATAAAGATGAGGATAAAGTAGGTGCTAGCTAACATATGGCTAATAATTTAAATAATGTTTTGTGTTGCGTAATGTATATTATTTTGAATACTATTATATAGAATCATTTTTTTTGTTCTTCAACTGAACAGACAGCTGTGCTGCTGGGGTGTTTGTTGCGCCACTTCTTCTTCCCAGCTAACGCACTAGGAAGTGATGAAGGGTGGGCGTTTTGGGGGACTGTCTTATGTAATTTTGACGTTCGAAAAGTGCTGACTCTCAGCCTAGTTTGGATAAATGACTTTTTTTTTTTTTTTTTTTAAGTTTGTATGCGAACGAAGCTGTGTGTACTTACATGTTATCTATAGGTGTGTAATGTGGAAAGTTGCGGGAGTAATGATGATGACGTCACGCTGAAGTAGTTGCACGAAGACTGCGTTGACGTTCATACTTGAGGTCACCAGTTTAGAGGTATGAGGAACAGGTTCTGAAGTTCTCTCATTCTCTATAAAAAAAGATGAAAATATAAGAAAGATCGTCCAGCCAGATGGGTGTCGTGTCTGGCGGGCAACTGCCCAACAATTGATGTCGGAAAGTTATTTACACCGTGACATTTTTGTGGTTTTACAAAAGCAGCCCACTTCATGTATCCAATGACTACTAAACATTCATTAAAAAAAAATTGATATACTCGTACATCGTGACATTTTTGTCGTCTTACAAAGGGCCATTCAATGTACCCAACATAAAATACCTCTAGGAGCAATTAAAAAAATGTTACAATATGTCTTTTTTTAATGAATGTTTAGTAGTCATTGGATACATGAAGTAGCCTGCTTTTGTAAAAGCACTAAAATGTCACGGTGTATATTATTATGTTGATCGCGCGGTAAACTCTGATTCCGCGATGCAGGATTTGTGTGACGTCAGGTTTTTGAGGCGTATTTCGCATATGCCACACTATAACTTAGAAAATGTAAAATCATTGCCTCGAACTCTTCCACAACAATAAGGCATCATTTATCAGCTTTCTGCGGAATATAGCTATTTGGAGAACGGTATATTGTGGTGAACTTTCCCTGAAACTGTTATTGTCAACCTGCAGGTTATTCAGCGAGGCAATATTGCCTTTGTTCGATAACCTGAATGGTGTTGTGGTTCAATATGTTTTGTAAACAGAGATCTTCTACTTTCGCGCTAGTTACCTATTTCTTCATTATCAACCCGCAAATATTCGATACCAAAAGGCTACTCATAATAAAGTAGGTATCAACATGTTATTCTTTTAGTACTGCTATTTAATAAATAAAATTAATAATAATAAATTATTTATTGCCGTAAACAGGTTACAAAAAATTTGAGACCCTGGCTCCAGAGCTAGGTTAGAGTACCTGTATTTCAGGAGCCAGTGACTTCTTCCATTTAGGTTACAATTAAGCATTAAAAGGTGATAAAATTATGTTACATAAAATTAAATTTAAAAAAATAGAATAAGAAAAATTAGGTAATAAAATACTCTTATTTATTAAGTCAAAACAAAATTAGAATAAAACAAAATTAGCATAAAAATCGAGAACAAGTATTGATAAAATTAGAACAATTTAAAAAGTCGGTCATGGAAAAGAGGGATGAAAAGTATATGACAGAAACCAGAAATCGGAAAAAATAAACAGCTGTTCCCTACATTTATGTTCGCATAACTCGTCAAAACAGCTGATTTCAGATTTGGTCCTAGTACAATGACCCCTTAAGAGGTTGTTAGTATTTTACCAATAACCCCATGTATATACCATACCTTATGTAAATATAATTTCAATCTATTAGGTTTGACCCAATTCCAGGCAAAAATCTATTCTCATTAAAAAGATAATAGTGTCTTAGATAAGTTTAGAAATTGTATAAATTTATTGATAACACGAAAAAGAACCCAGGGTCAAACCCATGACCTAGCCGCCTTGATCTAGTCTAGCCCTATCCAAACAAGCATTTATAGAGGAACATATTTGAGTACCTTTCGCTCCATCCATACATAACTACCAGATGTGTTAGCAATAAAAACGCGTAAAATTACATGAAATTGTTAAGATTCCAGCAGCCGTTAGCGATGGCAGCGATGGTACAGATAAACACAACGGTATAGCGTGATTGGAAGCCGCTGTTCAGTGTCTATTGGTTTTATAATGATTGGTTAGGTTGGACAAGGTGCTAGGAGCAGCGGAGCGGATTTCAGACGCCATATAACACCATAGATTTAATAGAATTGATTAAATTAGCATACATTACATTAAATCATGCCCGTATTTCCCAAAGGTTTAGGAAGAGGTGTACCTGAGGTAATATACACACTTCGCCAGTTCTGTTTGTTCCATGAAATAGGGGGCGAGCCTATTGCCATCAACCCGGCACAAAACGACGTCGGGCTGGTATTGAGAAATTCCAGATGGAAAAACCCAATAACACTTGTGACCACTACAGCATCGAGGCAGTGCGATTAAATTAGGTCGCGGAATTAAGATTATAGGTGCCTAAGGTTTAGCCACAAAAAAAAAGCCTAAGCGATAACAACACAATTAATTATGTCTCTGCTACTCACTCTCATCAATTAAATCTAACGGGGACCAAATTGTAGAAATACACTACATCTGAAATAAATAAAATAATAAACAATTTCCATTTATATCCTAAATGAATATCAAGTATCGCGGAAACATAAATCAGGTTTTAATTAATATATTGTTGAAAGAAAGGATATCAGAATTGGTTGTTATAACAGTCAATAAGCCAAATGTTTCCCAATAGATATAAATTGCTATTGCAAATTGTTGAGAAGTAATTTCGGTTTATTTTTGTACTACAAAAGCAGACGTACAGTAAGGCATTGACATTTAATATAAATTAATTCTTAGGATATCCTTCATTTATCCTGTATTTTATCGCCAAAGTATGCTAATACAGCAAGCCTGGGGGTAATTGATAATACATAAAATGCCAATTGATCGTAATGGGTTTCATTTTGACAGTTCACCCACGTTCATTGCGTTGTTTACGTTGTTGTACAGACGAATTTTTCAAACCTATGAAGCAATGGATTAGCAGTTTCCTTCATAACTCTCGGATTATGATTTAAATTGCGTTACACAATTGGGGTGCTGCTCACGTTTTAGGCTTTGAAAATGTAATTCAGTTTCTTGAATATAGTAACTACCCTTAAGATATCTGATATTTCTGTCGCAATAGAAAAAAAGACCCTTAATTTACTCAAATCAACACAACAACCCTGCACCGGGCCCTATATACATATACCAGTAGTAGTAGTAGTACCCAGTATACCAGCGCTGTGACATTTATTATTAAATGTCGCAGCATCATGCTGAGATAGGAGCCTTTTGGCCTCGCACAGGACTTTCTGCTTTTACTATGTTTTTATTTTTTATTGTTTTTTTCTATTTATGTTTTAATGAGTGTGTTTTAGTTTACTTTGAGATCTCCTGTGCTTGTCTCAATAAATACTTTTTCTTTTGTTTAAGTTACAACATTTTTGTTTGGTATGTATCGGTGCTTATTATGGTTGTTGTACACGGAACTGATTCACTCTGCTCCCCGTACTATTTTAAACTGTATTACGGTGGAACAGTTTCAGTTTGAAGATGAGATGGTATTTCCTCAGCCCTTGGAAAAATCGTAAAAAATACCACCGAAATCGAAGCAAGTATCGCTTCCGCTTACAATGACACCTCAACCGCATACCACTGTCATGTTTTGCCCCCCGGCGAGGCGATGTTTTCATGTTTACAAGCTTTCCACATGCTGAGTTTTACTTAGCGACATAAACACACTAGGAAAAGCCGGATTGCAAATTGTGTTTATTATCTGTAATATTGTAATGAAATTGGTTTTCTTTACTGACACATTTTTCTTTCATATTTATATATTAACAAAGGATACAAGGATCGAATCGAAATCGTGGATCTTTGACAGTCGTTACGGATTGTCAGAAGCCCGAAAGTCTGACAACCAGTCTTACCAAGGGGTATCGTTTTAGCCAGTTACTGGGTTGTGGAGGTCAGATAGTCAGTCGCTCCATACAACAAATTTAAATTTAATTTAATTTAAATTTAAGCGTGCTACCTAAATTACAGGAGACCACAGCATGCACATATAACTAGGTGCGAACACGATAAAAGCAAAAATAGAGAAAACAAATGTGGACATTAGAAAAAAATAATCAAGACTGAGCATTTCTATTACAATCATTGTTACTTTTAGATGTCAGCAATATAACTTATATTGCTGACATCTAAAAGTTATATTATAATACCTCGAAAAGCTAACTACCGGTCTTAGAGTTATTAGAGAATACCTAGAAACTGATTACTGTAGCAAGACCTTTAGCCGAATCTAGTGGACTTAAAGGTGACCCCAGCAAAGTCTAAGCAGATGATGGAACAGATTTATCAGTACAGACTTGAAATCTTGCCAAAAAACTGTTGTACTCATACGTACTAACCACAACATCACTTACTCAGAATTTATCCATCAGATGCTGGCATTCCTAATCTTAACTACCGAAAACCATGTTATTCTATAGAAACAAAAGAACATCATCAAAAAACTGGTTCTAAGCCCCACATAAAATTACCTAACCGTAGCAGAGGTCTTGTGCGTGACCAAATTTTCATCTTTTTTTAAAATGCCCCTTTTTCCGTCATCAAGTTTGTTATTATTACTGTAATGCTGTCCGTCGTTAGTTCTATGAATTTGCGAAAATTATGTCAAGCTGTTTGTCATTCCGTTTGTAACGGCTTTAACATACACGCAACGTGTTTGCTAGGCTTACTTAGAAGATCATTACTTCAGAGTTACAAAACTTGATGACCAATGTCACGATGCTCATTATTTTTCATCCTGGAAGTATCATCAAGTGCAGGAATAAGGCCGTAAAAGTCAGTCTTATTTATTCGTGTTTTTTTGTTGTCAATGTTCTTGGGGTACCGTCAAAGAGCCTCCACAAGTGAAGGAATTTAAGTATGTTCGGCCCACACTGGGCCTGCTCTGTCATCATTGCTAAGTTCTGGAAAATTTAACGTCAATCTAAGGAGATTATGGTATTTCACAAATCGAAGAACTTTCTTCCGCTTCAGCTGCTTGCTTAAACATTAGCTTTTGCTTCTGAAATAGACGATCACCTCCTGAATTGACGTCATGAGTGTTCTCTCCACAAGAGTTAGGGGCGTCTAAAATTCATGAACTTATTATTTGTGTCTTCTAAATCTTTGTTTCGTATAGCATTTATATAATATCTGCGGTTGAAACGACGACTTCTGGATTAACAATGGTGAAATGAAGACGTAAACTTCAAAACTTGTATACTATCTGGAGTAATAATGAACAAGAAACAAACCACAAGAACAAAAACAATAAACAAGAATAATGCCGTAATATTGAAAATCCTACCGAGGTCAAAACTACCGGTTATAGGGAGGGTCCACTTCCTAAATCATCAACATTAGTCAGGGTCAAAGGTGCATTGATGTGAAACCTTATTCCGGCTTTGAGGTTCACTAGGTTCTATTACTTACTGAACCAGAATTAAATCGGTTTTCATTTCCTTTATTTTTACGCTTCTTCATTTATCTATATCTGATTATCAAATTATTATGAAGTCCATTCCCAATATTCAACCATATTTAAGAATTAGTGCAAATCTATTCAACAGCTATAGTTATGAGTTCGTCTCTCTCATCAGAAACTACAGGCCAAAGGCACCTTTAATTTAGACTCAATAGAGGTGGAAATCACCCGCACATTTCTGGTAGCCAACAGTGCGTATAATCAATGAGAACAGTAGCTAGTTCAACGTCGGAGTTCGTCTTTGTAACGTCTTATAAAGAAAGTTGGTCTTTAACATTGATTTTATAAATACTATCTTTGGTAGCAGGATTATTTGGATGTGGGATATTTGCCAAAGTCTGCTTCGCGTTTACGTCTTGTTTATTTTGCTAGTTCATGTGGATCCGAAGTAACTTTTAATTGTTTGCTTTCAATGGTCCAACTTCAGTCATTATAGAAACTTTATTATTTCTTCCTGATTTATCACCTTATTTTCTTTTTTATAATCGTCTTCTTGATTGTTGATTGGTTGATCATGTTTTCATATAATACAACTCATTAACTATCCGTCGTATGTTTTGAAATATCACAATGAGACTACAACTTCTAATTCATGCGCATTCCAAAGCATTCTTGACTAAGCCCTGACTAAGCCCTGTTATTGCTACTGTGTGGATCGCCCGGAGGACACGGTGGAGCATACGGTGGAGGTCTGCCCGGCTTGGGCGGAGCACCGCCGTGTCCTCACGGAGGCGATCGGCGGCGGCGATCTCTCGCGTCCGGCCCTGGTTCAGGCCATGGTCCGGAGAGTGCATGGGAGGCCGTCACCTCCTTCTGCGAGGCAGTTATGCTCGCGAAGGAGGAGGCGGAGCGCGCGAGGGAGATTGAAGCTGCACGCCCTCGCGCCCCTAGTCGCCGCAGGAGACGCCCCGGGCGTCGGGAGTCACAAGCTGACTTCCGGCCACCGTAGGCGCGGGCCTGCGGACGGTGAGCGATGGGCAGCTCGCCGTCCGATAAGGACCAGGCCCGGGTCGACGGCGCGTCGTGTTCCACGCGCGCCTCAAAGGGATGTCAGCAACAACTGACGGGGTCCGGAAGGACCAATGCCTGCTGGGGTTGCGGGTTTGTCTGAGAGGGATATCGCGGCCCCAGCACATAGGCAACGGAAGGAACACGGGTGGGTTTTAGTCAGTAAAAGTCTGACACTCCCTCTCGCTCTGCCCAGAGCGGGAGGAGTCATTTGATGATTTCCCACCCAAAAAAAAGCCCTGTTATTGCTCAGACCTGCACTGTTTATAAACAAAATCATTATATGCCATGCACTGCACTATTATATTTCCTGACATAACACTCCAACATAATATACCAACGACACAGAAGCGACATAACCCGAATAGCTTCGTAAACTTGACATCGAACCAGTCGCTAAGAAACAACGCGCGCGGGCGCACGTCTGTCGCAAATTTCGAAGTCGGTAAATGATGGTGTGCGTGTTTGTGCAGTGAATAAAGTGTTTTAGTGAATTGGGATATTTATCTATTCTGCTTTGGGTGATTTTTATTACGGTAAGTTTTCTGTAAAAGTTAATTCATAAACTTTTTTTTTGTTTAAACTCGCGTGAATTTTAAACGGTTAGCCGGTCGTTTGAAACTGCAGTGACATCTTGAGTTAAAAGAAAAGAGGTTGGCTTTATCACTGACGTTTTCTACTTCGGTTTAAGGAAAAAGAGTCACTATATTAGAATTTACGGAATTCATTCCAGGAATAGGATCTTTTTTTCTTTTGAATGTTTTGTGTTTTTTCTTTTTTCTGTTTCTTTAACACATTCTCATCCAATGGGGTCTTGTTCTAAGATTCCCATGTGTTCGTTCAGCTTTTGTTTCTCTTCAGAATTGTTGCTATGGTACGTGCGTGCAGTTAGCTGTTACTACGAGTATTCTGAAGATTTCTGTAATAAAACTATTTTCTAAGCTCTAGTTACTGTGGTGGAGAAAATTGTGATTCATGATTGAGAATGTTGCGAATTGAATTATGGTTCTTTTTTTTTTAGATGATTTAAACGAGTTATAATTTCCTTATTTAGTTTGTTCTGAGACACTTAAGTTTAAAAACACCGGTCATATTGCTCTATAGGTATTATTTTTATCCCGAATTGGACATAGGGGTGGTGAGTCTTTGAAATTACGCTCAGAAAACTATAAGAACTTGCCAGCTTATTTAAAACGCCGATTATAAAATAAAATAGAAACATAACATTGAAAAGTTATGTTTTCAGAACCATTACTCTACCAAAAATATTTCAACCAAGCATTTGCTTTTACTTTAATTGAATTTTTCTGCTTCAGTTTCCCGTTGGGAGTAAATTAATCAGAAAATATTTTACTGTTTGCTCATATGCCTACAGAAACCACAAAAATTTACACCACCACCAACACCATTTTTTTAAAATTGTAAATTGAGTTGAAGGTACCGAACTTGTAATCTAAATCTACTGCGTGGTCGTTGACTTTTCTTCATTGATAACGGGAATTATTGTCTAACTACGGGACGCAGGTAATTATTGCCCAACTGTGGGACGCAATACAGTAATGAGATGAATGTTTAAGATATGGGAAAATGTAAATGAGTTTTAATTACTTTATTTGTTCATCTATCATTTTACACTAAGATTTTATGAGATAACTAATACTATAAAGAGTTAAAATTTGTTTGTGTATGGAGAGGGTAATTTCCGGAACCGGATTCGGATTTGAAAAATTATTTTTGCTTTGGGTAGCCCAATTCTTGAGGAAGGTTATATAAAGGCTGTGCAGCATCACGCTACCACAGTGTTTTTTTTTTGTTTTTTTGAGGTTGGGAAATTTCCAAATAACTTCTCCCGCTCTGGGCGGAGCGGGAGGGCGTGTCAGACTCTTACTGACTAAAACCCACCCATGTTCCTTCAGTTGCCTGTACGTTGCTAGGGGCCACGGTATTCCTTTCGGACTTTCTCGCGACCCCGGCAGGCATCGGTACTAGCAGACCACTTCAGTTGTGCTGACATCTCTTTGAGGCGCGCGTGGAACATAACGCTCGACATAACGTGGAACATAACGCGATCCGGGCCTGTTCCTTATCGGATGGTGGGCTACATCAGATTCACGCTACCACCCTGAAGAGTTGAAAAGAACGCTAAGGGAAAACAAAGTAATAGCACAGGCGAGATTGGATTCGACATGGTGGGTCGAGGGCCGAAACACGCGGACGAAGTCACGGGCACAAGCTAGTGAGATAATATTTTTGAGAATCGAGTACCTATTGTCAATTGTGGCGCAACGTGGGTTATGGCATTTGATCAAATGACTGCGACATGCTGACTGTTTTGATCGTCATGATTTTTGTCAATGACTTAACCACGTATATTTGCAAGAATTGGAGGACAGGGAGAGGAAGACCAAAGAAAAGGTGAATGGATTGTGTGAGGAATGATATGAAGGAGAACGGATTGAATGGGAAGAGTGGAAGAAAACGTATTGCGCCAACTCTACGTAACCTGGAACAAGGACAGAAAGATGATGATTTGCAAGATTTTGAGGGTTAGGTTATGGTTATTCTCTGGGCGTCGGAAATCGCAGGCCGATTCCCGGCCACCGTAGGCGCGGCCTTGCGGACGGTGAGCAATGGGTAGCTCGCCGACCGATAACGGACCAGGCCCTGATCGACGGAGCGTTGTGTTCCACGCGCGCCTCAAAGAGATGTCAGCACAACGGAAGGGGTCCGCTAGGACCGATGCCTGCCGGGGTCGCGGGAAAGTCCGAAAGGGATACCGTGGCCCCTGGCAACGTACAAGCAACTGAATGAACACGGGTGGGTTTTAGTCAGTAAGAGTCTGACACGCCCTCCCGCTCCACCCAGAGTGGGAGAAGTTATTTGATAATTTCCCACCCTCAATTAAAAAAAAAAGGTTATGGTTATTAATAACATTTTGAATATAATGTTATAAGTACCTGGTCGACCGAGCGCTGCTCGGGTGAAAATACAGAATGCTCATTTAATAGTATATGATAGTTCATACTAATTCTATGTCTATTACCATCGAAAAAGTTCATATCTAACCACTGTAAGGACAATTCTTGCTTGCAGCTCTCGGCGGCTATAGAGCCGGGCCGGTAACAGATGTGGTCATCGTATTCACGGGATTTTGTTTTGAAACTGGTTAGTTATGAACTTCTTTGATGGTACATACTAATGCCATACTGCCATGATAGTAGGTACTTACTAATTCCATGGTGCCATGTCATTATTCTAACGTAGCTGGTTCTAAACTTTGGGCGACCGAGCTCTGATCGGGTGAAAATACGGAGAAAACGAATTTTTCTAGCTATATAGATTTTTTACCCCCGTTAACCCCTCTATTGCAACTTTCATCGAAATCGTTAGAGCCGTTTTCGAGACGTGAGAAACAAATATTGCTCGTTTAATAGTATTGGATAATATCAAGACTCTTGTATCGTGAATGATGTGCAATTAAAGACATCTGTCTACAGCCATGGGGCAATAAAACTAAACATACGGAGATCTTGAGGAACACACCCAGGACCTCAAGATTCGCATCTTCTTTTATTGTTATTTCGCCAATGAAGTTTGCCAATTAAGAAGTTCATGTTCAAAGCTATAAAGAGCTACTTAATGATTGAAACGGTCTTAATGTCTGTATCGAGTTTTTTATTACTTATTGCTAAAGCTCTCGGCACGCGAAGCCTATTTTAAATCGCAAAGTTATGTATGAAAAAATCTAGAGCCAATTGTTTCCTCTTTTTTACGGTACCTATTTCCTTGAATTGCGTACGTTCACTGCTGGTTAGGGTCTCTAGTATATCCAATATACGGTATTTGGAAATGTTACGAAAATCCTCTCCATGAGTAGTGTAGGTAACAGTAGTATTAATACTGTTTTTTTTTTTTAAATGCAGCTCTAGCGCAAACTGAACTTTATGCGTGGTTATTAAAGTATTTTTTTCAAAAAACTCAACGCACACTGCGTTCGCGATTTCGTGTCTAAATATGTAAACAAATATTATTTTTTTATGAATTGTGTTTATGCGCTACAACTACAATTTTTTATGCCTTTTTCAGTATTACTAGTCATTCTAAAATCAACTTAATTTACACCTATAAAAAAGTTTACAAAGGAGAGAAAATATCATCAATTGGAAACAAGGATTTGTGTCCAAGGATTGTGGATTGGAGATCAAATAGACAAATCCTTTGGTATTTTGATAATAATACATACAAACAGTAGATATGAAAGCATAATTTTTCCTCTTAATAATGAAATTCTCAAAAAAAATCCTAGGATTTCTGCAGGAAAGTACAGGCAGTACACATAAGCAGGCAGGAAAGAGCTAGGCTGATCTATTTCTCTCGTGATAAAGAACTTCGATTCCGACTCGGAAAGGTCGGAAGTTCCGATTAATATTACACCTCTGACTCCGACTTCGGTTCCGATAATTTTGAATTGGAGTTATAACGAAGATCGAAACGCAGCGATGCACATGACTAGAGCTCATACAAACAATTTTCAACTTGGCGCCCGGGTAATTTTTATACACGCTTGCGCTCTAAGTCTCGTTTTATTGCTTTGTGTATGTCAGACGCGTCACGTCAATTTAAGAGCGGTGTATTAAGTATTTTAACTGTTGTGATAAGTTAATTTCAATATGAAATAAAAAAGTGTTATATGGAACATCTTTCTTCTACCTGCGCCTCCGACTCCGGCTCCGGTTCCGACTCCGATAGATCAAATTAAAAACCTCTGACTTCGGCTCCGGTTCCGGTAAACCGACCTCCTTAAAATCTCGTAGACTACATACAATGACACAATATAATAAAAAACAAAGAACCCAGAGCTCATGAGCTCAGTTCATCTCGTGGTGAAAAGATTAACGTACTAATCAGCTAGGTTTGTTAAGGTGCTTACAGGGTACGCCGGACGAACGCTGGTCAATCTGCGGCTAATTATAATTACATGCAAATTCTAAACGATAGTTACTTTCCTGCTTGAGACTTGTTTGAAAATTCTATAGCCATGTTTTTTCCTGCGATCTAACTCACAACATTGCGGTTTGTAAGTAGTTAATCCTAAGAGGCAGGTTTTCACATAATTAATTAATAGATGACGGAATAGAACTCACACCATTGGAGAAAGCGCTTTATTAATAAATCTTAACAAACATTTTACATAAAATTATAATTTTTACATAAATCTTATTTCTTATGTATTGGATATCAATTACGTAATTTGTTTATTAAGTGATTGGAATTCTCATAATATTCGATTTATGCTAATATTATGTTATAACTTTATTAGGAGATTTAAATTCCGTTACGTGTGTGTCAGCATTTGCGATATTCGAAGGGGGGTCCACTCTCTAAGTGCGTCAATGAAGATACGGGCCCGTTCGAAAGTAGTTGATCCGTCAAATCAAGTGTCAAATTAATTTTTTCGGATGGGCAAAAATACATCAGTAGTAAGGACAACTATCAAATCGTGTTGGCATTCACTCTTAGTTTGGGCCCCAAACTAATCTTATGTCCTTAAGTGATCCGTAGTTGTAAACGCACGTAACTTTGGCCAGATCTACAGACTTCTTGCTTATATAGTAAACCATTTCTGAAAAAGTTTGCGATCAAATGGGTTCCTACTGCCATCATAGAGCCTATTGATGTATTTCCGTATGTTGTATCAGCAGAACCGATTAAATTCTTCTTTCTAATCCTTTGTTATAACTTGTGTAAATATAAAAATTGAGTAATAAGTACCTATGTAGAAAATATGTTTGATTTGATGTGAATGTTTGAGTATTCTTTTATAGTATTTGTGTGATTTTTATATCAATTTTATATTTTAATTTTATACAATGTAATGTTACAAACTTAGTCTAAAAACTAATTATTTATTATAAACAAAGAATAGTTCAAAAATCAGCCAACAAGTACCATTACAGCTAGATTTTTTGTAACTTGAAAGTCCGTAACTCATAATAATACTTACAACACTTACGCCACAGTACTAGAAGCATAACAAAATACATTTTCTTCACCAAATTATAGCGATAAATACTTAAAGGGCTAACGCACACGTTACCGTTTACCATAAGTTACGCGTGTAACCTTGGTTAGTTTAGCAATAGGTTAGAAATTTAAACGGTGATATCTATCCTTCACGCTTTTTCTTTTGTTTAATTGGTAGGGCAATGCAGCAGTTATTGCCATGCCATGCCATGTGTATTTACTAGCCATGTCTAATTGGGCTTGATGCGTTACTAGTGGTGTTATGAGCGACGATACTTAAGCTATACCCGAATCGCTTTACCGTGGCAATAGCAGTCATTGACCCACCTAAATTTTCTAGCATTCTTTATTTCAAAAACTAAAATAAAGTTTGTTATCGTCCTGAATCAATATCTATCGTGATCTTCAACATGTTCCAATCACGAAAAATGCATGCATTCCTTATTGTTTGGGTTCCTACGGAGAAGTATTACGGAAAGGGCAATGACCGCTATTGCCACGCTAAAGCGATTTGGGTATAGTACGTTTGGCAAACATTTGACAGTCAGCACTGCATGGTTACAATTTTGCTGTCTGACCAAGTCTTCTCACCAAGACTTGAGCAATCATAGCTAGTGCCCTCATGAGTGGTGAAGAACCCACGTTATTTAAGCTCAACGAACCTAGGTGCCATCAATCATCTATGGGATATGCTGCAATTAACTGTGGTATAGTTTGACCGAGACCACTGTATCGCGCCTTAGGAATGCTCTGCGAGGTGGAGGACACCATTGACGAATGAGCGGCGGGACGCTGTGAGCGTTGACGAATAAGCGACTGGACGCCGTGAGCGTTGACGAATGAGTGGCCTGCACTGCCCCGCGTCTCGGCGTGCACATATCTTAAACTCGGTACAGCGGTTTCGGTCATACTGTAATTGGTTATAATCCTCAAGCAAAATGAACTATATGAAAGAAGAGAGCACATTATCAGGATGATAAAAGTGGAACTAACTAAATATTATAATGAGTAGGTAGTCTAGTCTCTTATTAAAATACCTACTTATTTCTAGTCATTATTTTTTAAGACATTTTCCTTATGGCATCGTAGAATACTCTAAGGTGCATCGATAACACTTAATTAGCAAATACTTGTTTGTGATAGTACCGTGTTGACTGTTGAGCTTAGCAATCAAAACAGAGGCAAAGAATTTTGATTAAAATTGTCTTATAACAAAGAAGTCAGTAATGTATGAGTGTCTGAAAGTAATGAATGAAATTTATTAATTCTTTTCTGCTCGGTATGTTTGGTGGTAGAGCTTGCTCTAAGTCCGTCTGGCTAGCTACCACCATCTTATCTAAGTTAGTCGCCATTACAAAAATGATAATAGCATTGTTGTGTATCGGCAGTTAGATGTAACATAGCCAGTTCCTCTGTAGTTGAAGATTCCGCGTAAAGCTCGCTTCCACCTTCAGCCAGATCATCACTGACCATCAAATCAGCTATACTAACAGTCAACAGAATGGTCCTACAAGGACCATATTGTTTTTTACTTTCTGAGGTACGGAAGTGAAAGATTTAGCACTATCTCCGCCAACCATGAATAAATACATAACTAATCTGTTCCAAGTTGCGTAACACTACGTTTCCATAATTTGATAATTTCCAGTCGCTATAATGATATTTTATGTAAAAATTCTAACGACTTCCGGTCTTAAAACTCGTGTTACAATGTCGCTTTTAACTGCTTACTAATTAATGGTTTTGTACGTGAAACATAACTAGATGCGCCCGCGACTTAGACCACATACTGCTAACAGTAGGTATGTGGTCTAAGTCGCGGGCGCATCTAAGATCTCATTTAAGGTTAAATCAATCTGCCTAGCCTTTTCCCAACTATGTTGGGGTCGGCTTCCAGTCCAACCGGATGCAGCTGAATAGGGTTAAAGGGGACACCTAAAGAAATTCCATTCTTAGGATTCCAATAATAAATTTATTATCTAACTCAATTCAATCTATTTATTCAGTAACAATTCACATTGCGTTCGAATATGACCCAACATTTTTTTCTTTATGTATTGGAAGGTGTGTTTTACTAATAATATTACGTAAAATGAGTGATCCCAAAAGCCTTAATACACAGTGAGAGAGTAAGGATTCCAGTCAAGTGGTAAGGGCAAAAAAAAAAAAAAAAACTGAGTCAGAATGAGAAACACTGTACTTACTGTTGAAGAAGGATCAATTTGCATTTGCTATAATTATGTACTCGAACATATAAAACCTTTTTTCCCCATTTTGCTTCCTAGGATGTGAGTTTAAAACCTAGGCCAGATAATCTTTAAAAAAAACGAAAATTCACACAATGATATTCAGATTATTATCTGACTATGCGGATAAATTGTGACGGAGGTTCTTTAACCTGCTTATACATATTAACGTTAAGGTTTCCGAGGGCCTCGTCACTTAATGGTAAGCCGATAATTCTGTAATGTTAAGCTGAGCTTGGCCTATTTAGTGTATTAACACAGTAATACCCCTCCAGGTCTAGGTTAGAATGTTATAGACTGTACCTATTCTGATTATTGATTTATTACCCCTGTTAGTCATCTGAAAACGGTTTTACCTTTGGGTACCGGTAATAAGAGGGTTAATCCTAAAAGTCGGCAACGTCGCAAATAACTGTCAAATATTTACCTGTTTTGATTCTTATAGCAATATTACTGAATAAAAATAAGAAATGTGGCTAACTATTCAAAATATTTTATTTCACATAAACCTACAAGGGCAGTTATGAAACGTCAGAAACTAGGTGCACGGTTCGAATTATGATATTACGGCATAACTACATTATTGTTAAATAACTAGGATTTAAATGGCATCTAAGCTACTAGTGGTAACAGCTACGACTTACGTGTAGGCAGTAGGTTCGAACCCTGACAGGCGCTTTACTTTGTGTAAATTATTTCATCACCACTGCTCTCGAAACGGTGAAGGAAAAAATCGTGAGGAAACCGGCATGTCCTAGAACCAAAAATTCGAATATATGTGACATCTATCATCCCGCACTGGGTCCGCGTGGTGGATTACAGCCCACTCTCCTCTCGTCCACTCTCGTGTCCAGCAGTGGGATCATCACCTATAGGCATGTGCATTTGTGCATCTCGGGTAGAGCTGCACATGAAAAGTGAAGTCACTGTTAGGGTCATCTACTCATGCAAAATTTTGGTGTAATTTGCGTTCGAAATTCATTTGCCAAACATGTAAACAAACACGTGTTTTGGGAAAAACAACTGTAGGTAATGCCTACTCATAAGGTTCAGTTCGCGTTGCAACTTCATATTTTTCATGACTTTTTCAACCGTACTAGTTAGCCTAAAACCAACTTTATTTACACTTTTATAAAGTTGATGTTTGTCTAAGTAGAAAACTCGTGTTTGTTTACATGTTTGGCAAACATTGCGAACGCAAATTACTTTTGCGAAACTCGTAGGTAATAATATTACACAGAGATTAATATAGACGAGAACTAAGAAAGGATCAAAGTCAATCTCTAAGCAGTTTCAATAGGGTTCAATTTTGTATAGGAACGAAGTCTCAGGCAACAGCCTAGTTATATATGAATTGACACAAACGTCAGATCACGTCGCAGTTCATAGCTATGATTTCGCTGACACCGTCAGACGCTCGAAGCATTTTAATATGACGATGGCAGGCTAAGGAACGTGTCGCCATTCAGTATGGACTTATAACTGTTTCTTATGGTATTTTCTATGGCTATCAAGTGCCAGGCTTGCGATTATCCAGGAAAAATATTTATGTGCATAGAAGGTACTATTAGCAGCTATACAAAAAAAAAGGCTCGTTCACATGAGGACGATTCGTGCTTTTTGACAAATCGTCTTTTGTCACGATTCGTTTTTTTTTTTTGACAGCGGCCATGCTTTTTAAATGCTCATGTTCACATGCATCACGAATCGTGAAAAATGACGGACACGTCTAAAATCACGTATCGTCTTTTAAAAATCACGTTCGTCAAAAAACATGAATCGCGAATTTTATGTGACGGATCCGTTGAAGCGCTCGTCCAAGACGAATATTTTGACAAATCACAAAAATTTTGATAAACTGCTTGTTTTTTGAAAGATTTCGAATGAGATGCGAATGCGACCGTTCTTAAAAACGACGGAAATTGCCCCTCAGATACATCGACTAATCCGCCATCACAAAAAATATTGGTTTGTTTTGTCACTCACTTTATGTATATATGAAGAAATATTTGAATCGATGAAATAAAACATGAAATTAATAAATCTGGCTTTCATTCATTTTATTTTTTATAATTAAACATTAACAAATAATTTCAACAAACCATCGATTCGAGACTGTTGACATAACGTCAACCAACAGCCGATTGCACCGCATTTCGTCAGTTTAACTACCGTTAAATGCAGTGTTTAACGTTCCGGTTACGTCATTTTAACGATTGATTGGTTGTAAATAAAGAATCGGCCTATTGATGTATCTGTCCTTGAATCTTCTGAGAATAATGTTGCTACAGTACTCGTAAGTTAAGTATGGACATGATTGATTAGTTCGCTCGTAATTTGATGTCAGTCAGGTGAAAGTATCGTCTCCCGTTGGAGCGCCAAGTACAGTTATTTAGTTGTAACTTATGGATATGTAACAGTTACTGTTACGTTGAGAAATTAGTTTATCTTGAGGCGTTCTTATTTTGTTAATATTTGACAACTTTATTCGGTAGTGTTTTATCAACTGTTAATGTTTTGATGGAAGCGATCCTAAACAACTAAAAACTGAGTTTTTATATTATTGTTTAATTATAATATTTAAACTGCGTTCGAGTGATACGAGTATCAGTTGATCATAACAAGATCACGAAAACTTATATCAAGATGATTGCCAAGTATCCGAGGCATTTAATGTTTATTCTATCATTTGTAGTTTTAAATCACACGATATATTTTCTACCAAAAATTCACAAAAACATTTTCACAATGTTTCGGGTCATAATTTTAATTTTGATAATTGTAACGACGCATCTTCACATTCTAGTGTTGTGTAAAGTGGGTTGTGGGAATCGTGATATGCAGAAAAACAATAACCATTTGTAACTAATGTCTTCTCTCTTTCACGCTCGTTTCACTAGGAGGGCAGAGTTCAAACTGGTTTAGAGTATTTTTTTATAGTTTACTTTGTATCTTCTTTCTAATGATAATCAAAAATTCTAATGAGAATTAGTGTTAATGACATGTACGTCTACGGTCATAATTTATATGCGATTCCTGTGTCAACCCTCGTTCAAACGAGAACAGTTTGCTGAACGCAGTATTTGCACTTAATATTGTGTCCAGCCAGCTTGTCCTGCTGCCTGTACATACTGTAGGTACTGATGGATGCAAACGGTGCCAAACTCGTGCCCAAATTCCGGGTTGACTTTATTCAGATTTTCATCAACACGCTGAGAAAAAGAAGTGTTAATGACATGTTAACCGCCAATATTCTTTATCACCTCGTTAACTAGGAAATATTTGAACTGAGAGTAACTTAATTTTATGCTGTCTGTTCCGAAAACTTTTTCTTTAGCTGGTTGTCTGAAACTTACACTATCCGTCCATTGATACTCTAACTTGTACTATAAATAAAATAATACTTATCATCGATTTAGTACATTATTCTGAAACCCCCTGCATTGAAATTTTTCTTCGGTTATTAAAAAAAAATCTGCTGTTCCAAATATTTTGACCGCACTTTTCTATGAAACAGCAGATTTTTTTTTTTCAGAGTCTTGTACTGAATCCGTGGTAACAGTTTTTGCGTCGATGTCCCTGCTAGCCTGTATACTTAGCTCTTCAATAATTTAATTCCACTAATTCCACTAACCTTTCTAATATCAAGCAGCTGACATAATACTGTATTTTCTCGTTCCCAGAATCTCGTGAATCAAAATAATAATCATGTTTCCATTATAATCATTATGATGTTTATTATTATCTCAAAATTAATCGCGTGTGAAAGTAATTAATGTTAAAACATTGTTTATTGTTATAACATACTAACGTTATTTGTTTTAGACCAAATAATCGTAAAAAATAACGAAACAATAACACTTTGCTTATTTAAACGGTTATTTATTCCTAACGTTATTTATACAATTTCCGTTTAGAAAAGAAACATAATTCCGAATAGTAAATATATAGACAGAGTAATTGTCTATTCTTTTATTTTAGGTATCTAAGTTCTTGTATAGACAGTATTGTTAAATTTTTGGAATTACTCGTATGGTCGAATACGAGGCTTTTGGCTAATTACATTACTTTATGTATGTAAAAAAAAATATGTGTCTTAAGCAGATTTTTTTCTTTATTTCTTATTATTATTTATGCTTGAGTGTAGTTTTCGATGTTTTTTTTTTTGTTTGGCGTGTGATAGCTGACATTTATAGCAAATAATTTAATTTAATGCTGTCTTTTAATTTTTTGGGAGGAGGAGCTCGTGGCTAAGTAACAATAGCCGCACTGGTCGATCCATCAGGTTAAGCTACGCTTGCTGGGGTTGGACAGTGGATGGGTGACCATCTTTACATACCGAGAATCCTCCGTACCTCGGAAAGCACGTTAAGCCGTTGGTCCCGGCTGTCATTCATGGATCTTTGACAGTCGTTACGAGTCGTCAGAAGCCCGAAAGTCTGACACCAGTCTTACCAAGGGATATCGTATTACCCAGTTACTGGGTTGTGGAGGTCAGATAGGCAGTCGCTCCATGTAAAATACTGGTATTCAGCTGCATCCAGTTAGACTGGAAGCCGACCCCAACATAGTTGGGAAAAGGCTAGGCAGATTGATTGCTGTCTTTTAATTTTTTGTTGCGTAATGTAAATTATTTTGCATACTATTCTATAGAATTGAGTTTTTCTAACTGAACAGATAGCTTTGCTGCTGGGGAGTTACTTGCGCCCTTTCGTCTTCTCAGCTAAAGCACTAGGAAGTGATGAAGGGCAGGCGTGCCGCGAGACTGTCTTATGTAATTTTTACGTTCGAAAAGTGCTGATTCTCAGCCTAGTTTGAATAAATGACTTTTGATTTTGATTTACAATAATTTGAACTTTTCTAAACAATTTTGCATTTACCAATAAGTTAAAAAAAAAAACACATAAACCTACATGGGCACTTATGAAACGTCAGAAGCAAGGTGCACGGTTCCAATTAGTCTTTTCCTATGGAGAAGAGCCGGCAAGAAACTCCACGGTTACTCTTTTGAAAATAATTGGCCTTTACAGTATCCTCAAACAACAGTATTAACAGGTAGTGTAGGCCTTTAAACAAGTGCTATCCATACCATCTTGCATTTTCTTAAGTACTTTACAAAATAGAAGATGGTCAATAAATCTACAGTCCACTAAGTCTACAGCGTTCTCACATTCTCAAAATAGAAAAGAATCTTTATAAAATATGAATAAATTAATAAAAATAAAAACCTATTTTAAACGAAAAGACATGATTGCTGTTACAACTGTAACAAATCTGAATAATTGTCATGTAGGTACACAAAAGTCAAAGTTTAATTCAAGCACCTTCCAGATAAAGAAGTTACATTTACTAACATACATCGATAACGACTTGACGTTGATATACGTACCGCTTATATCCGCCGAAGCAAAAAGAAGCGTAAAGATACATAACTACTTCTAACATCAAAGGAAACTGATGGAATGCGGTTGATCGTGGTTAAGAATAAAAAGTTTTACCGTAGTTTAAGGGTTTGATGGCACCTGGCTAATAGGACGTTTGAAGGATAGATCGTTGATAGACTTTTGCAAGTTTATTTTCTTAGTATTATAAATGTTAATTATAGAAGAATCCGCGATTTCACCCGAATAAGTCTTGATCCCGTGGGAATTTTGGGATAAAAGTATTCTATGTCGTAATCCAGGTCACACCCGTCATACCGACCTCGCCGTCGAGGTCCACCGCGATCGCGACCGCGACCCCCCCGAGTAAACGATACTCCCCCCCGACCCTTGCTCGAAGATGCGCCAGCCCGCGTCGACGCTGAGCCAGTAGCTTTAAATTCCCCGATCAATAATCATGATATACTTTTGATCCAGCCTGTCCCTCTTGCTGTCCTCCCCTCAGCGAATGGCCTAAGCCGAGGTTCGTACCCCACAGGGGGTGCCCTTAGCGAGCATTGCCTAGTTTTAATTTAGAATAGTTTATGCCCCTGGCTGGAGGCTTTGAGTGTGGAAGCTTAAGGCAGCCACAGGAAAGCCCGGTTAAGCAGACACTACCTTAGTGGTAACCTGCGAGATGCCCTAGCTAAAAAAAAAAAAAAAACCAGGTCATGGTCTACCCATGTGTCTAATTTCATCCAAATCCGTTGAGCCGGTTTAGCGTTAAAGCGTAACAAACTCACTTTCGCATTCATATGAATAATATTATATTTAGGATGAAGGGTCTGTTTCATCGTCTTAATGAGAGACTTTCTACCAAATTAATTAATTAATGGAACTATTTTATGAAAATATTTCACAGATATTGGCACTGATGATTCGACGAGATCTACATAGTAGGCTGTGGTCATAACAACGCTTTGCTTTTGCAAAATATTATCCCAAAAAAAAATGCTTTGTATTTCTTGCCATCCGTAACTGCATTACCCAATAAAATAAAAACGAATAAACTTAAACTAAATGTTAGTAGGTTACCTAATTATATTCTAAGCTATGTGTTAATCAGTTAACATTTTTAAGTTTGAAGTATACTATATTATATTATTTACTAGCGACCCGCCTCGGCTCTGCACGGGTATGTATTATACATATAAACCTTCCTCTTGAATCACTCTATCTATTGCTGAAAACTGCATTAAAATCCGTTGAGTAGTTTAAAAGATCTAAGCGAACAGACAGTGCGGAAGCGACTTCATTTTATACTATGTAAAGAAGAAGATTCAGGAAGAACCCCTCTACAGGTGAAGGCCTCCTCTAAAGAAATCCAGTCGTCTCTAGACTGGGCTGCTTCAAACCAGTTTATTCCGGCTGTCTTTTGAATATCATTTCCTTTATTATCTCTATATTTCGCCGCAAATCCTTCAATTCCTTTCCAAAATAGGTCAACATATTCAAACCATTTTCGTAGTTTATTCACGAAGCATATCACCGGGTAATAGGTACTATTCTTATTCATTTCATAAGCAGGCCTCGTGCTTTGGCAACTGGTAGCATGGCGAGCACGTGACGAGCATAGGAGTGCTCCAAATTGTTCGGAGAAATGCATTTTGATGGTAATAAGTGGTAGCAGCCGCCTTTACTGCATGTTATAAAATTCTGTCAATTAGGTACCATCCAAAACGTTTGTAGTGAACGTGATCGGCAATTCTAAAACGCGTTCAAGAGCTGTCAGTGTCAAAATTGTTATGGAATATTGTACACTGACAGCTCTTGAACGCGTTTAGATGTGCTGAACGCGTTTAATTTCATTGGTGCAATCCGCACTAAGACGAAATACTTTAATCCCGTTTTTAAAACGCTGGTCTAAACAAAATGAAACCAATGAATTACTTATTTTAGGTAACTGCTATGATAGACTGACTGAAATAACAACGGCCACTCAGCCTTTAGAACCATTCAAATCTACAGGGTTATTGTTCATAACCATTTCCGAGTAATTTGACATTTTATTTTTAAAAATGTATGAAATAAAAATATGTATAAAATGTCCAATGACACAAAAAAAACGACATTTGCAAGGAGTCAAAAGGAGTAATTTGGTTGTAAATGACCTCTGCTACATCTCCATAACGGATTGCCAATGTATAACCAATAACCCTGTATAATGAAATAACTCCAACCGTGGTTTCTCTCAGTACCTATATCTAGACTAAAGATAAAATAAAAGTCATCATCCGCAATTGAAAGATTCATAATCCATTTCACACCTATTTATCAAACCAAATAAAATTATTCTTTGCTCGGCCTTAACTAAATATACCTACTGGATAATCCCATAAATGCTTACCTTCATTATCTAGACCAAACTAGCTATAGGCATTTATTTATTTATTATTTCAAGCACACCAAATGTACTATCGAGGACACTGGCGTCTGACTACTTTCGAAGTGGTCAGTGTCCGCGATGGTACAGACGCGGATTTAATACCATAGGAATTTTCTACCACTCAACCTTTGGGCGATGCAGAGACAAACAGTGATAGGTACAATCGCATACCGCGTATTGTATAATATTATCACTTGCTTCAAAAACTGTGAAGGAAAACATCATGAGGAAACCAGCATGCCTGAGAGATATTTCTCGACGGCATGTGAAGCCAAGTCAGAAGCCCATGGGCGGCTTTAAAACTCTGACATCAGGTTAGTAACTAATCACACGAAAAGAAGATCACAAAAATTAATTGATGGAGGTATGTAGTTTATAAGCTCAATTAATTACCCGAAGCATCATTTTAGTGTCTTCCAATTACTCACGTTCAAATGAAATCCACCGCGATAGTATTCGAATAAAAATTCCTCACTTTTTTTAAAGTGACAGTGACTTTCACTAGCTTCGCATAATTCGGATAAAAGTGTTCATTAATTTTCGCATACATACGTCAAATGTTTGTTTTTGCGCACATTAGTGAATTAGTGGCTTGTTTAAATGACTATTACTGTATTTTGAATGTGCCATTAGACAGATTCACGCGATGTTCTAAGATGATATTCATTAGGATAAAAGAAATGCTGTGACGTTGATTTGAATAGTCTTCGGTGTTAAAACTTTCTTTATCTACCTGTGTGTGCTTTGACTAACGTTAATTAATATATACAATTACCTATATAAACCATTTTAAATAGGAAACAAAATCTAAAGGCATTGAATATGTGATTTCTCGTTGAAGATTCTAATAAAATAAACTATAAAACAGTTTTTAAAATAACATCCTAATTCTTTTGAAATAAAATCTTTAAAACCTGTTAATTGGAATGCATTTAGCATCTGCAAAAAATATGCATAATACTAAGATGCATCTACTTTCTCTAACAATTTCTTATTTCCGAACATTCCTCATTTAGTAAGTTTATTATTTTAAATCGTAATACAATATCTGCTGTCATTTTTTTTGGATACTTTTCCCACTGAATGCGACGCGGACGAATTTTCGACGCCCTAAGCGCTGCCCCCCTCCCCCCCTTTTTGTATATATAATAAGTAAGTACATATTATTTTTAGACTTTTATATTTATATGTATTCATTGTGAATATATAAAAAATTCGGAAAACGTCCAAGAAAAAAATTTCTTCAATAATTTAAAGAAAAAACACATCTTACCTACGTATATATTTTTTAACCCACCTCACCGACACAAAATATGTAGGCTAGTCAATAGTCCAGCGGACCACAGTAGCCAATGGGTACCGTTTTAACAACTGCGCAGACGCCGGTGTTCCGACCAGAGGTAAATAAACCCACAGTAGCTCCGTATGTCGACGGCAATTAGGTATGGGGCCTGCATTGTGGGGGTTTTTTATTGAAAGAGAGGAAAAAACTTGGACGTAAATACTTGTAGTTTTGATATGGTTCACGGGTTTTTATAAGTTAACGGGTGGGCTTTTTTAGGTGAGGATCGTGTTGTGGTTGATGAATTGACTAAAGTAGTGCAAAGGAAGTTTCTTTTAAATCTGTTTTTTTTATATATATTCATGTAATTTGTTATCATTTTATTTGTGTGCACTCAATAAATGTTTTATATATATATCTAAATATTAAAAGTATAGATAGAGAAAATACTGTATTATACCTAAAAAAGGAAGTACTTTAGGTATAGGAGCATAAACGTATAATGCTGCCCATGCTGATTTTCTAAATTTTTAATTCTCTATATATAGGTCCCTAGCAGAATATTATAATAATCGTAACGGTTTGGTGATTCAAAGAAAAACCGAATTTAAATTAAATCAGAATCAGCCCAGATAACACTAATATAGTCAAACTTTACATAACTACATAACTTTACACCTTTTCCTATTTTAAGGGCAACAACGACATAAACGAATTACATAATCAATTTCACTAATAAACCAATATTTTTCTAGCACAGTCACCTTACATGACACCGATTCCCATTTCCACTCATACATATTTAAAAAACCCCACGAAGTAGATCATTACATAATTCCTAGTGAGAGAGTAAGCTCAGAAGCACAGAAGCCATAATATATTTCCTTAACTCATTAACCGATGTCGGCAATTAGCCATAGCGGATATGCTTACTTGATTTAAATAGAAGACAAATATGTTCTAAGTAACTTCGTAGATTTTTCTCCAGGAGACTTAGTATTTCCTTTAAGAGGTAAATTGTAGTTTAAATGGATGAACTGTTACTTAAACGGTGGTTGTCGCAAGATGGTTGAAGATACTTTTTTAGGGTACCTCAAAAGGAAAAAACGAAACTCTTATAGGATCACCCGTGTCTGTCTGTCCGTCCGTCCGTCACAGCCAATTTTCTCCGAATCTATTGGACTGATTAAAGTGAAATTTGGTACACATATCAATTTGTATGACCCAAACACGGATATGTAACGAAAATAAATGAGTTTTGAATATAGGGGTCACTTTTCAGGGTAAAATAGTTTTTTTTTTTTTATTAGTTTTGCTATTACTTGTACCGTGTGACATATCAAATGAAAAGGCTTATTTTGAGGTTTTTTTTTATAATTTTCAAATAAAGATATTTAAGAAAATTGACCCTGATCTCGGAAAGTACGGAGCTTTTATTTGGCTTTCCTCTCCCGCTACATCCATCATCATTTAAGTATATTCCTTTTAGTCACATGCATTTCCTCCTTCTCCATCATATGCCCATATCAAGCCAAACGTGGTGTTTTGAATTTTATTTGAAATAATATTATTATTTTAGTTTTTTGTGTGGTTAGTGACTACCCTGGTGTCAGAGTTTTAAAGCCGCCCATGGGCCTCTAACTTAGCTTCACGTCAATCAATCTGCCTAGCCTTTTCCCAACTACGTTGGGGTCGGCTTCCAGTCTAACCGGATGCAGCTGAATACCAGTATTTTACATGGAGCGACTGCCTATCTGACCTCGACAACTCAGTAACTGGGTAATACGATACCCCTTGGTAGGACTGGTGTCAGACTTTCGGGGTTCTGACGACTCGTAACGACTGTCAAAGATCCACGAATGACAGCCGAGACCAACGGCTTAACGTGCTCTCCGATGCACGGAGGATTCTCGGTATGTAAAGATGGTCACCCATCCACTGACCAACCCCGGCAAGCGTAGCTTAACCTGATGGATCGACCAGTGTGGCTGTTGTTACTTAGCAACGAGCTCGTCACTTGGCTTCACATGCCGTCGAGAAATATCTCTCAGGCATGCTGGTTTCCTCACGATGTTTTCCTTCACCGTCTTTGAAGCAAGTGATAATTATACAATACGCACATGAATCAGAAAAATCAGAGATGCGTGCCTTGGGATCGAAATTAATAAGTTATGAAACGCTAACCTTAGATTGGGTACTTTTATTTTAGTCAACAATATGTTGGTACAATTTGTAATAATGTTTAGTCTCGACAACACACCAATGCTTTTATACACCAAGGGTTAGTTATTTTCAAGTTAATGAATTGAAGATTGAGAGAAAGCTAAACTCTTAGTAGAATTTTTACGAACTAAACAATTTATTGCCTCAAAAAATTCTGAAACATTTTACTCGTACTAACATATTATTGTAGGTATTCTATAAAAACTTGACTACATAACAAGCTCTGCGTCTTACAAGCTTATAAGAGCTAACTCAGATAAACTAGTTATGTACCGAGATGAGTAACAACCTGTCAATGACTACGTGTTATTAGTTTACGTGGTTATCATACCAATAGACACCTGATAGATAACAGGTTTGTACAATATTTCACGATTTATTTATGAAAGTTGATTTAGATCGTTTTTTAGCAAATATTGCCAGTTCTGCCAGCAAAGTTTAAGAGTCTATAAAACCTCAAATTGCTTAGAATTATCCCCCATTATATCGAAAATACTGCAGCATTAATTTTGAAATGAATAATAGGATTCACGATTCCATAAAATTTTCTCTATAGAAAAAAAATCACTCAAAATAATGTAGATTATGAAAATCTAACTGAACTAACTATAAAGCAGATTCTATGACGCTACGCTAATACTACTTTTTTTTTATTTTTATTGTTGACATTCATGATTATTGTATAACTGTCTTATTAACTTATTTTTGTTTTAATGTTCTGTTTGATTTTTGTTATTTTGCTCTTTAACTACTTATTTTATTGTTATTCGAAGATAATGTTTTAATTAATTAATAATATTCCTTGACATTTGCACGTCACATCATGTGGCAAACATGCGTAAGTACCTAATAATGTTTTTACCATCTTACATGCATGTACTCGTATTTTCTTGTATGTGTGACACATGTTTAAGCAAATAAATATTATCTTATCTTATCTATGTATATTTTTTCGTTTAATTACCATTATTTTCGCCGTAAAAAAATATTACCTAAACATTTGGCGCCTTGGAGTCTTCTCCCCTAATAGCGGTGGCCCAGTGCCATAACAGCCGCGACTTACCAGTTCTAGGTAGGTTTGAATCCAGACAGGCGTTTTACTTTATGTAAATTATTTCATCACTGCTCTCAAAATGGTGAACGAAAACATTGTGAGGAAACCGGCATGTCCTATAATAAAAAATTAGAAGACATTTGTGACATCTACCAACCCGCACTGAGCCCGCATGGTGGATTACGGCCCACTCCCTCTTACAGAAGGAGGCTTGTGGCCCAGCAGTGGGAATTATATGGGCTGATTATGGGCAGTGGGACAGGTGCCTTGGTCTTGACATAAGAGTTTCTAGAGGTAAGTAGGTACTAGGCAAAACTTTACTGGAGAATACTTCATAATTTAAGTTGCGGGTATACTTACTTTTTTCACGCGCATAACACTTTGTCACAACACCAATTTATCTCGTCTGCTAGACGTCCGTATGTCACTGCAGGGATCTAGCAGAATATCAGCGTTAAGTATATTTGCCTGACACATGCTGAGCTGGACTCCCATTTGGTGCAACCTTGAGACGCACACCGCACCTTGTTTTTCATGTTTTCATTTAAAAAAAGTATGTCATAATGTCACTCTATTTCTTTAAGTGCTTATGTTTTATTTTTTGTATATTGGCATCATGTTTTTATGTACATTCATGTAATTTGTTATCTTTTAATTGTGCTTTTGTGTGTCTTTTGTATGCACTGAATAAATGTTTTATCTATCTATCTATCTATACGGGGTGTCAGGGACATCGACGCGAAGCCGGTTACCATGGATTCAGAACATGATTCTGAACCCCACTGCGTTGAAATTTTTCGTCGGTTATTAAAAAAAAAAACAGCTGCTCCATACATTTTGACCACGTAGGTATTGCAGCTTTCTATGAAACAGCTGTTTTATTTTTTAATAACCGACGTAAAATTTCAACGCAGTGGGGTTCAGAATCATGTACTGAATCCATGGTAGCCGGCTTCGCGTCCATGTCCCCGCCACCCTGTATAAACTACTTTCAATGTTTGTTTCACTTATCACTATTACGATTTATAATAGCACTAATCAATTGTTTTTAAAGAATAGGTAATTATTTTTTCTTCCACACATTTTCAACGTTACTGTAGGTAACGGTAATGAGAATGTTGTCACTTTGTAATTAGCGTCAATTATGTAGTCATATCATGTGAATATGATTAAAATCGTACCTTACCGGTAAATAGAAAATGATGGACACGCGACAAAGAAAATCAATTGTGGGTATTTTTTATACAATTCACATAAACGAGCAATTTTAAAGAAGTGAAAACTAAGGCGAGGTGAGCTGAGTGATCTGTCAATAGTGTCAATTCCTAGCATCATAATGACAGCTGTCACTTCAAGCTCACTTCACCTTCTAAAGATAGTTTTCCGTGACTGTCTGCGAGCGAGTTTTGTTTAACATGAGCAGCTATGGAAGTATAATGGAGGAATGAAAAGGATAACTCACTTGCCATTTCATGTGTGCAGGAATGAGACTTATTATTTTACAAATAACACAGTACCAACATTATCTTTATAGACGAACAGTGGTGCCCCAGTAGTAACGGTAGTATTTACGAGTTGTAGGTCATAAGTTCCAACACTGGCAGGTGCGATTGGTAATATTCTATCCTATGAAAACATTGAACTTATGAAGCATATTTAAATGTGCCGTCAGTTACCCCGAACGCATAAAGCTATACCGTCTCCGTTCTGTCGTATTAGTAAAGTAGGTACTTATCATCGGCATAAAGGTAAGTTAACTATGTATTTGTATATCAATTGACATATATTTACCAGTCAGCAAGGTAATATGTGTAAATGATTTCATCAGCACTGCTCTCAAAACGGTGAAGGAAAACATCGCGAGGAAACTGACATGTACTAGAACCAAAATTTTGAAGACATGTGACATATACTAACCCGCACTGGACCCGCGAGGTACATTACAGCCCACTTCCTCTCAAAGAGAGGAGGGCTATCATGTCCCTGCAGTGGGAACATTATATGCTAAATAAGCAACATTATCAAATTAAATTAATGTTAATATATTCTCCGCTATATGGAAAAAGGAGGTCTAAAGGACAAAATGGTCTCCACGACCAATAACAACCACACATATATCATTACTTGAATACTTGAATATAAATCACTTCTAGTGATCTAGTTTTAATATTTTCAAATGTATGCATTGCGATGACAAGACAATAATAATTATGGTACCATCGAGCTGATCTGATGATGAATCTGGATGCTAGATAACGGAACTCTTGAACAGCTACTAGTAAACCCATCGAGTATGGGCTCATTAGATGTGTCTCAACGAGTTCTCATTTTACCCGATGACGAGGACCTGATGACATTAAGATCACCAGAAGTGATTAAATATTCAAAGGGTCCGTTAACTACCGTCCAGGTCAGTCCTGCTAAACATCACCACAAGTTTTTTCACACAGTGATTTGAAATGGGCCGCCGTAGTATTTATTGCATAATATTAAAATACCTATCTAATGACGTATGTGTGGTTGTTATTGGTGCTTGGACCAGCTTCCATACATTTTTGCAGATTCTCCTTTGTTTAATCTTTTCGTTCTGCCTAATGATGTGTTCTACATACTCGTAGTTATGAAAAAGTGTGATAAAAAACTGTTTCCTTTTCCTCCGAGCCATCTAGAAGAAATTCCCTGTCAATATTAGAAGACATTTTTGCACCGCGATAGCGATCGTCATTACAGTTAATTAATGCACGCTCACACATACCAGGCGAGCATGCGTCGCTAGAAAAATACTTCACGGAAATAATGGCGAAGAAATTGTTGGAAATTATAGTAATTGACGTTTGATTCTCATCATTGTTGACTTGAAAGATGAAGAGGGATCGACAGAGGCTAAATTATTGTTCCGGTAAGTTCCTAAATAGAAATCAAGGCTTACTGGCCACACTCATGGAGTGATATCGTCTTCATCATCATCATTGACAGCTTTGTTCCACCGACTGCTGAGTATAGACCTCCTCCTGTTTGTGACAAGCTTCCCTGGTTTGTGCAAGTCTTATTCATATCTTTCCCGCGATGTTGTAAAACCTTGAAAACTGAGCGAAGCAGGGGCTGATCGCTAGTCTATATAATAAAATAGTAACGAAGAATTTGTGTCCGTTTGCCTGTTTGTCTGGAATGGATGTATATGTTCCGTATTGGCGCAAAAACTGAACGAATAGGGATGTAATTTGGCACACAGATATTTTATATATATATTTTTTTTTTATGTTGGAAATTATCAAATAACTTCTCCCGCTCTGGACGGAGCGCAAGGGCATGTCAAACTTTAACTGACTAAAACCCACCCGTGTTCCTTCCGTTGCCTGTGTGCCGGGGCCGCGATATCCCTTTCGGACAAACTCGCAACCCTGGCAGGATAGTTTATACCCTGGATACAACATAATCCCGGTAGTAAGTACGTTTCCGTGGATTATTTTCCGACATCCACACTGGTGAAGCCGCGGGCGAGGTTTAGTAGTTCCAAATTAAAAACTATAATGAAACGATTTCCTATAATCTCATCAATTTATCGCTCTGTACCGAATTATAATTAATAAAATATAGAGCGGTAAATTGTAGAGAATTGAGTTCTAACTCAATATAACTATAAGCTCTAGGTAATGGTTTAATTATGACCTACCTAGAGCGTCGATGGGGTATGACTAAAGGCTGCGGGAGCCTAAAGCGTCGTATTCATTCGGAAACAAAGTTGAACTTTGTTTCAGCAACTTGTTTTTATGTTGCGGGAAACCCTATTGTGGCAACATCTAAAGTTGCAGTTTTGTAGGTAGCATGCTAATTTTACTTACTGTATTCTGTTGCTAGTCTTCTGGGCATGGTTGCATATCACAGCAATGTGGAAGAGTACTTTGAAGCCTAAGTATGCTTTTTGTTTTTGAATATAATATTATACATAGTATGCGCTTCGAGAATCATCGTCTACCTATCTTCGGAAACACGAACGTGCGATGGTGAAATCTAATATAAAGCTTTTACGTTTTTTTTTATTATTTAGTACCTTTAATGTAAATAGTTAGTAATAATAATAGTTAATCACCTTTATTAAATTTTACCGTATTCTTGTTGGAAGAAAAAGTTGCATATCCTTTTTACCAGCGATGTTGCGAACAAGTTGTCATTTTTGTTTCCAATGAATACGGAACATAAACCATGTTTTGCTAATTGCTTGGTTCTATGTAGAGCAATGTAAAGAAGGTAAACTGTCTATAGTAATTAATGTGCGGATGCATATTACGGTAAAATTGTTATCGGTAAAGTTTTCTGCTCTCCATATGGGAATAAGGCGCGATGATTGACTTTAGAATGGCCATAAAATTGATCTTTATATTATCTGCTTTACAACGCTAGTTAATCAGATTTACCTTCAAGCCATATTTGTATAATTAAATTAATTTGAACAGTTTCCTTCGTGGTAGTCATGAAAGATAATAAAGCAATTCCTGAAAATAAATTGATTTACCGTATGTTTCTTAGGAGCTATAGAAAGGGATTCGAATATAAACTCCTTCAAATTAAAATAGGGTATTAAACAAATATACAAGGTGATGATAATACAATAATAAAAATATAATAAATCCTTTTCCGTCCAGGCTGCTCGTTTGTGGAATGCATTGCCAGTTCAAATAAAACGCGCGCAATCGTTACCAGTATTTAAGAGACTCGTGAAGGAACATTACTTGTTGTTCTGATCTTGGTCTTGTAGCTGTAATAATCTGTGGTCGTTATTTATTTTTGTTGCTTATATAAATATTCTTATATATTTATTATGTATCTATTATATAGCATATACATATATATATCTATCTATGTATCTATTATAATATATTGTATCTTTATAATTATTATTTTGCACCAATGTCTACCCCATTTTTATGTCCACGCAATCACTGTCCATTCCAAGGTTGCCTGGAAGAGATCGCAGAAAGCGATAAGGCCGCCCATTGTATGTTTTGTAGTGTTAAATTTATGATTAACTATGTATTTTCTGGTGTACAATAAAGTTTATATAAATATAAATAAATAAATAATAAATTAATCTTCGTATATCTTATGACGTTCTCAGTCTGCTTACAAAAATTCAACCAAATATATCCAATAGTTTAGTTACTATAGCTAGTCAAAGATTGGCAAAACTCATAGTCAGCCCATCGACACGATTTAGTTTGAAAAGTCCTTTGCGCGGGCGCAAGGGTCTTTTAATAGATCAGTCAATGATTACAAATACCACGTTACATCTATGAGAGCATAAACCATAGTTATGGGCTATTATTCGCGACTGTTTATTAAACGATATTAATATTTAATTATGGCGCTAAACCCATAATAAATAAATTAAATAAAGTTATTTATGTATAGATCTTTGACAACGGTGTAAATTAATGTACTTTTCTTCCTGTGATCATCAGTTAGAAATAGGGTAGTTGTGCTGGTACTTGAGAAAATCAGTTCTGGAATGTTAATCTAATCTGACATCTAAGTCAGCATTATTTATTATCTTTAAAATTGATTATCTTTATTAAACACAATGAAATTTCAAAAGTTGTTTATGCATTGTTTATTTGCCACTTCTTCTTTTCGTGTCAATTGAGTACTTTTGAAGTTTTGTCCGACCAGTAAGAAGGTACCATCAAAAAAGTTCATATCTATACACCGTAAGGACTATTTCTGCTTACAGCGCTCGGAAGCTATAGAACCAGGGCGGTAACAGTTGTGGTAACGTTTTCACGGGATTTTGTTTTCAAACTGCTTAGATATGAAGTTCTTCGATAGTACCAGGACTACATCTGCTACTATACTCTGTATTATATGTATACGTTTTGGATGTATTTATTCAACACTTCGGAGCACTGTAATTATCAACATTTCAGCGCCATAAAAGATCTACTAAATATACAGTACACACAAACTATTCAAACCAATTCAAATATGACATTTAGCAACGAACGCAGCAAGCGTTCTGAATTTGAATATAATAGAAAATGGCGGACAAATATGGCGCTTATAATGCCGCCAATTTATATGCTAAACCGAGCTCTTTAAAGGGTTACATCTGCCTGTATTTATGGTAATTATTGCATCTGGAAGCCTAAGTTGGTCCCATGCGTTCGTTCATAAGATAAATATGTCATTTCAAATGGTGAAATGGAAAAAATATAGAATTCTGCACAGGTGGCCTATAAATTCTAATCTTGGGAATAAATGTGGGATACAATTTAAAATGTTGGGCCTAGTCCTAACTAATTATAGTACCTCCCCGCTCTTCATGTTTTATTTATTTATTTAACAGTTTATGTAAGACATACATATATAAACAGGCTAAAGAGCAACTAGCGGTTGATTAATTATGAGCACAGTGAACAGTAACATGGCAGAAAAGAATTCATGTATTCATGATATCGGGGGGTAGAGATTTTAGCTTTCGAAAAAATTCCGCTGAACATGGCCGATGGAACGATCATGTTCAGCGGAAAATTTTACGTCAATGAATTCCTCTTTTTTTTTTTAAAGATTAAATTCAGGGGAAATTGGCAATAATATCATGCTTACAGTTTTCCGATTCCACTGACCAACTTGTATTTTAAGTGTAATTAAGAGCATAAATAGCAGCTGGTGTTTTAAAAGCTCTATTTTTACATGGCCCTATTTTTAAGCAGACGTCAGGGAATTTATTTGTTTAATAAATTTACTAACAACTTAAATTGTTCGTATATTCAAATTACAACTGTAGTTTTTTGACTATAACAACGCCAATTGATGTTGTGTATCAATTTGCTAAACTATTAATTTTTCTGACTTTACAAGTGACAATCTGTAGATATAATCTTCTTAATCCTGTAGGTAGTATTAATTTATTCTTTACAATTAATTGCAAATAAAATCTAATAAATGTTGCGCAGGAAAGATGCAATTAAGTGTTGATATTAAACTCAGTGTGTAAGATTTACTTCCAGTTATGTAATTAATATCTGTCAATAGCTTGATCTTATGATAATTTGATATGTCAGGATTTTCTTTTCGTCTGTGCGGAGAATTTCTTGAATCTTGGAGACATTTTTGGAGCTAAGCTAAGTAATTGCTGGATTTCAATGTTAATGCAGATTTTACACATTTCTTTTAAGGGTTTTAACAGTGGGTACAAAAGCATAAGAAAAAAAAACACTGGTTTAATTTACTCCTATCTCATTTCAGTAGGCTGTATAGTGTATAATTTATGAATTTCAGGCATGTTGTGAAACCGTATATTTTCCCCATAAGTATTCGCTTTATTAAGCCTTTTTATCGCTTTAACGCGCTTCAATATATATAATGGTAGACATTTTCCGTTACATATATGGGTGCAATTATTATTACTATATATCACGAACGCTCAATTAAATTACATGATTCTACCCACGTGACTTTCTATTGTTGCTTACTTAACAATACTACTCAAGAACTGAATTCGCATGTTTATACGTCCTTGTGGCATAAGAAATAGAGCTGAAATTTGTGATGGACTTGAGTTGGATGTGCGCAAAAAGTATGTTTGTTTGAAAGTGTGCTGCAATTTTAATAACGGCAAATTAATCTGTAACTGTTGTGCGCTTGCGATCTTTTTGAACTGTATTAGCAATCGAACGGTATCACACGATGCGTTTGGATCATTTTTATTTTGTTCACAATGACCAATATTGTGGCGTTATTTAACGCATTCGATATTTTGAGTAGATAATGTACACCGTCTCTTGTAATTATGGTATAGTCAGGGAAATGTATTGTTTATCAAATTGACACACTACGTCAATTTGCCGTGTATAGCCATTTTATACAACTGTCTAGGAACGACAGTTGTGATTTAAAAATTATGCACAACAATAATAAACAACTAGCAACCCGCCCCGCCCCGCCTTCACACGGCTTATTGGTGATTCGCACGAAACGGGCGAATCGACACATTTTTTTTTTTTTAAATTGACGCGATTCGCACTTATATAAGTTATTTGTAGGCGAATAACTCCAGAAATCAATTCGCCTACGAATAAAAAAACTTCGTGTGAATCGCCAAGAGGCCAAAATGGCAATATTAATTTTTTGCTCTTGTATCAACATAAGCTATGCAAAAATAGCTTATGATAGGAACTAGATTAGTAGGACTATCAGCGAGTTAAGTAGCAAAGCAATTTCCCTCGTGAAGGCAGTTTAATGCATTCTTTTAGTTTGCTCCCGTGTTGTTTAGACTTCATCATCACGATAATCACCCTTAGGTACTCGTAGGTAGGTGGTAGCCTTGCTCCATCCACTGCTGAGTATAGGCATCCTCCTTTTTGTGCCATGCTTCAATGTTCTGTATGAGTCTCATCCAGGTCTTCCCCGCGATCTTCAGGCCGTTCACCCTCCTAGCCGTCAGTCTTCCATATCTCCTACCGTCTCTCGGCAACCATTCTGTTAGGCTCTGCTCCAGCTGTCATTACCACCCAGTTGAGACTTGTAGTTGGAAAATAGGAATGTGCCTCGTTTTGTAATTATATTTGTCAAGATATAACGATATTGTCTACGGGCACGTATTATTAAAAATATTATATGACTATATGGGCTGATTTTGATCGAAAAAGTAGGTAACAATTACAAATTTAATCAAAATTATAGCCAGCGTACACATCATCTATCGTCATCATAATTTTTACATACTTACATTTTTTAGAGGGGCGATATGAAAACATAATATGTAATTTATTGCGTAAAGAGTCTTCTCTTTACGCAATAAATTACATTATGTTTTCATATTGTCCATCTAAAAAATATTGAACTTAATTTATTGCAATCTAACTTTCTCAAAACTAACTCATAGTCTAAACTAATACTTTATAGTTTATAGAGAAAAGATTTTATTTTTTGTATGATTTTTGTATGAGTTGTAGATGTACAACTCAAAAACGACTGGGCCGATACAAAAAAATCTTTCACCAGTATAATGCTAAATAATCAGTTATCACTGAGTAACATAGCTAAAATGAATAAGGAATCGTTATTTATATAGAAACATAGAAAAACAGGTGTGATGATATGACATGGAAAAGTTTCTTCAAAAAAATTTCTCTTCTTCACAAAAACAAGCTATCACAGATTAGGGTTTGGGTTAGATTCGTTAATACTTTTCTACCAGAATCATAAGTACCCTGGCCTACCAAGTTCCAGAAAAAGGCTGGCGCAGGTTTATGCAGGTCGCAACGAGTTGCAAAAATCCTCCTGCATCACTTTCGTACATTTTGTATGAAGTATCGCACAGTACAGGCAGGCTGCGCCGCGCTTTTTAGGACCCGAAGGGTGCCAAACAGAACCTTATTACTAAGCCTCTGTTGTCCGTCCGTCCGTCTGTTTATCAGCGGGCTGTATAGTATATATATATATATATATATATATATCTCATGTACCGTAATAAGTAGACACACAGTTGTGCACACAGATTGTGTATTTCTATTGACTTTAAAACAAATAATTAAAGTTTAATGAAGTTAATAATTAAAGAAACGACACGACGGACACGGACGACACGGTTGGCGCAGTGGCTGAGTGATCGACTGCTGCGCAACGTGTCGCGGGTTCGATCCCCGCACGGAACAAATATTTGTATGATCTGCAAGTAGTTGTTCCGGGTCTGGGTGTTAGTGTATGTGAGTTTCTATGTTTGTAAACGCACCCACGATACAAGAAGAAATTCTTAGTGTGGGGCAACGTTTTAAAAAAAATAAAAACAACAATTATATTATTATTACGGGGGTCGGGAATACAAGAAACGTGTTTTTTTCGGCGTTTTTTGCTCGTTCTTAATACGGTTCGGAACGGTCGGAGTCCGACTCGCACTTGGTCATTTTTTTTTTTTTTATGTATTCTAAAATAGGTGGCGATGCATTGAGCTTAAAAGTAGATATATCGCCTTTGTACCTACTATCAACATTAGTTTAACAAAACTTTCACAAACTGAACAAACAAATCATCACAACAATTTCCACCGGCTCAATCATTCCCACTAAATCATTTCACATTATTCTCATCTATAAACAAAATCGGCTTACAAACTTTCACGATCGATAGCACAAACATTTTGCAATATTATTGAAAACCTCAGCTATAATAATGAACAAACCACAACGCTTTTGATACAGCACTGGTGACCGTGTAATGGAACGCGTTTACGAAGCTCTTGCGTTTCTTTTTAAGCACTTTGTGGCTGGATGTTGGTTAGTTATGTAGAAGCATCTTCAATTGTAGGATTTTGTGAAGTTAGCTAGATGTAGAAATTGATGTTATTGAATATCAATAAAACGAGTAAATGAAATAGAAGTCATATCCGGAACATTTGAGTAAGGATTCTTGATTTTTGATACAATATAAATATTAGGAGGACAGTTTATGTATCACCCTTGTGAAGTAGAAGGAAGTATTTATTTTTTTGTTTTTTTTAGGATTTATTATTGGATTATATTTATTTTTTTGTATAAATTATTATTTATATTTAATGTAAATAAAATAATGTTTAAATAAAAACGTTCTAAAACTGTATATGTTTCAAGTAGGTATTTCGCCGCTTCAAATAAAGTTTAGGTACCAGTGGCTCGACAACTTGGACTCTTCTTGAATATCCTGCTTTTAGCTTTAAGTATGCGACGCGAGTACTGAACTTAACCGCATTACCATCCTTGAAAGTGAAGTTGAGGCACAACTCATTACCCTGAATTCACTTTGACCCACTTTTTGAAAACCATGTAAACAAACAAAGCCATTCCCTTTGAAGACAAGACTCAAAACAAAGAATGAAACAGTTTTTTTAAATAAAATAGGTTCTTGCCCATTCTTCTCCATACGAAACTACTTTTTGGAAGAATCAATTCTATTTCCTTGTTGACGTTCAAAATGTCTTTTAACGGGCTATTTAAAATAAATGATTTGACTTACAGCTACATAAATGTACTTCACTTTTACCGAACTTAGAATAAATTTGTAAGCATTCCATACAAAAAAGCCGTAACAAAAAACGACCTACCATATGCAAAACACCTCATTACTCCACAGTCCTGTTAGAATCATTGACAAAACCAACAGATATGCATAACAATAACCACTTTCACTGCAAATCGCCAGTCATTGGTGATAAGCAGAAATATTGACGATTCATTCCCATTCAATGAATGACCTTAAAAGTAAAAATTGTTCATAAAGGAGATGAATATTATAGAAAGGTATTTTCGATTTCTATGATAATGGGTTTAAAGTTCTGCTGTAGCTTGTTTTTAATAAGAAAGTGTTATGTTTTAAGTTATAGTACGTGTCAAACTATATGGCGGCTCTGAAATTCGCTACTCGCTGCGCAGTACCTCACACTTCACCCCCGCTGACACATAGATTTGTTACTGCGCAGCGACTCGCTTCAAGTTCCGAGTCGCCATAAGGTTTGAATCAGGCTGTATCTTGTGGTGAAGAAGGCAAGATAAACAATTTGTATTTTTTATTTTAAGCTCTCGTAGTTTTAGCACCACTCTTCAAGCATAGAATCAGAATCACATTGAAACCTAACATAATGTTATTATCATGGCATAGTAAAATTATTTTTGGTTTCAATCTGATAGCAATAGAAAATGAAGTATCTAACCGATTACACACACACATAGCATCACGACTGTATTCCCCGCGTGGTTAGGCAGAGGTGTACTTAAAGTACACCCACATTTCGCCAGTTATATTTAAGTCTCATGTACCTACTCGTAATAGGGGGCGAGCCAATTCTCATCGACCGGGTACAAATCTAGACTCCCGATTATATTTATAGTAGGTAATCGATATTCTTTTTTTTTTTACTCTGGTGGTAGGTACCTACACAATACTAAAACCTAATAAAGAGTAAAACACTATAAATATTCCTGCTATTTAAATCACTGCATCTAAGATTAGAAGTTTGATTCATATGATGAGAATTATTTAATCAAAACCCTCCCGAGAAGCTAAACATACACTATTATTATGCTTTATTTAGACTCTTTTACTATAACAACCTACAGTTAGATCCCATTAGCAGCAATTTCTCTAAAATGGTCGGTAACTGTGCGCTATGATTTATCTAATTTGTCTGCGCATGCGATGAGAATGATGACTTTATTAAGTCTGCCTTCTAGTGTAGGTATAGTTTGGATTTGCGACTTGTTACAGTTGTAAAGGCAATCATTTTATTTGGTTTAGATAGGTTTTTATTTTTATTTATCTTTATTTTTTATTTGGTGAATGTGAGAACGTTGTAGGCTTATTAGACTGTAGATTTTTACTTAGACCAATTTCTATTTTGATAAGTGGGTCTTGTTGACAGGCCTCCCGTAAGTACCTTTAATTTATTTACTTTAATTTTTTAATTGTTTTTGCTTTATTACGAACGCTTTTAACGTGCACGTCTCTCTACATTGTTCTCACATGTATAATTACAACATGAATGATGTAACCAATATTTTGTAACAATATTCTGATTTAAAAGAGTGTCCGTGGAGTTTCTTGCCCGTTCTTCTCCATAGGAACCTACTACGCGTTGGAATGGGCAACTAGCTTCATATTTCTGACTGACCGACCCCTTGACAATTCAAAAGTGCCTGTAATTGGTTTATTTGAAATCAATGCTTTGAGTTTTTTGAGTTTTGAACCTATTAACACTGTAATTTGAAAACATTGTCAAACCATTTATTTTTAAAAGTGTAACCGGGGAGTTTCTGGCGTCTTCTCCATAGGAAACGACCGATTGGAACCGTGCACCTAGCTTCTGACGTTTTATAAGTGCCCATGTAGCTTTATATGAAATAAAATATTTTTATTTTTTGTTTTGTTATTGGTTCATGATTTCAGTTACTTACATGGAATTAAGTATTTATGCTTGTAATAGGTAAAAAAGAGTCAAAATTTTGGTTTATTTCACTAAACTGTAAAAATAATATGAGGCTGCCCGTGCCCAAGGTTGAATACTGTTTTAATTTTAGAAATTCTTGTAGTGGAAGTTCTGGTAAAAGGTCCCTTGATTATGATCCTATTTTTTATTTCGTTTTACTAACAATGTTTTTTTTTACAGGTAAGTCCATGCAATATCCATCTGTGGTGGTGAGTTTATATTTTAGTTTATCCTTAGCAAAGCCGGATCTTTATAGGTGTGGCTACTAACTGACACAACCATCATGTTGACTGTGGAGCGACATCTACATCACCACATGCGAACTACGCATCATAGACCTGACGTCACATAAATCGTGCATCGCGCAATTAAAGTCTACCGCGCAAACGACATTTAAGATTATCCGACATCAATCGTTGGGCAGTTGCCCACTAGACACGACACTCGTCTGGTCGGAGGATCCTCTCTTTTCAATAGAGTATGAGTGAACTTTACTCACTGCATAATATTATAATGTATACTTAAATAATTTTCCAAATGCGTTCCTCTCTTCTAAAACTAGCTCTAGAAATTTATATTATCTAATAATATTCATTGCAAAAATCCACACACTTTAAATATGTAGGATACCACTCCATAAAAAACTTTCTTCACTCACTTAATTTCATTAGTATTAAAATATGTATTCAGATTACTATCTACAATACATAGAATTTGGCACTTACATCATATACATACGTATATATCTGACAACTTTCACGTAAAATTAAATATGTATGTAAACATAATAAACTAAATGACGGATTATCCAATCCTGATTTATTTGATCGATAGGAGAAAACAAATTCACAAATAATTTATTACATACATAGGTATTTTTATCTTAGGATTATCATAAATTAGATTGTTGATTGTCAACACATAATTCTGGTGTAAACATTCTTCCTTGATGATCTACGATATAAAAACTAGATATAATCAGGAAGCAGCTACTGTTCAATCTCCAATATGTCAGATTTCTAATAGCTTACATTAGTACGCTTAGTGTTGCGTTATTGTATCTTCGTCATTACTGAAGTATAATATTAGTTACCTACGACTGATTATTATCACTGCTTACCTACTTATCTTTATTTTCCTTCAAAGTTACTTCAAAAGTATGTATTCTATTCTCGATAAAATTGTTTCACATTTTGATCCGTCAACCTTTAATAAGTTAGATTATACTTTCTAAGTAATAGTGTATTTCAAAACGTTACAACTTGCAAGCAAGAGTTGTCTAGCAAATAAACCCTTAAAAAACCCTGGGTCTTAAAGTGTCAAAACGCGTTGGCGTTTTGACACTTTAAGATCCAGGGTTTATTTTCTTATCTTGGCACCTACGGGGAAAAAAGTGCTCCAGAATCATCATTACGCGCTTGGTCAGCTGATACCCGACCTCTATAGACCACCTTCAAAAGGGTAGGAAGTAGGACCCATATTTCCATCGTCACCAAGAATGTTCACACTTGCTATTTCCATGAACATTGTAAATAGACACTAGGCATAGATCCCGTTGCGCCTGAGTGGATATTTATCACGTCCCGCTCGAACAGCCTCGTAATGTATGACAAAACTGTTCACACGACACACGAGGTGTCTTAAGTTGTGCTAGTTATGTACTGTATGATGCTCGTCTGTGTATTCGCTTAGGAATCTCTCAGGACCAGCCCGGATTCTGGATTTGTGCCCGGTTGATAGCAATAGGCTCGCTCTCTATTACATGAAACATAACTTGCGAAATGCGGGCGTACTAAAGGAACATCCAACCCTTCGAGGAACACAGGCGTGGTGTTGTCATGTATTCGCTTATCTTATAAATTCTTTGATAGCTATATTTATCAGCGAAGACTTCAGAATCTTCTGGACGAAATTTGAGCCTAGGCTCCAGGGGCTAGTGCAAATCTTGGGTTTCATTCGATCTATCGAGTCTGGTTACACCACGCTGAGATCGGTGCATTTCATTCATTCATTGTGTCATTGACTCTGGCAGGGCCACCATCAGGGATTTTAATTTTGATTACACAAAAAATTTGTCGCTAATTAGTCGAGTCGCCAAATATCAGAGTTTGTCGGTCACTGGTTCAAAAGATATAAGGGTTTATAAGTGGCCGATCTGGAGAGAGTCTCCCCAGCAGGGCCACATTTACGAGTATATCTCAAAAACAACTAGCGAAGATGTGTTTTCTCCCATATTTTGTCGCCAATTAGTCGCAATTTGTCGCCAAGTCACAGATTTAATCGAGTCTTAGTTTAGGAGATATAATGAGTTCAATTAGTAAGGTATAGTCCAAGAGCTATAGTCGAAGAGTTCACGAAAAATTGCCAAGAAAAAATAAACCCATATATCTTTTGAACCAGTCACCGACAAATTCTGATATTTGGCGACAAATTTCGACTAATTGACTAATAAAGCGTTTCTTGTGCTTTTCTTGTTGAGAAAAAATACGCATGTGTTGTAAGCATCGAAACTAGAGCCAAATCCGTGTACGTATAGTCTAGCCTTGGTTAAAATAGTAGCTTCAATAAAAAGAGTCATTTATAGTCGGATGTCATGCAAATGAACACCACAATTTCTTCCTGCATTCTCAAGTGAAAACAAAATCATAAATATAACATCATTTAAATAATCATGTATACATTTCCATCGAATTACCATTTACAGATAATTTACAATCTAAACAATGTTTCATAATCTTGCATAACCATTATCGGTAACTACTGTGACAGCTTTAAAGTTAACTATTATGGATAGATGGATAGAAAGACATATATAATGGATAGAGTGATAGATCCGTTTGGATATAGCAGTAATTATGTAATGTTTAATATGTTAATGAAACTGGTTGAGAATAGATCATGATGGATTGTTGATTTGAAGTCGTGTTGAGAACCGACATTAACATTTTGGGAGTAGGGTTGGCAGCGATCAAAAAAATAAACAAAATTTATTTTGATTGAAGGGTCGTATTTTATTAGAGAAGTATGAAAGATGTTTTTTTTCTTACAAAACAACAGGAAAAAAAAACAACAAAAAAACACAAGTTGCCCCAAACCCCAAATATTTTTGGCATATATTAATAAAGCAATGACGATCTTCTAGTTTCCCAGAAAGAGTTAAAGCTAGCTTCCTATCCACAGATATTGGTGCCGATTTTCTTGTAGGTACACCGAACTAAACTAACTAAAATATCACTAAAATTCTTTACTTTAGGCTATGAGAATCTAGAGTCGAGATGTTGGTGTGAATTTTAGTTCATGACAACTTATTTTATCCCACACCTTTTTAATAGCGAAAAAATTAAAAATAGAAAGAAAATGAAATTGATAAAAAATTGTCAGAATTAGTCTGGTTTGGTATTTTTGTTGAAAAATGTCAAATTCAGAATAGCAAAACTGCAATGTTCACTAAACTAAAAACCCTAAAAATCTTAGTGCTGTCAAAATAAAATATAGTTAAATTGTGTCACTTTATTCTATTTCAGAATGGGAAATCGTCGTTTGACAGGATTAAACTTAATTTTAGTGATTTTTAGACTAGTTTAGAGGCATTTGTGACAAGAGAATCGGCACCAATACCTATTATTTTTTCTTAAAATTTTCCTATTTTCTTTCCGCCTTATTATATTTATAGCAAATCGTTGCAACCTTGTAAAATTGAGAACCATATTTAATCTGTAAACCCTATTATTGGATTAACTTATAATAAATCCAGGTCATCAAAAAAACTAATTTGATCGTCTAGTACGGGTATTAACTTTTGGTAGACTAACAATAACGAAGGTTAAGTTCTTAGAAATACTCGTAGTGCTATTATTATGATGATTAATTTGCAACACAAAAACTGTAAAGGAAATTTTAAATTATATGAGGCTTCTTGAGGCTCCCAGAATTAATAATTTTACCAGAATGCCCCAGAAGGAGGGTAATGTTTTTCGAGTATTTATATGTATGTATGTATGTCTGTATATTTCTTTGGCACGCTCTGTAGCCTAAACGGCTTGATGGATTTTAACATATGAGGTGTTGTTAGATTCCTCTTAATTGTGGGAGTGACATAGGCTATACAGAGTCAAATTGAATTAGCTAGCAAAACTCTGTAGACGTGATGGACATCGAAATCTAAACACGATAAAACAAAGAAAAATTGTTTAGATGTTTTTTTTTCTAGAGTCAACGAAAAAAACAAAGTTCAATCCTTTGTTTTCTTTTTTCAGTTATGTGTTATTGCAATAGGTTTTTTTGTTTTTTTTAATAACTAGCTTTTCGCAGATAATTAATGTTGTAAATAAAACGATATGATAACGGTTGATGGCAATAGGCTCGCCCTATAATACATGGTTGTTATGTTATGTTTATAATATCTATTAATCTGGAACTACGGCTATTGAAACAAAATTAGCCACTTTTACCGCTTCATTCTTCAACAAACTTAGAGGTTACAGTTAATTTTCTCACATTTTATAAATTAGTAATAACTTTTGGTTTCGCAAACTGTCGCCTACTTGATAAATACGTGATCTTGGCAACCCTAAGTTGACAAGTAATAAAATTCGGAATTTATTACCGCTGGACTAGTGTCCATGTTATTTAATTAAAAATCTTTATTTTTAACTAGTAATAAGGCATGATTTGATGTACCTGTCGTTAAAATCGATCATTTGAGATTGTGCCTCGTAAAGATTTTGAATAATTTGTTTTATGATCATCAAGTTTTATTACTTTAGTATAGCAAGTCTGTATGTATACCTATGTTTAGCAAGATATTATCGGTATGGTTGGTCCAGGATCTGAGTAATAGTAATCGTGGTACGCAGACGGAGAGTAGTTTTGATTCCCGCACGGTCTAAAGTGGCTCACTTCGGTTTTTGAAAGCCTATTGAAATGAATCTGTCTTGTCTATTGGCTTTCATATCTGATTGTCAAGTGATCTAATTGGCGGTTGTTTTTCGATAAACCAATCATAGATGATGATATAAGATTTGGCATGGTACTAGGTACCTAATCTGCGTTCGTAATTTATTTTTCAAACATATAAACAAACACGAGTGTTAGGAAAAACAACTGTAGTGCTTATACATAAGGTTCAGTTTGCGCTACAACTTCATATTTTTTATGACTTTTTCAACAGTATTAATCAGTCTTAAATCGGCTTTATTTTCTCTCTAATAGCATAAAGTTGATGTTTGTTTAAGTGGAAATAACATCAATTGGAAACAAGGATTTAAATAGACCTTAGTTAATTTGTGTTTCTGAAACCGGGAGGTATTTTGAACTAGCAGATTTTTTTTCGAGTATCGAGAAATGATCTCTATACAACGACTATACGATTGACCAGAGATACAGTCACGCAAAATGCAATCTCACATTCCAAATTAATATTTCTGTGGTCTACAAAATGTATTTACCATACATTTGTATGTAACCTAGGACAAACAGATTCGTAGTGTATCTTCTACGTGAGTCGTCTATCGATTAATTCCATACATTATTATATTCCATACAAATATGATAATGTATGCAAAAGCTTGTTGTCATTGATCAGAATCGTGGCATTACTTAATGATTGATGGACATATCAATAGATTTTGTCGTGTCAGAATATTATGATAAACTTTAAACATACTTATCGAAATATTCACGTGAGAACGTTGTCTCTATAATATGTTTATTAAACATTTCTTGGTAGAGTTTATTATTATAATAACTTGTGGAATGGCAGCGTAAAGTTACCCTTATGCATCTATGTATTATTAATATCCGAGACCCAGGAAATTCAATATTTTTGTAAATTTTTCACCCAAAGCTACATGGGCACTTATGAAACGTCAGAAGCTAGGTGCACGGTTGCATTTGGTCGTTCCCTATGGAGAAGAGATTACGTTTTTTTAAATACCTGGGCGACCCAATGCGGCCCTGGGCCGCCCTGGTTCCTGTGCTCTGTTCTGTTTAAAATAAAGAATGCTCATTTAATAGTATAAGAAAGTTCATACTAATTCCATGTATAGTACATACTAATTCCATGTATAGTACATACTAATTCCATGTATAGTACATACTAATTCCATGTATAGTACATACTAATTCCATGTATAGTACATACTAATTCCATGTATAGTACATACTAATTCCATATATACTACATACTAATTCCATGCTGCCATGAAAGTACATACAAATTCCATACTGCCATGAAAGTACATACTAATTCCATGCTGCCATGATAGTACGTACTAACTCCATGCTGCCATTATAGTAGGTACTGACTAATTCCATGTTGCCATGTCATTATTCTTAGGTAGCCATCTTGTTCTAAAGAGCCCTGCTCCGGTAAAAATACGGAGAAAACGAATTTTCCTAGATATGAGACCTAGCTAATAAATAATAATAAATAAACCCCTATAATTATTGCGACTTTTATCGAAATCGATAGAGCCGTTTTCAAGAACGTGATTACAAATATATACAAACTGCTCATTAAATAGTATAGGATTTTATACTGGTTTCATATTACAGTGCTGTTTGGTAGGTATACAAAAATTAAAAACAAAATAGAAAATGGTCAGCAGCAATTCGAAGCATCTATTGACAGCAATAGGTATGTTGTTTTCTTCCATACTTCATTATTAATGCTCCCGCAGACATGGCGCGACGCGATGGCAAGATACGACTCAGGTGGAACAATTTCTATTAAAACTTCGCGTAATTGTTATACCGGTGTCGCGTCGCACCTGTCTGCGGGCGCCTTTACTCGAAATTGCAGTAGTCACCCCATTTCTAGCCATAATCATGTTTCACACAGTCCATCCATCGTTTTTTTGGTCTCCCCCTTCATATCTAAACTAATACAACAAAGAGAAAAGATTTTGGTAAGTTTGTTTATTACGCTTTCACGCTAAAACGGCTGAAGGGATTTGAATGAAAGGCACTTAATGAGGACAATGGATACTTTTTATCCCGATATTCCCGCGAGACTTACGCAGGTCAAAACCGATTTTATTAAGAAAGAAAGAAAGAAAAATATTTTATTTGGGACACGCACAGGAAATACAAACAGTAATTAATAAAAAATAAATAAAAAAAAAACAATACAAACAATAGTAACGACCTGTGCGAGGCCAAAAAGGCCACTATCTCAGCATAATGCAGCGATATTTAAAAATAAATACCGCAGCGCTGGTATTCTGATAGGGCCCACTGTGATGTCACGGACACATCTACGGACTTAGAAAAATCCCATGGGATCTAAGACCAAATAATAATAAAATAAAAAGCAACAAAAATAATAATAAAAAAAATAGTACAAATAAAAACTAAAACTAAATAATTAACCTATACACGCCCGACGTTCCAACATCACTTTGTCCATAGTATAGACTATTTATTATCTATTAATAGACCATGTTTCAAATGACGTAATGCTTTTTTTTCTTCACTTCGTGATGTTATCAACTACAAACTGGAGCAAAAAGCTGGCGTATTATTAATAAGCACACCGGTATATCAATCAGAGGTAGATGTACTTTTTGTGCTACTCAAATATTGGCGCAAAAAGTGCTCTTGAACCGATTGAGTCATTGTGGCTGTACAGTTAATGTACACTATAGGTATACGTAATAGGATATATGGGATAATAATTTGAGATTTTGTTACAAAAACGCACGTGAATTAAGTCCACTAGTTTCAAAATCAAGGATGTCCATTCTTTGCTAAAATTTCGTTTATAGTTTTGAACATAGAAATATTCTTATACTCGTATTTATGGTTTCGAATGTATAGGTAATACCAGCCTGTTACTGTCCCACTGCAGGGCAAAGGCCTCTTCTCATACAGAGAAGGCACGAGCATTGATCACCACGCTTGCTCAAGACGGGTTGATGATTTCAGACTTATATTGTATTGTTATTTGTTATTATTATTGCTTATTCACTTGTTTCGAATTATATCAGTAAAATAGCAGTTGATGCACCACTTCGTATGCAACAAAAATAGCAAAAACCCGTTTAAAATCACATTACACAATCAATGTATGTTACAAAATCAATAATGTCCAATATATTTAGTATTTTAACCCAAAAAAACAAAAGTGGACAATGTTGTTTTTGAAACTAGTAGACTCAATTATGAAGTTAAAATGGTCTCATTTGTTTTTGGAAACATGTCAATAACTGACTAACATGTCGTAAATCTCTGATTTACTGACAAATCTGTACGTAGATAAACTTTTGTGATAACAACAACCATCAACAACCCAGTAACTGGGTTGCGGAGGTCAGATAGGCAGTCTCCATGTAAAATACTGGTAGGTATTCAGCTGCATCCGGTTGGATTAGAAGCTGACCGCAACAAAGTTGGGAAGAGGCTGGGCAGATGATGATAAGCTTTTGTGATAGGTCTTGAAATAGCCGATCATATGAGCTTACATGAGACTTCAATTCTTTCACTAAACACCACAACGCAACGATCACGAATCGATAAAATGCAGCTTGCAATATTTAAAATACTGAATTATACTAAAACTACTTTCTAAAACAGTTATACCTACCTACTATCCTGCTTACCCCTAACAAACATGACATTGCATTTTCAGCCACAAACACATTTTCACTCATTCCGCATTCTTAAACACACGCGATCGCGAAAACCGCTAATTGGATTATGGAACCCGATTAGAAATCATTTAATAACTGCCTTACTGTATAATATGTAATACATTACCGCATGTCTTCGCACGACAGTTCGATAAATCACAAAAAAGGACGCAATGGATTTTAAATAAAGAATAGCGTTGTGCGAATTCGAGTCTCGTGGTACAGGGAAAGCAAAACAGTGTGACATTCGATACCGACTTTCGTTCTACATTTGAAATTGAAGATCGGTAGCGATAAATCTTTAAGAAGAAACAATATGAATTATTTCTAGTGTGAATATTGTTGGATTATGTTCTGAATACATAACATTATGTGTATTAGAACAGCTACATTTCACACATGTTTGAAGCCCATGTAATAAGTGGCAATACTATTGCCATCAATCGGGTAGAAACCCAGACATCGCAATGCTACTGAGAATTTTCTTACCAAAAAAGGAAAAAGCACTTATTTTCTGTCGAGTCATGACTATCACAAATCGAAAGTTTAAACATCTTTGTACTTTTTTTCTAAAATCATTTTAGAGATGCAGCTTGTCACGTTTGTAGTGAAGATAAATATTATACGAAATGAAACCTGCACGAGAATCCAGGAATAGTCACCACGGGGAACCAAACCGTGATAGGAGCCCTATAGCTGTGAAACTAACAGCCGTCAGTTAAAAAGTAAATATAATTTTTCATTTAGGTAATTTTCAATTTTTACTAAGCCCTATTATAGCATTGTCCAAGACGGAGATCATTCATTGTGGAGTGTTCAAATCCCAGTGGAAGAGCTTTCTTTACATATTTTGATGTCACAAAAGAAAATATCTGACTTAGAATCAGATGGGTGTTAGTGTATGTGAGTTTTCTATGTTTGTAAACGCACCCACGATACAGGAAGAAATTCTTAGTGTGGGGCACCGTTAAAAAAAAAAAAGAAAAAGAAAAGATCCCAGAAACCAGTTACTTTCATTACTGACTTATATTTCTATGGTCAGACAGCATCCTGTCTGGCATTAATAATGTTGAAATGGACCTTTTTGGCGCTGCCGTGAGGCACACACTATTGTTGTTATATATTTTTTAATTTTTTTCATCTTGAAATTGTATCCAAATCAATGTTATTCTTTCTTTTTTTTTATTCAAATTATTCAGCACAAGATTATATTAAATACTCAGAAAAACCCATCATAGAAAGTACAATCACGAATAATTCCACACTCAATATAAATCAAATTAAAATGACAGTATCGCCGACGTACTCACGGCATCGCGAGATCTAAGGAGCCGACTGCGCCCGCGCACCTGTCACGTACGGTTATATAACTATGTACTGTCAACCGCACATCCAGCAACAGCATAAGAATAAGAAACAGCTTTTTTGGCGTAGGTTTAAGGGCGGATTTCGTAGTTTAAACTGGTATTCAGCTGCATCTGGTAAAACTGGAAGCTGTCTAGCCTTTACACCCTTTTTTTTTTTGGGTTTTTTTTTTTTTTTTGTTTGCCTATTTTTGTTTTTGCTAGACAGATGATTATGAACTTATGTAGGTAGGTAATTAAATTATAGTTTTCACAAGACGTATTTTTATGGCAATGTGGATCCAACACTTTCAATAAGGAAGTATCTGCTTTGAACACATTGTAAAAGCACTCTCATAAGCACTCTCATAATGACATGCACGCACTCTATGCTCATGCATGCACTCTCATAAGCGCTCTCATAATGACATGGACAGTCCTCAGCATAAGACAATAGATTAGGAATTATGATATTAAAGAATAGGCACTCTACAGAAGATTTTGCTAAGAACGGCTTTTGGACCCTGACAAAAGCCGGAATAAGTAAACAATCGACATACTGGCAATCTTGCTGACAGCAGAGGCCAAGTCATATTTCGTTGGCAAAGGCAGTTAAAGCATAAAAAACTGTGTTTCAACTTCATGGATCCTTCCCTATTTTTCTGTCTTCGTGTTTATTGTTATAATGCCTATATTAATGCGATTATAGATCATCTCTTTCAAAACTCTCTTTTTCCTAAAAATAACTGTTTTTCTCCTCATCACGGTGACCGCCATGGTTACTATAGTGATATAAAGGTGCCGATCGCGCGTCTGCACGCCTCGTTATGTCACCCGGGACGTGCGTAAGCGCAGGCGGTGCGTTTAATGTGCGATATCCTGCAATTTTGTCACATTACTTACTTCCAGAAAATATTTACGAACACTACATGGAATATGCTGGTTTCCTAGTACTTGTAATTACTGCTCAGTTGCAATTTTAATATGTATTATGGCTTGGAATGCTTATCATCCGCTATGCTTAAGGCCTAGTAAAGTTTACTTTTTATCTAAGGATTATACGCTTGCTGAATAGAATAAAAAGAGTTTCATCGGTTATTAGCAAACTTGAATAGTAAAAAATGCACTAGGTAACGTCATAATCATCGATACAATTCAATAAATAACTTATTTATCAATAATTTACAAAGCTTTTTAAACTTTTTGTATAGTCCCAAATTGCTCTTAAAAACTAAACAAAACAGTATTAAAAAGTTGTGATTGCCCCGTTCGACACACCATTATTATTGAACCCACAAGAAACCAAGAGCGAGTCAACAGAAGCATTCTACTTTAGACAAACATAACTTTGCCATCAATCCCACTCTCACTCCCTCAAAATCTCTCCTTCTATTAATTTTCCAAACTGCACGATCTAACATTGTCAACCAATTTCAAGTATACGGTCAGCACCAACCTTAAGTCAAAAGAAATAAAAGTCAATTTCAATTGCCCCAAGTTGATAGTTCAAGTTTGTTCTCGTAACGGTCATCTACCTCCTACAATATTATGGTCGCCTGGTAACGCGTGTAGTTATTTGCTTTAGAAAAAAAATATCACGATCTCAGTACTGTTACGATCATTGATTGTTTTTAATAGCCAAATTGACTTGCCCTTGGTATACGGGGACCGTAAATGGTTATCAATTTGATTGAAAAAGTAAAAGAAAGATAAATCCATGTTTTTGCTGCAGGAGTTCTAAGAAGACCGTATTAATAGGAACCTGTACCGCTGGAAGATGTAGCAGTAACGCACCATTTATGGCTAGGTACACCATGGTCACATTCTATGATTCTTTACGCAATGGTCTGAATTCGACAACACTCGCACCGGGTTTCTAAATGGCTGATAAACACAAAAGCAACCAACAATCTAAAAGCAAATCCGCGACTGTCACTGTTGGTCTAAAATTAGACCAACAGTAGCGGATTTGCTTTTGGACCCCACAATTCAATTATCTATTTTTATTAAAAACGTTCAAAATGTTCAATGTCAATCGGCAATCGATGTCAATATCTTGTAAAATATGTAGATAAATTGTATGCAGTTTTGACAGATAGAATTTGAATGACCTTAAAAATACGTGTAATTGCCCCTCAGGTTTATCAAAAAACTACGGCATATCAACACATGAATTTTGTCAACGGATTTAAATTCAATAAACTTGAGGTTACTGAGCAATCATTATGACTGTTCAAGCTCGTTCCATCTCAGGTCTTTTATCTGCCATAGACAGTTAGTTATAGTCTCATTTTATGATGCCAAAAACTTGACCATTTTACGCAGTATTTATTAATTTCAACCTGCCTTAAAATTAACCCAATTTCTTCAACTACCAAATTACTAAGCATGTTACCTATCTACTTCTAAATCCGAGTACGGTACTTGTAAATTATATCTTAGTCTTTGCCCATAATTCCCCTGATTACTGCAATCGGCAAGTCATTACCTCTATGGAATGTCATTTGGAAAGCATATCTGGGGCACATTGATTTGGTCTACTTGGAAACTTACGTTGAAAGGTATAATTGGGTTAGTTAGTTGGTAGTTGTATTGAAGTTAGAGGGTATGAGAAAACGAATTTAATTATCATTAACGGTATAATTAACTGCTAATAAAATAACATAACATCACGCCTATTTTCACCGAAGAATTCGACAGTGGTAAACCTACACATCGTCACTTGCGAACTACGCATCACACTGACGTCGCGCGAAATCCTGCATCGAGCAAGCAGGGTTTAACGGGCGATCAGCATATATATAACTTCCCGACATCAATCATCGGGCAGTTGCCCACCAGATACGACACCCGTCTGGTCGGAGGATCCCCCCTATTCTATAGAGGATGAGTGAAATTTACACAATAATTAATAGTTAAGCGGATTAGGTTACTAAAATACATCGTCTATTGTATTTTATAATGGATTTCCGCAAAGTCACGCCTGAGTCAATTAACTATCTGTAATAAGACTTGTAAATTCACTTTCGCAGGATCCTATTGACAAATGACATTAAAACCAAACCCAGGATATCTTACCTTATTATGTCAACCCACTCAATCTAACAGCATCAAAAAATGCCGCAAGGAAGTACATATCCTTTACACGTTCGAAAAGTTTACCTTGACATTTTTCATGAATGAACGAAACAAGTAACATAACCTGCTGCAATACAACAACTATATCTATGATCTCATACATTAAGTGCTGCTGTCCGCGCTCCGCGACTTGGTCTGTGTGTATTTTGTATTTCATCATATTTTAATACAAATATCCAAGATGAAAAGTAGCCTATGTTCTTCTCCAGGTCCCAGGCTGCCTATCTGTCAATTTTATAACTATTGGTTCAGTGGTTTAGGCTTAAAAAAGTAACAAACATCATCTACCTAGCCTATTCCCAACAATAATGGGGTCGGCTTCCAGTGTAACCGGATGCAACTGAATACAAGTATTTTACATGGAGCGACTGCCTATCTGACCTCCACAACCCAGTTACTGGGTAACACGATACCCCTTGGCAAGATTAGTTGTCAGGGTTTCGAGCTACTGGCTACCCGTAAAGACTCTGAAGTTAAAGCCAACCTATGAATGACAGCCGGGACCAACGGCTTATCATGTTTTCCGGGGCCCGGAGGGTATCGGTATGGTAACAAACAGACAGAGAGATTTACTTTGATATTTTTAATATTAGTTTCGATAGTACGTAATTAGCACTGACTGTAGACCATTTTTTCTTCTCTTTTGTGTCACCTAAAACTGACAAAAAAATACTAACACCGTGGTCATAAGATTACCTCGTCGACAAGCTTCTTAGCAGGATTGACTGTCGACAGTGAGCCGGACGTACTTAAGTATCGTACCTCGTGTTAGCTCTTTAAATGCACCACAGCTTCTCCCATATTTTCCCGAGATTTACGAAGGAAGTCGCCATTCAGGTAAACAGCTAACAACAAGTTACTGTGCGTCAGTCTAACACAAATATTTTATTCATGCAAGTTTCCTGTACTCATTTAGGCAGTGCATTAAATAAATTAATATAAAAGCATGCCTCTCGTGTAACAGAAATGTGGGGAATTGTAAAATGTCCGTAGTTAAATCAAAACTTACGGAGTCTCAATAGCACGGCTAGGTTTCAACTACTATTGGATTCATTCTCATACAGTCGGTGAGGAAAGTGTTTCCATATTATTATTAGTAGGTGCCTTTATTCTCGAATTACACTGATATCCAGCTGCATCCAGTTAGTCTAGCAAGCGACCCCAACATAAATGTAGGTGGGGTAAAAAGAGGCAGATCCAAGACTCCATAGTCAGTTGTGATAGAACGGAATGGTCTCTCGAGTTTAGTCCTTTAGGTTTGGGACACGCTCATATCCATCAGTGGATGACGATAGGCTGAATTGATTCATTGACTTGGGTAATGATTTATAAAACATATATTTTTTTGTAAATTTCCACCGGTTTCCAACCAACTTCTTCAATTTACCTAACAAAACTTTCAGTATTACATCATTTACCTACGAGTTTACCTGCTTCGGATCGTCAATGTTCCGAAGGCTTTTGCACCTGTTACATTATATGGGCAGGTAAAGGACATTAGACAACTGTCATTTTATAAACATGTAGAGTAAGTACTACTACTCGGTTGTTCCCGACATTTTATTACACGACCGACACCGTTAAGAATAAATTAACAGCAATTGACGAGTTTAAGTTGCATTCTCATGTGGGAATTGAAAAAAAGTCACGTACTTAATTAGTTTCTTAATAAAACTGTTTCTCTTAATTGTTGGTAGTTAGAAGGTATCCTTAGTAGTAATAAAGATGTAACGGGAAGGGATAACGGACTAAACCTATCCTTTCTATATTTGGAGGCGTGCTAAGACGCTTCTAGATACACTGTGATCTGCACGCATAGTATGACAGCCATAGAAATGGGTTTTCTACGGGTTTTGTCGACGGAATAATAGACAAAATGACAGATTGTAATTGTTTATCTGTCATTTTGTCTATTCTTCCGTCGACAAAACCCGTTCCTATTATGGTCATGCATGCGTGCAGAAGGTAAATTCCCGTCATGAATAACGTTCCAAATGTAGTCGCAATCTCACCTCAGCGATAATCAATGTCAAAACTTGTCAAAAATGTATGTAAATTAGTATTTTTGACAGATTGAGGCTGAGATTAGAATGCGAACGTTCTTAAAAATACGGGAATTGAACCTCTGATATGTAGATATGTAATTGGTGACAAAAATAATAAGTAAAATAAAAGAGTAGAAGAAAAGTTAAAATTGTAAAATGTGGCACGCCACCAGGAGAAACGCATCTTTCAATTAGAATCAAAATTCTGTTCAATAAAAGCGAGGACTGTTCCTTTAAAAATTAACAAGTTATAACTAGCTCAGCTGTTCCTATGTATTTAAATTTTGCAATTAGGTGAACAAGTAAAACTTGTAAGTTTTCCCAAGTGATTTCGTGATTTCAGAAAGTTGCCTAGAAAACGAACAGGACAGCACAAAAGCTTGTCAAAATTAATGGGCTTCTTATGTAGCCGAACTAAAGCGGTATTCTTACTTTTCTTGAACTGTAAGTAGTTACAATGGCAAGCTAGCCACACAAGTAAGACTTTGAGTGACAATGTTTTAGCAGTCGAATTGTCTCTTCATATTGTAGCTTGCCTCTAACTCATTGAAGAACTGAGGGCTTGGACAAAGTGTAATTTTACCAGCGATAATCGATGATGGAAAAGTCGAATTTGTATAGGATTCCGCCGAAAGCAATCCCGTTGACAAGTGCTATAGAAAGGCTTTGAAAGCGTTTAAAAAAAAAAAAAAATGCTAATAATGAAATGTAGCTTGGCAATCATCGTGCAGATTGTCGTAACCGCCAACATCTCTCGAGGCTCTCGTTAGGCAGTTGCATTAAGGGCGTGATTCAGAAGACAGTACTCCTCGATACGGCTCGCATTGTGAGGAGGTTCCTGTCACTGCAACCCTAACCACCGGTAGCTTGGACCCTGCTCCTGATACCGGCGGACCACAAATTTTTAGATTTTTAAACGATTTTTTATTTAAAATTTTTTTTTTTGGTTAGTACGAAAATAAATAAACGAGGTAATGAAAATAAAACATTTATGTTCGAGTAGCATGGACCCATAGCGTTAGTAATATTTACTTACAAACTATGTTAGTAGCATTTTCAACATTATGACCAACACACATCATAATCGTAATGGTCATGATGTTCAACACACTTATTAGCAGGTTCATGTAGTTTGGCTTAAGCTTGGTCCAAGATAGGACAATCCAGTTTTACAGCAATGGCATCAAGGAGACTATTGGAGCTGGCACACACTGAGCTTCAGGGATGTTGCACGCTTGCGTGTGATCGCAGCGAAGCCGGCGCGACGTATTTGCAGGTATCATTGGAAAACGCTCTTCAGTTAAAACGTCGTCAGTAAGCTATTATGAAAGTTCATATTACATTTCTCCAGTACTCATGACAACCACAGAAACGAGTTTTCTACGGGTTTTGTCTACGGAAGAATAGACAAAATGACAGATTGTGGTTGCGTTTATAATGTGGTCATGCTAAGTGTGCTGACATCGGCAAAACTGACATAGATTTCTACTATGTAAATTTATTCTTATCACGAGTGGAGTTACAGATACTTCTATCAAGCATTAAACAGCAATTTGCAACACTTCATTACACAATAAAGAGTGTTGAAAACCAAATTATTTTCGACTAGATCTAATTTATTTCCATTAAACACTTTTTTACCCGCCATTACTAAAACAGTTATACTATTACCGTGTGGGAACATTTGACAAAGAGCCATTGTTTGTTTAGCACTGTCTGATGTTCTGTGCTGAGTGGCTGACATTCGTTTGGTGACCTTAGAGACACAGCTATTGTTTCGGCAGAGCCTTAGGCCTTATCTTTTATATTGTCCTGAAGTGTACAAGAGGCGGCTGTCAGGATGTTTCTGCTAGTAATTTACATTAAAGCAATATGCGTGAAGCAAGGGCTGGAAGGTTTAATTATATTCTTTTAAGGGCTTACACCCTGAAAAAACAACGACGTGCAAACTGTAACCATGGTTATTAAAAAATTCTGATGTTCCATACATTTTGATCGTATAGGTATTGCACTTTTTTATGAAACAGCTGATTTATTTATGTAAACGACGAAAAATTTCGACCTTGAGGTGTATGCTCTAGAACCATGTGCTGAATTCATGGTAAAAGTTTGCACGTCGATGTCCACTACAACGTGTATAAAAATAAAGGTTTAAAATTAAATAAAATTAATTTAATTCAGGCAAAACCAATACTAAATAAAATAAAATTCTTTTAATTCAGACAAAACCAATATTAAATAAAATAAAATTTCACAATACTGCAACAGAATAAATCACAATAGAATAAAATGTCACAGAATTAAATTAAAGAATAAAAGTAAGTAAGTCAGTCTTTTAGCTTATAATTACTGAAAATGTAAGGAATAATTCGATACAAAACTTACGATCATGCGTGATTTTGTAAATTGTACGAGTATATTGATTTCCAGTGTGGGACGCTGCTGGCTACATGGACGAGTGTGGTCTGTTATTTACTTCTATCTACTACATTATGTCATACAACAATGAGCCACTGATAAAAACGCTGTCCAAAAAAAGGAACGTAATTTTGTGACTCTCGGCTAGATAACATCACGCTCGTAATCCCTGAAAGGGAAGGCAAAGGTGTACCTATAGTACACCTACAGTTATGTTTAGGTCCCATGTCTTGGCTAGTTGCATTTTAGTATTTGTGGACGTTTGGCTCGATTTATGCTTTCCGCTTTATCTGAAGCTTTAATCAGACTTCTCTCAGGAAAGTTACTTCTACGTTGCCCGAAATAGTATTTCATTTAAAACATCCTTTTCATAAATAATCATCTAATAGTCGGAGCATAAAATCTTGTGAACCCGATTTTTCTAATCATAATTTAAATTGAAAAAGGAGATACAAATTATGTAAATTCCTTGTAAATCAATTGCATCTATGATAAATTGGTCTCACACATCATAGTGATGGGACAACCATAATTTACATCTGGTATCTCGGCACCAACACTCGACACAAACATTATGATTTAACTACTTCCTATCGAGATCAATAAAAAACTGGTTTTAGCGATCGCCCCACAAAATTGATCTCGATTCATAACGCGCATGCCTCATGCAACGGTTTTTGAAAGCTCCAGTTATTTTTTACGTGGGAATGGATTATGTTTGGGTGCTGTAAATAAAAATAAAAGCATAATCTTTTGTGATAGTTGAAGAGAAAGGTTATTGGCCAACAATGGAATCTTAAGAAGAAAATAAAAGGAAGAAAGAATGAAATGAAAACAATATCAACAACGAGCCTTGTGCCTAGCTAAAACAATATCAACAACGAGCCTTGTGCCTAGCTAAAATGAAAACAATATCAACAACGAGCCTTGTGCCTAGCTAAAACAATATCAACAACGAGCCTTGTGCCTAGCTAAAATGAAAACAATATCAACAACGAGCCTTGTGCCTAGCTAAAACAATATCAACAACGAGCCTTGTGCCTAGCTAAAATGAAAACAATATCAACAACGAGCCTTGTGCCTAGCTAAAACAATATCAACAACGAGCCTTGTGCCTAGCTAAAATCGATGTTAATAAAACATTTTGCGTATGCCTAAAAGGTTGATTAAATTGTAATTGTTCCAGTTATAATAAAATTGTAATTCTAACCAGAGAATTTAAACTACTGTTTTAAACTAAAATTTGTAAGTACCTATAAAGCTGTTTTTTCAGTAAACTTTGACTTTATCACGGTTTTTTACGACTGTTGCGAGTGTGCCCGTCATCATAGATTTCATATAACAATACCTATAGTTTGTCTAAGTCTTGAATTTTTGCCTCATGTCTACAGCCTTACAGACTCAGGCGCAACGCCTTTCTGTAATTTCAGTTTCTGTCTATGAATTAAGTTTTCAGTATAACAAGTAGGTAGCTACGAGTATATTGTATGTGACTATCATTCTGGAGGTTCCAATACTAGCATATAACGATGCATTGTCTTTCAGTACAGATTTATGTAACAAAACGACACGGTTGGCGCAGTGGCTGAGCGATCGACTGCTGCGCAACGTGTCGCGGGTTCGATCCCCGCACGGAACAAATATTTGTATGATCTGCAAGTAGTTGTTTCGGGTCTGGGTGTTAGTGTATGTGAGTTTCTATGTGTGTAAACGCACCCACGATACAAGAAGAAATTCTTAGTGTGGGGCAACGTTTTTTTAAAAAAAAAAAAAAAAAAAAACCTTGATGCATGGTCATAAAAAACATAGTACCTACGTGTAGGGTATTATTTCTTCCAAATAAAATTACTTAAAATTCTGTAGGACTACATCGACTGAATACGTGATCAAACTTGAATTTCATTGAACTACATTTTGACCGACAAAAGAACTATACATTTTTATTGATGTTCAGAATAGGCTTACATTATTTATGTTATGTCAAATGTTATAGGTATTACATAATAATTAACTAACAGGGTTCTCATTGAAATTATACCGTGTGACATAACGGCACGGTTCTGCATACAAAAGTCTACTTTTCTTCTTTAGAGGTGTACTTAAAGTACCATCCACATTTCGCCAGGTATGTTTAAGTCCCATGTAATAGGGGGCGAGCCTATTGCCATCAACCGGGCACAAATCCAGACTCCGGGTTGCTACTGAGAAATTCCTGATAGAAAAAGCCAATAACACTTTGCCTGACTTGGGAATTGAACCCAGGACCTCATGCTCACTAGACGAACGAGGCAGAGACGGTGGTTTGACTTAAATACTCTTTGCAAACGCGGTCAAACTGTCATGCATGTTTAATCCTCAACCACCTATGTTATATGGTGTGAGGCATGGTGATGATTTTTTTTTCTGATGTCACTGGTCAATAGGCTAGTCTAGTTTTTATAGAGTAATTACAGTAATTCGCAAATAATCTTTATGTACTAAGTGATCTGTAATCACGGAAATAATGGTGAATGCTCTGTATTTGTGATTACTTTTTGCACGGCAATTGAAAAGGCCAATTCTCGTTCATACAAAACGTTCACATTCAAGTCGCTATCTGTCAAACTTGTCAAAAATGTTGGTAAATTGATTGTATTTTTGACAGATTGCGAATGAGATGCGAATGCGAACGTTCTTTAAAATTACGGGAATTGACCCTAGATCAATCTTTATTACAACTTCAACTCATAGTTTTTATTGCGAGCTATTATATTATTAATGTTTTTATATCTAGTTAAAGTTTAATTGTAATTATCTGTCATAGTGGAAAATTATAAAAAATTTGGTCGGTATACATTTTTAGTATATCAATGTTGACTACAATAACAAGTGAAATTATATTTTTTTTTTTTTAATTCCAACAAACATTTTGTCATTTCTCTTTCCTACTCCATCACCAGACCCTGTTCATTCATTCATTCATCATTCATTCATCTATCTATAACCTATTCATTGAGAGACCATTCCAACGAGCCCAAACACGATACCTGTGCTGTAAGTTGGTAAGGGAGTTGGGTATCCTGCAAATTGCAGGTGATGCTGCAGCATCAGTTCAACGTTATGTTCTTCTAATATCATTGAAGTAACTGAATACCAAATTTCAAATCGATCAGACCAGTGGAAGACGCTAACATCCATTCATCAACTAGAAAAGAGCTGATAATCTTCAAACGGCTTAACCGATTTTGATAAAACATGTCTAAGAACCGTCGCGCGTCGTTAGAAATCCTGCTTTTAAATAGCGGTCAAACTTATAACACCCCTCTTTTTGCGTCGGGGGTTAAAAATAAACCAGAGCACATACAGTACAATACGGCCGATATAACTTGGCAGTTCTGAACTTCGCGCGGAAGGTTGCGCAATAACATTTTTTTAAAACCAAATGGTGACATGAGGCGAGTGTGAGTGAGAGAACATGCGCGAAAGTTCGCAATGGCTATGTTCAGACCTGCCAAGTTATATCGACCGTATTGTAGGTATATCTTTATATTTCTCATCTACTATCGCAAAACGAATGACCATTTAACAGATCACAATCAATAATTGATGACCTTTACACGGCTTAAAGCTTCAAACAATCTGCCAAACCGTCAATCAATCAAGCACTGGTGAATCAATCATCTATTAACATCCAAGAACTCATTAGCATACCGATACAAGCAAGCCGTCTTTCATTGTCAATCAACTTAACAATATCATCGGTATCGGAGTCTCTCGGGGGGCTCGGGTTTAAGTAATAGCAGCCGCACGGGTCGATCTATCAGGTTAAGCTACGCTTGCCGCGGCTGGTCTGTGGATGGGTAACCGAGACCCTTCCATGTTTCGGAAAACACGTTAAGCCGTTTGTCCCGGCTGTCATCCGTCGATCTTTGACTGACGTTACGGGTCGTCAGAAGCCCGAAAGTCTGACAGCCAGTCTTACCAAGGGGTATGGTTACTCAGTAACTGGGTTGTGAAGGTCAGTTAGGCATCCGCTTCATGTAAAATACTGGTATTCAGCTGCATCCGGTTAGACTGGAAGCCGACCACAACATAGTCGAGAAAAGGCCCATAATGATCGGTATCGGTGCCGAAAGATACCGCGCCCATCACTATGATCCGAATATCCGATACCAGATCTATTTCGGCATCGATTCTCGTCCAACTCGATTCTCGGTACACATTGTTCTGATAATGAATCGGTAACGATCGTCATTGTGGTGTCCCAGGAACCAACCATTGTGTTGGTACTGCGAAACGACACTTCCTAGTTTTATTCGCCATTGTTCTTTGTACGACTAATGGAGGTAGGGTTACCAAACTTTAGCTGTTGAAGCATGAATGGGTGTTGTGTTGACGTTGTTAAGAGATTGACTCGTGGTGTTGAAATTGATAATAGGGCTCCGGCTCGATGTGTATTTGTTTAGTAAAGAGAAATGATCCTTGTTGTTCACGAAACAAAAACACATCGAGTCCCAATTCAATCAGAAAAAAATAAAAAAAATCAAAAAGTCTATTTCAACACCACCAACCATGATACTAGAACATACACAAGAAAAATTATCCTTGTTGTACCGGGTAAGTTCGAAAGGTATACCGTGGCCCCGGGCAACGAAAGGCAACTGAAGGAACACGGGTGGGTTTTAGTCAGTAAGTCTGACACGTCCTCCGGCTCTGTCCAGAGCGGGAGAAGTTATTTGATAATTCCCACCCAGAAAAAAATCCTTGTTGTTGATGTTAATTTCCCAGTTGTCATTTACCTGTTTAATTTTCGAATAGACAGTCCGTTTTTTAATTTTACAAACAGTTTATGTAACGACTGCCTCGTTGGTCGTTGACCAAGCGCTACTGTCGAGCATGAAGTCCTGGGATCGATTCTCAAATCAGACAAAGTGTTATTGGGTTTTTTCGTCAGGAATTTCTCAATAGCAGCTCGATATCTGGATTTGTGTCCGGTTGATGGAAATTGACTCACCCCCTTTTAGATGGGACTTAAACGTATCAGGCGAAATGTGTGTGTACTATCTAGATACACTTCACTTCTGCCTAACCTTTCAGGGAAATAGGACGTGATGTTATGTTGTTGTATTTGATTTTACATCGATAGTCCTAATTTATCATTTATAACTTCCAGTTACAACTATATGTAAGCGGGCACGCCCTTTATGCCTGGAGGCTTTTTATTTAGATATTAAGTTCTGTTTACGTTTAGTTTTTTTATTTCGGCCTGAGTATAGTTCTCGATGATTTTGTTTGGTATATCGGCGTGTGCTAGCTAAAATATGGCTAATAATTTAAATTATGTTTTGTGTTGCGTAATGTAAATTATTTTGAATACTATTATATAGAATCTTTTTTTTTTGTTGTTCTAACTGAACAGACAGCTGTGCTGCTGGGGAGTTTGTTGCGCCACTTCTTCTTCCCAGCTAATGCACTACGAAATGGTGAAGGGTGGGCGTTTTGGGGGACTGTCTTATGTAATTATGACGTTCGAAAAGTGCTGATTCTCAGCCTAGTTTGAATAAATGAGTTTTGAATTTTGTGTTTATTAAATTCCTTTGGTTTAAATTGAAAAACTGTTATCATTATTATTGAAGCAATAAAAAATACGTGTGTAATCCGTCAAAAATTATCATGTATTGTAAATAAATGTGTTTTCTTTCTTAGTCTAAATCAAGAAAAAATGCTTTTATTTTCATCCTGACTTGCATAAACGATTGGCTTTCTGTGAATGGGACGTAAGATCGATATTCGCACGGACCAAATACATAATATTATGTGCATGGCATACAGAATTAGTTCCGAGTCTGAGATGGTATTTGTAAAGCATGTGAGTTGTGTATGTCTGTCGTGAGTTGTGTATGTCTGTCTGTAAACGCACCGATGGGATAAGAAAACCAATGAATAATTGTGCATTGTTAACAAAACGTATAGCTCTTTCTGTTTATTTATAATGATTTATATGACACTTGCTAAATGCATATTTATTTTAAGAAATGTGGCAAGTACAGAGTAAAGATGTGTTAAAACAAGTATCTAACCAAATTATTGTCTATGATAAAAATAATACATTATATTTATTTCTGTAAGTAGGTTTATAAAAACACTTAAAACACTACACTCACACACACACCACAAATTACATTACATACAACTTTTTGACATTAAGTCAATTTTTTTTTATAAAATTATTTTTCCTACATATTATTCAACAAAGCCAAAATGCCTGAGAAATATTTCTCTACGGCATGTGAAGCCAAGTCAGAGGCCCATGGGCGGTATTAAAACTCTGACACCAGGTTAGTCACCACACGAAAAGATGGAGAAGAATTCAAAATATTATAAGTAATTTCCGTTGCATGGCAACACGGTACGAGCAATATTATCAATTTTTTTAAAACAAGATTCCTCACTTTAACACGAACTTCTATACAGATACTTAAATAAGAAATGCCTCCATAGTTTGATAAAAAGAATATTCAAGATCTACCAAGTTGATAGTCGTTTTTTTAAAGCATTGCCCTTTGCTAATAACTGCTTACGCCGCGTCGTGTGCGCATAGCGTAAAGCGTTCCATGAGAACCTCTAGGGATGGGACGTGTTAATTATAGCACACCTATCGAGTTACTTTTTCTTTTTTTTTCTGAAGTATTGACCGAGGAAAGAGTTATACTGTTACGTGCTCGGTGTGAAATAAAGGCATTTATATTAATGATAGTGAGTAAATTCGGAGCTCTAAATTATCATGTCGTCTTCGTCTGCTATTTTCAGCGCCTGGTTATCACTGTGCTGCCTGATTAAAATATTAATTATAATACGTAACCTCGACTGGTGTAATCGCATTGAAAGTTACGACAGTATAATGAAAAGGGCGGAGGAAATCACATGATACATGACATTATTTTATAACCTTACGTATGTAAATAATAGTATTTAATTTATTGTTAGTAATTAATTTTATACGTCTGTTCTTTATTATAGTATATTTTTTATTGTAAAAATGTTATATCTTTAACTAATGTAATTGGCCAAGGGCCGTTTTTATGTTAAAGTAAAATAAATAAATAAATAAATACCGGCTCTGTGGTGAGCATGGTTGTTTTTACCGTAAAGTATCATAGAGTACAGAGTCGCCGTGTGAACGGTCGCTATAACTCAAATTTAGGAAGCCTTGTTACTCAGTTAGTATTTCCAAAATGTAATACTTTTTAATTAAAATCTATTGTCTACAAAGCACATGTTGTTGAGTATGTTATGCTCAGGTTTTAAAACCAATTATATATGCTGTTCATTTTATATGCAACGACGATAGCATAATGATTACGGTTTCATTCCAGGTAGCACTGTAGGGTAATAGGTAATAGTCATAAGAGAATTACCTACAGCTCCAGCTACAGTTTCCAAAATATAATTAATTATTGTAATTCAATATTGCACTTACCTGATTTTTTTATTTTAAAACACACTTTTTTTTCCGTTCAGAAAGTACGTGCAATATTGAATTACAATCATTAAATAACCTTACCTTCATTATTTAATAATCCATTAAGATTATAATATAATCTTAATGGATTATAATATAATGTTAATGGATTATCATGAAGGTAAGGTTATTAATATATCCAGTCCTACAAAAAAAAACAGTTACAGTAGCGGCTACAAAATGAGATAATCATCCCATAAAATGTTATCTTGAAAAATAAAGACTTCAATGAATTACAATTAAGACCTTTTAATTAGACTCTTAAGTGGTAATATTTAACAGACGATTAGCTGGTTAATTAAATACTTTGACTGTAATAAAGGTAGCTTTTTAGGTAGATAGGTTTTTTTTGTATAATAAAACCCGATCTCTTTAAGTTAGCAGTGAATATTTATTTATTTGGTTTTTGCTCGTTTGCAAGATAATAATATCTATTAATATGTCAATTATAAGGCCGTAAAATTCAAAAGGTGCACCTGCATTACATCAGTTTAGAAAGACTCTCTTTCTGGTGGAGCTACTAAAATCTTAATTTCACTTTTCCCTTTTACTCCAGATTCCTAAATCAATGGGTTACTTCACGCCCAATTACTGATTATCTTGAAACAAAGCGTAAAAATTTTACTCACTTCTATTAACCACCCAACGCTCCAATCAATAACAATTTTCTACGACACTTTCGCTTTGAAGTAATCAATTAAATATTGGTATAAAACTAATTGGTATAATCGATACCAAAAGAAAGTTGGGTGCATCACTAGTCTTATTAATATGCATGGCAGGGTGCAAAGTCAATGTGTTCTTCTTGATATTTATTCATTATTAATGTTCAAATGCTTGGTACCGATGCATTTTAAATGAATAATAACATGACGTGATGCTTTTCATTATTTATTTAAATATTAACCTGTCGTGGGATAGGCAGAGTCTATTGCAAAGAGCAAGGAAGTGTCATAGTGCACGATTTTTTTGTCTTTTATAATTTTTTTGCCTACTCTATACATAATGTTGCTCGATAGTATAGGTAGGTAGGTACAAGGTTCTATTAGCACGTGGGCAAAATCGGAACTAACGCCGCCATCAAATCAATCTGCCTAGCCTTTTCCCAACTATGTTGGGGTCGGCTTCCAATCTAACCGGATGCAGCTGAATACTATTTTACATGGAGCGACTGCCTATCTGACCTCCACAACCCAGTAACTGGGTAATACGATACCCCTTGGTAAGACTGGTGTCAGACTTTCGGGCTTCTGACAACTCGTAAGGACTGTCAAAGATCCACGAATGACAGCCGGGACCAACGGCTTAACGTGCTTTCCGAGGCACGGAGTATTCTCGGTATGTAAAGATGGTCACCCATCCACTGACCAACACCGGCAAGCGTAGCTTAACCTGATGGATCGACCAGTGCGGCTGTTGTTACTTAGCCGCGAGCTCCTCCTAACTAACGCCGCCATCATGGTTTTTAAAAGAATTTCACATGTTCACCAACAACTACGTCCCCCTGTCAACGTCATTCGAGCGCCAATAGATTTTTGTAGAATTGTAACTATTCTTCTTGTCGAGCCTTTTTAAAGAAATACCTGAGAAAATGCACCATAGAACATGCTCGTGTCTTGTTTACTAAACAAAAACGGGCCACAAACAACATAACATAACATCACGCCTTATTAACCTTCTTTTTTTTTTTTTGAGATTGGAAAATTATCAAATAACTTCTCCCGCTCTCCCCGCGCGGAGCGGGAGGGCGTGTCAGACTCTTACTGACTAAAACCCACCCGTTTTCCTTAAATTTCGCCAGTTATGTTTAAGGCTATTGCCATCAACCGGGCACAAATCCCAGACACCAGGCTGCTACTGAAAAATTCCAGATAAAAAAGCCCAATAACACTTTACTCGAAGTGGGAATCGAACCCAGTACCTCATGCTCAGCAGTAGCCCTTGCAAAAACTAGACCAAGGGGCTGTAGGCATCCCAATTTCTCTTTTAACGAAGGTACGCGAACCTTCCAAAACCGATCAGAAAGCTACAAAATGACAATACAGAAAAAAGCCTTAAATATTCAGAATCATTACCCGAACAGTTTAACAGAAGCTTTCTTTCACTTTCTAAAAGTTTCGATATAATTATCTGTTTTCAAGTGAGAATTGTACTTGCCTTAATATCTTGGGCTGATTGATAATAGAAGTAAAAGTTGAATGGTTAAAGTACTGAGGATGGTTAACGAGTTCAGTGAGATGGAACTTAATTTGTAGGAGTCTTAATCATCGTACTGTACTATCTACTCGTAATTCGTTGGAATTGCCAATTCATGCTTCGTCAACGGATATCAAAGTTATACTTGCCAAAGATGGTTCCGTATTGTATCATAGGGAAAATTACTTGTAATATTAACATAATAGTAGTTTATGAAACTGTTGCATTGCACTGTTTTTAATAGTATCACTCGAGTATTTTAATACCTAGTTATGTGCAGTTTCATACACTACTTTATCTACTCTCATACATTGGGATAATATTGAACCTACAAAATAAAAAATCAAAGTTATATATCAAGTCTAAAAAAATCCCACGAAATTCAGTTTAACAAAACATAAGAATGGCGCCTGCACCCAGCACATCAACGCGAATGCGCTACAGCGGTGCTGCTGTCTCCCGCTAACGGTCCATTGCAAAAATAGATGGAAACTCCTTGGTGATATTAACTTCTTGGATTTGCCCTGTATCGTATTAGAAAAAAAAATGTTTTATAACAATAATTTGTTAGAGAAAAAGTGTTCTATTATGGTTCTATTTTTAAATGTCGGTATTGTGTTTATAATGTACGTCATTATAAAGTCATTTTGAAGTTTATAATTCGAATATTACGATAAGAGAGTAGATAAAATAATATTATAATATCGTGCTATAATACCCCGAAGGATGAATGGAGGATTTTTTTTCAGTTATTTTGGTATTCTGAGATCGTTCTTAATTTCTTCATGTGACCAGAAGGCTGGCCTATTCTTCGGCCAGAGAATCAGCATTGCCATACAACGTGGCAATGTTGCCAGCCTTTTGGGCACTTTTCCTGTTGACAGCGATGCGGACGAATTTTTTGATGCCCTATGATTGTTCCCCCCCACCCCTTTCTTATATACTTGTACATATTATTACGTATTATTATTATTATTTCAAGTCTGTTAGTTTTTAAATTGTTTCATAGTTAAATAATAAATCTTTATTCCTTGCATTACATTCACAGATGTTGTTGATGTCACGTTATTTTCATTCAGAATTTCAGTCATCCTCCCACCGTGGCCAAATCATGAACATACTCTTCCAAGTTTATGACTATAACATGCTCTCTAAAACTCTACAAAGTCTGCAACTAAATTCAATTCAAACTACATATTTCAAACCTATTTTCTTACCATTAATGCAAGTAAAAAACGCATTAAATAGTCTCAGAACGGCAGGTGGTATAAAAATACTGCGACATTGGACATTAAATAGAGTTATCTACATCAGCTATTTCCTCTGGCTACAGCTGCTTCCATGCCATGATAAACTGTTATTTATTATTCTGTTCACTTCTTAATAGTTTATATTGTTGAACAAAGACTAATGCTTTGTTTGTCTCATATCAATATAAATGGCTTATTTGGTGACTTGTAGATCTTGAAATGTTTTGTTAGATTTTAAAATTTTGCACCTACAGCACTTGCTAGGTGTCTGCAATCATTATTTGTTCATTTAGAAACATTTTGAACCGACTTCTAAAAAGAAGGAGGTTCTATCGATTCGATTCTAGTCGATTTCTCCCTGATTACTGGGGCGATTTACGTGCTTCTTCATTTGGTAGAGGAAGCGTACGCGGTGGTCCCATTTAAGATATACTTGGTATATGTTGATGATGTTATTTACGGTTCCTATATGAATTGGTTTGGGGTAGGTACTACTACTAAAAAGTGAAAAAAAAAAACATTCTTAACAAAAAATACAACCGACTTCAAAAAACAAAAAAATACAACAAAGTGAAAAATAACTTTAATTTCGGAAGTCGGTGGCATAAAACGAAAATATATAACTGAGGGGCAATTCCCGTAATTTTTAAGAACGTTCGCATTCGCATCTCATTCGCAATCTGTCAAAAATACAATCAATTTACCAACATTTTTGACAAGTTTGACAGATTACGACTAGAATGTGAACGTTTTATAAGTACGAGAATTGGCCTTCTGTAGGTTTCGGAAAAATTACGAAATATCACAAAGTGGGTGTAGTGAGATATCACGTGTATTTATTTTTTTGTTTAACGCGCATTCGAAATCGAAAAGTGGCATCCCAAATTTTGTTTTTCCTATGTACCACATAAACACCAGGAGGGAGGGGGGATTAAAAAGTTGGTAAAAAACATCACGTGATTAATGGGCGATCCGTTTCCTACACGGGAAGAAAAAGCGTGGGATCATTAAAGTTATAAATGACATTAATGTCGCTTACGTCGTTATTACTCCAAGTTTAACTTACTCATGAAGGGAAAAGGGCGTCACAAACAGCACACATATAATGTTCTTGTATATTAACTGTATCCTGTACTGACGTCTAGTTGCAAATTGAGCAAGATCACTGATTACCTGGGCAGCTACTGTGGAACTTATTCCCTGAGGTGGTCTATGTGGTAGGTAGACATTTTTATATCTTAGTTCCTTGAATGTAAGGCGTTGTCATTGAAAATAATTAAATTGAAAAACTATTACGTGTTTAATTTTTCAAGTGTAGCAATTTCTTTTTCTGTTTTGTCCCAACTAGCTCGGTAATCTAGTGGTTACAAGTACGACTACTGACATGGAATCCTGGATTTGATTTAATTCTTGCGTAGCTTTCCGTTGGGAAATTCTAAGTAGCAGCCCGGGGCCTATTTAATTTTAATACAAGCAGAAATTCAAAAATTTCAAAACCCGTTACACAAACATATCCTCATTTCTCTTTCCTAATCCATCATCAGACTCTGTTCATCATCTATCTATAACCTATTCATTGAGACCATTCCAATGCGCCCAAACACGATACCTGTGCTGTAAGTTGGTTAGGGAGGGTCCTGCAAATCCCAGGTGATGCTGCAACATCAATTCAAGGTTACGACATTTTTCTAATATTATTGAAGTAACAGAATACCAAATTCTTAATCGATCAAACCTGTGGAAGATGCTCACATCCATTCATCAACAAGAAAAGAGCTGATAATCTTCAAACGGCTGAACTGATTTTCATGAATCATAGCTACACTCTCGACCAAGTCACCTTTCAAACAAAAACACAATCGGTTCTGCCGTTTGGGAGTTACGATAGCGCAGACAGACACACAGATACACAGGTTAAATTTATAACATGGGGTCCTACAATTACTACACAATTAAAAATTTTACTAGGTCCTAAAGTTGACTAATTAAAAAGCTCACCTGTTGTAAAAATGTGACAATTTTGTTTTTTTTTTGGACCAATATGTTGATTTGTAGAATAAAGTTTTCAATTTATGGTAAAAAGTTCGCACGATATTACATATAAACCCATTTTCATAAATCTCACTTCTATTACAAATAAACTAACATTCCCATAATTTCTAGAGCAAATACCTCCGTGGTTCATTTGTCGTGAGACACTGCTTGATTGTGCTCATCAGAGTGATCACAGCACGAACTCGATGAATCGTTAGCATAGATCTACAAATGACAGTATCATAACACAATCGTTAGCATGGCTGGGAATGTTATGATTGCTATTCTATACATAGGGGCTTGTGACTAAATAATAACAGCCGCACGGGTCGATCGATCAGGTTAAGCTACACTAGCTGCGGTTGGTCCTTGGATGGGTGACCATCTTTACATATCAAGACCCCACCGTGCCTCGGAAAGCACGTTAAGCCCCGATCGGTCCCGACTGTCATTCATAGATTTTTGACAGTCGTTACGGGTAGTCAGAAGCCCAAAAGTCTGAAAACCAGTCTTACCAAAGGGTATCGTGTTACCCAGTAAGTGGGTTGTGGTGGTCAGATATGCAGTCACTCTATGTAAAATACTGGTGTTAAGGTGCATCCGGTTAGACTGGAAGCCAACCCCAACATAGTTGGGAAAATATGACAATAATGAAAGCACTGGCAACTAGTGCGTAGGAGTATTTTGTTACCTTCAAATACCTGTCGGTATATTCTGTAAAAATCACACGTCGGGGACCCCGAAGAGGTTAGGGAAAAATCACGAAATATCACAAGGGGGGTGTAGTGAGATATCACATGTATCAATTTTTTCGATTAACGCGTATTTCTAAACCGAAAAGCGGCCCCCAAATAAAATATGTTTCTTTCTTTCTATTAAAATATAAAATATTATGTATTTTTAACCAATTAAAAAAAAATTGTATAAAAGACTTGTTATTATTATTAAACCTTTATTTCAGACATTAAAAAATCCATATAGTGTTGGTAAAGAAAAACTAAATCTAATGTTAGTATCCTAATCCTAAGTCTGGAGTCGGACCTCACACTATCCACGTAATAAGTAGACCGTTATGTCCGTCTGTCGGTACGTATAATATCATGGCGTATTTTACTTGGAGATTCTTGAGACTTCTGTGTACCTATAGTCTGAGAAATGAATTGTTAAGCAATTGGACACCCTACGTCAATTTGCCGAGATAACATAACATTCATTCATTATCATTCAAACTGTCGAGAATGAGGGCTGTGATTTGAATATAAAAACAATTTAAGTTGGTGGTGAATTTGCTTACCTTACAGTGAATTTCACTGACTTAACATACGTGGTTGCAAGGCAAGAAATTGATATTTTTTTATTATTTTTAAGAATGGCACTTCTTTCTATTACAAGCAATTATGTATTTGAAACCACTCAGATCCTGTAAGTTAAATTCCCTGAGATTACTTTCCCACGCCTAGCATTACAACCATAGAAATGGGTTTTCTACGGTTTTGTCGACGGAAGAATAAACAAAATGAAAGATTGTGATTGTTTATCTGCCATTTTGTCTATTCTTCCTTCGACAAACCCCGTTTCTATTGTGATTACGCTAAGCGTGCAGGCAAGCTCATTCTCATCTCCACATTCAAACACATCTTAAATTAATTCCTCATTGCCCTCAGAGCCTGTAAAACTATTAATCAAATAAACAATTAACACCATTGAATTACTTACATAGCTACAAACATACTCCCGTTCCCACCTTGAACACCGTTACTCCAAAATGATGGACGATGCTGGGTGAGTGTGGGGCGTAGCTATTAGTCTGCTGGCCCGTTTATAAGATTTGTGGTGAATGCTTTACCGACCTATATGTATATGTGGGATATATATGATGGGTCGTCGTGATGACCCAGTGGTTTTAGGACTCGCCTCTCATGCAAGAGGTTGTGGGTTCAAATCCGGGCAAGTACCAATGTGACTTTTTCAATTCATATGTACTTTCTGAGTTTATTTTGGACATTACTGACATCGGTGAAGGAAAACACCGTGAGGAACCTAGACTTATAGTTAATAATATAAGTCTGAAGTCGCCAACCCGTCTTGAGCAAGCGTGGTGATCAATGCTCGTGCCTTCTCTTTACCAGAAGAGGCCTTTGCCCTGCAGTGGAACAGTAATAGGCTGGTATTATACGTATATATGATGGTAAGACCATGGGCTAATAAGTTAAGTTAAGAATGGTCCCAGGCACAGACCAAATAAAAAACTAAGACAGAGTGGAAGCATGCCAAAACTACACCTCCCACCGCCCCTCTGTGCATACACGCTCACACGAAAACATTTATAATGACACTATAATAAACTACACCACACAATGTGCACACATTTTTCCGCAACCGGCTTGACGTCACGGCTTCAGGTCTGTTGGCAGCGCTCTGTCTTGGTTTTTCCAAAAGGATTATTTACAGGCAGTGGTTGATAAGTTAGTTTTTGCATTTTGGGAGTTCGATTGCCATGAAGATTGGCCAGCAAGCAGAGAAGGCAAGGTCGTTTGTTTGATCCATTGGAAAGGAATTGCATTTTTTCATGTGAACCCTTCTCTGCAATGAGCCCAGATCTGTTTATTTTAATAGACCAACTATCAAGTCTACTACATACAGGAATAAATTTAAACTTTGTCATGAATAGAATTGGGTTTGGTGGTATTCATTTCCAGCACGCGTAGCGTGTCAACCATAGAAAATTGAATTGCTTTCTAAAGGTTTTGTCGACGAAAGAATAGACAAAATGACAGGTTGTAATTGTATAACTGTCATTTTGTCTATTCTTCCGTCGACAAAACCCGTTCCTATCATGCTAAGCGTGCTGGAAGATTTCTTCAATACGCAGCACTACCCTTTATTAATCTTAAAAAATTCTTCCAAAGTTTTCGTATGTCTCCACTACCTATCTCATTTACCTACTGAATCGTCTTAATATTCACACAAATATATTTTTTTTTTTTAATGTGAGCCGTCACGGGACGCCTGGCAGATGTGAAACATCGACATTATTTTGTAAAAGTAATATGCAGAAAAGAACATATTGTGAACTAAATATGTCATAAAAAAAATCGTTAATAATAATTAATATAATATAATATATATATATTATATAATCGTTAATAACGATAATAATTAACTAATCGCACAGTCGATTGCGCATGGCGACGCGTCGCCACACCGTACACACTACTGCATATAGACTGTATATATATACCATCATATAGCGTGGCGACGCGTCACCACGCCAGAAATCGGTTTTACGTGCGGCTATAGATGTTTCACATCAAAAACATATTCACATATTTCTCGACGGCATGTGAAGCCAAGTCACAGGCCCGTGGGCGGCTTTAAAACTCTGACACCAGGTTAGTCGCTAACCACACAAAAAGAAGAAGAAGACACAAATAATCCCCTATTTGCACGTTACTTGTTTAATTAAAGTAGCAACACTGCATAAAAAAGAAATGGTAGCAAACCAGTCCGGCCCGTTTCTTAAGATAAATGAAAGAGAAATAGGCTGCCACTATATATATTGGTTTTATTCCCGGCAGCCGGTTTTTAACGCCGGCAGGATGCAATCGTTCCGGTTTTCAAATAACACCTCATCACTGAGGCGCTAGGTTCGATCTCCGGGAAAAGTGTTATAAATTTATTCGATTAAGAGATTCAAAGAACGTCTGTATCGCACGGATTGGTAGACAGCTGTGTGAGCTTGCTTAAACTGGCACAAATCCAGACTACAAGTGAAAATATCATAATGGAAAATCCAACACTGGGAAGACCCAGTGGTTTAGGCCTCGCCTCTGATGCAGGAGGTTGTGGCCTTAAATTCGGACAAGTGCACCAATGTCACTTTTTCAATCCTTAAGTATGTACTTTTCAAGTTCATTTTGCACATCAATGACATCGGTGAAGGAAAACATCGTGAGGAAACCTGGACTTACAATTAATGTAAGTCTAAAACCGGCGATTCGCCTAGAGGAAGCGTGGTGATCAATGCTCATGGCTTCTCTCTTTGCTTCGCAGTGGGACGATAATAAACTGGGATTATTATGCCCAACCTGGGGATATTTTCACAGCCCGCACTTAGCAGCAAAGGACACAGTTTGACCAAGATTTACGAGTATACTTATAATATAATAAAGCTGAAAAGTTTGTTTGTTTTTTATTTGAACGATCGAATCTCTGGTACTACCAGTTGGATAGCAGTGATAGCCTAGTGGTGTGACCGTTGGACTGCCAAGTCATAGATCTCGAGTTCGAATCCAAGGTATGCACCTCTGACTTTTCTGATTCATGTGTGTATTGTATAATTATCACTTGCTCAAAAACATTGTGAGGAAACCGGCATGGTTTTTTTTTTTTTTTTTTGATGCTGGAAAAATTATCAAATAACTTCTCCCGCTCTGGTTGGAGCGGGAGGGCGTGTCGGTGCTCCGCCCAAGCAGGGCAGACCTACACCGTATGCTCCACCGTGTCCTCTGGGCGATCCACACAGTGGTGACACCCGGGCGTTTCCTCCCACCTTATTCGGAACAGGAACCTCCCGAAACAGCCATGTCCGGTGAGGACCTGCGTCAGGTGGAAGGTGAGGACGCCGTGGCGCCTCTCTAGCCACTCCTCAAAGAGGGGACTTATCGCCACAATTGTGACGTGCCCAAAATGCCTGAAAGATATTTCTCGACGGTATGTGAACCCAAGTCAGAGGCCCATAGGCGGCTTTAAAACTCTGACACCAGGTTAGTCACTAACCACACGAAAAGAAGAAGAAGACCAGTCGGATTTGAAAAATCTTTTTGTATTTGATTGCTCAATTCTTGAGAAAGGTTTTAGGTTATTAATAGGCGAAATCATAAATATAATTATCATTAAGATTGTGATCACAAAGTTTCTTTTTGTAGGGTTGGAAGGGGAGTTGGAATTTTTAGAAGAAAATACTAAATTCACACGAACAAAGTCGCGGGGGAAGTGCTAGTAAGTTAATAAAACAGAAACGCTATTCATAACCGGATCCTTCCAGCAATCTTTGTAAGTAATCGCACTATTTTACCTACATATTTACGTTCCAAGACCGTTGACAGTAACTGTTTGTTACTTTCGTTGCTAGATTAACTGGAAGTGATCCATATCTGTGGTGCGCTGAATTGGACTAGCTTTTAAACCCTGGCTCTGACTGGTATCTTCTTTCATGAGCTAAGACTTACCTAGGTTTATACAAGTGCTAAAAAGGTACCGACATAGCCCAAAGAATTGCCAAACTTAAGTGGCAGTGAGTAGGGCTCATTGCTCGCAGAACAGATGGCCGATAAGGCTGGAAGGTTCTGGAGTGGTGACGGCGTTCCGGAAAACGTAGCGTTGGAAGGCCTCCCACAACCGTGGACCGATGACCTGGTGAAGGCCGCAGAAATCCGCTGAGATACGAGAAGCGCAAAACAGGTCGTCTTTCGGCTGTAATGATAATGATACAAGTGATGTTAAATCAAGGATGGTGAAGGTTATGTTTTATGTGAATAGAAACAGTTGAATTTTTAGGTACTGAATTAGGGCGAATGTGTTCCAATGATGATACTGATAGCTCTTGAATGCAGTTCGGATGTGCTGATCGTGTTCAATCCCATTGATGAAATTTGCCCTAACTCTGCCTACCTTTGTACCTCAAAAGGAAAAATGGAACCCATATAGGATCACTCGTGTGTCTCTCTGTCTGGCTGAATCTACTAGACCAATTTAGTTGAAATTTGGTACACAAATTTCTGTAACTCAAACACAGACGTGTAACGTAAATAAATGAATTTTGTTACCCTTTATTGTGTGTGGTCCGACACGCACTTGGCCAGTTTTTTAAATATTATAATGGCCGATTCCTACAACTAAACGAACAGTTATAGGCATTGATTAGAAAACCGCACAAATACGAGCGGATCATCATCAAAGTATTATACTACACATACTAGGTACATTATCAGTCATGATGAAAATAAACTCAATAAACTTGCTTTTTGACGATATGGAAGCAAATACTATCTAACTAATTGTATCACTTACCTTCCCTTTTTTACTTTGAGGAAAACAAGCCTTTTTAGAATGATAACATCTTATAGGTCATAATTATTAAGGACGAACATGATTGAACAAACATATCAATAAACTTAGAATATTTGTTGGACCGCAGTGATCAGAAACCCTATTCGTCGAAATAGTTTTTCAATTACAATATTTAAACGAAATATGATCATTACCTATTCCCTTTATTTTCAACGCAATTCTTCAATAGGTAAAAACTAAAAACATCTGTTTATTTTGCATATACTATACGCTAAGCTTGAATTCAGAATCTTAGATCAAATGCAAGTTTTGGAACTAGAAACTCTATTTTGACGTGACAAGGTTCAAATTCAAATGTAACCAAATTTGATTTAAGATCTTGTACAATTTGTACCTCACAACGTCTTCGTGGAAAACTGTGATACCCAAGTAAAAAAATATATTGCAAAGTCACTTAGCAACAGTGTTACCCAAGTAAAAAATAATATTGGTATAGTGGATTTAGCACTGTACTGTGCAAAGACACATAGCATGTGTCACGAAAATCCTTCCTGCGCGAAGCGCGAGTAGAAACAATCCCCAGCGAAAAACTTTGTGAACAAAAAAATTTAATAAAAAAAAACCAAAAACCCGACTACGTAGAAAGAGAACTATGGCGATTCTAAATGAAAAGGCGAGTCGAAACCGAGGCACACATACATGAGTCCATCAGTATAGTACTTTTCTCAAACAATGCGCGGAAATTAAAACTAAGTGGGTTAATTATAAATTCCAGAATCAATGACGAACAACGATAATTTTACACGCGCCAATTATGTTCATTTATTTCTTCTTTACTTTAAACACCTCTATTTGCAAGCCAAATCGAAATTTTAATAAAATCTTTGAAAAGTTGCTTCCTTGGTTGCCATGGAGCAACCAACCAACAAAAGTTCGTTCCATTTTAAAATAATACGACAGATTCGACATCAGCAATTTACACTACGCTAACTTGAATTTTGGACAATTTCCGTATTGAATGCTAAATTATTTATGGTATGGGCTTTCAATTAGTACCAAAACAATTATATAGAAATTCCACAAATAACGAACAAATACAAATTTTATATAACGCTAAGTGAACGTAATTTTTGCAATCGCGCGACATACATTACACTATCTCTAGTTAGCCTAGTGTATTCTGTTCGTGAATATTCGTAACAAAAAAGGCAAGACTTAGCTGAGAGTAAGCACACTTACCAGTACTATTACATGGCGGTTTAAGCTATTAGTATTGATTTTTTGTAGTTATTATTATTGTAAAGAATTTATGTTTTTTATTTTAGGTACAGTTCGACAATTAATATGAATTTAATGTAATGTTTTAGCATTCTCACCTTTTGACATTCCATTTAAATGTACGTTACGCTAACTATGAGTTGGTGTAATTTATTGCACATTCATTTATCGGTTTTTTTGTGTATACACGGCTAACTCGGGTTAGCTTCAAAACTAACAATTAATAAACAAAATTAAATAACGACATTCTTTGTATTGCCAAGAGAACTGACAACACAAAAAAATTCAATAAATTATCTTTATTAATATAAAAGTTATCACATTTTTTCTTTGAAATGCCTCTGGTGTAAAATCGACCTTTTCAAGTTAGAGTTGTATTCATTGCTGGTTTAGAGATATGAGTTTTCATAGTAACTTATGTAGCCGCTAAACACGCCAGATATCGCCGGCGCTCGAATTAATGTTCAAATTTCCAAGCATGTTTGAGAAAATGCTATTTGTTACTATAGACATATTGTCAAGCTTATCGCTTTTTCTGTAAAATTTTTGTTTTGAGTTTTTAAGCTGTTTGTGTTATAAAAAAAAAATCCGATAGTCGTGACGGCCAATGGCATAATTGCTAAGAGCCTCAACCAACACCTGAGGAGGCTCTCGTTAGGCTGTTAGATCAAGGGCTTGATCCAGAAAGGGCTTCAAGTGCTTCTGGACACGACGCGTATCGTTAGGAGGTTCCTCTTTCAGGAGCATAGATAATACACGAGCCCTGACCACCGGTTGCTTGGACCCTACTCCCGTAAAGGATATAATAATATATCAGGTTGAAACCCGAAAAGCATAATTATTAGGTTATCCTAATAATTATGCTTTTCGGGTTTCAACCTGATTTAGGGGATGGTCAAAAGTCGCTCGAAATGGTTCGTCTAAGCGTTACCTTATAAGAAGTTTGTCAACAAAAGTGGGGTAAATGAATTTGGATCTTGAGTTAATCGCAATAAGATTTAAAATTTCCAGCGCAAACTTTCAAATAAACGTGGAAATGCCTGGTTGGCTATGTTGTAAATTTTCTCCGCAAGAAAATTGACCAAAATACAGGACAATGGCGCTAGTTGTACTTTAACAGTCATAAATCTGTCAAATAAAATGTATGTCATCTTGAGTTTTCAAATATCAACATTGAATTTTATATTTTTATTTAGCCTCGGTATTTATTTAGTATATCAATTCTTAAAGCTTTTAATTATCGTTTAGGAAGTGGTTTTAGTGTTTTTTTCATGTTTTCTATTTCACAGTTTCTTTTCTAGAATGTGATAAATTACGAAAATATTATTTACGCAAATAAATGATATCACAGCGCGGCCAAAAATTTGAGCGCAGTCCTCTTGTCTCAACAGAGCGACGGCGACTGATTTATGAAACAAAAATATGCTTGAAGTTCCCGCAACGTGCGACGGAAGATGACTTCTTCCACGAACTAAGATGGTCGTAAGTGCTAAAAGCTTATAGTCGTAATAAAACCAAAACTAAAAGGAATAAAAAAAAAGCCTACACAATTATTTTCGCCTTTTATTAATACAAATAATCATCTAATTTTTATCTAAGTAATCATTACCATATTAAGTACAAATTGAAAATACGGGAAAATTAGAGGTAACTTCGTGATGTCTTTTTATCGAGAAAATTTTAATAGTTTCTGTTACACAAAAAGTTTGGAAATATCATGTAGTTACTCGTATTATTTTTATTTTATACCTAAGTCTTATCAACTTCCAGAAAAATCAAATTGAAGATAGGCAATTTTGCTTACTACCCCCTCTTAAGTAAGTGTCGTACGGGACTAAGCTGTTAACGGGCTTTTATTATTAGGGCTAGACATTTTAATGGCTTATTAAGAACAAGGTATTGGCGCTGCAACATAGCGTAATGAGACAGATTTCGCTGAAGCCACGTTTGACGTAATCAATTTGAGGAACGTGATGTTTGTGCTCTGCAGTTTCTATATCATAAAACGATTCGTTGAAATCAGTAAAGGTTTACGGTGATCATAGAACTTCGCATAATACGATTGATAACTGGTATTCAAATTAACTAACTTTAAAAAAAATTATGTTTATACCGGTATCATATTTTCGTGTCGTTTGGGGTTGAAACCCTCGGCCCGTGGGATCTCGGGTCCGAGTGCACTCAAGGCAGGGTTTTCTTGTTAAACTCGTGCCTACGGGAGAGTGATACAAGTAAACCCTTTATGTGTGAATACAACCAAACTTTTATACTGGTAACGTCTTTTCCTGCGAATAATTAAGTTATTGACAGCGTTTCCATACATAAACTGTCAGAAGTATATTCCACGGACTTTGGTTATATCGGGAAATATCGCAATAAGGTAATATCACTAATGTTTCGGCCGCATTTGCGTCTATCGTGACGAAGCTTCGCACAGATACACGCAGATGTGACCAACCACTATCGGTTATCATCGCGATAGTTCAGGCTGCGTAACATTTATCACTCGAGTGGCGGTACATAATAAACGTGACGAAGCCGCCAATGTGACATCCGCATTAGCGCGATATCTTTAGAGGGAGCCAAATATAAGAAGCTTCGGCACGCATTGCTTTGTCACGATAGACGCAGATGCGGCCGCAGCATACGGGAAACAACTAATAGCCCCATAGACCAGCGTTCGGTGCGGGAGATATTATAGTACACAACTCACAACAACACCACAAACAACAACTACAACGACTGCATCAATCAATGTAAAAACTAACCTTTACAAAATGTTTACCTAATTCACCGAAAATTTTGCGAAATTTTAGTAGTTTGAGAATCATTGTATACAGATGAATTGTCTCGATAAAGACATTGGTCTACTTGAGCGGCAATCAAAGGGAAAATAATAATTGTAAGTATTGACGAAATGGCTCAATCGCTGATTGCTTTGTGAAATTACTTGCTTTTTTTTTTGGAAAATGATAAGGGTTTTGTTCCTCTTTAAGGCCGAAGCAACACACTTTTTTCGACGTTTGGACTTGGTTATTAAATGGTTTGAAAATACTCCTTCCGACACACTAGTAATGCCAGTGTTTTCATTTATTGTCGTCCCTACAATTGTATTCTGCATAATCCACAAATAAATTACGATGTAATAAAAGAGTTATACGACGTAAATAAATAAGACCCTTACAATGGTACCTTCAGAGGGTCAGATGAGTAGCATTCCTTCGCGCGATCATCGTAAAACTTGATGTGAATAATTTGTGACCATCTCGTGATGAGGCCCTTGATACTTTATAGTGATGTCAAAAAGTATCGAGTATCGATACAATCTCCTTTACGCTGTCTACTCTCTTACACTAATCCTTAGAAAAATCCAAATGCTTAGTTGAAAAAATTCAAAGCAACTTCATAAGCACTCTTGGAGCCAGGTCTTGTAGTTTTTAAATACATAAAAATATCGCTTTACATTATTTTCTTCAATTTACCTACGAATCAATTGAAAACATCAAGCAATTCCTGACAAAACATTTTAATCAACTGGTTTTTTAAACACTTCAAAAGACACTGCACTCTCGATATCGATATACCGCATCACTAAAGTTCATCGTAAACACAATATCAAAACATATCAAAATTCACACGCGCTATTTAATATGCCACCGACGAAATTCAAGCGAAACTGCATTTTACTTAAGGTGGATGTACCAGTTGTCGACCTATGTATTATCCGGAGGTTTCCACCACGGTATGTTAACAGGCGCAATCTTCTTCGACATAGCGAAAGCGTTCGACAAAGTCTGGCACAACGGCTTATTATATAAGCTGTACAAACACGGTGTGCCGGACCGTCTCGTGCTCATCATACGAGACTATTTGTCGAACCGCACCTTCCGCTATCGCATAGAAGGAGCGCTCTCCTCCCCCCGACCCATACGCGCGGGAGTCCCTCAGGGCTCCGTGCTCTCTCCTCTCCTGTTCTCGCTCTTCACTAGCGATATCCCTAAGCATAAGAAGGCGCAGTTGGCTCTGTTTGCAGACGATACGGCCATCTACTGCAAAGGGTATAGTACGGCTCAGATACTCCTAAACCTACAAAGGGCAGTCAACAATCTTGGCGCCTGGTTTAGATTATGGAGAATCGAGGTCAATCCCGACAAAAGTCAAGCGGTCCTCTTTTCCAAACCGCGACGCACACCCACCATTCCCAGACCAGTCACCATGTTCGGCAAGCCGATCCCTTGGGGGAAGCAAGCCAAATATCTAGGTGTAATTCTCGATCATCATCTCTCCTTCGCACAGCACATAAAGTCGGTTCGCTCGCGAGCCGCTTTCGCTCTAGGTAGACTCCACTATGTCCTGAATGCACGTAGCAAATTGTCACTCAAGTGCAAATTGCGCATCTATACGGCGTGCATTCGGCCAATCATGACCTATGCGGGCACCGTCTTTGCTCAACAAAACCCCACTCGATCCATAGGATTCAGACAGTCCAAAACCGTTTCCTTCGTAAGGCCACGGGATCCCCCTGGTATGTTAGGAATGAGATCCTCCATCTCGACCTCAAAATCCCCACGATCCAACAGTTCCTAAAACGCATGTCCAAGCGTTACTTTGAATCCGCTGCCAAACATCGCAACCCTCTGGTTGTCGAGGCAGCAAATTATGTCCCCTCAACGATTAGTAGGATCCGCCGCCCGAGGCATATTCTCTCAGAACCTGATGACCCCATAACCCTCCTCCAGGAGAGCAGTAGGGCCACCAGCACAGTACACAAACACAAACGACACCCGTCATACCGACCTCGCCGTCGAGGTCCACCGCGATCGCGACCGCGACCCCCCCGAGTAAACGATACTCCCCCCGACCCTTGCTCGAAGAAGCGCCAGCCCGCGTCGACGCTGAGCCAGTAGCTTTAAATTCCCCGATCAATAATCATGATATACTTTTGATCCAGCCTGTCCCTCTTGCTGTCCTCCCCTCAGCGAATGCCCTAAGCCGAGGTTCGTACCCCACAGGGGGTGCCCTTAGCGAGCATTCGCCTAGTTTTAATTTAGAATAGTTTATGCCCCTGGCTGGAGGCTTTGAGTGTAGAAGCTTAAGGCAGCCACAGGAAAGCCCGGTTAAGCAGACACTACCTTAGTGGTAACCTGCGAGATGCCCTAGTTAAAAAAAAAAAAAAAATGTCGACCTATGTTTATCAAGTTAAAAAAATAAACGAATATAAATTAGTTTTGAAATTACCAATTATAGAAATAGACTAATTAATACATATTTTTGGTTTTGGTTTTATGTAATACTGTAAGTTTTTAACAGATTCAGACAGATATTCTGTAGCAATTTGAAACATTATGAAACTAAAAACATAGTATTAAAAATACCTATAGCTCACATTTAGCTAAGAACACAAGCAATTTGCTAAGCTGGGCTAAAAATTACATCAGAAAAAAAGTCATCATATTGCGCAGCCCAGTCCGATCCAGACGATTGCTTTGCAATTTATCAGAGTCTACATAGTAATAGAAGCAATTTGTCATTACTTATGAATGATGAAACTTTCTATTTCCATCTCGAATAGGGAATGCGAGAAAACAGAGCGTGTCAGCTACGGAAAATGATTGGCTGTGGTTAATAGAAATAGGTATAGTACATTGTACTTTCTTATAAATATGACAAGAATTACAAAAAAAAAATCATGAGTACTGCGATGCTTGTAGGTTCTAACTTATTTGTTTACAAATAGAACTTACACTTAACTTATTTCTTATAATGTTTTAAATTATTAAAACTTCATAGAATTTACCAAGATTAGCGACTTTTTTGTGCTGATACAAAAATAATAAATTTTATAAAAGGTTTATTAGAAATGCATATTTTTTTAGTAAAATACTTAAAAAAATAATTACGACTGCACAAGTACCTATAACTCAACACTGGGCACTTCACCCTACCCATATTTTTTCATCGCTACATGAATACATTTCCATACAAAATTAATATCAGTACGTTGTATGAATTTAATGATCAAAACAATGTTGTAGTTGGTACCAACTTGACGGAAATTATAATAAAGAATGTCTGGCGTAAAGATTACTCATACCTTGGTAAAATATTTTTACATATAAGTAGATGTTTTTATATGTTGATCGTATGTAAAATCAAACGATATGACTCACTTTAAGAGCGTTCATTCTAAAAGTTGGCAACGTCGCAAAATATCTGTCAAAAATGTACTTGTTTTGATTAATTTGCCAATAATTACTGTATGGAAATATGAAATATTGCTAACTAGTGAACTAGAATATTAATAATGAATTGCAATTATAACACTGAATTCTTCAATTATACACATCTCTTGTAGTTTATCATACATCACGCTTGTTTTTCCTGAAGGGATAGGCGCAGGTATATGTATCGTTAGCTGATATACACCCACATTTCGCCAGTTATGTTTTATCTCTGGATGCATGGTTTGTCTCATCAAAAATAGGAAAAAAATCATTCGATTTTCATTCAATTTCAATCAATCATTAGACCATAAAAACAACCTGATGCAAATATATTCAAACAAGATGCCATAAAGATTTTTTGTTTTCCATTTACAACTTTGAATTACAATATCAAGGAGTAGAATCATATTTATTACGGCAGACCTACAGTATGCGCGGGGGCATCAATAAAATTCATTCATGGGATTAATATAGGGCTGCTTACTTACTTAAGAATACTCTTTTAACAAAGTCATTCAGGATTAATAAGACAAACATTAATTTGTTTGGTAGGTACTTAATAGGCAATTACATTGCCTCCTATTACAAAGCACTTAAACATAACTGGTGAATTGTGGGTGAGGTACACAGGTGATGTTGACGACAGGGTTGGCGCAGTGGCTGAGCGATCGACTGCTGCGCAATGTGTCGCGGGTTCGATCCCCGCACGGAACAAATATTTGTATGATCTGCAAGTAGTTGTTCCGGGTCTGGGTGTTAGTGTATGTGAGTTTCTATGTTTGTAAACGCACCCACGATACAAGAAGAAATTCTTGGTGTGGGGCAACGTTTTTTTTTAAAAAAAAAAAACAAAACTTGAAAAAAACATGTGATATATTTGGTTTTACTATAATTATATTATTTAAATGGATTTGTTAAGATTTTGAGACCTCACCACGCTTCAAATTACGAGTATTTATGACAAAAAAAACAAAAAATATAAGTAGTTTTTTTCTTCACAGAAATCAAGTTTTCTTTTTACCTTCTGAGGCGTTACAATTGCATGTTTTCGAAATTCCAATACATTCAGTAGCTTGGAATGTCTTAGAATTTCGAAAACATTGGTTCATAAATAGATAGTAAAAAAAAAAATTTTTTTTTTTAAACTGTTTTTTTAGAATCTTATAAAAGTTATAAGATTAATTACCAATTTAGACACTTTCACAATAATTTTTTTGCGTTCTTTGGACAAATATTATAACTACCACCGGCCTGCCCTACCTTGTGTTTTCAAGGATGCATTTATCAAACGCCTGTATCAGCCGTTCCATCCTAACTATTAGTTATGAAGCGCATCCATTCACTAGTTAAACTGTACACATTATACTGCCCAACCACTTAACGAGCGTAAACTGCCGGAGATTAATAAAACAGATTGTACGACTATCCGGGAATCGGCTGCTTAGGAAGCTCATCATAAACTACTGAAACATTCTAATATAAGGTGTGCAAGGTCCTGCTGGGGTCGCGGGTTTGTCTGAAAGGGATATCGCGGCCCCAGCACATAGGCAACGGAAGGAACACGGGTGGGTTTTAGTCAGTAAAAGTCTGACACTCCCTCTCGCTCTGCCCAGAGCGGGAGGAGTCAGTTGATGATTTCCCACCAAAAAAAAAAAAAAAAAGGTGTGCAAGGTAGGCACACGGTCGGATGATTTGATTTTATATTTTGCCGGCCGGGTGTGCCAAATTATTAATCGAGAGAGAGTCATTTTTATAAATTGATAGATACTTTGATGGTCTACCTGCAAATATTCGGATCAGGCAATAACCGGGCATTCAGTATTCCGGATATGCTGTGACGCACTTCTGGAAGCCCAATGATCTGGACCTTGTGTGAAAAGAGCTTAAAATCTACTCCAGGAGTTACCAACAGTAGCAAGGTATAAGCCAAGTATTCTGTAAACGCTGTTCATGTTGTTAGGAAAAGGTTAGATTGAAAAACTATGCACTTATATTTTTTTTATTGCAATAACCAAATTGTTTTACAATTAAATTAGGGACCTCCTAAATCCATTCCACATCCAAAGCATTTTGAAGGAAATTCCTAATACATTTCTTCATTATTCTTGAAACATTTGTCTGCTCAACAACGTAAATAACGCAATGAATGTGTTGAACTGTCAAAATTAATGGCATTGCCAATATAAGTTTGATACACAGTTACCCCACTGTTCACCACAGTATAATCTAAGTATTCTGTAAAAGATTTTCTTGTAATTTGCAAAACATTAAATAAAAAAATTGTGCACGTATAGATGTTTTCATTTCAAGTACCAAACAATTACATTTTGGAGCTTCAAAATACATTCAAATTAGTACATAAACTTTTTTTTATTTATTTTATTTAACCTAAATACACATTAGTCATATCTGGGCCATGAACCTAAACAGACTCTTCGCATCATCGCCATTTGGTTGAGCCAAGATTTTATTGAGTGCCTAGTACAAGTCTGTTCAACCTCAAGACCCTAAACAAATCATTTCGCCCAGACTCATACCGAACACACTATAAGTGGTGTAAGTCTTCAACAACTCCACACAGTTAGGAGAGTTCGTTTTCCTAATCATGAACGCAAACTTATTGTATGGAATATGTTCAGATCTGAGTCTATGAGCCGTAACAACTAATTTTGGGCTTAAATTACTATATAAACTTTGTAGTTGCAACTAGAAAGAAAATTCCGTTAATCATAGAAATGCGCGAACTGTACCATAGCCACAGCGCAGGTGGTAAGCAGACCGATCAAGCTCAGTATCATTCTCACGTCCACTGTGAACAGCCGCCATATTGTATACTTGAACGGACGTTGGCGGAAGTACATCATGGCGTCATCTATTGCTTCACGTGTCGTGTCTCCTGAAATATTTTATTTTTGTTATCCCAAAAAAAGTATGCACTTCGGGAATCATCGTCTATTTTCGAAAATACGAACGCGCGATAATGAGTAAAAAAGTCAAGCGCATATTACAGCCGCAACAGGCCACAGCGCAATGCATTAACGCTTCCGCAGACAGGCGCGATGCGACCCGGTAACACAATGTCCGTGAAGATTTCATAGAAATTGTTGCACCAGTCGCGTCACGGTTGTCATATCGTACAAAAAGTGTGATGCGGACCACCTGCAGTGTGCGTAGGTTGATAAAAATGTACGAGTGAATGTAAAGTGATGATGAAGGATTTTTGCAATGCGTTGCGTTGCAGCGCGGCCCGTCCTAGCCACCACTAAGGTAGCCTGCGAAATTCGAATTTTTGTTATGTTTTTTACTATTGGTGGTCAGTATCAGGTTATATGTTGATTAAAATATGATTCACGACCGTAATAAATAAGGCTTTACAGAATTATAATCATTACAATCAGGAATACAACTCCTTAAGTTAGCATAATCCTCAAATGTCATGATTTCATGAAACAGTCATACCATAATAGGATTACATGAACTTATAGAATTGTATTGGTGATTTATATTATTATAATTCTATAAATAAACATTTGATACGGTCGCGAATAATATTTAAATCACCATGCATACAACCTGATACTGACCTGCAAATTGCAAAAAACGTAATAAAATTTCAATTTCGCGAGCTACCTTGACGCTTTTGGCTTAAAGGCTTGTGCAGACCAGCGCGACTTGTCGCGCGACGCGACACCGGTTATTGTTATACTGTGAAGTTTTCTTAGAAATTGTATTGTTCGTGTCGCGTCGCGCGACAAGTCGCGCTGGTCTGCACAAGCCTTAAGCCTTAATAGAGCTGTTACCGCCACGGAAGTACTAGTCTACTTTGTATTGCCATGATTACAAAAAACTCTATGTAATTCCAAAAAACTTTTCAACATTTTTGAGTGCCAGAAGACAATTCGCGACTGGATTAGGTACGCAACCCGATAGAGAAAAAACTTCAAAAAAGCTAGCACCTATCATTGGTGCGACATTCGTGCTAATTCGGAAACACGAAGATTGCCGAAGCGCATACCTTTTCTGGTGTAGCTGCTGGTTAGCTGGCATATTTCAGCCAAACAAATGGCATCTTTGTTACTTTTTTGTAATTTGCAAAAACTTTAAATTAAGTTACCTCTACATACAAGTAACTGCTTTATAACACATAATTTCATTTTGTCTATTTCGATGTTGACCATCTCGGCTAGCAGTGCAGGTGACAACTTAACTGAGAACTCCACTAAAGCTTCGTATATAATAAGAGAGGTGTTCTGCAAGTTTAAGAAAACCTTATAGATGAGTTATACCCCTAACCTTATAGTTAGTGATCTATGCTCGAGCGTCGAAACGTAGACCAAAACTGTAAAAAAAAAATATGTTAGCAGTTTTTGGCAAAACTTATAACATAACTTCACGCCTGTATTCCTCGAAGAGTGTGGCAGAGGTGCGCCTATAGTACACCCACATTTCGCCAATTATATCTCAATCCCACGTAATACGGGGCGAGCTTATTGCCATCAACTGGGCACAAATTCAGACGGGCTGCTACTGCGAAATTCCAGATGAAAAAACCCAATAACGAAACTTATACGTACGTAATTATCGATTTTGAAAGAAATGGATAAATAAATATTGTTCAACATCTTAGGAATTAGGAACACTATAGACGAAAATATCTGAAACAGCAAATAAACTAAATAAGTGAATAAACCTAAAAAGTTAAAATATGATTAATTTTCTTGTCCAGTCACAATTTTCATATATCCTACGTCCCCCGTACTAGATTTTGATTGGTTCGAGTCAAGTCCGTTCTACAACCGTAGAAATAGCAATTCTTTTTTTGATGCCTGATCCATCAAACTTGAACCAATTTTGTTTCAATTCACAAGTTTGACAAACACGAGAGGACACGTTTGACAAACCTCAACATAATTTGATTTAGATAATTTATACAGCTACAGTTATTTCATTATAGTTTACCATAAACTTCATTGGTGCATCAGTCATACGAGTCGTGTTCAGTAAATTCCTGTAAGAATTCAAGCTAGATCTTAATTTTTTCTTCAGGTCGTCTTCCCCTGCGTCAAATCTACGCGCGATTGACAAATCCTTCTCGAGTTGTTTGCGAATGACAATGAAATATACATCTTATGTGATACTTCGGTAAGTTTTTGCTTTATAGGTAATTGCTTTTAACTAAACTCTCAATAAGTGTTGCACAGACCTCAGAATTTGTAAATTTTTTTATCACACAATAAATTGTTTAATGATCTTACTTCTTAATTTTATACGGATTAGTATAGTCCCACCATTCTTTTGCAGAGCGGATTACCTGAGTATTATTTTCAACATCAATATATCGTCATCATCATAAACATCTCTTATTATTTCTTTTGTTTTGTATAATTATTTAGGCGTGGTTTTCTTTAGTAATGATGTTTTGAATTACCTATAATGTTTGAACATACTGCATTCTATATTATGTTCATTTTTAGAGTGACTCGTTAGTTAACCAAAATTCTTAGGCAGATAGAGACAATCATAGATCTTCGTTTTAGTTAAAGATAACCTAGACGACAAAAAGGCTTAGCAATAGTTGCTAAAAGCTAGTCCAATGTACCCCCCCCCCCCCCCCCAGCAACAAACAAGTGTTTTAAAATCAACGACTAGATTAGAGACTACGAGTATATGAGTTCATTTAATTACTTAGTTTATTTTATTTGACTGTATAAGTCAATTTTTTTTTAACTTATTATTGACATATTGTACTCATTAGAGTTTTTTTTAATGAGTTGATTTCAGTTGTATTACAATATGTGGTTAGCTAGTGACCTCGGAAATTTATCATTTTATTGTCACCGGTCAACCGGCAGCAAGTTCGTCATGCTCCCTTAGATGTCACTGCTTGCGGTAGCGTCGGGGGTCGGGTTGCCTTCTTCCCTCAAATATGGCGATGGGGGTAATAGCTGATCTTTGCGTAATGCTCGTGAACGGGTGCTGCTTGTGGTGACTGATCGTCTTGCTGACCATGGTTTTGTTATTAGTAACTGTATATTTATATTATTTATTTTTACTTCGATGGTCCTAGTTTATCATTTGTGACTTTGAGTTGCAGCTTTAATAGCTATATGTAAGCAGGCACATCCTTTATGCCTCGGATGATTATTTTGTTGGTATATTGGCGTGTGCTAGCTGGCCTAAAGCAAATAATTTAATTTAATGTTTTACGTTGCATAATGTACATTGTTTTGCATAACTACTATTGTATAGAATTAAGTTTTTCTAACTGAACAGACAGCTGTGCTGCTGGGGAGTTTGTTGCGCCACTTCTTCTTCCCAGCTAAGCACTAGGAAGTGGTGAAGGGTGGGCGTTTTTGGGGGACTGTCTTATGTAATTTTGACGTTTGAAAGTGCTGATTCTCAGCTAATTTTGAATAAATGACTTTTGAATTTGAATTTGAATTAGGTGTAAAAAAGACATTTGGAAAGTTTCCAAATTTGTTTCATTTTTCATCAAAAACTAAATATTACGTTGTTACGATATAAATTATTGCATTTCATTATTTTAGTACACTAGTTAGCAATATTTCCAGTCGGTATTATTGCCAAATTAATCCAAACTGCGAAATATATGACATCTATTTGCGACGTTGTCCACTTTCAGAATTCACGCTCATAATGAATGTCAAAGACAAATCAATTATTCCACGAAGGTCATAAAAAGGCACTTTTAAACGTCAAAATTTATAAGAAAATAGAATTGATTCTAGGCACCCCTTCCAGAAGGTAGTTTTGTATAGAGAACAATGTAAATCCTTTCGTCATTGAAATTCATATAACAATGAACAGCATAGCGTGTGTTTCAGTTGAGTATAGAGTAATTCATTAATAATTTTTGTTCCATCAATCTTTTGTAGATACTGTCAATATCCAACCTTATATATTCCGTAAAAGCAGTTCATGTTGTAAGGAAAAGATTAGATTTAAAAACAATTTTTTATTGCAATAAACTTATTATTTACAGTTAAATTATGAACTGTTGGAATTCCCAACACTAAATGTTACTAAATACTAAATAATACGAAACATCACTAGCGTGCGCTCTCGGTAGCCATTTTAATTTTTGTTCACCATTTCCGTCATAGGTCGGGTCCGCGATAGGTCTACGTTTCGACAACGTGGTCTTGCCTTGTCCTACTTGATGATGGTGATTGGGATATATCTCCGTAAAAGAACTGGCTGTTTTAATTTACTGCAAGTACCTACATCCTAGCATTCATTCCAACATGGACCTCCTAAATCCATTCCGAATCCAAAGGATTTTGAAGGAAATTTCTAAGCCATTGCTTCATTATGTTTGAAACTTTCGTCTGCTCAACCACGTAAGTAACGCAATAAATGTTGTTGAACTGTCAAAACGAATGGCATTGCCATTATAAGCTTGTTACTTACAAGAAAAAAAATACAGAGTACACAACTCTGTATTTTTTTTCTTGTAATATGCAAAATATTAAATTAAAAAACTGTGCACTCAAAGATGTTTTAATTTCAAAAACCAAATTATTAACAATAAAATTGAGCTTCAAAATCCATTCAAGTTAGTCAAATATTAACTTTGTAGTTGCAACTAGAAAGAAAATTCCGTTAATCATAGAAATGCCCGAACTGCACCATAGCCACAACGCAGGTGGTGAGCAGACCGATCATGCTCAGTATCAAGCTCACGTCCACTGTGAACAGCCGCCATATTGTATACTTGAACGGACGTTGGCGGAAGTACATCATGGCGTCATCTATTGCGTCACGTGTCGCGTCTCCTGAAATGTTTTATTTTTGTTATCCAAAAAAATATGTACTTCGGGAATCATCGTCTATTTTCAGAAATATTAACGCGCGACAATGAGTTAAAAAGTCAAGTGCATATTACAGTTGCAACAGCCGAAGTGCAACGCAGTAAAACGCTCTCGGAAACAGGCGCGACGCAACACCGGTAGAACAATTTCCGTGAGGATTTTATAGAAATTGTTCCACCAGAGTCACGTCGCGGCTGTCAGCGGGAGCCTTTATCGTACAGAAAGTGCGGTACGGTCTGCCTGTAGTGTGCGTTGGTTCATAAAAGTGTACGAAAGTGATAAAAGAGATTTTTTGCAATACGTTACGTTGCGGCGCGGCTCTTCTCTGTCATATTTAGCCTTAATAGAGCTGTTACCGCCACGGAAGAACTAGACTACTTTGTATTGCCATGATTACAAAATTATAGATTAACAACTCTATGCAATTCCAAAAAACTTTTCATTTTTGAGTGTCCGATGACTATCTGCGACTGGAGTAGGTAACGTAACCCGATGGACAAACAACTTCATCTAAATGCGAAATGGTGCACTACAAAGCCGGTATTACAAGAAGTTTTGCCTCTGTGGGGGGTTACTTTGTGATGCGACGTTCGCGCTAATTCGGAAACACGAAGATTACCGAAGCGCCATAACTTTTCTTATTTAGCTGTTTGTTAGCTTTAGCTGGCATATTTCATCCAAACAAATTGCATCCTTGTAATTTTTTTTGTTATTTGCATAAACTTGAAATTAAGTTACCTCTACATACAAGTAACTGCTTTACAACACATAATTTCATTTTGTCTATTTCGCTGTTGACCATCTCGGCTAGCAGTGCAGGTGACAACGTAACTGAGAACTCCACTAAAGCTTCGTATATAATAATAGAGGTGCTCTGTAAGTTTAAGAATACCTTTTAGATGAGTTATCTATGCTTGAGCGTCGAAACGTAGACCAAAACTATAAAAAAGTTTATGTTAGCTCTTTTTGGCAAAACTTATAACATAACATCACGCCTGTATTCCTCGAAGGGTTAGGCAGAGGTGCACCTATAGTACACCCACATTTCGCCAGATATGTCTCAATCTCACGTAATACGGGGCGAGCTTATTGCCACCAACCGGGCACAAATCCAGACTCTGGGCTGCTACTGCGAAATTCCAGATGAAAAAACCCAATTACTAAACTTATACGTACGTAATTATCGGTTTGGAAACCAATGGATAAATAAAGACTGTTCAACATCTTAGGAATTAGGAACACCATAGTCGAAAATATCTGAAACAGCAAATAAACTGAATAAGTGAGTTATCTAAAAGATAAAATATGATAAATTTTCTTGTCCAATCACAATTTCCATATATCCTGCGTTCCCCGTACTAGATTTTGATTGGTTCGAGTCAAGTCTGTTCTGAAATGGCAAATCTTTTTTCGATGCCTGTCCCATCAAACTTGAACCATTTTTTTTCAATTCAGAAGTTTGACAATCACGAGAGGACACGTTTGACAAACCTCAACAAAATTTTGATTCAGATAATGTATACAGCTACAGTTATTTTATTATAGTTTACCATAAACTTCATTGGTGCATCAGTCATACGAGTCGTGTTCAGTAAATTCCTGTAAGAATTCAAGCAAGATCTTAATTTTTTCTTCATGTCGTCTTCCCCTGCTTCAAATCTACGCGCAAATGACAAATCTTTCTCGAGTTGTTTGCGAAGCATAGCCATTCGGTGCCAAAGTAATTCAAACATAATTATTCGAGTAAAGTTGGACGTATGTTGTGCCATATCAAAAATAAAAACCAACGTGGATGCAAAAAATACGTTTAGATTGGCGGATGTAAGTATGCCGTATAAAACATTTATTTATTTATTATTTTATTTTATTGTATTTGGGTGGCTTACAGCTATCAATACAAAAGTAACAGTGAGGTAATTGACGACAAGCCATTTACAAGCCTCCACAGTTAGCAATAGACTATTGTTGTACAAATGTTCAAATTGAATACCAATTCAAAAACTATAACACTATGTATATAACACTAACACTAAGTATACTTTTAAAACTAACTATTAAATTAAGTAAGTACTGGATAGGCAAAGATGCATGCGCAACCGCTATTACAATACATCAGCAACATTAATATAGTGTTTAGATAAAATAGTAGAAATGGATGCTAAGCTGCTTGCAAACAAATCGATTGAGGGGTGTTTATTCTTAATAATTTCGTTAAATACTAAAAAAAAACAAAACACATGAGTGATTATTTTATTTAATAGTAAAAAAAAAAAAAAAACTCGATAACGGTATTTCTTCATGTAGTTTCAAACGTGGCGTGATTTTTCTTACTTTATTCAAGAAATCGAATAAATTTTCGCCACTAAAAAGCAAACTTATGAAAACATTTGTGGCGTACAAAGCGCCTTAAATCCCGAAACGCAACTTCACCGGGAAGGGATAATGTATGGTGACAAAGTAATCGTGTAAAATTAACATTGTGGCGATAAACACACAATAAGCTCTCACTAAGACATTAACTAGTTTATTGGAACTAATTTTGTAGTAAAAACCGAAAAACAACCGAACTGACATAATTATTTTAATGGCCGAAACTGATTTTAAATCAAACATTGTTAAGAATAAAATAAACTGTATTTAGTTCTGAAAGGGGTGGTTGGTAGTGAAAACAATATAACACTGACGTAGCGTCGTCGTTATTCAAGGTAACATTCTATTTTAAAACATCATTAGGATAATAATGAAATTTCATACATAATTTTAGTGATTACAATTTCCATACACCACACCATGTACGTGTAGGTGTATGTAGAACAGTCAGTAATATGAATTTAATGTTGTCATATACTAGATACTTAGGTAAATCTTTAATTTCACAAAATCAATGTTTCGTGAAGTTAAAATCGGGATACCGCAAGATGACCTTTCGAGACATCACAAAGCGGTTGGTCGACTTTTCACGTGACCAGACGGCTGGCATATTATTAGGCCAAAAAATCAGCATTCCCATCCAACGTGGCAATGCTACCAGCCTTTTGGGCACTTTTCCCATTGACAGCGATACGGACGAATTTTTTGATGCCCAATGAGCTCTTCTCCTCTGTTTACCTCAAACCAATAAAATAAAAGAACGTTTCGTAGACAAATAACTGTTGTGCTATCATTCACAGAATTATACGCGAACTACACCATAGCTACAGTGTAGGTAGTGAGAAGAGCGATCACATCCAGTATCATGCTCATGTCCCCTGTGAACAGCCGCTATGTTGTGTTTTTGAACCTACTAGTTGGCTGAAGTACATCATGGCGTCCTCTACAGCGTATCAAGTGATTTCTCCTGAAATATTGTACTTCTACTTTGGTCACTTTTGGTCCTTGAACATAGAGCTATATAATTTTGTACCCCAGAGATTTTGTAGATTATACAATTTATTGATGTGATACTGACGTGGTTCTATTTATTTCGAGCTATGATGCACTTACACGTGGATGATGGCATTACAATAATTATTTTTTCAATGTCGATGTCTATTAAAATGAATAGGATGTAGGTAGTAAGTACAACTGTGTCATTATGGTTTCATTTTACAATGACAATGAAACCTACTTAAAAGTGATACTTTGTTAAGTTTTAGTTTAATAGGTAATTGCGTTTAACTAAATTCTCAATAAGTTTCAAATCGCAGAGTTTTCTGCATGTTAACTAATTTGACAGCTCTTAATCTGACCATTTTTTTACCGCACAATAAAATGTTTAATGGTTTATTTCTTTTCTATTTTACTTGTGCGTTTCAAATTATGCAACGATTTTTTTAGTTTCACTTGGTTTACTTGAGTCCCTAATAAATCAACGCCAGTACTATTTCTTCCCTAGCAAGTAATGCAATAATATTAATAGTAATGCAATTGCATGTTTTCGAAATTCCAATACATTCCGAAGGGTGGAATGTCATAGAATTTCGAAAACATTGGTTCAAAAATAGATAGTAAAAAAAAAAACTGTTGTTATTAAATCTTATAAAACTTATAAGATTAATTACCAATTTAGAAACGTTCACAATTATTATTTTGCGTTCTTTGGAATTATATTGTAACTACCACCGGCCTGCCCTACCTTGTGTTTTCAAGGATGCATTTATCAAACACCTGTATCAGCCGTTCCATTCGAACTATAAATTATGAAGCGCATCCATTCATACTGCCCAACCACTTAATGAGCGTAAACTGCCGGAGATTAATAAAACAGATTGTACGACTATCCGGGAATCGGCTGCTTAGGAAGCTCATCATAAACTATTTGAAACATTCTGATATAAGGTGTGCAAGGTAGGTACACACGGTCGGATGATTTGATTTTATATTTTGCCGGCCGGCTGTGCCAAATCATCAATCAAGAGAGAGTCATGTTTATAAATTGATAGGTACTTTAATGGTCTATCTGCAAATATTCGGATCAGGCGGTAACCGGTCATTCAGTATTCCGGATATGCTGTGATCCCGACCTTGTGTGAAAAGAGCTTATAATCTACTCCAGGAGCTACCAACAGTAGCAAAGTATAACTAGGCCAAGTATTCTGTAAACGCTGTTCATGTTATTAGGAAAAGGTTAGATTGAAAAACAATGCACTTAAATGTTTTTTTATTGCAATAACGAATTTTTTTTACAATTAAATTAGGGACCTCCTAAATCCATTCCACATCCAAAGCATTTTGAAGGAAATTCCTAATCCATTGCTTCATTATTCTTGAAACATTTGCCTGCTCAACAACGTAAATAACGCAATGAATGTGTTGAACTGTCAAAATTAATGGCATTGCCAATATAAGTTTGATACACAGTTACCCCACTGTTCACCACAGTATAATCTAAGTATTCTGTAAAAGATTTTCTTGTAATTTACGAAATATTAAATTAAAAAAACTATGCACTCAAAGATGTTTTAATTTCAAATCCAAATTATATACAATAAAATTATGAAGCTTCAAAATCCATTCAAGTTAATCAAATATTAACTTTGTAGTTGCAACTAGAAAGAAAATTCCGTTAATCATAGAAATGCGCGAACTGTACCATAGCCACAACGCAGGTGGTGAGCAGACCGATCATGCTCAGTATCATGCTCACGTCCAATGTGAACAGCCGCCATATTGTATACTTGAACGGACGTTGGCGGAAGTACATCATAGCGTCATCTATTGCGTCACGTGTCGTGTCTCCTGAAATGATATATTTTAATTATCCTAAAAAAAGTATGCACCTCGGGAATCATCGTCTAGTTTCGGAAATACGAACGCCGTCAACCCGATGGAGAGAAAACTTCATAAAAATGCGCAATGATAGGTGCACTAGCACCTATCAAAGCCGGCAGTTCAAAACTTAGAAGTAATGCCTCTGTGGGGGGGGATTACTTTGTGGTGTGACATTCGTTCTAATTCGGAAACACGAAGATTGCCGAAGCGCATACCTTTTCTGGTTTAGCTGTTTGTTAGCTGGCGTATTTCAACAAAACAAGTGGCATTCTTGTTTTTTTTTTTGTTATTTGCAAAATCTTTAAATTAAATTACCTCTGCACACAAGTAACTGCTTTATGACACATAATTTCATTTTGTCTATTTCGATGTTGACCATTTCGGCTAGCAGTGCAGGTGACAACGTAACTGAGAACTCCACTAAAGCTTCGTATATAATATGAAAGGTGTTCTGTAAGTTTAAGAAAATCTTCTTTATGAGTTATCTATGCTTGAGCGTCGAAAAGAAGACCAAAACTATAAAAAAAGTTTATGTCAGCACTTTTTGTCAAAACTTATAACATAATTTCACGCCGGTATTCCACGAAGGGTGGACAGAGATGCACGTATAGTACACCCACATTTCGCCAGATATATTTCAATCCCTCGTCTCAATACGGGGCGAGCTTATTGCTATCAACCGGGCACAAATCCAGACTCCGGGCTGCTACTGCGAAATTCCAGATGAAAAAACCCAATAACGAAACTTATACGTACGTATTTATCGATTTTGAAAGAAATGGATAAATAAATATTGATCAACATCTTAGGAATTAGGAGCACTAGAGACGAAAATATCTGAAACAGCAAATAAACTAAATAAGTGAATAAACCTACAACGTTAAAATATGATTAATTTTCTTGTCCAGTCTCAATGTCCATATATCCTGCGTCCCCCGTACTAGATTTTGATTGGTTCGAGTCAAGTCCGTTCTACAACCGTAGAAATAGCAATTCTTTTTTTGATGCCTGATCCATCAAACTTGAACCAATTTTGTTTCAATTCACAAGTTCGAAAAACACGAGAGGACACGTTTGACAAACCTCAACATAATTTGATTTAGATAATTTATACAGCTACAGTTATTTCATTATAGTTTACCATAAACTTCATTGGTGCATCAGTCATACGAGTCGTGTTCAGTAAATTCCTGTAAGAATTCAAGCTAGATCTTAATTTTTTCTTCAGGTCGTCTTCCCCTGCGTCAAATCTACGCGCGATTGACAAATCCTTCTCGAGTTGTTTGCGAAGCATAGCCATTCGGTGCCAAAGTAATTCAAACATAATTATTCGAGTAAAGTTGGACGTAAGTTGTAATATATCAAGAGTAAATGCCAACGTGGCTGCAGAAAATACGTTTAGACTATCGGATATGAAAATCCCGTACAAAACATAAGTGATTACTCTACCTAACAGTACAAAAAAAAAAAAAAAACCAGATAACGGTATTTCTTCATGTAGTTTCAAACGTGGCGTGATTTTTCTTATTTTATTCAAGAAATCGAATAAATTTTCGCCACTAAAAATTAAACTTATGAAAACATTTATGGCGTACAAAGTGCCTTGAATCCCGTAACGCAACTTCACCGGGAAGGGATAATGTATGGTCACAAAGTAAACGAGTAAAATTAACATTGTGGAGATAAACACACAATAAGCTCTCACTAAGACATTAACTAGTTTATTGGAACTAATTTTGTAGTAAAAGCCGAAAAACAACCGAACTGTCATAATGGTTTTTATGGCCGAAACTGATTTTAAATCAAACATTGTTAAGAATAAAATAAACTGTATTTAGTTCTGAAAGGGGTGGTTGGTAGTGAAAACAATATCACACTGACGTGGCGTCGTCGATATTCAAGGTAACATTCTATTTTAAAACTTCATTATGTTAATAATGAAATATGGTTTCTATGGTATTCTATGGTTTTAAAGATTACAAATAGAACTGTGTATATCTATCAACAATCGGGAATAGGAATTCAATGTTTTCCTATATAGGTACTAGGTAACTCAATTAGGTTTTGTTTTTGTTAGGTAGGTTTCGTGAAGTTAAAGATCGGGATATCGCAATGAGCAGTGGTGGCCCAGTGGTAACAGCACCGACTTATGAGTTAGGTCGTAGGTTCGAACCCAGACAGGCGCTTTACTTTGGGTAAATTATTTCATCACCACTGCTTTTAAAACTTCAAATCCACCACTGCTCTCAAAATCAAAAATTCGTCTTTGGTCATTTTTCTTTGGTGTATAATTTTGTACCTCAGAGATTTTGTAGATTATACAATTGATGTGATATGACGTGGTTCTATTTATTTCGAGCTATGTTGCATTTGCACGTGGATAGCATTACATTAATTATTTCTTCAATGTCCATGTCTATATAATCAATAGAATGTAGGTAGTAAGTACAACTGTGTCATTATTGTTTCAATTTACAATGACAACGAAATATCGGTAATTGCGTTTAACTAAACTCTCAATAAGTTTCGCACAAACCTCAGAATTTTCTGCATGTTAACTTCTCCATCTGTACATTTTTAACCGACTTCCAAAATGGAGGAGGTTATTATGTTCGTCGTTTATGGGTGTTTTTTTTTCTTTTGTTGTATGAAAGGGTCCCATATAAATATTATTAACTTTGCTTGGATAGTTTTTGAGTAAGCTTCAATAATACGTATCTTTTCCACTTAGCACATGTCGATGTTATGATGATAACTTCCTGTCACTGTTATTTACAACAACTAAAAAGAGAAAAATAAAAACTTTTCACAATAAAAAAACAACCGACTTCCGAAATTAAAGTTATTTTTCACTTTGTAGTGTTTTTTTTTTTTAAGTCGGTTGTTTTTTTTTTGTAAAAAGTTTTTAATTTACCATACAATAAAATTTTAAATGGTTTTTGTTCTTTTCTATTTTGCTGGTTCGTTTCAAAGTATGCAACGAATTTTTAGTTTCACTTAATTTACTTTAGTCCCTAATAAATCAACGCCAGTGCAATTTCCTCTCTAGCAAGTAAATGTCCCATATAAATATTATTAACTTTGCTTGGATAGTTTTTGAGTAAGCTTCAATAATACGTATCTTTTCCACTTAGCACATGTCGATGTTATGATGATAACTTCCTGTCACTGTTATTTACAACAACTAAAAAGAGAAAAATAAAAACTTTTCACAATAAAAAAACAACCGACTTCCGAAATTAAAGTTATTTTTCACTTTGTAGTGTTTTTTTTTTGAAGTCGGTTGTTTTTTTTTTGTAAAATGTTTTTATTTTACCATACAATAAAATTTTAAATGGTTTTTGTTCTTTTCTATTTTGCTGGTTCGTTTCAAAGTATGCAACGAATTTTTAGTTTCACTTAATTTACTTTAGTCCCTAATAAATCAACGCCAGTGCAATTTCCTCTCTAGCAAGTAAATGTCTTTCTCATCTCTACTGTCACGTTTGGTTGTGTGTGCTATGTCTTTAATATTTTCTCTTAAATACCTTCCTATCTTAAGACTATATGCCAATTATATAGGGATTAGTATAGTCCTACCATTCTCTTGTTCGGTTTCTCTTTCAGAGCTGATTACCTGAGTATTGCTTTCGCCTCATCAAGTATTTCATAAACATCTCTTATTACAGTCATATTTATGTCTACGAAAATAAGTAATTTGTAAAAACTAACAATACTAACCTACTTATACCTGTAAGCACCATTGTTACTAACACCAAAATACTAACAAAATTATAGACCTTAGTCTGAAATAAAGTTTTAATGAATTTAATTTAAATTTAGCCATGGACCATGAAGAGCTTCTCCCCCTCGCAGTTGGTCCCATCTTTCTAATTTACAGGGCTAAGTATGCAGTTGTCTTAATTAAGAAAAGCATACAGCTGTTAGAAATCAACTCAACAGCACAGTGATTGACAAACTGACAATCTTCTGTCATACTGACCATCCTCGGTTGACAGATTGCTAGTTGTGGCACGGTCGATTGACAGCAGTAAACAGTAACATTTCCAACTCTTTGAAGACAGTGGTATAACTTGTAATATGTTTTTGCAGTTAAGACTTGCCTGGGGAGGCAGGTGACTCACAAAACCGGTTAGTTGAACCTACATTTTATTTTCCATTGGGACGACAAACGTTTCAACTGGGGGACATTTCACAGCCTCTTTACATTATGGGAGAAGCAGCGATAAAATGTACGACTATTTATTTATATAGATTCCTCGAATGCAGGATGAACTAGCATACCTTACTAACATAGCAGGGGTTTAGCCTATATCTATGTCAAAATTTTAATGATTATTCTAGGATGGTAATTAGAATGTCGCTGATAAAATAAACTAGGCTTTTTCCCAATCAGAAGTCATCATCAAGGATATACAGTTCCACTATTTCAGCCAAACACCGATAACGCCGTGGAAGTGGCAAAGTTTTGGGCCAGCAAGATTTGAACAACTGTCGTGCCAGCGACATTAAAAAGAAGTAGTCTTAGTAATTGAGGTAAAGACTGTTTCAAGTGCAATTCAAATCTTAGCAATAAACATGAAGAGGACCTCCTCTTCATGTTTCTACTACTGAGCCTCCACTGCATTGTCCTCCTCAGCACCTGCTGAGGAGGACAATGCAGTGGAGGCCCAGTAGTGGCCGCGATTTACGAGTTGATGTCGTAGGTACGAACTCTGACAGGTGCATTACTTTATGTAAATAATTTCATCACCACTGCTCTCAAAACGGTGAAGAAAAACATCGTGAGGAAACCGGCATGTCCTAGAACCATAATCTCGAAGACATGTGTCATCTACCAACCCGCACTGGGCCAGCGTGGTGGATTACGGCCTACACCCTCTCCTCCTAAGCAGTGGGAACATTAGAGGCTAATTATGCAAACATGAAGAAGGGAATCAATGAAAACAGGGAAAATATTATGAAGCTAAAAGATGAGCAAGACGAAAAACATTGATGGTACCACGAGTTCTGTTCATCCCAACTGAGAAATGAATATAGCTAAATAAAACAAATGAGTATCAGAACAGTTGCACGAACGCATAATAACAACGTAGGTATATGTAGCAGAAATTCAATTAAACCAGTGAAAGTCTGACATTAGGCGTACAATTATAACTTTTTACTACCAGCATTGTTTTGGCTATAAACACTACTATATTACGTCAGAAAGAAATTAAATAAAAGTATCTTCTTCATGTAGGTACCTATACTAAAATATTTGAAATCAGTTTCTTATCAGCAACAGCCTTTTTTTTTTAGGTTTTTTTTTTTTTTTGTTTGAGAAATCTTCAAATGACTCCTCCCGCTCTGGGCGGAGCGAGAGGGAGTGTCAGTCTTTTACTGACTAAAACCCACCCGTGTTCCTTCCGTTGCCTGTGTGCTGGGGCCGCGATATCCCTTTCGGACAAACTCGCAACCCTGGCAGGCATTGGCCCTTACGGACCCCGTCAGTTGGTGCTGACATCTCTTTAAAATAAAAAGTAAATAGTAAAAAGTAGAATGTTGACGATAAACACGTTGACGTTGTTGGCAGTAAACTAATAGGGATGTGGTCAGGTTTTGAGTGCAAGTAGCCTATGAAAGCAGGAGAGGTTGAATGAAGAAATATTATAGTTTAATTTATTTAGTAAATAAATTGAATCCGTCGATAAAAAAACGATCAAGTGCCAGTAGGTCAAACAGTATCCGTCAGTAATTATAATTATTTTTAGTTCGCGTCATTGTTTCGGCTTGCAAAAACGGAATTACAGCAAGCGGAAATTACGCGAAAGTAGTATGTAATATATTACAATCTCTGCAATACAGGATAGGAGCTCTAATCGATAAACGTGAACAATTAATTATTATTATAGCAGAATGAGAAAGGATGGTAACTTAATTAGTCTGTATTCCTTTCTATATACTCGTAGTTTATGATGAAAGAAATCAGTTCTTACAGCCTTATTGGTCTAATAGATCGCAAGCGTGACTGTTGCGGCATGAGGACTTGGATTCAAACCACATGTCGAGAATAATGTTCATTTCAGTCTGGATTTGTGCCTGGTTGATGGCAATATTCTCGCCCTATTATAATAAAGGAGTTAAACATAACTAGCGATATGTGGGTGTTACATTAGGTACTCTGCTCTAGCTCTGCCTAGCTTATAAGATCTTATGTCGTGATGGTCCAGTGGTTAACGCCTCGCCTCTCATTCACGAGGTTATGGGTTCAAGTCCCGGCAAGTACCAACGTGATGTTTTCAATTCATATGTCTCTACTTTCTGAGTTTATCGTGGGCATTACTGACATCGGTGATGGAAAAACATCGTGAGGAATCATGAACTTATAATTAATTTGAGTTTGAAATCACCAACCCTTCTTGAACAAGCGTGATGTTCAATGTTCGTGCTTTCTCTGCAAACAGGCCTTTGTCCTGCAGTGGAGCAATAATAGACTGCCTTATAAACTCTATGATGAAATTCTTGGCTCACCGTTATGCCCCCTGTAAAAGTTTGAATTACACAATCCTAGAATATAAATAAATCCACAGTAATTTTCTTGACAATAGAACTAACCACATCGGCTCAAAACAACATTAAAGTACCGTAGGTACTCCATAATATTTAATGTTTAAGCCATCGTTTCGCAGAAATGCGGGTACTATTGTCTCGCCATGAATAAAAATGTTTATGACATTGAATTCACGCAGGGCATGATCATATACAGGGCTTGTTAGAAAACAGTAGATAAATTACCTCATCATAATATATTATGATGGCATAAGAATGATGATATACTGCACAAATGCGTTAATCGGAAATATTGTTAGATTACGGAATATTGGTCAATATGTAGCTAAGCATAAAATAATTAAGGTAAATGAAACACCAACAAAAAAAACATAAGATAGGTCAGTTCTTTTAGCAGGACATTCCCAAACCTACACTAGACTACGATTAAGTAGCGCTGGCCATTTTCAAAGGCGAAATATTCTCGAATCCTGAGACTAGCTAAAATTATACTCCACCTTATACAGGGTCCAGCAAGGAGAGGAATGTTTTATACTTGAGCAACTTTGTCGAATGAATCCTGAAAGCTCGTGACAAAATGGTTCCGCATAGTAAGTTAGTCGACGGAAATAGTAGCAAGAAATCTTGCTTGGAATTCTGGAAGGATGGTGCAATACGTGAGACGCTAGCGGGGATGCTAAAACTGGGTATGGGTGGTCCTGAGTGTATCACTGCCTGTCGGTGATGAGGGGCTAAAGTTATTGTTGAGTCTTTCCAACTGTGATGAATTTTACTGAGGAAGAATTCCAAGCAAAATGGATTCAAATTACTCTCATACAGATACAGAATACTTTAAGGTGACATCTTCATGGGGAAGGAATCGCGATGATAGTCGGTAGTGGCCTCAAATTCAATATAAACTATTTGAATTATTCCTCTTACGGGGATATCATGGCGGCGATAACTTGTAGGCACGGCGCGGTGGCGTGATTATCGCTGCGATTCGCCTGCTCGTGGTGGTATGACAAAAGCAATCTCTTCCCTACGCGTGTAACAACATTAAGTTGATTATGTTAGACGACTGTCTGACTTACGAAGGGGTATCGTGTTACCCTTACCCAGGGGTATCGTGTTACCCAGTAACTGGGTTGATGAGGTCAGATAGGCAGTCGCTCCATGTAAAATACTGGTATTCAGCTGCATCCGGTAAAACTGGGAGCTGACCCCAACATAAGTTGGGAAAAGGCTAGGCAGATTGATTGATGTAGACTACTGTCGTTTGAATTAAATTAAAATACATTAGACAGAATAAATTTACAAAATTTAAATAGTACCTACCCATGGAGTTTCTTGCCCATTCTTTCTCATAGGTACCTACAACGCTTTGGAATGGGCAACTAGCTTAATATTTTTGACTGACCGACTCCTTGATAATTCAAAAGTGCCTGCAAATGGTTTAATTGAAATAAAATGTTTTTGAGTTGTTTGAATATATCTTCTAAAATTCCTACATTTCTTTCCGCTCCTCACTTGGACCTCAAATCAAAGCTGGAATAGGAATATAATGCACATTATTTTACGTATTGGTCTGCTGATTCCTTGTGGCTACTCAGCTTAGGGTACCGTTCCTCTAATGCGATTTGCCTTACGATCATTCTTGTATTTTTGATTACGGTGCTTACCATATTGGATTTAAACAATGTTTCTGACTGGATAGCTTGTTATGGTAAATTGATTCGTGTGGTGCTTTAATTTCCCGATAAATTAGAGACTTCAGCTATGTGCATATGAGCCTAGTATGTCGTATGTCGTAGTGTGTGTGTGTAGTGTGTGGTAGGCTTAACAAGAGCTCAATATGAATTAGAATGACTATTAATTCACTTCAATTAATTGTGATTTCTGATGCACTGTCACTCAGTTTCGGAATTAAAGCATTCAAGGACACTGAACAAGACACAAAGGATTTTTTATTGTTATAACGCCTATTGGAATTTGAAATTCAGAGGTTGTAAACTCTACTTTAGCATTACATAAGGTGACTCCTTCAATGTCAATCTGCCTAGCCTTTTCCCAAATATCATGGGGTCGGCTTCCAGTCTAACCGGATGCAGCTGAATACCAGTAGTTTATAGTAGTGTATTTAGTTTTACATGGAGCGACTGCCTATCTGACCTCCACCACCTAGCTACTGGTAACACGATACCCCTTGGTAAGACTAGTTGTCAGACTTTCGCGCTTCTGACGACCCATAACGACCGTCAAAGATCCAAGAATGGCAGCCGGTATTGGGACTTAACGTGCTTTCCGAAGCACGGAGAAATCTCGGTATGTTAAGACGGTCACCCATCCATGTAGCTTAACCTGATCGATCAACCCGTGCGGTTGTTATAACTTAGCCACGAGTCCCTCTTATTGATTCCTTCAATGTAGCCCACGAAATTCAATTCACGATTTTCGCAAAGCAATTTTGAATTTCGCGGATTTTTACTTTATGTAGACGGTGCTTGGGGGAGGCTTATGGCCAGCAGTGGACGTCTTTCAGCTGGAATAATGATTTTGTAAAATTAAGAAGAGGTGAAGGGTGGTATTGTTATGTTAGCTTTAGAAAATTGCTGTAGTGCTGAAGTTAGATACTCTTAGATGACGCAAATGATTACAAGTATTATATCAAGAGTGTCATTGTCATGGTCTTCAATGGACATGTCGCAGCCTAAGATGGTTATAACCGTGACATAGTTATATCCCTAGTGATATAGCTGTATACCGTAATATAGATATATGAAAACGGTTCATAACTGTCTTACTAGAAATATAACTATGATACGAGCTCGATCTAATTATATAACTATTAGGGCACTCCGACCAAATGGGTTAGGTTAGGTTAGAAATGTGACCTACTAAGCGCGAGCCGAGCGAGCGAAACGAGCGCTACGTCGAAATTGGTTGCATTAACAAAATTAGGGCACTCCGACAGCTATGAACCACTTTCATATTATTATAACTACATACATCACGAGTATAACTATCTTACTGCGACAGACACAAGTTCAAAATCAGCTATGAACAGACTAACGTGTTTAACTTAACATGTTAATCTTCTTGAATTTAATATAATCCTGTCATAATATATCTAACAACTACGTGTCATAAACGCAAGTGCTGAAACAATAAACCCGAGTCAACGATTCCATACGTTTGCTTTAACACCAATTTGAGTGCAAATACGACAAGTCGAAAGCGACCTTTCTTTTCAACTTTTTTCTCTAGAAAGGACTTCAAATCCAAAGATAATATTATTACCTTTTCACCGCTTAACGGCTGATAAAATTTGGCACACTGGTTGACTATGATCTGGGTTAGAACATTAGATACTCTTTGTCCCCGTGGGATAAAATCCGACAACCACGCGGGCGATGCCTCGGGCAAAACTAAGTAAATAATAAAAGAAAGTAAGTAAGTAAGGAAAGAAAGAAAGTAAGGACTACATGTGACGAAAAAGAAATCTTGCGACGTAAAAAAATGACAACAATTAAAGCAGGCAGGATTAATCTGTGATAAAGGTAAAAAAACTCAGTTTTTATATCTGCAAATGTACTGCAAAACAAGGTCGTTTTATTTTCACTCAGTGTAAAGCCGACAACGGGTTTTATACAGGTTTTCAAGATCCATCTGATAAAGTTTTATATTTAGTATTCTGTACTAAAATTCACGGGCAGAAAAATTGGAATGAAGTCTGTCTGTATATCAGCCTGCCTTTTTTTTTAGGTTGGGAAATTATCCTGGGTCCTCACCGGACACGGTTGTTTCGGGAGGTTCCTGTTCCGCATAAGGCGGGAGGAAGCGCCCAGGTGACACCACTGTGTGGATCGCCCGGTGGACACGGTGGAGCATACGGTGGAGGTCTGCACGGCTTGGGCGGAGCACTGCCATGTCCTCACGGAGGCGATCGGCGGCAGTGATCACTCGCGTCCAGCCCTGGTCCAGGCCATGGTTCGGAGCGAGAGGGCGTGGGAAGCCGTCACCTCCTTCTGTGAAGCAGTAATATCAGCCTGCCTGAGGTTTTATCCCGACTTTTTATTTTGCTGTGAAGGTAGTTTGATTGTTGAGCTCATTGCAACGACCTTACATGAGTTGAAACCCTATTATTTGGTACCTAATTACATGAATCTTTAGGTATTTGCTGATCAGACTGCAGAGGGCCTAAAGGAAGTCACAATCAGTGATAACGATGATAAAATGTATGGGAGTGATATAATAAGCTACCGAAAACCTTAGGTCAATCCTGTTGAAAAATGATGCAGAAATATGAAACGTTTTGAAAGTGTTAGTCACTTGGCGCGGCCCTCTGGACTAAACTTTCATTTTAAGACGCAGGTATATGCCAGTGACCTTGACTGGTTAGCTTGCGTGTTCTCTACTGAGCTCACGCAACGCACCGTACGTCCAGCCAGTAAAACGACTCGCCCATCAATGAGTGCTGTCCCAAATTAGACGCATTATTAATTTATTATACATAAAACAAAAGATATTTTAATAAAACACGTATACTCGTATAAAAAGATTAATAATTACTATATCTTTAAAATGGTGAAAGTTTAAGAAAAATACGCTGGATAGATTTTGCGTGATTCTCGGTTTGATGACATAACTTTACAAATAAATTTCACTATGTAATATAAACATAATCTAAAATATTCCTATAATAAGATATTAAGAAAATGTCTCTAATTTTACATATATTTATTCCAAATCTCGTTTAGACGTGATCTGCAGTATAAAATCATGAAAAGTAAGTTATCGTCGCCTTAATGTTGATTTTATTTGTTAGCTCCTCGAGTAATCAAACAAAATTATGCCGACACAATGTGGGTTCATTTTATTGAATCATTAATAAAGCTACTGAATCACGAAGACATGAAAACCTCATTCCCAAAGACATAAATATATTACCTAATAGAATCAGTAATTAAAGTCGTAAATTTACTGAAAATACCGCTCCGTTTTCAATAAATCCTGGGACTATTAAGATAATTTTATACATTAGTCTGCCCTCTAAACGGTGGACCGTCAATATAAATAAGTTAAGCAGTTTGCACATTAGAATTCCGTTAGTCAGACATGACCTACCGCGAGTGAGCACGACTCAGATTTATAGCTCAATAGAGGTGCATTTTTGTCCACAAGTCAGGGACGGACTTGGTAGACTAAGGTGCATTAGCCTTATTGAAATCTCAATGACCAGTACAGTTATATGGTACTGTGTGTGGAAATAGATACTGAAATAACCATTCTTGCAAAGTGTATTAGATTAGATTGAATATTTATTGTATGTGGTGAAAATAGGCGCGATTTTATGTCATGTTATTTATTTATAGCATGCTTAAATTTAATATGACCCGCATAACCCACTGTTCTATTGAGTGCTCTACAAAATTTACACCGATGACCTTGCTTGGCTTCATGGCTTGGCTTGGTTTTTACCTTCCTAATTCTAATGGCAATGTCAATATTAGCTCAAAAAATCTGTTACATACTTACGTCCTTTTATCATAAACAATCTGTTTATATACAGCTGTTCAGTAAAATTGCAATAGTATAACTAAAATCCTTAAAAAATTAATAATACATACCAACCGTGAGAAAGGACTCTGAAACGAGCGATGTCGCTACGCTATCGGCTCCCAATAAGGTAAAAGTTCGTGAATATAAATAAGCCGCGTGCATTGGGATACCGCTATTCAAACATGACCTACCACAAGGTACTCACGACTGAGATTAATAGCCGTATAGATGCGAATTTTTGTCTCCGAAGCAGGTACGGATTCAACTAAAGGAATAAAAATGCATGTAATGACGTTGGAAAAAAATGTTTACTAATTTCTTTAAAAAAATCATGTTAAATTAGTAATAATTTTAGCTAAGATGCTCGATGATTTTACTAGCAGATGCTAACGTACACTTTTTATGAACAACGATAACAAATTTTCTTTAATATCAGTTAATTTTATTAGGTATTGTCAATCACGTGGTCTATAGCCAGATTCTATTTTTTCCTTTTTCCATAATGCCTTAAAAACGTTTGGTACTTAACGATTTACGTGATAACATGCACAAGATATTAAAAAAACACCAACTTTACACCAAAACTTTATATTTAAAGCACGAATTTATCACAACTAAGTAAGTAATGGCATCATTCTCCTGCAATTATCCCAATTTATTTGCGGTCGGCGCAAAATTGTCTTTTTTTTTTTCAATAATAAAGTAGGTAATCATTTGTGAAAATAAAACTTACCATAAGCACGTTCTTGAATCGTGATTTGTTATGCTTTTCTTATTATTTTTGTAAATAAACTTTGCGGTGCTTCCACGTACAAAGGGCGTGAGAAATTGACGGACTTTCACGATGTTTAGTGCCAAAACAAAAATAAAGAGAATTCAAGTTATTTGGGTATCTAGGTTTATAGAGTGCACCGTATAATTTCAAGCAACGTTTACAACAAATTTTAAGTAATGTAATGGACGAACATAATTATGATTTTGTAATTAAATATAATTAAAACTCACATCTTTCTTCTATTTTGTATTTTTTTTTTGTTTTTATTATTAACTAGAATATTTGGACGCCGTTGAGCGCAAGCCGCGCTCATTTTATTAATAATAATAATAAAAATTATTTACTTAACTATATAAATTTCTACAATATTTAATCTAACATAGAGGCCTCCTTTTAAGTAAAAAAATACCTGTGCTAGGAGACCCCGCTCATCTAAAACTAGAAACAATAATAATGTAGGAGTGTACATAAAAATAAATTCAACTTATATCTAGAAAGGTGTGTGTGTGTATGCGTGTGTGAGTGAGTGTCGCTTATTGCCAAATTATCGCATGATGCTTTGTAAAAGAGTTTTAATGTCGTCATAGCTTTTGCGTTTTAGCCAGTCTATTATTGATTTTATTAATATGTACAAGCACCTTTTGTTTACCTATGTTCTACTAAAATATTTGAATTTGAAATAATGATAGTCGATCTTAAACCAGCACATCCCTATCCCTACATTCCCTACACACAACACTATTTAAATTCAAAACTTGTAGCCGCATCTAATTTTATCGACATGCGTACATCTCTAATGGCCCTGGCATTCTATCGATATCAAGTTCTGAGCAAGTGTTGTGCAGGTTATCTTATATAATTAAATGCGGGCTTTAACCGACTGGGATGCGTTAAAGATGGTATAATGTTTTGGTTTTATGGTAATTACTAATTAGTATGCAGGAATTTTACCGTATGGAAGGCTAAGTTCCTACCCGTAGACCACCCTATGATTTCATGCATCGGTATATTTTTAATCATGGATTTACCAAGAAGTTCGATAGCATTTTTGAGGTAGTTTTTTTTTTTAACTTTTTGAATTCATCTGAACACTAATTGCGTTATATTCTTTCTATCAAGTTTTTTCCACTGCTTCGTAGATTTGAAAAATTCGTCTGCTCATCAACGTAGATCGTAATGAACGTGGTTAAACTGTCAAAATGAAAGGCATTGTGATCGATTGCCATTTAACGTGTATTACGCAAAGATTTAAATCGAAGATGTGCCCTCACCGTACTACGTCACGCGAAAAAGTGTCCACACTTAGAAAAGTGACCTCGCACCGTAATAATGGCGTTTCCATGACAATCAAGTCAAGTGTCTGCGATATTGTGTGTCAGAGGTGTCAAAACGAAACAGAAACGCGACCATCTTTTAACACGGCAGGGCGAATCTACGATTGAAATCTTTGGTATTACGCAATTACCCCACTGTTTAGGTTTCAACCGTGTTTTTTTTTTGGAACTTAGCTCCTTATCGCGCGTTACGAAATTTTACGGGGCTAGACGGAAAAAATTGAGACCAAAAGTTGTAACGACACTTTTTGCTATAGTTGTAAGCCGTGCGGCGTCCGCGTGTTTCTCTGTCTGCCTCTCTCTCTCTCTGAACTTCGTTCCATCCGGGTGTCCCTTGACACCTCTCAAGTTTTTTTTTTTTCAAGTTACGATTGTTTTGCAAATATATATAACAACAGGTGCAATAATTATTAAGGCGAAATTAAAAAAACCGGTGAAGTAAAACATCGGAAACGGGGATGTCGTAGAACCAAAAAAATCAAAGACGTGATATCTACCAAACCGCACTGGGGCCGCGTGGTCGATTACGGCCTCCTCACTCTTACAGAGAGGAGGCCTTGATCCCAGCAGTGGGAATATTATAGGCTGTGATTGGTCTTGTCTATTCTATTTTTATTAAATGGCAAGCAAACCCAATGTCGATTATTCTACCAATGTTTAAAGTGAGATTGCGGTAATCGATTTCGGACACTAACCGTCATTGTGACATTTCATTTGATTTCATCTATCGATTAGTGTAGCCTGTACTCGCAAAAATCGATTAATTAAATGTCACGGGTTTTATACCGATTAAATCACTTCGTCACAAATCTGTTTCCATTGTGAACTAGTTCCATTGTGAACTTTTAATTTCATACAAACTTGTTTCAATTCAACTCAAGAACATTGGTTTAACTTGGTATGATGCCAAAGCTTGGCATAAGTAGTGTCTGCTTACTTGCTTACAAATCATTTAATTAAATAACATAATAATAATACCAGCCTTTTATTAGCCTACTACAGCGCAAAAGCGTCTTCTTGTACAAATAAGACACGAGCATTGATCACCACGCTTCGGATGGGTTAGCAATTTCAGACTTATATTAACTATACTATACGTACGTCCAGGTTTTCTCACGATGTTTGTCCTTCACCGATGTCAGTAATGTCCAAGATTAACTCAGAAAGTACATATGAATTGAAAAAGTCACATTAGTACTTGCCAAGATTTGAACCCGTTGTAGGTTCAAATTTAAACTCGCGCATGAGATGCGAGGTCTTAGAGCGGTAACACACTGGGACGCCATGGCGATGTCACTGGCTACGTAGTCATGGTTACCTCTGGCTAACTACCGTAGCCAAATGAGGTTGCCAAATAAGTAGCCAGTAACACGTCGGGCGTCCGTCCTGGCGATCAGTTGGCCACTGAGTGAGGGAGACGTACCTAACGTTCTTGTATAAAAAATACTGGCAACTTGGCTAGGCGTCGCCGGGTCGCCGAAGCATCCAGTCCTCGTAGAGGCCGGTCTTTCGTGGCTACGCTTATAAATTGGCGACGTCGCCAGACCGTAGCCAAGTGAGTTAACTGTTATACATTTTAATACGAATTGTTTGGATACGTAGCCGGCGACGTTGCCATGGCGTCCTAGTGTGTTAGCGCTGTTAACCACTGTAAATCAAGGCGTTTCATCAAATAACTTATTATTTCTAAATTACTTCCTACTTACGTGATACAATGATAAAGCTCGTTCGTATTTGTATTACAAAGTTATAGAGACAGATTAACTCATTCGAACGCTGGCAGATGATCGAATCGATCAAATCGATACGAGCATCGTAACGTGTCAATCGATTACAGTCTCTTGAAACATGAATTATTCAGTCGATTATAAATCGATTCTCGAATAAGCATTATGCGTGAGGGGAATAGTAAGTTATATATTTATTAAGTCTTAGTTATGAAAAAAAGTAAGGTCTTGAGTATATGTTATTATGAATCGGCATGTTCTTTTCCCTTAAGGCGTGTGGTGAATCTCAAGTTGTTATTGTAACGGTGGAGTATTGATAAGACAAGCTATCTAGATAATGGACCGTGCTCTGTGACTAAACAAGTGTCACAAGCTTCTTGCGTTCTTAGTCTTTTGGAGCGCCTGACAATTTTCACAAAGCAAATGTAGTTAAGAAAAATATTTTAAGTTTAATATTTACCATGCTAAGTATGGCTAATAAGTATGGTAAGTTAAAATTGCAATATTATGAATATCTTCGATAGAAAAAAGAATGTACCGATGCATTATCTGTAAGATATTTCATGAGACCCTGTGCAAAGAATAATAAATATTAAATTAACCGTATACCTGTGGTATAGAAGCTTATCTAATTCATACTAAAAGGTCAGCTTGACAGGTAGCTGTATCCTGCAGACCTTAGAGACATAATTAACGTTAGTTTATAAATTACTCACAAACGTACTTTTTGTATAGGCATGTGAGATAATCAAATATGAGGGGCTTGTGGCTAAGTAATAACCGCCGCACGGGTCGATCGATCAGGTTAAGCTTCGCTTGCCGCGGTTGGTCCGTGGACCCCTCTGTGCCTCAGAAAGCACGTTAAGCCGTTGTTCCCGGCTGTCATTTGTAGATCTTTGACAGTCGTTACGGGTAGGTAGAAGCCCAAAAGTCTAACAACCAGTCTTACCAACGGGTATCGTGTTACCTAGTAACTAGGTTGTGGAGGTCAGATAAACAGTCGCTCCATGTAAAATACTGGTATTCAGCTGCATCCGGTTAGACTGGAAGCTGACCTCAATATAGTTGGGAAAAGGCTGGGCAGATGATGATGTGAGATGATAAAGTATGCCAAAATTGACACCATTTTAATTGAATATTCTTTAATCTAAAAACAAAATTAAGATAATATTATTTAATCTAAAAATATCAAAGAGATTCGTGACTTAGATACTGACTACGGATTGTTAGGCAGAGGAACCAAGTTTAATGAAACCTTATGCAGTATAAGAACGAACAACTTATACGAAGAAAACCTAAAATCTACCGTAAAGATAAGATATAATAAAATTCTAATGATGTTTTACAATTTAAGATCAATAATATTTGATTAAACATTTTGTAAACTATGTATATAATATAAATGCCCGGTCGATTTGATTATTTCAATAGTTGTTATCATACTGCCCTCTCATATTGGGCATATTTCAATAGTTGTTATCATACTGCCCTCTCATATTCATCATCATCGTCATTGAGCGTTAAAAAAGTCGTCCGCATCGCTGTCCCCAGGAAAAATGCCCAAAAGGCTGGCAGCATTGCCACGTTGGATGGCAATAGCGATTCTTTGGCCTAAGAATTGGCCAGCCCTCTGGTCACGTGAAGAGTCGACCAACCGCTTAGTGATGTTCCGAAATACTCGATGAGCACTCGGCTCTAGTGTTTCAACCCCAAACAGCTCAAAAATATTGCTACCAGTGATAATAATACAAACACTTCTTATACAAAAACAATCAAATCAGACCCTACCAATTTAATCTAAAATACCAACTCATACTCAGCAATACATGCAATTCAGACAAACCACAATCCAAGACCTATAATTCTAGATAACAATAACATCAGGTGGGAATCGAACCCGCTACGCTATCGGGGACGCCATTCGTCTCGCATCGGGCTCCGCAAACTTTATTACCTATCCTGTTATAACGTCTCTGTATTGTTTTATTATCTGTGTTATTTGTGGCGTCATGAGGTACTTTGGTAATGATTCGACTTTGTAATGTAATAGGGTAAGCAGACTTCCAAGTGATTGCTCGGTTCAAAATGTAAGTAGATCCCACATCCCGTAGTGGATATTAAGAAAACAGTTTTTATTTGACACTAGCATCCGTCCGCGGCTTCGCCTTCGTGGTATGTCGATAAAAAGGAACCTGTGTCCTTCCCCAGAGTTCAAAGTATTCCCATACCAAATTTCATCAAAATCGGTTTAGCCGTTTAGCCGTGAAAGCGTAACAAATAAACTCACATTCGCATTCATAATATTACTAGCTGCGCCCCATGGTTTCACCCGCATAAGTCTGGATCCTGTGGGAATGTCGGGATAAAAAGTATTCTATGTCCTAACGCAGTTCATGGTTTACCCATGTGCCAAATTTCATCCAAATCTGTTCAGCCGTTTTAGCGTGAAAGCGTAACAAACAAACAAACTTACTTTCGCGTATCTAATATTAGTTAGGTTTACTAAAGGTTAGACTATTAAAATGTGCAAAAAAAAACTTCATGGAGTTCATCATGGGTGAACTCCATGAAGTTTTTTTTTACTTTTACTTCAATACTCTCCTCACTTAACCCACACACTATTTACCGTACTCCCCTAGGGCCAGCTACTGGTGTATGACTTTATCACGCCGCGACCGCATGAGGCACGGCAGTAACCTACAATTTACCTATCTTATAACATGCCAACAGATTTTATACCCGTGATTAAATATTCTGATGTTAGTGGGTGAGGTTTAAATTCTCGAGATATGGAGTCAGGGACGTAGTTTATAGGGATAGATGGACTTTTAGTGTTATCATTATCATCATCATTTCAGCCGAAAGACGCACACTGTTGGACATACTTAGGCCCCCCCCCCCAAATGGGGGGGTTTGCCATAATCGCCACGCTTGGCAGGCGGGTTGGTGATCGCAGTATGGTGTTAAAATGCATAGAGAACGCTGCTGCCCATTCTCTAGTGAGTCCCTTAGTCGCCTTTTATGACACTCACGGGAAGAAATGGGATGGTACTATTCTATACGTCCGGCACCACACGGAACAGTTATATTAGTGGTATAAGGTGGGTTATTTCTAGGGTACGTCATGACCAAAGGCAGCTCTCGTTCACAAGATATTAGGAATTAGCTATCAAAACTTTTTGACAAAGCCCAAAATCTTAGACCCACAGTCATTTCATACACACACATAACATCTCATTTTATTTTTCCACCAATCAATCTGCCTAGCTTTTTCCCAACTATGTTGGGGTCGGCTTCCAGTCTAACCGGATGCAGCTGAATACCAGTATTTTACATGGAGCGACTGCCTATCTGACCTCCACAACCCAGTAACTGGCTTTCCGAGGCACGGAGGATTCTCGGTATGTGAAGATGGTCAAACATCCACTGACCAACCCCAGCAAGCGTAGCTTAACCTGATGGATCAACCAGTGGGGCTGTTGTTACTTAGCCACGAGCTCCTCCCCTCCTCTCCTCCTTTATTTTTCCACCAATAAGCATAAAATGTATGATAAGGAGAAATATCAAAATTGAGAACACAATAATAAACCAACGAGGAGCTCATTTATAACTGACACAAAATAAACAGCTGACGCTCGATGTTATATTTCCTCACAACTAGGTGTTACAGTAGTCAAAACTTCCACACTCGATTTCCTAAAATCGATTTACGTAACCAATTCTCGATTCTCCAAGACTCTACCGATTGTTGTGTAATCGGTAAGTCTAATCGATTCGCACGTGTTATATGAACGGAAATCCGTTATGGGAAAGTGTATGGTAATTATAATTGAACTTGTTTTTAATAAAATTAATCTACATTCATGATTAGTGATTATTGGAGAAACTTTAACACGTACTTAGTTAGTTTAAAAGAAAGTAGCTTTTGAGGAGTTCATATTTATGTTGATTGAAGAGAACACTCCTTTGAATGTTTGTTTTAATTTATGCCTTTACGTAATAAAATATTTAAGTACATTTTTGCAGATAAAATGATACATAAATAATAGATAAGCGAAATGTTAGTATCTTATTCGCGATCTCCTGACTTTGATTATAAGTAAGTTAACTCACAAATATTACCTATTTTTGTAATTATTATAGACAAGAAAAAAAACTAAAACCCAACTACAAAAAAAAGGCAACTAAAAAGGTATAAACAAAACATCACAGACAGACAAATTAAAAATCCGGAGTCACACGTGTGCCCACCACATAAATCGAACAAATTACGCGTGACTCCGGATTTTCCCCACTGTGGACCACTGGACCACAAAGGCGGTTAGTTCATGACTATTTCCTCTAGATGGCGCCATAGAAATGTGACGTCACATAGCCTTTAACCAGCGGACGATCAAGACGTTTCCAACGATACGTCATTATTGTCAAATTATGATGTTCAGAAGTTATGATGTTCAGAAGTAATGATGTTCAGAAGTTATGATGTTCAGAAGTTATGATATTCAGAAGTTATGATGTTCAGAAGTTATTAGGGAACAGATGAACATACAGACATGCCGGTTGAAATCATAAACCACCTTTTCGCTTCGCCGTAGTCGGGTAATAGGACAACTCTAAACATTATTACATTTTCTAACGTTTAATCCGTTTGAAAGACACTCCTCAAAGATAAATGGCACCAATTTGCACTCACCAGCATAACCAGAACCTAGAACACCAACATTTTATTCTAATCTAGAGATCTTCAGTTGTTTCCCCGCGACAGTGATTAGAAATCTTATTTTCCGCAGGCGATTTCAATAATACGTTGATGTTACTACACTATGTTTTGCGATGAAAGTGGGGCGAACAGAATGCTAGTTATAAATTTTCATGTGGATTTCCTTTTGAAGCAATGAAAAGTTGCGAGAATTGGATCGCGTATTGAGAGCGGCGGAGGAATGTTTGAGGAAAGCAGTTCAACCGGTTTAGAGGAATTTTCTTTGTGTTTTAAATTCCAGCCTATTATTTATTTATTTAAGGATACTTTATTTAGGTACCAACGAGAACTTTTACAATATTAAAAACTTATCTATCCCTTATCCTGTAATGCATACTCAATTACAGGTAACCACAGCTTATACATTATCGAGTACACATGCTCTGAATAAATAATTAATTAAATTAAGAATACATTTAAAAAAAACATAAAAAAATAGAAACAATAGAACTCGTACATGCTATTATAAAAGTTTACACTAATACAATGCAGTAAAACCAAGCATTAACTTGATTATCAATATTATGTGTGATTGAATTAACATATTTTTTTTTAGAATTAAATAGTTTTTTTTTTTTTTTTTGTTTAATATTGAATTAAAATAATGCATTATTTAATTATTGGAATGATAATGATGACCCTCTGCAGGGCAAAGACCATTCTCATACAAAGAAGGCACGAGCATTGATCACCACGCTTGCTCAAAACAGGTTCGCCATTTCAGACTTATATTAACTACAAGTTCAGGGTTCCTCACGATGTTTTCCTTCACATAAGTCAGTATTGTCCAACTTAACCTCAGAAAGTACATTGAATTGAAAAAGTCACTTTGGTACTCGCTGGGATTTGAAACCACAACCTCGTGCATGAGAGGCGAAGAACTAAGCTTTATTATTACATAGAAAAATAATATATTATGTACTTGCAATTAAATCCGAAATAACTATAATTATCTGCTTATACCATACAAATATTTTGTTCCTTGTGTAAATTGAAGCTGTGATCGTTACTCCAGAACGTATAATATCTCAGTCACTGACAGTTGAGACGTATTTTAACAAAACAACAAACAACAGGTCAAGTACAGGCTATTGAAGTAATTTTTTTTTTTTTTTTTGTTTTGTGTTTGTTTACCGAAAATAAACGTATTTTCTTTCTTTCTTTTACTTATTACTTATTTTGATTCATTTCATTCCAATCTAAAATTCAAAATCATAATAATAAATGAAACGACTATTTATATTATCACTAGGTGTTAAATTAATATTTAATTAACTCGTCCACATCGCTGTCATCCGAAAACTTGCCCAGAAGACTGGCAGCATTGCCAGGTCGAAAGACGATGCAAATTCTATGCCCAAAACACATTCCTACCGATAATAATAAAATTATTATGTATTTTAATAAGAAACGTTTGTTTGTTACAGTGAACTCACATTGCTGGAGGGCATGGCGAATTGCGGAGGCTGGAGCGAGGAGCCCGTCTCTAAGGTATGTACACATTTGCATAATAAAATTATAACCATCTGTAACCTGTACCTCTATTTATTTATTTATTTATATATACTTTATTGTACACCAGATTATACATTACATAAAGAAAAAGTAATACAATACAAAATATACAATGGGCGGCCTTATCGCTTACTGCGATCTCTTCCAGGCAACCTTGGAATGGACAGTGATTTTCTGGACATAAAATGGGGTTGTCTTAGGTGCAAATAAATGGTATATAAGTACAATATACTATAATAGATACACAGATAAATGCTATATAATAGATACATGGATACATACATACTAACTATATAAGCAACGAAAATAAATGACGAATATTATTACAGCTAACGATAAAAACAGAATCATAACGACAAGTAATGTTCTTTCACGAGTCTTTTAAACACTGGCAACGATTGCGCGCGCTTTACTGCAGAACTAAAGCCTTTTCTCATGAAGCAAAATGTTACATTTGTGTAAGTAACTGTCCCACTGCAGGGCAAAGGTGTCTTGCATAAAGAATCAAAATAATATGTTACATCATAAATAATTATACGTCGGAAATACGTTACTGAGTTGACTAATCGGGACGCAAGCGCCGCCTAGGGGCGTTCGACAGAGTCTACAATATAACGCTCGGCCGGGGTAAGCAGACATCATCGGTGGGCGTAAACACGTTTAGAAACTGTCGCGCGTTTCGAATAGATATGTCGTGTACCTACAGTGTGTGAAATGCTAGTGTGATTAACGGACCATAAATCTGAGGAGCTCGTGGCTAAGTAATAATAGCCGCACGTATCGATCCTTCAGGTGAAGCTACATGGACGGGTGACCATCTTAACATACCGAGACTCCTCCGTGCCTCGGAAAGCATGGTAAGCCGTTGGTACCGACTGTCATTCGTGGATCTTTGACAGTCGTTACGGGTCGGCAGAATCTGAAGCCCGGAAGTCTGACAACCAGTCTTACCAAGGGGTATCGTATTACCCAGTTACTGGGTTATGGAGGTCAGATAGGCAGTCGCTCCATGTAAAATACTGGTATTCAGCTGCATCCGGGTAGACTGGAAGCTGACCTCAATATAGTTGGGAAAAGGCTGGGCAGATGATGATGTGAGATGATAAAGTATGCCAAAATTGACACCATTTTAATTATTATAATATAATTTAATCAAAAAATATCAAACAGATTCGTGACTTAGATACTGACTACGGATTGTTAGGCAGAGGAACCAAGTTTAATGAAACCTTATGCAGTATAAGAACGAACAACATACACGAATAAAACCTAAAATCTACTGTAAAGATAAGATATAATTCTAATGATGTTTTACAATTTAAGATCAATAATATTTGATTAAACATTTTGTAAACTATGTATATAATATAAATGCCCGGTCGATTTGATTATTTCAATAGTTGTTATCATACTGCCCTCTCATATTGGGCATATTTCAATAGTTGTTATCATACTGCCCTCTCATATTGGGCATATTTCAATAGTTGTTTTCATACTGCCCTCTCATATTGGGCATATTTCAATAGTTGTTATCATACTGCCCTCTCATATTGGGCAAATTTCAATAGTTGTTATCATACTGCCCTCTCATATTGGGTATATTTCAATAGTTGTTATCATACTGCCCTCTCATATTGGGCATATTTCAATAGTTGTTATCATACTGGCCTCTCATATTGGGCATATTTCAATAGTTGTTATCATACTGCTCTCTCATATTGGGCATATTTCAATAGTTGTTATCATACTGCCCTCTCATATTGGGCATATTTCAATAGTTGTTATCATACTGCCCTCTCATATTGGGCATATTTCAATAGTTGTTATCATACTGCCCTCTCATATTGGGCATATTTCAATAGTTGTTATCATACTGCCCTCTCATATTGGGCATATTTCAATAGTTGTTATCATACTGCCCTCTCATATTGGGCATATTTCAATAGTTTTTATCATACTGCCCTCTCATATTGGGCATATTTCAATAGTTGTTATCATACTGCCCTCTCATATTGGGTATATTTCAATAGTTGTTATCATACTGGCCTCTCATATTGGGCATATTTCAATAGTTGTTATCATACTGCCCTCTCATATTAGGCATATTTCAATAGTTGTTATCATACTGCCCTCTCATATTGGGCATATTTCAAACTGCCCGGGCATTATTTATAATGTCCTAATAATCACTTGGTCCATAATAATATACAACTAACTATTATATATATTATGTACAAGTATGTAAAGGACAAAAAAAAACGGGAGACGTCATTGAGCGTTAAAAAAATCGTCCACATCGCTGTCACCAGGAAAAGTGCCCAAAAGGCTGGCAGCATTGCCACGTTGGATGGCAATAACGATTCTTTGGCCTAAGAATTGGCCAACCCTCTGGTCACGTGAAGAGTCGACCAACCGCTTAGTGATGTTCCGAAATACTCGATGAGCACTCGGCTCTAGTGTTTCAACCCCAAACAGCTCAAAAATATAGCTACCAGTGATCACAACTGGTAGTTATATACGGTTTGACTGGAAGCCGAACTCAATATAGTTTGGAAAAGGCTAGGCAGATTGATTGGCCATACATCTGAGAGTCACCGTGACTTACATTTATCTTTTTTGATGTGGAAATCTCATTAATTTTCGCAATATTTTATTAGACAGCTACTGGCGATCAATCAAATGAACGTATCGCATTCCATTTCTACTTAGTAAGTCATTAGAATATTATCTTGTATAAAATAATGTACGACGTGAAATCTTTTAATTACGTTGGATTAACAAGTTATCTTCTACTAATCTCTCGAAGTAGCGCGTGCGTGCGCGCTGAGAATCTGACGCATTTAGTAGGTAAACACTCACTCACACATATAGATTTGCGTGATGGCGACTATAAACACTGATACTGAGTGTTATCGGTTTTTTTTCCAATATTTAGTGTATATCTTCAAATCTATAGCGTCTATTTGCAGACCTTTTTTTTTGGGTTAGAAATTATCAAATAACTTCTCCTCCCCCGAGGGCGTGTCTGACTCTTACTGACTAAAACCCACCCGTGTTCCTTCAGTTGCCTGTACATTGCCAGAGGCCACGGTATTTTCGGGCTTTCCCGCGACCCCAGCATGCATCGGTCCTAGCAGACCCCTTCAGTTGTGCTGACATCTCCTTGAGGCGCGCGTGGAACACAACGCGCCGTCGACCCGGGCCTGGACCTTATCGGACGGCGAGCTACCCATTGCTCACCGTCCGCAAGCCCGCGCCTACGCTAGCCGGGAATCGGCCTGTGATTACCGGCGTCCAGGGTGTCTACTGCGGTGGCTAGAAGCGTGAGGGCGCGAAATTTGCCTCTTCCTCACGCGTTCCGCCTCCTCCTTCGCGAGCATTACCTCTCTGCAGACCTAGGCCACCTCACATCTTGCGCCGCATGCCTTGTCCCCTGAGCACCTAAAGACTGCGTAAGCAAATGGTGTTAGTATCGCTGAATTCTGGTCCATGAATTAAGTAATGAAATGCACCTATCCCAACGTGGTTTGACCAGACGCGATTAATCGAATGAACCCAAAGATTTGCACTGTTTCATAGTGTTACAGAGACCATTGCATATCAAGGAGAAGAACGGGGGGTGCGGTAAGGTAGGGAAGACGTGCCCTTAGTATATGGAAGGATTTGCGAGTCGTACCGAATATGCATCCTTGAGTAGGCAATGGACTATATAGTGGAGAGACGGTTGATATTTATCTATGCATGGGCATCTTGTAACGATCTCTCCGCCAGGCTGGTTCATGTCAAGTTTCACCGGTGCATCTTTTGGCGGGGTTAACCTTCTTTCTTGGCTCTTTTACGTGTCACTGCTATGCTGTGTTACACGTTGCTGTTTCTGTTGCAGAATTCAAGTACAAGAAAAAAAAAAAATCTAAGAATGAGAAGTCTAGATCAAGGGTTCCCAAACTTTTTCAGTTCGCGGAGCACTTACCGGTTTAGTATTTTGTCTAGGCGCCCTAACTAATCGAAATAGGGCACAATGATAGGTAGATTGATGAAGGGTAGATATATAGGCACAAAAATTAAAACATCCGCAATATGAAGCTGAGTTTTTATATTTAGCGTAAGTACTCGTACATACGAGTATGCTACGCATGCAGCGCGAGCGATTTGAATTCTTTATTTTGTACCCGCAAATACCTTGGTTTAGTTTCCGGAGAATGGTAAACGGGGCGCCACGGCACACCCTTTGGGAACCCCTGGTCTAGATAATTTATTCAGATAAGACAACGTCAATGCAATGAATACCAATGCAATGAGCCTGTAATGTTCTGTAATGTGGTCACTGCTGAGACCCAGGCCTCGTCTCGGTGAGAGGGAGTGGGACGTAATCCACCACGCGGGCCCAATGCGGGTTGCTAGATGTCACATGTCTTCGAACTTTTGGTTGTAGAACATGCCGGTTTTCTCACGGTGTTTTCTTTCATCGTTTTGAGAGCAGTGGTGATGAAATAATTTACACAAAGTAAAGCGCTTATGCAGAAGTCTCATGCAATAATGCTTATTTGCTGTTAAAAGTAGATAAGATTTTGCTACTGTCTCCAATGTTATCCCTTAGTTACGGGTCGTTCTTTTTTCCCATGCATGAAAAAGTATCAATTAATAGAAATACTATTGTAAAGAAATCATGGATTTCTACAGCCAGTTACATCCATTAATCAGTGCACTTTCTTTCTAATTTCATCAGCCTTTCTTTGCATTCAATTACTATGTTCTAAAAGTCGTAACAATTGTAGTTCACAAACATTAATTTAGTTAGTCTCGACTCGAACAGTTTGCGTGTCGAAATTAACAAAAACTCATAGAAAACGAGAGCGTGCGACCGACCGGTGATAAATTACCAGAGACGTGTAGGGTAGATGCACGGATTCATGTCCGTACTGGGAGAAAAAGTGTATTTTTTGTTAGTTTCAAATTAGTTGTAAAAGGGATTTTGTAATGAGTGCAAAAAATTTACTGACTTCTATTTATTCATTAGTTTAAAAAACACAGATGAGCAGATTTTTGCAATTTCTGACTTTTCTAGTACCCAAACCTCAGTTGGTCCCATACAATTTTTTGATCCTTATAAGAAACAGGATCTATTGGCATCAAAAAAAGTTTTTATGAAAACTGTCCATTTTCTTGCTGACTAAACAATTTTTTCAAAATCTGTGAATGCAGATTAAAATGTCTCAAAAATGAAATGAAATGAAATGAAATGAAATTGTTTATTCTGTAAATAGGATATCGGAATCACTTTTACACGTCATATAAAAAAATATTAAAAATAAGCTTGGTGAGGTCGGTGTTTCCTATCTGACTACTCTGAGAAGAAAGGCCGAAACAAACTCAGAGGTCACAGTCTCTTTTAAAGTCCAGACATAATCTTGGTCAAGTCATGTGAGGACCATGTAGATTAGTGTCTGAAATGGTCTTTTGAGGAAAGAACCACACAGATTTGAGTGGACCTGTCCAGTCAGTGCAAGCATTTGTCAGTAATCGTGGAGCTCAACTCAGAACTTAAGGAGCTCAACTCGACGAACAATACCAAGGAAAGGATATTTGGGTAGGCCGCATCAACTACTCAAACTGCCAGACCATCATTAAAACTGAGAAAGAAACAAAGAAATGAAAAGGGAAAATAAAAATATCCACATAGTCCTCACATTCACAATAATTAAAATAATATAATACTTTACAAAGTAATCGTGTCATTTTGAACATAATTTTCAACAATGTCAATGTGTATATAAAACTGGTTTATTGTGATGAATAATTAAAATGTCAAGTTTTATGGTTTTCACAAGGCTTAGCAGAGCGAGCAGCTCAATCCCAAGCTTTTTTATCTTCTAAATAATCTGAAATTTTATAGTACCCTTTTTTACAAAGTTTGGTTTTAATACAGTTTTTAAATCGTTTAATGGGTAAGTTTCGAATGTCAATGGGAAGTTTGTTGTAAAAGCGTATACATTGACCCATGAACGAGTTGCTTACTCTGTGGAGACGTGTGCGATGTACAGCAAGGTTGTGTTTATTCCTGGTATTTAAACTATGAATATCGGACATTTTCTTAAAATTTGATATATTTTTGTGTACATACAATAGGTTTTCAAAAATATATTGTGAGGCTACAGTCAGAATATTTATTTCTCTGAATTTCTCTCGAAGGGAATCTCTTGGACCTAGGTTGTAAATGGCTCGAACAGCCCTTTTCTGTAGAACAAAGATAGTATTAATGTCCGCACCGGTTCCCCAAAGAAGAATTCCATATGACATAAGACTATGAAAGTAACTAAAATAAACAATTCTGGCTGTATCTACGTCAGTTATCTGTCTAATTTTTTTAACAGCATAGGCGGCCGAACTAAGCCTTCCTGACAATTTTTCTATGTGTGGGCCCCATTGTAATTTACCGTCAATAGTTATTCCAAGAAAAACTGTTGACTCAACAGGGTCCAACTCTATTCCATTAACTTGAACATTGGTAGTTAGCTGCCTGACATTTGGCGTTGAAAATTTAATGAGTTTAGTCTTTTTTTCGTTCAAGAGAAGATTATTTACATTAAACCAATGCACAACTTTAGAGAGTGCATCGTTGACTTGTTCAAAGTTAACTAACTGACGTTTGATTTTAAAAATGAGGGAAGTGTCATCTGCGAATAATACGATCTTGTGATTATCCCTTATGTAGTAAGGTAAGTCATTTATGTAAATTAGAAATAAGAAAGGACCTAGAATTGAACCCTGCGGAACGCCTATGGTGACCGCAGATCCTGCAGATCTCTTGCCATTAACATCGACCCTCTGAATTCTGTTATTCAGATAAGAAGTCAGAAGGTCAAAAGTTAAGGACAGTCACTTAAGACCGTTTTCTTCTAGCGAAAACGGTTAAGGTAGCTGTCCTTACTGCCCCATCTCAAAAATCCACCCTGTATACTATCTCAAGTTAGTATATGTGTGTCATCCAAATCCGTGCTGCGCCAATCCGGAACATATATTCCGAAAAACAGACAAACGGACAAAAATTCTTCGTTATTATTTTATTATTATACTAGATTCTAGTATAATAATAAAATAGTAACGAAGATTTTTTTTCAAGTAACTAGAAGATAGGTAATGCTCGTTATAGTTCCCGTAAAATGCGGTGGAAAACGACCTTTTAACGTACTTGTACCTAAATGATTTTATTTATTTTACCTAAGCGTTTTATCGTAATATATCCAAAAGTTACAGGAATGTAATAATACGCCTGCACATTTTTAATCGTCTTGTATTAATACAATTAATTATCAAAGTATTTTATAAGTCATTAGCATATTAAGTATAAAACGAAATTACGTGGAAATTAGAGGTAACTTCGTAATGTTTTTTTATCGAAATTTTTTAATTATTTTTATTTACAAAATTAATAAAATAATAAAAAAATCTTGTAACTACTCAATATTATTTTAATTGTATACCTAAGTCCTATCAATTTAATAAAAAATCAAATTAAATATTGGCAATATTGCTTTCGGCCCGCTCTAAATCAAGATATAAATCGTACAGATTACGTGTATAGGGTTTTATGAAAACCGAAAGCAATAATTGGCATCGATGTCTTGATTCTATCATTTTAGTTGGCCTCTTTTGTCGTAGTTGGGTTTTTTTCGATGTAAATCTGTCATGTTGATTTTTAATGTAAGTTTCTTTTTACCGAACAATCATTAGGTATCTTTATATTTATTAAACTTAGAACTGTTTTAAATCTTGTCGAAGGTCAAAGTTCGCTCGATAGATGGCGTTGGCGTCGAATTAGATCTCGCTATGGTTTCGTTACCGCTCCACACATAATAACGGTCGGAGTTCATATTTTATTGGGTCGAACTCTAGCAAGTGAGTACGATTGATCCCACTTCTGATTTATAAGTATTTTTGAAAAGATCGGATCTTTGAGTAGGTTCGATCTTGTGGTATTTAAAATATGTAGTAACCTCTGCCCGCGACTTTTTCAGTATTCGCCCCACCGTGTGGTACTGGAAGTCAAAAGATACACAATATACAAAATTTTACAGCCAGATTTCTATAAAACTCCCTCGGCCCCCGCAATGCATCGCATCGCCCGCCCGCGCCGTTACTTCATTTCGCGAAGCGTTGTTTCTTTTTGCATTGGCTTAAATAGCTTATAACCTGATCAAGGATTGGGATATCAAAAGCAAAAAATATTTTTCAATTCCGACTGATAGTTCCTGAGATTAGCGCGTTCAAACAACACCAACAAAGGACATTGGGACGAAACCAACAAGGTTGAATCAAGTGTCATTCGAAGCGTCATACTTTTTTACTATGGCGACATTCTTCATAAATGTATTTAGATTTACCTGGAACTTAGAGTATATAACACTGGAGAAGCCTTACGAACACTTCTCCTCTGTAAAAGTACAAGAACAAATGTTCTAGTACGTTCATAAAAACTACTTTCAAATCGATTCTAACGCACTTCGTGAATCGTTTTAAAGGCGCGCGGAGCTCCGTGAAAATGCCTATTTGTGCTGTTAAATGGTGTAAAAAGCGATCAAATACGTCAAATTTACATATAGAACTGAATAACTTTTCATATGCAATTTTTTTTTTCTAACCTCATAATGCAATTGGATTTTTCATTCGATTCAACCATGATTCAATATAAAACGTAGCATGAATCGAGTATTTTACTCATGTTGCTTCTGTGACGTCACCGAGTCTCGCTACATCTCGTTTTTATGTTCGTAAATATCAAAATACTTTTCTTTTGCATTACGAAAATATACGTCAAATCAGCAAAACTTACACGCACTTGACATGCGATTATGTCCTCTAGTAAAAATGTTAACGAGACTACCGTAGTGTTGAGGTCATGTTTGAAACCAAAATTGACATGTCGATAATTTCCTAGTAAAAATTACTTAGTAATTATTTTTGTTAATATTTTTTTTAATGTTCAATGTTTTATAATTTGCTTATGTCCATTGAAGTGGTGGTCCAGCGAAGTTGTATATAAAAAAAAAATGAACTTGACCAAATTATTTATTGAGATTTTACTTATTACAAATTTAGTTACTTTTATTTAATTGAAGTTATTTTATCGTCTTATTAAAATGTAATTATTTTATGCAACAGCTGTTTTATTTCATGGATTCAAGCAAAATTCCGAATGAATATCGATATCGATATCGATAAAATAAAAATTAATGATACGGACTTCTCTTTCCGCTACCGCGTCCCCCGCAAAAAGTGACAGACTGCTTTGTTCGGAATATTGTGCTTATGGCTTCTCCAGTGTTATATACTCTAAGACCTTTTTTTTTTTTTTGGGTGGGAAATCATCAAATGACTCCTCCCGCTCTGGGCAGAGCGAGAGGGAGTGTCAGACTTTTACTGACTAAAACCCACCCGTGTTCCTTCCGTTGCCTATGTGCTGGGGCCGCGATATCCCTTTCAGACAAACCCGCGACCCCAGCAGGCATTGGTCCTTCCGGACCCCGTCAGTTGTTGCTGACATCCCTTTGAGGCGCGCGTGGAACACAACGCGCCGTCGACCCGGGCCTGGTCCTTATCGGACAGCGAGCTGCCCAATATACTCTAAGACCTGGAAATACTATTTTTTATTCAATTCTAGCATTATTTTACATTAATAAGTATATATTGTATCTACTCTCATACCGTAATATTCGAATTATAAACTGCAAAACGAGTTTATATTGACATACTTATAAACACAATACCGAAATTAAAAAATATAATCATATTATAACACTTTTTCTCAAACAAAATAATGCTAAAACTACTTTTTTTCTATTACGATACAGGGCAAATCCAAGAAGTAAATATCACCGAGTTTCCATCAACTTTTGTAATGGAACGTTAGCGGGGGACAGCAACACCGCTCTAGCGCATGCGCGGTGATGTGCTGGGTGCAGGCGCCATTTATACGAAATTCAAAAGTCATTTCTTCAAACTAGGCTGAGAATCAGCACTTTTCGAACGTCAAAATTACATAAGACAGTCCCCCAAAACGCACACCCTTCACCACCTCCTAGTGCGTTAGCTGGGAAGAAGAAGTGGCGCAACAAACTTCCCAGCAGCACAGCTGTCAGTTAGAAGAAAAAAAAAAGATTCTATAAAATAGTATTCAAAATAATTTACATTACGCAACACATGACATAATTGCGAAGCCGCAGGCAAAAGAAAAAAATATGGTGTCGCGAACTTTTTGTAGAATTATTTAAAGGCGGACCAGGTTATGAATTGAACAAATATTATTTTCAATTACTAGAACATACAACTATTTAAGCAGCGCATGCAAATAATTCTGTTTTAAGAGTTAGGTATTTCTCTTCGACTTGCTAGACAAAAATTGTGATAGCTCGGCTAATATGCATGATATAAATATAATAATATAAAGCCTATGAGCACTCAGAAATAATGTAGCTTTCTATCAGTTTTTTTTTTTTGAATTGGGTCAGTGGTTCTGGGGATTACCCCCTACATACAAAAAAAAAACAAATACCTCTTTATAATATTGAGTATAGATAAACGAGTAGATGTATAGCTGAAAAATACAACAAATAATTTATTAATGAAGCTGCGACTTTAAAGTAGTAAGACGTGAAAGGTACAGTATTAAATATAATAATTAATATTCCCGACTATTTAAATACTTGTCATCAAGCTGCAATAACGTAGTTTCTTCTCCAAAATCTCTCTCGTAAAACGAGACCATTAACTTCTGTTAAGCCAGAATCGACCGTATCGTGGCAGATGCCTATGATACTACACGCCATATGAGACATATTTAACAAGCTAGAAAAAAAAAATAAGGACGAGCGCGGCAATTACGTATGCATACTATAAACACCCAGTCATTGTGCTTCTCACCCTACATTCAGTATACGTAAAAAACTCAGATGCAGTATCACATTACATAAATGATTACGACCAGTTTTTCTCAATCAATTCATGAAGAAGGCAATATTTCGTGGACACAAAACATAGGTAATTTATGCAGACAGAGGCGTGAACTAATGTTCTTAGGCACAATTGACCAATTATACATTGAATATCGAACATCGTTTTTACGTGACTTCGTTCTCACACAAAATTTTACCCTCCGTGAGACCCGCTTAGAAATATTTCTAAAAATATTTTGGTAAATGCTCCCAATAATTTTAAAATATTTGTGCATCTACGTTCTTCATAAGTTCGTGTATTTAGTATTACCTACGATTAACTTGTATTTCTCATGATAAGTGAATTGTATTATTTTTGAGGAATACAATATGTAACCGTAACTTTAACAAGCTTTTCTTTCCTTCTGTTGGTAGAAGATATTGAGAATTTATTTCGTCTAATATTCCGAGTAAAAAACCAGAGGATTTTTTTTGATGTTTTAAAGATTATAGGTACCTATTACCCACTTACTACGTGTTATGTATAATAAAAGTAAAATGCAAAATACTATAAAATGCTGCTCTTAAAATTTCCGAATGGTTTCAGAAAGTGGAACAAATAATTACGTACGAAAATTGGTAGAAAACTATCTTCTCCACTTTGTATGCATCTCTAAAATAACTAGGCTAGGAAATTAAATGACGCTATCACTGTAACCATTTTGTTAAATATAACAATAGGGCACTCAATTACAAAGTTACATTTCACTTTCCAAACCAAATAAACCAGTTATTTTACATCTTACTCCACTGGCATAAGGTTTAGAAAAATAAATCAACGGAAAAACTGCCTGTAAATGTAAGTTGGTAGTTCTATGTCACCTGTCATTATGGTTTCGTGCATAATGTGAGAAAAATTGTTACTTTTCTTACAAATAAATTATATTTAATCGCTTACTTTTTCTATCTTCTAATGATATTGAGAAAATTGTTGTTTTCTTGGTATTGGCGACCGTGGCGGTCTTTGATACTAGAACCAGTAGGTATTATTTTTTATTAAAAACGTAAAGGACATCGCTCATTATGTCAGCACCGCTCCGACACGGCAAATAACTTGTCATTCAAGTTAGGATTTTAAATCAAATTTATTAAAGTCTATTTTACGTGTGGCGGCTCGCGGGCAGTGAGCGGCCACTATTATATATGGCCATCATAAAATAAATGCATTTGATTTTAAATCTTAGGATTTTAAATCATCTTAAGGTGCTCACTCACTGCGAGCATTCGCCTGTAATGTAACAGTTCAGATTCAAGCATTACATCAGTGAGAGAAGAGAACCGAGCATTACAAGTTCGCAATAATGCTCGAAATCGAATCTGAAATGTTACATTCTAAGTGATTAAGTGAATGCTCCAGTAAGGAAGCATCTTTAGCGTTAATTTTAATTATTTTATTATTGTATTGTTTTCTTTTTGCTGTTCTCTGGACGGCTATAACCTGCACGTTTTTTTTACATTGTTCTCACATATAATTATAAACATATAAATTCAGCATTAATGATGTAACAAATGTTTAATAATTTTAATATTTTTTTCTAATTGTTTTTGTACTATCCAAGCTTATTTAATTTAATAATTGAGACTTGTCTGGCTTGAATATGTACTTATTTTCAAACATTTGTACGCTCTCTGGCATAGCATACCAAACTCCTTATTATCTTTATAACATTATTATTGTACCTGTGTTAAACAAATGAATAAATGACTTATGACTAATGTTTTTTAACAATATAATTTATAAGTGTCCATGGGCTTGCCCGTTCTTCTCCATAAGTATCTTACGGTTTGGAATGGAAGCTTCATATTTCTGACTGACGCGACTCCTTGGCAATTCAAAAGTGCATGTAAATGGTTTAATGAAATAAATGCTTTGTTTGAGTTTGAGATAAGTAGTACAGATAGTATAAAGGACATTACGGATGTAGGTATTCTTGTGCCAGACATTTTTATCACTTGTCTAATCAAAAAATCAATGTAAATACTATTATGTCGTACGAATGACAGATACATAATTTATATTTAGAACTATTGATCAAGTTTCACAATAATTGACATTTAATTCAGAATGGACAAATACGATACTACATGATATTTGTGTTGCCACACACATACGAGTAAAGCATCGTGTTTGTTCACATAAAGTTCAACAACAATAATTACGAACCTTTATGAGCGTGAAATATTGTGAATCAATCACAATATTTCACGCTCAGTCGTTTATTTTGATGATCTTTTAACAGCCCATGTCCAATAGGTCTTGTTACAAAAGCACTAGGTTACACTAAGCTATTTTTTTTTAAATTACAAAATTAATTTCAAGCCTTTTTTATTTGAGGTTTGGAAATTGTCAAATAACTTCTCCCGCTCTCTGTGTCAGACTTTTACTGACTAAAACCCACCCGTGTTCCTTCCGTTGCCTGTGTGCCAGGGTCGCGATATCCCTTTCGGACAAATCCGGAACCCCGGCAGGCATCGGTCCTAGCAGACCCCTTCAGTTGTGCTGACATCTCTTTAAATTAATTTTCAAATTACAAAATTAATTTCAAGCCTCAATTCTCATGTTGAGCTTATTTTTTTTTTGTTTACTTCCTCATTAGTGTAGTAGTCCCAAGCGCTACTGCTGCAGCATGAGGTCCTGGGTACTATCCCCGGGTCGGCCAAAAATTATTATGTTTGTCTATGAGTAATTTCTCAGTAGCGGCCCGGTTGATGGCAATAGGCTCGCCCCCAATTACATGGGACTAAAACATTACTGGCGAAATGTGGGTGTACACATCTGCCTTACCCTCGAGTATTTCAGGCGTGAATTTTATGCTTATATGTGCGTATTACAAAATCAATTTCGTACTAAAATTCTCATTTTGAGCAATTATTTTTATTTTTTGTTGACATTTCGCCTTATGATTACATCCATTTCTACTACATTCCAGTCGTCAGTTTTAAATAAACCGTAACCGGCTTTCCATTCGTAACACTGCCGTACAATTACCGTCCGTTTCTGAGCAGCTACCGACCACCAACAGATTATCATCTCCATACTTATTTGTTACTGTTTTATTCATAACATACGGAATTGATGTTTTTTTTTTACTTTGTCGTGTGGTGTAAGTGATAAGATGATGCGTATTGTATTAAAACGTATTTATACGCACATGATTGTGTTTGTAGAGATTTTTCTCATTTGCGGCGGACCTCTAAAAAAACGGCCTATTAGGAGTCGGACTGGCACACAAAGGGTTCCGTACCATCCTACCTTTATTTTTTTCAAAATACTTTAGTAAAAAAGACGTTACTTGTATGTTTTAATAATTTTTACTATAAATTTGACAACTAAATGAAATATATATATAATAAATATTATATTATTATAGAAAATATATTATTATTTTTTATATCTTTATTAGGATGTACGAGCAACAGCAGAACCTTTTAACGGTGCACTAGTCACTAGTCGACTGCTCGAACTCGTTGGTGGATGTGACTAATATGCATGCAAATGATTAATTTACGAGTATTTCGTTTTATTTATTTAGTAGTTAATTATCTAGTTTTTATTTGCAGATATATTTATTAATTTATTTAGTGAAATAGACGATGATTTATAACGAAAACGAGCGCGTAAAATTTCATGAACAGACCTTTGGGCGTATAGATATTATGAAAAAACTACTGGATGTATTAACTCAAAATAAAATTATTTGAACTTTTGAATAAATTATCTATCCCTGTACGGTTTCTACTTCGCCTTTTTTTTACTACATAAGTTATTTATTTACGCCCAAAGACGAGTTAAAATATTAAAGTTTCGACGCTCATAACATCCAAACTCTATTTTTTTCCAATTCTGCTTCCATACTGGGCTAGATATTGACAAGAAAAATTTATATAATTTTTAGTTTTGAGCGTACACCCTACTACGTTTGTACGGAAGAATTACCGACAAGCGTACCCTAAGTACTTTTTTTTTGGGTGGGAAATGATCAAATAACTCACGACATACTTACATATAGTTCCTTGAACTTGTTTCATGTTTATTATTGTATATATATTTATATAGATAAGTGTATGCTTTATGAATGTATGTATTTATTGTGTATGTAAATGGTACACCACTGACTACCTGCAGTATTTGTCTCTCCTTCTCCCTTTAATCCATCCAAAGGTTGTCTGTAAAAGATCGCTTTTAGCGATAAGACCGCCCATTGTGTCACCCTATGTAAAATGACTACATTTTTATCTGTATTTTTTATGGTGTACATAATAAAGAATATTCTATTCTATTCTATTCTAACTCCCGCTCTGCGTGGCGCGGGAGGGCGTGTCAGACTCTTACTTACTAAAACCCAACCGTGTTCCTTCAGTTGCTTGTACGTTGCCAGGGACCACGGTATCCCTTTCGGACTTTCCCGCGACCCCGTCAGTTATGCTGACATCTCTTTGAGGCGCGCGTGGAACACAACGCGTCGTCAACCCGGGCCTGGTCCTTATCGGATGGCGAGCTACCCATTGCTCACCGTCCGCAAGCCCGGTACCCTAAGTCCTGAGGTTCTTTAAAAATAAATAATAATGTCACCTTTTCCGTTTTCATAAAAATACGCGTAAATCGTAGATAATAATCAAAAATTACAATCAGTAGGGATCGGTAGACAGAAACATAAAAAATATATTAATAATCGATTTCAAATCAAAACGATCTAGATTGAAATCAAGATTCCATATTTAGAAATAGATAATAAAATAGAGACAACAATGCACTAATTAAAAACGTCTGTGCTAAATTGATTAATAGCTTGAACTGATTCAGTTCCTGGAAACGCTCTAGAAAGCCCCAACTTTTTTTTTGTATCTATTGAAATTAATCAAGGGTCTATTTGGATGGAACACATTTATTAACACCACAATAATTTATTATAATACACAACGCCTTTTTGTCGTTTGTAGTGACAGATCCTAAACAGTTTTAGTCCAATCTTATAACACTGTTATGTAGGTATACAACCTCCATCAGTATCCAACTATCAAGACTGCCAAGAGACGGCAAAAGGTTATTAGTGTTATCTTTCTTAGCTGTCGTCCATCCTCAGAATATGCACAGGAGAGGGGGGATCGCCACAAATGAGTCTCTAATACTACCTGCATCAGGTCTTTGACCCAGCTAAAGAGACTTCTTATCGTTTTTTTCTCAACTTGATCATAAGCTAAAAGTAGCATTTCTTCCGGCATGGTGGTCACAGGCCTACCCGAGCATCACCACTTCGATCGGGCCCGTGCTTCCCGCCATCTGAGCAGTATTAACAAGTCGACAATATCCTTTATGATGGCATTATAGACTGCCAATAACAAATACTTTTTTTGTTTCGCTCTCATTCACGTCACACATTTTACAATAGATTAACTGTCGGATTTTTTTCATGAACGCTGTCAGCACTGCAAAACACAATGTTGGTTTGTTGAGTTATTAGTGAACATTAACATTAATTGAGTCAGAACTTATGAAGCACAGCTTGGAGTACGTATTAAGTAAGTAGTCTTTCTATCGTAGTTTTTTTTATCATTCTTTCATTCGTCATTATTCTCCCGGCCATTTTCAGCAATAAAACTTTAACGAGCTATCTCCCATAACTTGAACCACAACCTAAACAGCTGGACGTAAACGTGGTCCGTTTGTTGAACTCAATATTACTTTCTTCAGACAATTAACGAGTATGATGCATTCCTGAATTACTTATGTAATTAACTTTTTAGTGTTATATTGTTTTTGCAAGCATTAACGTTACCTAAAAAGTGATTTACTTAGTAATTACGAGTTGTTTGTAGAGAATTGCGAAATTTTTATTATAGATCTATAAATGAACCAGTACCTATCCTGTTCAATAATAGCTGTTGATACCTAGTGGTGTGACCGTCGAACTGCCAAGGCATAGGTTTCGAGATCGCACCCAATGCACACTCATCTGACTTTTCGGATTTGACTTTTCGGAAAGAAAGAAAGAAAGAAAATACATTTATTTAGCACAGACTAAAGGCACACAACACAACATATTGTACTCGTAATATAAGAAAATAAAAATAAAAAAACAATACAAATAAATAGTTTAAAGTGCGTTGTAAGATTTTAGCAGGAATGTGTTTATACATACGAATATATACAACACATTCCTGCTTATATCTTATATTTATATTTTATTTAGCACAGACTAAAAGGCACACAACACAAAACAGGGTGGCAGGGACATCGACGCGAAGCCTGCTACTATGGATTCAGTACGTGATTCTGAACACCCCAGCGGTGAAATTTTATGACGGTTATTTAAAAAAAAACAGCTGTTCCATACATTTTGACCGACCGACCGGTTCAGAATCACCTACTGAATCCATGGTAACAGGCTTCGCGTCGATGTCCCTGCCACCCTGTATATTATACTAGGTACAAGTAAAACAGAAATAAAAGTAAACAAATAAAAAGTGTAAAGAAAGAAATTAACAGGAAAGCGTGCCTCGCGGCTGCGCTAAATAGGCCCAGTTCAGAGAAAATGCCAGACCACTAGTGCTTGACGTTGGTTGGGTTCACTGTTTGCTGTTTTTTTTTTAGCTTGGTGGCCAGAAGCTCAAAAGTCTGACAACCAGTCTAACTTGCTTAGGTCAGTCAGATGGCAATAGCTTCATGTGAACTGCTTTTCAGCTACATCTGGATAAACTTGGAGAAAATGCTCCATAACGGGAAATGTAGGCAAATGATGAGATTTGTGTTTCACGGTAAAGCCTAAGAGCAACTAAAATTGCTAAATTCTTATCAATTGTGTTTACATGGCGTCTTGACAATATAATGTTATGTTTAAATTGTGGGAATTGTTAAGAATTGCCCAATTTTAGCTGCCTACGGACAAGAAGTCAACGGGCGCGAGGAGCGACGCGCCGGGAGTGCCCGCGCGTCTGCATTGGCATAGTGTTGTGCATTTTATTTTTTGCCTTGTAACGACTGACGTTTCAAAATGCCCGCCGACGTGGTGGAGCACAATCAATCAATGATTTTTGATAGGACACCGATATGAAACAGCAAAGATGTAAATAATAAAAATAGGAGGGTCGTCGCTGTTAAGCCATTTCGTTCGCGAACAAAGACACAAATTTCTCATAACACAACAGTACCCGGTCTAGCGCCGCGCGATATGCCCGCTGACTTCGAGACCGAGGCCTAAAGGCTAGCGGATTTTCCTTTGTATGGAGAGACAATTAAATATTATTGCATTTGTCATGACGTTATTTCTACAGCTTGATTAGTTTATAACGCCTAAGGCGGTAAGCCTTCTATGTTGTACTATTTGATTGCAACATTATTAAATAAATTATGGTTATTAGAGAAATATGAAGTCATAAAAACACCGAGCCGTCACCACTTCCCTTCCTAATGAACTGTACATTTCCTCAAAAATCTTAGCTAATTAATCACCCATTGAATCATAAATCGTAATCTTAATTAATCATCTATTTTACGTAATTATGATATAACTCAAAATGTAACTCTACATGAAGTTATTACAACATGAGAATTTTTGTTTAACATTTGTAACTTTTAGTTTATTATGCTTATTTTTCTGTGGCTCTTCAATGGTGCGCATTTTCTGTTGTTTATGATAACCATAACGGTGTTTAATAGAAAACATTTTTCTACATTTTCACCTAAGGAAAAAATGGCAACGACGCATAAAACAGTTAGGTACACATTTTTCTATTATGATCAAAAATACAGTAAATAAATGATAAATGATAAATGATTTTATTTCTGTAAGTGGGTTTGGACAAAACACTTTTACACGTCAATCATATTTTTTTAAACTAGATGAGGTCATCGTTTCCTATCTGACTACTCCGAGAAGAATGGCTGAAACAAACTCAGAGGTCACAGTCTCTTTTAAAGTCCAGACATAATCTTGGTCAGATCATGTGAAGATCATGTAGATTGGTGTCTGAGATGGTCTTTTGAGGAAAGAACCACACAGATTGAGAGGACCTGTCCAGCCAGTGCACGCATTTGTCAGTGACCGTGCAGCTCAACTCAGAGTTTAAGGAGCTCAACGTAAAGAAAGGACATACTTTAAGGGAGTGTAATATTCATTCAAATGAGCAACATTTTCTATGGAACTCTGGAAAATTAAAAAACTAATCTGACTACCTAATTTGAGTACAGCCCCCGATATCAAGATTTGCAAATAGTTTTTGAAATCACTGTACTATCACTGTTACTGTCTCGTTGGTCTCGTGGTCGCAAGCGCTACAGCTGAGCATGAGGTCCTGGGTTCGATTCCCAGGTCGGGAAAAGTGTTACCGGGTTTTTTCATGAGGAATTTCTGAGCAACAGCCCGGAGTCTAGATTTGTGCCCGGTATAACTGGCGTAATCTGGGGTCGTGGGGTGGATTAGAGGCGTGATGTAATGTAGACTATACTATAATAGTTCGTATACCTTGGTCTCGCCTCCAACAGTACTGTGTATTAACACACAGCTCAATTAAACACCATGTAATATTTATGGCCAAACATTACGTCACCTAACAACTCAATTCTCTATCTCTAAATACACACTACAATTTTGCAACACATCAAGAGTTATTTGGTAGAAAATACCCCATCTTAATAACACGTTAGAGCAGGGCAGCACTTGAGATAGTTACGTTCAATATACGTGTAACGTAACTGTAATAATACGTTACATTTGAGAAAGTGTTTCGACGTAGATTTTTTTAATTATATAGCACCCGTTTTTACTAACATGAACGAATTTGATTGTTACAACGTGCCAGCTTTGAGAGCTGATTTTGTTGCTTGTAAAGTAAGGTATTGTTATTTCTTGCTAAAAGTTGCGCTAGTAAGAGACGGAAGAGGTTCGATCTGTCAAACTCTAGGATTGATATTTTGGAATCACAATTTCTTTTAACTTTCTTTTAAAACAGGCAGAGACATCAAACTCCTCAGCAAATTGTGCTGAGGAGTTTGTTTCGTTAAGCTACTGAAACCCACGCTAATAATAATTTATGCTCCTTTATGGTGCATGCTCCCAGCTTAAACACTAGGTAGTTGTACTCGTAAAGGACGAAGACTTTAGTGATGTCTATTGTAACTTTTATCCTTTACCTACTACGCTCTTTAGGTACCTCAAGGCTTGTGGCGGTGGCATCTACAACGCCACATGCAAACTACACATCACACTGATATCATTCTAAATACTGCATCGCGCAAGCAGAGTTATCCGCGTGATTAGCATAATATATACAACATCCCGACATCAAGTGTTGGGTTATGGTTGGGCTGGATGATTCTCCCCGTGTGGTCGGAGGATCCTCTCCTTTCTATGAGGGATGAGGAACTTCCACCCTGTTCCTCAAACCTCTCTAGGTTTCCAGAAATTGCGTGTTAATTTAGTCTGCCTATCATAATCGGGGGCATCGTATCTAAACAAAATGTTGGGCCATGTTATCTTAGCATCACCGTTTTTGTGTGATTAAAGTTATTTTAATTAAATGTAACAGCACTTTACTAAACACAGTTTCTTATCGGTCATACTAACCTAAATTTAATTATTATCTCGCTTTAACTTGAGAATTGATGGCAATCTTTAAAATCATCTGAATTTAGACACCCGGCTTCTGAATTAAGCATTTGAAGTTGAGAACTCTAAGCATTACCTAAGGTGAAAGTTCACGAAATACACAATTTCTTTGCAAAAAACGTACCAACTTGTTTTCTTTTGCATTTCGCGGGCTACATTGGAGGACTCACCTTAGATAATGCTACTCTATTGATAAACATAAACAAAGGCTGTGATGTTGAACTTTAATGATTTTCAACACAATTCGGAAGTCTACCTTCTGAATTATGTAGAAAACAAAGATCTTGTAAACTCACAAAACAAAACACAGGTCTTTTTAAAAACTAGAGAGTAGATAAGAGCTACTGCCATTCCCACTACTAATGTTAATAATATGATAGGACGCCATTGTGAGTGAGATTAAAACAATTTGTATTACATAAAATAAAAACAGTTCTTTATAATGTAAGCTATTGTTGTGGTTATGTGGCTCTCCATGGGAAGTTATAAAAACTTTATGAACTTATCTGATCAACACGGGTCGGGTCGGGTCATTAACTTTACGGGCACCTAGTTCCCGTATCTTATGATGGAGGTAATACAGGTCTCAAAAAAACAGGATGGAGATTTAAAACCTAAAATACACCAAAGTGACCATCATAATGTAAATTATAGATAGAAAGAGATGGGCCTATACTGCTTCAAATTGCTTAGCACGATCCTACATTCGTAAATACAGTAGCATTTATTTTGAAATAAGTTGAGAAATTAATATTACAGTTGAGAACAATTTATAAACCGGAGAAATAAATACTTAAAATGAGATCATGACTTTGCATAATAACTGAATAAATTTTAGAGCAGATACTATGCATTTTTTTTATAATAACCATTATTTTCGCCGTAAAAAGAAATAACCTAAACTATTGGCGTCTTGGAGCCGCGAGCTCCTCACTCAGTCTCGCTCTCACTCAGTCCGCGAGCAGTATGTTGCGAGCGTTATAAAAAGTGAATTTGAGCTGAGGTACTATGGGCTCTTAAGAACTACCTACGTCATCAATCCCTCAACTTACAATGAGCAAGCAAAGTCACCATTACTCGTTATTTCTTAGCCTTTACCATGCAGTAGCACGGTTGGAGTACTACTATTTACTGCCTAGTTCATTCCTTAACTCTTCTTCTTTTCGTGTGGTTAGTGACTAACCTAGTGTCAGAGTTTTAAAGCCGCCCATGGCCCCTGGCTTGGTTTCACATGCCGTCGAGAAATATCTCTCAGGCATGCCGGTTTCCTCACGATGATAAACATCCTTAATTAATCCTCTACATCGCTTTTTTTTAAACTGTTACGGGGAAGCTCTTGGTCTGCATCTCACCTGATGGTAAGTTATGATCAGGCCGGAGGTGGAAGCGAGCTTCACCCGGAATCTTCAACCTCAGAGGAACTGGCTATCTTACCTATGCCGAAACACAACAACATTGTTGTTATGGCGACAGACTTAGATAAGATGGTGGTAGCAGCCAGGCGGACTTAGAACAAGCCCTACCTCCAATCAAACCCGGGACCTCTGGGTCTGAAAATCTACCGTTTTTTTCTTGGTCGCAGGAATCCGTATCCGAATGTTTGTGAGAAGCATAGGACTGGTCGATGTGGCAACGCTTGTGGGAAGGCTATGTCCAGTATTGGACGTCTTTCGGACGGTCAAGCTCCGCCCATTATTTTCTTTGTTGCATATAATTATTAATTGCATATTCTTATGTAATTTTGACGTTCGAAAAGTGCTGATTCTCAGCCTAGTTTGATTAAATGAATTTTATGATTTTTGATTTATTGTTATTTTTCTTGTGTATTTGTTATTTATGTGTTCACTTTCATTAAGTGACACTTAAATGAATCCCTAAATAAAAGTGCACTGTTGGATTTTTAACGCTAAGCTCAGCGCTGAGAGTTGAAAATCCAACAGTGCACGAGTATATCCGTCAGGCCGCATGATGAGCAGCGTGAGTCACCTGACACACGCGCCCATATCGTCAAGCCTCATTGACTCACCTGTGAGTCAGGTGACTCTACGGAGAGACAGCTTGGCTTGACGGTTGGGGCGCTTTATGTCTCTCAGGAGAGACGCGGGGGATGAGCGGCTGAACTTTACCTCTACCAAATATCATCTAATTGTTATATATATATATATTTTCTTCTTTTCAGGACAAGCAACGCCCTCCTATTTACAATCCTGAGGACTATGCGACCTCCTTGAAGAAATGGGGCAAGAAGACTGGTGGAGCTAGCCTGTATGATCTGGAGGCAGGACAGGATGCCAACAAGTCCAGGACGCTGCCTACCCAGGGCAGTAAGGACTTCAGGTATGGAGCTTAAATTCTTACAAACAGTACTAGATTAATTGTGAAGAGTGACAATTTTGGGAAATTTCGTAACACGAGATGTTCATATAGTCCTGATTCTCTGCCGAATATGAATAAAATAACATCGTACCAGTATTCCGCACAGAGTTGAGCGTATGCACCATAGATATAAGAAAGAAGGAGATATGCCCGGTAGTTGAAAATGTATCGAAACCCAATGTCTTCTATCTATCCCTACTCTCTAGCCTGCGATCACACATGCGATCAGTAAACCCAATAAATACGAGGCCCCGCTCACACTTGCAATTTACAAATCAGAACGTACTACATAATCAATTATAAACCTTATCCCATCAAACACAGCGTGCATTTACCATGCACCGTACAACTCACCCACACGAAAACATCGTTCGCTATCGTTGTGCTGTGCAAAAGCCATTTATTTTACATATACGCTAGTGATTGACTAAATCGGAATCTTATCGATTCTCCCATTTATATTTGTATTAAAATTTTTGGAAGTTGCTGAAAAAATTATAAATAAAAAACAATATACATATAATAAGATGATATAAATAAACAATAAGTAAGTAAAAAAAAGAAATATTAAGTAAACCAAAAAAATAACAACATTTTGAGAAAATCTAAATGAGTATAAAACAAGATTTCACATCGGTCTTCCAATCAGGCTATAACTGTTGACAAATTGAAGAATAAACTTTAATAGTAATATAAATTCATACGACAATCGACATTATTGTCGATAGCCTACGTTAGTGGATCTGCACAACCACATCACTAATCCGTCGCAAGACGATGCGGCCGTACTAACGATGCAACCGCTTAAAGTAAATATCGTTTTGTAATTTTTACATTGCTTGTCCAGTTACTTAGCGACATACTTTGGTAGTGGTAAAGAAGCAATGTATTTACTACAATAAAAGTACAGTCGCTGTGATATATGAAAACAAAAATAACGTAGTAAAGGCAAGAAATATTTTACGATTTGTTGTTTTTCATGATTTTCAACACAAATATAGCAAAATACTTGTGCTGATTTATGAAAAGTGGTTCTACGATTTATAAAGTTTATAGTTTAGCTTCGATTTTTACAAGAAACCACTGAACAACACGGTATTCTTAAATGTTATCACGATCGCGCTCGAAAGCGCACTAGTTAGCGGAGACGGCCATTTGCCTGAGGCATGAGCATTGTGATCAAGACGCGCGGACACAGACACGCCCCCATACCACTTCTCCTGTTATTTATATTTCTATGGTATGCACTCACTCATATGTCGTCCAAATTGAATATAATTATTATTTGTATATGGTCATTTGATAAGTGCCACCAAAACCGAGGACATTTCCTGTAATTGCACCGTACTCTTCAAACGGGAATACAATGTTGCTTATACGGCAGAAATAAGTAGGTCTCGTGGTATTAATTCTCCGGATGACTTCATATACTTGCTAGGCTCTGCTTTAAGGTACCATATCGTACCGAGCGCAGGAGGCAACTACAGGCGACATGTCGCGGCAAAACTTCGCGGCGTAATGTCACTGCAGTCATGATTCCAAACCCGACCGCAGGCGGCAACAGCCCGTATTCCAGTCGGTAGATAGAAAATAAAAAAACATGACTATCGCTCGAGGGTTGGCGGCACTACTGGTCTGCGGTCGGGCAGCACGTGTCGCCTGTGACTCGCCCGTAACTGCCAACGACGTGTCGCAAGCTACGGAAGGTATTTCATAGAAATTCATAGAAACCAGTCGGTCCTGCAGTTGCCTCCTGCGGTCGGGTACCGAATGGTAACTTTAGTATAATGTCACTGATGGCGTCAGTTAGAAGCTATTAAAAATGATGCGGTAATGTGACAAAACGTAAACGATAAACAAAAGAACGTCATTAACGAGCTTCAGTACTCAATAAAAGTAAGTTTACGTTACAACAATTACTGACTTCCCTGACTTTCACGGAAACGTTTTCTTTGACCATTAGTCCAAAGCATCTTCCATCGTAATTTTCACTTTGTGTGACAGAAAAACAAAAGACAACCTTTTAAAGATGTGGTAATAGGAACTTTACAATAAGTAGATGTTAAACGCACACGTAACCAATGTGTGTTACATTAGCTGAACAGTGATGGCCGGTTTCACTAACACTAAGCGACATCCAAATATACCTAAATAAAAGTAGTAGGTAGGCTAATGGATTTTCAACTTTCGGCGCTGAATCGAGCGTGGAAAATCCAACAGCGCACTTTTATTTTGGCATTCATTTAGGTGTGAGATTTACACAGTGCGATTTAAATGCCTGTGACATACCATAAGTTGAAGCAATAATTAAAAATGCACCGTCCAAACAGTGCTTAGACGATGCAAGTCATTTCTTGCTTCAATTTGATTGTATGCCACAGACAAGAAACTTACTCTGTATAAAGGTGATCGCGCACTTATTCGAGTCGAAAGCACCGAATGAATCGATTTCAACGAGAACGCTAGGAACAGTCTTCTAAATTCGGACGATTCGACGCGGGCAGGTGTGCGAGGTTTCATAAAATTTCATATAGAGAATTCTAAAGTTCGTTTCGTTCGGTTCGTTCGACGCGTTCGGCTCGGTTAAGTGTGCGTTCACCTAAAATGGGACTCTACTGTCGTCCTCTTAACTAGAGGAAGGCGCTTTATGTCTGAACTCTAGACAAAATGGTCTTTACCTAGGACAGTGGTCGGTAAACCGCGGCTCGCGAGCCGTATGCGGCTCTTTGGCCTATAGAGGGCCAAACCCTGGGCCTGTACAAATGTGATGAGTGCGAGTACGTAGATTTTTATTCAAAATTCAAACTATATTTCAAAGATTTATTTCCGAAGTATTTTCACCAAAAAATAACAGGACATCGAAAATAGGGATGATGCCTCAGTAAAAAAAAATTAAAAAAAATTTCGTCAGTCAGATAATAAAAAAATATGGGATACGTATTTTTTGCCTTATCATATTAATAACAAAATACTTAGATAAAAAGCACTTTAAATCGGGGAGTGGGGGTCGCTACGTCAGAAGTAAGTATAAAATCTACATACTCGTGACGTCATGGCACATTTTAACTCAATGTATCGCCGTAATCTTTAGATTACGTACAAAAAGAAAGAATACGTGTCCAATATTTTTTAATAATCACCAAGACGGACTAAAAAAAATTAAAAGCAAGTTAATTTTGAGAACCCTTGTGGAGTAAAAGAGGATGGGCGTTTGAACGATTAAGAAAAGTACTATTGAGACAGTTTAGACACACAGAAAGGATTATTGGCTCTCATAAGAAATCTTAGTCGTAGTATTGATATTTGACTCTATTGACTAATGAGTTTGCCAACCAGACCTAGGAGAAGTATTATTCAATCAAATGCACTCATTAGATTCTATGTTCTTCATCGTCGGATCTTTGATATGATCATTATTTATAATCCAATTAACTGGTAGATGTATAATTCAAAAATTCAAAATTCAAAAGTCATTTATTCAAACTAGGCTGAGAATCAGCACTTTTCGAACGTCAAAATTACATAAGACAGTTCCTCAAAAATGTCCGCCCTTCACCACTTCCTAGTGCTTTAGCTGGGAAGAAGAAGTGGCGCAACAAACTCCCCAGCAGCACTGCCGTCTATTCATTTAGAAAAAAAATCTTGATTCTATACAATAGTATGCAAAATAATTTACATTACTTAAACACAAAACATTAAATAAAATTATTTGCCATTATAACAGCTAGCACACGACAATATACCAACAAAAACATCGAAATCTATACTCAATCGAAAATAAAAACTATAAAATATAACATTCTCTTTTCAGGAACCCATGCTTGGGCGTGGGTGAAGAGATGACACTTCGACAGTTCGGCACACCCAGTGAACTGCTGACCAAGCTCAGGGCTGATCTCCGATTGTCTTTCCCAAGGTAAGCATTAATATTTTAGCATATACTAGCGACCGGTTTTTACGACTTGACGAACCATCGACTCATAAATTTTATTTATTAATGAACCTCTAAAAGCCTTTTGGGCTTGTGCAATCAGCCTCTAAATTTAAGTCCTTTTCTCACAGTTGATCTTATTAACAAAGATAGGGCACCCCGGCCAAATGGGTTAGGTTAGAACTAAACCGCGAGCGAGCCGAGCGAGCGAAGCGACTGGTGCCGCAGCTGTGGTTGGCGAGCGGTCGCGGTTCCTTGGCTATTTAGTATATTTAGCACCACAAAATAGGAATTATTTAGACGTGCACATAAAGAGGCGCGTTCATTATAAGAGTGTTCAATAATATTTTTCGATACATGCCAATAGTAATGACTATTGTTCACACTTCGAAGAACGAAAGCAATAAAGGCTCTCGCGGACAGGCGCGTTACCTATACTTTTATTTTTTAAGGCAAATGTTTTAGTCATCAGAACTACCGACATACATACTTCCTGCTAAACATGTGTAATAATTACCAAACGTTACATAATATCTTACTCTAGATGAGTAAGATATATATATAGATACCAATATCTTATATTGCAAATATTACTGATAACATTAATTACTGATCATAATCTCTTCGTCGAAAATGGCGACATTTTTAGTAAGTACAAGTATGTACTTCCTCATTGCTACCAATCTATTAATTTGGGTAGGTTTTCGACATATTTCGTCATGAATCACCTTATCATAAAGGTACTTACGGAAAATTTGTGTATGGTAAATTTTACTAACTGATATCAGTAAGCAATAACTGCAAGGGCGTTTAAACTTCCTTATGTTTTTATTACAGAAGTTATTATCTTCGTTCATAAAGTAAAACACTATTACGTGTGCAAATAAAGAGTAGCTTATGAGCGTTTATTCTGAAAGTGGGCAACGTCGCAAATAGACGTCAAATATTTCGCTGTTTTGATTAATTTGGCAATATTACTGTATGGAAATAAGAAATGTGACTAACTAGCGAACTAGAATATTAATAATGAATTGCTATTATAACACAGAATTTGATGTTGACCGTTTTAGGTGTAAAAAAGGCATTATAAATAATAATAATAATAATAAAATTTATTTCAGATTAAAAATCCATAATTACATACATAATTAATACAAAAACAAATTCTGATAAAAATTAAATAAAACATCACATAAAATAAAATACAGTTAAGGACACAGTTACACAGATTAGGACAGGGAAGAACTGACCACTGCTCACAGTGCTGTATGCAAAAGTATCCAGTGGCGCAGCAGTGGTGAGTCCCACCTGTCGGCGAACACGCTTAACAAACTGTTACTACTGGACCTAACACGACTCAGCAGCGACGCACACTGCTTCCTTATAATAGCATGAAACCCATCAGTGTGCGCCTCTGCGAACATAGTTGAAGCACTGCAGAAACGTGGTAGCCCCAGCAGCACCCTAAACGCGTTATTGTATTGAACACGCAGTGCGTTGTATGACCCAAGTGTGTAGCTAACCCACAGGCTGCACGTGTATAGTGTTTGGCAGTAAGACTTAAAAAGAGTCACTTTCACTTGATTACTGCTGCGCGCGAACCTGCGGGCCAACATATTACACCGGACAGCCAACGCCCTACGTGCCCTTTCCACATCCACGTTATCCTGTTGGTCCTCGGTAACCCAGTGGCCCAGATACTTGAACTGAGCGACTCTGTTTAAGGGGGTACCAGCTAAGGTGACTGTAGGTACAGTCACGTAATTTTTGCCCCGCCCCTTAAATACTAGGAGTTCACTTTTCTTCGAGTTGTATCTGAGCCCTTGGGCCTCCGCATAGGGCTCACAAATCCGCAACAGCTTACGCAGACCGCCGACCGATGGACTCAGCAGCACCATGTCATCGGCATAACTGATATTGTTGAGACAAACGCCGTCTATGTAGCACCCAACATTGGCACTGCTGAGTTCACCTACAAGCTGGTTAATGTACAAGTTGAAGAGCTTCGGTGAAGTCAGTCCACCCTGTCTCACCCCGCACTGCAACCTGTACACATCCGAGAAAGAGCCTGCCCATCTGACACTATTTTTCTGGTTGTTGTACCAATACCTAAAAATAGATGTAACTTCCGGACTGCAATCTGTCTCACCTTCGAGCTTGCGCCATAGTTTGTCATATGACACCAGGTCGAAAGCTTTTGAGAGATCGAGAAAGCATGCAAAAACGGGTGTTTTCCGATCACTATAATACTGAACAGTCTGCTTAAGACACATAATAGCACTTTCCGTTGACAAACCAGATCGAAAACCAAATTGTGCGTCATGGAGCTTAATATGCCTGCCCAGTTGATGGTCAAGCAGACTGTCCAGTACTTTCGCAGTAACCGTGGCTAATGAAATCGGTCTATAATTTAATAAATCCGAAGTATCACCGGTTTTATTTTTATGAAAGTTTCGAAATGCTTTTTTTTACATCTTAAACTAAATATTCGGTGTTACGATATATCAATATATTATTTCACTAGTTAGTCACATTTTAAATTTCCATACAGTAATACTGCCAAATTAATCAAAACAGGTAAATATTTGACAGCTATTTGCGACGTTGCCAACTTTTAGGATAAGCGCTCTTAAATTAGAAATAATCACCACAGTTAATCATGTGGCACCCCGCCATTATGCGTAATAACCGGTAGCTGCAGTATGTTAGTATTATGACCAGTTTAATGGTTTATTACAACGTTGCACAGCTACTACAGCTCAAGGCATAAGCTGAAGCGGTCGAGGTCTTTCGACAACTTTAATCATGTGGATTTCTGAAGTATTCAACATTGAATGCACTTTTATATTAATACTTATCGGTGCATAATAAGCCTATAATGTTCCCACTGGAGGAGGCCTGTGTCCCACCACACAGGCCTCCTCTCTTCGAGAGTGGGCCGTATCTACCACGCAGGCCCAGTTATAATACTTATATTATACCTATCGGTATTATCTGGGATTCTTGTCAGCCGAAGACATTTAGAGCTAACAGGCCGGAAACTTACGCCGCCAGCATTTTTTTCAATACATTTCACGTTTTTACCAACAGCGCCCCCCTGACAACGTCATTCGAGCGCTAAAATCTATGTAGCAGTGTAACTGCTGGAAATTGGCATAGAATCTATGAAATGGGCGACCCCAAGCGGCATAGTGAACAACGACTGGTACTCTGTCCGGATACCTGGAACCATTAATAGGTCGTCAATCCCGTTCACGATTAATACATTGCATAATTAATAATAGAATACCTTTATTATTATCAAAATGAACAATCAACTGGTTAATTTTTTAAATAGTTAATTCTGAATTAAATAATTTATTGATTTCTCCTGATCATTAGGTTTTATTTGAATTCTTTCCATATTCACTTTCATCTTTTCAGACCAAACCCTAAACAACTTGTTTTTGTACCTATTTAGGGTGCGTTTCCACTCAAGCGGAGCTGAGCGGAGACGTGCACGAATAGTCAGAGGATCTAAACCATAGTGATTGGTCGATTCCTGCAGGTCTCCGCTCAGCTCCGTTTCCGCTTCAGTGGAAACGCACCCTTAAATCGCTCGCCGCTTCACACTTGTACCACAACTGTTAAGCTGTACCTCCATAAAGGATGTTCTAAAAATAGCGTACGAAAATTATCGCGCCTTCTAAATAAAAACAGAATTAACTATTTTATGGCCTTTAAAAACTTTTTATTGAAGGCTTTAACTTTTTAAAGTCCTCCTTATCGGAATGTTAAGCTATAAAAAGTTTTATGAAATTGATAATTTATGGCTACAAATAATTAAGACCTTTATTTAATGGCTAGGTACCCTGTAAATATTTTAGTATCATATAAAATATTTAGTTAATAATTGAGGCTAGTTATAAATTAAGGATTTTGCAACATAGTATAGTTGAGGTATAAATTTTTCGGGTTAAGAATATCTTAGTAAATCTGTTGTTTATTTTTAAAGTCAAATAATTTATTTCAAATGCACATAAAAGGTACTTTTGAAATAGAATTGATTCTAGTTGCTATTTCCAGCAATAAAATCATCATATCTGTCGTGTACCTTTATTTATTTGTTTAATAACTACTTCAAGCACACCAATTTACAGAGGCGGACATGCCATAGGCATTTCCTACCAGTCACCCTTTGAGTGATGCAGTCGCAAACCGTGGTAGGTCCAATTTCGAAAATTGAGGAACTTTAATTTTTTTTTTGGTTCGTTCTAGATTTGAAATCCGAAATCCAAAATTGTACAAGAAAAGTCATTATACAGATCTCATACAAAAATAATAGATTATACAACAAGTGAAAAAAAGGGGAATTTAATTCGAGGGTCTAAGTTGGATCCCGAGTGCAAGCAAGCGAAGGATTCTAGAGTAGAATCCTGAGCGGAGCGAGGGATATAAGGACCGAGATGTTATTTTTTTCACGTGTTGTGTACTATACTTTTTACCATTGACTGCGAGAAAATAAATAGTAGTAGAGTATTTATATTTATCACACGATATTATATGATCGGTAATAAGAGAAAAAAGAATAACAGCAGCACGGGTCGATCCATTATTAAGGTTAAGTTAGGTTAAGCTACGCTTGCCGGGGTTGGTCAGTACATGGGTGACCTTCTTTAAGTACCGAGACTCTTCCGTGTCTCGAAAAGGACGATAAGCCGTTGGTCCTACTTGTCATTCGTGAATCTTTGATAGTCATTACGAGTCGTCAGAAGCCCGAAAGTCTGACCATCAGTCTTATTAAGGGGTATCGTATTACCCAGTTCATGGGTTGTGGAGTTCAGATAGGCAGTCGCTATATGTAATATAATAATAGTATCCGGTTAGCCTGGAAACCGACCCCAACATGGTTGGGAAAAGGCTAGACAGGTTGAAGAAAACAAAGTATTCAATATACTTGTTCCAAGTTCAAAATGTTTTTATTCACTCAGTGACTAAAAGAGAGTTTTATTCACTGTTATCGATGAATAATATGCCCTTTTTAGAGTGACCATGATAAAAAGTTTATTTATATTTTATGGGCACACGCAAACAGTGTGTGAATCCCATCTAATAAAATAAACTAAGTGCAATGGCGGCGAGTAATTACGTGTCGGTTACGTCTCGCCACCGCGCAGGATAGCGACAGGCTGCTAAACGTTGGGCCATTAGCAAGGGCGACAGCGGATTAACAATACTATGTCTTTTTTAAAGGACGTTTTTATCGATTCTATCTAAGTGATTATTTTTTAATTTTACTTGGCTTTTCATTTTATTTTATTAGGATCTCCCACAAAGAATACACCTTACATGCTATAATATAATACAAGAACAACAATAATGTGCTCCCTCAATTATAGGAGACCACATCATGCAATAAAAACAAGCAAACAGTATATTAAAAATGGAAGTAGCCCTGAAAGTTAAAATTATATAGTATAATAATAGACTAGTACATTAATCTGAATTTAAATTGAATAAAAATAAAGATTAAAGATTTTTGGGTCGATTAGGTGCTTAAATTATCAAATGAAATAAAATAATTAAAGAACATGGTTTTTGCAGTTTTTTTTCTACATTATTTGTTGTTAACCAAACTTTTTTTTACCTTGCGACAAGATAAAAATAAAGTTTGGTTTTAACAGTTAACTCTAAAATAGATTGGTGTCGGGTCATATTGCCCTTGGTGGAAAGCAGTGGTGGCTCAGTGTTAACGGCCCCGACTTATGAGTTGTAGCTTGTAGGTCATGGGTTCGAACCCAGACAGGCGATTTACTATGTGTAAATAATTTCATCACCACTGCTCTCAAAACTGTGAAGGAAAACATCGTGAGGAAACCGGCATGTCCTAGAACCAAAAATTCGAAGACATGTGACATCTACCAACCCGCACTGGGCCCGCGTGGTAGATTATAGCCCTCTCCCTCTTGAAAAAGAGGAGGCCTGTGTTCCAGTAGTGAGAACATTATATGTATTTATGCATTAAGCTTCTAATCCATACCTCATTTCCAAAGACATAAGTTTTCACGAATTTCCGTTCCAGTTCCTGTAAAAACTTTCGGTAGGTAACGAATCTGCTTATTTTGTAACGGTTCTTTAATACTCGTGTTCTCAAAGCAATATTAAACAAGATGCTGATTATAATCACATCTGTAACAGCCCTTTTACTACTTCTTCTAATTGTATCCGTCGTAAACTAGTTCTGGAATACAAATGATACAATTTGCTTGGCATAGGAAGCCAGCCATCTTTTGCTTGCAATCTATTATATTAGTTTTAACGGTAACTGAAACTGTTACATGTAATGATATTTAACTGTTAACTGGAGCTCTGCTTTCCAACTTACACTTTTATCAACTCAGCCTCTCGCAGTCGTCTGCTTGACATAGGTCTCTCCCAGGCTGAGCCACAACACCCTGACCCCGTCTTCCGCATCCAGCCTCCTTTTTAAGATCGTCGGTCCATCTATCTGAGGGGCGTACCACACTACGCTTGTCGATACGCGGTCTCCACTCCACAAACATGACCAGCCCACTGCCACTTCAGCTTGCTTACTCTGCAAGCTATGTCGGTAACTCTTCGGTTTTTCGATTAGTTTTATTTCTGATTTTACACTTTTTCTTGCTCGGATGAATCGAATAAAACTTCTTGTATCAACAGGAAAACATTTTAATATATACGTTTTGATAGAATCAAAATCAAGTGAGTTAATAAAGTCCTTGTAAATATAAAATATTTATTTATTAATCACCAACTTGCACTAACAGTAGTACTCGTAAGACACCAAACATACAAGTTATAGACTAATAAGAGACAATCATGAAATTAAAATTAGACAAAACTAAATTTACCCGCAATTATTCAAAATTAAATAGAATTATACAAAACATTAAAATAAAAAAACAATGTAAAAAAAAAATTAATGTAAAAACGTATGTATGTCGTATGTGTATGTATTTCAATGTAATAGAATGATACTTGAGCTTCAATACTGTATGTACTTTTATGAGGACTCAGGTGTCGTAACTCCTACTTAACCGCTTCGCTCATTTTATGGCCACACATTTAAAGTTTTTGTATTTCAAATAACTACGATGGTTCCCGTGAATCCTGTGGGTAATTGTTACTATAATTTTACTTTATGTCGTCAAATTATACCTCTGTGTTTATTACTGTGAGCTGTCCCTAGGGTTGCCACCTGTTCTTTTCTAAACTGCACTGCACTTAATTTTATAGATGGAGAAGTCGTATAATACGCGACATTTATATTCTCTTATAAAGAAATATCGTTAACTGATGTAGTTATTATTTAATAAATAAGATTAGAGACAAAAATAAATATGAAGAAACATGTTATATTGATGAAAGAAACACTGTTCTTTTCTAAACGATGCACTTAATTTTATAGATGGAGAAGTCGTGTAATACGCAACATTTAAATTCTCATAAGGAGAAATATCGTTAACTGATGTAGTTATTATTTAATAAATAAGATTAGAGACCAAAATAAATATGAAGAAACATGTTATATTGATGAAAGAAACAAAGTATAGAGGTTAAGTCTCCATCATCTGTCCATTTCAGTCTAGTATATGTATAGGTCGGGAAAAGTATTCCTACTATAGTTTGACCAAGGCCACTGTTCCGCGACTTCGGTATGTGCGCGGTGAGATGGGGAGGCAATGCAGGCCACTCATTCGTCAATGCTCACGGAGCACGGCGGCGTCCCGCCCGCCGCTCATTCATCAACGCTGCCCTCACCTCGCCGTGCATTCTTACGTCAGGAACAGTGGTCAAACTATAAGTAGATAGGTATAGGAAGGTCAAGAATTTAATTAAGAACTGAGAAAACTTATCCGGGGTAATGTAAAAAAAAAAATGTAATTCAGAGGGTCGATGTTAATGGCAAGAGATCTGCAGGATCTGCGGTCACCATAGGCGTTCCGCAGGGTTCAATTCTAGGTCCTTTCTTATTTCTAATTTACATAAATGACTTACCTTACTACATAAGGGATAATCACAAGATCGTATTATTCGCAGATGACACTTCTCTCATTTTTAAAATCAAACGTCAGTTAGTCAACTTTGAACAAGTCAACGATGCACTCTCTAAAGTTGTGCATTGGTTTAATGTAAATAATCTTCTCCTGAACGAAAAAAAGACTAAACTCATTAAATTTTCAACGCCAAATGTCAGGCAGCTAACTACCAATGTTCAAGTTAATGGAATAGAGTTGGACCCTGTTGAGTCAACAGTTTTTCTTGGAATAACTATTGACGGTAAATTACAATGGGGCCCACACATAGAAAAATTGTCAGGAAGGCTTAGTTCGGCCGCCTATGCTGTTAAAAAAATTAGACAGATAACTGACGTAGACACAGTTTTTTTTTTTTTTTTTTGGGTGGGAAATCATCAAATGACTCCTCCCGCTCTGGGCGGAGCGAGAGGGAGTGTCAGACTTTTACTGACTAAGACCCACCCGTGTTCCTTCCGTTGCCTGTGTGCCGGGGCCGCGATATCCCTTTCGGACAAACTCGCAACCCTGGCAGGCATTGGCCCTTACGGACCCCGTCAGTTGGTGCTGACATCTCTTTGAGGCGCGCGTGGAACACAACGCGCCGTCGACCCGGGCCTGGTCCTAATCGGACGGCGAGCTACCCATTGCCCACCGTCCGCAAGCCCGCGCCTACGGTGGCCGGAAGTCGGCTCTGACTGTAGCCTCACAATATATTTTTGAAAACCTATTGTATGTACACAAAAATGTATCAAATTTTAAGAAAATGTCCGATATTCATAGTTTAAATACCAGGAATAAACACAACCTTGCTGTACATCGCACACGTCTCCACAGAGTAAGCAACTCGTTCATGGGTCAATGTATACGCTTTTACAACAAACTTCCCATTGACATTCGAAACTTACCCATTAAACGATTTAAAAGCTGTATTAAAACCAAACTTTGTAAAAAAGGGTACTATAAAATTTCTGATTATTTAGAAGATAAAAAAGCTTGGGATTGAGCTGCTCGCTCTGCTAAGCCTTGTGAAAACCATAAAACTTGACATTTTAATCATTCATCACAATAAACCAGTTTTATATACACATTGACATTGTTGAAAATTATATTCAAAATGACACGATTACTTTGTAAAGTATTATATTATTTTAATTATTGTGAATGTGAGGACTATGTGGATATATTTTTTTTCCCTTTTCATTTCTTTTTTCTTTCTCAGTTTTAATGATGGTCTGGCAGTTTGAGTAGTTGATGCGGCCTACCCAAATATCCTTTCCTTGGTATTGTTCGTCGAGTTGAGCTTCTTAAGTTCTGAGTTGAGCTCCACGATTACTGACAAATGCTTGCACTGACTGGACAGGTCCACTCAAATCTGTGTGGTTATTTCCTCAAAAGACCATTTCAGACACTAATCTACATGGTCCTCACATGACTTGACCAAGATTATGTCTGGACTTTAAAAGAGACTGTGACCTCTGAGTTTGTTTCGGCCTTTCTTCTCAGAGTAGTCAGATAGGAAACACCGACCTCACCTAGCTTATTTTTAATATTTTTTTATATGACGTGTAAAAGTGATTCCGATATCCTATTTACAGAATAAACAATTTCATTTCATTTCATTTCATTTCATTTCATGTACATCTAGAACTTTAAATCCTCAAGAAAAAAGATTTAAAACAACCTTCTCTTGAACTCTTGACAACCCTGAAAGTTTTTCTAATGGCGAACTCATTAGTTTTTATATCATCGACTTGCACTTAAAAGGCTGGCAATAAAATGATAAAAATATATTTCTCATCCATTTATATCACCCGTGCAATTGATAATCATTAAATCGAAGACAAAAAGGTAAACCAACCGAGCTATTAATAATGCAATTTGTCCAATTAAATTTAATTGGAGCATTTCCCATAATACATGCATGAGGTTGTGCATGATAAATATATAAAAGATAGTCCTCCAGACCGTATTTCGGCCATGGTGGCCAATCTCAACAGAGATTAGCCTACGGAGCGGGAGGTATTATACGTATAGTGTACAAATGTGCTAAATAATCTTCATAAGAATGAAGAAACAATTTTCAACGGGCGTCTTCTGTTTAGTTTGTGGCGGCATCTACATCGCCACATGCGACCTACGCATCAAAGACCCAACGTCACATAAAAATCCTGACGTCACAGAAATCCTGCATCGCAAAATTAGAGTTTACCGCGCGAACAGCATAAAATATATATAACTTTCCCGACATCAATCGTTTGGCAGTTGCCCCGCCAGACACGACACCCGTCTGGTCGGAGGATCCTCCCTTTTGCTATGGTGGATGAGTAAACTTTACACCCTGTTCCTCATGCCTCTAAGTTTATCATCGTCATTATCATCATCACCATCTTACTGCCACTGACACTGCTGTAGGCGGTTTATATCCCCATACAAAATATGAAGTCAATATTTTGTACACAATGTGTAACTGAATTCATGTACATTATGAAAGAAGTTTGTTCAGAATCGTACTAAATCTGTCATTTAGGTAATTTTTTTATCCCAATAATAGTTAAAACTATGTGTGTATGTTGGATCATTTAGCTCCTTTCAAAACGGTTGAGCTGAATGGTGCTAATCCGTGCGTCATGTTCGTGAACGGGCGCCGTCAGTTGGGACTGGTCAACTCTTAGCTGCCTTGGCTGTTTGAAATTTTTGAATCGTTCTTTGTTTTATATTTTTATTACGGACGCTTCTAACGTGCACGTCTTTCTACATTGTTCTCACATGTTTATTTCAACATGAATGATGTAACCAATTTTTTGTAACAATTTATTTAAAAAAGTGTCCGTGAAGTTTCTTGTCCGTTCTTCACCATAGGTACCTACTACGCTTTGGAATGGGCAACTAGCTTCATATTTCTGACTGACCGATTCCTTGTCAATTCAAAAGTGCCTGTAAATGGTTTAATTGAAATAAATGCTTTGAGTTTGAGTTTGAGTTTCACTGTACAGTCAAAACAAACCAAAATGGACGAATTGTGTGAGATTTGTAATGTGACCACAATTTCTCCTACAATCAATATAACTAATTTAATAATTATACAATGTTTAATACATAATAATAAAAATTCAGTGATATACATATAACATAATATTCTAATTAGGGTGTTTGATGGTACCGTTAATTCCGGGACATGCCGGGACATGTTGTATATTATCATTCGTGGCGATATAAGTCGCGCCGGTCAAAGTTCTAAGTTATTAACCTTCGATAATCGACCCTAAAAATAATACATTATTATTAAATTAAACTCTTTCTTATTTCCAGTTTCGTCCAAGAGTTTTCGTGCGAGCCGTTAGATGGCGTGACGTTGTTACTGGAACTCCTGCGCAACGTGCAACTCAGCCAATCAGGAGAGGGCGCGCGGGGACCTCCTGCTGTGAGAAGAAGACCACTGCTAGATGAATTGGCTTGTTTGTAAGTACTGTGACATTTAATAGTATCGTGTATCCTCTTTAATGTGAACGAAGAGATGGTAGTAAGGGATCATCTCAAGAGATATGACGTATGTCAAGGTTTGTGCGCTACATGATCTCATTTTTGCGCATATTCTACTAGTAATAGGTAGAGTGCCCAACACACATACTGTTTCTTGAAAGACAAAGAAAATAAATAGGTCTGCTAGATCATCAAATACGTTACTCACACACTGAATTATTAGTACTTGTAATTTTTTCAGGAATATTTTATACTTCTACAATGTTTGTAAATAAGTGAGCACCTATCTGTCATATAATTAGTTTATCTGTCATTGCTTCATTTTTAATTCTTTTTACCCATTTTGGTAGTTAAAGTAATTTTATTCTAGGTGCATCGTCTTCACATATAAGTAATTATGTAATTAATGTGTACAACATTTTAAAAGAGTAACGGAGGAGTTTCTTGCCCATTCTGCTCCATACGAAAACTACATTTTGGAAGAGGCGACTAGATTTTCTTTTTGTAAATTTTAATTTCAAAAGTGCCTTTCATGTGCCTAATTGAAATAAATTATTTGAGTTTGACTTGACGTAGGTAACCATCATCCAATCATCGTGAAATGCAAATATATGTAAACGAGTATATATACAACGTGTCCCAAAATTCAACGATAAGCGGGCACCAGACGGTGGACCTGCTCATTACTACCCTAGAAAAAATAAGATTAAGATTATTTTTTCTCGGGTAGTGATGACCAGGTCCACCGTCTGGTGCCAGCTTATCGTTGAATTTTGGGACACGTTATATGTATTTCCCTGGATTATTTTATATATTCAAATGTCCCTTGTTTTATAGACAATGTCTATGGAGCTGCTGCAGCCGATATCCGGACTGCGTGCGGAGGCTGGTGTCTGGCTCCAATGGAGTGTACACTCTCACCGTTTGCATCATGTCCACTGTCAATAAGTCCAGGGTTCTGGCGTTACAGGTCAGTAATATTTAAAAAAAATTATATTGTAATTTTGCGTCAAATATCAGCTTTTATTCTGTTGAATTGGATTGGAATTTTAAAGATCCCTTTCAAATGAGTTCTTACTGGTCCTTTTGTCTTCACGTTTTCATTTTGTATTTCAGCTCCTAACGAAAGCCTGCTACCCACCAGCAAAAGGCCACAGCATGGTTTCCGAAGCCCTTTCCACCCTCCGTCTCCGCTACGGTGAACCAGTTCGCTTCAGATTCCTAGTGGGGATGCTACAAAGTCCTGGTGGCTCCGGCGACCTGCAGGCAGCGGGTCTGGCCTTCATCAACGCGCTATTGAGCAGTGCTCCAACTCCTCAAAGGAAGCTGTACATCCAAGCTGAGTTGGAACAGGCTGGCTTTGATATTGTTACTTTGAAAAAGGTAAGAATAGTGGATTCTTGTCATAAATTAGAAGCCACGAGCAATATTTTTTAAATCATAATATAATTTTAGTAACTATGTCTGATAAGGATTATTGTTACTGAATTTCTAAAAGATTATTTTGATTAAAACATCAGACAATTCGATATTAGCCGCTTATTGCATCGTAGTATGAGATACTACACAGTACCTACTTAATACATATAATAGTTACTTACGATACTGTTATAATGAAGTAGGTATTCCTTTTTTTTGTGTGGTTCCCTAACCTGGGTATTTTTTTTAGCTTTCTCTAATTTTCTTTGATCCAACTGCCTTCTGTAACTATAGGTCCATTAAATTCTCCACAGATGTTAGGCAAGCTGCCGAGTGTGAACGACCAAGTGACGAGAGAGATAGATGACTACGAGAAGCAGCTTATTGACATCGACACGCTGAGTGAGAAGGCGAATGAAGCTCAGAGAGAGAAGGACGATATGAGGCACAAGCTAGATTTGCTTGAGAAGAGAGTTAAGGTAAGCTGATACCATGAAGAGTCTCTACGATGTAATATTTTATGTTTTTTTTTGGTTTATTTACTTACTTGGTATCTCTGATAAACCCGATAAACCTTATCACTGCCAATCCTTTTTCGATTGACAAAAGCTATTATGATATATTTCCGAGGATAGGCCATACCATAACTCTAATACTTTTCTAATTTACAGATTCTTCAAGAAGAAAAAGGGATCCTGCTATCTCTAGAGAAATGTTTGAAGGAGAAGTGTTGCGAGCTTCAAGAGGAGGTGTCCTCACTACGGTCTGAACATGGTAACTCCAATAGGAAGAAATCATTTGCCATGAAGAAGAAAAACTCTATTCATAAAAATAGAGGTAATTTCCAAATACTATTAATAAGCAAGTCAATTCCGAAATTGCTTGTTCAATCTAGATAAATATTTGAATTATATGTTTGTATTTCAAGTCACTCTAAAAATAATCCTGTGTTAATTTTGCAGACGAATCATCACCACCAGAAGACGAAGGTATCAGTTCCTCAGAGAGATCTCTAAGCCCAGAAGGTGATCCTCAAAGAGACTCCATGGTCTACGAAGTTTTCAACGTCAAAAACGAAACATACGACTTAATGCGAAACAAACGTACGTTGCACAAAAAACTAGAATGCAAAAAGAATGATAAGAAATCCTCTGACGAAGAAGACGAAACGACAATAGATGAAGTTATTCAAGAATTAAGAAACATTGTCAATCATGCTGAATCGGAACAGTATGCTAAAGATTTCATTGAAGATCGTTCGTCCAGATGTAACCAAACATCAGAAATCAATGTTCCAATCAACGCTCTAGAATGCAAAAAACATAGAGTTGATAAAGACGATTCCACTACGAGTACTAGACATAGCATACAGATCAAGGGAAAGGAAGATTTTCCAGATGACAGTGTTGAAGAAGATCAAGAGTCTGAAATAATTCCAAGCAAAATAGTTCCACACCCACCTAGAAAGGCTAAGAGCCTGTTACACTTATTTGTCCCACCAGTAGTAGACCAAGGATTGGTTTACAAGCCTCCTGACCTGTACGATGATAACTTCTATTCAAGTGACGAAGGATCTGATTCTTTACTTAGCGCCTCAAAATACACTAAACCAGTTAGTAAGAAGCCTTCGGGTTCAAGCTTCGATTTTCACGAATGTCGAGCTGTATTCAACTCTATTTCAGATAGGATTAAAGACGAGGTTAGAAACAAGCGTTCTAGAACTCGTTCTAGGGAAGAAACTAGGAGGACGTCTATAAAACGAAGCGAGTCTTTCCAAACTTCGGAGAAAGGATCCCGACAGCGGGAGTATATTGATAGCATGTTTTACGCAGAAACCCACACTCCCATAATCGGTTCAATGACTGCTTTGCAAAGGTCCAGTTCTAAATGCAGCCGTGTCGACGAAATAGTAAACTTGATTGAGTCTAAGAAACTAACTAAAAGCCTTGACAGAATCGATGAGGGTCTCAACTCAATGGTGGATATTGTAATGCTTACTGAACCTAGAAAGCCGATATGGCCGTATGAGAGTCGACAGAGATCGTGTTCTAGAACCAGCAGTGATGGAGGGAATGAGAGCCCTTTGATTCCAGTCACTAGATCCCACAGCAAACTTACCAACATCCATCGCTACGACACAAAATCCAGTCACAAGGACGATGTTCACAAAATAGACTCACAGAAGTTTTACATGACCCAGCCTAAATTGAACTCTGGCATCGACCAAAGTGGCTTCAATAGCTCCACTTTTCTGGTGAAGCGGGGTCCCAGCAACGCTGGCTTTTATTCTGGACCACATATGCTAAGAGATGCTCCTGCTAGCATGACTAGTCTAGTCGTCACTGGTACCCACAGTCACGCAGATTTGAAAAGAACTCTCTCTCCAATTGGATCAAATTCGAGCAAATTCGGTATCCATAAAGTAACGGATATGCCTTCGGGGTTGTACTAATAGGTGCTTCTATTGTATGTTTTCGGAACCAACGACTAATTTAAGTGTTTCGTACCTAATTTTATGACTAGTGCAATATAGCCCTTTAGGATGAATTAACGTGTTATAGAAACGTTCAGTTTTTGGTCGGTCAGAAATCGAAATCACATATTATGTTCATTTGTATCTTCAAAAACTAACATCAAAAATCAAAATGCATTTTTTTTTACAGATTTAAGGAGTGACCTCCCTGTACTTGAAGTAACTATGACCTTCCTAAACTGAATTAATTTAGGCTCATCTACTAATTTATTTGTTAGTTATTTAGCGATTAATTATTATGTATCTTGGTAATTTTGTTGTTTAGCAAAATTGGCTTAAGATCACAATGTCACTGCTGCCAGTTTATTACTTATATTTTATTAAAAATACAATTGCAACACAGACATTATTATGTATGCTGATCACGCAACACCCATCGCGAGTCACAATATTTCAAATCGATATTTAAAACTCTTCTTTTAAAGTTGAGAGTTCCGTTATTTATTTAGTAACTTACGACTTTACCTCAATTTAATATTCTTATTGTTTTAAGTACGAAATTGTTATTTTACTTGCCTGTTTATTGGTCTACTATCAAATTACCTTATTTACTCGTTGTAAATAACACTGTTTATCAATTTAAAACGTAGCATTTTCTTGTATTTACATTATTATTGTAATAAAGACATGTAAGCATAACCTTTTGTTTAATTTATTTTTCTTCTCTAGTGTTGTGAAGCAAGATTGTTAGCTGACGACCGTGACGCTTACCATCCAGTGTTCCGCAACTAAAGTGTTGTCTTGATGCACCGTTCTTTTAAGGGCCCCGATTCCATAAATAGTGTAAAAGAGGAACCCATTACTAATAATTATGTCTGTCATTTAATTTTAATATTTTTTTATGACATATTTTATTTCTTAATTTACTGTTTTCTACTTTTTATATGAATATGACATACTCGCGCGATCAATCAAGTCGTATGTACTTCATCATTCAGGTAAATAATTGCGTAATCGCGTATTCCCGCGACAGTCGCTTTTGGTTAGGACGTAGGCTAACAATGATCACAAAGATCGTCGTACTTATTCCAGTGAATCAAGTATCAACACGGTATTACATTATAAATTATAAAATCGATTCTAATCGAACATCTTGATTGCAGACACTGATGTTATATAACACGCATTGTTTATAATATACGCCTCATGATTCATACTCATGATAATTTGCTAATAATAATAATAGAAGTGGTTTCACGATTTTCGGAAAAGATTAGGTCACTAGTCTGTACACGTGGTGATAATAAATTCGAGGTTGAAAAGGTATCTCATTTTCAACTCTATTACGTCGAGTAATTCAGCACTACAATGTAAGTACCCCTCGACGCATTCGATTGCTTGGTCACACTACTCTACCGTATCTCGGAAATTATACGTCGTAGGTACCTATTTTGTCTTACGAATCATTAAAAAAACAAAAATGTTATTCTGGGTGAAACTTAAAACGATAAATTAATATAAAAGGAAACACCAAAGTATACTAGAAAAGAATATTCGGAGACATCACTACGATGTCACCAATCCGCACTAAGCTTGCTTAGTGGATAACAGGCCAGTCCCTCTTACAGAGGGGAGGCCCCGAGTCCTAACACTTGAAATTGAATAGGCTGATTATAATTATTATGCCGTTGTCGCCTCATTAGTCTATCTAAATCAGTAAGGATTTTACTAATCCTATACAGAGATATAACCTACAATTCCACAAATTATAGGTGTTAAAACTTTGTCAATGATAAAGACATACAATTAAGATCATAGCTTTAATTTTACAGAGTGATCTAAAACGCCACTGGAACTTGGACGTCATCAATACCCAGTGAATATTAAAGCTCGATTTTTCGCTGTGTGAGACGCCATTAACCTGCAGGATATACCTACTTATTATATATAGAGAAAAGGATCCTACTATATATACCATTCTACTATCCTAACTGTATTATATATATAATCCTACTATCCTAACTATAATGTATATACATCCTACTAATATTATAAATGTGAAAGTTTGTATGTTTGGATGTTGTGTATGTGTTGTTACTCAATCGCGCAAACGGATTTGCATGAAATTTGGCACACAGATAGTTTATAACCTGTATTAACATATAGGATACTTTTTATCCCGATAGACGTTCCCATGGGATAATTTCTGACCTCCACGCGGGTGAGCCGCGGGTGAAAGCTTCAAAAATAAAACAAAACTTAAAAACCGGAATCCTTATAAATCACAATCATATTTACATTATATACATTATTCGTCCTCATCACTGCCGACTATCAATGTCCTTCAACAAAAGAATCAAATTATCATAGATCTGCTCTTTAACATCGCTACCCCAGATGAAATCGTAATGGTTGAAAGAATCCCTTTCAGCTTTGAAAACACTAACAATATTTGGTAAAGCATCAGCAAGAAGCAGCAAGTCCTTGTAGTTAACTTCGTTGTCACTCAGTCCGTAGTGCAAGTATGCTGGTGTGGTGATCTTGTTCAGTTCGTATACTGGAGGGTTGAGTCTTCCGTAGGCAGCCAAGTTTTGAACAGCCAGGTTGTGGTTGTAGCGGCGGAAGGCATTGTAGCGGATGGTCTGGCCGTAGTGGGCCACTTGACGGACGGAGGCTCCAGCAGGAGCGTGGGCAAGGAACAATGGAACCATGGTCTAGAAGAAGGAAACATTGGATAAGTAAGCAAAATCGTAGTACTTATATAAATAAAAAACTGAAGCAATATTTTAAGTAAGCTTTCAAGGAAATATTTCAAGAAGTGTACTGCCATAGGTGAATGGTGATGATGAAGCATTACATACTTCAGTCACTTCTTTGACAGCTAAATCTATAAATGATATGAAAAAAAAGTTTTTGTGAAATGTGACTTAAACTATGAAGGCTATTCATAAAGTTACTGAAATTAAAGATACTCACAGCATTATAGGAGTCTCTGTCTGTGAGGCCAACTAAAATATCAGTCTCGCAGAGCGTAGCAAAGATAGCAGATGGTGCATTGCAGAAGTTGGATTTGAACCAGTCGATGAAATCATTTTCACCGAAGATTTCACCTTGGCCCATGGCGAAGGCAGTGGTCTGTGAAAAAATAATGATAATGATTAATTTGATATGATTTACGGCATTGCAAGTCCCAAAACTACCTCACGTAAGGATAATGTCTGAAAAACTGTCGTTTCTAAACATAAATTTGGATTCCGATCATAAAATATTTTTTCTCTATAGACGTTTTGATTGAATTCTATTTAAATTTTCCAGTCACCTTTCTCAAATAATTTCAAAAGGATGGGCTACTCTCTCTTTTTCTTAATAGAAAACATACTGAGATCAGTCCTCCATGTTTTAAGCTTTTCACGTTTCATTATTTTATTGATTGATTACCTATTGATTATTTCATAGATTGCCTACCTTATCATCTGACAGCTACAAGTTTTTAAACATCCTGGTTCATTCGACTTTATCAATCATAATCAAATGATTGTTATTTGATTTCAATCAAAGCCAAAGTGACTATTTTAATGCAAAACCTAACCTACTTATTGCCTACGTAGTAGACATACAAACTAATATTATTATCATTAGTGATAATCTACTAATTTTAATCTATAAATTTACGTTACTTTACTATTTGCAATATAAATATGCCAGCCGGTTTTTTATCAATTACGTGTTCAGCGATAGTTAGTCGATAAAATCATACACTTTTCAAATACCTACCATGTATTATTATCAATGAATAACTTACTATTCCTATAATTATCTTTCAAAACGAGATGAAATACGTATATACTAACCTCAATATAACTTTCATAAGGCGCCAAGGATTTGAACATGGGCACGTCATTGTTTGTGAAATATGAAGCCGGAGCCAAGCCTTGGAAGGATAAGAACTTCTCATTATACTCGGGTCTCAAAGAATTGAGAACCAAGAAGGTAGTTCCACCCTGAGAGTGGCCGATGTAGTGGAGTTTCTCTTGTCCAGTGGTCTCAAGAATGTAGTCGATGAAGGCAGGAAGGTCGTGGTTGCCGATCTCGTCCCAACTGAATCTCCAGAAGTTCTGGAGTGCACCGTCAGGGTTGATGGAGCTGTGTTTGCGGGAGTAGTAGTTGCCGCGGGCGTTGCCCAGCCATACGTCGTAACCGGCCTCAGCCAGCAGGTAAGCTGCGAAGAGAGACACAATTTAGAAGAGAGACAAAGATATGACAGAGAATTTCAGGAGGTCAAACAACCTCAATACACATCTATAACACATTTAATGAGAGATAAAAAAAAAAAATATTTAAATAGAAGGAAGAAGATTTAGATAGAAGTGACAAATGTTGGAGAATAAAAATTAGATGTAAAGTAATGACCTCAGTGAGGGCAGGGCTCTTTTATTGAGCCTGCATTTAGACCCTCATATTTGACTTTGTTTTTATTTCTGCCCTGAGTACAGTTGTCGATATTTTTAGTTGGTATACTGGTGTGTGCTAGCTGACAAATGGCTAATAATTTAAATGATGTTTTGTGTTGCGTAATGTACTCGTAAATTCTTTTGCATACTATAAATATAATCATTTTTTTCTAACTGAACAGACAGCTGTGCTGCTGAGAAGTTTGTTGCGCCACTTCTTTTTCCCAGCTAAAGCACTAGAAAGTGGTGAAGGGTGGGCGTTTTGGAGGACTGTCTTATGTAATTTTGACGTTCGAAAAGTGCTGATTCTCAGCCTAGTTTGAATAAATGACTTTAGAAATTTGAATTTTGACTGAAAACGTTGCAATTCATTTAAAAATTATATGTGTAATTTACTAAAGAAAGTCACCCTTGATACTTGTCTTGTATAAGGAAATATATGTATGGTTTGTTATAATGATATCTTTATTTAAACAAAACACGTAATTTATATACTAGATTCAGCGTGCCAAATTGTCTACCGTCCATGCTAAGTTGATCGACATCAATCAACACGGTACAGTCGCTGATGTTAGGCACTATTAGTCCGATATTAACCGATTATTATTTGATACAATATTATGATTAGCAGGTTGATAATTCCATGTTAATTAATGTATACGATTCTCGTGTCCGATGAAAGTTTGTTTGGATACGTCTGATTCGTAAATTAGATAGCATCTCGGCTCAACTTGGCTGATTGGATGAGTCATGTGCTCAAGATCAAGGACTTTTCAAAACATAACAGTCCGTAGTTTTTAATATCGGAAATAGGGCACATTAATGTCTCATGATTACTTTGTTTTTTTTTTTTAAATGTTATTACTTTAGTATCGAATTATAATATCCTCTGTGGCAACACTGTCAAAGTACAAATAATTATTATTATAACAATGTTTTAAATGTATTTTCCATAAGGCATTTCAATGTATTATTTATTATTTTACTTTGGCAACACTCAGAAATAACGGTTATGATAATATCGTTATTTCTGGGTCATCCAAAAGTCATCCAAAATGGAAAAAAATTGTGCAGAGTGAGTCGTCATTCGATTGTGAAACAGTACAGTTGTGTGGATTAAAAGTATTAGCAAGAAAAGAGTGTTTCCTTTACAAGTAGTACCTAATAATTTGACATTGACAGCGTTGTTGTGAAATTGTAGCCACTGTTATACGGTTGACTGTATCTACAACCACCGATAGTTATCACAACAACAATTTCTGTACGTATTGTTGTTGTGATAACCATTGTTTTTGTATCTCTGATGATAACAATTTTTTTTTACTGTATTTTTATTTGTTTTCAAGAAATCAAAGGAGATCATTCACCGTCCATACATTTTTGGGCTAAATGTGAAAGTGCAGGAACACCACGAAATTGATCTAAAACCAATAAATACTAGTGATACCTATTTCAATCAGCTCAATACTAGTACTGTCGAAATAAAAACTTTATTTCGTATACTGTAGTTATGTAAAGAGTAACCCTAGAGCCTTAGTTTTACTTCACAGTAAAAGATGATAACTGTAATGATTACTGGCATAAAAAGCTATAACTATTCTTTTAACTAAAACCTAAAACATACTAAAAACAGTATTTTACAAACTCGTATAACAGCGCAGGGAATGGCGCATAGTGAAAAGTGAAGAAAATAACATATTCTATCGGAATATAACTTTTGTTTTGTTTGGCACTTTCATAATTTAGCCGAAAAAAGAAAGAAAGAAAGATGTCCTTTAAAAATTGCTGTCGGATTAAAACAAAAGCTAAACAAAAGGGCAAATGAAGAATTAATACAAATACTACTAATAATACCAATTAATACTTGCAATCGATTGCAAACTTAAGCCGCTTACAACCCCTGTCTGATCGTGATTGCCATCAGAATGATTGTGTTCTTTGAACTTCGAATGTGTAATTAATATGATAATGTCATTACTTTTTGTCTGGGATACGTTCCTTTCATTCAAAAGAAAAAGATAAAAGTTGTAATGGATTTGAGTGTCTCAATTTTGAACTACATATTTGGTATTTTTGCTAATTTCAAATATCATGCCTTTTGATAATTTTTTTGTTGATAAAGCTAAAAATAAAAAAATAAATGTGCAAAATGATATAAGAAAAGTACCTAAACTAACCGTCTTGTAACAATAGACTTTGTACAGAACTACAATTTTCTGGATATTGATCCTATTTAATTTTATTATATGTGGCGGTGAAATGGGTGGACGAAATAACTTGCTTTTGCGGGTTGAACCCGAATGAAAACGGTGCAAGTGTGAGCAGACTGGCTTGTGCCAATCTGCATACACGCCATTGTTCAAAGAGCTGCCTAAGCCGAGCACTGGTTGAATTAAAGCATGGCATGGATCATGAAATGAAAAAGGTTATTAAAACATCAACTCACCCAGGGCATTGCCAGGTCCTAAGACAAGGAAGTCAGCGGAGGAAGACAAGAGTCCATGCATCACGAAGACGACGGGTCTCTTGACGGTGGGGTCATTGTTCTGGTCTTTGCCGTAGGGGATCCTGTGTGTCTCCAGGATGTAGCCATCGGAGGTCTCGACGTTGTGGACTTCGATAGGGTAGCCGTACTTGGCTACGAGGCCGGGCTGTAATTAAATTTGGCATTTTAGGTCTTGTTAGCTGGTCTCTCAACGGAAAATCCACCAATGAGCAAAGTTACTGACGGCTCACTGGTGGATTTTTCGAATGTACCTAAATCAAATTTTCTGATTAGGTAGACGAGTTTACTTTCGTAATAAAAAAGAAATAACAAAAATAAGGACATTTCATAATTTTTCTTAATTGATTATTATTATTAAAATCTCCAATTCATTTTTAATCGGGTTGAGAAGGTGATAGTTGCGAACACACTTGTATTGACTTTCAAAATTACGGTTAACTAGCCACGGTCCGTGGTTTCACCCGCATAAGTCTCGATCTCGTAGCAGTATCGGGATAAAAAGTATTCTATGTCCTGATCCTTGACCTGGATCATGGTCTACTCATGTGCCAAATTTCATCCAAATCTGTTTAGCCATTTTAGCGTGAAAGCTTAACAAACAAAAAAATATATAAATAATGTTACGAATGTAATTTTTAAGCCATCTAATTTTTAATTTTCTATTTTTGTTATAAACTCATTAAATCTAACTTAATCAAATGTTATGTTATTGTTTTAGGATTTAAATGAAATTTGTTGTCCTATTCACTACCTAGGCACATATTGAATTGTAAGTCTTCGTTGTTTGCAATTTTAATTATTATTTCCGATTTCTGGTTTAACTTACCGCATCTAATTGCGAATCCTCTTCAATATTACTTGACATCCTCATTGCCGGATCAGCCTCAAAGAGGCTTTTAACATGATCGGCATTGGGAGCCCTTCTAGCTGTAGCGGAAACCGCTAACGCGACGAAAAGTGTAAATTTAAGCACCATTTTTGCACGCTAGTGATCTACTGACAGCATTTAACTGTTTGCAGCGTCTTTTGTAAGCGACTTATCGCATCGTCATCAATATTATCTATAGATTAGACAGCCGTGAAAATTTTGTTTAGGATATTCTACGGGTGTTATTATTATTTTTTTGGTTCTGATTTATGTTTTTCTTTTTTTTTACCATATTTAGGGTTCCGTACCTCAAAAAGATAAAATGGAACCCTAATAGGATCACTGCCTTGTCCGTCTGTCTGTATGTCTGTCTGTCAGTCTGTCAAGCCCCTTTTTCTTAGGAACGCATTGAAGTATCAAGTTGTAATTAATATCAAATACGTAGGTCTACGGTACCTTGGCGGTAAAAAAATCAAGCTTCTAAGTCAACGCAATAAAAAATACGGTCATTTATACGACATATTTTGATACTCGCAAATAAATAAAAACCTTACATCCAGTTGGGCTAGAGAATCATGTAAGGCAAGAAGCAAGTACAAGTAAAGGCAAAAGTCCAAGATTTTTTTTTTGTGATTGTTTACAAATACAATCTACATATATATATATCAATACATATATCTATATATATATATCTATTGTTACATTTGCTGTTGGAGAATTGACCGTGACGTATATCGATGTATAAGATGGGAGAACATGTTTTTAAACTACAATACCATGTTTATTTTTGGGATAAATTCATTCCAACTGCGGACCCCTTCATTGTGCGTGGTCCGAAACGCACTTGGCCGGTTCTTTTTATTTTTCGTTTTTTATCTTGCGTCGTCATCCATGTAAAAGTGAAAACACAAAATCAATCCAAAAAAGTATTCTTTGTTTTTACAAGAAAAAAAAAACAGTTAGTAAGAAAAATTATTATTGAGTTAAAAGAGTTATGAATATGAAGGTTGCTATTTCCTCACTCATTGAAAACCATGCGGGTCACAAATAACCGGCAGTAATAAATCTATTGTGTTTACTGCAATGCGTTGTGTTAATGAAATGAAAGAAACTTCCTTACTGTAAATACCTATTTACAGTAAGGAAGTTAAGTTATATTTACAGAATAAACAATTTAATTTCATTTTATTACAGCTGGAATAATTGTTACGCATTTACCACGGAACAGGTTTGGGTGTCAAAGACTAATTGTATGTGCTGAAGTACCATAAACATAGGATACCTACATGAAGTAGAGTTTCAGTTTCAGCATTGTCCTTTGCTGAAAACGTGATTCGAAGCCACCGGTAAAGAGATCGTCGTTTCCATTTGCGGGGGCCAAAATAGCAATCGATCACAATGCCTTCCATTAGAACTTCTATTGCTTCACAGGCTTGTAAAGTTCGTCTGTTCAGCAACGCAATGAACGTGGTTGAACTGTCAAAATGAACGATTCGTCATTGCGATGGATTGCAATGCCGGATTCTCTTAATTGGAAAAAAATCGAAAATTCTAAAAGAGATCAATAAATTACGCTTCACGAGTGATTAAAATATGCTTACTTCATCACACTCGTTCCAACATGTCTTTGTTTACCCTCTTTTATGTCGCCACTTCCCTTCTGCCAGGTCATACCTATAAAAAATGATCATGATAATAATATCAGCTACATGCCGTATGTAACGTGTAGGTTTATTGTTTAAAAGATTAGCGCCTATCGGCTAAGTTCAATGGCGAATCGATAGTTTCATTTTAATCATATAATACGTTATAGTAAATATTTTAAAATCGCAAATGTTTTGACGAAGGCGTGCGTCTTTTTGAGCAGTGGTAACCCCAACATAACCCCCCGACCCGACCGGACCCGACCCGGCCCGACTTTATCAAGGGTTCAAACCCAGGCTGGCCTTGTTTTTTGTATTTACGAGAATATCATCACCACTACTCTCAGAATGACGGAAAAAATATTGAGCTGGAACCGGCCTGTCCTAGATCCTAAATTCGAAGACATCTGACATCTACCAACCTGCCTGTGTCCCCAGCAGTGGGAACGTAATAGTCTGATTATGTTACGCTATATAGGTACCAGAAATTCGGTATAGTTACAGGAATAATTCAAATGAAAAATGAGCATCATCCTCATATCCCAATTTATTTATTTATTATATATACTTTATTGTACACCAGATTATACATTACATATAGAAAAAGTAATACACTACAAAATATACAACGGGCGGCCTTATCACTTACTGCGATCTCTTCCAGGCAACCTTGAAATGGACAGTGATTTTCTGGAGATAAAATGGGGTTGTCTTAGGTGCAAATAAAAGGTATATAAGTACAATATACTATAATAGATAAAATAAATGACGAATATTATTACAGCTAACGATAAAAACAGAATCATAACAACAAGTAATTTTCTTTCATGAGTCTTTTAAACACTGGCAACGATTGCGCGCGCTTTATTGGAACTGGTAATGCATTCCACAAACGAGCTGCCAATTTATGTAGGGCGGTGCAGGATAACTTTTTTCCTTTAGAACCTACATCTCCATTAGTTGTCCTACCTTCCTATCCATATTTTCTAGGCTCAGCCTCTTTTCTTAAAACATCCAGATTCATACCTGTCTCCTTAAATCCTATATGGTGAATTCCGTTTCTTCTTATTTAAAGCTTTGGTTCCTGTTCAACAAAAATAAATATCATAATTGTATGATTATTTTCATTTACTTCCTTATTTGTTATCGACTTCTAAATGCAAATCGACAGTTGAGCGGATAAGGTGGGGCAGAATCAGTATAACGTCAAAAAACTAAAATTAAACAAGAAGGTTAAAAGTAGAAAAATATATTTTCAGGTACCTAAAAATACAATTTTTTACTTTTTTTCATGACACGTATAACCTTGAATCTGTCGGTGTAGTATCTGCTGATCAGAATAGAAATGTAATTAATTAAATAAATATCAGTGCCATCTTGTGTATGACTAATGAAAATTTGAGCCTACGCCTAATTTTAGATAATTTATTTCCCTAAATCCTTTTTGTAAAAACATGATAAAATGTCTTTATATCAGCGTAACTTAATGCTGATAATCGTTTTTTGTAACGTTTGCACATTACAAAAAAAAAAATGACTCATTTAGATATTATCCTTAATCATGATAAAAATATGACTAAAACAGAATTAAGATTTTTTTATTAGGTAATATAATAATACCTACCTATGAATCAACAATTAGGAAACGCAATAAACATGCATATCTTTGCACCGACCGCAGCTTTGGTTCTGAATTCCGAATCAAATCGAATCATTCAGGCGGAATTTATAAAACTTTCACTTTGTCGGCAATTCATAAAAAAATCTGTCACAATTACCTATCTAGATTTTTATATGCATGTTTATTGAGAGTAACATAAAATTAAATTGTTTTACTACGTGCCATTATTGTAAATAAACTATATCTATTGCATATATACAATTTATCTCCATGCCAATAAAAGCAATAGAATTTAATTTATTGGCAATATAGCACTGAAAAATTAACAAGATTTTTATTGAAATACATGCTGCAATGGGTTATAAAAAGATTTCATTCTATAATATCAGACTTTATGGTTCCTGATAAACATTTGAAGTTTTTGTAAAATTAAATTAAAAGAACGTGAGATGGTACTGGCAAAATTCGCATCTCCTCTCTGATTTCAGCAATCGTTACAAAATTATCCCATTTAAAGGCCCTCACAAACAAGCGCAACGCTACTCTAATAAAAAAAAATCTAAGAAAACTTCACGGTAGAACATTTACCGGTGTCGACAAGTCGCGCCACTGCGCGAGCCTTAAGGAAAGGTCGCTAAGCGCCATATGGAGCGGGCTATGCTCGCAGTTTCTATAAAGGATAAAATCAGAAATGAAATTGTCCAGAAAAGAACCGACGTTACCGACATATTCAAATTTAAATTCAAAAGTAATTTATTCAAAATAGGCTGAGGATCAGCACTTTTCATACGTCAAAATTACATAACACAGTCCCCCAAAAACGCCCACCCTTCACCACTTCCTAGTGCTTAGCTGGGAAGAAGAAGTGGCGCAACAAACTCCCCAGCAGCACAGCTGTCTGTTCAGTTAGAAAACTTGATTCTATACAATAGTAGTTATGCAAAATAATGTACATTATGCAACGTAAAACATTAAATTAAATTATTTGCTATATTCCAGCTAGCACACGCCAATATACCAACGAAATAATCATCGAAATCTATACTCAAGCGAAAATAAAAATTAAACAGAACTTAATACCCGAATAAAAGCCACCAGGCATAAAGGACGTGCCCGCTTACATATAGCTATTGAAGCTGTAACTCGAAGTCATAGCTTCCAGAGTAAGCAAGCTGAAGTGGCAGTGGGCTGACCTGTCGAAGGACCAACACCCTCAAGCTAGATGGACCGACGACCTTAAGAAGGTGGCTGGGACAGATAAGATGCGGAAGACGGAGGTCAGGGTGTTGTGGCGCAGCCTGGGAGAGGCCTATGTCCAGCAGTGGACTGCGAAAGGCTATTTCTATTAAAGAAAATGTAATTTCTATTGAAAACTTCTGCTATTTCTCAACATCATGGACCAAGAGTTTTTCTCTAGATAAAAGGGGATTAACCGTCAGTATAATAAAAACTAAGTAAAGCTTGTAAAATGGGTGGAGGCATGAATCATGAACGCTACAAATAAATATAGAATGCCTCTGCATTACTAATCAATACAGATAAAAAACTAATCAGTACAAAATTCCAACGTCAAATATCTTTTATCCGTAGAATAAAACTGGCGTTTGACAGTTTTGTATGGAAAAACTGTAAAAAATTCAAAAATTTTCGTCAGTTACCGGAGCGATAATGCGCTTGCATTATCGCTCGCGTATTGAAAATCCATAGTGCTGCCTGTCCATTGAAGCTGAGCGAGGCAGTGGAGAGGAGCGTGGCAGCGGAGTGGAACGGAGCTGCAGTCAGTGTCTGCCCATTGATGCGGAGTGAGTCAGCGGAGCGGAGTAACGGACTGTGCGAAGCGAGGTAAAGGAGCGGAGTTACGGACTGTGTAGAGCGAGGTAGCGGAGCGGTGTTGCGGACTGTGCGGAGCTAAACCGAGTTCACGCGACGAGTAATTTGTGTGTGTCAAAGTACAAAGTGTTACTTTTGTACCCAGTCTCCCCTAAGTCGAAACAAAAAGGCCACATAATAAATATACTAGCCCAGCCACGCGGCTGCAATACTTCGCGGCCGGTATTTCTCCGCATCGCCTCTCCGCTTCCCCGCTCCGGTTCCCCGTTCCGGTTCCCCGCTCCGGTTCCCCGCTCCGGTTCCCCGCTCTGCTTCCGCGCTCCGCTTCCCCTCTCCGCTTTTCCGCTCCGCTTCCCGGTTTTGTATGAATTTTTAAACTACTTAGTTCGTAAATCCCTGTCCACTGAAGCGGAGCGGAGATTTTATGCAATTCCATTGGTTAATATTGGCACAGCGCCGCTCCGCTCCTCTCCGCTCCGCTCCAGTGGACAGGCAGCGTTACTGTCGTGTTTAGCGGCCAAATAATTACTAGGTGACACTGAAAGTTTTTAGAACTGGCCACTTGTAAACGTTAAAATAAAAAAAATTGTTCACTTTTTGAAAATGGAACTCTTTGCCAATATTATTGTGTATGTATTTTATTCATTTGTCATTTGTTTACGATTTGGCGGCAAATTGAAAATTGTCTGTGTCACGTCAGCATGAAATAAACGCGAGAAAATTTTCGTACAATCATTTTTTATGACTTTCGATGTCATTTAAATCAACAAGAAAGTTATGATAGACTTCGATTGGCCTTTCACGATGAAGCCCCATCTCGTGCCACTGTTTACAACTGGTATAATGAGTTTAAACGTGGGCGCACTAATCTCACCGATGATCTGCGTGAGGGTCGGTCTTCCACGGCGACGACTGAAGATAACATCAGTGTTGTGCGGCGTATGATAGAGACTGACAAAAGAGTGACTTATCAGCAGATTCGGACAAGCTTAGGCATCGGTATGAGTCAAGTGCACAAAATCCTCCATGAACATTTAGCGGTCAGGAAGCATTGTGCCCGGAATACCTCATAATTTGACAGAGGCCCAAAAACTTTTTTTACTTTTTTTTGGTTTTTGGGTTTTTGGTACCAATCAACAGATTGGTATCGTAAAATGGTTCAAAGATTTAACGGAGGTGACTCAAATGCTGTGTTCTACATACTTACGGGTGACGAAAGCTGGATTTATTGTTATGATCCTGAAACTAAGAGACAGTCTGCTGTCTGGTTGTTTCATTCCGAGGAGTTGCCAACTAAAGTGAAGAGAGGTCGAAGCGTGGGAAAAAAGATGGTGGCCTCGTTCTTCGGAAGGACAGGTCATTACGCAACAATTGTTTTAGAGGATCGAAAAACAGTTACTGCAGAGTGGTACCCTAACAATTGTTTGCCACTTGTCTTGAAAAAAATTCGGGAGAAACGACCTCGCAGTAGGATCCTCCTTCGCCACGACAACGCCTCGTCGCACATCGCCAAGCAAACAATCGACTACTTGGCGACGTCAGACGTGGAATTACTGGGTCACCCGCCCTATAGCCCCGACCTCGCACCTTGCGATTTTTATTTATTTCCGAAAATAAAAGAAAAACTTCAAGGAAAACGTTTTATGGACGCCGAGGAAGCAGTGGCTGCGTTTCAAAATGCCGTCGAAGAGACCCCTAAGGACGAGTGGTCAAGGTGCTTTTCTCAGTGGTTCCATCGGATGCTGTGATGTATTGATGTAAATGGACACAATTTTTAAAAGATATAATAAAACTAATAACTTTCTAGTTTGTTCAGTTTTTGATTTTCTAAGAACTTTCAGTGTGACCCTCGTATGAGAGCCCATGTCTGTCGTATTATTTAAAAATGGAACGAACTTTTTATTTCAACACATGGCAACCAAGGAGGTACTTAACTTATCAAATATTTTATTTAAATTTTGATTTGGCTTGCAAATTGAGCTGTTTAAAGTAAAGATGATGCAAATGAACATATTAGCCCTCATTGATTCTGGAATTTATGATTAATTTACTTAGTTTGGATTTCCGCTCATTATTTGAGAAAAGTACTATACAAGCCTTGGCCGCAACCAGGCGTTGATGGACTCACGTATGTCTACGCTCGGCCCACATTTTCACGATCGTCCATCAATGCCCCAGTTGCAGGCCACGATAGTAATGTACCTACTATTCTTTCTTGCTTTTTTTCTTTTCCACGATTCTTGGATAAATAGTTACCTACATCAGAATTACTTACGTCAAGATAGCTTTTCCTCTATTAATTAACACTAACATTTGTTTTCTTTCATAATGACGTGTAAGTGCCATGATTAACCTAATTAAAATAACTGATTAATTACCTATGTAATTAATTACCTACCTAATTTTATCTACTGGATTTAGTAAGATTTCCTTAATAGGTAATTGCCAAATCTCGATAAGCTTCTGTAAATCATTATTTTGCATAATACGAGTACTTTGAAACTAAAAAATAACATAAAGCAGAGACAATTTTAGCTTAGTTATGTTTTCTCGAAACGTAGACCTTTTTTTTTAAACCAGCTGTTTGCGTAACACACAATCCCTTTCATTTTGGAAAATCAATCAACTCAGCCTATCTCAGTCCACTGCTGGACATAGGCCTCTCCCAGGGTGGGTCACAACACCCTGTCCTGCACCTTCCGCATGCAGTCTGTCCCAACCACCTTCTTAAGGTAATTTTGGATATTCAACAATATTCACTGCGTCATTTACGTTAGCGAGCAGACAAATTTTTCCAACATAATTATGAAGCAGTGGAATGCAAAACCCTTGATTGTAAAGCCCCAATGATCCAACGTGTTGTACCTGTGTCTTCCAAAATTCATAAAATCATCAATATTCGTAGTTTGTGAGGCTTACACGGCCTTATCAATGTTTAGGCCGGGCGCACTTTGGATGCGTTTTCGTACGAATTTCACTCGTGCGTACACATACGAACACGCACGAACGATCCCGACATTTCAAGTACAAAGGAAGCGCGCAGACTGGGTGCGACTAAGTCTTGCGTATCCGTACGTATAGTTCCGACGTCTAAAAATAATCCGAACTTGTTGGGATCTTTCGTGCGTTCAATGCGATATTACGGGAACACTACCTATTTGACGGAGAAAAACATATCTGTTGTGTGCACTCAATTCATACGACCATAGCCTACGTGTACGCAAGAGTGAAATTTGTTCTTTTTACTTCGACAACAGCTCAGTCACTCAGATCGGTCCGTCTGTACAGTTTGATTTTCCATGAGATATCAATATTTTTCAATTTTATTATGTCATGTCGTTTTAATCTTATTCCGTTTTAGCACTTGTTGAGCCAACTTCTTGATGTTGATCAGAAAGGTCAGGTGAGCAGTACTCGCAAACGGCGTACGTGTATGACCAGGGGTTTAAAACGGCCGTTTTGGCACAATCATAATATGATAATATTATGAATCACACAAACTGTCACAAACTGACAATTCATAATATTATCTGCGTTCAATTCGTATTACGCAATTCATCTGTTTGACAGTTTTATATTATAATGAAATAACATTTAAGCAGGTGGCGTTCTGTAGTTTCTGCCTACCCCAAGACCTTAAATTTATTTATTTTAATTATTTATATACACACAGTAACACACACACAGAAACGACATATTATATGAGTATTGAGTACAGTACAACTTTTTTCTTAATATTCCTCGGCAAACTTCGTGTTTCGTCGGTCGTCGGATTTCTATCAGTTGCCCTTTTACTTGGTGCTTGTATAGTCAGCACCATTATGTATCCACTTAGCAAAATTCAAAAGCGATTTTCGCATGGAATAACGACTGCAACTTTGATATAAAACCTATTTCATATTAGTGTGGGTTCCAAAATACTATGTTCGTAACAACATAAAATTACGATCACCACAGTAGGAGAAAATCAGTTTTTAAAGTTGTTAAGTGTATACATATTGGTGCTCGTGACTGTACGTATTGACTCCTACCGCTGCGCCCGCGTTGCCGTCAGCCATAACTACTAAGTGCAAAAAGCAACTGACAGAAACCCGACGACTGACGAAACACGAAGTTACACACACAATACCTACATAAAGGTACAAAGGTAGGTTTATCTTTATTTTCTTTGTTTTCATTCCTTCTATCAACTTTTATCATTGTCTAAATCTTCGTAGCTACCATTTTAATACACATTTACAACTAATATAAAACTATAAAGTAAAGTACATAAGTAGGATACTATCTTCCTACTCCAACAGACCACCTTGTTCTTTAATTCGCAAATAGGGTCATAAAACTGTTAATGATTGGTAATAACAGTTAATTTATTACCTTCGCAATATTTATTACTTAAATATATAGGTACTCTAGATTAGATATAATTTTTGGTACCGAAATCGGAGTTTTCATATGTTTATTGGCATGCCATAAATTATCGTTTTTTATTTACTTTAAATCTTAAGTATTGCTGTCGTATATTCTGGAAAAACATGTTTCCAGAAATCACTGTCAATAAAAATGCAAGTCACTGTAACCTCCTGCAACCGATTCATCGCCAATTACAACTAAACAAACAAATATCTAAACTAAACATTACAATTATTAAAGATCTTCGTCCTCATCATTTCAGCTGACAGATGTTCACTGCTGAACATAGGCCTCCCCCAAGCGTCACTCACAGCACAAAGCACGGAGATGCCTCGGCAACCGTTGCTAGAGGTCGCAATGTCAAGATTTTCCATGCAAACCAAGCATGTCAAAGTTTCCTGTCGCTATGTCACAATGACGTACAGAAACTGATGGGTTTGAAGACTGTTCGCGACAGTAGTTGTACGCTCAACGCGGGTCGAATTCATTTGTTGCAGTTGCATGTGGTGCGAAGAATTTGATAAGTCTTCTTCTTTTTCGTGTGGTTAGTGACTGACCTGGTGTCAGAGTTTTTATGCCGCCTATGAGCATTTGATGTACTACGGTCTCTACATGTCGGTAGCGCAGCGATCCCGTGCTCTGAGGTCTCAAGCGACCACAAAACATTTAACATATAGAGTTTATGTTCTGTGATCGGAACATTTTTTATTTATTTGAGTACACATGCTCTGAATACAAAATTAATTAAATTAAAATAAGTATATATATTTAAAAAAAAACACATAAATAAGAAACAATATACATGCTATTATAAAAGTTTACACTAATACAATACCGTAAAACCAAGCATTAACTTGATTATCAATATTATATATATATTTTTTTTTATATAGGGCATCTCGCAGTTGACCTCTGAGGAGGTCGTAGCTGCTTAACCGGACTTTCCTGTGGCTGCCTTAAGCTTCTACACTTAAAGCCTCCAGCCAGGGGCATAAACTATTCTAATTAAAACTAGGTGAACGCTCGCTAAGGGCACCCCCTGTGGGGTACGGACCTCGGCTTAGGGCGTCGCTGGGGGGAGGACAGCAAGATGGGACAGGCTGGATCAAACATAGATTATTATTATTCGGGGAATTTAAGACTACGGGCTCAGCTTCGACGCGGGCTGGCGCATCGTCGGGCAAGGGTCGGGGGGGAGTATCATTTACTCGGGAGGGACGCGGTCGCGGACCTCTGCGGCGAGGTCGGAACGTGTATCGGTGTGTGTGTTTCTTTACTGTACTTGTGTGTCAATATTATGTGTGATTGAATTAATATATATTTTTTTTAGAATTAAATAGGTTCAAAATAATAAAAAAAATTACAGGAACATCGCAACATCCACTGGTCCTGTGCTTCATCAAGCGGATTCTCGCAACCTTAATCCACCCGTCGATCCACCCTGTGAACAGTGGCCAAACCACGCTTCACTATCTTTAAAAGTTAAACATTTTGTACTCCTAAAGTCCGTTGCATCAACGGTCCTGGTTTGCCTGTCTTTCATGTTGGTTATATGCCTAAAGCATGCCTTAAATAAATTTCGAACGTAAAAAAGTCGAACGTTTAAGTGTACCATCGCTTCTTATGCAGGCAAACCCTCAAAGAGAGAAGAGAAAAAAAAAAAAAAAAAAAAAAAAAAAAAATGTCTCTTCAAGCCCCAGGAGCATTTGCCTCCCAACTAACAACATTTGTCTATAGTTTTTCGCTGTTCATTAAAAGTTTATTTTCATTTAGACAACTATTCGCCGAATGTCGAATAATAGACACTATTATTCGGTATTCGAAGAGTAACAAAAAAAAAACGAGTATTGCCGAATACCGAATAATAGCGAGTATTTGCGGCATCTCTAATAATTATAATAGTCACGTTTAGCTTAGTTTGTGTTGTTTTTGTCACAATCACCACTTGGTGATACTAGAAAATGACCATGACTAAAATGCATGAAATAATTAATAATAATGATTTATTTGAAATAAAATGTAATAATTAAATAACTAATGTTTATTAAAATGTAATGTATTGTAATAATTAGAATCAATATTTTATTATATAATTTAATCATTTGATATGAAACATTTGCAGTGCCCTTACAGATGAAATTTGAATGCAATGCCTACTTACCAGTGTTTTACATGTTATCAAATAAATAAATAAATAACACGCCATGTTTTCTAATTCCCACATCTAAATCTGATGATTCGTCATAAAACTACAATACAATATTTAGATACTATTTTTCACTATTGATATAGTAGATAATAAAGATAATATATGATATAGATATTGGCAGTAATTCGCAGTGTACAGACGTGCTCGTTAGCAATATTTATTAATTACCAACTTTAATAATAGTGACCTCATTTAGTGCATTACTAACGTGATGCAACTCTAATTTTGCTTAGTGTATAGTTTCAGTGAATAATGGACACGAAATAGTAAACTCGTAAAAATACAAAATGGATAACAGCCCCTTTAATCCAAGAGGGCCAGTGCACCCCTCCGCTTCGCCCTCGAAGACGACGACGCCAAATCCAGCCCTCGAGTCAGCCACGGCTGATATTGTTTCAACGCCCGAGATTCAAAAATGGATGTCAACCATCGAACAGCACTTAAATGAAGTTTGCTCTATTGCCGCGGATGGCAAACTCAACTCGGAGCAGAAATTGAAAATATCAACCCTATGCCGTAAAGTAGGATCTGGAACCTCACAAATGGCTGTCCTGTATCAGTCGCTGAAGCAGAAAGCTATTCACGCCTATAACGAGGTTGATGCCCTGCAAGAAAAGCGAAACCTGACGGAACATATTTCGGAGCTCAAGCAGACGATTAAGGACTCTGGTTCGGGAAATGTTTCGTTTGCCGATATGGTGAAGAATAGAGCAAATGATTTCATTCGACCAAACAATTTAAGCTCTGTAGCCATTTATCCCAACGATAAATTAAAGTCTAGTGACGAAACAAAAGACCTTGTGCAAAAACTCATTCGCCCTGTTCAAATGCAGCTGCATGTGCGTGGTGTCCGCAAGACAAAAAATGGAGGCGTTATTATTAGTACAGAGACGAAACACGATGCTGATAAACTCAAGCACGCAGTCCAGCTCTCTACATCCGGTCTTACCGCCGACGAACCCAACAAGCGCAAACCTCGGATCGTGGTTGTAGGTGTGCCGACTACTTTGGTTGAAACTGAAGTCTTCAGGTGCATTTACGAACAAAACGTAGCCGACAAATTTCCAGCAATGCCTATCGAGTCCTTTTTGAGCATGGTTAAATTAAGCCACAAATCTGGGAAGAAAGATGCGTCGACCTGTAACTACGTCATTGAAGTTACAGCGAATATACGTAAAGCCCTATTATCACAAACAAGGCTTTTTATAAATTGGACGTCCTGCCCTATCAGGGACTACACCCTGGTTACCAGATGCTACAAATGCCAACAATATGGTCATGCAGCAAAAACATGCAGAGAGCTGAAATCTACGTGTGGTCACTGCGGAGAAGAAGGACACTCGATGTTAGAGTGCGCGAAGAAAGCTGACACACCGAAATGTGCAACTTGCTCACGTTTTAAAAAGCCCAATAACCACAAAACGGGAGAGGTAGATTGCCCTGCTAGGAAAATAGCGGAGTACAGGTATATCAATTCCATCGACTACGTCGGCGCCTAGAACGTCATACTAAGGCCAGACTTCCGTGTTTATTGCCTGCTGCTGACTAAACAAAACACTGCACTGTGCCCTACAAATACTCGTTTTTCTTGATGTCTAAGCACATTAATCGCCCGCAGTAAAATCGAATACACACATAGCCTCGAACGTTATTTAATTTTGTGCAACAATGAGTTTAACCCACTCACAAACTTTGCTGACGCAAAATCATATCTTGTGTTTCAACTAGGCTATAAAGTGCAAAAACTATACTACGCAAACTAATTATGAAATTACGTATTTAAGACGTTTTGTTATTTTTATATTTAAGGTAAATAGTATTTAAGTAAACTAGGTATAAAATAATGAATTAGGAAATTCAATTTTGTCATTATTTCAAGACTTGTAATGTTAAATATTGTTAAGAATTATATTGTCCTACAATTACCATAAAGTGTGAGCTCATGCCGCCTGTGATACAGGTTTATCCTAGTACAGGCATCTAACATTATAATACCTTTATAAATTATTTTTAAGCTTTTACGTTATTAATATTTTACCAATTTTAATACTGAATAAATATTTATTATTTATTTATTATTTATTATAACAAAACTATGATAAAACTGCTGTTATTTTTTTTTAAGTCATGAGAATTTTCCTCTAGAGCCATAAATTACTGTGTGATTAGACAGAGCTTAAGTTTTGACACCAATCTATGCAGTGACTGTAGCTGGGGGCTTGGGCTCCAGCTATCTCTAAATGAAAGAAATCTTACTATTTATCTATGGCATTATCAAGGACGTAGACATAGGTATTAATGATTTTCCACTAGATATGTAGATTTGACACAGAACGTGTTTTTGTTAATAAATACATTGCAACAGCGAATCAATTTTCACGCCCCTTAAGACCTAGGCCAAATTTGTTTTGATATTCGGATAGATCAGTACCTAAAGAAGTGCCATAAAGAATATGAATAAAAAATCTCGACGAATTAAAAAGTTAAGCAAATATCCGTGAAATTTCGCGGGTATTCCGAGTAGCGTACAACGTATTTAGAAGACTGGCATATGTACCTATCCATACAGTTTACAAGTTATACCGGTGGCAAACGCCATAAGGACTACTTTTCGAATTTTCGCACTGTACCTACAAGACTTATCGTCCGCGTCATCATCATTTCAGCCGAAAGGCGTCCATTGCTGCACATAGGCCTCCCCCGAGATATACCTATTTTTTTAGGCTAGCTAGGTTTATCCGCTGTAGCGACGTGGTGAAGGCACAGCTGTTTACCAATTACTGCACAAGTGTCTACACAGTCGAGTTGTGGACAAACTACACCAAGGCGGCACTGAGTGACATGCGAGTGCAACGACGCGTGGCGAGCGATGTTTCGACTGCCTCGGTGGTGCAGCGTGAGCGCCATGTTGTGCGCGGGCCGCGCGCCCTGCTAGCAAACGCTGCTGAGGAGCCGGTCGGCCGCCGCACGCACCGCCATACATCGCTCGGCCAATTGTTTGGTGGCCGCGGTAAGACGATGGAACCAAAGCCCCTTACATAAAAGGTGGCAGTCCTACCACACACCGATTACATAAATCAATGTGCGTGTGTAATGTGGATGTTATTGTATATTTCTTATGTTATCTATGTGTGTAATTATTGAAACTTGTAGTTAGGTACGTGGATTTAATATCTGGTAATAAAAAGATTTCATTTTATTTAATTTAGGGTTTTTTTTTGTAATACGGGCTGGTATCCACTACTCTGTCAAAGCGCGTATTATGCGTACGGGTGGGAAAATCGGTTATTCGATCCACCCCAGTTCCTCAGAGAAGGCCAGCCTTGGTATCACTAACAATCTCATGTATGGTATCTGGGTTACCGAAGTACTTTGCCCTGTATGTGGCGACTACCGGGCAGTTTAACAGCTCATGAGTTGCGGTCTCGTCGTCCTCCATGCAGGCTCTATACAGCAGACTGTCTGTGACTCCTACGACAAAGAGGTGTTTATAAAATGACCCATGGCCAGTTACAGCTGCTGTGATTGTACGCAGCTGTTGTTTCCAAAATGTATTTTATGTCAAAATTTACAAAAAAATAGAATTGATTCTAGTCGCCTCCTCCAAAATGTAGTTTTCGTATGGAGAAGAATGGGCAAGAAACTCCACCGTTACTATACTATATACATGGTGCTCACATACTCGTATTTACAAACATTGTAAACATATAAGATATACCAAAAATTTTACAAGTAATACTATTTCATTATGGGTTGGCATGGGTTATCGTCGAACAGTATTTATGCCGACATCATCTTCCTGCTTAGAGTCCATGTTACTTATTTTATTTTTCCGCCTATCCTTGTCTCATGAGAACTGTCTCATGAGACAAGGATAGGCGGAAAAATAAAATAAGTAACATGGACTCTGGAATGGCTATGACTATGGAATTGATTGATTTTTATTTCTTCTCTTGTATAAACGCATAAAAACTGTTTTATGCGTTTATACAAGAGAAGAAATAAAAATCAATCAATTAATTTGCCTAGCCTTTTCCCAACTATATTGGAGTTGGCTTCTTGTCTAACCGGATGCAGCTGAATACCAGTATTTTACATAGTGCGACTGCCTATCTGACCTCCACAATGAGTTACTGGGTAACACGATACTTCTTGGTAAAACAAAGACACAATTGACATCAACTAAATTCACCCAGACGCACAAAGCAAATCAATTCCTATTAAATAAACATTCTGCAACTATCAACCAAACCTTTGTTCGAGAGATAAACAAAATAAACTACAAAGTGCATAAACAAACAATCTTCTGTACAAATAAGAATGATCTGAACTCGCACCGCTATTTTCATATATACTCTAGCACTACGAACTAGATATGGGAAATATTCTGATTAATTCATAATTTGTGTGGTGAATCTTTGTTACTAAAGTAGTGAACTTGTTTTAATAATAAAAGATAATAAATCGTAGTAACGTCGCAAAATAGAGTAATCTGAGGAAGTCAGTTAAAAATAACTGTTCTGTTCTGACTAACAGGTTCACGAGGAAAACATTTAACGCCTCGCAAATCTTAACAAAACAGTACGAGAAGAATAACAAAAAGTAGACGAGAACAAACCCCAATAAAATGAACAAACACATATTCTTCATAACATTAATAACTCAAATGTATCCTGTGCTCTATTGTAAAGAAGATTTTGATCGCATAGATGTGGTTGATATGACGAAGCCCACGACTTGGAGAGCCTTATCTATGTATTATGGTGCGATGGAGAAGGGTTGGTAAGTAGAAACTTGAACATCACGCCAGTTTTGCCCCGATGGGTTAAACAGAGGTGTACGTACGTAGTACACTCACATTTCGCCAGTTATGATTAAGTCCCATGTAATAGCAATTTAGGGGCAAGCCTATTGCAATAGACACTGAGAAATTTCTGATGGAAAAACACAATAACACTTTACCTGACTTGGAAATCGAATCCTGGCCCTGTCGCTCAGCAGTAGCGCTTGTGACCGTTAGACCAACGAATAATGTCTTCAATACTCAGCTCATTACATAACAATATGATGCTAAAACTTGCAAAGCGCTTCTTAGAGAGCCCGCACACTTCACGACCACGACTGGTCGCAAGAAGACGCACAAAATGTTTGTTAGGAATTTTCTTCTAGCGATAAGACCACCATTTGTACTAACTTTCTTATGTACGTCTAACCTTATGTTATTCATGTCTAATTTAATTGTTCTAAATACATCCCATACCCAAACGTCCTTTCTTTGGTATTGTTCGTCGAATCGTTGAGCTCCTTAAACTCTGAGTTGAGATGCACGGTCACTGACAAATCCGTGCACTGGCTGGACAGGTCCTCTCAATCTGTGCGGTTCTTTCCTCAAAAGACCATCTCAGACACCAATCTACATGATCTTCACATGATCTGACCAAGATTATGTCTGGACTTTAAAAGAGACTGTGTGTGACCTCTGAGTTTGTTTCGGCCTCTCTTCTAGGAGTAGTCAGATAGGAAACGCCGACCTCATCTAGTTTAAAAAAATAAAATTGACGTGTAAAAGTGTTTTGTCCAAACCCACTTACAGAAATAAAAATTATCATTTATCATCGTCATATTTTCGCTAATTACAAAGTACTGGCCTCTTTCATCCGTGAATGTTACAAGGATGTCACGAGCAATTGGCAAATGGATTTGTGATACCGATATATTGTTATTTGCAGACAGAATAACATTGCTTTCCATGCTGTTGACAGACCGTTTAGGTGCTTAACCTACTGCACAATCTCAGCCTGGCCTAGATTTAGATTTCCATCTTAAGAGCGTTTATTCTGAAAGTGGGCAACGACGCAAATAGATGTCAAATATTTCGTTGTTTTGATTAATTTGGCAATATTTATGTATGGAAACAAGAAATGTGGCTAACTAGCGAACTAGAATATTGATTATGAAATGCAATAATTAATATCGTAACACCGAATATTTAGTTTTCGATTTAAAAAAAGGATTTGGAAACTTTCCAAATAACTTTTTTACACCTAAAACTGGTACAACATCAAATTCAATGTTATAATTGCAAATCATTATTCATATTCTAGTTCCCTAGTTAGCCACATTTCTTATTTCCATACAGTAAAATTGGCAAATTATTCAAAACAGGTAAATTTTTGACAGCTATTTGCGACGTTGCCAACTTTCAGAATACTCTTCCCGGTTCAAATGCTTTATCCAATAGCGGGAATAGCGCCACCAGTAGTTCGCAGAGCGGTGGCAAGCTCCAGCGAAAGATCCAAAATGATCTCCGACCCACGACATCCTTTGCACGACAAAATCCTTGTGCCACAGAGGCTGAAAAGCCGAAACAGTTTTTTAAAGTGTGTCGTCCCACTCATTGACGAACGACCAAAAGAGAGACTGAAGCTGTGGCGAGACAGTGCTTCCTTACCCAAACCATTCGTTCCACCTGCTGAAGATCTCCCACCTGGACATGAGTTCCCTTGGGTAACCTGGAAGTCTCTAAACAGACTCCGGACCCAGGTTGGCCGAAGCAAGGAAAATCTGTTCAGGTGGAGATTCATAGACGAGTCCGCCTTGGAGTGTAAATGTGGTGCTGTTCCACAAACGATGGGACACTTAATATCATGTCCTGCGTGTCCTGTCAGCTGCACGTTACAGGAACTGATGGACGCTAGTGATGGCTCCAAAAACGTGGCCGAATTTTGGGCCGAGTCGATTTAGATTGCTATCGACACGCCAAGAAGAAGAATACTCTTAATTCCCTTAATTATTATCCCAATTTATTAGTGGTCGGCACAACATGTCTTTTTCTTCCATACATCTTTATTAGTCGTCATCTCGGTACTCACCCCCATTCTAGCCAAATCATCTTTCAAACAGTCCATCCATTGTATCTTTGGTTTAAACTTTTCTTAATAGGTGTTTATTGTCTCCAGGAAGGTATGCATCAATTGCGGGGCACCGGATCTGGGCACTGGAATACACCTAGAACATTCTGGAAGCACAGGATCCATGCACCCGGCTGTTGTACCAGCCGAGTATCTGTTGAGTCGATGTAAGTGGACACCTACTTAAATTAGCAGCTGTTCTCATCGGCATGAATTGTACATCTTGCACAAGTCCCGATGAGTCACTGAGTCATTATTTTGCAGGGTGCTCTTAATAATAACCGATTATACCTGACTGCCCTTTATTTACCGATGGTCGACCGATACCGATAGTTACCGAATTAAATCATTCAGATTTGGAATAGCGAATAGCAGACATAAGCGCCCTCATATATTATGTATAACATGTTGTTGTGAGGAAGAACGGTCCGATACCTCTTCAAAAAAATTTACAGCTTGTCCACTCTGAAATGACGCGCCCCACTACCGCATTTCCACATTACCGTGTGCGTGTGGGGCGCGTCGTCAAAATAAGCCTTGGCAGCTAAGAGATGACCAGTCCCCACGGATGGACGTTTCGGAGTGGACAAACTTTACATTTTTTTGAACAGGTATCGGACCGTTCTTCCTCACAATAACATGTTATAATATATGAGAGCGCTTATGTCTGGTATTCGCTATTCCAAATCTGAATTATTTAATTCGTTTCAGTCAGAAAGAGCCCTTTCACTTAGAAGCACATTTGACCGATAGGTACTACAAACTGACACCATACTATCATGATAAACTCTCTTCTAGTGACTGTAGTGGACGTAAGCACGCTGACAACGCTTAATCCAGCGGTGGTATTAACCCTTGACGTAGCGTTACAATGGACAGCTCTAAAGCACGACCCAAAGGAACCCACGTTGTTACTCTTCAGGTTTGGGTGGACCGAAGAGGATAACCAGCAGATCAATGTGCAAACCTGTGTTTGTAAAGTACCGGGTAAGTCTAAACTTGTTTACTTTTTATGTTTCTTAATGGCAAACAAGTAGTTGGTCCATTATGATGGTAAATCGCCACCGCTGCCAATGAAGATGTACAATACCAGAGACATCGCAGGCGTGTTGCCAGTTGCCAACACTGATATAATTCTAAAATGTCTCATTTACACTATTGCACCGGTATCGGCACCCATTCTCTTCAAACCAGGAGACAGCAACACCACTCGTCGGCAGAAATAGATTTACCTTCTAACTTGTGCATAGAATATAAAATAACATCATGCCTGTGTTCCCCGATAGAGTAGGTAGAGGTGTTTAGTGACGATTTAGTAACATGCACTAGGGGGCGAATGAGTATTGCTATTAACTAGGCATATCACTATACTCCGAGCTGCTACTAAAAATCTGATAGAAAAACACAATTCCTTGATAGGATATCGCGTCAACGATCACTAGACAAATGACGTATTCATAGTATATAGGCAAGCAGGTGGTAATTATGCGTTATTGTACCTACTGCTTATCATTAACAGCATCGACGACTATCGTACTTGTTTAAATTAAAGGTTGTACCTTGTCGCTAACAACGTTATCTACCAGACAACTGACAAGCTTTTGATGGACTAGAGTGATAAATTTATATACCCACTTTAAAGAGCTGAGAGTTTCTAATGATTTTAATACTTCAATGTTTTGTTTTACTTCTTTTTCATTACGTGCTATATTTCAACTAACCTCCGCTTCATTGTTGAATTTACTGCTAACCTTAACATCTTTCACGCAACCTATATATATTCATCTTAACTTTGGCTGCTTCTTTTTGCACAGTCATCTTGTTTTATTTTTGTCTTGTTACATGCTTCTCCAACGCTACATCTTCCAGTACACGGTCGCCACTCCAGAGCCTTTCGGCCAAATCGGCCAACGGTTCTACCAGCAATATGGGCATATTGCTGGTAGAACCGTTGGCCTGCCGCCACCTAAGTTTGGTAATTCTTCGGGCTATGTCGGTTACCTTGGTTTTTCTGCATTGGAAGGCCTCCCTACAAGGTGGATCGATGATCTTGTACAGGCCGCAGGAATCCGCTGGATGTGGGAAACACAGAATCGGTCGAAGTGGCGGTGCTTGGGGAGGCCTATGTCCAGCAGTGGACGTCTTTCGGTTTTCCCATTATCAATACCCCAACAATCGGTTTCTCCTCGGCTTTTCTGTCTCCAGCGCTATTTTCAAACTGCCTGTTTACAATCGGAATGGCTGTACGACATAACCCTTACTTGTCAGACGGCTGGGTGTTACCACAGTGCGTTTTAACTTTGACTAAGTAAACAATCGTTCTCATGATCTAGCCAATTGATTTATATTTTAGATATTTGAAGATTTATTAAACTAATTACCTATGACTCATTTTGTATTTCTAATGAACTTACTTTGGCGTTCTGATATCTCGATCGTACCGCTTTGCACGATAATCCGTAGGTACTTTTATTTATTTGCGCTTATTTTCCTTGACCGATAGATTATTGACATTGTGAGTTTAGTCACCTCACACCCGGCGCCATATTTCGAAGTGTTATTAAAGCCATTAATATTTCGTTACACAAAAGTGTTGGCGTTATTCGTCTTACAAAGAAAGATGGAGCTGCCATCTTTCTTTCTAGAACTATGATGGTCCTAACATAGCCCCTATGCAACCTTAGGATATGTTCAGACAAAGCGACCCATTTTTCTTTGACAAGATTTCTACTGGCTACCATCTTGTAATTAATAACCTATTCAATTGAAGAAAGAAGAAATTTCAAATCTCCTAATTATATCTAGTTATTATGATTGATTGTAGTTTTGCTAATCAAGAAAATTGATTTCCTACCTACGTTAATTAGGGCGTAACAAGTCACTATTTTTATTATACCCACGACGGAACGGAATATGTGTATGGTGTCTTTAGGGTGAGAGGTTGTGTGTGTGCAAAAAACGAATGTTCCCATTTATCTCCAAAACGGTTTACCCGACTTAGTTTTTATTTTTTTTTCTTTATACGTTTGCGATTCATCGGCAATGGTTCTCAAATATGTAGGTGTTACGTATGAACTCGCCAGAAGGCGCTTTAATAAAGATTGTTCTTCTTGCTTCTGTATATGGACTGTTGAGGGTCTGATTATAGAGCAGAAGACCATTGTATCAATATATTAATAACCATAAAATGGAGCAGTACGAGGGCTACCATGGGGTATTTTTGTCAAACAAAAGCAATGGAATTCTCTAAAAAAATTGGAGATTTTATTTATTCCATTATTTATTTACGCCCAAACTTGCATTAAATTAGTGTTGAAATACTGATGTTTCGTGGCTGATGACTTTCAAATATCTTTTTTTTATTTTATTATTCTGCATACTTATAGGCGTAGATAACGACAAAACAAATCGATAGCATGCTTAACTTTGGACGTTGATGACAAGCAATGGTCAAAGTCAAATCATTTAGGTACTTCAAATAAGCCCTTGTAAGGCACTTTTGAACGTCAAAATTTAATTGATTCTAGTCGCCCCTTCCAAAAGGTAGTTTTCATATGGAGAAGAATGGGCAAGAAACACCACCGCTATTTATTTTAAAATATTTTACAATATTTTGTAAATAGTTAAATAATTTAAAGACGATGCATCTCGAATAAAACTATTATACCACAAAAGGTAAAAAGAATTAAAAATGAAGCAACGACAAATAAATTAATTATGTGATAGATACATGGTGCTCACAAATTTACAAACATTGTAAGAGAAGTCGAAAATTTTGTAGTAATCACCCCACAACGTATGGGGAAAGTACCAACCAGGGCAGCTATGGCCGGCGATTCCAAGCAGTTTAGCCATATTACCAACAAAACTTCTAGCTGCCGAACCTTTTCATCATGACGTGAGCTATCATCCTGTAGCTTAAGCGACGGAAAGTCAGCTCCTCAGTTACCTTATATAATAAGCCTTTAAAGTTGCTGCCCACTGCTGTGTCACAGGCTTCCTCTCTGGGAGAGGGAGTGGGCCAAAATCTACCATACAGGCTCAGTGAAGGTCTTCGAATTTTTGGTTTTAGGACATGTCGGTTTCCTTCACCATATCCGCCTGGTGACTGGTAAATATTCTTTCCACAGCATGACCTACGGATACGGCAGAAGAGAACGCTCGTACCGAACTGACGACTCCGGAAAAGAAGAATTAGATAGAAGAATTAGGGCCGAAGACAATAAAACTTAGGAACCACAACTCAAACTCCTCAATTTCTTTTCCAGGACTAAGTTACGAGCTAGCAGAATGGATAGCAGCGAACTTAACCCATGTGGTCGGCGTGGCTACTGACACTCCTACTTTCGAATCGGAACAGACCAGGGAGTTTGCTAGCAGAACTGTCTCCAACGTCCTGGGGAGAAGCGGCGTCTACATGATTGAAAATGTGCATTTCAGGAAAATGCCTGGTTGGTTTTTGACTTTTGAAATGTTTTTTATGTTTATATATTTATTTATTGGATCTTCAACAGAGGCTACACAATTACATGCAAGTTTACAATCTAGGAATAGGGACAAATACAGTGTGCGCTTCCACACATAGGAGACCACATCATTATCTTATAATCTAGGTACCTACAACATTAAGTTTGTTTTTTTTCTCAAAAATGGGGCTTATTGGTCGATTCGCACGAATTTACTTGCCCGAAACGGGCGAATCGTCACTTTTAAATAATAATATAATTTTTATTCTATAGGCGTTTCGCACAAATTATGAAAAAAGTATGATTTCTACGCATATATTGTTTCAATAAATTGTATTCACATAAAAATTCTTAAAACTATTCTGTAAATCGATTATAATTATGGTCGTTCGAGAAATGATGTTTCAAGATAATGGGCTACACGCTGCCGATCATTCGAGCTTAAAGTTATTAGAGATTTTGATGCATCGAGGTAGTGAACTGTCGCGCTCATAATTTATCGATTTCAAGTAGGATCGAGTACGTTTTCGAGCAAGTACCTATTATTCGATCTTACGTCGATTTCAAGTAGGGAACCCTGTAACGGGGTTCCCTCCTACATCATTTCTCGAATGACCATCTAAGTTATCGATTTACAGAATAGTTTGATGGATTTTTATTTGAATACAATTTATTGAAACAATAAAAGCGTAGAAATATAAATCAACTATAATTATGAAACCCTTTTGTAACACGGTTTCAAACCTAATGCTGTTGACCGCGATTGTCGTCGCCCGTCGACCGTCTCCTATCTCCATCCAGGGCGCAGGGTCCGATGCCTAGGTCGGGTTATTGGGTTTTTCATTAGCAGCCTAGAGACTGTTAGGAACCTGACGGTGTGACAGCCGTCCTTCGGGAAACTCGTAAAGATGTAGGTAGGTCCTGCGCTTGAACTCTACTCGGTCGTGTCGCTTACCTATTTCGCTTTCTGTGTTCAATTCGAGACACCGGTTGCCGGATGCCCACTAAAATCGTGTTCAGTTTGCATCAACTATACACTGTTCACTAATCGACTAACTTCGTTTTGTTTTGACAAACCAGAGTAAATACAGTTTACGGTTTGTCTACAGCATAGTAGGTGGCCATAAATTGATCTTGACCGTAACCTTTGTTTTACATTGATGGATTTTTATTGCTTGAATTCGGCGACTGAATTTTGTAAAATGTCATGAAAACTCTAATAGTAAGTAGATTATTCAATAAGATAAAGCAGTGTCTTAAAGTCGCGGGCGATATCTAGAAACCCGAACGTAACGAAGCAGGACTCTGGGGCTCCCGAGCGTAGCGCCGTGAAGGAGCTGTGAGTTTTTAAGATTAGAATCCTGAGTGCAGCGAGCTGAGTACTTCAAGCTCGCCCAAGACCAAGACACATTTATCCCCGAGGAGAATACTCTACTTTTCGCACATACTGCGAGGTAAAATCAATTCTATTCTCGGATTAGTAGTTCATGAAACTTTTAAATTACCGGGGAATACCTAGCTTTGTGCAGTTTCATACACTATTTTATAATCTACTCATGCAATTTCATCAAAAACACTATAAATAACCCAATGACAATCGCCGTACACAGCAACCGATCAGCTGTTGCGATGACATACCGCCATTGCCGCCACTGATGTGATCATAACAGGATGGTAAAAGTTTTCATATGAATTATTTAGTTGACGTTCCATTTTCAAATCACATTTGAAATTCAGTACAATATTATTGCCTGGCTTGAGCCTGGGTCTATGTCTATAACTTGTTTTAGGTTTGCATGACAAATATAGTTGAGAATGGCCGCACTGACTGAAATTCCGACGGGCGGATATTTTAATTGATATTATTTCCTTTTCAGAACAAGGATGCATGGCCCTAGCAATGCCTCTGAAACTCCTGAACGTAGCCTACGTGCCGACTCGTCTGACAGCCTTCTGCCCCTCTACGAAGACAGATCTTTCCGTGGTGATGGCTCTAAAGAAAGATGCGCAGACGTCGCTGCCCAACAGTCGAGTATATGATGTTAACTTAGATGAGATATTGAGCTAGAATTTACGGTGTTACCGAACTTAGTAAAGAAATTAATCCACAAGCCTATCGACTGCGAGTCAGTGCAAGACGCTTAATACGTTCAGTGCCGGGAGCCCTCTTGGAGGGTTCCCCTAATCGCATATGGGATGTTGGGAGGCCTCGCGGAGAGCTCAATTTAAATGTAGGTTTTTCTTAACGAATACAGCATTATACTCGTAAACCGTGAAAATAAAATCTGATGTATATTTTAAGAAGATTTATTCGATTAAGCGTTGGTTTTAATATCCAAGCATTTTTATTTTTGTTTACGGTACCAAACAAATATTAACAAAAAAATTAAAAGGTTGGAAACTATTTAGGCATATAGCGATAAGACCCCCCGAAAACACTATTTAACTGCGTCTTACAGTGTTTTATAACACGGTTTTAAACCTAATGCTGTTGACCGTCCTCGATGGTTATCTTTAGCGCAAACGTAATGCCGGTAACCCTCCCGGGGGGTTCACTTCCAATATGTAGGTATGGGGGCATGGCGTTTGAGTCTAAGAAAAGTGAGTGGAGTCGAAAGTGTTAAGGACTAGCGACCCGCTGCTTTGAACGGTTTTTACAACTGGGCAAAACATCAAGATTTATTTATTATATTATATAAGTTACTAATACATACAGAAATTACAGAACGCCAAATGCTACGATCCTTACATACTTTAATATTAATATAATAAACACATAAATCTTCTAGAATTAATTCAAAATTCTTCTAGAATTAAAATGATGGTGAAAACTGCATCAAATTCCTTTGCGCAGTTTAGAAGAACAACGCGGTCGTATAGACACACGGAAAGCGACTTTAATTTATAATATGAATAGAATAAGGTATTATTCCTTAGGCGTCTAGCACAGATCGACATTTTTTTTGGGTGAATTCCTTATGCGCCTTTTTTTGTCATAATGTAGTCATTTGTAGATAAAAACCAAAGATATAAATAAGACTGAGACAGAGTGCCAGAAAACTAATTCAATTAATCAGAAACCTGTAAAATAATCAAAATAAAGTCATTGATTCAAACTAGAATAAAAAAATTACATAAGACAGTCCCCCAAAACGCCCGGACTTCACCACTTCCTAGTGCTTAAGCTGGGAAGAAGTGGCGCAACAAACACCCCAGCAGCACAGCTATCTGTTCAGTTAGAAAAACTTGATATGTAGATGAATTGATTTGTAGATTCTGAATACGTAGGACCGAGTGTTGTACGGAAATGAGATTGACCATTTTTGTATGGACGTTGGACCAAGTGCTGCCCAACATTGAATCATAGTGCATAATGGTGCCGATTCTCTTGACACAAATGCCTCTAAACTAGACTAAAAATCACTAAAATTAAGTTTAATCCTGTCAAACGACGATTTCCCATTCTGAAATAGACTAAAGTGACACCATTAAACTATATTTTAGTTTGACAGCACTAAGATAGTACTGAGTTTTTAGTTTAGTGAAAATGGCAATTTTGCTATTCTGAATATGACATTTTTCACCTAAAATTTTGATTGTAAAATACCAAACCAGACTAATTCTGACAATTTTTAATCGCGATTAAAAAGGTGTGGTGTAAAATAAGTTGTCATGAACTAAAATTCACACCAACATCTCGACTTCACGTGCAAAAACAGTACTGTGTTTATTTTTTCTTTTGCTTATATCTCGAAAATGGTGCGTCCTATCGCAAAAATAATGAAAATTTTGACCCCCTTTATGAAACCATCAAACCCCTAAACCTGAACATGTAGGTAATATTTTTTCATGTTTTCCATACAAAAAGTGAAAAATTCCATATAAAACACGTCGAGGCGGCACCCCCTGCGCGCCTCCGGCTCTAAAAAAGGTGAGGGCAAACCACGGGTACCACGTGGTTTCGCGATTGTCAAATTCTATTTTAGTTGTGTCAAAATTATTTTTTAGTTTAGAGAATTTTATTTACAGAATAGCTCTAAGATTCTCATAGCAAAAAGTAAGGAATTTTAGTGATAGTTTAGTTAGTTTAGTTCGTTGTACAAGAGAATCGGCACGAATGTTCCTTAGACTAATACTAGTCTGTAACCCAAAGCGCTTCAGAATCTATCCGAGGAGTATTGAGAAAAATATCTATTGTATAGCTTTTACAATGGCGAAAAATCATAATCAACAGCTTATTTTTTTAATAAAAGACGGTATATTATAAACAATGGATTATATTATTATAACAACACTTAGTTAAGGATATTCATTGAATCAATCAATTGTTATTCGTTACATAGGTTTACAACATAATAAATTATCCTCTATACGGCCTCATGTAAACATTAAAATACCTAATCAATCGTCATCCTCATCGTCGTCTATATTATTGAATCTAAAAATAAAGCAGGGCGCCTCAAAACGTCTTGGTGCCTAGCCCACCCCAAAAACCAAACTAAGCAAACAACGTGGGCACAACTGCCGATCGTCCTTCGCCCAGTAAAACATGAGCAGCAATAATTTTGAACGGAATCGAGCCCATAATTGTTCTCGTCAATTAAAATAAAGCAATGATACACTTTTGAAGATGTATGTCTGCTCTTTATGTGCGCTCGAATTAGTTGCACATTGCAGGTGGGCATCGAAAAATCGGAGAGGTCGTTAAGGCGACCGTTATAGTTTTGAATAATAAATGTGTCCGTGGTGCGTATATGCTCGCTGTAATAGCTAGGCGCAAGTTTGATTTGGTAAGTAAATCTCAAAAGTAATGCCGGGTTGTAAAAAAATAAGGAGATAGTTATGCGCACAGTAAACCACGGTTCACGTCAAAGAGTGATGTTAGACTGCGATACAAACAAAATGGCGCGCGCGCAAGCCGGTATAGAGAAACCCACCGTGCGCGAAAGAGACAGACACATACCAAATCTGAATATGAGCAAGCGAGACTTATGTATATAATTAAGCTACTCCAATTTACCCCAAGGAACAAACAATTATTTTTGACTATATGATACTATACGAGCATATAATTGTTTGGATTATTTTATTTGACTGTAAGTCAATTTATTTTAATTTTGTTTTCATTTATTATTGACATAACCTACTCTTTAAAAAAAAATTATTTTATGAGTTGTATTGCAATTTTTGGTGATGTAAATTATTTTAGCATAATAATACGCACTATTATATAGAATTAAGTTTTTTTTCAACTGAACAGACAGCTGTGCTGCTGGGGAGTTTGTTGCACCACTTCTTCTTCCCAGCTTAAGCACTAGGAAGTGGTGAAGGGTGGGCGTTTTTGGGGGACTGTCTTATGTAATTTTGACGTTCGAAAAGTGCTGATTTCTCAGTCTAGTTTGAATAAATGACTTTTGAATTGAATTGAATTATGATTTCTCTCAACTCTCGCTGTGAATTGAAAATCGAGACAGCGCTATACAAAGCTGTCATTTTCGTATAGAGCTTACGAAAAAACTTGCTTTGAGCGCTTCGATCAATAATGCACTAGATACACTATGCCATACAAAAGTTCTCTTAAAACTGTCGCCAATTGTGTTTCTAGTTTAAATAAATATACATTAATGTAAATTCAACCTTAAACGCAATGCTTAAAGTTGTATTCACAAAGCTATGAACAAAAAACAAAAAAGTCAAACATACATCAAAACAAATTCAACCTTACACGCTTGTTTTAAAGTTCGAATTACAAAGTGGTAATAAAAGCAATAAAAATGTATGACAGAGGCTCGCCGCTTGGACAAGGAATGAGTGGAGTCGAAATGTGTTTATATTTATTTCTAAAAAAATACAGAAAAAAAAAATTATACTAACAAATTCAGTTTAATATAAGCCTTGACACTCAAACATAAAGTTTAATTACAATGGCAATAAACTTACCGAAAAAAAAAATATTCCTTCCAAAATCTTGGTGTTACGGTGGTTATTTACAAAATTTTTGAACGCGTACTGCGGCATTTTGAAGTCTTAACGTTGGCTATGATTGGACCATACTAATTTGAAATAAGACCACAACCGAATCTGTGCTCTTATTATTCGTTCCGTTTTTGAAGCGCTTACCGGGAATCTAGTGCATTATTGATCGAAGTTCGAGCGAGACTAGCGAGGTCAGGACTGGACTTGGGAGGTAGAATAAGTAAGATAATAATATTATTTCACGAAAAAGCTAAAAAAAAAAATCAAGAGTTAAAGCACCAAAAGTCATAAGATAAGTTTTTAGATACCCTAAAACCCCGTGGATGTATTTGATTAATTTTGTTTTTTTTTAAATGTCTATTCATGTAAGGAAACAACTTTATTTATTTATTTAAATGCCTTAAAACTACCATTACAGGTCTTAGCCTAATGCGATAGCCAAGTCAAACACACCAAATTAAAATACAAAAACCTTAAGTCATAAACATTAATATTGTTTATAACTTAATGTAAACAATAGTACTTTTGCGAATTCACCCCACTGACACGTAAATATATCAATTTCTACTTGCATCTAATTGATTGTGCGAATTGCTCGAGTTAGAGGGGTTTTAGCCAGCAAGTTGGTCCTGGCTGAATGAAATGGCAAATGAAAGTATTCCCATGCCTGGGCAGCATTTGGTCCAGATCGGTCAATCTCCTTTGGGAAAAGTCGACTGGGCAGTGGACTGTGATAGGCCAAACGAAATCATAGAACTCATATAAACAAGCGCTATTTTCGCTTGCACTCGGGACTACCGCTTTCTTACTAACGTTCCTGTAGCCAATCCATTGTACCCTCACAAACGATTGAAATATCTGAATGTTTCATATCTAGATGTATTGTGATAAAAATATTGAAAATTAATTTATTTGATTTTATTTTTATTCTTTATCCGTACATACTTGTAATGGGATTTTACCAGCCAGCCAGACGGCCCAGGCCATTATGCCAATCGAACGTCTAACAGAGAAATTATTCCGACAATAGTTTATTTTTATAAAAAACGAGAAACATGATTATTATATTCCTATCTAGAAAAAAAGGATGTGTAGGCGCGTAACAATTTATAAAAAAATAAAACAATAATTGAATAAATAAGCTTTATTTTTGGCCAAACTATTACATTGCGTAAGTCTTTACACATCTTTTGAAATAAAATCATTATTACATGTAACAAATTAAATCCTTATGAAAAAATAGCACAAACTAATGTAGATACAGTTTTGGACCCAATATCTGGTCAAAATCGATTTATTTTTAAGAATATACAACTAAATATTGAGTCCGTCTACTGACCAATATGCAAAGTATGTGGGTATATTTAAAAAAGGGGGATAATTATTTCTAAAAATTTATAAAAGGGAAGCCTTAATTTTAGGGGAGCACCCCAGCTTTAATACTGAAGCTTCCTTATCTTTTCACGCTTAAGCAATACCTTGGTTCGATATTTAAATGCCGTTAACAGCTCTCCTGACCTTTCCTGGCCGTAGCAATCGTGCATAACTCTTTGGTTTCCTAAGGAAGCTAACAACGGTCACACAATAATGGCAGTCCAAATACAAAACGTTTTTTGACACCTTAAGAGGCTTTATCCTTAAAGTTGGCAACGTAGCAAATAACTGTCAAATAGTTACTTGTTTTGATTTTTATAGCAATATTAACTGTGTGAAAATAAAAAATGTGGCTAACTAGCGAACTAGAATATTAATAATGAATTGCAATTATAACATTAAATTTGATGTTGTACCCATTTTAGGTGTAAAAAACGCATTTGGAAAGTTTCCAAACAGTTTTTTTACATCTAAAACTAAATATTCGGTGTTCCGATATTAATTATTGCATTTCATAACCAATATTCTAGTTCGCTAGTTAGCCACATTTTTTATTTCCACACAGTAATATTGCTAAATTAATCAAAACAGTGAAATATTTGACATCTATTTGCGACGTTGCCCACCTTCAGAATAAACGCTCTTAATGTCAAATGCGAATGCAAATGTCAGTTATTCATGACTGCCGTTAGAATATGACAGAACAGTTTTTTAGAAAACCCTAGCTTACCCGACCTATACTACATACACCGATGTCACATATATGCGACAAGCCTTACCAATATTATTGTAAATCTCTAACGCCCGTACTAATTTTATGACAGATTTACATCAACGACATTTATTTAGTGATACTTGTCAGTATAGTTTTTGTTAATAAGAACGCTTTCAGAGCCATTTTAATCCGATTAAAAGCATATTATTATTGGATCATTTCAATCAGGAATCAAGCTTTACTTCAATCAAAATAGGGAAAAAATCTGACAGATTTTTTATTGATAAAAATGTACTTTATTTCAAACTTCTTAAAGCCTAATTTACTCTATTAGGAGAACATACATAATACTTTTCTTTTAATATATTATTGCCACGGTTTCACTGGCACTGCTCATATTATTTATAACATTAGGAAGCAATATGTGAAATATTAAAAATAGATTCTTCTTTGAATTGGTGCAGCTATACCCTTATATATTTTTATAATACTATATTTTGGTAGTTATGATGATTTTCTATAGAACTGTGCCTTTAAGGTTTATATTATAAGAAATGTATATAAAACGAGACAATAAACTATTTAAAACTATTATAAAGTTTGGCAACCCTATTCTGATTATGACAACACTGTGAATACAAAAAAAAAAAACACCATAGAGAATTAGCACAATATGTTAGTAGTTTTCAATAAAATAAAATACATCATAGACAATTTTCAATGTTTATTTAAAATTAAAATAAAAGTATACATTGATACATTTTGGAATCGGACCTTTTTAACACCAAATTAATAGCAACACTGAGCAGTATTATTGTTTTCATTCAACCCTTTACAGGATTATTAAAAGGGACATACACAATTCATGTCCTTATACAAAATTTTGTTACACGCCGATAATACTGCGCAAATATCAATTTATTCAATCAGAATCTTCGATCAATAATGCACTAGATTCCCGGTAAGCGCTTCAAAAACGGAACGAAAAATAAGAGCACATATTCGGTTGTGGTCTTATTTCAAATTAGTATGGTCCAATCATAGCCAACGTTAAGACGTCAAAATGCCGCAGTACGCGTTCAAAAAAATTGTAAATAACCACCGTAACACCAAGATTTTGGAAGGAATATTTTTTTTTCGGTAAGTTTAATATCAGTAAGTGTTTTTCATAAAATAATAACAGAATTAAATAGTAAATATAAATCAATTAGCAAATATTATGATTGTTTGGCCAATGTTTGTGACAACTACCAACTATTGTAACAAACATCGACTGTTCTGGAACAGGGAATGCATGGTGTAGTATTTTTATTTTATATTTGGTTTCTGTTTGTAAATTTCCTAGCGACCCATTTCGTTATGTAGAATGAATGAGTATCCGAATGAGAATGGGAATCTACTGTCGCGAAAGAAAGAGGAAAATAAATATATTAGCCTTATAAAAATTCGACAATTTGTTCGATTCATTTTAATAGATTGGACATAACTGGAAACACGCAAAGGCGTAGATTACTAAAAACAGTATAACAGTAACAATAAGTATTTTTGAACTTATATAAAATTGAATTTTTATTTTCAAGCGACATGACATTATAATTATTTGTTTCTCCGCTGACAGAAAGATTTAATTTTGCCATTGTAATTAAAATAAATATCTGTATCTCCGACGACAGAAAGATTTAATTTTGCCATTGTAATGAAACTTTATGTTTGAGTGTCAAGGCTTATAATAAACTGAATTTGTTAGTAAAAAGTTTTTTTCTTATGTATTTCATAGAAAGAAATATAAACACATTTCGACTCCACTCATTCCTTGTCCAAGTGGCGAGCCTCTGTCATAAATTTTTATTGCTTTTATTAGCATTTTGTAATTCGAACTTTAAAATAAGCGTGTAAGGCTGAATTTGTTTTGATGTATGTTTGACTTTTTTGTTTTTTGTACATAGCTTTGTGAATACAACTTTAAGCATTGCATTTAAGGTTTAATTTACATTAATGTATATTTATTTAAACTAGAAGTACGTAAACACAATTGGCGACAGTTTTAACAGAACTTTTGTATGGGATAGTGTATCTAGTGCATTATTGATCGAAGATCAGAATAGAGTCTTAATATCTATAGTTATCGGTATTTATAATCTACGGAAACTAATGACATCAAAATCGTTAGCTTGGCCCAAAAATGCTCTCAGGAATGCCGGTGTAAGCATACAGTGCCGACAAGAAGTTGACAGTGAACTGACCTACGTTACAGGGTAATCGCCAGTTACCAAACCGAATTGCATTGACCATAACTAAAATAATAAGCTAATAATTACAATCTAAATAATAATATTGCTACATCTTTTAATTTGTAATAAGTATAAGAAAAATTATGGGAAAACATTGCATTTGTTTTTTTCGTTTCATATTCTACTCATCACTTATAAAATAGAAACTGTATTTACTGGCAACACTGGTTTATCACGGAAAATGTGTGTTTGTTCCACAAATCTACCAAAAGTGAGTCGTGATAAAACGTTTATTGCCTACCTATAAACATTATCAATTATAGTTTGACCGGAACCGCTGTAACGCGCAATAGGAATGCGCTGCGGTTTCGGTCAAACTATACAATTGTTTCAAGACTGAAAGTTGTCCATTTCTCTTGATTAGGTGCAAGTAATGTTTCACCGCAATAAACCATCGTGTGACCGTAATTCATACAGATTATATGAAATTCTATTTAATTATTACGTTAAAATCGGTAAGTATGTATATCTAAAATTGATTTAATTATTATCAAGGTCTGTTATTAAGTTTTCTATTATCACTGGATAGCTAACTTTAGTTTCTGTCTGAAAAAGTACATACATTAGGAAATAAATTCATCACGATTATACAATCAAATAATTACATATTTTGTTATGTATAGGTAGGTATTACTAATGACTCGGCTTCGTCAAAGAGTTGGAGGACTACGATCGAAATTGGTCGTATTAAAAAGTTTTATTTGATCGGCGTTCTAACCAATCAGACCTTTTTTACATTTGAGTACATGAAAAAGTTCATTTCACACACAGTTCATGTTTAAGATGCGATATATTTGTACATTCAATTTATTTGTATGAAAAAGTAAGAAAATATACTTCTATAAGTCGTGATAATATCGCAATATAACATCAAAATACTATTAGTGTGAGATATCTACACCAACTATTCAATATCACCATAAGATTTCAATAATTTCTTAATGAAATTTTCTCGAACTTTCTATCGCATTCCTGATTTCTGTTTGACGAAGCGTTTACACTAATTTGTCAATAGGTTTTCTCAGTCAGCCACCATTATCGACACTTACAACTGGATCAGGCTCGTGGGGACCACTGCATAAACTATTACTGTGCGTTTTGTAATATCATCCAATCATTTTCTTTTTATTTTAAAAGCTCCTGGCAATTGAGTGAAAGAAAACCTTATTTTATCGACAAAGACAATTTAGTTACTAGTCACACTCGCATCACTAGTTTTCCCGCCGAATTTGATCCGCCATATTGGATTTACGAGCACACGACAGATATAAAATCGAAATTCATTAAAATACGTTACAATCACAACAGCCGTTATGCTTTTTAGATGTATAAAACTATAAGATTTGCGTATCATTCTCCACAATACCAGAGCGCAAATGTTAACCGATATTTATGGCACAGAGTAATCTAATAACAGAGCCCAACCCAGTCGGTCTTTTCATAAAAATAAAATAGCCAAGTTTAGTCCTTCCAATCCTTTTTGATGTCAAAACACCATTCCCATTGAAGATGTACGTTTTTGTCGTCGTCAGTAAAGAGGCTGTTGACGGAGTACGACCCTCGGGCGACCATTCCTGAGGGCGCATCTTCGGGAGGCGTCGTGTACGACTGGATCTCGGTTTTTGGTGGGTAAGAGCCAACCATGTGGGTCATTTTGTCGACTGTAAATGAGAAAGAGGTGTTTTAGTTTCATAATGTATCACTGTAAATCATATTATTCCGGTTTCTGATATATATCATCAGTAAAATACATAGCTGTTGATTGGTTGGCCGAATTGATAACAACCAATGAAATCACTCAACTGAAGCTTGCAAAACCCGAGGGTTAGAATAAACTTCGCAAAGCATAAATAGGATACCGAAAATGGAGAAACACTGTATAAAAACAGAGTCTTTTACATAAGTATATCTTAAGGCAAATCATAAACATTTTATATTTGAACAAGACACGCACACACATGTCATATCTGTATGTACATAAATAAATAAATAAATAAGAAAGAATGAGACAGCTTAAGATTTCCAATTAAAATCCTCTATTATTTAGGTTTGCATGGCTAGTTTTCAAATATACAACCTCAAGACTCACAATGTTCGAGACCTTAATAAAGTACTAACGTAAAAGAAAACACAACAACGAAATACATAACAACACATAGCATTTAATAGGTAATGTAAATTCTCCATAATTTGAAATATCACAATAACAAGTCTTAAGTCATATTCAAAATTTCTTATCCTGACTACAGGTATCTCTATAATGATGACATAGACGACAATCATTGTGACTGCTGCACAAACTACTGCAGCTGACGAACTGTCGAGTACTGTAAGGCTGGCTGTTTACGTACGGTTTCCTGATCAGGATTCCTGATTCGAAAACCTGAATGCCTAATGGCTCTTACACACTATGCCGGCGGCCCTGCCGACGGGCAAGCCGCGGTGCGCCCGGCCCTGCCGCACAAAGGATCGCAAAGAAAATGAAAACGCAAAAGCCTGGGGTACGTGCCGCACGGCTACAGCCGGCACACACTATGCCGACGGCATAGTGTGTAGGAGCCATTACATACAAAACGTTCAACCAGGCGCACACACACACACAGGCGCGTACATTTTCCGAACGGAATAAATCTGACGTTCGTTTCGGAAACAAACAACCAAAAAAAAAACGAACGTCTGCGCTAGTCTCACGGAATTCCGAATCAGGAATCCTGATCGAAAACCGGCTACCCTCTAAGGGACTAAAGAATAACTTATGAAGAAATCGATTGTAGACCACTGTATCGATTTGCTTCTTTGCAATTGATATTTTGTATTGTTCGAAGATTTAATTTTTCTGTATTTTGAAGGAATTGGAATTTTGGGTTTTATAAAACGGAATAAATAGTTCTTTCTTTTCTCAAGTTTTAAGATTGTTGACTTGAGCTGTGTACTACATATTAAAAGATTTTTTTTTTTTATAAATCACATTTTCTTAACTATATTGTAAAATGTCATTCAAACTGTTACAAATAGTTTTTTACATAATTTACAGGGCCTAACATAATATTTGAAAGCTAGACTTAATGTATTCAGTCTTGACCAGGCTTCCAAAAGCAAAGGAATCTTACATCTGCCTTTAAAACCCTATAAGAGTTTTCGTGTTAAAGATTATAATTTATTGCATACAGTCATCACACGTCACAAGATACAATCAATCAGGAACAAGACTATATTAAAATGCCATCACAGTGAGTCACGATATTGAATACAATACAATACATAACGACATTGAATGAACAATCATCATCGATGCAGTTTGAATAAAAATCGGATACGTACCGGGCACTGAGGGGGACGCGTGAAAAAATACAAGGTGTAATCAGATAGAGTTATAAGTGTAAATAAAAGTAATGGCTTGCTGATACAAGGCCAGTTTGAGGGACAGTTCAGTCACAGTATAATAACAGTATTATGTCTCGGCAGTGAACTTGAAATAATTACCTAAGGCCGCTCGTAAGCTAAATCTTCCGCGTCCATGCGTAACTGCCGCACGTTTGTAATTGTTGCGTACTGATATACACTGAGATATCAAAACGCGTCGTTTCGGCCGTTTTCTATGAAGACATAATACTGTTACTTATTTATACTGTGGTTCAGTTAAGTTACGGTTTCCTAGAAGGGCGCCACATAGCGTCTGCAATTTACTGACGAAGGACGTCACTGAAATGTTATTTATGAAAGTCAGTTAGCGTGTTTTTCCTAGATAGCGTTTTTGTCAAACTCCGCTGCCATCATTTTCATGACAGCCGTCACTGCGGCCGTTGTGGCGGCCAACACGCTTCTAGGAAACCGCAGTGTTAGTCGCGAAGACCTCTCACTGGTTTCCTCACTAAACTGTCTTCAAATGTTTTCGTACTTGTTGTACAGGCTGATTGTACTCTCAACCGAACAGACTCGCAAACTGACCTCGTGTCCATAGCCCATTACATTACAAACGCATTTAAGAGTCGCATTCTATAACGATGTTAGATCACGAGTCCAAATTCAAGTGTTGGAATTATTAGTCTCACATCTTGAAATAAATCGATATTTATACGTAGACATCGCTCTAGAACACAGGCCACTATCGAGAATTAATTCGATAGAAATCACACACGAGCTGTGAAACTCTGATTCAAGATCTTAAAACATTCCAGTAAATCCTAACACATGATTTAGTAAATCCGAAGTGAATGCAATAAATCTCCACTTGGTTTAGAACATAACAAGCCCGATCCGTTTCAAAATTCGTTCTGAACTAACAAAACATTTGGAGATTATAGATCTGACTATGTCTGGTAAAGATTGACAACATACAATATGGACTATAATGAAAAAAAACAGGATTTACTGGTATAGGGTCTAAGGATCTGTTTGCCTTTAATCGAGTTTAACAATAACATGTACAGTACGCGTAGCATGACCACCATAGAAACGGGTTTTGTCGACGGAAGAATAGACAAAATGACAGACCGTGATTGTGAATCTATTATTTTGTCTATTCTTCCGTCGACAAAATAGATATGCAGATAGCTGAATTAATTCTGTACTTAGAGGGTTGTCATTAAATTCAGGCTTTTTGCTAGGGGGCTAAGTAGTCTAATTTACAAACGTTGCAATTTGTGAAGTTTGAGTTTTCGATAGATTTTTCATTAAAAATTGTCAAAAACCCACAATGGCATTCACGAGACCATAGCATCGTTTGTAAATTAGTAGACTAGGGCCCGAGGGTAGGTATCCTATAAATCCAGCTATCCCTACATATTCTTATAGAGTAATATTCAGGACTCTTTACCTGGCACTCCAAGCCGGTAAGTCTTCTGCACGTATTTGAGTCCGTGTACGATCTCCCGCTGAACAATGAAGTCGATCCTTATCCTGTATTGCACTCCTTCCTTTATCACGAACACCTGGAACGTTACAAAGGTGATGTTAAGATTAATTATTAAAAACAGACTTAACATAATAATCAGCTTTTATCGTTCACACTGCTGGGGTGCCCCAGCAGTGTCCACAGAGCCTCTCACAGAGGAGGCCTGTGTAGGCCTCCTCTGTGAGAGGATGTGGGCCGTAGTCCACCATACGGGTCTATTGCGAGTTGGTAGAGTTGATGGATTGAACTAAACACATCCGTAAACTATTTCAAAACGTGACTCCACTGGGGGAAGGTCTACGGTCAGCTGGACTACAACAGGCTAAGATGATGATCTCTTGAAAGAGAAAAGAACATACCACACACTTTTTTTCAAAAAAAAAATTGGATTCGGAAATCAAATTAATTCCAGTGACAAAGTGGACATCTAATATGATCATGGGGATCTGAAAATGGTCATAATGTCCACGTTTGTCACAAGAATAATGATGAGAATGATCACTAATATCTACCACCCTGGATTTTTTATGCTACATACCTACTGTTATGTTAGTCACGTTAAGACTTTACTATAACAATATATTAAGAAAATATACATTTTAGAAAAAAACTGCGCTGCCCGGCTGATCATGTTGTATTATGCAAAACACGCGAACGCAGCTACCAAGCACTTAAGCTCGTTCTCCAATCGCCGGGCCGAGGGTTTTGAAGGAGCCAAACATAGGCGACGGAAAATATTCATTCTACAACCATATCAAACTATGTAAAACATGTTCCCCCCACTCGGCTTAAGAAATTTCCGAATTTCCTCCCCTGGGCCTTTTACATAACTATTCAGCAATCGTGAACTGCTGGAGCTACGCGATTCCAGTTATCTAAGTGTCAATATGAAAAATAACGCTATTACCTATCCTAGCACAATCCGTCAACCGTATTAAAACACCGACTGGATGAAAGGGATAGCCATTTCTTGCTCTTTCTTTTGTCTTGACTATGCCAATTATTTCCACAATTTCCTTCGGTGACAAGCCATCTGTTCTGAGCAGAGCCATTAAAGCGAGCGTAACGATACGAGTTCGCTACGATACCGGCGCAAAGCTTTTAGATCGTGTACATTATATACTTAGGTATCTAGTTGTTGCTGGCATAATTCATAGAGCGCGGTTGATACAGTGGGTTACAAAAGTTTATAAACTGATCGGACAAGCAGTGTTCAGTATTACCTAATAACATTATTTATGTAACTTAAGTTGTGGAGTTCCAGATCAGTTTCACTGCAGACTCTGACCATCAGCCTTGATCAAAACTTATCATATAGGTAATGCAGAAAAGATTCGATGGTAAATTCAAAACTGTTGGGTTAACTTGTTTAATCCGCCTAAATGAGGTCTCAAATATTCAAAGCGTCGTTGTTTCAACTGCGTTTTGAAGTTGTGTAGTGCATAGTTACTGCATAGCTAATACCTAACAAACATCCGTTTCTATCCGAGAAGTTAAGGAAAAGATGTAAAGTTAAAATCAGGAAGTCCTGACTTCCTGACCTGAGTAGAATGACGGGAAGTGGGCTGGATTTACCAGCTGCAGGGAAGGGAAACTGTTGTGCCATGTAATAACGGATTTTTAACCTCCCTAGAGCCTATGCACACAGCACACGCGCACACATTTTTTACGCGCCGCCGCACCTCTTATAGGTACATTTATAACACACTGAAATCATCACGTAGGTATGTATTGCGCTTCCCACGTGTTTATTTCGATGTTGAACACGTGGTGATTTCGTGTTGAACACGTCGCAAATAATCAATTTTTCAATTCAACAGAAAAAAAACGCCGTGTGCTCATAATATAACGGCAGGAGAAGAAGAAACGGATTATCATTTTGGATAAAATAATCTCTTTTAAGCGGACGAAAGTAGCGTTTAATAATAACAAAAATAGTAGGTACCAGATGTAACAACTACGAAGACACCGAAGAAATTGCAGTTCAGGGACAAGTTAAAGTAAAAAATCTGATCCAATTGAAGAAAAAACAGATCTTTCCGGCCCTTTGAAATATGGCTCCGATTCTTCCAAACAAAATCTACATACGGTTCCCAACAAAAAGCTTCAATAAACCTAGAAAACTGTACTCTTATCCAAACATCCTGTACGTTCGGGTGTTGGCAGGGAGCCAGGTCGGGCGTATCTCGATAATTATGACTAAGCGACTTATTGGGCAGCGATCATCTTGCACCTGTCACACGGATGATTAGTGAAAGGCATCGTGTGATTTGTTCCCAGTACATATCATAAGAAATTGTTCTTAGAACCGTCGAGAAAGTAATACAATGTATGAAGAATGTACGGTTTCTAAGATATTAAAGATATAAGATAGTTACAAGGTAGGACAGGTTGCTTCTAGCCATGCAACATCGTCGACCGCATCTTCAATTATCATCAGCGCGCTTAGCATGACCACAATAGAAACGGGTGTTGTCGACGGAAGAATAGACAAAATGACAGATTGTGATTGTTTATGTCATTTTGTCTATTCTTCCGTCGACAAAACCCAAAACCCGTTTCTATGGTTGCAGTGCTACCCGTGCAGGTGAGATAGTAGAGCACCTCCTGAATTGGTTCGGCGTTCGTCATTTAGCGCCAAGCAGCATTGTTGCTTCAGTTTTGAAAGATATGGTTCCCGGGAAATAATCGGCGCGTTATAAGTCTATAGTGCTGCGGCCGCATTTGCGTCTATCGTGACAAAGCAATGCGTGTCGAAGCTTCGTTTTTTTTGCTCGCTAAAAAGCTATCGCTTTAGCGCTAATTGCGGTGGTCACATTAGCGGCTTCTTATATAATTTTAACGAATTACCGTGCAATAATCCAAGATGGCTCTCCATTATTTCGACAGAGCGCAGTCCGGAAACAGCAGTCGAAATGACCAACGCTAATCCGACCACACGCCATGCTTATTATGTACCGCCACCCGCGCGCTAAGTGCTTCACAGCCCGAACTATCGCTACGATAACCGATAATGGTTGCTCACATCTGCGTGTATTCTATCACTGTGCAAAGCCGCAGTATGTAGCTGCAGTAGTAGGTTGACAAGCAAATCCTTGACAGATAACAATAAGTGAGGGTAACCACTTTCCATCTGGCATATGCCGACGATCTGTTCATTCGTCATCTCTGAATTGGAAGTACAGAATTATGTACCATCGAAGAAGTTAATATCTAACCACCGTAATGACTATTCTTGCTTGCAGCGCTCGGCGGCTATAGAACCGGACCGGTAATAGATGTGGTCATCGGGTTCACGGGATTTTGTTTTGAAACTGGTTAAATATGAACTTCATTGATGGTACGCTGGCCTCAGCCCAGGCGAGGAATACCCCACTAAACAGAGTAGTTTAGGAAATAACAAACCATTTGGACAAAAGATAAACACAGACACGTAACAATCGTATCTCTCAGCACTACCAACAAACACACGTAACCTATGACGCCACTAGTTATTAGTTACGTAGACTCCGCCCACAGCAGCTGTGTTGTACGAGTCTGCGCATAGTTAGTTATGTAGCATTTTAGTTATTTTTGGTATGCTTCATAGTACACACGGCTACACATCAAGCTATAAATTTCCAGTTTATGCTGATCTCGCATTGTATAATATTTCCGTACAATGCGAGGTCAGCTTATACTGGAAATTTATAACTTGATGTGAAGCCGTGTGTACAACGGTAACTCGTGTGCGTATTACTGAGTAAGACAGGTCAACAGGTCGAGGACGAAATGTTGTTTTCTGGTATATCTTTAGGAGGAAGCCTATGTTCGTTATCAATTTATCATCCAAGCATCTTCTTAATATTTATGTCTTTTGTTATTAGGCCTTTGCCGATAACCACATCAGGCTTACCTAACCACGGCGCGTTGTGTTCCACGCGCGCGCAAAGGGATCCCGTGACCCCTGGCAACGTACAGGCAACTGAAGGAACACGGGGGGGTTTTAGTCAGTAAGAGTCTGACACGCCCTCCCGCTCCGCCCAGAACGGGAGAAGTTATTTGATAATTTCCCAACCTCAAAAAAAAAGGCTAACCTAACCATTTACTCATCAGTTTCTCTCAGTTCCTCATCAGGGTAGCCTGACTAGCCTTGCCTAGGCTAGCCTAGTCTAGTCTAGCCTCAATGACGCCTAGCCTGCTTCACTATAAATGAGACAGTCTAGTCGTGGCAGTGTCGGACTCCTAGCGGCTAAAACCACACTGCTACCTTGCACAGTGTCCCTCTAACATGATCAGAGCCCTTGTTCTGCGTTTTAAAGATGGTAATTGTATACAAAAAAATTACAACAAACAAACACGGAGAGTATCTTCTGATTAGAGAATACAATCCCGGATCCCAGAATCCCGGCCGTTTTGTGCCCCGAAAATCTTGGGACTGTACTTGGGTAATCTCGGGATATTCGGGATTGCCACAAACAGGTCTTGTTTGGATTCCGTAGTACGTTGCGCCTTGTCAATGACCTTGTCTGTTTGAAAATGGAGGAGTTCGTGGATATCACTTAGAAACAGCATATAAATATCTATTGTCTATTCTTCAAACCAGTGTAGAACCTGAGCTAGCGTTTTCAGCTGCTGCTTATGTTGGCAATAAACTACGAAGCAGGCTTGGAAGTCAAACATTGGATGCTTTGATATTTCGGCGATAGTATTTTCGCAATTCATTTTTTTTTATTTGTTTTGTCTTTTTTATTTCTTACAAAACTATAGTTTTTTTTGTTTTGTCATTTCTTACCCTATTGTGATTTGTGTTGTGCAACAATATTAAAAACATTTTTAAGAAATTACTCAAGTTTTTTTTGAGCCCAATTAGAATCCACATATTCAATCCCGGGATAGTCCCGGAATCCTGGGATTACGCATCAAAAATCCCGAAATCCCCGGATTGAAAAAGCTCGGGATTGTATTCTCTACTTCTGATAGATTAGACAACCAGCAACACAATTTTTCTATGCCCAGCTTCCTTTAGGGTCGGGTAGGTACCAGAAAGTTGAAATGCAGCTCAAAATCAGTATTTTACACGTCCAATACCAACAACCAAAGATTAAATAGGTTATCAGACTTTCCGACTGGACTAACGATCGAATCAACAACTAATTAACGAAAATTATACCCTGTTTAAAACCGTAAATCCTTCAGCACTATCTACATTGGCATAATGACGTCACATATTACGTAGAATCCTACTAAGCATAGTACACACGTACAGAAATGATAAATGAGTTGTTGCATCGTAAATCATTTGGTGAATTCTTAGTTGAGCGCAGGCGTCTATACATATGTTTAGCGTTTTGTTAATAATTCGGATAGATATGAATTATGTGAAGTAGCGTGTCTGTTTCTGTCCTAATGGTGGCTAATGATATTTGATATAATGCGGGGAGTAATGGTGGAGATTCTATAATATTTGATATAATACGGGGAGATTCTATATGGCGCCGAGTAATTATGAGAGTAGAAATAGTTTACAATATCATGAAACTGCAGCGCGACTTGTTTTTAGATACGTTCTGAAGTGTCGTTCGAAGTTTTATTTAATTCCACCTTATTAGACCTACACGTCATTGTTTGGTTGGACATGCACGAAAATCACAGTTTACAGCGCTACAAGGCGTCTTTTGGCGCATGGTCAAAATTGGAACTAACGCCGCCATATTGTTTTTTCAATACATTTCATAAAACAATTGCACAAAATGTTTACCAACAGCGCCCCCCTGTCACCGTCATTCGAACGCCAAAAGGTTAAGTCATGTCGATATCTGCCATCCATAAGACACACAATAATCTTTAAAGCTGAAACACACTGAACGGAGCACGTGTCGAATGAAGCACGTTTTCAGCGCAACACATGTGCAAGGTAGCAAATAGCCATACGTAACGTATTGTAATGGCTATAGTTGCGCTGTTTAGACGCTCACTATTTACGTACTAGATTTGGAGTGACATTTTTACAACCCCCATAATATCACCAGGCATTGGAATATCGGTGGTCATTACAGGTCCGAAATTGAAATATTTTTGGTATTCATTCATATATTATGGTATTCAAAAATAGAAATATTTTTTAATTTAAGTTGTAAATTAAGAACCATCCAGTTGATTAATATTATCATGTGATACAATTTCATTTTATATCATCTTATTAAATTCCATCATTACAATACAACGTTATTATACATTTATTAAAAGACTACGTACCAATTTGAAAAGATTTTTCAATTAATTTGTATCCTTACTATAATTTTTAATTAACTAATACATTTTGTAGATAGATACGGTCCGGGAGTGACGCCCATATTCCGATCTCTGATTATCATCTAATACTTAACAGTGGCGCACTTGCCTGTGGGAGAGAGAGAGGAGGGAGTCCTGCTATGACAAAAGGCTGGTAACATAGTTCAATCACACAGACTTAAAACATAGTCAAACATAGTCTAGTCTGTTTTCATGACATACATTATTATTGAAATATAATATACTAGCTGCGTCCCGCCATTTCACCAGCGTACGTCTCGATATCGTGGAAATATCGAGATAAAAGTAATCCTAACGCAAGTTATGGTCTACCCATGTGCCAAATTTCATCCAAATCCGCTCAGCCGTTTAAGCTTTTCTCTTTTAGTTAAGATTGACAATCATATTATATTCAAATGACAAATAAAATTCGTACCACTCTGGACATAAATTGTAACAGTCACGGGTTTTTGCAAAAGCGATTATGGTACACCTGCATTTACTTTAGGGATTGTACGTTTTACTGAAGCGCCTCGCTCGTCAATTATAATTTCACGTACCTAAAGTTCTTTTGGTAGCTTAAAAAGCTACAAGACAAACGAGTGCTCTACCTCTCCAGCGCGTAGAAATACAAATCTCGGTAAATTTTATCCATATCAAAAGCAAGAGTGCAAAATCAACAACGCTTACAAACTGGGTGATAATATTAGACGGGAGTAAAACCACAAATTACATTATAAACTGTAGCTCCCGGATATTGAGCATAAAAACCTGGTCAATAAGGTGTATTTTACAATATTTTATAGTGTTATTAAATCATTTGAGGAAAACTTTTTAGATATTAAACTCCATAAAAACGAAGTCAATTCGAATGCTTGTATGGTACTGTGGAAATGACCTCTTTGATTGGCTTTCTGCCTTATACATATGTATGGAGAGGCCTTTGTTTGTGCAGCAGTGGGACAATATGCTGATAATATATTTTTATCGCATGTTTTGATACTAAGAATGGAGTTAGACTAAGGGCCGAGTCACACCGGAATGGCAGCGGCCGGCAGCGACGCGGCGAGCACTTTCAGTGTGAAATAATTTTAAACTTTATCTACATACTTAAAAGACCAGCATTGCTTGAAAAGCTTGGAAGGTCTCGAGGCTGCCCGTGGTGCCGCGAGCGGCCGCGCCCCACGCGCCTCTTGTCGGTGGTTCTGCCTGCGGCTGCCAGCGGCGACGCGAGCCCGCTCGCGGTACCGCGGGCGGCCGCGTGTATATAATTAGAAACAAAACTAGTCAAGAGGAGACTAGGCACGTGGGATCTGGAGGTCGCGCGAGGCCGCCAGCGGCGACGCCGGAGACCGCTGGCGGACGCTGGCAGCCTCTGCCGGCTGCTGCCATTCCGGTGTGACTCGGCCCTTACATTCAAAGTTGGAATCAAAGCACGAAAGAAACTATCTCTAATGGTCAAATGAACAAAATTGCTTATTTTTTAATGGCATCTCCTAGGTCAGCCTTGTGAGGTTGTCGACTGCTTAATCGGACTACCATGTGGCTTCCTCAATAAATTAAGGCCTCCAGGCAGGGCATAAAACTTAGAAACTATTCGACTACACGCTAAAGGCACCTCAATAAATTAAGGCCTCCAGGCAGGGCATAAAACTTAGAAACTATTCGACTACACGCTAAAGGCACCCCCTGTGGGGTACGGACCTCGGCTTAGGGCACCGCTGGGGGAGAACAGCAATCCATTTTGTTTAAAGAACAAAATGGACTGTGTAGCTTTTATAACTGTTTTCAATGTCAAACCTATTAACCCACTATTTTCCATTACAAATAGCCCAGTATCAAGTTAATGGGTACAGGAAAACAGTAAGTTAGTACCCATTTTAATGCTATTATTTCCTGAAGGGACAAGGATAATGATGAAATGAAAAAACAAACCTACTTAAATAGCGGTTATGTAGTGTTAATTTAGAAATAATAGGTTAAATTCAGAATGAAATGACGTCTCTCAGAGATATAGTAGATTCTACAGCTGAAGAGTTTGTTTGAACGCGCATCGTTCAAACAAACTCTTCAGCTGTAGAATCTACTATATCTCTGAGAGACGTCATTTCATTCTGAATTTAACCTATTATCTCTGGAAGTACCAGTCGGATTTGAAAATGTATCTTTAAATTTGATAGACCAAATCTGAGGAAGGCTATGTGCTATTTAACATCACGGCACGAATATTAGGAGCCGAGCAAAAAGAAAGAACGCTAAGCAACAACAAAGTTATTAGCACGGGCGGGAAAGGCTGTTATTTTAGTATGGGTATTGTGGTGTTTTACGCCTTCCACGAGAACGAAGTCGCGGACAGAAGCTAGTATAGGTACTTTTAACCCTTAACTAATGTAATGAATTGAAATTACGTCGCTAATGAGGTGGGTCCTCTGGACCCAAGTGAATTGCGAACTTAATAACACATAAACAAGTAATCATCAAAGCTACGAAACTGTGTGGAAATGAAACGATGCTATTGGTTGACATCGAACACATCCTTCGCTACACAAGGAGCCCATGATTCGAGACACCCTGGGGCTGCAGTCTCGATACAGATAGCGCTCGCTTTACGACCGAATTTGGTCGCGAAATGGCGTCCCTACGCACGCAACGTGCTTATTTATTTATTCATCTTTAAGTCAGGTACATTACCCATAATTTGTTGGTATTACTTAAACTATGTTAGTATAATGAATTAAGAAAAACATAAACAAATAACAAAAATACAACACAACTTAAACAACCCTATATCTATTACGCCATCTTCTGGGGACACCTAGCAACAATACATGCACTGCACACAGGTGCCCCATCAGGCGGCCTTCAGTTTTGCTAGCAATTGGCTCAGGAGACTGCTGTCACTGTCTCGTATTCGACGCAATAGTGATGCGGTGCTTAACAAGCAAGAGATTTTTTCGTGCTTGTCAAGCAATTTAGAACGTAGGGACGCCAATAGGACATTGCAACAGAATTTGGTCGTATAGCAATCGCTATCTGTCGAGACTGCAACCCCTGGTCTGTTGACACCTTTGTTTTGCGTTACTATATTTCAAACCAATAAAGTTTTACACAGACTAGTATGAAAAAATATATTTAAAATATGAATAATACAAGCATCAAATATAAATACAATTGAGGTCAAAAAAATCTTCCGTCTTGAAATTTTGTGAAAATAAATTAACAGGCTCTTTTAGCACCAAAATTCCTACTCTTCGGTAATATCTGATTGATTTGCAGAACAATGGCTACATTTCTTCGTTAATTCATGAGGAAAAACTGTAAATAAACTTGAATGTTTTAGAAACAAGTCTACAAAATCTTATTTAGCATTGAGGTGGGTATACAACACCCAAATGACTAAAACTAAGCTTTGGTGTGGCGATCCAAGCCAGTCCTCGTGCCTGATCCAGGCTCGGTCGACGTTAGGTGGTTCAGGGTAAGCTCGAGCCACATACAGCCCATTTTAGGCGTAGTTTACGATTTGATCTGGGCCTATTGGACCCACGACATTAGTTAAGGGTTAGTTCATGTTTTTTTTAAACACAACAAATGTGTTCTAAATTTTTGAACTGATCTACATACATGGTTGCGATTTAGTGAACTGCATCCGTCAAGGGGGTGATTCGATCTGAACTTTCACAATTCAATTCATAATTCGTGAGAAAAAAAAACTACGACAGTAGACAGACTATTGAAATACACGTAAGCATGTTTTTTTTTTTTTTTTTTACACATCATGTATGTGTTTCATAGCAAAATGTATTTAGTATGACAGGTAGAATTTCCCCCTTGACGGATGCAGCTCACTAAATACAACCCTGTATAAGTTAGATCAGTTCAAAAATTTAAAATGGCGGCATAACTACGTAAAGGCTAATAAACTAAAACAACTATGTTTTTTAACCTACTTAATTAATCACTATCGTATATTCGGAAACGATACGAGCAAAAATGAAGCCATTACAGGAAAATATTGGCAGTCTATAAAACTCTAACTCATTAAAAAACGCTGAGTAAAGTTATCCTTCAGATTAACTATATTTTTCGATGGTTAAGTTTGGAGTGTTATGTGATTTTTGTCATTTTATTTGTACTTTTCCGAGTTTATCTTGGATATTATTCTCGGTGAAGGAAAACACTGAGGAAACCTACTCATAACTATTATATTAATATATCTAGATGAAATCTTTTTTAAATGAAATTATTGACGTTAGAAATTTGAGCAACGACGAATTTCGAATAAAATTTTTAAAAATCTGTGTGGCCTGGGGCTTGTTACTGAGCCGAAACACGTAGTAAACGGCCCCACGGATCCACCATTTCGTATTATCAACTGTCTGCCTAACGTCCTGTATATACTCGTATATATAGTTTGTTTGCTTGTTACGCTTTCATGCTCAAACGCCTGAACAGATTAGGATGAAATTTGGCACATGGGTAGACCATGACCTGGATTAGGACATAGGATACTTTTTATCCCGATATTCCCACGGGATCGAGACTTATGCGGGTGAAACCGCGGGGCGCAGCTAGTAGTTAATATGAGTCTGAAATCGCCGACTGAATCGACCTGTCTGTCTTGAGTTAATGCTCCTTCTCTGTACGAGACAGCCTTTTCTCTGCAGTGGGACAATAATAATAATACCAGCCTGTTAGTCTCAAAGGCCTCTTCTAAAATAGGCTGATATTATTACGTTTTTCATAACTTTACTCCGCGTTTATTAATGGGTACCTACATGATAATTTCAATACAATTTGTTTAGGTACATACCTGCTTTTTAAGATCATGGAGGTCCCCGGAGAGGTCCAGCTCGACGTCATCGCGTCCAGTGACGCACAACGCAAGCTTCTTGACGATCACACGTCGTGGGTCGTTGTGGTCTGTTGGACAAATAAAAATATCAATCAGATTTAAGTCAGTTCAGGTGTTGAATATTTGGGATATGATCTGACTGTATCTTCCAGATCTAGCGTCCATCTCTTATTCAGTGTTCCGACTTTTGTACTTTTAAGCGTGGTCGCTACAGTCAAGAGCGAACCCGAAATCGCGAGTTGAACTTATAGCATGTTCATTAATTCATTATGTCGTTTTGGGTTTTAGGGTCTTTCAATTGCCATGTATTACAATCAATATCATGATAAAATGGAGGGCAAAAAAATATTTTACCTAGTTATTTGAGACAATAGTTAAATCATAACAGCATATAAATTACATCACGCCTGACTTGCTCGAAGGGTTAGGCAGAATAGGTAGATAATAGTTTAATATTTTCGTTTGATAAACTGTAATACTTCGATAGAATAACCGAAAAAAAAATGTTACTAAAATCACGTGTTTTCAAAACAAGTGACGCTTTCGAAGTCACTAGTTTATGTTACGTTTCGCAAAAATCACGTAACCCTACAACTCATATTTCGAAATGAAAGCGTCAGGCTTTCGTAACTAGCGACATATGACTTGAGAACGAAATATGGTGAACCGCGAAATGAAAAAATTTCTTACATTTTTTTGCAATTGTGCAAAATGTTTTTATACCTACAAATAAACTAACAATGGTTGCCATGTGCTTCAATTGAATGGCAGACTTGGATTTACTCAAGCCTTAGTAAGCCCAGCCAAACTGCGAGGGGTAAACGGAGGCGGCCAAGTTTATAGGGCGGGCTAATTGTACAAGGCCGGCTAATTCCCGACAAGGGTTAAAAGCTAATTAGAGGGAAACTTCCCTTTAAATTACTAAGTTCTGTAAGATTATAAAGACGAAAATAGTTTACAAAGGGCTAGTAATTAAAATACATACTTAATTACAGAAAACAAGTCATCAATTTTCTGAAGTTTCTTCCCGTATATCACCGATTCCAGTGTTCATTATAATAATGTTACCTTTAGAAATTCGGTGAAAAAAAACATTGTGAGGAACTTGACTTCATCATCCCTATTCTCCTGCCTGGATCCCAATTTATTTGGGGCCGGCGCAGGATTTTTCTCTCTCATACTTCTCTACTAGTCGACATCTCAGGCCGCGTAGCATGACCACCATAGAAACGGGTCTTGTCGACGGAAGAATAGACAAAATGTCAGATTCACAGAAACGGGTTTTGTCGACGGAAGAATAGACAAAATGTCAGATTCACAGAAACGGGTCTTGTCGACGGAAGAATAGACAAAATGGCAGATTCACAGAAACGGGTCTTGTCGACGGAAGAACAGACAAGAAGACTGATTGTGAATCTGTCATTTTGTCTATTCTTCCGTCGACAAAACCAGTTTCTATGGTGGTCATGTTACGGGTGCAGTAGTCACCCCCTTTCTAGCTATATCATTTTTCACACAGTCCACCAATCGAATAGGGATGATGCCTGGGTAAAAAAAATGAAATTCTAATTAGTCCGTCAGTCAGATAATAAAAAAATATTAGACACGTATTTTTTTGCTTTATCATATTAATAAAAAATTGGGGAGTTGGGGAGTGGGGGTCGCTACGTCAGTAGTATGTATAAAATCTACATACTCGTGACGTCATGGCACATTTTACCTCAATGTATCGCCGTAATCTTTAGATTACGTAAAAAAAGAAAAAATAAGTGTCCAATAAGTTTTTATAATCTCAAAGACAGACAAAAAAAAATGTTTTGTCATCATCCCTATTCTTTGGAAAAATTTAGTTATATTGTCCTTGAATCTGTCGGTTCTGAAATCACTAACATGGAAGTGTAGTGATCGTCGCTCGTTCCTTCATTATTATGAGAAGAGGCTTTTGCCATGCGGTGGGTCATTGAACTGTGAAGTTTCTTGCTGCCTCTTCTCCATAGGAAACGAACAATTGGAACCGTGCTAACGTTTGACGTTTCATAAGCGCCCATGTAGGTTTATGTGAAATATTTTTTTTAGATTTTTCTGATAAATCATCAAGCAATTTTGAGATTGGGTAAAGACTTGAAAGCGCATAATAAATACTGACGAAAGTTCGTTCTACGTCAAAAAATATCATTATAGCTATTTCGAAGCGACGATAATTATCACCTAGCAAGCAACGGAGAGTGCCGCTTAAATTGTTTATGATATCGAAGGTAAAACAAAAATATAAGATCATTGCTCACGTGTCTAATTTTATTTCTATGATGATATAAGAATAGATCTAGTGTAGACTGTAGTTTGTGCTAGCTTTCGTACGCGACAACGTCTGTGGGGACAGACCAATGTATTATAAACTTTGCAAAGTACCTTTAGGCCGAGGTAACTTCCAAAGTATTGAAAAATCAAGCTGTAGCTCAGGTTCTATTCAGTAAGCGTTCAAAACTTACGAAATTCTGGTATTATATCTTTCCCAAAGTTTGAACGCTGCGTTTGATGTTGCGTTTTCATGGCTTTAACATACAAAATTCAGCGTAAGTGTTCGAGCCAGCTCCTTTTTAACCGACTTCCAAAAAGGAGGAGGTTATCTAATTCAAGAACTGCCCGTTTTGATGCGCATAAAACGCAAGATAGGGGAAGACTACGGAAGGAAGTACGCGGTTAAGTCCCCGAAAATTTTGCTTTTCTATACTTACTTTATAATAAATATAATACTTATAATATTTTATAGAGTTAAAATTTGTTTGTTTTTTTGTATGTATGTAGGGGGTAATCTCCGGAACTACCAGTCAGATTTGAAAAAATATTTGTGCTTTGGATAGCTCAAGTCTTACGGAAGGTTATAAATATAGGCTCGCGGACGAAGTCGCGGGCAGAACCTAGTAGATTATATTGCTAGTTTCTAATAGAAAATCTGCCCTTTGCTTAAAAGAAACAAACCATACGTAACCTTTTACAAATTATATTGGCTTCTATTCAAGCAACTTTCTATAGACATTCCACACAAAATATAACAACCGAGAAACTTTATGAGAAACCTTGCAGAGCTGTCAAACAATCAAATTGGTTTTGTAAGATCAAAGTTCTAATTAAAGGCGACGTCATGACTGAAAAATTGATTAAAAAAAAAAATCTGATGGTTAAAATAGTTGGTCCTTTTACTCATGCATGACTGTGTGTAGTGCGTCTACGATGCAATTTTTAACAGTTATCGGCAATTATCTTTGCCCTCTTAGCCTCACAGGACGGGAGTCAAGACGGTTACCGCAAATCAAGTCCTCTCACACAGGATGCAGTTCGTCACAGAATGCACTCGACCAAGTAGGTCAACGCAAATAGGTCATTGTCGTTATTGTATTAGTCACAGCTGATAGCTTAGCTACTATAAAGGAAATTGATGTGGCCGCAAACGGCGGTAATAGTAGGGCTTCAGATAATATACGCGTCGGGGAGGAAATTATACCAATACGTAAAATGGATGTGGATATCCGTGTAAACTGTAAATTAAAACATGTATCTATTGATAAATGATAAATGATTTTATTTCTGTAAGTGGGTTTGGACAAAACACTTTTACACGTCAATCATATTTTTTAAACTAGATGAGGTCGGCGTTTCCTATCTGACTACTCCGAGAAGGCCGAAACAAACTCCTTCTGAGTTTGTTTCGGCCTTTCTTCTCGGAGTAGTCACAGTCTCTTTTAAAGTCCAGACATAATCTTGGTCAGATCATGTGAAGATCATGTAGATTGGTGTCTGAGATGGTCTTTTGAGGAAAGAACCACACAGATTGAGAGGACCTGTCCAGTCAGTGCACGCATTTGTCAGTAATCGTGTAGCTCAACTCAGAACTTAAGGAGTTCAACGACTCGACGAACAATACCAAAGAAAGGACATTTGGGTAGGCCACATAAAGTACTCAAACTGCCAGATTATCATTGATAATTACTGAGACAAAAAAAAAAAAAAATATGATCCACATAGTCCTCACGTTCACAATAATATATATTTAAAAAAAAAAAAAAAAAAAAAATTATTGATACCGCTTTGACGATTATAAGACTCGAAGGACCAGAAAGAACCTGTGCTCATCTTAATAGCAAAGTAAGTAGTTAACTAAAGTGTAATATAAATAATACAGTACAAACAAATGTTTCTATGGATGTTAATATAAAGAAGTTTTAAGACTAATTGTTTGTTCTAATGATTATCTTATTGGTTTTTTGTACGTTTCATTATAAGGTCGTAAGCAAAAACTACTCAAAAGACCGTCACAAATGAACCAATAATTTTGCTAATCACATTGAGTAGGTACCTAATAAAAAACCTCTTAATCTCATAATTAATACTTCAGTTTTCATTACAGTTGCGTCAGCAAAAAACGTTTTCATCTATAACTCAACAAACATGAAAACATCATTCAAAATCGAATTAGTCTTACTCGATTTCAGTCTCCTACCCAACCATGTCGATAACATAATATCGATTACTCATCGTACGATGTCGTGCAATGCAGTTTGTTTGACCGACCCACGCGTCAAGGTCATGTCATTGATGTCATGCGTGGAACCATCAGACCTTGACATTCGTGACAAGTGTATGTCGTTCACGGAACTGCAAGAATCTGCTATAAAGTAGGTAGTATGAGGTCTATTAAAGTGAGGAAAGAGAGACTGCACCTGTGTCTCCGCATACACTTCACTATAATATCTCCCGCGTCAATAAGTCTCCGCTGAGACTCGGTCTGGAGGACTTTATAGCATGAGATCACCTTTTCTAAACTTCGTTGCGTTTTGAAAAGGTTTAAAATGTTTTTTGATAGACAAACGTCGTAGGTAACGACAACAGTTAAGTTGGATTACATAAAGACATACTAGTCGCTTTTTCCATGGTAGAAAGAAATACAACCACAGACGATACGAGACATTACTGTCCCGTTAAGGGGGATGTGCTAAGGAAATTTTCTTACGTCATTTTGCAATTTCCAGGTCAGTGTCAGGTTGTATGTTGATTAAAATATGGTTAACGCAATATCGATCATTCTAGTGATCTATTTAAACATCCATTACCTAGAAGCAACTACATATTTATGGCACGTTATGGCCTACTTATGTGTATATAGGAAAAAACAACATTTAATATGCAACGCCTGCGTAACTAATCAAAACGGAAAACGGAGCATTGGACATGTCATAAAATTGTTTGCCAACGTAAAATGATTAGATAAAACATATAGCTATCAACAGCTATTGATATGACATTGATAACACATTCTAGAAAGCTTGATAATGTTCTTAGGAGTTTGGACTTAATTTATTTTTAGGCTCCATTTACATTGCTGCGGAACGGAATGGCGCCGGTGCGGCTCCGGCGTCATCTACCATCAAAGAAGTTCATATCTAACCAGTTTCAAAACAAAATCCCGTGAACACGATGACTACATCTGTTACCGGCCCGGTTCTATAGCCAGAGAGCGCTGCAAGCAAGAATAGTCCTTACGGTGGTTAGATATGAACTTCATCAATGGTACAGGAGTAGAAAGAAGGAAAAGAAAGAAAACAATGTAGATGCGAATGTAGGAATGAAGAACGGCGAAAGAGGAAGACGACTTTTGCTGTGCCATGGAATGAAAAGACATGACATGGAAGATGATCATAATAATATTATAAAGGGGTAAAATTTGTAGGTTTGTATACAGCCAATACGGGGTAATCTTTGGAATTCCGCAAATTCTTTCACAAATGGAACTACAATATTGTCAACTGTCATAGGATATATATTCTGTTAAGGCGAAAGCGGCAGGGTAGCCTGCGAAATTCAATTATTATTAAATGTTTTGCAATTTCCTAACCAGTACAAGTAGGTACCCTAATTGCGTAATACACGATCAATCAGAATCTGAATCGTTTTGAAACAGATTGCTAATCCATTGCTTCATAAGTTTAAAAAAAAAAACTGCTAAACAACATAAATAACGCAATGAATGTTGTTGCAACTGTAAAAATGAAACAGATTAGTCGTAATGTTTAGGAAAATATGTTCCATAATTAGATAGCAGGTTGTATGTTGATTGAAATATGATTCGCGACGATACCAAATATGTATTTCATCATATTTATAATTTCAGCCAAAAGACGTCCACTGCTGAACATAGGCCTCCCCCAAGCACCGCCACTTCGACCGATTCTGTGCTTTCCGCATCCAGTGGATTTCTGTGGCCTTCACAAAGTCATCGTTCCATCTTGTGGGAGGCTCTGCAACGCTTCGTCTTGTGGTACGCGGTCGCCACTCCAGAACCTTTCGGCCCCATCGGCCATCTGTTCTTCGAGCAATGTGCCCTGCCCATTGCCGCTTAAGTTTGGCAATTCTTCGGGCTATTTATTATAATATTTATTTACAATATTATAATAATTAGAATCATTAATACAACTCTCAAGTTAGAATTTACCTCAAATGTCGTGATTTCATGAAATAGTCATTCAACAGGGTAACTTGAACTTATTTAGAGTTGTATTAACTATAGTAAAGTCAAAGTCAAAAAAAATATTTCATTTAGGCACATAAAAGGCACTTATGAACGTCAAATCGTAATTTTGGAAATACATCGTGAATCTAATTTTGATCAACATGCAACCTGACCCTGTCCTGCAAATTGCAAAAACGTCAGAAAATTTGAAGTTCGCGGGCTACTTTACCGCAATTACTAATAATTTTTAATTATTAAGCAATTATAAAATTATTAATAATTATTAATTGTAAAATTACACATAATTTGATGTTGTAACCGTTTTAGGTGTAAAAAAGGCATTTGGAAAGTTTCCAAATACTTTTTTTATATCTAAAACTAAATATTCGATGTTACGATATTACATATTGCATTTCATAATTAATATTTTAGTTCACTAGTTAGCCACATTTCTTAATTTCATACAGCCAAATTAATAAAAACAGCGAAATATTTGACATGTATTTGCGACGTTGCCCACTTTCAGAATAAACGCTCTTAAAACAAGAAATTTCACGCGGACGACGTCGCGGACAAAAGCTAGTAAATAATAACTACACGCAATAACTTAGCCAAAGATGTCACAGGAACTAGGTTATGTACATTTTCCTATTGCATTATGTTATGCACGACTATTTACAAATCTCGTGTCTGAAAAGCTATGCAAGAACAGCTTGTAATTTAAATATTTATAAAGCGTTCGATTCTCGCATATAAGCGACGTGACTAATGTTATCTATGAGATATCTAAGCCTTGATTCTCATGGTTCATTTTAGACTTGATAATGAATTGTTTGTCTTCCTATGGAAAACGCTTCACAGTTAATAAGATTTACAGTAGGAGACAACAACTGGTTAGTTGGTCTAGCAAGCGCTACTGGCATGATCTTGATTCGCAGGTCGGGTGAAGCGTTACGGGGTTTTCCATCTGGAATGTCTCAGTAGTAGCCAGGATTTGTGCCTGGTTGATGGCAATAGGCTCGCCCCTACATACACATACATGGGTTCATGGGACTTATGTGAGTGTACTATAAGTACACCTCTGTCTCCTCTCAAACCCTACCGGGAATACAGGTGTGATGTTGTTATGTTATCAGATATCTAAAGCATGATTGTCACGGCTCATTCGAGACTTGATAATGAATCGTTGGCCTTTATAAGGCAACTACTTCACACTTAATAAGATGCACAGTATGACTCTGTGTAGACAACACATGTAGGTACCATCAAATAAGTTCATATATATAACCAGTTTCAAAACAAAATCCCGTGAACACGATGACCACATCTGTTACCGGCCCGGCCCGATAGCCGCCGAGCGCTACAAGCAAGAATAGTACTTGTGGTGGTTAGTTATGAACTTCTTTGATCCTTATTTCCTTGAATAGGTTACAAGTTTCTGTAGTACTGTAGGCTAGATAAGTATCAACATTTTATTGTCAACTGTGCGTTTGCACTGGCGAAACATTCACAACAAAACATGTTGAAATTTCTATTTACCGTAAATTTTCCATACAATTTTTGACAGAAACTAGAGATTTTAACATGTTGTTGTCATATTTCGCCAGTGCAAATGCACAGTTAAGCTCAGGCCATACTAGGAAGGAAGCTAAGTTAGTTTAGCGAAGTATGAAAAGACGCGGCAGCTTCATGAGGGAAGCTAAACGCACTTAGTTTCATTCTCAGTGTGGTCTGCGCTTAAGAATTTTTGTAAAATGATGTTGATTATTTTCGAATTGCTTTAGGTAATTAATTTTCATGCTTTTATCTACTACAAGCTTCTGCCAGCGACTTCGTTAACATGGAAGTCGACAAAATACAGCCCATGTTACTCGTTGATAATATAGCTTTTTATTGGTGAAGGGTTTTTTAAATTGGTTAAGTATTTTTTGAGTTTATCCATTACAAATAAACAGAAAAAAAATCAAATCTTTTCTCTTTAGTTAGAATATTAGTTCAGATTAAAGTAGCCATAGTTATATGTGATGAGAGGAGGGTATTGACACCACCACCTAGGCACCCCCACCCTGACATTCCCCTTCACAAAGTGCACTTTAGGAGTTTCTATTGGGTTTTTCAACCAGAAATATGGTAGTGCAGCAGTGGTCAGGTTGTGAAATACAAAAATTGTTCAGTATATAGTGCTCACATAACTTCAGAATCATGCAGTAAGTTTGTGAGATTAAATCAAAATGACATTCTCACACCTGAACCTATTCTTCCTCATTCCCCTTAATTTTCTCTTACTTCAAGGAATTTATAAAAAATGTTTTTAACAATTACAAAATATCCTTACCAACAACCACAGCTCCAGCCTGCGCCTCTCCTAGAAGGGCCTCCTTGTACTTCCTCAAGGACTCATCCTCCTGATCTGCAGCAAGGATCTCGTCAATAGTCTTCTCTGGAGGAGGCCTGTACGAGGACTTGATTTCTTCCTCTTCCTCCTCTTCAGGAGTGCGGGTCACTTCGGGATCTCCAGACATGGTAGGTATGCTAAAAAGAAAGAATTTTGGGGTCAGTTCAGTAGGTTTACTAATATCACAAGACAAATAAGTTCTAATCTTGATAATTGATTTGAGTTCCCCAACAAGTTTCCGTCTCAAACCAGGCCCTATTTATTGATAAAAACCAACAGCAAACAATGTGACAATTTTACAAGTTTCTTTCATACATTGTCTGCTTTATTAAACAGCACCTGTTGTGAAAATATTTTTTGACAAATATGTGATTACTATTAATTAGGACCCAGGTAGAAAAAGCCATGCTCTTAGGACCAAGACCAAAATTAAATGCAAGTACATTTTTTTAAATAGTCACATTAATCAGAACATTTAGCAAACCTATTGAATATTTATAATATTAGAGGTAGGTAAATAATATTACATGTCATATTTTATGGTGATCACTAGTGATCAGTATGACAAGTGATAATAATGCATGATGCAAACCACTTGAAGCCTTATTTATCAGTAATGAGTGACATTTAAAGATCTCAATTGACTGTAGGTATCGCCTATTGATATCATGATTAGTATGGTAACTCATTTTAATTTTATTGTCGCCATAACTGTCTAGTTATTGATACTTGTGATCAATAAATTATTAGGACTATTAAAGAGGCATTTTGAGGGACTCGCGAGATGAAGATTAATATAGAAGTAAAATACATTTTGCGCTGACCTCAAATAAATTGTAATATTGAGACGCAGGTGTTTATTATTGTTATAAATGCCGTCATGTTTGTCTTGAGCTGTTTTGAATTTTATAAGCATTTATTACCAACTTCTTTTACTAATGATTGGTGTCTTAAGTCTGACCGACTTTAGAGCTTTTATTCCAACTAATTGCCTTCTTCTTAGTAATTATAATATATGTTGTCATTTGAACAGGTCATGAAGTTTAATGAATATGTTTCCAATTGATGATATTGATATCTATTTGTGGTGTATGACTAACAAACAGATTGATCAATAATCAATAATATTTATTGCTCAAGGTTAAACAGAGTGATTTGAATTGGTGCATGTATCATCATTATAGTAGAAACTTACGACTTTAATAGGAAAAGTTGATCGAAAACATTTTATTATCTATATTCCAGCATTTTTACTTTCTAAGGCCCTTATCACAGAACCTCACTCAAGACTCAAGCATTACTTAAAACTAGTTTCAACCAATCAAAAGGCTTTAAATGAGTTTTAAGTAATGCTTAAGTTTTGTCTGAGATTCTGTACTATATATAATTAATATAATAAATTAAAATAAATAATTAATTTAATATAATAAAATTCCCTGGGCCACTCTATGTTAAAGGAGCTGTGAGATTGGGCTTGCAAATCAATTTTCAGTTTGACTGTACATGGAGACAATTATAATAACACCATGAATCCTTTTTCACACAATCTACATGTATTCTGCCAGTAGGTACATATTGTTATCATAAGCCAAAAATGCATAAAAATGTAATTAATCAATAGGAAACAAAATCAGAAGGAAGAGACTTGCAGTTGAATGTCACATGCGATTTTGCGACCGTCGCAAAGAATCGTATGAATCATAGTCCCCCATAACCTCTAAGTACACTAAATTACGCTTACAAATTTGATAAAAAATATTCCAAGAAAATTATCACTCAGACCTTCACGCGAGACGCAAAGATAAAGAATATTTCAAACCAGCTTGCCATGAAACTAGATGTAAAATGAAATACGTAAGCCGCTAGTGGAACCGCCCAAAAAAACTAAAAATCGTAAACTTATAGGACAAAAAGTCCGTGAATTAAATTATAGTTGTTTAAAAATAACGTAGCTTTGCCACACGTAGCGACTTCCAACATCCTACAATAACAGAATTAAGCGGCTTCATCATTGCAAGCCAAATAAGCTTCATACGCTGCCTTATCTCGACATTCATAGTAAAACTTGGACTTAACTTACGTTTCAATGGAAAATGCTGGTGTGACAAAACAAATCAATAACTTGTAATTGCACAATCGTAACAAGCACTAATTAGCACCAAATAAAGCTATACAACTTACGAAAATTTGCGATTTGTAAAATCTATAGATCAAAAATGACGGACAAAACGATTCCGGCCGGTCATCGAACTCTCAAAATTAATTTATTCGTCGAATGGAAATGGATGCGACACTTGCAACTCTGGCATCTCCAGTATTTCTATCTCCCTTTACTCACTATGGTCTCTGTCATTTTCAGTACGACAAAAAGAGATACCAATACCTCGCAGATAAGAATTTTCTCTGGTGTTGCCAGAAATAAACCTCAACCTCTTTTTGTGAGACTTCCGGTGCAGTCTAGTGTTTATGGATAGCAATAGTGATTTGCACTCACTGAGGTAGCCCGCAACATTCAAATTCACTTGAGTTTTTTGCAATTTGCAGGTCAGTGTTAGGTTGTATGTTGACCAAAATACGATTCACAACCGTAACAAATGTGTATTTATATAATTAAAATCATCGATGAGATTTCGTGAAATATTCATTTAATTAATAGAGTAATCTGAACTAAAAGAGTTGCTTCCGCTCTCGTACTGTTAACGTACCCGGGCCGACCGAAACCTTAATTTTAATGATTATGTTATCAGACTTGTCACTTGCGATTTTCAAAGTCCGTGTGTGGATATGAGATTTTGAAATACCCAGCGAGTCACAGTCGCTGCGTGTGTATCAACCATTACTCTTAGTGAAATACGCATGATCATAATCTTTTGGAGGTTCATTTCGACGCCTAAATGTCCTTTTGTTTTTGTTTAATGTGTATAGTTAGTTATTTTAGTACTAAGTTTAATTAACGAGTAATTTACTATTATATCCACAGCCACACAATGAAGTCTTGACTTCATCAGCTGTTGTTGAATTGATAATCAACCCGTCATCCGTTGTCTATCAGATTGAAAAATAGTAGAGTAATAGATAGAGAAAAATAACAATGACTATTACTTATATACGTTTTGGATAAATAAAATCACGCCTGTATTCCCCGATGGGTTAGGCACAGATGTAACCTATAGTACACCCCCAAAAAGATATACCTAAAGTACAGAGGCCAGCAGGTCAAGCTACCCGAAACTGTCAAATTTTCGCAATCAACCTTGAACCTTACGCTGTAGTGCTAAAGTTGAAAATCTATTAAATAAATTTGACAGATTATTGCACCGACGGCTTCCATGCAATTATACGCAAAAAAACTGCGTCGTTACTGAGGAGAGTGAGGGGCAGTCGAAACAGCATTCTGAAAACTGTAGCCGAGAGCTTCGGCTCTCCGATTGTACAGCAGTTTGTGCGGAGGTTGATTTTTACTAACACTAGGCAATAAGTTATTTTTTGTATGTTACTAACACTATATGGATATTTGTGTCCGAAATAAAGTTATTCTATTCTATAGTAGCTTGATGTGCTGGCGTCTGTACATACTAATCCACTTTAATTCCATGATTACGTTTACATTTTAATTTGTTTGACTGACATCAATCGAACCAACATCACGATTGAACTGCTGCCAGATTGATCGTCTGACATCCCGCAAAATTGTGCCAAATTATCTTGTTTCGATCCTCACAAAAAAATCAAATTGTCAATGTTTTCTGGAAATGTCAAAACTAGTACAGTTCTTTGTCAATGTCATTAGTTCAGTGGTTCAGTCAGTGAATCAATCAATGTCATCCTTCTAATTTCATGCTATTGTTGAATTCATACGATGTTTTGAATAGTCGGATTGCGAAACATGAGACTTAAAAAATAAGAATCATCTCTTTCTTTTTCAATTATGTTTTATACACAAGTGTGAAGAGTACTAAGAATAATCAGATGTAGCTATAATAAATTACTACCTAAGCCTGATGTTATTTCGTAACTACGTACGTATCAATTCTAAATCATTAAGTAAAATGGACTGAACTCTGTTTTACTCATTTATATATTGAACGAATAAATCCTATAATGTTTGTGAGTATCTCCGTGCTAAATTGAGTCCTTTAGTTGACCTCTTCCAATAACAAATTAAAATTGTTACCTTGATTACAGAAATTGAACACGTCACGACTTCCTGCTATAATAAGATATCAAAACCATCTAGTTAGACCTTGTATAACTACGACGCAAACTTCAGATGAAGAGAAACAGAAGGAATTGGAGAGAATAGCTAAAGATGTAAGCTTGTTTTTTTATTTATCCATTCTATCTTTTTGTTTCCAAAATTGTGTGGTTCAATACTGAAATTTGGTCATAGATAAGAACAAAACAACAGCTCAAAACATCTGTTAATCAAATTCTTAACAATTATTTAAAACTAAATATTTGAGAATATTTAGTTTTAAATAATTGTTAAGAATTTATATTTTTTTATAGTTTTTTTTAGTTTTTTTTATAGTTCGAAGCCTTGAGAGGCTTCGAACTATAGCCATGTAAATGTGAAAACCGATCTATAATTTCTGCTATTCAACTGCGTTCAATCTTCTTCCACCAAATTTAATAAAAATATTACCATTAAAAAAATAAGTTCAAATCTTTGAAAAGTAACCTTTCCAAAATAAAACCTCTTTTATATAATTCCAGGCCTCCATAGATGAACCTCCAACAGGCTGCTGCCAATCTGGTTGCTCCAACTGTGTATACATAGTATGGGCAGAAGCTCTATCAGCTAAGATGAAAGATGCTGGGCCTGAACTTAGTGAAAAGATACTGAATATGGTTGATGATCCATGTATGAAAGCATACCTAGAAATGGAACTGAGGATGCGTATAAAGAAATGATCATGTAGCATATTAGTCTAGATAGTAATATTGTAGATTTTAAGTTTGATGGTTTGAATATGCAGCAAATTTGATATTTAAATTTCTATCAAGGACACTGATTCACATAAGATATATCGAGATATGTCCATTACCACCAGAAAATTGAAAAATATTCAAAAAGTACTTTATGTATCATGTTTTGTTAGTATTTAGGTACTTTAAACTGTTTTAGCTTACCATTGGGTGAACCTCCATAACAGGGTTGTGGAGGTCCGATAGGCAGTCACTCCATGTAAAATACTGGTATTCAGCTTAGTTTGGTTAGACTGGAAGCCCACCCCAACATAGTTGGGAAAAGGCTAGGCAGATTGATTGATTTCTGTTCTAGCCCACCATTGTGGCATAGGTAGAAACACCAACTAAAGGACAACTATCCCTGAACAGAACCTATGTTAACAGAGAACATTTTTATGTTTTGTTAAGGATCCACCTTAAGTGAAGATGTTGTTGGTGAACAACATCTTCACTTAAGGTGGATCCGCAGTAAATCTCTGAAGTACAAAAACAAATCTTATGGTCGCCAATCATATTTTGATCAAGATACAACCTGACAAAAGACCTACTAATTGCAATAAACTTAAGAATATTTGAATTTCGTGGGCTACCACTGCGGATCTACCTTAAAAGTTGTTATACAACAGTACCTACAGGGATCTTTTGGCGCGTGGCCAATATTGGAACTAATGCCGCCATCTTGTTTTTTTAATACAATATCTGGTAATTTTAATACAATATCTGGTATTTTCACAAATATTTACCAACAACAGAGAGTGGCCCATTAAGAGCAGTGGTGAATTACGGCCCACGCCCTCTCACGGAGAGGAGGCCTTTGTTCCAACAATGGGAACACTAGATGCTAATTATGTTTACCACCATCGCCACCCGTCAATGTAAATCAGGCTCAGGTGCCAAGAGATCCCACTCTATGTAAGTAGGTTAGTAAGCAAGTAAATCTCATTCATTCATTCCATAAATTCTCATTCATAAAAGATAAGTATAATTATTGTGATATTACAAATGCTATATTTTTTATTGTTATTTACATTTGTAAAATCTAAGTCAACTATTGTACAGAAAAATATTACAAATAATATGGATTTGTGATCTGCATCGCGCAAGCAGAGTTTACGGCGCGATCAGCATATTTATAACTTCCCGACTTCAATCACCGGGCAGTTGCCCACCAGACACAACACTCGTCTGGTCTGGTAAGTAACGCCAATAGTATCAATCAGAAATATAAATTGATTTACTGCCTCGTTGGTCTAGTGCAAGCACTACTGTTAGGCATGAGGTCCTGGGTTCGATTCCCAAGTCGGGAAAATTGTTAGTGGGTTTTTCTATTAGGAATTTCTCAGTTGCAGCCCGGAGAGTCTGAATTTTTGCCCGATTGATGGCAATAGGCTTGCCGCCTTTTAAACATAACTGGCCAAGTGTGGGTATACTATAGGTACACCTGTGCCTAACCCTTCAGGAAATCAGGCGTGATGTTATATATTAGAAATTGTTTTTTTTTTTAAAGGTATTTTAATAAGTAATATTGTTGAGGTATATGATGGAGAGTGTACATCTCTCGTTACCATCAGTCATATTGTAACTACTGTAGGCGAACTATGGGTAGTGTTGGTTATTAAGCAATAGAAAAACCGTGCAGTTCAGATCAAATTATAATTTATGATCAAGTTAACCACACTAGCAATTCACACACTGTAGCTACACGACACTATACGGAACGCGCGACAGTTTCTAAACGTGTTCGCTGCTTGACCGCCACCAGCCAAAAGTACTCTGTGCCACCGAGCAACCTTAATTAAGGATCGAGCGTTATCACATACCTATGAGCGTTAATTCTGAAGGTGGGCAACGTCGCAAATAGATGTCAAATATTTCACTGTTTTGAATAACAATATTACTGTGTGAAAAAAAATGTGGCACGAGTTTTAGAAAAAAACAACTGTAATGCCTACACATAAAGTTCAGTTTGCGCTACAACTTCATATTTTTTAATGACTTTTTCAACAGTACTTGTCGGTCTAAAATCAACTTTATTTACACGTTCATAAACTTCATGTTTGTCCAAGTGGAAAATTCGTGTTTGTTTACACGTTTGGCAAATAAATTGCGAACGCACATTAGGTTCGGCCGTAAGTAGTACAACGTTATGTTGTAGACTCTGTCGAGCGCCGTTAGGCGGCGCTGGCGCCCCGATTAGTCATATCAGTGAAGTATTTTCGACATTATTATTTTGTCGTCGCTTGATTCCATAATTGTTAATTAGGGCTATACTGTATTATTATTATAAGATAATAATTATTACGCTTACTAACTCTAGAATGTCTAATAGATCAATAGATGTTTTTGTTAAAAATCTTTTGCTTTTTTTTTTCTTTTACCCATTAATTTCCTTCTGACTGCAGACCAGTAAATAAGCAATAACAAAAACATTGCAAGTTGTCCCCATATCACCCCGGAAAAGTGTTGCAATAGCTTGCGTGCCACGAGTCGCGGGGTCGATTCCCGGACACGTGTTTAGCAAAATTATCAGACATAGGCCTCCTCTTTGTTAGAAGTAGTGGGCCATAATCCAACACGTGGGTCCAGTGCGGTTTGGTGTCTTCGATTTTTTGGTTCTATTCTAGACATCCACGTTTCCACACGATGTTTTCTTCACCGTTTAGAAAGCAGTGGGGATGAAATAAATTAAAGTTAATTTTCGATTATTTTTCAAGAATGTTCAGAAAAATACGGGCGGTTACATCTACATGCCCATGGGCGGCATCCTTACATATTTTAAAACTAAGTCCCCCGCCACGTCTGTCTGTCTGAACGCGATAAACTTAAAATCTAACGAACGAATTTTCAAACGGTTTTCACAGTGATTCTTGCAGAATGATTTGGTGAATAATAAAATTAATTAATTGTTTGTGTAATTTCTCTGAAATATGACGATTATTGTTGAAGATGTCCAAAAAATTATAACGACTGGTAGCTTTACTGGCGTGCGCCGCATAACCCGTAAAAGATACATGAAAACTATTTTACAAAAAAAAAACAACTGACTTTAAAAGTACAAGAAGAAGACTTTAAGGCTGCCTGTCCATTGAAGCGGAGCGAGGCAGCGGAGAGGAGTTACGAGTGTGTGGAGCGAGGTAGCGGGGCGGAGTTGCGTACTGTGTCTGTCCATTGATGCGGAGCGAGTCTGCGGAGCGGAGTTACGGACTATGCGTGCGAGGTAGCGGAGCGGAGTTGCGGACTGTGCACAGTGACAGTGACAAAAAGGATGACATGACATAATGCAAAAAGAAATAATTGTAGGGGAGATCGGGTACAATAGTAACGACGGTCGTTGTCACCTACTAGGTAGTCAGTTTTATGAAGAAGGAAGGCCTCTTTATGATGAGCTCCTTCTTTAGAAAGTGAACCTGGCAGAGCCCTGATGGTGCAACTAAAAATGAAATTGACTTCATTATGTTGACATAGAAGCAAAATATGATACTGTGATTAACGCGTTGAAAACCAGAGTGATCACCGTATGGTAAGGGTCTTAAGGACTGATGACGTCTACGCCGCCCAGCACCGATCCAAATCCAAAACCCCGAAAGCTTTCAGCTCGAACTTCAGAATCGTTTCGAGTATCTAGCGAGCTCCGTGGGCGATTATAATGAAAACTGTCCATACAATCGGGTCTAAGATCTTTAAGACCCGTCGTACGAATCGAAACCAGAAGCTTTCCGATGCTACTTTACAGTTCATGGAGGAGAGGCCTTTTTTGTCTTGTCTTTGTCTGTAATTCACAATAAACAGCAAATAATGAGATAAATTTAGATACAAAGTAGAGCATAATCGAAGTTTATAAGTGGCTATATTCATATTATCTGTTATTATATTGTACAAAGGTTTACTTTTGTACCCGGTCTCCCCTAAGTCGAAACAAAGAGGCCACATAATATACTCGCCCAGCCGACGCACGCACTGGCCGGTGGCACACTACTCGGGGTCCCCCGGGCCCCGCGGCTGCAATACTCCGCGGCTGGTTTTTTTCTGCATCCTCTCTCCGTTTCTCCGCTCCGCTTCCCCGCTCGGTTTCCCCGCTCCGCTTCCCGGTTTTGTATGAATTTTTAAACTAGTTCGCAACTCCCTGTCCACTGAAGCGGAGCGGAGGTTTTATGCAATTCCATTGGTTAATATTGAAACACCGCTACTCCGCTCCTCTCCTCTCCGCTTCAATGGACAGGCAGCCTTAAAGTGAAAAATAACTTTATAAACTAACCCCACTAGGAGTAATTTTAGATTTTTCAAAAATTACTCCTAGTGTGGTTACAACTAGAGGGGCAAGTAAGTAATCCATCAAGATTCCACTGAAAATTTTTGGCATTCCACTTTGGACCAGAGGGGCGACTTGGTGGGGCAAAGTGGAATGATTTAAATTAACCCCTTTGTGGGTGAATAGGGGGATACATTTTGTATGAAAGATCTTATTAATTTGCTTTATAAAACGTGGTATAAACTTATCTAGGTAATAATAAAGATTTAATCATACATTTTTCAAAATTACCTGCTTGCTTGAAAGTGTAGAACAAACGAAATGTTTCTTAACAAACACTATATTCTCAAGATGAAGTCGAGACGAAAGTTACATCTAGCGTGCCTGCTTTTTGGTGTCGTTAAGTCCCAGAAACCTAAGTATTTGTTCGACAAGCTTAGTTGGATGGCTAGTAGACGAGATTGCGCGCCCAGGCAATGTGCACAGCAACTTTCTACACAGTCTCATAGGACAGCAGCTTTCAGAGGCACTTTTCGATACGCTGCATCTAAGGTGTGGAATAACATCCCACCACCATTAAGGGTACTGGGCACTATCCACACGTTCAGAACACGTTTACGGCAGTATTTGATAGATTCGCAACGGAAACTAGATATGGTCGCCTTAAATGTTTCACTTATATGAAATGCCTACAGTACTTATCTTTAAACATGCTGTGTCAAAACAATATATAATGGGTGTGCACGGTTGCGCGCGCTTGGTGATTTTCTGTCCTTTGCTGCCTCAAACGTCCCGGACTCGATGGCGCTGCTGTGCCATCCGCGGCGCCTACGTGCCGTCGCAGTTGTGAGACCTGTAGGAAACATAAACGGACACATTAAGTACTTCTTTTTACACCACCATCTCGTACACTGTTCAATCTAAACGCGTTGTTTTCGTACTTACCCATTGTGCCTGGCCTACTTGCAACTGTGACGTACAGCCGGCATCGCGATCGCATCATACACCCTTCTTTTTTCCTTTTTTTCTCAATACAAATCTTGGCCGGAGACGATACTTTTGTTTATGTGTACACAGGGTGTGGCATCTTTCGAGAATGCACAACTAGAATAACGGAAAGGAGCATAAATAAATTGTTTTACACTGACACGAGACTAAAAATACTGATCAGTAAAAGAAAATTATCGTAATAAATGACGTTTACCTTCTTCTATTAACATTAATTACTTCTTACTATTGATATAGGTACTTCACTTTCTCCGTACAGTATTAAATTAACTATTTATGACACATTTTTGTCTTAGTTTTATTGTAACCATTCATATATTTCATATATTTTATTTTATTCAAACACCTCACAGTATTTCTGTCGTAAAACTAAATAACAATCGGTGTATCTGTCCGCCGCGGTCGGCGGCCTGTTGCGTTTTGTGAAATTGTGAGGTGCACTCACAATTTGTGCACGAATCAATCTGGCTAATCGCTAAGAACAGGTTTTGCTTAGACAGTAAGGTTCTTGTTGTTTTCGTATTTTTTATTTATTTTTGTTGTTTTTGTTATTAGTTTATCTGATTACTAGTTTATTTATTTATTTAGAAGTATAAAAATTATGTATTAATATATAGGTATGTTGAAACTGTTGTACTCTCCGTCACTTGTCCTTAAGGGTTCATTAGAAAACCAGCGTCAGACAGCATTTGTCTGGCATTAATGCTGAAATGAACCTTTTTGGTGCAGCCGTGAGGCACACTTATTGTCAAAAGGTTACTGTCAATTTTACTTTGTTTTATTTTGTGTTTCACGAACTGTGTCCAAATAAACGTTTCTTTCTTTCTTTCTTTCTTTCTAGAAAGGGTGTAATTATTTTTTTGCATCTCAATGACATCGATTGGCCCAATATGGTACTAATGAATAGTCTACATACAATTTAGCAGATATAACATTTTTGAAATTTAATTACAGTCCTATTAAAATTGTAAGTAAGTAGAATATAATCACCATGTAACATTTCGTTTTTGTTACATTGCAATCGTCTCATCAGATAAAAATATATGCTAATTTATAGTTTTCAAAGTGATACCCATACCACCAACAAGCAATACGTTCCAGGCGGCAAGGGGTTACGGAGATGTGGAGCGTCGTATGCTACCTCTAATATTAAGCTGGGCGGTCACAGTCCATAAACTATTATCCTCGAAAGATCTGTGATCTACCATGGTGAAAAAAAAATTGCAAAAGGGCAAATATACCTACGTCGTGCTTAGTCGTGTCAGAAGTTTGAAAGGCATAGTTTTATCAGATTTGGACGCGAACAAATTATTAAAGCGACCACACGACGACAGGATCATTGACGGAAATAACGAGGCTACGAAATCTGTCTTCTGACAATCAAAACCACACATAGACGACTCAAGTAGCACAATTTGATGCCAGGATACTACTATTAATCATTTATAGGCAGAGTGCACCTCATGGCAATTCCAATAAGCCCAAACACGGCTAGGATACATTGTATTATGACGGAGTTCCGGTGCCTTCCTTCCGGCTTCATCTTCAGATCTGTTCAATGGTACCATTTCCATGAGAATGTGCTTCATACTCGCTTAACTATTTAAATCGAGATATCTTATCGCCACCCGTAAAATACTTATCATTGATTAGTTCCGGTGGCCATCTGTGGTCTTCTTCATCAGTTCCACTTCACCAAATCATACTTTCTGAAAGCAAATGCTTAACTCGTTGCTGATAATTTTAAAATCGCTATGTGTATGCCTACAATATTTGAGGAGTTCCCTCAATTCCTCATGGGTTCCATCATCAGAACTGAATGTTGATAAAAATGGGACTAATCTGGGAGTACCTATATCCTTTCAAATAAGTTTTTTTTTTACAAATCGGTTCATAAATGGCGCCACCCGTGAAATACTTTTCATTGAGGAATTGTGGTGGCCATCTGTGGTCTTCTTCATCAGATCCACTTCACCAAATGATATTTTCTGAATGCATATGCTTAATTTATTGCTGAAAATACCAAAATCGCTATGTGTATGCCTATAATATTTGAGGAGGTCCCTCAATTCCTCATGGATTCCATCATCAGAACTGAACTTTGATAAAAATGGGACCAATCGGGAAGTACATCCTTTCAAACAAAAAAAAAAATTTTCCAAATCGGTTCATTATTGACGGGAGTAATGAGGTAACAAACATTTAAAAAAAAAACAACCGAATTGATAACCTCCTCCTTTTTGGGAAGTTGGTGAAAATATATGTTCTACAGCATTGTTCATCTTAAAAAGTTCGCTATGGCATAATTATGTCTATCATCTAAGGATGACCCACAGTAACCATTATTCGGTATTATATTAATCCATATCCAATAAAATATGTTATTTAAATTTGGCTTTTAATTTAGATTAAAATATGCCTTGACATCACATCATTTAAATGAATAGTTTAGGATATCACGGATTCAAAACAAAGCGTAGGTAGAAAAAAAAAATGTTGGACAGCTACGCGGATGCAGCGGTAGGAGTCAATGACCTTTTCCTCGGCTATAAGGTACGTAATCCCGGTAGTACGTTCCCGTGGGATACAATATCCACGCGGGCAAAAGCTAGTTGTATATACACCGGGGCATTTTAATCGTCTTATAAAAGCAGCCCACTTCATGTGTCCAATGAAAAGAAAGAAAGAAAAGACAGAAAAACTATTTATTGAAACTCGCACAGGAAATCACAAAACTAAAAACACATTAAACATAAATAAAAAACAATCAAAAACAAAGTTACATTAAAATGAAGACACAGAAGTAAGTCCTGTACGAGGCCAAAAGGCTCCTATCTCAGCATAAAAAAAAACTGATACACGTGATATGTGATATTTTAGTCCTCCTACAAAGGGCCACTCACTGTACCCGTCATAAAATACCTCTAGGAGCAATAAAAAAATTGTTACAATATATAAATTTTATTATAATGAATGTTTAATAGTCATTGGAGACATGAAGTGGGCTGCTTTTGTAAGACGATTAAAATTTCACGGTGTATAGGTACAAATATTGCTAATTTAATAGTACCTATAGGATAATAAGAATAACGAAGGAGATTCTTTATTTATTCTAAAAGAATATACTTACCTACCTACAACCTCCTTACTTACGAATAAAATACATAACTAATACCTAACACCCGTCTGCTAGGTAACAAAGTGTTACCTACTACTTAGATGCCTTTGCCTACGGCATACTTTTATCCCTCTCGCGTCGGCAATTCGGCATAATTAAGGAGCTCACGTAAAGCTTTCAAAAACCTAATTTGCATGTTAACTATTATTTACCCTTTAAGTTGTCCTTGACTGTGTAGAGCAGCGATACTCAAAGTGTGCTCAGCGGAGCCCTTGGGTTCCGTAACACCTCTGTGGGGGCTCCGCGAAAATACTGGTCAAAATTAAATTAAATATGTACAGTAGTGTAAGTAAGTAGGTAGATTGATTGATTGATAGAAGACAGTTGAATGTTAGGTTCGGCTGGGTTCGGCATCCAGTCTATGGCGGTTTTTATTTTTTATAGCTGCAAAGGTTGATTTAAAAATCCTGTTTCGCACAGTTTGTAACTCTGTTCTAAGTTCTAATAGCCTTGTTAAAGTTTTACCCGTAGATAACCATCTCACTCCTATAAGGAGCAGTAGTATTTTATATTTGCTGACATAATCTTCACACAATAATGAAAGCAATCGGGATTGCAGTGGACAAGATTTGACGAAATTCATTATTTTTACCGTTTCGTCAAGAATTAATTTTAGATTTGGTCGCATTCGCTTAATCGCGTGTCTATGCAGGATACAATGCGATTTCCCATTTTTTTAAGTTGTTATTTTCATATTTCTTACATTGCTACCTTTATTTTAATTTGAGTACCTACCTACCGACCATAACTATTAAAATTACTATTGAAAAGAAGTATTTTTTTTTTAAAACAATCAGCCTGAAATTATTATTTTTATACGTTTTAAAACTGGCTCTTTCATACACAGAGTTGGAGTTTCTTGCCCATTCTTCTCCATACGAAAACTACCTTTTCGAAGGGGTGACTAAAATATTTGCCTTTTATGTGCCTAATGTAAATATATTATTTGACTTTGACTTTGACACACTCTCCCCTACTCAAGCAAATAAACAAATAAAATAAAACGTAAACACAAGTTAATTAATACTAAGGTATTAATTATGTTATGTTTAAGTACGTTTTATTATAAAATTATGAATTTGTTTAGATATACTTTGAATGTCTGCGGCGTTTCGCTAGCTAATTTAATTTGACCTTGTATAGGTACCTAATACTTACCTACGTTCCATAACTAACCTTCATCATCAGTCCTTTTCCCAACTATGTTGGGGTCGGCTTCCAGTCTAACCGAATGCAGCTGAATACCAATATTTACAATCGGTTGTAAAGGCTCGATAGGCAGTCGAGCGACTGCCTATCATGGGTCACTGGGTAACACGATAGCGTTGGTAAGACAGCACCCTAATTACGTAATACCTACACGATCAATCACAATCTGAATCATTTTGAAAGAGATTGCTAATCCATTGCTTCACAAGTTCGAAAAAAAATCTGCTCAACAACGTAAATGTCGCAATGGATGTTGTTGAACTGTCAAAATGAAACAGATTAGTCATATCATTTACGAAGATGTGTTACGCAATTAGATAGCTGGTTGTCAGACTTTCGGGCTTCTGACTACCCGGTACTTAACAACTGTCAAAGATCTACAAATGACAGCCGGGGCCAACGGCTTATCATGCTTTCTGAGGCACGGAAGGTCTCGGTATGTAATGGATGCTCACCCATCCACTGACCAACCTCGGCAAGCGTTGCTTACGCGGCTGGCTGCGGCTGTTATTATTATTATGCCACGAGCCCCTTTCACAACTAACCATAAGCCACATCAATAACTTTGAACTAGATATTAATAATGTAATCGTTGCGTAAATAATGAACTCACTTCGTCGCCCTTCAAGGGTCAAATATCTTAATGTTGACGTAAATGTCTGGTCTGGGCCTAGATACTGCTAGTCTGCGTCTGTTTGTTGTGTTAGAAAACAGGCGCGGTGGAATTTTCGACTACCTAGTTGAAAACTTTATTTTCTCTTTATCAGTACCTACCTATACTTCAAATAATTGAAATATGGCGCAAATGGTTAATCGTAGTTTAGCTTTGAAAATAGTTAATTTTTGTACACTAAACAGTTTCTGCTTTGTATGTACTCCTATGTGTAAAGACGAGACACAGTTTTTTTGAAGTGAAACTTCTATATAGACGGGGGGGTATTAGGATTTTTCTGTCACGAAAAAGCTTTACGGCCGCGTGGAGGGGGTAGACGATATATCGCGTGGTGAGAGGCGGCAGCGGCGGAAGGAGAGAATAGATTGGAATCTCAAGTTTTTATATTGAACCGATTTGAAAAAATCTTTCACTGTTGGGAAGCTACACTATCCCCGGGTGACATAGGCTGAATTATATTTAAAAAAAAAATGTGGATCCTTACTAAAACTGCAATAATGTAACCCAACGTGAAAAAAAAAATACCTAAAATAGTATTTACATCGCGTGCGCTGCGAAAACTATTGATGATAGAATAAAATAATGTACTACGACTTTGCAGAACACATAATTATTTACAAAAATTTTCGCGACAGCATATGTCTAACTATTATAGTTATACCACAATAAGTGTTCCTTTATTTTTTAAATTTAATTGAAATGTCGCCGCCAGAAAAGGCTCTTTATATTATATCTTTATATTAATCCATAACACAATAAATTACTTCATATTCAAGACTGCTTCAATACCTTTTAATAACTTTTTGAATTATTCAATTCGGACATTCCATTCGACAGATATCACGAGTTTGTGAAGCATAGTTCACAATATCAAGCGGTGCAATTTTTCAATAAGTTACCTTTGCAATTAAAAAGCTTGATTTATACATCTGCATTTAAAACAAAGCTTCAAGCATTCCTACTAGATAAATGTCTCTACTCCGTTGACGAAATGTAATAATATTATGACCATGCGTTTCTTCCTGTCAACTTAAATATGTATGTTACAGAGCAGACAGAAGTTATTGTTTTATGTATGTTAAGGACATTATTTTGAAATGACATATGTATTATCAATCCTATTCATTATTTAAGTTGACATTGAACTATTTAATTTGACATTTTTTTTTTGATTTTCTATTCCTTATATTGTTAATGAGTTGACATGGATTTTTATTTTTTATTTTTTAATGTAGGTAATTTTTATTAAGTATGATGTTAATTTTGATGATGATGTGATTTTTGTTATTAATTTTTAAATGTGTTTCTTGTACTATGAATGTTATTTTTTTTTTGTTATTAATGTGTTTACTTACTTGTTTTCTTTTTATCATATAGAAAATTTCAAACACAATGTAAATTGTTTGTGAATAAATAAATTGAATTGAATTGAATTGTTTAAAAATGTATGTAAGTATTACAAAAAAGTTGCGTGGTAGCCGCTCACCCTGCTCGGCTAGCTAGGCAGCACCGTATGCAATGTAGGCGTCACTGGAGTATGGGCCCTACGGGAGGGGAGTCAAGAAATGAAGTGCCGTAGGTAGCGTAGGTAGTGTAGATAGGTAGGGTAGGATAGGTAGGTAGGTGCGCTGTAGATAAGTACTTAGTGCTACCCGTGCGAAGCCGGGGCGGGCAGTTAGTTGATTATAACGCAGATGAGCCGAATGAAGATTGATGACGAAAGAGGTGCATTTGTTAATGTTCCTTTGTGTGTGTATAAGTTTAGAGTAGACTATGGATGTTTTTTTTTGTTCCGGATTGAATTCAGTTTTTTTGTTTGATAAAATAAAATATGTTTAAATAAAAAATGCATTTATTAAAATGTACCGAACCTAACCAAATCATAATTTGCAGTATACCTGCGAAAGTGAAACTTCAATGGACAAGTGGAAAAACGAATCGCAACGGACAAGTGGAAAAGCGGGCAGGTTTTCAAATTGCACAAGTAAGTACATTAACAATCTGCCCGCAAAACTTCAAGTAAAATTTTTGTTGCCATTCGTTTTGCCACTTGTCCGTTGCGATTCGTTTTTCCACTTGTCCGTTGCCATTCGTTTTTCCACTTGTCCGTTGCCATTCGTTTTTCCACTTGTCCGTTGAAGTTTCACTTCTACTATGTGTCCCAGCACACACTTTTTATTTTTTTATATGACGAAGAATTTACTATGCAGACAGTTCGGACTTTGATATAAATCCGCTTCTAGTGCTTGAAGAATAAGGTCAATAGAAGAAATACATTAAGGCTGCCTGTCCATTGAAGCGGAGAGGAGAGGAGCGGAGTAGCGGTGTTTCAATATTAACCAATGGAATTGCATAAAACCTCCGCTCCGCTTCAGTGGACAGGGAGTTGCGAACTAGTTTAAAAATTCATACAAAACCGGGAAGCGGAGCGGGGAAACGGAGCGGGGAAACGGAGCGGAGAAGCGGAGCGGAGAAACGGAGAGAGGATGCAGAAAAAAATCAGCCGCGGAGTATTCCAGCCGCGGGGCCCGGGGGAGGGGGAGTAGTGTGCCACCGGCCAGTGCGTGCGTCGGCTGGGCGAGTATATTATGTGGCCTCTTTGTTTCGACTTAGGGGAGACCGGGTACAAAAGTAAACCTTTGTACAATATAATAACAGATAATATGAATATAGCCACTACATAAATTATAAACTTCGATTATGCTCTACTTTGTATCTAAATTTATCTCATTATTTGCTGTTTATTGTGAATTACAGACAAAGACAAGACAAAAAAGGCCTCTCCTCCATGAACTGTAAAGTAGCATCGGAAAGCTTCTGGTTTCGATTCGTACGACGGGTCTTAAAGATCTTAGACCCGATTGTATGGTCAGTTTTCATTATGATTATAATGCCCACGGAGCTCGCTAGATACTCGAAACGATTCTGAAGTTCGAGCTGAAAGCTTTCGGGGTTTTGCATTTGGATCGGTGCTGGACGGAGCGTAGACGTCATCAGTCCTTAAGACCCTTACCATACGGTGATCACTCTGGTTTTCAACGCGTTGATCACAGTATCATCATTTAATATTTTGCTTCTTTGTCAACATAATGAAGTAAATTTCATTTTTAGTTGCACCATCAGGGCTCTGCCAGGTTCACTTTCTAAAGAAGGAGCTCATCATAAAGAGGCCTTCCTTGTCCTTAAAACTGGCCAGTAGGTGACGACGGCCGTCGTTACTTTTGTACCCGATCTCCCCTACAATTATTTCTTTTTGCATTATGTCATGTCATCCTTTTTGTCACTGTCACTGTGCACAGTCCGCAACTCCGCTCCGCTACCTCGCACCGCACAGTCCGTAACTCCGCTCCGCAGACTCGCTCCGTATCAATGGAAAGACACAGTCCGCAACTCCGCCCCGCTACCTCGCTCCACACACTCGTAACTCCTCTCCGCTGCCTCGCTCCGCTTCAATGGACAGGCAGCCTTAAAGTCTTCTTCTTGTACTTTTAAAGTCAAGTGTTGTCCGCAACTGCGCTCCCATTCTCCTCTCCACTGCCTCGCTCCGCTTCAATGGACAGGCAAAATGCAAAAATTGCCTTGTTTTATTCATATCACTTTAACTTGCCGGAGCAGTTACCGGGAACTGTAGAGAGGCAGAACAAATTAGCCGCGAATTTGATGACCAAGAGGACCCGTTGGTCTTGTGGTCGCAAGCGCGACTGCTGAGCATGGGGTTCTGGGTTCGATTCCCGGGATTCAACGGAGACCAGCCTTCGGCGCGGGAGATATTATAGTGCACAAGTGTGCGCGCAGACACAGGTGTACTCTCTCTTCCTTCACTCTCATAGTCCGATGGGACGGCAATCTGACAGGACCGGAGAGAGATCAGGCGCAGGACTAACGGCTTAACGTGCTTTCCGAGGCACGGGCCCATCACACCGCCAACTTCCAAACTCCGGGCTGTTACCAATAAATTGCTAATGGAAAAACCCAACAACACTTTGCCCGACCCAGGAATCGAACCCAGGACCTCACACTCTGTAGTAGCGCTTGCGACCACTGGACCAACGAGGTCTTACTTTAAGATCAATATCAGATTTGATATTACCAATTGCATCAGGATGCTTGAAAAGTGAGCTTGTTTAGAACTTTTTATGGCTGTTTTTTTATTTTGATATATTTTTAGATTCGTCTCTTCAAGCCCATTTTGATACTATGATCCATGGTCATGATACTAAAAACTTTTTTGCAAGCCATTACCTACTTATTTATTATCATGTAAAATCCTCTATTTTTATTTTATAAAATCAACCTAGTCTATAGCCATCGCGCGATCTAGGAGTCGATAGAAACCTCCTCATGTATTAAAGTCCATCGAGCCGTTAGGATGCTTCGAGGGATAAAGAATCCCACATAGAAATATATAGAATTTTTGTCTCACGAAGCGACGTGCGCTTTAGTTGTGGTAACCAAGTACACGCTGTGAATGTGTGCGTGAAGACTAGTTAGCATATAACATACAAACGCACACGCACACACACAGTTCCGACTTCGCCATTCTCTTTTCAAATTAATTTATTTCACATTAACCTACATGGGCACATATGAAACATCAGAAGCTAGGTGCACGATTCCAATTGGTCGTTTCCTATGGAGAAGAGCCGGCAAGAAACTCCACGGCTGGGTACTCTTTTAAAAATAATTGGCCTTTACAATATTTTCAAATAACAGCATTAATAGTTATGGGAGGACAGTGGAAGTCTTTCAACAAGTACCAGGTACTTAACAAAATCGAAGATGGTCAATAAATCTACGGTCCACTAAACCAGTAGGCTTAGTGGACTGTATATTTATTGAAAATCTCACATTCACAAAATAGAAAATAAACTATTTATATAAAATATGAATAAATGAATAAAAATAAAAACCAATTTTAAACGAAATGACCTGATTGCTATTATAACTGTAACAAATCTGAATAATTATCATGTAAGTACACAAAAGCCACTAATAAAGTGTTGACATAACATGGTAATTTGCGAGCAGTTAATTGACTCTACATAATATATTATGCCGTTAATGATGTACCAGGGAAGCCACATGTGCAGAAGGAATTATTGCCAAACTTCCTTGTTCAACGTAGTCTTTAATTACATAATTATGCTTTCTTGATAAGGACACGTTTGATGTTGGTTTTGAACTTCCCATCGCTAAGTTCTGTAATCGACTTTCTAACAACTTGTTATAAAAGCGGATACTGTTTATAAGAAATGACTTGCTTGTTTTAGTTAATCTAAATTTGGGTATCACAATTTCATGACTACTTCGTTTATTTATATTAGGTATACTGTCTTGGACGGTACCGACAATGGCGAAGACCGCTTCTGTGCTAACATAGATAGGTACACATGTTTGTTGGTACACTTGGTAAACACAAGAAAATCGCGCGTCGCTTCGTGTGATAATAAATACGAGTATTGTACATAGACAACATAGATACGCGTGTAAAACATAACCCTGGCGCGCAGTCTAACAATAAGTATATGTAAGTAAGTATAATACGAGTCATGTTTTCAAAACTTACGATATTAAAATCTATTCAGAATAAAAAAAACACATGATCATTTTATTAAAAATGTCTTTATTATATCAACAGTCAACAGCAATATTCAGTTAAGTATACATTTAGGTATAATTAAGTTCATGTAGATTTGATTTATAAAGCATCCATCAACAATATTCTTTGGTAAAATTTGAATTGTAATATTCTATAAGTAATTATTTTAAACATGGGAAAAAGCATGGACTATCGAAATCGATACAAATTACATAATCTGCGTTCGCAATTTGGCTGCCAAATATGTAAACAAACACGAGTTTTAGGAAAAACAACTGTAAAGTCTAGAAATAAGGTTCAGTTTGCGCTACAACTTCATATTTTTTGTGACTTTTTCAACAGTACTGGTAAGTCTAAAATTAACTATATGTACACTTATATAAACTTGATGTTTCTTTAAGTGGAAGTAACATCAATTGGAAACAAGGAATTAAATAGACCTTTAGACACAGATAATCATTCTTTGGTCCTTATCTCAATTTACTAGCGGTCGGCGCAACATGTCCCTTTCTTCCATACTTCTCTATCAGTCGTCATCTCGATAGCCACCCCCTTTCTAGCCATATAATTTTTCACACAGTTCATCAGTCATCGTTAGTGACTAGCCTGGTGTCAGTTTTTATGCCGCCCGTGGGCATCTAACTAGGCTTCACATGCCTTCGAGAAATACGAGTATCTCTAATAGCTCCTACACACCATGCCGGCGGTGAGACCGCCGGCACTGCCGCAGGGCAAGCCGCGGCGCGCCCGGACCTGCCGCACAAAAGATCGCAAAGGAAATGAAGGCGCAAAAGCCGGGGGATACGTGCCGTGCGGCAAAAGCTGGCGGCTATGCCGCTGGGATAGTGTGTAGGAGCCATTAGGCTAATTTCACAATAATACCAGCCTATTATTGAGGCATTTGCCCTGCAGCAAATGCCTCTTCTCATACAGAGACGGCTTCTCATAGAGACACGAGCATTTATCACCACGCTTGCTCAAGACGGGTTGGTGATTTCACTGATTTCCGAGTTATACCTTTTATTTGAGTATGAATGTCGATGGCCATTAGAGTTGGGGAAATACAGCAGTGATAACCTTTTTATATTTTTTATTTGCGGGTGGGAAGTTATCAAATAACTTCTCCCACTCTGGGCGGAGCCGGAGGGCGTGTCAGACTTTTACTGACTAAAACCCAGCCGTGTTCTTTCCGTTGCCTGTGTGCTAGGGCCACGATATCCCTTTCGGACAACTCGCAACCCTGGCAGGCATTGGCCCTAAAGGACCCCGTCAGTTGGTGCTGACAGCAGTGATAGCCTAGTGGTGTGACCCGTCGGATGGCCTAGTCATAGGTCTCGAGTTCGAGCCCAAGGCAACCTAAGGAACCTGACTTTTCGGATTCATGTGCGTATTGTATAATTACCACTTGCTTCAAAAACGGTGAAGGAAATCATCGTGAGGAAACCAGCTTGCCTGAGAGATATTTCTCGACGGCATGTGAAGCCAAGTCAGAGGCCCATGGGCGGTTTGAAAACTTTGTCACCAGGTTATTCACTAACCAGAAGAAGAAGAAGAGTAAGATGATGAATGCTATTTTAGAAGGTAGGTAGGTAGGAAGGTAGTTGGAAGATCTATCTATGGAAATGTGTTCTTATACTCGTATAAGGTATTCATTTGAAAGGGAAAAACAGAAAATAGGAGTTTAATTGGCGTATTTATAACCTATAAGTAAATAGGCTTAGGTATACTTAATTGTATATAGTTAGGTAAATTGGTATACATATAACTTTATTTATTTTCAAATCACGGGCTTGAATATTATTAGGGGCAGTGTCAAAGGTACCTTGCATTGATTAGTGGTACGTATGTACGAGTAAGTAACAAATTTCAAGCTTAAAACGCTTTTTACGCTTGAAATAGGTATTGTATTTCTAAGTGGAAATTTTTATGTAAGTACATACAATTTATGGTAGAATAAAGGCTTTTTTATTTTATTTTATATACCTAACTATTTCTATAATAATTGTCACTAAATTACTTATGTGATTCTAAATAAGCTTGAACTCACTCTGATAAATGTCTGAAATAGCGTACAATTTATTTATTTGGTACTACACCAACAAGTGGGTAGTACATACAATGATACAATTCCGGAAAGTTGCTCCACTCTATGAAAAAACAATTTAAGGACCTTAGCGTTGGTCGTCGATTGAGCAATTTGTCCATTTTAACCCCACTATGGCTACTCGATAAAATAACCACTCAAAAGGGAAATAGGACCAGCACCCACAGTCATGTTGCGAGTTTGTCACACAGGCAACGGAAGGAACACGGGTGGGTTTTAGTCAGTAAAAGTCTGACACTCCCTCCCGCTCCGCCCAGAGCGGGAGGAGTCAATTGATGATTTCCCACCCAAAAAAAAAAAAAAAACCCCACAGTCATGTATTTTAAAGGGTTGGCAAAACATTTTGTCTTCGTAAGTGGTCCTTTTCCCTGCAGTCCTTTTAGGGTGGGGTATAGTCCTACTACCTACCTGTTTCGTCTAGCTCAAAATGTATGCAGGTATCTAATAAAATATTGATTTCAGAAACATCGTCATTTAGTAAGTTTCTACCTATAAATAAAATAGGAATACATTTTAAATATAATAAAAACGACAGGTTTAAAAGTACGTATCACGTTCCTAGAAGTCGTAATTGTGCAGGTAGGTATTAATTAGTGTGTATCGATTTCGATAAACAGCACAAAATTGGCAGGGGTTTGGTCAAAATCACACAACACGCATACATATAATATAAACATCCATTGTCACCCAAAGACTTATACCAAAAACTTACAATAACAATGTTCAAAGGTACATTTATTAGGTCCGTTACAAAATTGTTCCAATACTTTTTATATCAAAACAATATAATTTAGATTCTAAAATTAATATAGATACAATTACCTATTCCTTAGCCGTTCAGTCATTCTCAATTTCGTATAATAATCTTATCATCCAATAGGTGTCTATCACATTTATCGATTTATTCTCTAACATCTATTCGATTATACAGAATTTTCGTCAAAATAGAGACGTTTTTAGTCGACAATAATATAACATAACATCACGCCTGTTTTCTTCTAAGGGTTAGGCAGAGGTGCTCTTATAGTACACCCACATTTCGCCAGTTATGTTTAAGTTCCATGTAATAGGGGGCGAGCCTAATGCAATCAACCGGTCACAAATCCAGACTCCGGGCTGCTACTGAGATGGAAAAACCCAATAACACTGCCCAATAAATAACACAGGCTCTCACGCTCAACAGTAGCACGTTCGTCGACAATATTAATATGAATAATCAGTTTGGTCCTGGTCCTTATGACATCAGTACCCGAATTGCGTATCTCATACATGATCAATCAGAATTTGAATCGTTTTGAAATAGATTGTTATTCCATTGATACATATGTTCGAAAAAAAAAAAAACGTAAACAACGCAATGAATGTTGTTGAAATTACAAAATAAAACAGATTAGTCGTAATTGTTTACTATAATCTGTTGCGTAATAAGATAGCTGTTTGAAAGGAAAATATTCTTTCCGTTTTCAGCTACAGCTTAAACAAAAAAAGAAACGTTTTCGAATCATCGAAAATACACATAATACATATTATATATACGTAGGTACTTAAAGTACCCAAAAAGTACATGAGCATCTTTTGTTATGGAATAAAAATTGTATATTTAAGTTAAAATAAAAATGTATATTAACAGTGGCATAATGTTTTAGTCTATTTACATTAAAAATCTTTACATCCCTTTACTTAACTAAATACCTACAGTATTGACCCCATTTTTTATACCCCCTTTTTTGTTTTTGGCCCCCAAAAAACCTTTCAGACAAGCATAAAAAATTAAATTTTTCTTAAATGTTTCAAAGCTTAAGTACCAACTTAGGTATTAAAGGATACTACCGACTTTCAATACATTGAGCTCAAAGATAAATCCGTATTTTAAAATTATCCTGAATTATGTAAAGACACGTTCTGAAATTGCGCAGTTAGTCTATAGGATCTATATACATTTTACAAATTAAAGTCGCTTCTCGGTGTTGTCTGTGAGACTGCGTTGTTCTAAACTACACAACAAATTTTGATGCAGTTTTCACCAAGAGTCTAAATAATGGTGAAACCGCATCAACATTTAGAAATAAGATACAGGGTGGCAGGGACGTCGACGCGAAAACTGTTACCATGGATTCAGTAGGTACATGATTCTTAACGCGTTGAAATTTTTCGTGTGACCGTGTGACGTGTGTCAAAAAAACCGGTGTTCCATACTTTCTGTTTCATAGAAAAGTGCAGTACCTACGCGATCAAAATGTATGGAACAGCTGTTTAAAAAAAATAACCGACGACAAATTTCAACCCAGAGACGTTCAGAATCATGTACTGAATCCATGATAACAGGCTTCGCGTCGATGTCCCTGCCAGCCCGTATTTAAATGTACTTTAAATTTTAGAGTATTTATTTCGGAAGGTTTATGTGTATAATACATTAATATTAAACTTACATATAATAAAGAAATGTTGATATTTTGCAGAGTTGTAAAAACCGTGCGATGCAGAGGTGGGTCGCTAGTTAAATAATGAATTTAAGAGCCTCTAATGTCCGCTTGGTAATATTATTATTGGTTATAATGACACCCAATTATGTAAGTGGGACGGAGAATGACGTAAATACTTCCAGGTGCTGTAGTTAATATATTAATATTTCTTTATTTCATTTTGATTACTTATTATTTTCATTTTTAAATATTTTTATAAAAACCATACAAAAACATTTAAAAATAAAAAAAATAGTGGCCCATCGGCATCAGTAACAGGGTCCAACCTGCCGGTGGTCAGGGCTCTAGAGACAGGAACCTCCTCACGATGCGTGCCGTGTCTAGGAGTACTGCTTTCTGAATCAAGCCCTTGACCCAGCCGCGCAATGAGAGCCTCCTGAGGTGTTGGTCGAGGCTCTCCGCTATTAGGCCATTTACATTTAGGCTGTTACGATTATCGGTACAATGATTGCAGAGTCCACGTCCCACATGTCGACAACCTCGTGTGCTAACTCGAGACACTTGATTTTTATTTATTTTTTAATATAATTATTAATTTTACCTACAAGTCACGGCTTGAAAAGGTGTGAAATAAAAGATAAAATAAAAAATACCTACATGTATACATAGCCTTACGCGTAACCTTATTCCTATTTGAAAGCGATCGTCGTGTGCACTGGGACACTTTGTTGGCTGAAATAAAAAAGGAACTACTAGAAATTTATGGTTTTATGTGATAATGTTACAGTTAGACAGGTACCCTTCTAAATCATTTTATAAGGCCAATGTTTTGGAATATGCAGTAAGATGCCAACAGGGGGAACCTTTCGGGTCAGTCAACTTTAGCTAGGGTATTTATCAAATAATCCAGAACCTAAATTCAACATTCTAACTTGTAGTTATTATTTAGATTATGGAACGCTAGGAGGTAATGTAAATTCCATTTTGAATGATCTACAACTCCTCAAAGAGCAATTTAACCCATCAAAATGTGTTTTTTTTTCGGACATTACCGACAAACAATTTATTGATCTTAGAGATATTTTATGCAATAGCCACACAAAAAATAATTCTAGAATAACGTACACTGCACCTCCTAGGTTACCCCCAATTTTAGAAGACAGCTTCCCTCAATTCTACGACCATAAAATTAAAAACAAACAACGACGTTTCGTACAGACTCTCTAAAATTAATTTACTTTCGGCTTTCACCTTGATTAGATACTGTTGTTTTGGCCCAAATTTTATATATTTTCTACGCTCTTCCCCTTTATGGAAGCAGCCACTCTTGGACAACATTTACCAATTTATTCGCATCACACTATCATCCATTTTAAATGTGGCCTTGGACGATCGAGAATAGACACTATCCTGGGTGACACCACACACTCCTAACTCGCAATCCTTGCGTGGTTCTGCATTGCTGCCAATGCGCTGAAGGTGTCGACTGCCTCAGACACCATGGCCTTTCCTGCAGTAGGAGCGCAGGTCAGATAGCACAGCACGCGAGCAACTAATGACATCATCCGTCGTGATCTTGCCAGCTGTTTTGGAACCTAATGGCTTGGCATGCGACGAAAGATACCGAACGGAATGACCATAGTGCCTTGGAAATTAGGTCGGCCTTTGGTGTGTAACCTGTGTCGACACCCTTGCGCCATCCCATCTTCCTAGCACGGTTGGTTGTTGCAGGTGCGGAAATCCTCAAACGGCGCAAATAAATACTCCAATCTTTCTGGGACTTATATGTTCGAGCCGTTTGGGCTTGAAACACTAGGGCCATGGGGTCTGAGTGTTCACTTAGTTTTTCAAGACATCTCCAAGCGGTTGGTCGACTCTTCACGTGACCATAAGGCTAGCCTGTTTCTTGGCCAGAGAATCAGCTGCCAGCCTTTCGGACACTTTTCCTGTTGACAGCGATGCGGATGAACTTTGTGATGCCCTATGAATGTTCCCCGTCCCTTTTTTATATACTTGTACATATTATTATTATTAACTTTTAAATAATTTTCTCATATTCGTAAGTTTTATAATAGCAAAGTCACATTAACTTAGTCAATTTTTTCACAATTATTCGGAAATGTATAAAATTTATAACACGACTTAGGTACATAATAGTTATTTATATATTTCTTTTATTCTATATTTTTAAGTCATGTCATGTCGCTTAATCGACTTCAAGTTAATATTATTTAAAAGTAATCAATGAATAATTACTTATAACTTTTTGTAAAAGTCTTGAAGCACAGTCTCGTACCTAATAGTAATTGCGACCAATTTTAATTACAGTTCAATATATTTTATGAAGAAAAAAATCGAGATAAAATTTGACCAAAAACAAAATTATTAAAGAGAGATGGAACAAACGAGACGGCAGAATAAATAACAAAGGGCTGGCTGTTTCTTTAAAAAAAATAATCTAATATAACCAACCTGTACAGTTGAGAAAAAAGAAATAGGCCAGAACTTGTACGTTCTCTAATATAAAAAAGATTCTCTGCTAATTAAAGCAAAAAAAACAAAAAAAATCAAATTACACTATCCACAACACTTTACTAAATAGGCTAACAGTTCCATTCAATTACAACCAAGTACCGCCCTCATAATCAAGACAATACAGTCTCCTGAAAGCCGCCAGCTTTCTGGCCCTGCTGGCCACACCATCATCAGCTACCACCTTGCCCCCACATTGGTACACCACCATCCAATCATTATAATTATCTTCTACATTGTCTACACCTTCAACCTTCACCTCAGTTTGTACATCTACATCACCATCGTTTTTCAACCAGAAATATTGAAGGGAGCTTTGTTAACGTCATTCGTCACAGAATAGGACTACAGGGGCGGAGTGGTGGTCTCGGTTGGGGATGAAGCAGTCGCAGGCTGGGGGCCCGGGGGAGGAAAGTGCTGAGCCGGGGCCTGCGAGACCGCCGCAGGACAGGCGGGCCCTGTCGCGGATGTTCAGGATGGAGCGGTTCAGGCCCCATAAGTCTTCGCTCTCTTCATTCATGTTTCGGAGTAGACCTGGTTCTGTAGAGTAGAACAGTTTTCAAAATACATCTTTGATCTTTTTTTCCGAAAAATAAGACTATCTACATATGATTTCTAAAGCCTCCAGCTGTTTGGTACGTGAGACATTAATACTTACGGTATCTGCTCATGGTGTTTTTTCTCCTCTCGTGGTCTTCACCCATTAGCCACCACGTCCTCATCTCACCTTTCCCCTAACAAAAACATGAGAAATATCAATCACCAATAATTCAATAAATGCATCAGTTATGAGGCTATCAATGATCAGGAGTCAAAATAAAAAAATCATCGTATTTTTATCTTTCTCTAATCTAGCTCGTGACTAAGTAACAACAGCCGCACTGGTCGATCCATCAGGTTAAGCTACGCTTGCCGGGGTTGGTCAGTGGATGGGTGACCATCTTTACATACCGAGAATCCTGCGTGCCTCGGAAAGCACGTTAAGCCGTTGGTCCCGGCTGTCATTCGTGGATCTTTGACAGTCGTTACGAGTCGTCAGAAGCCCGAAAGTCTGACACCAGTCTTATCAAGGGGTATCGTATTACCCAGTTACTGGGTTGTGGAGGTCAGATAGGCAGTCGCTCCATGTAAAATACTGGTATTCAGCTGCATCCGGTTAGACTGGAAGTCGACCCCAACATAGTTGGGAAAAGGCTAGGCAGATTGATTTTCTAATCTAGTTCGTGTTCCCTTTCTTTCTGTTACTCTGACTGAAATGTAGAAACACCTTGACCCAAAGATGAAAATAAACTGTCCTCCCTCACCTTAATATTCACAATCCCCCTCTCCTTAAAATGATATCCGCCATGTTGTTTTAGCAACAGGTAGGTGTCATGGCTGACGTGAATCCTCTGGGGTTCTCCACTGGACTCCATCCTGGCTGCAGTGTTCACTGTATCTCCGAAGAGGCAGTATCTTGGCATCTTGACTCCTACCACTCCTGCTGCGCATTGGCCACTGTGTATACCTGGAGAAAGAGGTTCTGTTTTTGAGAATCTAGGAGGAGTTAAGGGTGCCAGCCCTAAGGGCAAGGGTTAAGGGTTAGGGTTAGGGTTAGGGTTAGGGTTAGGGTTAGGGTTAAGGTTGCAACTAAGGCTCGTATAAAAGGACGTGAAGAAAAGTCGTCGGAGAGTTTTTTGATACTTCAATTATTGTTTGAGAGAAAATAAAATAATTTGTTGCTCTCTGGTATTTGATGTTAAAAAACTGTGTTGTCTAGACAAAGGCGTAGATAGATTCAGTGGTGGAAAATGGTTAACTAAAAACCAAATCAAACGTGAAACTGGAATCATACACGGGTCGCTTAATTAAGCGACCCGTGTATGATTCCAGTTTCGTGTATTCGTAATTACGAATAAAGATATGGACTGTCAATATTACAATACTCGTATGTTTTCGGTACTTTTATGAACTCGTAATACTATAGCTATTACATAACATCACGCCAAGTTACCGCCACATTACATACACCCACATTTCGCCAGTTATGTTTAAGTCCCATGTAATAGGGGGCGAGCCTAATGCCATCAACCGGGCACAAATCCAGACTCCGGGCTGCTACTCAGAAATTCCAGATAGAAAAAACCCAATAACACTGCCAGACCAGGGAATCAAACCCAGGACCTCATGCACAGCAGTAGCGCTTACGACCATAGATCAATTAGGCAGTCAACTATAGCTATTACAGCAAAATATTCTTTGAACAATGTAATATTACAAATGATAGTCAAAATGTCACACACTTATTTCAAATAGGTCGATAAAGGTACAGCTGTTTATTTGGCACCAAAGAAACGAATCGGGAAACATTACGACACAAATGTCTGACACATTTGTCGCAACTTATGTTGTTTAGTCTGAAACAAGATTCATAACTTGCCTAAAATCTAGTTTATCATTTAAGCTCGTTCACATTAGTCGAGTAGGCAAGTCGGCTAGCAGGACCGAAGTTTAAAATTCCATTCACTAGCCAGCTAACGATAAAAGAGCAGTAGGACTTAAGCTTTTTCACTAACAGTGCAGATTTAGAATCCGGCGACATACCGAACTATACTAACTCCGCGTTTACACCAAGGTTCGAGTAAATAGACCATTTATTTCGGGCGACAAACGCCCATACATACCTTAACCTAAACATACATATTTTAATATAACCTTCTTGTTGACATAATCTACTCATTACAATGCTTTTTAACGACTTCAAAAAAAGGAAGGTTATTTATGAGTTGTATTGCAATATGCGGTTAACTAGTGACCTCGACAATTGATCATATTTATTGTTATTAGTAACTAACTGTTTATTTATTTTACCTCGATGGTCCTACTTTATCATTTATAAGAGAAGTTACGCACGGGTGGGCACGCCCTTTATGCCTGGAGGCTTTTATTTAGATATTAAGTTCTGTTTACGTTTAGTTTTTATTTCTGCCCGAGTATAGTTCTCGATGATTTTGTTTGGTATATTGGCGTGTGGTAGCTAACATATGGATAATAATTTAAATTATGTTAATTATTTTGAATACTATTATATAGAGTATTTTTTTCTTTCTAACTGAACAGACAGCTGTGCTGCTGGGGAGTTTGTTGCGCCACTTCATCTTCCCAGCTAACGCACTAGGAAGTGGTGAAGGCTGGGCGTTTTCAGGGGACTGTCTCATGTAATTTTGACGTTCGAAAAGTGCTGATTCTCAGCCTAGTTGAATAAATGACTTTTGAATTTTGAATAAACAAAACTTGTGTTAGTAAATAAGCTAGAAAAGACTATGTTAGTAGTACTTCACTTAGCACTAGCTTGACTAGCTGGCTTTCTACTAGTTTCGGTACTGAACTTAATAGTCTTGACATTGTATAAGCACAAAACTTGTTTTTTTTTAATAATACATGTCTGAAAGAGCGTAGATTTATAAATGTGTTATAAATGTACCTACACAAATAAGTCTTTAAAAGACTTGTCAGAAACATGTATAATATGGGTGGATGGTGGTTTATACGAGTGTAAAAATGGAGTTACATGCTTATTGCTCTATAACAAACAAAATAGTTATTTGATAATTAACTAAGTAGGGACTGTTCTGGCCACTTATTAGACTATTTCATATTATATTTTTTTTTCTTATTAGACCGCCCATTGTGTCACCCTATGTAACATTTCTAAATTTATTTCTGTAATTTGTATGGTGTGCATAATAAAGAATATTCTATCTATCTATCTATCTATCTATTTACATGACTAGAGTTTAAACACGAGTGAGTGTCCGTGGAGTTTCTTGCCCGTTCTTCTCCATAGGTACCTACTACGCTTTGGAATGGGCCACTAGGTTCATATTTCTGACTGACCGATGCCTTGACAATTCAAAAGTGCCTGTAAATGGTTTAATTGAAATAAATGCTTTGAGTTTGAGTTTGACATACCCCAAATTTTAATGTTACTTAATGCTTAGAAATATTACAAACTAAGTATTACTCTTAGTTCCTTTACTTTTCTAATAACAGTAACGTGAAGGGAACTTTGAACTTGATAACAGACAGCGTATAATTTTCAGCATAAACTTACTAAATGGGGATTTGGAAACAATAGCTTTGTCGAGACGAGATATTTGGCTTTTAGACGTCGTTTATTCTGATATTTTATGGAGTAAAAGAGGTGAGATATAAGGATAATTAGCTATTTAAAGTTTTTAATAGAATAAAGTTATACATATACCTATTTATATCTAAAAGTAGGATATATTAAAAATTTGAAAGTTTTTATGTTTGGATGTTTGTTACTCAATCACGAAAAAACGACAGAATAGATTTGGATGAAATTGGAACAGATAGTTTTATAACGTGGATTACACATAGGATACTTTTTATCCCAGCAGCTAGTACGTTCTCGTGGGATAATTTCCGACACCCACGCGGGCGAAGCCGCGGGCGAAAGCTAGTATTAACATAAATATTTATTTCTCAATTCTCGCTATTGCACCACTAGTGTTTGTCTCTGCATCACCCATAGGTTGACAGGTAGAAAATGCCTATAGCATCGAGTCTGCCTCTGTACATTTCTGAATTAAGTTAATTAGTAAGTAAGTTTAGTGTTTAGTTCGTTTGTAGATATGTAGATGATCAAGAATAATAGATTTCCTCGTACCTACATCATGAAAACAAATGATATCGTCGCCCCGGCGCGCGGCGTTTGTCCGTAGGGAGATTGTCTAATAATTGCTGGTGACGTAATACTGTGGAATAGTTGTTCGTCACCAGTTCCTGTGATGTCGGTTTGTGTTTATTAGGTAAATGCCTACAAACAGTGTTGCTTTTACGACACCTTAAGCTCTTCTTTTCGAAAATAGATCTAGATTTGTGCCCGGTTGATGTCAATAGGCTCGCCCCCTATGATTTTTTTTTTTTTTTTTGAGTGTGGGAATTCATCAAATGACTTCTCCCGCTCTGGGCGGAGCGAGAGAGCGTGTCAGACTTTTACTGACTAAAACCCACCCATGTTCCTTCCGTTGCCTGTGTGCCGGGGCCGCGATATCCCTTTCGGACAAACTCGCAACCCTGGCAGGCATTGGCCCTTACGGACCCCGGCCCCCTATGACATGGGACTTAAACATAGCTGGTGGCATGTGGGAGTACTATCTATAGGTACCACTCTGCCCAACCCTAAGGTCCACCAAGACGTGATGTTATGTTTATGTTAGATCTAGATTCTAGAGTAAATATGTACGATTACTAGGGAGAAATTATAAAAAAAATATGTAATTTCCTGGCAGTTTCCTTTGTCTTTTTTCGCCAAACTACACCAACAGATAGGAGCTGTTGTGAGCTTTATTTTCTCTTCCTTTTTTATCTCATGAGCCGTCTACCTCGGTTTATTTTGCCATTCCTTGTGAACTGTATCAATATAGCTTAACCCTACTTCACAAAAATATGAGTATATTCTAAGTCGGGAACAACGACTTACCTATCCTTATATGCAGTCTTGTAGCCGGCATGTGTCTGGACCTGATCTTAGGCACCGCGTCCAGCACGTGCAGGGCTAAAGATGCTACTTCAGCAGCGTGACGGGAGCACCTCTCAGGTAGCCCTCCAACCACCATGTATGCGTCGCCAATTGTTTCCACCTGTAGAATTGGTTAAGTCAGATGAAATGTCAAAGAAATTGGATTGGGCAATTTTTGAGTTAACAAAAATGATGGTAGATTTAATAAATGAATGAAACCACAAAAAAAAAAATGTATGATTTTGATATTATTAATAATTATTTTGACATTATTATTAATTATTTTGACATTATTATTAATTATTTTGACATTATTATTAATTATTTTGACATTATTATTAATTATTTTGACATTATTATTAATTATTTTGACATTATTATTAATTATTTTGACATTATTATTAATTATTTTGACATTATTATTAATTATTTTGACATTATTAGTAATTATTTAAAAAAATTGCCAAATATATGTACTCGTAGGTACCTACTAACACTAGTGTTTAAGATGTGTATGTAATTACTAACAAAATGAATTTTATGATCTGTATAGTAAATGATTTGATTTGATTTTGATTTAAGGACCAGTGTAAAAACAAAAAGACTTGGGGCCTATTTAATAAAACCAAACATACCTTGTAAACGTTGTAGTATGATATGATTGCGTCGCAGCAAGTGTACAGGTCGTTCAGGATTTCCACCACCTAAAGAAACATCGGATGAATAAACACTTTTTAAATACGGGTCATATTGAATTACTTAGCAAAACTGCCCAGACGTGGTGGGTATCGATAGGTATCTTAGAACGATAAAAAAAAAACTGAAATTCTCAACTGATACTTCAAGTTCAAGAATATCAAAACGTTTTTTATAGTTTTATCGTGTTGCTTCAATTTAATGGAATGCAGGCAATCAACTTGCTCCGTGTAAATGGGGCTTAAATATTACATTTATCATCATTAGCCGTAAACGTGTATGTAGCTAATGAAATTAAATGAAATTGTTTATTCTGTAAATAGGATATCGGAATCACTTTCACGCGTTTCGGGGACTGTCTTATGTAATTTGGACTTTTAAAAAGTGCTACCCTAGCGTAGTTTGAATAAATAACTCTTGATTTAGATTTATTTTAAAACTAGAAGGGTCGGCGTTTCCTCTATCGCGTTCGCGTTCCATCTATACTCTGCGAAGAAAACCCGAAACAAACTCAGAGGTCGCTTGTCTTTTAAAGTCATAATCTTGGTCACGCCATATGAGGACCATGTAGATTAGTGCATGAAATGGTCTTATGAGGAAAGATCCACACAGATTTGAGTGGACTTATCCAGTCAGTGCAAGCATTTGTCAGTAATCGTGTAGTTCAACTGCAACAAGCTGGCAAGGCATAGTTGTATTAAAGCATTACCGTATGCAATGATATACCTACCTCGTCAGAAGTAGTTAGACGGATAAAGATAGCCTCAAACATACATGTCGTTACGGGTGGTCAGAAGCCCGAAAGTCTGACAACCAGTCTTACCAAGGGGTATGGTATTACACCTAGTTACTGGGTTGTGGAGATAAGACAGGCAGTCGCTCCATGTAAAATACTGGTATTTAGCTGCATCTGGTTAGACTGGAAGCCGACCCCTACATAGTTGAGAAAACGCTAGGAAGATTGATTTTGATATCTACCTACTCTAAAATAAAACTGTTATTTTACATATTAAGTTGATTGATTCACAAACTGTCGCCAAAACTTCATATTAAGAGTTCTATTTTCTTGTAAGTTGGAGTTCTTTACACAATATTTTCGTGTAATTTGCTGAATAGACATGGAATAAGAAAAAAAAGGCATTTGGAAAGTTTCCAAATACTTTTTTAAATCTAAAAGTAAATATTCGGTGTTACGATATTAATTATTGCATTTCATTTTTAATATTCTACGACATTGTAATCACTTTACTACTTTATTTTGTTTTTTTTCTGCAGGCGTTCTCTCTCTCTCTCTCTCACTTTGCATTTCATAATCGAAGTGAACAAAAATATAGTTCACTAGTTAGCCATATTTCTTATTTCCATACAGTAATATTGCCAAATTAATCAAAACAGCGAAATATTTGACATCTATTTGGGACGTTGCCAACTATGGTTGTTTTAAACAAAAATTGGGAAAATGTATTAAGGTTATCTGAAAATGTATGAATTCCAAGTGAATTTTAAACAAGGTGTAATTGAAAGAACTGATAACCTGAAAAGGGGACTGTATTCATAATTATAAATAACTTTAACTAATGAAAAACACTGGATTCGCGTAAAAATCTGCTGTTCCCTAGATTTTGTCGAGTTATCCAAACAAATGTATGGAGCAGCTGATTCTTTTTTTGCATTTTCTGGTTTGGTCCTATAGTTGTTAAAATTGATGAGTAAAATTACCCCTTTTCAGTTATTTCAATTAAGGTCCACGTATAACTAACATCTTTACCGTTAGTATATCACTTCTGCACATGCATTTGTAAATCAAACTCGGTGTGGATCAAAAATGGGGTTGTTGTACATTCACCACAAAATTTGTCACATTTTTGTTCACTTCATTATAGGCACACAACATTTTTGCATAAAATACCGGTAGCAAGCAATGTTATTGATTTTTAGCGTTCGAAAATAACGAATTTACTTCATTAAAATAGAGCTGTGGCAAATTTACACATACTTTTTTCCGTGGCGAACTTACTTTGCGGCGAATGTACAATAACCGCAAAAATTCTACACTGTCCCCATTGCGTTCAAGAAATTGCGTTTTAATAATGAGGCACATGGTTTTCATACTTATTATATGAAGATAAAAAAAAAAATGTCTATCCTGGCTCTTCTGATATTTGAGTTTTGAGATATTTTGCTCGGCGGTGAGGCGTATTTATTATTCTAGATCGTGCCGTATCTGAGGCGAGGCGCGTTACATACAGACACGCCTTTGTTAATTGGGTACCCTGATGAATTTTAAACATCTTGAAAAAAATCAATGGTTTTTAGTAAATGAGTTTTCTTAAATATTGGTGTACAATGGAGCACTAATATGTATACACTTAAAACTTTAAAAGTGATTTGCTCTTACTGTGTTGATTTTAATTTGATGTTGTTACGATCATAGTATAGGTATTGGAACCCACACTAATATGGAATAGGTCTATCCTCAAAGTTGTAGATGAGAAAATCGCTTTTGAATTCTGCTAAGTGGACATATTAGCGGTCGTGGCTGTACAATAAAGCATATTCTATCTGTCTCTCTAAAGGAAATATTGCCTTAAATAGCAGAAGTTGTAAGAATGAAGTGTTTGAGTAGGTACATTCATAAGCTGACCTATGACGAAACTGAAAACCTCATAATTGTACAACACAAAGTTCACATACTCACTCATCTACATTCGAGACAAAAGTAGGTCCCTACTCCACTTTACTTCATTTCGATTTATTTGTATTTTAATTTTAATTTTATTTGCTACTAATTGATATAAAATTATTTAGGTATATTTTATTTTATAATGAATAATCAGAACTTGTAAGCTTTTAAATGTATATTTTAGGGAAGAGCGCTGTTGCCTGTGATACAGATTATTTATCTAGTTCAGACACAGATGTCTTGTCGAATTTCTGTTAGTTTAAGCTCATTTAAGATGTTTTTATTTATAATGTATGTAGGTATAATTACTTGAAATTGAAATATAAATTATATTATTTTTATTATATTTTAGCTTATTCGTAAAGCCGCAAGACGCGAGTTTTAATTGATACTAATTCGTACAAAAGGTATTAGGGCTTCGCTTGCACAAACGTGGTTTTTCCGCGTGCTTCGTACGTGCCACGACTCGAAACCCGTTCGCATAAACCATTCCTTATTATTTAGCATAAATGCAAATTTAAGCAAATTTCTAGTTTTCAAAAAACCCTGTCTCAGTTTAAGGGAATTAAGCTGGTGGAGCCGCGTAATAACGATAAATACTTAAATAGCCCAAAACGAAGAGGTTATAGAAACAAATTGGTCCCATCTGCATGTTAAGCAATATTCCTCTAGGACTGAAAGAAAGAAAAATGCGTTTATTGGCATTACAGCAGAAAAATACACCTTATAACTAAAAAAAACTACTGCAACTGCGATGCACATTTCATCAAATGCCGGTTGGTTGTTCATTTTCAGAAAGTTAACAACCGATCGGCATACGGACGATTGAGCAGTGAGCACCCTCCCAAAAAGTTTCGAAGGACCATCAATTATTTATCCATGGATCCGTCCGCCTGCATTTTATCGCCGATTTTTTTTTATTATTTTGAAATATGCCAATCTGACCAACATTAAAACGATAGCAAAAAACGAAAAAGCAGTATTCTGCAGAATATTTAATATATTATTTATAATTCTGCGTACAAAATTATAGAAACATTTTCAACGTGACAAAATACAGCCATTTATTTTCCAAACAGCCTACCAAAAGTAAGTTAAAACAACCAAATTATTATTAAATACCTTTCAGTTTATTGAAAAAAGATGTCAAAACAATTTAGAAGGCGAGATAAAAAAGGAAATCACTGCATAAGATTCCGGACGGAAATGGAATTTTTGCTCCATCTATCAAAAATTACCAATAAATTTTTAGTAGAAGTAAAGATTAATATTAAATTGGATTCTATAAATATATATATATTAAAATTAAAACTTGAATTGGGTAAGCTAAGCAATAAAGTGGTCCTCACAGAAACAATTAAAAAGCCATTGTGTCTCGTTACGAATCTGAGGGTAGTTCAAACTAGGACAGACAAGATTGAAGACGAGTTGGACAATGGGCTACTAGAAACTGAGAGAAGAATTGGCGTCCTATTACAAAACGAGATCTAACTTTACTCAATACTCGATTGTTTATTGCATTCCACAATAAGTACTTATAGGTGGTAACTTAAAATTGTATGAGATGATTATGAACCCAGTCGGGCACAGCAAAGTAGTGGGAGAGAGGAAGCTTTGAAAACTTTACTTACCATGCTCTGCAGTGTCGACAAAGATAGCGATCGCTATACGACCGAATTCGGTCTGAAAGTCTTAATGGCGTCCCTAGACGGTCCAAATTGTTTGACAAACACGAAAAAATCACGTGCTTATAAAGCACGTCGCGCGCGTCTAGGTACGCCATTCGGTCGTAAAGCCATCGCTATCTATGTCGAGACTGCAGCCCCAGGCCGCGCCCTAATAAAAAGCGAGCTTCGCATGAATACGCGATTGTCGCGTTCATATAGTGTCTTTTTGTTCGGTGAACCGGAACGCATAGTCGCGCCGTCAGTTGAGGGCGTCTTCCGGTTTTCCGTACAAAAACTGACTTATGAACGCGGTGATCGCGTATTCGCGCGGCGATCGCTTTCCAATGCGCAGTCTACACTCGCGGCACGGTTTAGCACCTTCGCGTTCGAGATTCGCGCCGTTCCCCGATAGGTGTCGATTTTTGTCCTTTGACAAAGGGTTACGCGCTTTGTTCACGGCGCGCGAACGCGAACGCACCTACACTCGCAGCTTTTCGCAGTAGCGCACGAATCGCAGTCGGGAGTGGTCTCGCGTGTGATTCTTTGGAATTTTGTCATCCACCATCTTCTCTTTCTCCATCTCTTTCATATTCGTTTGTTATTTACAATACAAAGATAATTGAAGTACGCTACAGCACATAGCGTCACAGCAGCAGCAACAACCATATCGTCGTCTATTTTCTTTGAGATCGCGAATGATACTGCGAAACTTTGCGAGTGTGGAAGGAACACGTTTTTACGCGCAGTTCACGGCGTCAACCGCGGCGTTAATTCACAACAAGATTTGCGTGCGAGTGTAGAGCGCGCATAAAGGCTCGTGCAGACTACTAGCGCAACTTCACTGCTGCGACACCGGTAATTGTTCTACCGTGAAGTTTTCTTAGAAATTGTTTTGTTAGAGTCACGTCGCGCCGGTCTGCACAACGCTTAAGATGCAGGGTCAGTTTTCTGAACTAAATCAATCCAACCGAACCTTGAGAGAGTTTTTATAATTCGAAAGTTTTTCCGACTGACGTAAAGTTCTTAATATAAAATAGATTCAGGTTTAAAATCAGTTTTTGGTTTTGTCAGAATAAAAAAAAGTTGTTCGAAATAAAACAAATTTCAACTTAATCGGTCCATTAGATTCGGAGCAAATTGGCTGTGACACACACGGACAGACAGACAGACACACGAGTGATCCTATAAGCGTTCCGTTTTTTCATTCGGTCGTACGAAACCCTATATAATAGTTTATCTATGGTTTATTAACGAAATGAGTCTGTGGTAAGTCCTCTCTCTGCATCCTGGAACTGTTCTGTAGCAATGTCTTTGCATGGCAAATTATAATAAAAGTGATTTACCTATCATAGACGTCCTTTTATAAAACATATTTACAGGTTTAAACCTGGGTCTGAAGGAAAACCTTGTTTTGTAATAATGCCGTTAAAGTCTAAAGCCTGGTGCTCACTAGTGAGTAGTGAGCTGTACCTGTAATCGAACAATGCTTACCTGCATCGGAGTGTTAGTAGCCGCCAGTTTTGTGAATCCGACGATATCACTGAAATATATCGTGACGCAGTCGAAGCTCTCTGCTTGTACTCTTTCTCCGCGCTTCAAGGCTTCTGCCACGGTCCTGGTGTGTAAAAAAAGTAAATAGAGAAAAACTGTTAAGTAATTTAAAGTGGAGCGTCGATTATCCGAACTAATTGGGGACATGGGTGTTCGGAAAACCGGTATTTTCGGATAATCGAACTACCTATATGTATATTTATTCAGCTTTCACATATTTAGGTACATACAGGTAAATGAAAACCATATTTACATTTATGTAACTTTAATGACATGAAAATTTAGTTTATCGACTAGCGGTTACTTGGAAGTGAGATACGAATACAATAACAAGTGAACGAGTTGCGAAAAGTGCACGAAAACAAAAGCGCGGGAGGCGCGAGCGAGGCACGCGCGGGGTGGGAGGCGCGTTACTAATGTTCGGATAAGCGGTCGTTGGGTTGAGCGACGTTCGGATAATCGACGTTCGGATAATCGACGCTCCACTGTAATTGGAAAGCGAGGAAAGATAAAGGTCATGAAAAAGTAAATTAAATAACCCTGCCTGCTGCTGTTGCTTGTGCAGTCAAGCAAAAAAGTGCCATATTATAAGGTGATAAAATCTAACATGTTTTAATTTTATATCCGATCGATCTTATTATAATTATTAGTTACTGCCGCGTGGACCCGAATTATTTTTCTATTTTTCCGTTTTCCTTTTCTATAAGTAATAAAAGTAGCCTTAGGGACTCCTTATAACATCAGCTATCGGCCAGTGAAACTCCCGTAAAAATCGGTCCAGTCGTTTCGGAGATTAGCCGGAACAGACAGACAAAAATAAAAAATAATGTGTTTTGTTATAAGTACCGCATATACCTACTTTCATATGCATTTAGTAAAAAGCTGTAGTGCCCGACCGAAGGTTCGGTTTCGGTTTCGGCAAGTTTCGGCATCAGTTTCGGCTTCGGCCGCACCGAAACTCTGCGTTCTTGAATAGGGAATATGCATGAGATTCAAATAAGGGTCAATTTTTTTTTTTACTTCAGAATTATGCCTCCATCAATATTTTTTATTATAAATTAATAATGAACAAGAAATAAATTTTTAAAAAGTGCAAAGAAACTGTGGGAAATTCAAATACTTGAAAAGCGACGCTATTGGTCAGAGCGAATGTGACGTAACAATCTATGGCAACAATGTAATGTCAATGTGTTTTGTAGGACTTTTTGCGATTCAGTCAGTTTTATTGTGATTTTAGTACACATTTAGAAGTAATACATTTGTTAATACACGAAAGACTCTTTCGAAAATGACTGAAAGCGGTTTTGTGAAAGCCCAATCGGATAGTTTGCCGAAAGCTGATGTGTTCATGATGACCACATTTTTACATCAAATACCGATTTCACGTCAGTTGAAATCAAAGGAGTGAAAGCTTTAAGGTAATTAAGTATGACATATAATGTTTGGAATTTACACTTGGTCGAGTGCATTTCTTATTGTATTTCTGCACTTAGTCACAGAGTATTTGTATGTCGGTTTTTTGCATTGTTCTATAGAGGGAGAAGTTGGTTCCATGATGATGTATTTAGTCGAAATTAGAAAACACTGTATATTTGCAGCAGAGCACAATACTTCTTCAACATAACCTCAACATTTGACATTTGTTTGTTTGTTGTCATAGACTGTGACGTCAGCACACCAAGCGCGCCAAAATGGCGTTTAAATAGCCCGGGTCGGATGGTTAATTTGAACTTTTTTTTAAAGTACTTTCAATTGCTTTTTTGGTGTTGAATTTTTTTAAACTATTATTTGGTGATGTAAAGTATCGAATAAAAAAATAAAAAAAAATACATGCATATTCCCTATTATCGTGCGTCGTTCGGCTGACTTGATGGCGGGTGACACACGAGCCAGGAAATCACCCGTTCCTGGCTCGTGTGTCACCCGCCATCATCAGCTTTTGTTACAACATGTTTTGTGAATTAAAATTTTTGTGTAACACCAAAAAAAAAATTGTTCACGGAGGTAGGTACTTCAATTATTGTTTTTATTTTATTTAACACGTGTTAACTGTCTTTACAAGTGAAAAAAAAACAAAATTTCAAGTACAAGTGCATTACTGTCGAGTTAACTTTTGCTTAGGTACTCAGTAACACTTTCTAAACAATAATCTGACTTATTTGTGGACCACCGATAAAAATAGTCCAACTGGGTACTAAATAAATAATAGATAAAGTTAAATTACGAAGTCAAGGAAGGACAATAATAAATCATTTGTGAATTTCCCTTGAGTCCTAATGGCGTGTACGCACGAACGAACAAGAAAATGGTGAACACAAACATCGAACACTTTGTTCGCATGTGCGTACACTATCGAACATCAAACACTGTTTTCGTCAAAAATGTTCGTTGCGATCCAATTTTGAATCCATGGCTACTAAAGAGCGGAGCGGTTGATCGCGAACATATGGCGAACTGTTTTTAACCGACTTCCAAAAAAGGTATGTTTTTTTTTAAATTTATGTCCGCCGATTTCTCCATCAAATGGGAACCAATTTTGTTTTTTTTTTTTTTTTTTTGTATGAAAGGATATGTTCCCGGATTGGTTTCATATAAACTTGATTAACTTTGCTTGGGTAGTTTTTGAGTAGGTAAGCTTCAATAATACCTACGTATTTTTACCACTTAGAGTATATGTGGATGATATGATGGTAACTTCCTGTGACTGTTATTTACATAGCAGATAATGGTATTCGAATTTGTGTGGGGTAGGTACCACAACTAAAAAGTGAAAAATAAAAACTTTAATTTCGGAAGTCAGTGGCAAAAAACGAAAATTCAAAACCAAATACACCGACTTCCGAAATTAAAGTTATTTTTCACTTTGTAGTGATTTTTTCGGAAGTCGGTTGTTTTTTTTTTTGTAAAAGGTTTTTCGTATTTGCTTGTACGCTAATTTACGTCCACACAGTACGAATCAAATGTTCCGTGTTCGAGGTTCGTATTCACCATGTTTTGTTCGTTCGTGCGTACACGACTTAATGTCAACGACCGATCGCGTTGCAATAAAAATATATTTCTATGAAGTTTTGATACATAAAGTTCGCACAAATGATTTCACATCAACTTTTATTAAAACTCTATACATAATCTATGCATAACCAAGTTTCCATGAAAATAGATGTCTATACCTTTTTGTTGGAAATATTTGAATATTTTATTAAAATACTTGCTTTTGCCCGCGACTTCGTTCGCATGGAAGTCGTAAGATATACAATATTCTAAAACACAGCCACATTTTTATAAAACCATGGGGCCCCCGACCAACCGCGTCGCATCGCATCGCATCGCCCGCCCGCGCTATTACGTCGTTGTCGCTTAACTTTCTTTTTTTTCTTTTTGCTCGTCTCCTTAGGGTCTTAGCGTGATGTTAAATGCCAAAAAACCTTCCTTATAACCTTGAGCTATCAAATGCAAAACAATAAAACATCGAGTAGTTCCAGAGATTAGCGAGTTTAAATAAACAAATATATAGTCTTTAGCTTTAATGTAAATAGTATAAATACAGATTTCCAGAAAAATGGTATAAAATACGGAGCTATTTCTCGGTCGGATAACTTTATTGAAATACCTGAATAATAGTTGCAAGCTGTGATCGATATTACTGAAATGTTAGCAATTTCAATTCTGCGAATTTTGCCCATCACGGCGAACTATTTCGATGAAAAAAATTGCTTTGAAGTTGCTTGAAGCGTGTTTATTTTAATATAAAATTATTGAGGCAAGTAATGGTGGATGAAAATAAGATAGGTATGCAGTTTTATTAAAAATAATATAACTACCTACTCAAATTGTTTGCGTCAAACGATCAATCGGATTCAATTTCAATTGTAGTAATCAAAAGTAATTGTAGTAGTCAATCGCTTCAATTGAATTTGGTAGACGATCAATTTGTGTGTATCAATCACGTAAAAATTATCAATTGTAATGGATCGTTTTGGGAACGGTGGTCGCAAACGCGATTACTGAGCGAATCTGTGATCCTGGCATGTCCGAGGCGGGGCAGTGTTATTGGCTTGTTTCTGTTGTTATGGAAATATTGAAGATCCAACTTTTTCTGAGATTTTTTTACAAAAGCAAGTTTTAAATGCTTAACTTTTATAATAATCATTATTTGACAGATAATAAAATCCATTTGTTAGTTACAAATGTTACATACAAAACTTAAACACTATATATAGTATTAGTACATACATTTGGCAGTTTTTGGCTAAATGCCCCTGAGATCCCTCTGTACCGTCGTCCCATGCTCATATGCACATGCAATGTTTTGCGTGCGTTACATTGAGCGCTACCGTAAATCAGGGTTGTAACGACTGTCGTACATATAACAGATGAGGATGCAGATGAGGATATCGATGTAATCGGGTTTAAGGATGCGTATGAAGGATACGGATATTGGAAAACTCCTTATTGAGGGTGCGGATGAGGATGTCGTCTGTCTTAGGACAGTGTAATTGCGAATTCAGTCAATAAGAACGCGTAACTCACACTCCGGCCAGCCATCCATCTGGCTCAGCGCGAGTTTTAAAAATTTGAGCGAACAACGTAGGGTTACATCTCCATAGGCATTATGAGGATGCGGATGAGAGGAGCTTTTAGCGAATGTTTTGCGAATATCGAAATCTATGCGGGATTGCGGGTGCTCCGGATATCCGTTGCATCCCTGCCGTAAACAGCAATTTTTCACACCTAAAATAAAAGTAGTTTTCCACCAAAAGGGATGTTGACTGGGAAAAAAAATCTATTTAGTCCGTCAGTCAGATAATAAAAAAATATTAGACACGTATTTTTGCTTTAAAAATTATTTAGATAAAACGCATTAAAGTTAGGGAGTGCAGGCTTGCGTCACAAGTCGGTATAAAATCTACCGGAGAGTGACGTCATGCAACATTTTAACTCAAAGTATTGCCGTAATCTTTTGATTACGTAAAAAAATAAAAAATACGTGTCCATTATTTTTTAATAATCTATCTGACTTAATTTTTTTTTTGTCTATGACCCTATTATTTTTTTGCAATGTTACTTAGTTGAAGCCGTTGACGGCTTTATTGGTCTTGTTACACCCTGTATTTGAAAGCTTGTATAGAAACGTACCTCGGCAGCATTCTGTTCAGCAAGTCATCAGTCCTTCTCTTCTCCTGCAGCAGCTGTTCAGTCCTGGCTGCGACGATGGCTTCTAGGTTTGAAGCATACTTCTCCATCATTGCCAACATGTTGTCGAAAATGTTCGTTTTCCTATGGACAAGTGGCAGTTTTAACTAAATGCGGTTTTTAAAAGCCAATCAACCGACGACAACCAGGCTTACGAAGGGGTATGGGGTTACCTAGTAACTGGGTTGTGGAGGTCAGATAGGCAGTCGTGTAGTGTTATTGGTATTCATTTATTATAATCAGCATATTATGTTCCCAGTCCTGGGACACAGGCCTGCTCTCGGTGAGAGGGACTGGGCCGTAATTGCACATGTCCCCGAATTTTTGGTTCTAAGACATGCCGGTTTCCTCACGATGTTTCCTTCACCGTTTTGGGTGAAATGGTGATGAAATAATTTACGCAATGTAAAGCGCCTGTTTTTGGTTCGAACCTACGAACTCAAAAGTCACAGTCGTTACCACTGGACCACTGCTCTCCATTGTTATTGGTATACATGTGAATAAAACATGGTCGTCGAACACGTTGATTCCCAAGATCTCTAATTTAAAAAATCAAGTTAATTATTTTATGTTTACCCTTTTTTCTTTTTTTTTTCTTTGGGGATATCCTCATGCAAACCATCCGTCTGGGGAGAACGGAGTGTTATGTCAGACTCCTACCGACGAGGGCTAAGCGTATGCTGAGACGCAGGTGACGCAGGTCAGAGCAGTTTTGTAATGCATGAACGTACTGACAGTTGCGTACGCTGCTGCGTAGGCACGTGCGATGCCAACATGTGTCTATTATGCTGTCTTTCTGCGCGACGCGTGCAGGTCTTCTCGTCTTCTCGTCTATTGTTTGTACGAGTACTAGCTAGGACGCGACTGTGTCTGTGTAGCTGCGTCGGCAACATACCCTCGCGGCCTATGTCTGCCTCGCCTGCCCTACCCTGCAAAATCTGTACTGTGCTGTGCTGCGTCACCTGCGTCTCAGCATACGCTTAGCCTAAAACGTAGGAGTAGAAGGAACAGTGTTCTGTGCAAGGTTGTTAAATTGATTGATAATTGGATGTTTTTTTCAGGCACCTAAATTTACCTATGCATTGATAAGTATACCTGCTTCAACGTGGAGATTCACTAAAGGCCAAAAGTCATAATCTCTTGAGTGAAATCAATCGCTGACAGATTAGGCGATTGTATGAATTGGCTACGAATACCCTTCGTACCCAATTGGGTCCTATTCGTATCCAATATCATCCAAAGCCTAAAAGGACGAATTTTCATGATCGAAACTGGGAAAGTTTCGATTTAAACCATTTATTATTCATATCGAGCAGAACGTATAGAATCCCCAACGGACAATGGAATTTTAGATGAATAATAATTTTATAGAAAAACTTTCTTCAACATGTCTAGACGATTTATGCCCATTTTCACTAACACTAAGCGACACCTAAATGAAAGCCTGAATAAAAGTACGCTGTTGGATTGTCAACTTTAGTCGCTGAAAATCCAACAGCCATTTATTTAAGTGTTGCTTCGTGTTTAGATGAGATAGGAATAATGATTCTAGATGTTAAATATTTACATTAATTATGAGGAATCGAGACGTTTATGTCGCTTGTCGGTGTCTGTTTGATAAACGTTCGAGCATTTTTTTTTACTAAACAAAATATTCCGTTCTATTTTGGCTAAAATGTAATATTCAACTAAGATAATCGCAAGAAATAGTGAGCAGTACACTTTTGCTTTAAAAAAAAAAACAAAAGTCCCTTAGATATACTTAGCGGTTTTTAGAGCCCCAAGTTCCACCTATTTTTTGCCGACCCTATAGGCATAAATAACGGCCAAGTGCGAGTCGGACTCACCCATGAAGGGTTCCGTAGCAGCAAGTGTAAATTGCGGTTTACGATTTACCGTATGACGTATTAAAAAAAACTACTTACTAGATCTCGTTCAAACCAATTTTCGGTAGAAGTTTACTGGTAATGTACATCATATATTTTTTTACTTTTATCATTCTCTTATTTTAGAAATTACAGGGGGACACACACACATTTTACCACTTTGGAAGTATCTCTCGCGCAAACTATTCAGTTTAGAAAAAAAAATATATTAGAAACCTCAATATCGTTTTTGAAGACCTATCCATAGATACATATGGGATTGATGAAAAAAATATTTGAGTTTCAGTTCTAAGTATGGGGAACCCCCAAAATTTATTGTTTTTTTTTCTATTTTTGTGTAAAAATAGAAAGAAAGAAAGAAAGAAAGAAAAATTGTTTATTCTGCACAAACAAAACGCACATAAAAAAGCAAAAAGACAAAATACACACATACAAAAGCAGCCAAAGGCCCTGTATTCAACCAATAAATAACATTAAAAAATAAAAATAATGTTGTTCATTGGTTGATGTCAAAGCCACGGACCAAAGACTAATACGTACTCTTAGCACTCTTTTGACATTGCCAAAAGACAACATAAACATAACAAAAGCAAAATGCTAATTGCAGAGATATCTACTTTTGTAATAAATAATAAGAAAAATAATGCTGTGCGTCGCATCTGTGCAAGAAAGGTCACTGCTCAGCGAATTGCTGTGAAATTCGGATGAACCCAATGTCAACAGCGCTGGTTTTCAGCAATTACCTATGGAATGACATATTGACGTCCCCCTGCATGACCTAATATATCGGGTTAAGTAGTATTATTTTTCACTGAATTAAGTGAGATTATACAATAAGTAATAAAAAATTATATCTGTATTTGAGCTATCATAAATTTAAGAAAAAATAATAATACATGAACTAAGTCCATAATACAATGAGAATAAAACAAGTAAATACCGTATTAAGTAATTACTATAAATGTGTGCAGTTTCAGTGTGTTAAATAAAGTATTCTGTGGTGTACAGTGTGGTGTGTTTTCTTTTTGTTATTTGAGTAATTATAATAATTTCGATAGTACACAAATAATCCTTAATATATGTCTACATTGATACACCATAGTTTCCTAGATGCACCATGGGAATTGCGATTTGTTTGCGTCTCGATGGCGTGGCGGCCATTTGCATAACGGTAGGCATCGAGGCATGGGGTTGGCAGAATCAAAATCTTAATGCGGTTCACAGAATACATCTACTTACCAAGTTTCAATAGTATAGTTCTAGTTTCGAAAAAAAAAAACTGTGACATACGGACGGACAGACAGACAGACAGACATGACGAATCCATAAGCGTTCCGTTTTTTGCCATTTGGCTACCCTAAAAAGTAACGAAATGAAATATGATTTTTTCTTACCGATTTATTGATAGTTGGCACTTTGCCCACAGCGACAAGTCAAACGCCTACTGACTGTCCAAATTTATTTAACCCTCAAAATTTTCGAAGTCGACCTTCTACTGCTACGTAGGATATACACGGGAGGTTGGTCACGTTAGCTGCGCGTTTCATTTGTTTACCAGTCACGCATTCGTGCGCAGCGTGACGGAGGGTCCCAGTGGACGATCCCATATCTATCTTTCTATCTAGATGGCCCCCCTTAGACATCACAGCAACAAAACTGGTGTAGGGTGACTGGTCGACGGGTCGAAATTGTTGGTGGGCATGACTAATATGCATGCTAATTAGTTTTATTTATTCACTATTTATTTATTTAATGAAATAGACGATGATTTATAACGAAATCGAGCGCGAAAAATTTAATGTACAGGACGTATAGATATTATGGAAAAACTATTGGATATATTTATTCAAAATAAAATGATTTGAACTTTTAAATAAATTATATATCCATAAACGGTTTCTATTTTGCCATTTTTTTACTACATAAGTTATTTATTTACGCCCAAAGACGAGTTAAAGTTAGTGTTGAAATATGGAAGTTTCGACGCTCATAACTTCCAAACCAATTTTTTTTGCCTGGTCTGCTACCTTAAAGGGCTAGATAATGACAAGACCAATATTGATATAAATTTATTAGTTTTGAACAGACGAGTAATTGTATGGAAGAACGACCAACTAGCGTACCCCTAAGAGCCGATAGCCTCATCTTAAATTCACAATTTATCTCGCTCGCCCGCAACATACTCCTCGCGGACTGAAAGAGAGCGGGACCAAGACGCCAATAGCTTAGGTAATTTCTTTTTACGGCGAAATTAATGGTAATTAAAAAAAAGAAAACATACTATCTGCTTCATAGTCAGTTTGGTTATTATGCAAAGTTTGATGATGAGGAAATTTGAAAGTGGCGCCAGTGACAGAAAAGTTGAGAGGAAATAGTTTAGCTTGTTAATGCCATGTGATGAAGAGGAATTGAACGCATGTAACTAAGAGAGAGCTGAATAGAAACGTTGATGGAGGGAGAGGGCGAGGATGTCCAAAAAAAAGATGGATGGAGTGTGTGAGAAGAGAAGGGAGTGAATGAAAGCGTGACGGTTGACATGGGAGAATGGAAGAAAAAAACGTGTAGCACCGACCCCAAGGAACATGGGACAAGAGAAGGATAATAATTATAAGGGTGATAATTAGGTAAACTCACATGCCAGCATGCATATCCTTGAGCCTTATCCGGACGAGCCTCAAGTCCGGCCTGCGGTCAGACCGCTCGCTCCAGCACGCATTCAGGACTGCCAGTACAGCCGGTCTTGCTACTAAGCCTCCAAGCGGTGGCCGGAATAGCACCCCGCCTATTGGGTGACGCACTCGGCCTATGATCTCTAAAAAAAGAAAGATGAAATGTGATTAGGTATAGTTTGACCGGTACCGCTCTACCGCGCCTTAGGACCGAATCACACCGGAATGGCAGCGGCCGGCAGCGGCCGGCAACGGCCTCCGGCGTCGCCGCTGGTAGCCTCGCGCGACCTCCAGATCCCACATGCCTAGTCTCTTCTTGACTAGTTTTGTTTCTATATTACATTCACGCGGCCGCCCGCGGTGCCGCGAGCGGGCTCGCGTCGCCGCTGGCAATCGCAGGCAGAACCACCAACAAGATGCGCGTGGCGCGCGGCCGCTCGCGGCACCGCGGGCTGCCTCGAGACCTTTCAAGCTTTTCAAGCGATACTGGTCTTTTAGGTATGTAGATTAAGTTTAAAATTATTTCCGGCCGGTTTATTTTGTAAAAATCTCAGCGTGAAATAAGTGAAGTCAGATGTCAATAGTTTTAGTCCCTAGCTTCAGGTGGAATGAGAGCTCACTTCAAGGTCACTTCACCTAAGTTTTCTGAGTGAGATTTTTACAGAATAGACCCCGCCCTTAGACATAACATTCAAAGAGCTTTTGAGACTGAAAAATAATCTCCTAACATTACAAATCCCTTTTACGACCGTTACTTAGTATCCCGAACACGAACAAATGGACTTACGGTCTAACCAAACGTTATTTATCGCTGTTTTGAATAAGGATACACGTCCGTATTGTATATTATACTAGCAACTCACCCCTGCTCCGCCCGGTTTTTACTACTTTACAAATCATTGAGATTTCTATAGGTATTACTTATTTTCAAGTTTCATAAGAATGTTTTGTTCACTGAAAGCTCTCTGAATAAACTCTGTAAACTATGATGAAAACCATAGCATCAAAATCCACTGTGTAGTTTAGAAAATGTAAGTGGTCGCACAGACAGACACGAAAAGGGAGGTTTTTTTTTATTAAGTAGGTAATGGTGTGGGTTGTGTGTGTGTTGTGCTTTGTTATAATTTTTGTTTTGTTAGATGGTTATTGTTATTGAATCATTGGGAATCCTATTAATGTAACAGTGCAAGCAATATTTTTCAATATTTCCGAGAACGGGTCACATCAGTTTGTGCTTCAATTAGGAACAACCCGTCTAGAAGAAAAAAATATAATTATGTTTGCTTCTAACTATTTTCCTTCTAATACCAGTCTGCACTGTAGCTTCACAATAAAGCTCTATGCCTACAAAAAAGTTTATGTTAATTCTCCTTGTTACAGAAATGCAGCGTAGGAATTCATAAATACATGCTGTTAGATTGATTCTCATTGAATTACTATTATGATCATATTTACAATCAGTGCCTATAGCTGGCATATCTAGCGGGGTTTAACTCTGAACTGCTGACCCAGAATTGTATGTTTCGGTTTTCCGTACAATGAGATACCAGCTTATACTGGAAACGTAGGTCTAGCTTGATATATCGCAGGATATTGCACGCATGTCAAGCTGATATTCAATGGGGACAAAGTATTAAAATAAACCAAAGATTCATCACTTACCAGCATTAGTAAGGTTAGTATCTCCCCACGGTCCGTTCCTTCCGAGAATCTCGTACAGAATGATACCGAAGGAGTACACGTCCCCCTTTTGCGACCCCCTGGGGGGAGGGTTTGGGTCCCTCAATAGTTCTGGCGCCCTCCATAGCATGCGGCGCTCCATTCTCAAGGCATCTTCAGCGTCGGAACAGCCATCTGATGAAAGAAGAATTTCTTGGAATTCCGGACAGAAACTTTGACATAAGTACAGGGTAGTAGGCACCACAATATTCTTGATAGTATCCAAGAATTTTACGGGTGCATTTAAAAAGCTGCCACGTGTGACGAAACCTATGAACTTCATAGGAATCAGATTCTCTAACAACCTTACTGACTGGCCAGTCTTTTTGCCAAGATATAATATATCTAGGTAGACAGTCAAAGCATAGAACTCGTCGAAAAAAAAAAAAACAACCGACTTCCAAAAAAAACACTGCATAGTGAAAAATAACTTAAGTTGGTGTCTTTGGTTTTGTATTTTCGTTACTTGCCACTGACTTCCGAAATTTAAGTTATTTTTCACTATGCAGTGTTTTTTTAGAAGTCGGTTGTTTTTTGTTGTTGTAAAAAACCTTTTTTTTTTCGCTTTTCAGTGGGTCAGTTTGTAATTTATCTAAGTTACAATAGCCTAATGTTGACTACTCATCACCTTTTACAAATAATGCTTTACCCGAAGCAGGGACATTAATCGTTGAGGAGTTCTCCTGGTTCTTCACCATCAGCTCCACTTGTCCATATACATTGTGACGAGCATATATTGTTTGGTACCCATAATCGAATCGCAACCCGTAAAATATTTATTATTGAGTAGTTCCGGTGGCCATCTGTGGTCATTACCATCAGTTCCACTTCACCAAATGTTCCAAGAGCAACTGCACGTGGTGTGCCTATAATATTTGAAGAGTTTCCTCGATTTCTCTAGAATGTCATCATCAGATCCTGACCTTATGATAATGGAACCATCTCGGAATTTTGCAAATCTGTTTATAAATGACGGAGTTATGTCCGAACATACATAAAAAAAAAATATAAACAATCGAATTGATAAACCTCTTCCTTTTGGAAGTCGGTTAAGAAATAGCGTACAACAGTTGGCCGCTAAATGCACGCACACTAGAAAAGCACAATGACAGCGCAATGACAGCACAATGACAGCACAATGACAGCACAATGACGTGGCACTAGTGTAAGACATAGCTGTCACGCACACCAGCATAAAAAGTTGGCCATTTTTTTTAGTTCTTTTGCAGCGTGACACTCTAATTAAATTAAAAGTAATTTTCGTATCTAAGCTCGTCACAAGAGACTTAAACAAAAGTGTTTAGATACTAGATAGCTACTTGAGCGACTTAAAAACTTTTGCTTATGATTTATGTTTGGCCTGCGCAAATAATGATCACATTTCTGAATTTTGTAACAAAGCTTAAATGGCTTCCCATACGTCTTCGCCGGAATTCTCCTTGTTTCAGGTCTACAGTATTCTGTTCAATTCAAGTTCCTTCATGACACACATCATTTACTCAAATTAGGCTGAGAATCAGCACTTATTGAACGTCAAAATTACATAAGACAGTCCCACAAAACGCCCACCCTTCACCACTTCCTAGGGCGTTAGCTGGGAAGAAGAAGTGAAGAAATGAATAGTTTAAAAGATATCACAAATTCGAAATTACGCGTAACAAATTAATAATTATGGTTGACGGCAACGCGGGCGCAGCGGTAGGAGTCAATGACCTTTTTCTCGGCTATTAGGTATGTAATCCCGGTAGTACGTTCCCGTGGGATATTTTGCGTCATCCACGCGGGCGAAGACGCGGGCAAAAGCTAGTAAAATATAAATCTGCAAATCCCATTATCATGACCTACTGTGAACTGAAATATTTTTACTCATTTAATTTATAATTTTTTACGAGAATTTTTAAATGAAGCAGTAGGTATAATAAATTACCCTTGATTACATCGATTTGATGAGAACGTAATGGCGCAAGTCACCCTCAGCGCCCAAGGTCGTGAATTTCAGACTAATATTTTTGTGTCTTAGCGAATATTATCCTGTAACATAACAAATGTTGAGCGAAGCCCTTAACCTTTAAAAATAATGTCGAAGTTATTTATTGTCATTTATTATAATGAAACCATTTGCAGGCATAGGAATAGGGAATTGACTAAGAAATTATTTTTCGTCCGTCAGATAGATTATTAATAAATATTGGACACGATTTTTTCTTTTTTTACGTAAACCAAAGATTACGGGAATACATTGAGTTAAAATGTGTCATGACGTCATTCTCCGGTAGATTTCATACTGAATTGTGACGCAGCGAGCCGCCACTCCCCAACTTTAATGCGTTTTATCTAAACCATTTGTATTAATATAAAAAGCAAAAAATACGTGTTTAATATTTTTTATTATCTGACTGACGGACTTAATAGATTTTTTTTCCCCTGTCAATGTCCCTATTGTCAAAGAGTCGGTCAGTTATTCAGAAAGTTGAAGTTATTTGCCCGTTCTAAACATAGATCAAAATTTTATTTAAGACCAAAGTTTCAGGTCATTCGCTTAGAAAGTAATCACGTACGTAAGTATGTACCTATTTGATTTTATTGTAAAGGCTTACGTAGACGCGATTCTGGTAGAATAATTTCCATGAAGTTTTTATAGAAACTGTTCTACTATGGTCGCGTCATGGTAACGCGTTTCGCTATCGCACCGCGCTGTCGCGTTTCGCTATCGCACCGCGCTGTCGCGTTTCGCTATCGCACCGCGCTGTCGCGTCGTGCTATCCCGTCGCATAGCGAGCATATAATACGCAAATATATGCCGCTTTTTAACTACAACCCCACAATGTCTTTAGCTTATTTTCCCCTAGATTTATCTGAATTGGTTTTGTTAACACCCAAGGGGCTTATCACCACCTATAAAGCAGTATTATTTTAATATTACTTTAGTGTGGGAAAGAGATGAAGCTCTACAGGACGTATAGCTCCATCTCTTTCCCCCACTGAAGTAAGAGTAAAATAATACTGTTTTAGAGGTGGTGTTAGGCCCCCTGGATGGTATTGTCTTGTTTTCGATAAAGTTATTTGTACTATTATTATTGTTTTCCATAATCGTCCCCCCTCATAATATTTACTTGCACTATTATCATTTATGCTAATAACGCTTGTCATATCAACTTATTAATCTTAACTTTTATTTGCCATAAAATAAGTTTCCATAATAACATGTGTTATAATCATTAGTTTCTATAAATAACACATTACATAATTGATACTTGACATAACCAACATTTAATATAATTTAGAAACGTTTATTGTCTGTAATCAAATGACTTATTACAGCAAACAATCTTTAGATAATAAACAGTTTGTCAAATTCGAAACGGTTAGGTTAGGTTAGAACTGTGACCAAACAACGCGCGAAGGCGAGCGAGCGTAGCGAGCGTGCCGCGGCAGCGCCCGCCGAGTGCTAGATTTCCTCTTTTGCAAAGCAAGCATGCATGGTGGTTTACTAATGTTTGCCATAATTTAAAATGCAATAATTTTATATACCATACTTGTATTTGCCATAATTTCATTAGAAATAACGCTTCAGTTGCCATAATCTTGAAATTACATAAAATCATTATCACTAATTTCATTGGTCATAATCGATCAAGAAGTGTCATAATCATTTTAATCCGTAAATTTATTTGCTATATTTTTCATTTTCAATAATTTCGTTTTCCATTACATTTATTCATTTGCCCATACTAGCACAACAATGCTTGTTCAATATAGTTTATAAAATACTTACTATTATTAGAAAATAATATTTTCTAAGTAGGTATATAATTATATTCGTTTCCAAGTATATATACTTAGAAAGTCAGCGCCTTTTGCATATTTACAAGTTTCAGATTCAACAATCTTTCCAAAAAATTAAATTAGAGATAAGTGCGTAGGTTTAAAACCACTTATGTACCTAGTTATGAGCACCTACAAGTAGGCACTACGTCCTACATAGGTATATTTACTGTTTTGTCTACGTTCAATACTTTACTCCAGGTATATATTTCTTGTCTCAGCAACTACCTTAGGTGCTATAATCGTATGTGACAATACGGCTGAGGTTTCGGGCAATTAATTGAACAACCTCCTGCGACGTACCTAATTGTTTTATTTAAATCATTCTAATGTATATAACGTCTACATAAGTGCTAAGAATATTTATTTATGTACCTTCAGTGATTTACACAGAATGTTACAGTCTCTTATTTAAGTTAACACAGGAGGCTTACCACCACCTCTAAAGCAGTATTATTAATATTACTTAAGTGTGGGAAAGAGATGAAGCTCTACAGGACGTATAATAGCTCTATCTCTTTCCCCCACTGAAGTAAGAGTAAAATAATACTGCTTTAGAGGTGGTGGTAAGCCCCCTGATGTATATGACAGAAATAAAGCGGTATTTTTCAGTCCTATAATAAGATTTTTATGAATACACGGATTGGTTGAAAGTGCCACCGAGCGCCGCAGGAGAACCAAGGTAACCGTCATAGCCCGAAGAATTGCCAAATATAAGTGAAAGAAAAGAAAGAAAAATTGTTTATTCTGCACAAACAAAATACACATTTAAAGACAAAAACACATAAAATACACATACAACAGTAGCCAAAAGCCTCGTGTTCAACCAATAAATAAAAATATAAAAAATAAAAACAATGTTCTCATTTGGTTGTTTGGTAAGTGGCAATGGCAGGGCACATTGCTAGCAGAACAGATGGCCGATGGGGCCGAAAGGTTCTGGAGTGGCGACCGCGTAACGTTGAAAGGCACAAGGTCGACCGATGACCTTGTGAAGGCCGTAGGAATCCGCTGCATGCGGGTAGCCCAGAACCAGTCGAAGTGGCGGTGCTTGAGGAGCCCTTTATCCAGCAGTGGACGTCATTGGGCTGAAATGGTGATGATGATAACACCGGTCACTGAAAAGTTGTGTGGAAATCAATTGTCATGGTACGGGATGTGATGCGGAGGAATGAGGGAATTGTAGTGAGGAAAGTTTTGAGTCTGAAAGTGGACAATGAGAGTAGACCAAACATACGATCGCTGGACTGTGTGATAGATGATATCGCTAAAAAGGGGATGACTACCGACATGACTACTGATAGAGAAGTGTGGCAGAAAAGAAACATGTAGTGTTGTTACGAACATTTTTTAGGGTTCCGTAGTACACAAGGAACCCTTATAGTATCGCCATGTCCGTCTGTCTGTCTGTCCGCGGCTTAGCTCAGAGACGGTTAGGAAAGCTGTAATTTGGCATATGTATACATATTAATAATGCCGACAAAGTGGTAAAATAAAATCTATTTTTTTTTTTTTTTAAGGTAACGAAAAAAAATAACATCCCCTCTTTACGTGTAGGGGAGGTCCCTACACGTAAAGAGGGGATGTTATTTATTTTTTCTCGTCTACTCTATATTGTGTTATATCGTTAGAAAGATCGATAAAAAATATTGTGAGTTTCTGAAAACCAATTTGGGATTCAGGGATCCGTTTGCGAAATATTAAGCTTTTAACTGATTTTTTTTGTTAGAGTCATGTGTCCCCCCCCTTGCCAGCTAAATAGTTGTACCTGGATTTTTGAAAAAATTCAAAGCAGTAGTATATATTATAACGAAATTGAAAGGAAAACTATCAGAGCTAAGTAGGCTGTACAGGTTAACGAATAATAATCAACCAACTTAAATTTGCGGTTTGAAAAACATGATCTCCCATACATTCCGTATGGAAGAACATGTTTTTCAACTACAATGTTAAGTTTGTTCTTGAGATAAATTCATCCCAACTACGGAACCCTTCATTGTGCGTAGTCCGACACGTACTTGGCCGGTTTTTTAAACATAAAATTGTCAAATCTATTCAGGCGTTCTCAAGTGATGCGCTTACCAACGAACAGCATTTCATATTTATTTACAAAAAGATCGAAGTTAGATAAAGACGTAGGATCACAGACCTATTTATTTAATTTATAGATTGAAACTTTATGCTCAAGTAAAAAAATACTGTACAAAGGCGGACTCAATACCACTTAAGGCATTTTCTAACACTACAACATTAGGGTGGTGCAGAGACAAAACATGGCAGGTGCAACAAAATTGATAGACTATAACTCGAAAAAGAATAAATACTAATACATACGTAAAAACAAAATAAACTTAGTCAGGAGTAAGGATATTAATATCCTTACTCCTGACTAAGTTTATTTTTGTGTGACAAAGCGTTTAATTAAACGCTTTGTCACAACATTTGTAACATTCCCATTTAAACCCAACCAGCATAAAACGTCCGTGGACAAATCAAAGCTTTGTAAACCACATTTCAATACCTGAATGGAATACGGGTACCCTGGAAACTAGGTCACTGAACAACGACAACCACGGAAATGTAGGTTGATAAAATTATGTCAAGGGTTCGTATCCTGATATTTAAAAATAAACCTAGGCTCTATTTTTAAATATCAGGAAAAATATTTCCTTATTTTATTAGCCTTATTTCTCACAATATGAAATTGCTTATTGGTTTAACTGAATTGTATGTCCGTTTATGGGATTTCTAGTTTATGACAATTTTTTTGAAATTTAGAATGGGTTTTTTTGTAGTTACCTAAAAGTGTCTTTGCTCAAAGAAAAACTAGTTAGATATTACCGTTATGTGGAAATTAATAACGAATAATTCGTTATTAATTTCCACATAACGGTAAGTCCTTCAAATAAGCCTGATAATCTACACTTTTTGAATTTCCAAACGACGTTCAGAGTCCCAAACCTTCCAAATAAAACCAAAGCCCACCCTCTTTACTTTACCACGACTAGGAATGTTTCCCAGGGGAGTTATATACAATGCCCTCCATGGGCATGTGACCAAAAAAAAATAGGAATAGAGACAACTCACATTTCAAATTATGAAGCCCATAATCAGCAATCTGTAACACCCATCGACTATCCACCAGGCAGTTGCTCGAAGTCAGGTTCCCGTGTGAGATCAGAGATGAATCGTGCAAGTACGTCAGTCCTCGGAGCAGGTCGGCTACCAGGCTTGCCACGAACATGTCGTCCAGATGCAGGTCTCTATCTGCTAGGACCCTGGCTAGAGAACCTCGGGAGCAGTATGCTGAGACGATGCAAGCTGAGCCAGATTCTACGCAGACTCCTACGAAGGCGGTCAGGTTTTCGTGGCGAAGCTCGCGGATCTGGTGAAGGAATAATATCTTTGAGTTTTTTGTAGCTGTAATCTGTTTTATAAGAATAAAAAGCCGTGTGCCCCTCGATATAAATCGATGGTGCCCCTGGGATTTTTCTTCGGCATAAATGCCAAACTTCCATATAAAAACTTTAAGGTAGTAAGGCCGTGCGCACTTCAGACGCATTTTCGTATGAATTTTACTCGTGCGAACGAACGAACGCACGAACGGTCCCGACCTTTCAAGTACTAAGGTAACGCGCAGACTGAGTGCGAGTTAGCCGTGCGTATAGTTCCAGTTCCGACGTCCGAAAACAATCCAAACTTGTTGGAATTTTTCGTGCGTTCATTGCGATATCACCGGAACACTATTTGACGGAGAAAAACGTATTCAGAGAGCACACAACAAAAAAAAAAAGTGTGCGAACTCAATTCATACAATTTACGTACGATACAAATTCGTGTCCAAAGTGCGCGCGGCCTAAAAGTCGCAGCACAATGACGGAAACATCAAATTGAATGCATTGTTGCCAGCAGTATGATTCCCGCAACACAAACACACAGGAGAAACAATGTCGTGCAACCTTTAAAATAAATTTTATTCAAATGGAATCAACCAAAGTAAAAACAAATGAGTTGAACCATCATTATCATAGACGCACGAGCTACCTCAATCCCACGCATCCGAAAGTTTCCACAATATAAATATAGAGGGCGCTTTAGACAATAGATATTTGACACATAATTAGGCTTGTAATTATCTAAGTTCAAGGCTACAACCACCGGTAGAATTTATTTCAAGGCTCATGCGTGCATAATCAGTCAATAGTGTTCCCAGTGCTGGGACAAAGGCCTCCTCTCTGTGAGAGGGATTGGGCCGTAATCCATACGCGGGCCCAGTGTGGGTTTAACTGATCCTGAAGCGATTGATTCCTAATTATATTCCAGCCCAACGCCGCCAACAACAGTGCCTAATTAATTACTAGACATGGAAATTTTGACATAATGAATGTGTAATTAGCAATACTAACTAACTGCCTCGTTGAGCTAGTTGCCGCTAGCTCGACTGTTGAGCTCGGGGTGCTGGGTTCCGATCCATAATAGGCCAAAGGTCGGGGAAAGTGTTATGGGGTTTTCGTTAGGAATTTCTTGGTAGCAGCCCGGAGTCTGCTGAATTAGGGCCTGCGCAGATTGGCGGACGGGACGGCAGAGGATATTAATTTTATCGATTTAATTGAATACTTATACTGACTTCCCCAAAACAAAACTTTCACTGACTTCCCCAATCAATCTACCTAGCCTTTTCCCAACTATGTTGGGGTCGGCTTCCAGTCTAACCGGATGCAGGTATAGCTGTCTGCAGGATGATGATTTCACTGACTCCCCCATTAAACACTATTGATTTCCCTATTAATTTTCTTTACTGTCTCGTTGGTCGAGTCGTCGCAAGCGCTACTGCTGATCATGATGAGTCGGGCAATTGATATTGGGTTTAACTATCTGGAATTTGACAGTCCCGGAGTCGGGATTTGTGCCCGGTTGATGGCAATAGGCTTGCCCTCTGTTACATGGGACTTAAACATGACTGGCGAAATGTGGGTGTACTATAGCACCTCTGCCTAACCCGTTGGGGAAATAAAGCGTGATGTTATGTTATGTTTCTTTCCCTGACAATATAATGCCTATTAGTAGGGACTTCTTTTTTTTGCTTCGGTGTAAAGAGATAAATAACAAAAAGCCGACCAAGTGCGTGTCGGACCACGCACAATCAAGGGTTCCGTAGTTGGGATGCATTTAACCCAAGAACAACCTTAACATTGTAGTTGTAAAACATTTTCTCCCATACAGAATATATGGGAGATCATGTTTTTCAAACTGAAAATTTAAGTTGGTTGATTATTACTCGTTAACCTGGAAAGCCTACTTAGCTGTGATAGTTTTCCTTTTAATTTCATTATATATACTACAGCTGTGCTTTTTTTCACAAATCCAAGTACAACCATTTAGCTGGCCCCTGCCTGCCAGCAGGGGGGGGGACTTGACTGTAACAAAAATTTGCACTTTAAAGCTTAATATTTCGGAAACGGATCCCTGAATTGAAATATGATTTTCACACACCCTCAATATTTTTGAAAGACCTTTCCAACGACATACTATACCGTGGAAAAGACGAGAAAAGAAAAACATCCCCACTTTACGTGTAGGGGAAGAACAAGAACCCTAAAAAAAAAAAAAAAAACTTGGTGTTATTTACCACTTTGTCGGCGTGATTAATATGTATACCCATGCCAAATTACAGCTTTCTAGTACTAACCGTCTCTGAGCTAAGCCGCGGACAGACAGTAAGACGGACATGGCGAAACTATATGGTTCCTTGTTTACTACGGAAGATTTATAGTCAGACTATAAATCTTATTTTGGTAGGATTTAGGAAACTATCTTTCGCAAGGAACAGCTATTATTTTATGACAAAATTTCAAATTTGGTCATGAGTCACTTCCTCTGGTCGTGGTCTGAATCGATAATTGTTCATGATTTAAGGTTTTACAGTAAAATTAAAAAAAAATTGATTTATAAATTCAGTATAACTTGCGTAACATATAATTCTCAAAAAAAATCTCTTTTTAACGGCAATTACTAAAAATGTTTTTGACGTTCCATTTTATCTCGTAATTACCTTTAAAGAGTGTGAACAATAATTATAACCCGCTTATTTTAGATCAAAGGATTTATTCATAATAATCAACTATCTAATTACGCAAACAAATTTTCGTAAACGATTACGTCTAATCTGTTTCATTTTGACAGTTCAACAACATTCATTGCGTTATTTACGTTGTTGAGCAGATTTTTTTTTCAATCTTTTGAAGCAATGGATTAGCAATCTGTTTCAAAATGATTCAGAATCTGATTGATCGTGTATTACGTAATTAGGGTACAGATTGTACAAGAACAGATTGGACGGTGACCCCCAAAGGCCCCCAGGCATTTGCCTGTATCTTGGGGGTCAGAATAGTGACATTGTCAGAGTTATGGATAGAACAGTGATTATAGCTATTAAGTACACATTTTGTAAAACATCTTTACTTTATTTCAAATTGATGAAAGATAGACAGACGTCACCAACCGTCAGCGCGACAGACGTTGTAACCTGGTGGCCAGTACATATCAATAGCATAACCGGTAAACATAAACTCAAATTAAACTAAGTCTAGAATAACTAAGAAGAGAAATAAGAATAGATTCTATTAGCATAATCAGCCTATAATGTTCCCACTGCACACACACACACACACACACACACACACACACACACACACACAGACACACAGGCCTCCTCTCTTCGAGAGGGAGTGTGCTGTAATCTACCACGCGGGCCCAGGTTCTACGACATGTTAGTTTCACACGATGATTTCCTCCACCGTTTTGAGAGCAGTGATGGCACCTTACTTTCTGATTCTATTATAAGACAAGAATACATTCAAGGTTCCGACTTATATTTTTACTATGGGCATAAAAACTTTACTACTATTATACCATAAAATGTGATAGTATGGACTACTTGCAAATAAAGGACGAACTGTTACTACCATAGATATGTTAAGAGATTGCTGGCTTGTCATTGCTCTGAACAACTGTAAAAATAAAATGTTATTGCTGAGACAATTGACAAAAAATGGGAAGTGAACTAACGAAGTTAAAGAAATCGTTAAATTATTCACATCATCATCATGTCAACCCGGAATCACCCACTGCAGGCCTCACCTTTTTTCTGCCATACTTCCCGGTTCCGTGCGTCCCTCATCCAGATGTTTCCCGCGACTTTGACGGTATCATCAACCCAACGTGCTTTTGGACGGCCCTGCTTTCTTTTGCCTAACTTTGGCCACCTTGGTCACAGTTTTACTCCATCACACATTTCCGTCTAACTAGATGTCCTGCACGACTTTGACGGTATCATCAACCCAACGTGCTTTTGGACGGCCCTGCTTTCTTTTGCCTAACTTTGGCCACCTTGGTCACAGTTTTACTCCATCGCCCATTTCCGCCTAACTAGATGTCCTGCCCAACTCCACTTGAGGCGCAACGCCCTGTCTCCGACGTCGGACACTTTCGATTGACAACGGATTTCGGTGTTACGCACTCGGTCTTGTAGGGTTAAAACAGCGTGCCAATCATGGCTCGCTAAATGGCCTTTTGTGCTACCCGTACGCGGTGGACAGTCTCCTTTGTGAGCGTTTTATTATGAAAGGTTTAATATTCTTAAAAGGGTTAATATTCTTTGTCGTACCTATAAATAATCGTAAACCATATTTTTCGTCCTTTAATTAAAAGGAGAAGTTAAAACCTTTACGTTATCTGCGTTATCTCACTTCAACCGGGCAGTAAAGTCAGGTTAGCTCCTAAGTGTAACTAACTAAAATCAATTATATATAACACACTCTGTTTATTAACTCAGTTCTATGTCCAGACATACGCCTCTCCCAATTACATGCGCACAATAATCCATTTTCACATTCCATACGCCTCTCCCAATTACATCCGCACAATAATCCATTTTCACATTCCAGTGTATTACCTACAATAGAACAAGTTAGCTAGAAATATAACAATAGTTGTTATAAAGTAAGTAAAAAAAAAAGTATGCAAAACTAAATAAAATCATAAATAAATGCAATAAATTCAGGAAACAACATAAACACAGTTCCAATAATATTAAGCTAAGTAAATAACGTGTTTTTCTAATAAATAAATTAAAAAGCTATCATATTAAATTAGAAGACAGTAAGAACATTTATCAAATTGACACCCAACGATTACAGTCTGGGATTAAGGTTCTTGAAGAGTCACTACATTCTCTTTATATTAATTAAGTGAGCTCTCAAAAACAAATAAAGGAACACATCCTTGCTGCAAACAAGTTAGTAGAAATGTGTTACGATGAGACTGTCAGAGTGGTCCCGATGACTCGTAATTACCTACGTACTTCATGAACAAACAACACCGTGCCCAAAGTTCAAGGTGAAATAAAATTAGCTAGCGAAACTTCACCTGTTAACACAGACGTTAATTAAAAGTACATATTCACGCCGTCTTCCCATGGGGGTAGGTAGAAGCTACAGAACGTCACATGCTACGATTCTTACATACTCCATGTTTTAATTCATGCATCTAGTCATTCACACTCTACACAAACTATTATTATGTAAAGTTGCTTCAAAAACAGCCTCGTTGGTCTGGTAGTCGCAAGTGCTACTGCTGAGCATGAGATCCTGGGTTCGATTCCCAGGACGGGTCAAAAAAAAAAAACGTCATTTATTCAAACTAGGCTGAGAATCAGCACTTTTCGAACGTCAACATTACATAAGACAGTCCCCCAAAACGCCCACCCTTCACCACTTCCTAGTGCGTTAGCTGGGAAGAAGAAGTGGCGCAACAAACTCCCCAGCAGCACAGCTGTCTGTTCAGTTAGAAGAACAAAAAAAATATTCTATATAATAGTAGGTATTCAAAGTAATTTACATTACGCAACACAAAAAATAATTTATATTATTAGCCATATAATGGGTAAAAATGTTATTGGGTTTTTCCACTAGAAATTTCTCAGTAGCAGTCCGGAGTCTGGATTTGTGCCCGGTTGATGGCAATAGGGTTGCCCCGTATTACATGGGACTTAAACATAACTGGCGAAGTGTGGGTGTACTATAAGTACACCTCTGCCTATCTCTTTGGGGATTACAGGCGTGATACAGGGATTACAGGTCTAAACACCGGTTGCCAGTAGGTACTACTCAACTTGACCTTTCTGAAGAACTTAAAACATTATAAGCCAAGAAAATCCCTTTGTCTTGTTTTATCATAGTTAGTTATATGGCTATCGATACCGATCATATCTGTAAAGTTTTGCTAACCAATTTTAAAATACGAGTACAATAGCCGATGTATATTTAGTAACCTAATCCGCATAAATGTTCTAAAGGAGTCATAAAGAACCCTGTAAGAAATCGACACGTGTTTCACCTCTCAACGAGGCATCCTCAGAATGGCTATTGACTTGTTGCGAACCCGGACCCGACGTGCCCACGACCCGCGTTTTTTTTTATTTTTATGAACTAATTTTAATATTGTATACCTCATCAGTTTAAAATATTTTGCCACCAACAAATCCCTTGAAACTTCAACAACAGAATAAACAAAATTAAATAAGATGATTGATTACATGCCCCAACGACTTCACGTCTCGTTTGATACCCAGATTAATGGACCAAGTACTCGTAATCCAAGGTTACTATAGCTAAAAATGGAATACTTTTATGACCCATGTTTTTAGCAAATAAATGATATTTCTATTTCTATTTCTAAAATCCTACGGTAGAATTTATTGATGAAATGTGGCCCAAGGCCAGGCTATGTTGTTGGCCAATATACATCGATGCTTGTTCATCGTATGATAAAATTCTCGATGTGTCGCTATTAAATGAACAGGAAAAGGTAGAGAGGTTTTTTAGATCAATTTTAGACATTCATAAATATTCCTTACGCGCCCCGTGGTTTCACCCGCATAAGTCTCGATCCCGAGAGAATATCGGGATAAAAAGTATCCTATGTTCTAATCTAGGTCATGGTCTACCAATGTGTCAAATTTCATCCATATCCCTTCAGCCGTGAAAGCGAAACAAACGAACTTACTTTCGCATTTATAATATTAGTTAGCATTAGGATAGGATATTTTTACCCGACTACCCCAGAAGGAGGCTAATGTTTTTCTAGATTTTTGTGTGAATGTCGAATGGCCGTAAACCGCAACGGCCGCCTAATCGCAATGACAGACCGCAGCGACACTACTGGTTTCTAAGTAACTCTATGGAAACGCTTCCGTAGATGGCGACAGTGCAGCTGGTGGCAATGTTTTATAATAGGAAGGCGGCAACATGTTTGCAACTTTGAACGTGAGGGCGCGCCTATTGCTTTACTAAGGGCTGCTACTAAGAAATTCGTAATAGAAACACCTTCTATCACTATGCCGCACAGTGGGAAAATCGCGTATGTTTCGTCTCAAAACTCCGTATCTCAGTTGTTTCAAAACTAAATGAGCTGTAATTTTGCACACATATACTTGGATGTATAAAGTTTAAACGAAATAATTTTTATTTTGAAAATTCTGTTTGTTAATAAATTAAAAAATTAAACTTAAAAAAATACATGCAGTTTTTAAGAAAAACATACAAAATATGTTTGTTTAATTTACATAAAACGGAATATACCTACATAGTACCAAACGAGAAAACAAAATATGTACACAATTCAGCAACCTCCTACAGATTTTTATTGACAGCAAGAAGGGCCTTGGCTTCATCTAAAAGTTCTTTCGATATTGTTAGTGAGTTATTTCCCAAACTTGATATATATGGATCAGAAGTGTACAATAAGATATGGAACACGTCTTCATTGGTAGCCGCTCTTGAACACTTTCTAGAATGATGAAGTCAATTTTTTTTGTAATCCTTATTTCGGGATTCTTGCGCGTCTTCGGACAATTGTCCGATAGGTAAAATAGTATAGTACTCAATGGTTTTTTCGCCGTGAATAAGTATTTTATGCACGGAGGAAGACATAATACCAGTTATAATTATTTACGGACAGTTGGGCTGTATTATGTGTATTCACCGACCTTTTTTGAATCAATAGCCATTCCTGATGACATAGTTTGTAGTATTATGTACATTCGTTTTATAAGTTCTACGTCTACTCCTGTAATGTATGCAGAGCAAGAGTAATTCTGAAAAAATGTCCGAGCTGTGTTTCCGTCATTACTATTTCCAGTGCCTTGTCGAGGTTTATCGACATGCAGTCCTATTTCTTCCCTAAATAAACCGCTTTTGCACCAGTTTTTTCATTTCATCTTTTTCTCGTTTAGTAGCTGACCACTTTTCAAAAGACAAGTTATAGGAAATGTGTAAGATCATCTCCATACTCCTAATCCAAGCATTTAGTATTGACAGTTCGTATTGAAATGAATTTTCGTTCACATCTCGTGTCCTAACTGCCTCTAAGTTATTCATTTGCAGAGGAGTAGCACCACAAACTGTACAAGAAGCGCTTGAACGAGTTTCAGTTAAAACTTGTGCCACTTTACCATCAATCATGGTTAAAAATAGGTTATGAGTAATTTCGATTACCTCACCATTCTTATTTATCAGGGAAGGAGACAGGTTTGTTTTTGATTGTTGATATCAGCCACAACAGACGTGGTTTTTTCAGGAGTTTCTTTGGCAAATTCTAACAATATGGGTCTGCAATATTTTACAGATGAACAAGTTTCTAGTGGAACCCGAAATTAACCGTCTAACCAGTTGACGTTCTTACTTTCAAAGCATTATTTTCTTCGAGATGCATTTCTCCAGCGTTTGTTACGTTTAGATACCAAGTTTCTTTGAATGTAGAAGACCACAGTAGACATATCCTCTGGTGACAAATTGAAATTTTCTTGTAGTCTTGAAGTTTTCTACATTATGCCCATTTATCAACAAATTGCACAACTCTCGTTTGCTACAAACAAATTCACCCATTTTTCAAATCAGTCAACTTCTGCAACTGTGAATGTTTCAGGGTTCGCCTTCCTTTTATTGGCCAATGAAATAGTGCTATGTGCAAAAAGATAAGAAACAAATCATTTGCACTCTTCCCAAAACCAACCTGTTTTTAATTCGACCCTAATAGATAATTGGCCATATTTTATCAAGTCAGGTGGTCAAAACTGTATAAAAACCACAAAAAACGATTAATAATACTCATCACTGTAATGAACTTCTTATTAATTTGACCTTCATAGATAAAAAATAAGTTTATGAGAAATAAAACGAAATTGAAAAAAAATATAATTTTATCTCGCGATATGTTTTGATCCCGTGTCAGAAAAAGCGCAAGTATGCGCAAATTTTTATTTTCTCCTTGCATAAACTAATGTATAAAGATCTTAATTCAACAAATATCTCGACAGCGGCAAGCAGCGGTAAAGGGTAAAGGACTCGTTAAAAAAAAAATACACTAAAAATATACCATCTTAAACTATATTGGTTAATTTTATTTTATTAAACCAATGTTTAAAATATTAATTACTAAACGTTATGAAGACCTTATACTTATATACTTGTACATTTATATCAAAAACTTTTGAGTAATGTGGCGTTGAATTGTAGTAACGTATTGCGTTTAAATTACGTTATTGAATTTGATTTAGCTTTGATGCCTATTTGTATACATTATAATTAACTAAAAAAAACAAAAAAATTGCGAAAAGAAAGCTTATTTATTAGACTATATTAATTTATAAATTTTATTCCATTACAACGACTTTCACGTGAAACGGTTTTGAGACGGCTTTGTATGGGGCTTTCCCATAGTGTGCCGGAGGGCTAGACCCAGGAACACCTGCTCCAGCAGCCGCAATTGTGACCACTAAACCAAGGCAGTCAAATATAACAAGGTAGAACAAAACGGTAAGGAGCTTCGCAGTTTGTATAGCTTTACATCCAAAATCGAAGGTACGGTCATGAACAATCAAACTACATAACCGCACCGTACAACTGCAGTACAACGTGTGTTAAGTATTAGCAAATCAAGTAGGTACCTAATGCCCGTTTTCAATAAAAATGGACGACACGTACCTAAATAAAAGCGCGCGAGCGTTGAAAATACCAACAGCGCGCTTTTATTTAGGCATTCATTGAGTTAAGAAATGTGTGTGATTGAAAACCAACTACCTATATCTACCATCAACGAAGAATTACAACAGAGACTACTCAGACACAGCACAGAGTATATATCCCGTCGTGTCATCATTAGGTGTCGCCGAATGATAACACAAAAACAAGCATAATTTAAAAAATAAGTATACTTGTAGTGTTAGCACTGAGGATCTTTTGGCGCGTGGCCAAAATCGGAACTATCGCCGCCATCTTGTTTTTTCAATACAATTTCTTGAAACAATTTCATAAATGTTTACCAACAACGCCCCCTGTTAATGTCATTCAAGCGCCAAATGCGCCTTGAATCCTTTACCTGTTTCAGTTCCTTCTTGATGGCCCTGGTGACGTCGATGCTCTTCTTCTGGAGGCGTTTGATGGCGACGATGTTGCCTCTGTACATGGCTATTGTCGTGTGAGCTCGTCGGGTTTCCATGTCATGCTGCATTGAGGTCTGCGGGGAGATGAAAAAATCTTTTGAGCGATAAAATTAACGTCAAAGATATCTAAATGAATAGACTAAAAAGAAGGCGTACTTAAGTGAAGTTTTTATGAATTTGGGGATCAAGTGTCCTCTCATTGTAGGTCTACTAACTTTAACATGTTTTTTTTTTTTTTTTTCATATTCTTTAGAGCTCCTCATTTAGGTCATGAGCTATACGAATATCAAAAAATATTTGGCTTAGGTCTTAAGGGAAAATTTATACTAAAATCGTAGCCGTATAGTAGTATTTTATCTTAGATTTTATATTACTGGCCAGCTTATACCCATCACATAGCCTTCATCTACGCATTCTGTACATCTAAGTAACATTAAGCAAAACTATTGCTGGAATACGACTTATTTTTGGTGTGAACAATCGCTGTTTACGGTAGCGTCTAATGTCAATGTGGGCCTAACTCTGTGCACGCGCACGAACAGTGTGGTTCGCGTGCATCTTAGGAAGATAGTTTGGACACCTTTGGACATGTTTGCGAGCGGTTAGCGAATTGCGCAGGTCTGGATCCTTGCACGTGAACCGTTCGCAACATGCACGCGCGCGTAGGATGTGACGCGTCCATAGTTTTCGAGGCGTCTAGCGTGCACGATCCGTGCGCATGCGCTTGTATGGACCCGCCTTAACGCCCGCAATTTAACGCATGTACGCAAAATATTGTACCTATTGCATAATACCTGCATGTAGCAGGGCTTGGAAACCTTATTTTAAATAACGTTTTTAAAACGTTTCTAACAGTTCTTTGAACAACATTATGTTCGGAACGAAAACGAAATGAGAACGTTTATTCCGCAAAACAAAAACCGGTCTATTCTACAGGACGCAGCCGCACACGGGGCGTGCGCCGACAAGCATGAATTTGTTTAGTTATAAATAGTATGTTATACCTTATAATCATTTCATTACATCTTTGATTCCAATGCGCTTGCCGTAAGGGTTGTGATGCGAGTTTCCTATCGATCAACACAAAAATCGAAAAAAGAACGTTTTATTAACCGAGAACGATTTAAATTTTGTCCTCCTTCAAAAACGTTTTTATAACGTTCCGTTCGATCGTAACCAAAACAAATCGTTTCTTAGGTTTTTAAGACGAAACCGTTTCGAAAAATATACGTTATCCGAGCCCTGGCATGTAGTACAGGAGTTGTGGGGATATTTAAAGTTACGGTCATTTAAAGCTTAGCTTTGCAAAAAATAAAGTTGGTAGGTACTTTGACCTTCGATATTTTTGTAACCAGAAGGTTCCCAGGTATGATCCAGTATAGAAAAATTATCACAAAGACGGGAGTAAAAGTTAGTTTCAGCTTCGTTAAAGGTATTTTTACACCCGGGCGAAAGCGTCTGGGTAGCCCGCGAATAACAAATTTTTGATAAGTTTTTTGCAATTTGCAAGTCTGTATCAGGTTGTATGTTGATCTAAATATGATTCGCGGCCGTATCAAATGTTTATTTATAAAATTATAATCATAAAAATCATCAATACAGAGTGCATAATTTATTATACTATTGAAGGACTATTTCATGAAATCATGACATTTGAGGCAAATTCTAATCATAGGAGTTGTATTCCTGATTCTAATGATTATAATTGTTTTCGCGGGCTATCTTAGCGCATCCCCTTTAATTGAGTATCTTAAAGAAAACACATCAGCGTTCTATAAAAACATCAATGTATGTATTGTATATTCAACCAACACATATGTTGGGGTCGGCTTCCGGTCTAACCGGATGCAGCTGAGTACTAGTATTTTACATGGAGTGACTGCCTATTAGACCTCCACAACCCAGTTACTGGGTAACACAATACCCCTGTGTAAGACTGGTTGTCAGACTTTCGGGCTTCTGACGACCTGTAACGACTGTCAAAGATCCACGAATGACAGCCGGGGCCAACGGCTTAACGTGCTTTCCGAGGCACGGAGGAGTCTCGGTATGTAAAGATGGTCACCCATCCACGAATCAACCCCGGCAAGCGTAGCTTAACCTAATGGATAGACCCGTGCGGCTGTTATTACTTAGCCACGGGCTCCTGTTTAAAGCAAATAAATATATTATTCTATTCAATTCTTTCATACTAAGAAAGAGAGCTTTTACTCCCTTAAGTATTCAATCTTTTTATCGTCGTCTATTCTATTCTGTGTATATTATAGTATTTGTCGTAGCTTCCCAAACCAAATAAATTAACTTGTCGTTCTATCTTACCTACATTTATTTAACGTAAGACCAATATTCCTTTGTGGAATTGGGTAACCCAACTGTAAACACAAGTTACTATAATTCCTGACAAAGGGAAATAAAGATAAAAAAAACCGGCCAAATGCATATAGGACCACGCGAAATGAAAAGTTCCGTAGTTCGGATGAATTTATCCCAAGACCAAACTTAACATTGTAGTTTTTCTACTTTTCGTGTGGTTAGTAACTAACCTGGTATCAGAGTTTTAAAGCCACCCCGGGCCTCTGACTTGGTTTCACATGACGTCGAGAAATATCTCTCAGGCATTCCTCACGATGTTTTCCTTCACCGGTTTTTAGCAAGTAATTATACAATACGAATTCGAAAAGTCAGAGGTGCGTGCCTTGGGTTCCAACTCGAGACCTATGACTTGGCAGTCCGACGGTCACACCACTAGGCTATCACTGCTAACATTGTAGTTGAAAAATATGTTCTCCAATACATTCCAACTGCAAATGTAAGTTTGTATGCACAATATTGAAAGATATGCCTTGTTAATTTAAAACCATAGACTTCTTTTATGTTTTCTTAGGTATAGTATAGAACTATTTTCTGTACTTTTTTCTGTTTAATATGTCAATAGAATGGTCAATTTCCATCAACTTTCTTAAATAACTATAAAAACATTCATGAAAAAAAAATTGAGACCCTCTCAGTAAGCCCTTTCATTTGATATGTCACACGGTACAGTTTGCAGTTTGCGGTACACTTTTTATCTGTCTGGCTCATGTGCCCCTCCCAGAAATAAATCCTGAATCCACCCTTCCCTTGAGGAAAGAACCACGGAGATTGAGTGGGCCTGTCCAGTCAGTGCACGAATTTGTCAGTAATCGTGCAGCTCAACTCAAACTCACTACAGAAATTGACAGAAATTTTCATCTGTTTTTCAGTTCATGAATAGCGGAGGTTCTTTTGACCGTAACAGGGCCCAAATACTTTATCTTTTTTTAAACCGGTTGTGTAAAAGAAACCATTTTACAGTTTTTAGGGTTCCGTATCTGAAGGGTGCCAAACGAAACCCTATTACTTACTAAGATTCCGCTGTCCGTCCGTCTGTCAGCGGGCTGTATCTCATGAACCGTAATAGGTAGAAAGTTGAAATTTTCACAGATTGTGTTTTTCTATTGCCGCTATAATAACAAATATAAAAAAGTTAAAAATTAAAGGGGTTCCCATATAAGAAACGTGTTTTTTTTTACTCAAGTAATAAACGTAGTGTTAAATATTGTACGGTGGTACGGAACACTGTGTGTGCGTCCGACTCGCACTTGGCCAATTTTTTGTTACTACTGTGTCAATTTCAATTTTTCGGAGCAAATTCTGGTTTTAATTAAAATGTTTAATTTCTATTAGTACGTAATTTTGCTAGATTTCATTAGCAATATTTTAGAAAGTCTCATAAAAAGTTAAAAAAGTGGTTTGACCTTTAACTTTTTACCCTTGTACTATAATATATAATAACTGACTAGCTTTAATTGAAATTAAATGTAATGTAGGTATAACGAAAAGAATACTATATAAATAATACTCCGAAAAGAGCACTATGTATGTGCTGTGTATATAACGAGTTATTTCTTCTTTGAAAATATTTGCTTCATCTGTGACTATACGACCCATAATAAATATTAACAAATAATTTTCTAGGACTAACTTTTTGGCTTCGTCCCACTTAAGGGATCTCGCGCACTAGACGGCCATGACCACGAGCAGTGGTCGCACCGACCAGGTAAACTATAGAACCGTGGCCGTTGGCCGTTGCAACCAAGATCATCGTATCGAGATCGAGATTCGTATCGGTTTCTATAGTTAACCTGCACGCTTAGCATGACCACGATAGAAACAGGTTTTGTCTACGGAAAAATAGACAAAATGACAGATAAACAATCATAATCTGTCATTATGTCTATTCTTGCGTCGACAAAACCCGTAAAAAACTTGTTTCTATGGTTGTCATGATACGTATGCAGGTCGCTGCGACCACTGGTCGTGGTCGTTGCCGAGTAAATATTTATAGCATAATTAAAATTTAAACTTTATAAGACATTCAATACAGCAAGGTAATTTCATAACACACATAAAATGGCAATCGATCTCAATGCCTTTTATTTTGACAGTTCAGCCACGTTTATTCCGTTATTTAACGTTGTTGAGTAGATGAACTTGTCACACCTATGAAGCAATGGATGTCACTATGAAACCTTGGGCTGGAGTTAGAAAGCGTTATATAATAGCGTATCAAGACGCGACGCGATAGCGCAACTCGACTATAGTAGAACAGTTTTCTTTGAAAACTTCATGGAAATTGTTCTACCAGAATCACGCCGCACCGTTGCGTCGCGTCTGCGCCTTAACAATAAAATCAAATAGGTGAAAAAAAAAAGTGTGCAATTCACACGTGGTAGAAGTGAAACCTTCAAAAATTTCACCACGGTTGTTGTGCTGCCTTTTCTCAAGCTTTGTACTACGCATGCGCGCACAAACACGTATTAACAAACTCACAACGCTGAGGCCCAAGCAAACTCCCACTATGCCTTGGTAAACACGAGTGGAGGGGGGTACGAAGCAGAGCACAAAGAGAACCACGAATATAAGAAACACTACAATGCTTCCTATCTTAATTTCTCCCACGTTAAATCTTATGAATGTATGTGTCTGTCTCTTTTTACTGTCGCTTTTTCGTTTCATCGACTTTCAAATCACAACGATGCTAAAGAAATTTTCACTTCAGAAAAGTTTTGTCCCAAAACAGTTACATGGATTGATTATACAGGTAAATACTTGTACGTTAGTACTTTCTAATCTGAAACTATGCAAGGCATTGTGATCGATTGCCAACTGCGTTTACAATGGCGTTCTGTTTTTTCTGCCTACCCCCGTGGCAATAACGCATGAGTTTATATATGTACTTTATATTGTATGCACAAATGGAAGCCGACCCCAACATTGGCAAAAGGCAGGCAGCTTGATTGATTTTTTGTGTTCCGTATCTCAAAGGAAACGGAACCCTTGTAGGTCCACTTCTTTTTCTGTCTGTCTGTCAAGACTCATCAAGTTGAAATAAATATCAAATACGCAGGTCTACGGTCCCTTGGAGCTCTAAAAAAATCAAGCTTCTAAGGCAACGCAATAAAAAAATTGTAATTTTCGGTCAAATCGTATTTTTTTTAATAACTATCATATAAAAAAACATTCCGATTACAAACTTACGTTTGCAGTTGGAGAATTGACCGTGACGTATATCGATGTATGGGAGAACATTTTTTCAACTAAAAAGTTAATTTTATTCTTGTGATAAATTATCACAACCCTTCATTTTCCGAGGTCCGACACGCACTTGTTGTATGTACAAATGAATATAAATACAATCATAATACACTCTCATGAGTAAAATTCATATTAAAGTGTATTTCCTTTCACAATAACATACTTAAAGGCTTGTGCAGACCAGCGCGACTTGTCGCGCGACGCGACACGAACAATACAATTTCTAAGAAAACTTCACAGTATAACAATAACCGGTGTCGCGTCGCGCGACAAGTCGCGCTGGTCTGCACAAGCCTTTAATTCTAAACGAAGTTGTCTCGCACAGGTGCTTTAGTAAGAAAACTGTGTAGTTTATAGAAACAATTTATAATTTAATGTAAAACGTTTTCGAGCTGCATAATGTGTATAAAACACTAGCTTCTGTCCGCAACTTCACTCGCATGGTAGTCAACTGTACTATAAAACATATTTCATATCACATTTATTAAAAAAGAGCTAGTTTATTCTTCGTAAACAGAGATCAAAATAGCTCTTTAATCCCTAGGGACCAAAAGTGATTTGAATTAGGAATGTGGATATTGTTCTCGAGTGACGTACTTTGAATAAAAAAGAAACACTCTCGCCTTTAAAACTGTTGTTTGCTCCCTAGGCAAACAAACTACTATTTTCAAAATCGGATCATTCATTTTTTTTTTCATTTTCAAATATCTTTATTTAACATCAGTACAATGAACAAAAATGCACTTATCCTAAGCCACATTAACTCACTATAATTAAGACACTTTATGAGGCTAGCGATTCACCTTTCAAAGCTTTTAAAGGATATTTTTATACCTGTTAACAACTTAAACATATCACACAATAATCATGGGTACGCACGGCTACACATCAAGCTATATATTTCCAGTATAAGCTGACCTCACATTGTACGGAAATCCTATACAATGCGAGATCAGCATAAACTGGAAACATATAGCTTGATGTGTAGCCGTGTGTACATGATGACAGTTCGCAAATTATTTAGCTAATTATAATTTACTGATTGCATGTAGGTATGACGAGAAAAAATAATTTTAAGTAAATTTGCTGATCGCACGGTGTACGTATGTAAATACTAGCAACCGTGCGACCAGTCAATGATCAGCGGACAGAGCCTCCCTGCCGCGCGCGCTCCGGCGTATTAACCGCCGGGACCGGGCCGGCAGGTAGCCTCACAGGGGTCAAGCCGCTGGTCGCTCGGACCTCGGGTGGGAACAAAAGGTAGTGATGCGGTAGGCGGTAAGCGCCGTATCTATCGATATATGGTAATTTGTCTAAGGTTAATGAACATAGATTTGAAATTAGTGGGTTAGTAGTATTCATTTTGTTTTTATTATAAAATCTTGATGTTATTTTAATTACGTGATTAAATAATAAGGGAAGTTTGATTTGTTTATGTAATTTCTTAATGTTTGTTTTAAATTTGGTTTTATAGCATATTTTTACTGCTTTATTCTGGACAACTTGCAGAAGTTGATGGTTAGAAAGACATGTGCTACTCCAAACAGGACAGGCGTACGTTTTACACGGACGGACAAGCGTAGTATAAATTCTTAGTTTAGTAATGCTACTTAATTTACTTTTACGATTCATTATAGGGTTTAAAGCACCAAGGGCTTGGACGCCCTTCAAACGCAAGTTAGCTATATGTTTGGACCAATTTAGACGACTATCCATTTTGATCCCAAGATAGCGCACATAGGTTTTCCAAGGTACTGAATGCCCTGCTATTTTTAAAGTTCTTAAAGGGGGTTGCCTAGCACGGGAGAAAAATATTGCTTCCGTCTTATCCTCATTTATTTTGAGTTTCCATTTCTTAAAGTAGTCCAGAAGCAAACCGATAGAATATTGTAGGCGACCGATGATTAGATCGGTATCATCCGAAGAGGTATAAGAGGCAGTATCGTCGGCAAAGCAAGCCAATTTGGTTCGGGGTTGAATGGGGATGTCATTTAAGAACAGGAGAAATAAATAGGGTCCAACAATCGAGCCTTGAGGAACGCCAGCCGGGACATTTTGAGGTGATGAAATGGTGTTTCCAATGTAAACCCGGAATTTACGATCCACAAGGTACGATTGAACGAGTTTGATGAGAAACATAGGCACACCTAGAGTGAGCAACTTATGTAGCAGGCCTTCGTGCCACACCGTATCAAATGCCTTTTCGATATCCAGCAGAAACATACCTGTGGACTGTTTGAGATTTAGGTGATGGGTAATGTGCTCTGTAACCCTGGCTAGTTGTTGGGTAGTTGAATGAGTGGCACGAAACCCAAACTGCTCATGGATTAGAAACGGCCCAGTGGCACGTAATAGTCTTGTATAAATTACAGACTCAAAAAGTTTACCAGCAGAAGGTAGCAGACTTATTGGGCGGTAACTTATGGGTAAAGTACTGTCTTTTCCAGGTTTTTTAAGAGGTATTGTTTTTGCATTTTTCCAGATGTTTGGGAAATAGCCCAGACCAAAACAGGCATTGAAAATTTTTGTAACATAGACTATCGCTTTCTGTGGCAAGTTCTTTAAAAGTAAGTTATGGATTCCATCATGACTTACAGATTTACGGGATTTGAGCCTAGTCAAAATTTTACGAATCTCAAATGGCCTCACCGGCTTTATAAAATCAGAAGCGAGATTATAACTATTAATGACAGACATAGAGTTCGAAACCTCATCCTTGAGATCGGAGTCACAAGCCCAGCTAGTGGTAAGGCTCATGTTGTCATAAAAGGCATTTGCTAAAGCGTTACATTGATCAGCCGTGCCAGCGGTCAGGGACCCATCCGAAAGTTTAAGGGGGGGAATATTCGCGGATCTAGGCTTGAGAGATTTTGTCACACGCCAGATATCTTGACTGGAGTTATCAACTTTTGCCAGTTTAGCATTCCAAACATTATCGAGGTAATTTCGAATATTTGTGTTTATGTATGTTTGTAAAATGTTTATATTACTACGATTGAGCCTTCTAAGGTACCCACTGGGCAGTTTCTGTTCAATACGACGCAAATAGTTTTTGTAGCGGATTAAATTTTTAACATACTGAGGAAGTTTGATAGGGGTATCGCTAAACACAGCAGCCGTGGATGGTATGGAGGAGTCTCTAGCATCGATAATAGTTTGCTGCAAATGAACAATGGCAGTATCAATTTCTTTTTTGGTTTTAAACGTCTTGGAACTAAGCATAATATTTTTATTGAGGTGAGAACGATATTCAGTCCAGTTGGCGCAGTTAAATTTAAAGAAACGAGCTTTAGCCTTGCGACACAGTGAGCCTCCAATGGTAAAGAACATAGGGTAATGGTTAGAAGACAATGCTATTATCGTTTCGACATCACTAATGCAGCTTACATTTAAGGACAGCACCAAGTCGGGCTAGTTGGTTTGCGTTTGGGACAATAATTTACTTGGGTAGGTAAGCTTGGACTATGTATAACGTACTCGGATTCAAGCATGTGGTTGAAAAGAGTCCTGCCCCGTGTATTAGCGTAGCTACTGAGCCAGTGTGAGTGGTTGGCATTAAAGTCTCCCATGATAACAACATGGGAGCCCAAGCCAAACAATAGCTCAAGGTCACTACGAAGCATTGGCAGATTGGGTGACTGGTAAATGGATAAAACAATGTGATCTATTCCTGATATTTTGACAGTTATACCGACAACCTCAATATTTTTAGTGTTAGAAACTGCTAAAACCGAATGATCAAGGTCATTTCTTACAAGAATAGCAACCCCTTGCCCACGGCCAGTTTGATGTTTATCTTCGCGATAACAAGTAAAGCCAGGTGTAACTAAGGTTGAGTTTGGGGTTAGTCTAGTTTCACAAATACCAATAATATCAACAGACAAAACGCTTACCGCCAAATCAAGTAGTTCGTGAATTTTTAAACGCACTCCATCGGAGTTCTAGGATAACAGTCGGAGTTCAGCAGAATCAAACATATTTACTAAGATGAGAGAGTACCAGCATGACCTTGTCCAACCAAGACGTGCAAGCAGCAAATTGGGATTTTATGTTTCTTAATACTAGAAGAATTTCAAACATCTCTTTTGTGGACTCGTCATTGGGACCAGGCGTAAGGTGATCAATGGGAACTTGATTTTTCATCGATGCCGTGTAGCTGGTTCCTACAGTAGGCCAGGATCTGTAATTTGAAGTCGGAGTCGGTTATGACATCGGATACATAATGTTTGGTGGAATCGCCGAAGATATTAATTTCGGAGGCATCATTGAAGGTACGGGTTTACGCTCTAAAGCCTTCTTTTTCTCGATGCTGTCCAGATCTGCCATTCGGACAGTGCACTTCCTGTAGTTTGCTGGGTGAGCTTCATTACAATTACAGCAATGAGCAGGCTCAGTGCGGTCTGACTTGGTACACGAGGCAGTTGCGTGAGGAGCAACACACTTCACGCAGCGTGGGGGCTTGTTGCAATTGTGGGATGCGTGTCCAAACTCTTGACAGCGAAAGCATTGTGTGCCATGAGCTCGGTTTGGCTTGAATTTGCTGATAGTAACCGCACAACTACACAGGTACCTTATTTGCCGGAATTTTGTGATTTCGGCTCCTGCTGGTAGCTGTACCAAAAAGGGAGGACAGCGATTGACCAAACCACTGCGAGACTTAAAGGGTTTTACTGAGGCTCCGGCGAAGCCAAGTTTCTCAAGCTCCTCTGGTAGTTCTTCTTCAAAATATGACGGAAGTCCACGAATCACTGATTTTGGCACCTTTTCGTCCTTCCGGGTGAAAGTAACAAAGGAGGCATTTTGAAGACGAAGACCATCCTTAACTGCCTGGTGGCCGTTAGCTGTGTGACATATAATGGCAACTTTGCCTCCATTTCTGTATTGAAGGTGATAACGTTTTGTAAACGGAGAAATTTTATCCTTTAAGTCCTCATGGGTCCAGTCGGTCTTCATATCCAGGATAATAGGAGGAATGTGACCGGTCTTCTTAACGTTGACGGTCGCTTTGAGGTAGAATTCATTTCCAGAAGTTTTGGCGACACCATCTACCGGAAGGTCTTGAAAATTGTTATGGGTTGGAATGTCTCGGGCGCTATCAAACTTTGCGTGTTTTGCGACAGCTGGTCGTTTTGGCATGCGCCAATCGTCCACATTTTCGGTTGCTGGTCTCTTAGAGTTGAGACTACCGCTTGAGTCCGATCGTTGCAGGTATTTTTCCATTAGTACCAAGGGCTAACGTTGTTACACATTTTATCGATAACTATTTTCGAATCTTGGAATCACTATTCTGAGTTGAGTAAGATCGAGAGCTATTAGTACGAGCGTGCACACGAGACAAGCGCGAAACGCGGTATGGCAAAATCGGATCAATACTTCCATAGATGAAGACCTACTACACCCAAAATTTCAAATTCTACCTTGTTATTATAAGTGTAAATGAAGTATTTACGCTATGTGTTAGATGTATCCCGATCTGAGATAGTTATATTCAGTTTCTGATGAGTTAAATTCGAATGGATGGACATAGTATTTTGCAAAGGTGGAAGGACAACGAAATTGGGATTCTGTTAATCGGTCAGCCTTGACCTGATCTGTAACTATTCAGATATCTGTGGATAAAATTGAACCGTTTGGTAGCCCTTACGGGTATCAAACGGTACAATTTTACCCTTAGCATTAAGAAAGTAATAGTAGGTATGAACTCCCACCAAACATTGACCTTGACACTTTATTCATTTGTTCATGTACACTCAAAACAAAACAGTTCCAAGTTCAATGTTTTCCAGATGAAAAGTTTAGTGTTCCATAACAATCAATAAGATGAAAATGTATGTTCAAAGTTAACGGTTACATAGACGCCATATTATAAACAATAAATGTGCGGCTGAGCGTCACGGCATCACAATAACACAGGGAAGCAAAATGTATGGAAATATATGAGGAAGGACCCACCTGTAACAGTCCACGATAACGTTGCAACGTACACTTAATTTCTTAGATTTTAAGGACGTGGACATCTACGATAATATCGTAACATTAGAAATGATAAAAGCGCACATTAAGAAGTATCGTATAAAGATAAGGTATTTTAATAGTATAACAAAAAAAACTCACTTCACACACTACCTTGTCAGTACTCTGCGCGTTGTACGCAGAGATGAAGGTCAGATCCTTAGCATCGATTCTCCACAGCACTGACGCAAGCTTTTGTTCGTATCTGTAGTGACGGGCGAGCAAAGCTGCAGCCAGGATAGCCGCCGCTGCAACGGCTGCTGCTGCAGATAAGACCCCAGGATCGTGGGGTAAGGAGCACTTAATGCCGTCGAAGCCGCATTCTGGTTCAGCGACGGGTGGACTTCCTCCAATCCAGCCTATGTTGTTTGCTTCGACTAGTTCCTGTAATACAAAGTAATGTTTAAGTTACATATGGGGCATGCGCTAAGGTAACCCGCGAAATTCTAATTTTCTTTAGTTTTTTGCATTTTTCAGGCCAGTGTCAGGTTTTATGATGATTAAAATATGATTCGCGACCGTAACAAAATATGGTTTTACATAATTTTATAATCTTTACAATCAGGAATACAGCTCCTTATGTAGGCACAATGGTCAAATGTCATGATTTCATGAAATAGTCATTCAATGGAATTATATGAACTTAGAGAGTTGTATTGATAATTTTTATGATTACAATTCTATAAATATACATTTGATACGGCCGCGAATCATATTTAAATCAACTTACAACATGATACTGACCTGCAAATTGCAAAAAACGTAACAAAATTTGAATTTCGCGGGCTACCGTGACGCTTTTGCCTTAATAGCTTACTATGTTATTCTTGCCATACCCACAGATGAATACAGATAGGTCACTCCGCATTTTAGGTTTGAAGCTACAAGTATGCGGCGGGCCCGTCTTGTCGGGCCAATTCAGTGAGTGTAACGTAGTCGGAACATATATGAGTTATGCGACAGAAAGAGAGGCAACTTCTAGGTGAATATAACTGTAGGTGCCGTTTTTGAAGCAGCAGTGATAGCCTAGTGGTGCGACCGTCGGACTTCCAAGTCATAGGTCTCGAGTTCGAACCCAAGGCACGCACCGCTGACTTTTCGGATTTATGTGCGTATTGTATAATTATCACTTGCTTCAAAAACGGTGAAGGAAAACATCATGAGGAAACCGGAATGCCTGAGAGATATTTCTCGACGGGATGTGAAGCCAAGTCAGAGGCCCATGGGCGGCTTTAAAACTCTGACACCAGGTTAGTTACTAACCATACGAAAAGAAGACTGTAGGTAATTAGCGCTGTGCGACCTGAATTGCACTTTATTGTGTCGTAGCAAGTGTCGCTTTTTATTTAAATGATTTTGCGGAGTTGGTTATTCTGTATTCATCTGTGCCATACCCTAAACTAGAAGTAATACATATATAAACTCCATTTTAGGCTTCAAAAGTCTCAGACCACCATTTTAGCTAGTAAGCAAATTAATCATAAAATACTTAAAACGAAAACGATCATATTATAACAATACTACGTTAATTAACTACATAATAATGAATGTCTTTTCAGTAAACATCGTGATGGGTTTAAAATCTTATTATCTAGTTCCAGGAGACAATTAGGCGAATAATTATTATCAAACTTATTAGCCTTTGAGCTTAATTATGTTCTTGCTTAGGTATCATTACAAAACTGGTTGCATTCAGGACATAGATCACGCACATCTGTCAATTATTATATCATCAACATAAGTGTAAGAATAGTGTTTCTTATTTTCCCTAATGGTCGATCAAAAGTAGTTTATCTTCAAAACATGATACAAATACTGATGTGGTAGTAAAAAGAAAACAAAATGCTCAGAACTAATTGGATTTCTGTGGAAATTGCTTGTAAACGTCCATTTGATTGAAAACCGTTATATAATCTAATATCGACATTTTTATTTTTATTTTTATTGATTTACGTGGAGGACTATGAAGGTAATTTTTTTTTCTCAATTTGTTTCTAGTTTTAAATAATACAAAATACATACATAACATCACGCCTGTATCCCTGAAGGGTTAGGCAGAGGTGTCCCATAGTACACCCACATTTCGCCAGTTATGTTTAAGTCCCATGTAATAGGGGGCGACCCAATTGCCATCAAACGGGCACAAATCCAGACTCCAGGCTGCTACTGAGAAATTCCACATGGAAAATCCCAATAACACTTTGCCCGACCCGAGAATCAAACCCTCATGGTCAGCAGTAATGCTTGCGACCACTAGACAGACCAACGAGGCAGTCATAATACAGATAAAACTATGGTTTTAATGATATTCTGGCAATTTGGGTAATTTATGCGGCCCCGAATGTCCTTTCTTGGGTATTATTCGTCGAATCGTTGGGCGCCGTTAGTTCTGAGTTTTGCTTCACGATTACTGACAAATGCGTGTACTGACTGGACAGGTCCAGTCAATCTGTGTGGTTCTTTCCTCAAAAGACCATTTCAGACCTCAATCTACATGGACATCATATGATCTGACAAGATTATGTCTGGACTTTAACAGAGACTGTGACCTCTGAGTTTGTTTCGGTCTTTGTTCTCAGAGGAGTCGGACTTCTACTTTAAAAAAAAAGTGACTGACAAAATGATTGACGTGTTAAATATTACCAGGATTAAAACTATGTGAATTTCTTGCCGGCTCTTTTCCATCTTCTTACGTTTCATAAGTGCCCACGAAGGTTTATGTGAAATAAAATATATTGATTTAATATTTTTATTTTACTGTTTATTTCCTGGTCTAATTACATTTTTGCCTTTGAAAATATCTGAGGATACAGTGGTTAATATGAAAAATAATCCTTATTATATGGCATTCCTCCTTATTAGGGGTGCCGAACCTTTATGGATCAACGTGGCATTTTTTCTAAAGAACTGTTTAATGAGGCCTCAGAGTAATAACTATTACTCTGAGAATGAGGCCATAGACGTGCCGTCAAATAATTTAGACTTAGTAATTAATTACTTTACTTAGTGATGATTTTTGCTTATATTGCTTGTCAATCTTTCTGTTTCAATCTATTCCAACTCTTTCCTTGTTTCAGTATTTTTTTTCATCCATATTGAACTACACTGGAAATCAATCAGCTAATCTAGCTGATTGATTTCCAGTGTAGTTTAGTAGTAGTCAAACTCGTCAACAACTAAAATGCAAACCGTTTCGATCGGTGGCGTGCCCAAAATATTTCGTCATGTGAAATAAAGAAAGAAAGAAGAAAGAAAATACATTTATTTAGCACAGACTAGAGGCACACAACACAACATACCTAATTATTTTACTACATATAAAAACCAAATTAAAAAAAGAAAGAAAACAAATAAAAAGTGTAAAGTGCGTTCTAAGATATTAGCAGGAAGGTGTGCATTGCGGCTGCGCCAAATAGGCCTAGTTCAGCAAAAATTTCAGACAACTAGTGCCTGACGCTAGTTTTCAACTAGACCTGATCACCAATGGCACGCGTGCCATTGGTTCGCCAGCCCTGTCTATACATTAAGAGTGTGGAGTAAGTAAATGAGTTCGTATATTTGGGGAATCTATTCACAAGGGATAGAAAGATTGATGAAGATGTGGAAAGGAGATTAAAAGCGGGAAATAAAGTGTATGGTGGTATAAATGCGATTGTGACCAACCAGTTGATGCATAAAAAAGCTCGACTGGCTGTTCACAATGGCCCACGCTTATGTATAGAAGTGAATGTTGGGTGTGGTCAAAGAAGCATGAAAGTTGATTAAGCTGTCGAAACGCGTTCCTTGCGAAGCATGTGTGGTGTGACTATGAATGATAGGCTGACGAATTATGTGATAAGGCAACGGTGCAGTTTAGAAGATGTAGTGACAAAAATTTAAAAGAGTATGCTTAGATGGTTTAGTCATGTTGAGAGGATGAATAAAAGGCGACTAACAAAAGGTAATGAAGGGATGCCCTAGGAGGACATTTAGTGACCTTATTGGTGATGTTCTTAAGAAATGTCAGGTGCGTAGTACTCGCAACAGGCGTGCGTGTATGACCAGATGTACGAACGTAAACGAGGCAAAAGGAGTATGTCAGGGTCGCGGTGGCGTTCTGTAGTTCTGCCTACCAACACTGCAAGAAGGGGTGAGTTTATGTATGTATGTTTGTCCTCTTTTCAGTAATATTGTAGCCACAATAGTAAAACATCTCAAGCCAAATAGAGTAGAAGAATAAAATTACGTGACAAACTCGTACTTATTTTATTATTATAAACGTTCGTTTTTTAATTGGTTCTACTCCTTTCACTACTAACAAACTTATTTTGCTCCAGTAAACATGTTTTGAAGTAAGCTTCTTAAACCATTCAGTTACTTTTTAAATAGTCATGAATACTATTGAAAGCGATCAGAGCGGAAAAATATTAAGATATTGAGATTGGATACTAACACCGTAGGATTTAGGTTGACTATTGTACCTATCCTTTTTGACTAAATAGTTACTGTGAAGAAGTTCTGGAAAGGAAAACATTATTTATTTTTATCCAAAAGAACCAGGTTAATACTCAACTCAAAGCATTTATTTCAAATAAACCAATTACAGGCACTTTGGAATTGTCAAGGGGTCGGTCAGTCAGAAAGATGAAGCTAGATGCCTATTCCAAAGCGTAGTAGGTACCTATGGAGAAGAACTCAAACTCAAACTGAAAGCATTTATTTCAAATAAACCAAATACAGGCACTTTTGAATTGTCAAGGGGTCGGTCAGTCAGAAAGATGAAGCTAGATGCTCATTCCAAAGTGTACTAGATTCCTATGGAGAAGAACTCAAACTCAAAGCATTTATTTCAAATAAACCAATTACAGGCACTTTTGAATTGGCAAGGGGTCGGTCAGTCAGAAAGATGAAGCTGGTTGCCCATTTCAAAGTGTAGTAGGTTCCTATGGAGAAGAACGGGCAAGAAACTCCACGGACACTCTTTTAAATAGCTCCCCCAGGCTTGCTAAATATAATAAAAGCTGCTTATATAAATGTGTTAGTATATATAATAACATACCGAGTAGCATAAAAAAATTAAACTCCAGATTATTTAAGAAAAAATTGTTTGACTGGTTAAACTCGGAAAATTTCTATAGTCTTAAAGAATTTATGGATAAAAAATTCTCATGTTAGTATTAAGTGAACATATGCATGCTAAGTACAATTCTGGCAAAACATGTAAGATCTTTATTGTAAATTATTGTAACACCATGTATACCATGTTTTATGCAAATAAATACTTACTTACTTACTTACTTACTTACTTTAAATCATGATACGGTTACAAAATATTGGTTACATCATTCATGTTGAAGTTATACATGTGAGTAATTAATTACAATAAAATCTTGTCATATTACGGTTTGTCGAAATTTTGTTTGGTAGTTCAATATAGCCTATAAGACTAATAACCAATTGTAATCTAACTTAATTTCTTATATGATAATTATTTTAAAACTTAGAATTGTATTGATTGTACTGTACACAAATCCGTTCCACTTTCTTAGAGACTGATTTAATAATATAAACACTTTGTTCATGTGTTATAATTATGTGTGTAATTGTCACTATTCTTTTTACACTTTTTACACTACACTAACTCAAAAGGTTTTGTACCTACCTATCCTTTTTCAACTGAATAGTTATCAGGAAAAAGTAAAAAAAAAAAAACATTATGGGCCTGCTCTTCATCTCGATCTCGCCTGATGGAAAGCGATGGATGTTCTGAGAAGGAAAACATGTAGACTTAATGTTCCAAAAATATTTTTTTAGGAACTCTTAAGTGCTACTAGCTCATTTGATACTAAGTAGAGATGTGCCGACTATGACTTTGGTCGACTAGCCGACTAGTCTATTAGTCGATTGCAAAGAAGACGACTAGTCGGCCAAGCCGATCACGGTTTCGAGGGTATTCGCGTTGAGCGGTGATTTTGTGTAAAAAAATAAAGACATTAATTACTGTTATTGTTCATTAGTGAAAGAGCTCAATAATTTTTTTATCATGTCTAGATTTTTGTTTAATAAATGACAGAGATATTTTTTCTTATAAATAAGCAATTTTAGAGACTGTTTACAAAAGGAAAGGTTGCTTTACATTTCAAAATGTATAAAACTGATTCTAAAATAAAAATATGATGAATTAACAATCAAGCTTTTTATTTGATGTAATTCCTTCTATATACATTTTATCAAATTGAGAAATACATACAAAGTAAGAAGGTGGATAGTCGGCGCTCTTTGTCGAATAGTCGCCGACTAGTTGCCGACTACGAAAGTGATCGAATAGTCGGCTTTTCCGACTAGTCGGAATATCTCTAATAGTAAACAATGATTCACTCGGCGATGGTGCACGTTGTCCGAGATAAAATTTAATTACCTAACCTACCTTTTATTACTAAGGTAATGAAAGGTAGATTAAATTATTTCATCGAAGAAAACGTGCACCAACTTAATTTACTAGAGTAGTACTCAGCAAGGTACTTCATCTCTATACATTAACTTTGCAATATTCAATGTCAATATTAAGCTCCCTTAAGAGTCTGACAATTAAGGTCCCCGTCACGAAAAACTAAAAATTTTGTTTTCAAACAAAGAACTTCTACTAAGTTACGTAGCGAAACAAATAATCCCAAATTAAATTAACTCAAAGCAACATACGTGTAATACAAAACTAACGAGCAATTTCACTTGGTCGGGTTATATTTTAGCGATATAAATATATAGAGGAGTTTCTTCTCCATAAAGATCTACGTTTTGGAATGGGCAACTAGCTTCTACTTTCTGACTAACTGACGCGACTATTTGACTATTCGAAAGTGCCTGTAAATGGTTTAATTGAAATAAATGCTTTGAGTTTGAGTTTGCACGGTTCCAATAGGGAATATGCATGTATTTTTTTTTTTGTTGTTGATTGAATTGTCGCTACGTAACTTAGTGGAAGTTTTTTGTTTACAAAATTTATAGCTTCTCGAGACGGGGTCTTTAGCATGTACTTATTTAACTTTAGCTGTCAAAGTTACCAATTAACTTCGGATCGGACCGGTAAGTGCGTAGGTGACTTAGGAATTCTATCGATTGGAGGAAGGGAAGTTACATGCAAACTTGAGGAAATGGACGACAGTAATTTAATTAAGAAACATTTTGAATGTACTCTTTCATCATTATTAAATTCGATTTAGACATTGTGTTTTAGAGGACGAATGGAAAACGATCTGGTATATTCATCTGGAATACCTACCTATGGTGAGATGCATAATTACAGTTATGAATATCGTGTAATGAGATTTTTGTATCTTTTATACGGCCGTTTTGTGTTAAAGTATGATAAAAGCCAAAATACCTACTAGAAATTTCAAGTTTTGTTGGTTTTACTTTTAAGCGTAAAAAAGGAGATAATTAATTTTAGGCTAAATTATGAAAGAATAAAATAAAAGTAATATTCTGTTAGAACATGTTATCCTCGTCACTTTTCACTATGGGACCAAAGCTAGGGCCATTCCCTTTGCTGCTATACGAGTTTGTAAAATACTATCTTCAGTATGTTTTAGTTAAAAGAATAACAGTAATAACATATTGTAATGGTTTTTTTTTTTTTTTTGTTTGGCTCTTTTATATTTAGCCCAATAATGTATGGACGGTGATGATCTCCTTTGCTCCTTTTTAGCAAATAAATGCAAACTGTCAACTAGCAAGCTGGCAAATTGCATCGGCAGAAACAATGTCCAATTGACCATAAAAAATCTGCTTTTCTGAGTGGCGCACTGCGATTGCACATTGCCGCAATTTACATCGAACAAAATGGCTTCCTAAATGAAGAGTGATACCTATGATAAGTTTACAAAATTGGTTCGTTCCTCTATTATAGATAGTGTCGCGATTACTGTACTGTAAGCTGTACTGTTTAAGCAATTAGGAATAAGAGTGGAGCGCGTCTTCATAGATGGCACTATCTATAATAGGTTTTAAATTATGTAGGTACCATAATGTGGATTTAACCAAACTGCAACCGTCAAAGTAGGTCATACCGTCGCATTCACTTGTTTAGTCTGGCCTCTCGGTATATGGGCGCGTCCTAACAAAAAGCGACCATCGCTTGAGAACGCGATTGTCGCTTTTTTATCATGATTAAGACGTATTCGCACGATCGATAAAGTTGCAAAAATTCAAAATTCAAAAGTCATTTATTCAAACTAGGCTGAGAATCAGCACTTTTCGAACGTCAAAATTACATAAGACAGTCCCCCAAAACGACCACCCTTCACCACTTCCTAGTGCGTTAGCTGGGAAGAAGAAGTGGCGCAACAAACTCCCCAGCGGCACAGCTGTCTGTTAAGTTAGAAAAAAAAAAAAGATTCTATATAATATGTAGTATTCAAAATAATTTACATTCCGCAACACAAAAACATAATTTAAATTAAGATAATGCTCTGATTTAACATATATTTTTTCCAAATCAACACTGCTCGTTCAAATGTGATCTTAAATCATTAAAAGTCGGTTATCGTCGCCTTAATACAGTCTACACAACTTGTGTCGTTTCCACAGTTCTGTCTTATTATTCGTTAAGTTGTTATTGTTATTATTTAAACCACATACACTGTAATATTTTGTACCACCATAATTGCTCTTCACCAATTTTTCTGCAGTAGTTGTATGAGTCACTTAAAATTAAAGTTATCTCATCTTAAATCTCGATGACTGTACGAACCGGTAAAAAATCTGAAGAATTGACGTATCGGAAGGTGGCGACAGGCTGGGCGCTCCAGCCCCCTGGAACACTGGAATCGGCTACCAGACCAATGACTGTGAAGTTTCCCTCGGCGTCGCCTGCGCTGTCCATGTTTACCTGGGAAAGAAAACTCAGATAAAAGACAAAAAAAAGTCACCTTTTTTACAAGGTTTTATTCTACTACCGAATTATTTAATTTTGTGCAGACAAAACGCTTTATTGACACGAGATTGTAATAATCACAGAATATTTTTGATATCACACGTTAAAGAGTCAATTCCTCTTTACGATTAAAAGATTTCTGAAATGTTGACATCTTTTCGATTTCGAATTCTTAATCTTTCTAGAAGTATACAATATAAAATGATAACAAAGTCGAGGAGGAGAATTTTATCTTCGATGTTTGCGAGTACCTTGAGATGAATATTTGCGATTGCCAAGACTAAAACTGAATGTTACGCCTGTTTTATTCTAGCTTAAAATAACAATGCTCTTGTTATCGGTACCAGATTACTTAGGTATATAATGTAAATATGAAGCCCACATTTCGAACATTTAGATCAAAGTGAATGTGGGTCAACTTTACTCATGGTAACTTTGATTAATTCGACGAAGAGATTTCTACCGTACCTATATCATAGATAGAGTGTGCATGCCAAAGTTTGGTTAAACACTGATATGATAGTTCAAACATTTAGAAACTCATTACTTTCCATGCAACCCCGTGGGGTTCACTGAAACTACAGAACTCTTCACAGAATCCTTACTTACAGCTTAACCAGAAAAATTATAGCATAACCAGTCTATAATGTTCCCTCTGCTGGGAACAGGCCTCCTCTCAATGAGAGGGAGTGGCTTACTCTGTCGGCCACAATATTGCACCAATGCCACACTTCGGCGATGTCACATCTTCGAATATTTTTTCGGAGGTTCTAGGACATGTTTCCCCACGATGTGGTCCTTTGCCGTTTTGAGAGCAGTGGCGATGAAATAATTTACACAAAGTTTTGAGAGTAGGAGCGTCTGAGTTTGAACCTGCGACTCGTTAGCCGCGGCCATTACTACTAGGCCACCCCTTCTCTGAAGAAAAGGTACGCTTCAGTTATCTTTGTTTCCGAATTAATACTAACGTCGCGCCACAGAGTAACTCCCTACAGAGGCAAAGCTTTTAAGTTTGTATACTGTCGCGATTTGAAACATAAGTCGTAATGCGCTTAAACAGGATGTTTGGTAGACGGACCGACAATTTTTTTTGAGGCATTGGGTTTGTCATTTGCTAGCACAAAATTGTAACTTATGTCATTTTCTAAAATCAATCGTATTTATAAGGCATTGCAGATAACATAATTTCTTTATGCGTTCTTTTACAACCATAAAAAAGAAAGCTTTGACGACAGTTCGGGTAATTAAAAAAAAAACTAATTATTATCTCAATAGGGATGTTGAGTGGAGAAAAAAAAAAAACAATTTAGTCCGTCAGTCAGATAATTAAAAAATATTAGACACATATTTTTTGCTTTATCATATTAATAAAAAAAGGTTTAGATAAAACGCATTAAAGTTGGGGAGTGGGCGCTCGCTACGTCACAAGTCAGTATAAAATCTACCAGCCAGTAACGTCAAGCCACATTTTAACGCATTGCCTACTCAATGTATTGCCGTAATCTTTTGATCACGTAAAAAAAGAAAAAATACGTGTCCAATATTTTTTTAAATTCTACCTGACGAACATAAAAAAAATTGTCAGCGTCCTACACATACCGACACCTAAGACACAGGTTTATAACTAGGATATGACGCTCCCTATCCCTAAGAAAATTGTGTCGGTCCTTCTACCGAACATCCTGTATATTATTAAGTGATTGTATGAAGCTTACTCTCTGTTGAGTTACCTACTCTGGGCGCACCTTGTCTTACGCAAGTCATAAGTTTTAAAAAGTTTTTGACTTTGCATGAAGTAGTTAATCTCCAATTTTGTAACCATGGTAGAACAAAGTAGGTAAGTATTAGTTGTAACAGCTCTATTATACTCGTAGATCTCATAATCGCGTGTTTGAATTTCCGAAGATAGACGATGATTGCCGAAGCGCATAATTTTGATGGGAGAACTATACATTACCTTTTTCTTTGTCTATGATCATGCGTCACTTAGTTATACAAACGCACGTTTTGCGAATACTGCGCACGTACTTGACGCTTTTTGAAGGACATCAATGAAAGCCAGAGGTCCTTTTAATGAACAAACTCTGTCCCTAGGAGTTATGTTACTTAGAGTACGTAACTTCCGGCTTAGCTTTGTTAGCTTCCGCTGCACCATTTATTCTGAGTTTGCACTCTCTGTGTAAACTTCACAGAATTGCTCTTAAGTAAAACTTTTAAAGAACCCACAATGTGTGCAGCCATAATATAAACCAAAAAAGTTAATAAAACTGTGTCCTTTTTATCCAAAATTTCCTAAAAATGTCTTTTAAAGTTTTTTTGCTGTATTTTGCTCTCTACTAACGGTTAAAGATATTTACTGCCTACTTACTAGGTTTTGCACTTAACCACTTCAAAGTTCAATTAGATAATGTATAAAACGCACACTATGCTGCGAAGCATATTATAAGTTGGGGATTATATCACTGACAAAAATGCTTGGCTCAACGCTGTTCCAGCTCCACAAGAGCGCATTTAAACAAATTGACTAATAGCATTCGAAAATATGGTCGGAGCTTGCAAAAGTTATCTTTGCATTGTATTTAAATTAAATCTCTTAGTATTGTATGAGCACTGTGACCATGTTTCTTCTATAAAGCTACCATTGACTGGGTAGGTACGTCTTTCATTGAATTGAATGTGCCCTGGCGGCTGAGAGTATGTCATGCTCACTCAAACGTCTCGCTGGTGGTGGCGTGTGTGTTGGATCGTTAAGTTCCCTTCAAAATGGTTGAGCAGAATGGCGCTGATCCATACGTAATGTTCGTAAACGGGGCTTATTTTCATTTTTGAATTATATCTTTTTATTATGGACGCTTTTAACGTGCACGTCTTTCTACATTATTCTCACACAATATAATTTCAACATGGATGTGTAACCAATATTTTGTAATAATATTTTGATTTAAAAGAGTGTCCGTAGAGTTTCTTGCCCGTTCTTCTCCACAGGAACCTACTCCGCTTTAGAATAGGCAACTAGCTTCATATTTCTGACTGACCGACCCCTTGACAGTTCAAAATAGCTTGTAATTGGTTTATCCTACTATTTATATTATATATTATTATCTTTATATTTATATTTATCCTACTATCCTTCCAACTAATACTATAAATGTGAAACTTTGTATGTTTGGATGTTCGTTACTCAATCACGCAAAAACGGCAGAACGGAGTTGGATGAAATTTGGCACAAAGATAGTTTATAACCTGGATACTTTTTATCTCGATAGTACGTTCCCGTGGGATAATTTCCGACCTCCACGCGGGTGAAACCGCGGACGAAAGCTAGTTTAAAATAAATGCTTTGAGTTGAGTTGAGTTGGGACTTCTTATGGATAAAATGAACGATCTCGCGCTCAGAAGTCCATGCTTTTACAGTTGAATTACAACTTTGTTTTTACGTTTGACCATATAAAGTGACTTGGCAAAATACTTCGTGGTAGGTATTACTGCCCAACCCGGCTTCGTACATCCGGAAAATATTATTTTTGAAAAACAAGAACCTTATTTTCTGTCTTTCTTTGTATTCCACTAGGTGCCATGTAACCTTTCTGGGAAAAATCGTCAATAGTTAATCCGAGAAAACCGACAATTTCACATTTTATTTCATTGGTATAATAGGTTTTCGCGCCATCTCATAAAATGTTTTTACAAAACATAAATAAAATCCCCAAAGGAAAAACAAGCTTATATATTTTCAGTAATATTTTTTTCGTTTACCAACAGACTAGCAAACAGACTTTTTCTAACATAAAACAAGACGGTGGCTAAAAGGCAAAAGATATCGTTTCCAAAACGACGATTCTGATAATAAATACAAGCGAAATTACTAATATTACGAGTATATTATTTAATTTGACATTGAATAGAAATGAGGCCAGACTTTGGTAGACACTATCTGTATTACTAACGATTATTGTGGCATGGGTTGCCCCGGATTATAAAAACAATTTTTGTCCCTTTTGACCTGGGTTTTAATGATTGAAGTTAGGGTGTGCACAGATCTCCTCTAATATGGGTCGTATCTATGTGCTCCAAACACATAGTAACTGTTAATCTAGGGATTTCAAGCCGTGTGTTTATAGCAGTCTCTATGTCTTCATCTTTTTTTCGTGTGGTTAGGACGAACCTGGGCTCAGAGTTTTAAAGACTCTGATTTGGCTTCACGTGCCGTTCCCTCACGATGATTTCCTTCACCGTTTTTGAAGCAAGTGATAATTATACAATACGTAAAGGTATGTAACCTATCTTCGAAGGCGCTGGTGTCTGTGATACAATGATTTTCATTCATTAGTACAGGCACCAACGATAAACTTTTTTCTGTTATGTTCATTTTAGATGTAAAATTGTTTTGTGAACCTAACATGTGTTTTTTTTTTTTTTTTTTTTTAAGTGTGTTTTTTCTGAAAATAAAATTATTATTATTATTATTTATTATTAATACGCACTTGAATCCTAAAAGTCAGAGGTGCGTGCCTTGGGTTCGAACTCAGACGAGAGATCACTGATCAATTTACGTGATATTCTTGTTAAGATTTTACTGCAAAAATTGATATTGCAAAATGTATTCGAAGTGATCCTTAACGGTACCTATTAAAGAGTAGGTTCTAACCTAATTGGGCAAATTTCAGGTTCAAACAAATAATGTCCTAATCATTTGTTATAGTTTCTATGTTGATATAAGTTTTATTAAATTTTCTGTTGATCATGTCTTAGTTTTAAATAATTGGGAAAAATTACAATGCCGTCTGTATCGTCTGTAGCTTTGTTTTATAATTTAATACTTCTAAAGTCTTAATTCTACCTTACATTAAGTATAGAGCCACTATTTTTATATTCTTATTTTTCTGTGCTAACACTTATGTTTGAGAACGCTGGTTAACCTGTAATTGGCAACTATGATCCAAGACTGTTTATTACCTATACTTATAATATACTAGGTTTTGCCCGCGGCTTCGCCTGTGTGGAAAAATGTCTCATGAGAACGTCTACCGGGATTAAAAGTACCCAATTTGGTTGCATTAGCATCGGGTGACCAAAGTGGGTACAAAGTGGATAATCAATGTATTAATTCCGTGACATTCACAGTAAAAAAATATACAATAGATGTAGAAATATTTAGTAACCTATTCCGGCTTAACTATTCCTAAAGAGTCATAACAAACCCTGTAAGAAATCGACACGTGTTTCACCTCTCAACAAACACGGCATGTTGCCACGCCGAGCGCTAGACGTCCGGTACTCGGTGTGGCGACACGCTGTGTTCGGGTGCGCGACAAGTCAATCGTCATCCTGAGGATGCCTCGTTGAGAGGTGAAACACGTGTCGATTTCTTACAGGGTTTTTTACGACTCTTTAGGAATAGTTAACCCGAAATAGGTTACTACATATATCTAAGACTATTGTATTTTAATGGATTTCGGAAAGGTCACGCCTGAATCAATTAACTACTTTCACAGTATGTTATTTATGTACAAGGAAAACAACGGTCCTATTTACGTTATTCCTTGAAATAGCTATACTTTACCAATGTTTATCTTTCGGCGGGGCATCATGTGTCACGCTATTTCCATTGTTTCATAAGTATTGTTTGTTTGTTTGCTCAAATCAAATCATTTGGCACAGGCACGTGTCGCCAACCAATCATTGACATTGTACTATTGATATCTGATAGCCATAAATTTAAGTTTGCAAAATATAGAAGCTTTTCAATATTGTAATTTTTTTTATTTTAGTGGGACGTATGATATTTTAAATGAGGAGCTCGTGGCTAAGTAATAACAGACGGGTCGATCCGTCAGGTTAAGCTACGCTTGCCGAGGTTGGTCCGTGGATGGGTGACCATCTTTACATACTGAGACTCCCCCGTGCCTCGGAAAGCACGTTAAGCCGGTGGTCCCAGCTGTCATTCATGGATCTTTGAGTTGTTACGGGTCGTCAGAAGCCCGAAAGTCTGACAACCAGTCTTACCAAGGGGTATCGTGTTACCCAGTAACTGGGTTGTGGAGGTCAGATAGGCAGTCGCTCCATGTAAAATACTGGTATTCAGCTGCATCCGAATAGACTGGAAACCGACCCCGACATAGTTGAGAAAAGGCTAGACAGATTGAAGATTAATACGTAGGAGTATATCTAGAAGAGCTAGATAGAGATTGATTGTATGACATTTTAAATCTAATAACTACGAGTACTTTTATATAGAGAGGTTTGGAAGGAGAAAGTCCTTTGTCTTTGTGTTGTTATGTGCCCAGAAAAAAAACTAGAACTGTACTTCACCCAAAGCAACCTGCGAGTAGGTAGGACATTTTGATTGTGAACCGTGAAATGTTTTTAAATTTTCATCGGCGAGGGCTACATTCGTCAGAAAATTTTAATACTGCGGTGTAGAATATTGCAGTTTTAGGTCAGCGCCATCTCTTAACTGGTAGTTGAGTTGAATTTTTGTTGATGATTTCTGAAAAATTGTGCTATTTAGAGACATCGTTTCATTTTTCCTGTAATCTTTACATAAACTTCTATCACATAGGATAAATTCAGATTTTTCTCTATGCAAACTTCAAAGATAAGGGGCGAACGGTATTTTTTTTAAATTTTTCGTTAAAAGTCGAAAACCACGCAGCCTAAAAAAAAATGCTTTTTCTTATGATACCGGGGACTAGCCCTAGTAGCTCCACTTCTAATTTTTAAGATCTCGTTCAGACCCTGTTGCAAAAAAAAAAAGTTGTACAAACTTCATCTAAAACTATTCCAAATTTCAAGTTGATAGCACTCGTTTTTTTTTTAGATATCCAGCTGTGACGGACAGACAGACTCAGTCACACCATAAGGGTTCGTTTTTACCATTTTGGCACGGAACCCTAAAAATGGTTGTAATATCTCTTTCAATAAGCCTGCCATAAGACTAAAAGCATATTTTGGCAAAACTGTTTGATTTATGAGCCTGAGAATTACTGAGAATAATTTGACCCTGGTATAAAATAATTAAGTCCATTAGCATTTAGGGCCTCGTGGGTTGCCGTAGACGGAGGGAAGCGGTCTTAAAGGATTTAATCCCTACGTTTGTTAACGATACGAGCAAATTACTACACCATAATCTACACTTAAATATTAGTCATAACCAGCCCAATAAGCTTCTGTATGAGTTTTTATTCCACCATCTAGCCACACTTAGAAGCCACATAAATGAACTACGTATCATACCTTTTTTTTTTGAGAGTGAGAAATTATCAAATAACTTCTCTCGCTCTGGGCGGAGCGGGAGGGCGTGTCAGACTTTTACTGACTAAAACCCACCCGTGTTCCTTCCATTGCCTGTGTGCCGGGGCCGCGATATCCCTTTCGGACAAACTCGCAACCCTGGCAGGTACGTATCATACCTGACGCCCCAGAAATCTTACACGGCACAGCAATGTTGAACAAGCAGAGTTTTCTGCGAGATATAGAATAATACAATAAATAATACAAATATATAATAAATAAAACAGCCCGACAATAAACATCGGGCATTAGCAACAGAAACAACACCCTGTCTAGTCGGTCCGTCTGGTCGGAGGATCCTCCATTTGCTGAGGAGGATAAGGATCTTTCCACTCGGTTCCTCAAGCCTCTAAAAGGTAATCTTATTATGCAACGTACTAACACAACTGGCCTGGCGTATTTGCTGCGACACTGGCGATTTTGGTATGCATTTGTCAGGCCAACAAACAACTCGTCACCTCCACGAGTTGTTTGTTGGCCTGACAAATGCACGACGTCGGTGATCTCTCGCGTCCTGCCCTGGTTCATGCCATGGTACGGAGCGAGAGGGCATGAAGAATGTGCCTTGGCGGCTGAGAGTATGTCATGCTCACTCTAATGTCTCGCTGACGGTGGCGCGTGTGTTGGATCATTTAGCTCCCTTTAAAATGGTTGAGCTGAATGGTGCTAATCCATGCGTCATGTTCGTGAACGGGCGCCGTCAGTAGGGACTGGTCATCTCTTAGCTACCACGGCTTATTTTAATTTAATTTAATTTTGTAATTTTTATTTTTGATACGGACGCTTTTAACGTTTTGCATCGTTCTCACATGTATAACTTCAACATGAATGATGTAACCAATTTTTTGTTACCATATTATGATTTAAAAGAGTGTCCGTGGAGTTTCTTGCCCGTTCTTCTCCATAGGTACCTACTACGCTTTGGAATGGGCATCTAGCTTCATCTTTCTGATTGACGGACCCCTTGACATAAATGCTTTGAGTTTTTGAGTTTTTCATGGGAAGCCGTGACCTCCTTCTGCGAAGCAATATGCTCGCGAAGGAGGAGGCGGAACGCGTCAGGGAGAGCCGTTTTTTTGTTTTTTGCGTGGGAAATTATCAAATAACTTCTCCCGCTCTGGGCGGAGCGGGAACTACGGATTTCGCTTAAGGAGTAGACCCCTTGATACAAGTTCCAATAACCGAGTTTATTACCTGAAAAGTTACTGATTGTGTCAGAAACACCAAAAGATATGTAGGTACAAAAACTCAAAGCACTTATTATTTTAATTAAACCAATAACAGGCTCTTGAATTATCAAGGGGTCTCTCAGATAAAAAGATGAGCCTAATTGCCCATTCCAAAGCGTAGTAGGTACCTATGTTCTCCATAGGAACCTACTCTGAAAGGGTAAAAAAACTCCAAGGCCACTCAATATAAGCTAATTTTCAACGTACTGACGCAACCAAAGCTGTTATTATAATAATATTTATAATCAACCTCCTTCACAAAGCGAATAACCGGAAACTCATCAAGCCACCTTTTGTTGTAAAGTCACAGTTTTGAAGAGGATAAAGTAACCAAGTTACTGACGCATGACAAGAAATCTGTTAATAACTGACCTGATTTAAATGGACGTATTCTTATTACAATTTCCTGAATAACCGTTGCATCCTTGACGCAAAAGAAACTGTTTACGTATCGTAACATCAAGCCTTGTTGCCCTGAATGGTTGGGCAGAGGTGTACCTATTGTAATGCATATTTCGCCAGTTATGTTTAAGCTGTATAAAGTGATCTAATTTCGATGAAGCCGCAAATTCTCGAGTCTAAACCTATAGATAAATAATACTTAGCAAGCAGTCTTTTATACATTTATCTCCATTTGCATTACTACGTGCAAATTGCAAATGAAGATGAATGTATGAAATATGCAAAACTATGTCGGTACATTCAACCGACTGAATATAATTATTTTTTTCGCAGTATTAAGTGTAACTAAACATTCAAGTTTGTCAATACAAATGCAATGCACTGATCTAACAAACTCAAAACCTTTTTTGAAACGTTTTAAGTGCCACTTGACAGCTTTGATGTCTTTGTCAAACAAATTCTCTAATTCGATTTCAATTTCCTTCATTAAATTACTTTGTGAACTTGGTAACAAAAAACTAGACACTTATTATGTCCTTTGGGACGTAGCAAAGAATAAGTTTGTTCTACAATTTCAACAGTTTGTACAAAAACGTGTAGTATTTTTTCTTGCGTTTAATTATTTCTCCTCAAAGATCGAGCCTCAGTATCTTCAATCACTTGATTTATACAGCACGTCAGTGGATGATTATCCATCGTTTTAGCATAATATTGAAGAAAATTTATTATAGAATGACAAATAAGCTATCATAGATAAAGCAAATGACCCAATTTGAACTCGCATAAGTAGTTCTTACAAAAAAATTACCAAATTAATTATTTTTTCTTTTCCAATACGCTAAGGTCACGAAAACGTTCAATCTCTTGCAATAACTCATACAGATGTTCATACGTGGGAGGTTATTTCTGAGCCAAATATGAAGAAGAATAGATTTATTTCAATTTATTATCAGATTTGGAAGATAACGTGAGAAAATCTTGGTAATTTTATCACCTAATCTGCTTCTGACCAGCCCTTTCCACAACCCAGTTACTTGGTAACACGATAACCCTTGGTAAGACTGATTGCCAGACATTTAGAGAAGCCTGAAAGTCTGACTACCCATAATGATTTTACGGACCTCCATCATCGTAATAAAGGAAGGCTGCAAGGCAGTTTAGATTAGAGAAGATAACAATGGAAAGTTTTATATTAACAGAGAATCTGATAGGATCAAAACAGCTTAGTTTATTTATGGAACTTTCTTGTAATCACGAAGGAAATATCCGCAATGTAATGCGCTTAATCCAGGCAAAACAGGGGAATTAAGGTTGGAATTCAAGCAATTTTCGAGGCCAATACCGTTTATTTATGACTTTATTTATTTAAACGTCTCACACAAATAAGGGACAAAGGCGGACTAAATGCCTTTGGCATTCTCTACCAGACAACGAAGGGTGGGATACCGACTACTGCTATGCCATTTCTAAATTATAGTTATACTGTTTAAGCACTGGTATTTTCAAGGACATTAAATTGTTTTAGGATTATTATTTCAGGATTCAACAAAAGGTTTATTTCGTTAGCGAACCTTTGTGAAATCAAATTACTAATTACTATTATTCAAATTACAGAGTAACAAAGTTCCGACAGATAATCAACGCGTCAACTAACTAAATAATCAACGCGTAGCACATCGCCTACGCAGCGTAGCCAGTGTAGCCGGGCGACGACGCCGCGCACCGTGTCGGCCGTAACTACGAGAACTACGGCGTAGCGCTCGTAAAGTCACGAATTCCAATGAAATAGAATACTATATCTAAAATTTATTGTTTCAAAATGTTTGTTATAGTCCGAATCAGGTTCTTACGGAAAGAAAAAATGTAAAAGTTTCCCGGGAAATCTTAAAATTCGGGAAAAGCTGAAAAAAGCTTTTGGCCAGAACATCGTCTGTCAGGTCAACTAGTTAGGTGATAAGAAAATAATTAATTTATCTTCGGTCAATTAAACAACTGGTTGTTAGCTAGATGTGGTTTCGCTTTCATAATGTTTTTTTGGCTCAGTGGCCTCGCATCTCATGCACGAGGTTGTGGGTTCAAACCCGGGCAAGTACCAAAGTGACTTTTTCAATTCATATGTACTTTCTGAGTTGATCTGGGACATTACTGACATCTTGAGCAAGCGTGGTGATCAATGCTGCCTTCTCTGTATGAGAAGAGGCCTTTGCCATGCAGTGGGACAACAATAGGTTATTTTTTTGTTGACGTATTTCAAGATGTTAAAGAACGATGCAACTCCGAATTTAATTATTATCTGCTAAGTAATTGGGAAAATTGGGAAAAAATCTACACGTACCATCTGTTACGTACCGTACCGTAACCTTATGTTGTTTTAAGAAGAGACTTAAACTACTATACTTTCATTTTTGACGGGAAAAAAAAGTAAGTTTATAGTGTAATATTACATCGAGTTCCCAGGCTTTTACTTTACGGTTTCAAGTACCATTTGCCAGCCATATTTATAACGAAAAATGAGACACAGAAATAGGCTCGTTTCTCAAGCTCAAAGATTTAGGTCCTGATTTTTTTTTTTCAACAATATTCTTGAAATCGTTAGATATTTTATTAAGTACCTACTTAATAGGTTTTTTCCAATGGGCTGAAATTATTTTATCGTCCTGTCATTTTATAGTGCTTATGATTAAATCAATTATCAAAAATAATTATTAAACGTAATAAACAAATATACAACTATATGCGATGCATATGCATACATAATAGGTAGGTACACATCTCTGCTTGAGTCTCGATTTATCTGAGTAATGAGTATAGTTTGTTTACCGTTCTGGAATAAGACTGATGCTCAAGTACTGATACTTAAACAGTGATCGACTGATTGAAGATCAAACTGGACTTGAGGAAAGTTCAATACGGACCTTAGGTTCAAAACCAGTCGGGAATAGAAACACAATATAAAATTGCCATGCTTATTACACCCGCTAACATAATCTTTTAGTTCAAAATACAAACATAACATCACGGCTTGTTTACCCGAAGGGCTGGGAAGAAGTGTACCTATTAGAACACCCACATTTCGCCAGTTATGTTTTAGTCCCATGTAATAGGGGGCGACCCTATTACCATCAACCGGGCACAAATCTAGACTCCGGGCTGCTACTGAGAAATTCCAGATAGAAAAACCTAATAACATTGTTCCCGACCTGGGAATCAAACTCAGGATCTCATGCTCAGCAGTCGCGCTTGCGGCCACTCAAACTCAAACTCAAACTCAAAGCATTTATTTCAAATAAACCAATTACAGGCACTTTTGAATTGTCAAGGGGTCGGTCAGTCAGAAATATGAAGCTAGTTGCCCATTCCAACGCGTAGTAGGTTCCTATGGAGAAGAACGGGCAAGAAACTCCACGGACACTCTTTTAAATCAGAATATTGTTACAAAATATTGGTTACATCATTCATGTTGTAATTATACATGTGAGAACAATGTAGAGAGACGTGCACGTTAAAAGCGTCCGTAATAAAGAAAAAAAACAATTCAAAAATTAAAATAAATTCAAAATAAGCCTTGGCAGCTAAGAGATGACCAGTCCCCACTGACGGCGCCCGTTCACGAACATGACGCATGGATCAGCACCATTTAGCTCAACCATTTTGAAGGGAACTTTATGATCCAACACACACGCCACCACCAGCGAGACATTTGAGTGAGCATGACATACTCTCAGCCGCAAGGGCACATTTAGGTCAATGAAAGACGTAGGTACCCAGTAAATGGTAGCTTTAAAGTAGGTACATAGTGCTCACACATGTGCTATGCAATTATATAATACTATGAAATTGAATTTATACAATCTAAGGATAGTCCTACAATCTTCAGCAGCTCCAACAATATTTTCGAATGCCAATCAATTAGTTTATGCGCCTTGTGGAGCTGGACCAGCGTTGAGCCAAGCATTTTTGTCAACGATGTAATCCCCCAACTTATAATATGCTTGGCAGCATAGTGTGCGTTTTATACAAGATTTAAAATTCCTTTCATTCAATTGGAGTATGTGGGGAGGTATTTTATTGTAACATTTTAAACAGTACCCCATGAAGGTTGAGTCAACTTTAGCCAGTCTGAAACCCGGTTGAACTAATTGTTCCCTATTTCTAGTACTACACCAACGAGGTAGTCTAGTTCAGAATTCAAACTACAAAATATACTCTAGGTAATTTGTATAGCTTTATAACTTTGCAGCAACTTTCCACGCCGAAATGTAAACAAAACTCGTAAAGTACCAAATAATAGTACCTAAGTCGCAAGATAAAGAAACAAAGCCTTTATTTTGACAAGGGTCATCCATTTATATTCCCTGTTGGGGAAATAGAGATACTGAACTAAGTTATGTTTTGAATTTGTAGATAAGCTAAAGTTCTGGAGCAAATCACAAGAGTTTATTTCGGCATAGAATTAGAGAAATATTGAATAATCTCACGTGAATAACTACATAAGTTTATGGAACGGAACATCATGCCGGCGAATCGGTATTTTAGAACGACAAAGGTTTGGTAAAGTAGAAGAGATAAGGCTTCAAGTAAACAGGGATTTCGTAGAGCCAAAAATTGGAAGACCTGTGACATCCACCAAACAGCACAGGGCGAGGTGGATTATGGCCCACTCCATCTCACAGAGAGGAGGTCTGCTGCCAAGAAGTGGGAACATTATAGGATTATAGTCTGTTCTTCCTCAACCCCGATATTTATGAACTCACGCGCATGGTTGCTAAAAAACAAAAGCCTGAAATGTAAACTAAAGTTGTACAAGGATCTTATGACGCGTGTCCAAAATCGGATGTGCATCTGGACTGAGGGACTTAAGGCCGCCATCTTGTTATTTCGATACAATTTCGTGAAAAAAAATCACAAATATTTACCTATCAACATCGCCTATCTTTTATTAACTTGTTAATGTCATTCAAGCGCCAAAAGATCTTTGTAGCATTCTAGAATGTAAACTCACGTCAAATCCCTGCACAGATCTATAGGTGGTGGGGCGCAAGAGTTTCATAAGCGTGGCGCCATCTGTCGGTGGTAGCCCGGAGCGCATCGTCGCGGTCGCCGCACGCGCCCACAGGATCACTGCGTCGTACAGGTGTGCTGCTTCTATGGGGACCTGCAGAGAAGAAGAAGGACATTATTGTTATGTTTATGCTTCTAAACCAAGGCTGCGAATTGATATGATGTCATCACAAGAACCTAGCTAAGTAGCCTTATTAAATTTTATATAAAAAAAAAATGGATGCTCAGGCCACAAAATGATGAACAGTCATAATTTTCTGTCCTTTCGTATAATACAGATAATGAATAAATTATAGACTAGGAAGGTTAAATTTGAATTATTAAAGAGAATTCCGAACAAGCATTGAATCTCGCAATCCTACGTAATTAATGTAAATAAATAAATAATCAATTAACGGGACTCTGTTGATGTCGTCAAATTGCTAAAATAAAAATTCCTGGAAGTGACAAAGAGATAAAAATAATTCGTATTTAAAGAGAATATGATTAGATAGATAAAACATTTATTCAGTGGATACAAAAGACACACAAAAGCACAATTAAAAGATAACAAATTACATGAATGTACATAAAAACATGATGATGAATAAACAATTCAATGGCTAATTTAAAATAATAATGTTTATAGTAAATAAATATAGGTAAATAACATGTGTATTATAATTATTATCGAACAAAAGATCCCCAGCTATTCAATTACCAAATACCCCCTTGTTCGCAGGTTTGTGATCACCAGTTACGCCAAATAGTGGGATTGACTCGGAAAGAACACGACAGCCAGTTATATAATGGACGTGTTCGAAATGGTCACACCCAGTTTTTGCTGAGAGGCAATAAGAAACTGCCGCAGTCGAACTCTGAAGGTACCAAGACATTTAAGATTCCTTATCGGCGGGGGAATATTGTTCCAGCATTTGGATGCGGCGTATCTAAAACTTCCCCTGAAAGCAGTTTGAGTTTGAGTTTGAGTTTGAGCACTGCCTAGCGCATTCTCTTCTACTAGTAATCCAGCTCAGTTTATTGTATAGGTAGGTCGATTAGATCCTTCTGTGCGTTGTTTGCAGCTTGTAATTACTAAAAGGCTTTGTATTTTTTTGAATTAGGTGTAGTGGTATACGGTGACCGAGTTCCTTCACAAAGAGCACTGCTATCATCATCATCATTGTATCCATCCTCCGGTCCAATTGAATTGATATACGGCCGAACACAATAACCTATTTTTAACCCCCGTCGCTATGTCTGTCTGTGGCACTGTAGCTCTGAAACCGAACCTGAAGTGAACGGATTTTTATGCGGCTTTTTAATTTGAAAGCAGCGTTTCTAGCGATGGTTCTTAGACATGTTTTATCAAAATCGGTTCAGCCGTTTGAAGATTATCAGCTCTTTTCTAGTTGATGAATGGATGTGAGCGTCTTCCACAGGTCTGATCGATTTCAAATTTGGTATTCTGTTACTTCAATGATATTAGAAGAACACAGTAACCTTAAACTGATGCTGCAACATCACCTGGAATTTGCAGGATACCCTTACCAACTTACAGCACATGGTATCGTGTTTGGGCTCAATGAATAGGTTTTATATAGATGATGAACAGGGTCTGGGTATGGAGTAGGAAAGAGAAATGAGGAAACGTTTGTGTCGGGGGATTTTATTAAATTTTAATATAATTTCACTTGTCAATAAAAGACAGATCGCTATTGATGGTAGATAGTATAATTCTATCTGTCATTGAATGTTGTCCCACAATTCCGTAAGATTCCTTATTCTCTGACAGATTATTTAGACGTTAAAAACATAGATAGACAAGTTTGTCTATCTCCAGTATGCCAAAACTGGTGATAGATAGGTTATTGGTTTCGGCCTGTGGGACTCACGTATCCACATACTTACGCTAGCGCCCGCATAAACATTCGCCTCGCGAACGGACGTCATGCCAGCCTCGGAAGCAAATAGGTACTGAGCAGCTGCGCTGGCGACGGTAATATTTTATAGTGTGCGGACAGACGATGCTATACGTTGCGCGCGTGCCAGAGTGAGATGGGTGCCCGTACTTTATAGAACATTAGTTTTAAGTTTTATAAATTAAAGTAATTCTCCTATTGGTTGATTAAATATTGTGTTTAATAGCATAGGAACAATTTGTAAGACCAAAATTATAATTGGGGCTGACATGACCTGTTAATGGTACAAGTCCCTAATAAATAAAGAGAAAGATGTAAAAGAGGTGCAAAACACAATTACATCACTAGGAATAGGGACCAATTAGTGCAACCGGGTTTCAGGCTGGCTAAAGTGGACTCGTCTTTCATGGGGTACTGCTTAAAATGCTACAATAAAATACCTCCCAACATACTTCAACTGAATGAAACGAAATTTAAATCTTATATTAAACGCACACTATGCAGCCAAGCATATTATAAGTTGGGAGATTATATCGCTGATAAAAATGCTTGGCTCAACACTGGTCTTGCTCCACAAGGGCGCTTTAACTAATTGATTAGCATTTGAAAATACTGTTGGAGCAGCTGAAGATTTTAAAAACTATCTTTGCATTGTATAAATTCAATCTCTTAACATTATATAATTGCATAGCACATGTTGAGTACTATGTACCGACTATAAAGCTACCATTTAGGTACTGGGTATGTCTTTCATTGACTTGAATGTGCCTTGGCGGCTGAGAGTATGTCATGCTCACTCTAATGTCTCGCTGACGGTGGCGCGTGTGTTGGATCATTTAGCTCCCTTCAAAATGGTTGAGCTGAATGGTGCTAATCCATGCGTCATGTTCGTGAACGGGCGCCGTCAGTAGGGACTGGTCATCTCTTGGCTATTTGGCTTATTTTAATTTAATTTAATTTTTTAATTTTTATTTTTATTACGGACGCTTTTAACGTTTTGCATCGTTCTCACATGTATAACTTCAACATGAATGATGTAACCAATATTTTGTAACCATAATTATGATTTAAAAGAGTGTCCGTGGAGTTTCTTGCCCGTTCTTCTCCATAGGTACCTACTACGCTTTGGAATGGGCATCTAGCTTCATCTTTCTGACTGACCGACCCCTTGACAATTCAAAAGTGCCTGTAATTGGTTTATTTGAAATAAATGCTTTGAGTTTGAGTTTGAGTTTGAGAAAAAAAAAATATATATAATGTAAGGCAGGATTCCAATGAATAAAAAAGAACAATTATTTCTACAAGTCGTATATTATTTACTAAACCTTCAGATACCCCCTAAAGGCCGTTATGGTTATCGCAGCAAGTGTGTTATTTCATACATCTCTATCAGCCATTTTCTACTTATACCGTTTACTGCCTTGTTGGCCTCGAAGTCGCAAGAGGGACTGCTGAGCATGTGGACCTGGGTTCAATTCCCAGGCCGGGCAAACTGTTACTGGATTTTTTCATTACAAATTTCTCAGTAGCAGCGCCGAGTTTGGAAGTTGATGGCGGTGTGTACCCCCGTGCCTCCGAAAGCACGTAAATTTATTTTATTTATTTATTTCGGACAACAATATGGTCCAATTTGTTAGTAAAATACCTTATCACTAGTGTTAGTAGTACATAAAACATAAAAAGTATAACAATTGCTGGTGACTGCGGCAGGATGTGCAGAGAACGATAAAGCAAGGAATATAAATATGCTACCTGACCATTCTCCCCACATAGTGCCTCAGAAAAGGGGAGTAAGGGCTCTCCACCACTGTTTTCAGGATGCTTTTGTCACTGACCCGCGCTCTACGCATCAGTGATGCGACTTTTTTGCGAATTACAGCATGGAAGCCGTCAGTTCGGTTCTGAGCAAACATCTCCGATGCGCTACAGAAATGGCGCAGTTTCAACAGCATCCTAAAAACATTGTTGTATTGGATGCGTAAGACATCTAGCGATCTTTTCGCGTAAAGCTTTTGGTCCTATGCCTGATCTGCCCCCGGTCGTGTCGGATTGCTGTCCCATTGGACTGTGACAGTTAAGCTACGGTTTGTTAGACGAGCGGTGGCGCCACATAGCGTCTGCAATTTACCGGCGAATGACGTCACTCAAACGTTATTTAAGAAAGTGTGTTTTCCTAAAGAGTGTTTTGAGCGTGAACTCAAACCCCGCTGCCATCATTTTCATGACAGCCGTCACTTCGGCCGTTAAATGGCGGCCACCGATCTTCTAGTGCTTGCAGTGTTTGCACCCGCACTTGTGCACTATAATATTTCCTGCATACCTGGCTAAACTCTGATATTGGCCGCCGTGACCGAAATTCGGTCGGGAAGATTCTTTTAAAAAATCTATTTGATACGACATGCCCTTTCACATAATTCGTCCATCGTTACTTTGGTCTTCACCCACTATTGTAGCCATTTTTTTTCTAAGAATAATTGAAGTTGACCTATAAAATCCTAACTTCTAAATATAGTTAACCAACACAGGGCTTGTATGACAAACGGTTAACAAACAGTAACTGTCTCGGAGCTTGTTAAGGACTGACCTGGTATACCCAACTGTCCTACTTATCGTGTTGTTATTTTAAATTGCTTTTTTTCTTTTTCAGGCCATTCATTGGGGAAATAACAGTCGAGTATATCTATTTTTGGTTTGAAAAAATGTTGGTCGGAATGGATTTTTTTATTCTTTTGTTTTCCTGTTTGTGATCCACTTTTGTGCAACGTTATCTTTTATTTACCAAGTTTCACGTATTTTAAAAGGTATATAAAGAATGGTCTCCAATACATAGGCTGATTTAATCGTTTTCTATAAGGAGAAGCGGTACTTCTCCTTATACAAAACGATTAAATCCCGTTATCGTTATTGATCTGAACCACAAGAACTCTTTTTTAACAGAAGTACCTAGTCATAAAATATTAGAATCATCTGTTTAGTAGCTGATAATGCCGTTACTGAGATAGGGTCGGGGTTAATTTTAAGATCGGGGAATGTGCGAGGGATTTTTGCGTTTTTACCTGACTACGGCTAAGAAAAGAAGAGTGATTTTCACAGGCTATGTATGTTCATCTGTTCGCTCATAACTCCTAAACTATTAGACGTATTTCGGCAAACGAGGTATCATTGAAAGTGTAATTTTACTCCACGGGTTATAGGCTATATGACGTCACAACAAAACAGGTTTTGTTCGTTTCGAGTGAGTTCTGGATATATCATGCGTCCGTCTCATTTATTTGACAGTTTGGTTTCTTTTTCTGTTTTTGTTGTCTTGCAATTTAATTTAATTTATTAACTATTGACTTATTTATTCATTATTATTATAATCTTACACAAATTTATTATATTTAAGTATACATATACACATTGCAGTATAAAACTGATTTACATCTGCCACCTCACACTTCAGTTCTAGTTGAAAACCAGCGTCAGGCACCAGTTGTCTGGCATTTTTGCTGAACTAGGCCTATTTGGCGCAGCCGCGAGGCACACTTTCCTGCTAATATGTTAGAACGCACTTTTACACTTTTTATTTGTTTTCTTTCTTTTTTAATTAGGTTTTTTATTTGTAGTAAAATAATTATGTTGAGTTGTGTGCCTCTTAGTCTGTGCTAAATAAATGTATTTTCTTTCTTTCTTTTCTTTCTTTCTTTCACATAAAAACAAAATGGCGGCTCATAGTGGATGTAGTGTTACCGTTTTTTATGATTAATATATCGTGTTCGGTATCTGATGAAAGGTGTTGGGGAGTACTTTCTGAAAATATATAGGTTACCTGTAATTATATTTATATAAACCCCAAATTAGAATAAAACAGTTATGTCTCACTCTGACTGTTTTCAATAACACTAATTAGAACGGTTCTTAAAAGATCTGTTGAATTTTACCAAACCAACGAAATGGGTAGTTATTTAACTACCTACCCCCAAAATGATCCCTAACCCGAACATCATGGAAATAAAAAGGAAGTTAGAAATTAAAACCTGACTACGACAAAAACGCCAACTAAAAAGGTACCTATAAACGTGACAACATTTCGTATAACCGAAGTCACACCTAATTACTAATTCATGATTTATTGGAGACGTGTAACTCCGGTTTTATGTACGAAAACCGAAAAAAATCGACATCGATGGTTTATTTATACCTTTTTTGGTGGGCGTTTTAGTCGTAAGTAGTCGGGTTTTAGTTTAAAAAAATTAGTTTTTTTTTTTCTCAAAAGGGAAGTCTCAGTAGCAGCCCGCAGCTTGGAGCAGGCCCGATAAATAGCAATAAACTCAACCCTGTCGCATCGTTTATGTAATACATCTCTACCAACCCCTTTTAATGACGAAACCGTAATTCTGGTAGGTATTGTATGTTTTTAACACTATAAAATCAGTGTTGAACCGTAAATCAATGCAACGGCAATCTGAAAATCGAGATTGCCTCCATGTTTATACGCCGCATTTGAACGAGGTCATGTGTCGCGACCTACCTCACGGTTTAACCCCGTGCGCTCGGCCACGAGCTACACGCTCTAGCGACACTCGTCTTACGACAGCGACGGTGGTGAAAAAAAATTAAAGAAGTTATTTAGAGCATGCCACAACTCCACAAGTCACCGCGACGCGATTTGCGGAACGACTGTTCTTTGCGAAGGAAACAAGTGTCGTCCGCGCGTGTCGCTTGATGCAAGTCGCATCGCTTGAGTCTCTGAACGGGACCTAACCTATGTTTGTCTTAGTTGCGACGTTTCCTATCACCGTACGAACGCAACGTAAGGATTGGCGCTCTCCTGCTGGGGTTGCGGGTTTGTCTGAGAGGGATATCGCGGCCCCAGCACATAGGCAACGGAAGGAACACGGGTGGGTTTTAGTCAGTAAAAGTCTGACACTCCCTCTCGCTCTGCCCAGAGCGGGAGGAGTCATTTGATGATTTCCCACCCAAAAAAAAAAAAAAAAAAAAAAAAAAAAAAAAAAAAAAAAAAAAAAAAAAAAAAAAAAAAAAAAATTGGCGCTCTCCTGCTGGGGTTGCGGGTCTGTCCGAAAGGGATATCGCGGCCCCAGCACATAGGCAACGGAAGGAACACGGGTGGGTTTTAGTCAGTAAAAGTCTGACACTCCCTCTCGCTCTGCCCGAGCGGGAGGAGTCATTTGATGATTTCCCACCCAAAAAAAAAAAAAAAAAAAAAAATGATTGGCGCTCTAGTTTATTTACCGGTGTAGAAATAAATATTGGCTGTTTATTTTCCTATAAAAGTATGTTGTTTTGCATCTTACGTAGGACCTCTCACAAAGTTTTATTTAGAGTTGCTTCTGAACCACTATTGTAAGCCTGTAATTGAGTGTACCTTACTGTATTTAATTATATAGATGGAATAAATTAATTATACATATTAAGGGGATTGGTGAGATTTCAGGAGTTCATTCTTATTGAAATCAAGTGTAACGGGATTATTTTCAGTTCAGTAGTTTTTCAGAAAAACACCTGGAAATTATTGATTAGAGCACAATATAATTTAATAATTGGCCACACCACTGTTAAACCCGCGATGGTTTGTGTGGTGTGTTTAACCAAATGTCTGTTTTTTTGTTTTTGTTTTGATTAATAAAAAAAAATAAAAAAAAATATTGCTCTAAAAAATGTAAGGACATGTGACATGCACAAGCCCGCGCTGGGCTCGCGTGATGGATTATGGCCCACTACCCCTCACAATGAGGAGGCCAGTGTCCCAGTAGTGTGAAAGTTATAAACTGATTATGCTAATGCCAATTTCCTAGTGTAAATCACAGTATTGCTACACAGCACGTAAGTTTTTCTAACTGCACAGACAGCTGTGCTGCTGGGGAATTTGTTGCACCACTTCTTCTTCCCAGCTAAAGCCCTAGGAAGTGTTAAAGGGCTGGCGTTGTCGTCAACAATTCAAAATTGTTCCTCGGATATAGCGTGAAAAAATCAACCCTGCCGCTAAAACTCTTTGTTTAACGGGCAGGAAGGTAAGTCGCTCTTTGACCTTCAGGTCACGTACGTTTTAAAACGAAGAATGTGATACTGCGTCAGATTCTTCACGTTTTAAATCGCACGGGACCTGACCTGCGACACTGAAGAAGAATGGGCGCTTTTGTATGGGTTCCGTCCCCAGAATGTTTCAAGATTGTATCAATTTGAGCGATACGTCGTTTTAAAGCCTATTATAATGGCTTTATATTATTCTACTACACCAACCACCGCACTCGTGCAGGGGAAGAACTACGAACGATTACATTTTTCTTCAGAAAAAATAATAATTTTCGTTTAGTTTACCATTGTCCACCTCTTTTGCCTTGCAAATATCCTGGGGTATGCTTAGCTAGACTATTCTATCCATCCAATGTTCTAGGGAGAGAGCTATGATCTAAGTCTTAACATGTGTGTCGAGGTTATGAGTGTTATGACAGTAGCTTATTGTATGCCACCAACAACGAAACTCGTGCAAAGAATATACTATGAATCTTTTTTTTTTTCTTAATAATATTATTTTTAGCTTATACAGTTTTTCGTATTCCTACTAAATAAAAATACGAGCCATGCTATGCGATTATCGCCTTTAAGGTGAGCATGCGAAACTTTGGCGCATTGTACCTTTGCCTTGGGCACAAAAGTTGTAAATGTGTGAGTCTGATAGTATGTAAGTGTGGAGGGCAGCAATAAAGGAGCGACGGCGCCGACAGGTACCCGCATCGCACTATGCGCTTAACATAGTAAAAAATACATAAAATAACTGTTGAAACTAAAACTAATATTATAAAAAAATTCAAAAATAAATGTTGCCTTCCCTGCACGAGTTTCATTGTTGGTGTCATACAACAAAATGAAGATATTGATATAATCTTTAAAATGACGTAAATCACACCTTGATACACCACTGGGGACGAACCCGCCCATTCTCCTTTGAGTTGCGCTTCATCCTAGTCACGTCACGTCCGTTTTGATTCCGTATTTGTTTGAAGGTTTATGTGGTATATTGCTTGCTTGTAAACTAATTTGTATACAGCGTGTTTTTCATAAAGGTGTAAAAGGGAGAGGAATTCACTGAACCTTCAAATTGAACATACTTCACACCCATATGATAGTACCTACACCCACCCTTCGCCAGTAGTCCCATGTGGGTAATAGAGGCGGAATCACTACTCCAATCACCTGGAAGAAATCCGTACGGAATAACCCGATAACACTTTACCCAAACTAGGAATCAAACCCAGCTCGGCAGTTGCGCTTGCGAGCACTAGGCCAGCGAGGCAGTAAATAACAATCATCTTAATCTTCGTTTATGTGTAGGTACAGAGAATAGGAAAAAAATAAAAATTGTTTATTACTGCAAAAAAAATACACATGACAAAAAAAAAGACCAAATATACACACATATGAAGTAGCCAAAAGCCTCGTTATTAACAAATAAAAGATAAAACACCCAACACCCAATAATAAACACACATATCTATACACCCAATTAAACACATTTAATAATTTAAAATAAAAATGAATTGAAAAATTCCCTAATTTTGCTGTGCCCGACAGGGTTTATATTGATCTTTTACTTTGTTGTACCATTGAAATACAATAAACAATTGAGTATTGACTACTGAGTTAAAGTTTGACAACAGAGGACTGGACTTACCTATTAATAATCTTAGTAAACACCCAAATTCCAAGAATAAATATTTATAAAGGAGTAATCTAAAAATGAGTTTGTAAAGAAGAAATAGCACGATCCCGGGTTGGGAAAAGTGTTATTGAGTTACGTATATTTTGGAAATAAAAAATCAAAAAAGCTCAAAAGTTAAAATCACGTATTTATTTGCATAATCGTTACAAGAAGCATTATCTGTTGAAAAAATTTTAGTTAAAAGCTAACATTTATGTCATATAAGAAAATATTGTAAATAAATGAGGAGCTCGTGGCTAAGTAACAACAGCCGCACTAAGGGGTATCGTATTACCCAGTTACTGGGTTGTGGAGGTCAGATAGGCAGTCGCTTCATGCAAAATACTGGTATTCAGCTGCATCCGGTTAGACTGGAAGCCGACCCCAACATAGTTGGGAAAAGGCTAGGCAGATTGATTGAAGAAAATATTGTAAATACTAAAATATATCTATACATATCTTTCAGCGTCTACACTATTGACTGGGCTGTGGAGGCTTTGTATAGCTTTATTTGTAAACGGGGTAGCTGCATTTTTTTGTTACTAAAATCTGTATGACGCGTGACGTCGACAGGAGTTTCTTGCTGAACTACATTTAGTAGCTGCCTATGGAAATGAGCATATCCATCTAAGAGATCATCCTGTGATATCACATTGAAGATTGGTATTTTGGAGAAGCTATCCAAAAATGTCTTCGATATTTAAAAAAAAAATGTCTTCAAATTAAAAATTTCGTAGTCACACATGATCTGTTCAATTTATGCCCACACGTTTGACTCTGGATTTTTTATTTGTCTGTCTGTGATATCTTGTTTATACCCTTTTAATTTGACTTTTTTGTCGTAGTTGGGTTTTAGTTTTTATAACTTTTATTTTTTTTCGTTATATCTCTCATTCGCCAAGTCTGCAGAATTAAAACATGCGATAAAAAATTTCGTTCCAAAAAAACCAATTAAACCAAATTACTTGATTGACTTAATGTGTAATTCGATTGATTATTATAGAACAAAGGAATTAGTATGTACTTTAAAGTACAACTATAGAACATACTAATTCCAGGTTATCTGCTCACTATATTGATATTTGGTCACCTTTTCTGTCAAAGAAATAAAACAAGCAGCTAGCCTAAAATAAAGTAACAAAACGCCGAAAAAAATAAAATGTCGTACAAATTATGATAATAATAATCCATTCAATGCTTACCCTCTATTTGTCCTGCCCCTTTTAAATATTCAAAATGGAACCTAGAACTTTCATTTGAATATTTTGTTACCAAAAAAATTGGTTATACCGACTTTTTTCTTAGATCTTTAACTTGTAAATCTCAAATGGTTACAGGGGATAACGAAAACAAATGGAATTTATTTTAGTCAGATGTAATACAGGGTGCTTGGCAGAAGGACCGACACAAATTTTTGAGGGGTCATTTGCTAGCACAAAATTGTTTTACTTTTCATTTTTATTATGAACTAGCTGACCCGACAGCCATGTCCTGTCAAAACAACAATTCATAAAGTTGTTAATTTTTTCTTGATCTGGTACTGGTAAAAACATTTAGAAATTTGTGATCCATTCATAAACATTTGACAGGACATGGCTGTCGGGTCAGCTAGTTCATAATAAAAATGAAAAGTAAAACAATTTTGTGCTAGCAAATGACCCCTCAAAAATTTGTGTCGGTCCTTCTGCCAAGCACCCTGTATTAAATAGAAATAAAAAAGAAAAATCGGTCCACCCGTTCACAAGTAATGCGCTTAATGTTCATGTAAATGCGTTCTCAAGTATTTCATTTTTACGAGTATTTATATAGATTTTAAAATTGAAGGTTTTCGTACCTTAACACAGTTTTAAGACTGGAAGCACATAGTCATTTTGTAGAACCAATTGTATTGTATGTGTACTATCGCGTACACTGGCAGCGGTGAACCACTTTTCAACCTTATTACTAAGGGCATAAGAGTGAAAGGTGGTTCACCGCAAATGTACGCAATTGTACTTTGCAGACAGCACCAAAAATGATTGCGTTCTATTACAACCACAAACAAAAAAAAGTTGTGACCTTTCGGATGATTAAAAAAAACATATTATTATCTCAATTACCCACCGTGACATAAGACCGAGACAGAAGTTTTATGAATAAAAACTAGGATACGGACCGTTATGGACCGCCCTATGCCTAAGAAAATTTTGTCGTTCTACCAAACATCCTGTATACTCCATCTTTGATGGAGTCATTAAGTCATTGCCTCTGTACCGCCGCGCTGTAACCCGAGACGTAAACTTATTTGAATTGTAATCTACGTACTTGTGAATTCGACTGGAAAATACCGGGAGACACAAGTGACATCTGTGTTTGTTTACTTCATCACGAGGCTTTCGAGTGAAACTAAATAGAGAGATGGAAATTAAAAGTCTTGGTAATATTTTCGCAGTTCATTGTATATGGACTCAGACCAAATAATAAACTAAGACAGAACGCAGCGAACAATCCTGTGAAGCATGCCAAAACTGCACCGCAGCTCTGTGCATACACGCTCACACGCACACACTTACAACCTTTTAAAATGACACTATAGTAAAACTAAACCACACAAAGTACACAAATGTCTACGAAACCGGCTTCACTTTACTGTTGACAGCGCTATCCACATACAGATACACATCGAAAAAAAGGACTAAGACAAGCAATCAATCAATCTGCCTAGCCTTTTCCCAACTATGTTGGGGTCGGCTTCCAGTCTAACCGGATGCAGCTGAATACCAGTATTTTGCATGAAGCGACTGCCTATCTGACCTCCACAACCCAGTAACTGGGTAATACGATACCCCTTGGTAAGACTGGTGTCAGACTTTCGGGCTTCTGACGACTCGTAACGACTGTCAAAGATCCACGAATGACAGCCGGGACCAACGGCTTAACGTGCTTTCCGTGGCACGGAGGATTCTCGGTATGCAAAGATGGTCACCCATCCACTGACCAACCCCGGCAATCGTAGCTTAACCTGATGGATCGACCAGTGCGGCTGTTGTTACTTAGCCACGAGCTCCTCTAACAAAAGGACTAAGACATATAATAATATAAAGTTTCCTTAACAAAGGACAATAAATAGTTTCCTTTACCGATAAAATATTAGTTAATACTTCAAGGGTTTCAAAGATACCGCCCTGGTCAGGTCAAAGACCTAGGAAATAGGTCAGACCAAGGAGGGTTATATGTTTCGTACCTAGTCGCCATATTGTCGGCATGTTACAAATTATGACCCTATTGTGGCTCCGAACGTGCGTGAAACATCTGTAGGAATATTCAGTAACATAATATTCGAGGAACTAAAATCCTGCCATGACTTCTAAAAAAAATTAAGCTAATCAGTACCCTAATTGCTTAACACACGATCAATCACAATCTGTTTCATTTCTTTAATCTGTTTAAAAGACATTTAAAAAACTTTCTCATACGTAAATCATATTATAATGTCTCGGAGTTCTTATCAGAAAAAATCTGTGATACCTAAGTATCGATGTTGTTGCAATTTTATATGACTATACGATTTGACTTCCTGGTACTCCTCTTGTTTTCAGTTTAATAATCTTGACGTTAAAATTAAAATGTGATTGGTTAGTAATGACATTTTGATAAGATAATATATTCCTTTTCTTAATTTAACTTATTTAAATTGACATGCTATGCTTGTATTGTATCCATTGACCTATTTAATATTGTAGTGAGAGACATTTGATGTAATTTATATTTATTGTGATTCAAATGATTTGACAATTTGTGAAATGGGATTATAGTGATATTTCTAATGTTATATTAAATGATGTTAATTGATTATATTTGCATGTCCATGTGACGGCAGAACATGGAGAACTAACTTTATGACAACACCTATGTACTTTACCCATGTTTGCAAAGGAATAATTGCTTTAATTTTGACAGTCCAATAATATTCATTGCGTTATTTACGTTGTTGCGCACAACCAAAGGAGACGGGGATTTCTGGGCCTGATTGTAATAAGTTGACGTATGGTTAAAAAAAAAAGGTTATATTTTTCTATTACAAAATGTGAAATATCAGCCCATTTTACAATCTGGAAATTGAGAAATCCAAAAATTAAGTTATGGCTACGAACAAAATGGAATATCGATTAAATTATAATCGACTATAGTGACAGAGTTCATACTATTTAAAAGATGCTTTTACCAGATGATTAATTCAAATATATTAATTATTAGAATTAACGTATTAAACAGTTTAAACAAATTAAATATCTATAAAGATAAATGTTAAAATCGATTCACGTTTGCTAATCAATTATTGTATTTTTAGTCTATGGTGACATGTCAGTCAGTCACTCGTTTCGTATCGTTTAGTGTTAGTGCGTGTGCGTTTTGAGTGTGTTTCCTCCCATAGTTTTATTGATATTTTCTTTGACCCCTGCTTTCTTTCTACGGACTTCTGATCTTGCTTCTTGTACGACCCTTGCTGCCATACCGGACACGGAGAGCCTCGCTTTTACGTTGGACTTAGGACTTGCTTTTTGGATTCTACGACCAGCCTACCGATTGGATATTATCACAATGGATCGTTGTGTAAATTGTGGCATAGCGACTAGTCGCTGTAATACACTGGGTCATCGAGCTTTAGATGACGAAATGATATTAGCAGTGATTCGTCAATGGCGTGCACCACAATCTGTAAGTACTTACTCACCTCCTGTTTATTAGCTCACCAGGGTCTACCACGCTGGCTTGCAATCTTCACGATCTTTTCCTTCATGATTACATTTACAAAATAATAAAGTATGAATAGGTAAACATTTAAAAATCATATGAAGATTTACATTACATTGAACTAAGATATATATTTTTTTATTGTAATAGATATTTGCACACCTATTCAGGTAGGATATGGTTTAAAGATTTTCTGTTCTATGTATCACCTCATGTACCCATATTCAACCAAATAAATGATTTGAATTTGAATTAAATAACTATCGGACAGAGTCGGTTGGTTTAAAAAAAAGTAATCATGTTAACTGATATTAAAAACTTTTTCCATTTTTCAGGTAAACAGCAGTGACCATGTTTGCCAAGCTTGCTGGGACTTGGCTCAAAGACCACCTCATGGTGAACCTAGACATCTTGGCCACCGTAGTGTTTGTCTCCGATGTGTACGTTCACTTGCATCTAGAGTCAGCCATTTACTTCACACCACCTCACCTCGCGAATTGAGAATTTATAATGTTATTCAAGAGTGGATTATACCTAGAGCTGTAAGTTGAATCAGTTTACATTTGTTTTATGTGCTTTTGTTGTAAGTCAAATTGAGTTTTTTAATACTTCAATGATTATGTATTGTTTGTTGCAGATAGAAGTACCTAGTCGCATATGCCATACTTGTTGGGTTGCTGTAGACAGAGCTGCTGTCCATATGGTCTCTGGCCCATCAACTTCTTCCCAAGCAAGCCCAATTGAAGAAATACAGCCACAGGTGCAAATTCTTCCTGCTGAACCTCCAGTTGAAGAAGTTAGAAGTATTCAGCCTGAACCTACTATTGTATTACCAGATTACATGAGGGCTGTTGAAACAGAAAGTAGGTGCTTTATTGAAGGATGCCTGAGAACAGAGAGGTACAGAGTTCCACTTTCTACTAGAAAGATGTTGCTCAGTCGGTATAAATATTATGTACCTGAGAATAATCGTCTATGTGATAGACATTTAGTTATTGGGATGGGATTTTCTTACCAGGGCATGGGATTTTCTTACCAGTTTGAGAAATAATTATGTACAGACATTTACAGCAAAACATATCCAGGACGTGATGTCCTTAAAAGAAGTTGTAGAATCAGGATTACTTCATTTTGAGAGTATAGATGATATGGAAGACCATGTTGTGCATAAGTGGATAGGGTTAAAAAAAAGCGCAGTTCCATCAAATGTTTAATGAGGTTCCTCAGTTATTAGAAATTCCTAGGGGGTCCCTAGCTTTAGCAGCATATTTAATTAAGCTTAGAACTGGGGATTCTGATGAGAGGTTGTCAACTTTATTAAAAGTGATACCCTATATGATTTTCCCCAGCTTACCGATACTGAGCTAATACTAATATCACTAGGCACATATCAAATAAAGCAGGCACGTTCCTATTTTGATGAACATGTAAGGGGCAATGATGGCTATGTGATAGAAGTGTGCAGGGAGGTCAGCAGCAGCCTACTTCGAGAGCTGTCAGCTACAAATACCTCATGGCTACTTAGGGGCCGCATTCATTCGAGACATATAAGTCGAAAAACGTATTTTGTTTACATTTTAGTCGACAGCTCTCGCAGAGGTAGGGAAGCAATAATAAAATATTATTGTAACTGCATCGTAGGCAAACAGACTGTAGGCTGCTGCGCCCATGTAATGTCAATAATATGGTACCTTAGTTGGGCTAGGTACCAAGATAATATTGTACCACCTGCACAATTTCTAGATGACATTCTAATTATAATTGAAGATGAATAAAATATACTAATTAAAAACGATTTTTATTTTTAATTATCATCTACTTACCCATGATTTTTAATAGGTATTTGTGTTTCCTAATTTCCATCCACTCTACAAATATAATTAAGGCAAGTCAAAGTGCCGCTAGTGGCAATCTATCCCTATCGGATCAAGTGCCAGGGTCCGTTTAGGCACAAGAGAATGTAATGTTTTCGGAATTTGGTGTTTTACAGCGAACTAACCGTGTATACAGTGCCGCTAGCGGCACTGTATACACCTTCTATAATTGTAACAGCATCCTTATCTTTAAAAAAAACAACTACCTATCGCACAATGAAGTTATACATCGCACTTCAAAAATCAGCTGTTTTGTTACGTAACCTCACTTTAACAAAATCTCTTTTAACTCGGCTCTCAGATTGCTAAAATCCGCAAAATTTTCAGTGATGGTTTGATAATATAGTAGCTATTAATTGACACCAATTTCATCTCTTTACATCCAGGCCCAAAATTGTATGAAAGCGTATCCGTCTCCTCTAAAATAACATTTATTTTAAATTTTTAAATTACAAATTTTTCGAACATATGAAGCAATGGAATAGCAATAACCTTCAAAGTGATTCAGATTATGAGTGATCGTGTGTTACGTAATTAGGGTGCAGATCTTATTTTACGTTATAAAAATTTCATTTTCATGTTGATTGAGGTCGTCGTCGAAAAATTATAGCACATACCTACGTCATTATTAAGATTATCATTTATTTATAAATAAAGACGTTTTATGATTAGTAGAATGCATAAATTACACTGCCATAGTTTTTTTCTTTTTTTTTTTTAATGTTCAAAATTAGTTAAGTCGTAGATCTATTTTACTTATTTATCATAATTATTATTATTAAAACATTAATAAATAATGATAATAAAGGCCTTATACTTCATGTCAAAGGTATAGTTTTGACCAAATATAATGCGAAAATAACTATTAGTAGATGTCGAAGTTACTACGTTTATAACTCTCTCACTTTACGGTGAAGTATACATACAAGGCAGAATAACATTCAAGCCGAGCTCAACATAGCAGAGTAACTTAATTAACTTAACTTTGAAGATGCATAGTACACACGGCTACATATCAATCTACATATACATTTCCTGTATAAGCTGATCTCTCATTGTAGGGAAAACCTATACAATGCAAGATCATGCTTATACTGGGAATTTATAGCATATAATTTCAAAACTTTCACTTGGTCTTCTCATGAATTAACAAGTGTTCATGAGAACAGCGGGGTAATTGTGGAACATTTAATGCGTTATTTACGTTATTTTAGGATGTTTTGTAACTTTAGAAGGAATGGTTCAGCAATTCCTTCAAAATCTTTCGGATTGCAATTGCGTAACGGAATATAAAGCCCTTTGTACTTTAGAAGTATGAGGAACAGGGTGTAAAGTTTACTCATCCTCATTAGAAAAGTGAGAATCCTCCGACCAGACGGGTGTTGTGTCTGGCGGGCAACTGCCCAATGGTTAAAGTCGGGAGCTTGTTTAAAGGCGATCGCGCGGTAAACTCCAATAGGATTTGTGTGACGTCAGGTCTTTGATGTGTAGTTCGCATGTGGCGTAGAGATGCCAACACAGTACACACTGTTTTTCTTCCATTGAAAAACGATTAGCCGTGTATAGGCACGGTCGTCAGTGTTGTATGAATAGTAAGCTTGTTGACAGACACGTTTTTTCTACGGCGCGGATTATACGCTGTATCGTAAAGACACCGTGGCACCGTGCCGGGTACAAAAGGCCTTAAGGTGTTGAGCTATCGGATTATCATATATTTTTTAACTAGTTTGATGGTACCATTAGCACTATGGTGGAGCGACTAACTTCTGTGTTACGGGGCGCGGTTCGCACAAAAACAAATAAATATGCACAAAACTAATATTTTTAGGGGCCTCAGTTTTTTTTCTGTTTTTTTAGCTTTTATTCCGTAGTGATGGGAAAAGGTAAAGTTTGCTAAGGTATTTTAATAAAAATCTCAAGTTCTTATATGACTTACCGATGTATCTTCGTAAATCTTGTGATAGTTAGGCACACAGAACGGAGGTGCAGCCGACATCTCTCGAATCATTTGACACAGCGTCCTGTAGGAAAGACAATATTATATTTTAGCTACCAATAATATAACAAAAAGCCATGGTTATACACAAAGATGTAAGTGTAACTAGCCGCTTATTAAGCAACTGTACAAAAAAAAATTCCATTATTCCATTTGGGAGAGTACCACTGTGTCATTTTGAACGGTAAGTCAACCGTACTACGTAGGATGTGCCATAGGTTTGCCTGCGCGGTTCATAGGTTTGAAAGTCACGCATCCGTGCGTAACCGTAGCTTATGTTTTACTCAACCAAACACAACGCGCGACGCGGACGCGCAGCCGTGAGCGATTGAAGCCGGCGGTATAAACCGGTTTCGTTTCGTACGCGACGAAACCGCCAGTAGTACGCACACACGCGCCTATTTTCTTTATTTTCTTTACTCTGTGGCCGTGGGTCGCAGTCGACGATCCTGCCTACATTTTTACACAAAGCGAAAACCACACGTACGTAGCTTAGCCGTGGGCTGCTGTGCAGCTGCGCCTTTTTAAGTACGTGGTGTGATGCCTTTATACGTCTCAGTTACTCTTGGACATTAATTTATAATTATTCTTATGTTTCAGTTAACATATTAGCCAGTCAGCAGAATTTGTAGCGTGGTTTAAGCACTGACTCTCGTGAAAGGTCTTTTTTAACACCAGCTAGTGTTATACCCGGTTTCTGAGTTGAGAATTTTAAGAATAGAACCTGTCAAACTCTATTTTAGCATTACTTAAGGTGTCATCCTTCAAATTTACAGTAATGCTTAGAGCTTGACAAGTTCTTAACTTCAAATTTTCCATTCAGAAACCAGGTACAGTGTAAGACTCATTAATTTTATGATTTGGGCTCAAACGGGTTATTCAATAGTATACGTGACTCAGCGTTATCATATCCCTTATTCTATATATTTAATAAATATCTTTGTGACTAAGCTTTTAAATATCCTCGTCATCATCATTAGCTGCAGCCTGTGTCGACCCATTAGCATAATCAGCAGTGATAGCCTAGTAGTGTGACCGTCAGAATGCCCAATCCTAGGTCTTGAGTTCGAACCCAAAGCATGCACCTCTGACTTTTCGGATTCATATGCGTATTGTATAATTATCACTTGCGTCAAAAACGGTGAAGGAAACCGGCATGCCTGAGAGATATTTCTCGACAGCAATTGAAGCCACCGCCGCCTATTATAATCGTCATTGTAATCAAATGACGTACAGTGCTGGACATAGGCTTCCCCTAAGCGTCGCCACATCCAACGGTCCTGTGCTTCTTGTATCCAGCGGATTCCCGCAACCTTCACCAGGTCATCGGTCCACCTTGTGGGAGGCCTTCCAACGCTGCGCCTTCTGGTACTCTGTCGCCACTCCAGAACCTTTCGTCCCTATCAGCCATCCGTTCTGTAATGTGCCCTGTCCACTGCCACATCTGCAATGCCAGAAGCATAACAGCAGCGTTGGCATCTCAGAGAAAAAGATGAAATGTCTCATTTACCTAAAATTACATCGGCACCCATACCTCAAACAAGAACAGAACAACACTACTTATTATTACTTATATTTTGTGTTTCACGAACTGTGTCCAAATAAACATTTTTCTTTCTTTCTTTCTTTTACTTGGGGGCAGAAATAGGTTTCAAATCATATACATAGTTTCCAGCGTAATTCAAAGCCAGTCTATATATCGTCGACCGTAGGTTCAATTGAGGTAAGGGTCAAAATACGATTTTTCAGGAGAGGCCGACAAAGTTTTTTTTCGGACTAAATCACCCATAACTTTTTTTGTTATTAACCTTTTTCGGATCTGATTTCACACATAATCTTGTATTTAAGTGTTCTATCTACCTGTGTAACATTTATTTAAATAAGTTAGCTAATGAAGAAAATAGATGTCCCTTACACCAACGCATTTTGTTAGTAATGTCCCTTACTGACCAAGTATCTCGTAGTCCCGTCCCTTACATTAAATTGACCTCTACGTTGGATCCAATCTATTAATGAAAAAGTTGTGTAAAGGACATTTTGACAAAATTTATGAAAAAAATACAATGTGAAGAGATTGTTGACAGAAAATGAAGTACACATTTTTGACGTAATGAGTAAACCGTAATGGTAATTCGTTGATTGGGAAGACCCTTACCTTATTTGAAGTGGATTGGCGGCGGTAGTTACACCATTTCAAATAGCTATATTGCATAGTTTTTCAGATACTTTGTTATTATGGGGCTGATTCGAAATTTGGATCCAAAAAATCAGTAGGGTAAGGGACATTTTTCTTAAGCTAGAATTTTTTAATATACACCATTCGAAAGAGCGAAAAATTCTGAACAAAACTGTATACTCAACTCATTTTGGGTATTTTGTCCCTTACTCCAATTGAACCTACGGTCGACGATAAATGTCCACTCAAATCTGTGTGGTTCTTTTAAGACCATTTCAGACACTAATCTACATATTCCTCATATGGCTTGACCAAGATTATGTCTGGACTTTAAAAAAGACTGTGACCTCTGAGTTTGTTTCGGCCTTTCTTCTCAGAGTAGTCGGATAGGAAACGCTGAACTCATCTAGCAAATTTTAATTTAAAAAAAATAATGTGACGTGTAAAAGTGATTCCTATATCCTATTTACAGAATAAACTATTTCATTTCATTTCATATATATTTTGAGAGTAACAAATATGAATATAGAATTATAATGCACTATCCCGAATCAGCCAAACAAAACTTTTCCTTGGAAAACCAATAAAGCCGAAACTCGTGCTAAAGCAAATTCCAGGATAATTATAAACCTTCTGTTTGTAAGTCTAACACAGACGGTTTCACTCACAATGGAACTGGGTCATACAGCTCATTCACCTTTAGGTTTAAAAAAAACTTGTTGTTATTAACCGACTTCGGAAAAAGAAAGAGGAGATTTTTTTGGGGTACCGTAGGGAGGTCATCGGTCTTTTCATGATTACTGAACCGATTTACGCGTTTTTTTTTTTAATTTGTTAGAAAATGCGCGGTGGTACCATATCGGATTAGTTTTTGAGTTAACTTCAATAACGGTTTTCAATCCCTTTGTGGGCTCAGACACAGCATAGTTTCCAGAAACATCCAACGGCATCGCGGCTGACCCAGGCATTGATGGCGGGACGCACTTGACGCTTATGATATACGTAATAACAGTCGCACGGGTCGATCCATCAGTTTAAGCTACGCTTGCCGGGGTTGGTCCGTGGATGGGTGACCATCTTTACATACCAAGACTCCTCCGTGCCTCGGAAAGCACGTTAAGCCGTTGGTCTCAGCTGTCATTCTGTGGATCTTTGACAGTCATTACGGGTCGTCAGAAGCCTGAAAGTCTGACAACCAGTCTTTCCAAGGGGTATTACCCAGTTCCTGGATTGTGGAGATCAGATAGGCAGTCGCTCCATGTAAAATACTGGTGCATCCGGTTCCTGGATCCGGCAGATCGAATTGTCCTACAGGGGGACAATACGGCTAATTACTATTATTAATATCTTTCGGCCATGTTGAGGAAGTTTTAATATTCACATTGCAAGTACTGGTAGAGCAGTGGTGGACCAGGTGTATCGGCCGTGACTTACGAGTTGTAGGTCAAAGGTTCGAACCCTGACAGGCGCTTTACTTTGTTTAAATTATGTCATCACCACTGCTCTCAAAACGGTGAAGGAAAACATCGTGCGGAAACCAGCGTGTCCTAGAACCAAAAATTCGAAGACATGTGACATCTACCGCACGCACTGTGGCTGCCTAGTGGATAAGGCCCACTCCCTCTCACAGAGAGGAGGCCTGCGTACAGCAATGGGAACATTATAAGCTGGATATGCTATTGTGGTAGTGGAACACTAATTTGTGTGCTTACCACCACATGGGTACCGCAAAAAGAAAGTGAAATAAAAAATACGAAAATAGAACAACCTACTTAAAAAATAAACACTTCATGACCGACTTCTATTTTTATAACGTAAGTCGGTCATACATTTCGATCTCCCTTAGTTATAAATAAACCGCTTTTCATAGAAATAGTAGTATGGCCTCGGATATTGACACTTTATCAGCTTCCGGTGGCAGTCTTGAAGAGAATTAAGAAATCTCATTGTTTTCTTAATTATCTCTAGTATAAGTTTAATATGAATGTATAGTAAACATAAACCTTAAAAATTATTCTTTAAAATTATATTGAAAACCCCATCAAAATCCGTTGCGTATTTTAGAAGAACAACGTGGACATACAGACAAACGCGAAAAGCGACTTTGTTTTATAATATGTATAGATGGTCAATAAACCAGTATAAGCGGGTCACACTTTCTACGAGATTGAAACGCCGTACTACGCTAGGCCAGATCTTGGTCAAAGTGCTCCCCCCGATGCGCGACGTGCAGTCTGGGTGCGATTACAAAGAGCGGTGATGCGAAAGTGAGTTTGGTTATTCGTTACGCTTTCACGCTAAAACGGCTGAACAGACTTGGATGAAATTTAGCACATGGGTAGACCATAACCTAGGTTAGGACATAGGCTACTTTTCATCCTAGATCGCAGACGAAGTCGCAGGCAACAGCTAGTACTAAATAAAACGGGTGCAGTCGGGGTACCCCAGTCAGGAACGCATTTCTATACGCGATAATCGCACGCACACACACACTCGTATATAATAGAAAGAGACAGATAGATAGTGAAAGCCGTATAAGAAATAAAAATAGGTTTATTTGTCACAGAAACACGTGCATACAAAAAGATAAGAGCGCGATAACGTTTTTTCCTTACGTGACGATTTCTACCAGTCAACTCCTACCGCAAGCCGCGTTGAGGAACTTTGTTCCAATACAATTTTGAAGTAAATAAGGGTGAATAGAGATATTCTCTCGATATTGGAAATTGACGTCACCTACCAATATCAATTATCGTTAACCTAAGCCAGCATACTTGAGCAGGACAGTTACATTGAAATGTTCTTAATATTTCATAATATTACAATGGCAGCGTTCCAATATTTACGGGACCGGGACAGCGCAGGCTGAAGAAAATACAAAAATCTTTTTTATTTACACTAGAATAGTATTTATTCTGTAAACAAAAATGTTTGTCTATTTTTTTAAAGACTAGTCGTGTAGTTCTAAGACAAATCATCCGAAACGCCAGAGCCAACAATAGTTCATGAAACGTGACCCTGGTACGTCTTTACTACGACGTAGCTGATGTAGCACCTACGCGTGCTACGACGTAGCGGGGAATACCGGAGCCCTTTGAACGTGTCCTTCACCACACAATCCTTACCTTTGAAAACTTCATAAAAATAAATTTTGAAAACGCCAAAAAATAGTCAAGAAATAGTCATAAATAGTTACCAAGGTTAAAAAAATAGTCGCATTATGATTCAGAAGATACAGCTATAAGTTGGTGAGGATTTTGGGGTGAACGTCTCCACACAATCCTCACCTCAGTGCAAGCAAACGGCTGGGATCTACCGACTTGGTTTCAATTCCAAAAAATTGACAAAAATTTAAAATCTATTTTAATAGTGTTGTATATTAATTTAAAACAGTAATAAAACCTCTGGTATACCCAGAGATATTATAACATTACTGGCGAAATGTGGGTGTATAACAGCTAACTAAACGCATACCTGCATCCTTTCAGGAAAAACAAGCGTGATGTATGTATGTGTATGTATACTACAAGAGATGTATGGGGTGGTTCTAGAAGTATGGAGGATAATAGGGATGAAGACTCAACATTTTTTATAGTCCGTCTTTGAGATTATAAAAAAAAATTGGGGACGTATTTTTTTTTTTTACTTTATCTAAAGATTACGGCGATACATTGAGGTAAAATGTGCCATGACGTCACGAGTATGTAGATTTTATACATACTAGTGACGTAGTGACCCCCACTCAACTTAAAATGCGTTTCATCTAAGTAATTTTTTTATTAATATGATAAAGCAAAAAATACGTGTCTAATATTTTTTTATTATCTGACTGACGGACTAATTAGTTTTTTTTTTTTTACCCAGACATCATCCCTATTTTATGGTTTTTTAGTGACAAGGCAAGTAAGACTGTCTCGTTGGTCGCAAGCTCGACTACTGAGCAAGAAGTCCTGGGATATTTTTCCGGGTGGAGAAGTGTAGACCTATTTTCATTTACACTACCCGACACTAAATATATCTTTGTATTTTACTGTGTGTACATAAATAATAAAATAAATAAATAAATAAATTGAATGCCTAAATAAAAGCGTGCGGTTAGTTATATTCCTCTCTCTAACTTCCGACGCTGAGCCGTGCGTTGTAATTATTTAAGTGTCACGTAGTCTTAGTGAAAACGTAACGTTCCATAGGAAAAGAAGACAGAAACATTGTACTAATTTTTTTTTGTCTTTATTATAAGATCTTATATATATTGTTTATTATATACATGTAATTACCTACTATTTAAAAAAAAACATCTATCTACATATAATAGCTAACATGCCAGGGGAAACCGCTTAGAATGAATACAATTCAATCCAGAGTTTGTATGCTGACAAGACCTAATTATTTGCTGTGAAAAAAGTTTTACGGTAAGTCTGGATATTGATTGTATCTACAAAGATTGATGGAAATAAAAAAATATTAATTAATTACACAATACTCAACTGAAACGCACGTTATGCTGTTAGTTGATACATGAATTTTAATCAAGGAAGGTTTTACATTGTTATCAATACAAAACTACCTTTTGGAAGGGTTGCCTGGAATCAATTATATTTTCTTGTAAATTTTGACGTCCAAAAGTGCCTTTTAATGGCCTACTTGAAATAATTAATTTGTCTTTGACATTCATTATGAGTGTGAATTCTTAAAGTAGAAAAGGTCGCAAATAGATGTCAAATATTTGGCAGTTAGGATTAATTTGGCAATAATACTGAATGGAAATATGGCTAACTAGTGTACTAAAATATTTATAATGAAATTCAATAATTAATATCGTAACACATAATATTTAGTTTTAGATGTCAAAAAAATATTTTGAAACTTTCCAAAAGCCTTTTTTACACCTTAAACGAAGATCTATGACTGTCCCTGTGTATATCAGAACTTTGGTTAAGTAACGGGGCACTCTAAAAATGAACATAATATAGAATCTGGTATGTTCAAACATAATAGGTAATTCGAAATATCATCACTAAAGAACACCACGCCAAGATAATTATACAAAACAAAAGAAATAATAAGAGATGTTTATCAATTACTTGATGACGCGAAAACAATACTCAGGTAATCGGCTGTGAAAGAGAAACCAATCAAAAGAATGGTGGGACTATACTAATCCGTATATAATTGGCATATAGTCTTAAGATAGGTAGGTATTTAAGAGAAAATATCAAAGACATAGCACACACAACCAAACGTGACAGTAGAGAAGAGTAAGATATTTACTTACTACAGAAGAAATATTACTAGCGTTAATTTATTAGGGACTCAAGTAAATTAAGTGAAACTAAAAAAATCGTTGCATAATTTGAAACGCACAAGCGAAATAGAAAAGAAAAAAACCATTAAACATTTTATTGTGTGGTAAAAATATGGTCAGATTTAGAGCTGTCAAATTAATTAACATGCAGAAAATTCTGAGGTTTGTGCAAAACTTATTGAGAGTTAGTTAAATGCAATTACGTATAAAGCAAAAACTTACCGAAGTATCACATAAGATGTATATTTCATTGTCATTGTGAAATAAAACAATAATGACACAGTTGTACTTACTACCTACATTCTATCTATTTTTATAGACATCGACATTGAAGAAATAATTAATGTAATGCTATCATCCACGTGCAAATGCAACATAGCTCGAAATAAATAGAACCACGTCAGTATCACATCAATTGTATAATCTACAAAATTATATAGCTCTATCTTCAAGGACCAAAAGTGACCAAAATAGAATATTCTAAAATCGATCCTATCTTTAAAAACTATAATGTGTATTCGTCTAATTAGTGGTTTGTACTACAAAATGAGTAAAAATAGACTTATAAAAAGTCTTTGTAAAAGCTTACTGCGTATTTGTCAGCGTACGCGTCACAATAATAGCAAGTAGTGTATCAGTAATTGTTACCAGGCTATAATTACCTTATCACATATTTATTATACAAATTCTATACCAAAAATACATCAAGGTTTGTTTTAAATGAATTTATTTATAGTATTTTTAAGTTTAAGTTTAAATTTTATTGGGTTGTACAATATTTCAGGAGAAATCACTCGATACGCTGTAGAGGACGCCATGATGTAGTATCAGTCAACATCCGTTCAAGTGTTTAAGGTTCAAGTACACAATATAGCGGCTGTTCACAGTGGACATGAGCATGATACTGGGCGTGATCGCTCTTCTCACTACCTACACTGTAGCTATGGTGTAGTTCGCGTATTTCTGTGATTGATAGCACAACAGCTATTTGTCAACGAAACGTTGTTTAATTTTATTGGTTTGTTCGAGGTAAGCATAAATATAATATACAAACTTACATTGAAATATATACATTATGTACAAGAAAAAAAGAAGAGAAGAGCTCATTGCGCATCTAAAAATTCGTCCGTATCGCTGTCAACGGAAAAGGCTGGCAGCATTGCTACTTTGGATAGGAATGCTGATTCTTTGGCCTAATAATATGCCAGCCGTCTGGTCACGTGAAACGTCGACCAACCGCTTTGTGATGTCTCGAAAGGTCATCTTTACGGTACCCCGATTTTTAACTTCACGAAACATAGATTTTATGAAATTAAAGATTTACCTAAGTATCTAGTATATGACAACATTAAATTCATGTTACTGACTGTTGTACATACACCTACGTGCTATTTGTAATCACTAAAATCATCTATGAAATTTCATAATTAACCTAATGATTTTTTAAAATAGAATGTTACCTTGAATAACGACGACGCCACGTCAGTGTGATATTGTTTTCACTACCAACCACCCCTTTCAGAACTAAATACAGTTTATTTAATTCTTAACCATGTTTAATATAAAATCAGTTTCGGCCATAAAAACCATTATGTCAGTTCGGTTGTTTTTCGGCTTTTACTACAAAATTAGTTCCAATAAACTAGTTAATGTCTTAGTGAGAGCTTATTGTGTGTTTATCGCCACAATGTTAATTTTACTCGATTACTTTGTGACCATACATTATCCCTTCGTGGTGAAGTTGCGTCACGGGATTCAAGGCACTTTGTACGCCACAAATGTTTTCATAAGCTTAATTTTCAGCGAAAATTTATTCCATTTCTTGAATAAAATAAGAAAAATCACACCACGTTTGAAACTACATGAAGAAATACCGATAACTAGTTTATTTTTATTTTTTTTACTGTTAGTTAGAGTAATCACTTATGTTATAAACGCCATTTTAACATCCGGTAGATTTAACGTATTTTCTGCAGCCACATTGGCATTTACTCTTGATATATCACAATATACGTCCAACTTTACTCGAATAATTATGTTTGAATTACTTTGGCACCGAATGGCTATGCTTCGCAAGCAACTCGAGAAGGATTTGTCAATCGCGCGTAGATTTGAAGCAGACGACCTGAAGAAAAAATTATAATCTTGCTTGAATTCTTACAGGAATTTACTGAACACAACTCTTATGACTGATGCACCAATGAAGTTTATGGTAAACTATAATAAAATAACTGTAGTCGTATAAATTATCTGAATCAAATTATGTTAAGGTTTGACAAACTTGTCCTCTCGTGTTTGTCAAACTTGTGAATTTAAACAAAAATGGTTCAAGTTTCATCGAAAAAAGAATGGCTATTTCTACGGTTGTAGAACGGAGTTAACTCGAACCAATCAAAATCTAGTACGGAGAACGCAGGATAATATGGAAATTGTGACTGTACAGAAAATGTATCATATATTAACTTTGTAGGTTTATTCACTTATTTAGTTAATTTGCTGTTTCAGATATTTTCGTCTATAGTGCTCCTAATTCCTAAGATGTTGAACAATATTTATATATCCATTTATTTCAAAATCGATAATTACGTACGTATAAGTTTAGTAATTTTTATGTGTGGATTTGTGCCCGGTTGATGGCAATAAGCTTGCCCCCTATTACGTGGGACTTAAACATAACTAGGCAGCGTTCGGGAAGCTACGCGATATCTTTTGGTCCCACATACCGCAGTGTCTCAAGACGAAAGTCTTTGACCAGTGCGTGTTGCCAGTGATGGCACAGAAACGTGGTCGCTCACAATGGGCCTTATCAGAAGGCTAAAAATCCACCCAAATGGCAATGGAGAGGGCTATGCTTGAAGTTTCCCTACGTGATCGAATCAGAAATGAAGAGATCCGTAGGAAAACCAAGGTAACCGACATAGCCCGAAGAATTGCCAAACTTAAGTGGCAATGGGCAGGGCACAATGCTCGTAGAACAGATGGCCGATGGGGTTTACTAATGTTTGCCATAATTTATAATGCAATAATTTTATATACCATACTTGTATTTGCCATAATTTCATTAGAAATAACGCTTCAGTTGACATAATCGTGAAATTACATAAAATCATTTTCACTAATTTCATTGGTCATAATCGATCAAGTGTCATATTAATTTTAATCTATAAATTTATTTGCTATATTTTTCATTTTCAATAATTTAATTTTCCATTACATTTATTCACCATAATATTCATTTACCCATACTAGCACAACAATGCTAGTACAGTTGATTAATATATGATTATACGATACAGATTTTTACTACGCTACGCTCGCTCGCCTTCACGCGTTGTGGGGTCAGAATTCTAACCTAATCGTTTTGAATTTGACAAACTGTTTATTATCTAAAGTTTGTTTGCTGTAATAAATCATTTGATTACAGACCAAATGCCTTAATGACATAATTTTTTGTACAAAACAATAAACGTTTCTAAATTATATCAAATGTTGCATAACGCCATATATTACCGGTGGCCTGAAATGATGATGATGATGAAACATAACTGGCGCAATGTGGGTGTACTATAGGTGGACCTCTGCCTACCTTCGAATACAGGAATACAGGCATGATGTTCGGTTATAAGTTTTGCCAAAAAGTGCTAACATAAACTTTTTATACTTTTTTGGTCTACATGGGTCCACCATACATTGGCTTAACCATAGATAACTCATCTACAAGGTTTTTTTAAACTCTTCTTTTCGTGTGGTTAGTGACTAACCTGGTGTCAGAGTTTTAAAGCCGCCCATGGGCCTCTGACATGGCTTCACATGCCGTCGAGAAATATCTCTTAGGCATTTCCTGTCATTTCCTCACGATGTTTTTTAAACTTACAGACCATCTATCTTATTGTATACGAAGCTTTAGTGGAGTTCTCAGTTACGTTGTCACCTGCACTGCTAGCCGAGATGGTCAACATCGAAATAGACAAAATGAAATTATGTGTTGTAAAGCAGTTACTTGTATGTAGAGGTAACTTAATTTAAAGTTTTTGCAAATTAAAAAAATAACAAAGATGCCATTTGTTTGGCTGAAATATGCCAGCTAACAAGCAGCTACACCAGAAAAGGTGCACGCTTCGGTAATCTTCGTGTTTCCGAATTAGCACGAATGTCGCACCACAAAGTAAGCCCCCACAGAGGCATAACTTCTATGTTTTGTACTGCCTGGCTTATGTATTAGTGCTAGTGCACCTATCATTGCGCATTTTTATGATGTTTTTTCTCTAAGGGTTATACGCAGATTGTCTTCTGACTCAAAAGTATAGAAAAGTTTTTTAGAATTTCATAAAGTTGTTTGTAATCATGGCAATACAAAGTGGACTAGTACTTCCGTGGCTGTAACAGCTCTATTATGGCATCAGGCGAAAGCGTCAAGGTAGCCCGCGAAATTAAAAATTTCTTACGTTTTTTTGCAATTTGCAGGTCAGTATCAGGTTGTATGGTGATTTAAATATGATTCGCGACCGTATCAAATGTTTATTTATAGAATTATAATCGGGTCGCGCTGCAACGCAACGCATTGCAAAGATCCTCCTTCATCACTTTCGTACATTTTTATGAACCAACGCACACTACAGGCGGTCCGCATCGCACTTCTTGTACGATAAAGGCTCGCGCAGACATGCGTGACGCGCCTGGTGCAACAATTTCTATTAAATATTCACGGACATTGTTCTACCGGGTCGCATCGCGCCTGTCTGCGGAAGCGTTAATGCGTTGCACTGTGGCCTGTTGCGGCTGTAATATGCGTTTGACTTTATATCTCATCATTGCGCGTTCGTATTTCCGAAAATAGACGATGATTCCCGTGGTGCATACTTTTTTTGGGATAACACAAATAAAACATTTCAGGAGACACGACACGTGACGCAATAGATGACGCTATGATGTACTTCCGCCAACGTCCGTTCAAGTATACAATATGGCGGCTGTTCACATTGGACGTGAGCATGATACTGAGCATGATCGGTCTGCTCACCACCTGCGTTGTGGCTATGGTACAGTTCGCGCATTTCTATGATTAACGGAATTTTCTTTCTAGTTGCAACTACAAAGTTAATATTTGAATAACTTGCATGGATTTTGAAGCTACATAATTTTACGAGTATTGTGAATAATTTGGTTTTGAAATTAAAACGTCTTTGAGTGCATAGTTTTTTTAATTTAATATTTCGTAAATTACAGGAAAAACTTTTAAAGAATACTTAGTAAATATTGCGGTGAACAGCGGAGTAACTGCTTAACAAACTGATAATGGCAATGCCATTAATTTTGACAGTTCAACAACTTTCATTGCGTTATTTACGTTGTTGAGCAGACGAAAGTTGCAAACATAATGAAGCAATGGATTAGAAATTTCGTACATAATCCTTTGGATTCGGAATGGATTTAAGAGGTCCATAATTTAATTATATATATAGATTTAAAATATAAACACTTTTTTTTTTTTTTTTTTTTTTTTCGTTGTAAAAATTAGATTATTGATATACATTGCAATAAAAAAAATATAAAAAAATTAGGATATTAATATTTATTGCAATAAAAAAAAAATTGTGCATAGTTTTTAAGTCTAGTAACCTTTTCCTAGCAACATGAACAGCGTTTACAGAATACTTATACCGTGCTACTGTTGGTAGCTCCTGGAGTAGATTTTAAGCTCTTTTCAGACAAGTTCGGGATAACTGGGCTTCCAGGAGTGCGTCACAGCATATCCGGAATACTGAACGATGATGATTTGGCACAGCCGGCCGGCAAAATATAAAATCAAATCATCCGACCGTGTGTACCTTGCAAATCATCAAATGACTCCTCCCGCTCTGCGGAGCGAGAGGGAGTGTCAGACTTTACTGACTAAAACCCACCCGTGTTCCTTCCGTTGCCTATGTGCCGGGGCCGCGATATCTCTTTCAGACAAACCCGCAACCCCAGCAGGCATTGGTCCTTCCGGACCCCGTCAGTTGGTGCTGACATCCCTTTGAGGCGCGCGTGGAACACAACGCGCCGTCGACCCGGGCCTGGTCCTTATCGGACGGCGAGCTACCCATTGCTCACCGTCTGCAAGCCCGCGGTGGACGGAAGTCAGCTCGTGACTCCCGACGCCCGGGGCGTCTCCTGCGGCGACTAGGGGCGAGAGGGCGTGCAGCTTGAATCTCCCTCGCGCGCTCCGCCTCCTCCTTCGCGAGCATACTTGCTTCGCAGAAGGAGGTGACGGCCTCCCATGCACTCTCGCTCCGGACCATGGCCTGAACCAGGGCCGGACGCGAGAGATCGCCGCCACCGATCGCCTCCGCTCGCTATGCTCCACCGTGTCCTTCGGGCGATCCATACAATGGTGACACCCGGGTGTTTCCTCCCGCTTTATTCTGGACAGGAACCTCCCGAAACAACCGTGTCCGGTGAGGACCTGCGTCAGGCGGAAGGTGAGGACGCCGTAGTGCCTCTCTATCCACTCCTCAAAGAGGGGACTTATCGCCACAATTGTGGCGTGCCCATACCTTGCACACCTTATATCAGAATGTTTCAAATAGTTTATGATGAGCTTCCTAAGCAGCCGATTCCCGGATAGTCGTACAATCTGTTTTATTAATCTCCGGCAGTTTACGCTCGTTAAGTGGTTGGGCAGTATAATGTGTACAGTTTAACTAGTGAATGGATGCGCTTCATAACTAATAGTTAGGATGATACTGCTGTTACAGGCGTTTGATAAATGAATCCTTGAATTTTTTTAATTAATATTTCTCCAATTTTTCCGGTTGGCTTTATGAGATCAAATAAATGTTTTTATTTCAGATTAATTTGATTGTAGTATGAGTAATTAAGACTATCTATATACTTATATATATTTTGTACAGCTAGGTAGGTATTTATTCAACTTTGACAGAAAAAAATTATACGTAAGTAACTACAAAATTTTATTACTGTTTTAAATTAATATACAACACTATTACGAGATTTACAATTTTACTGTTCGCGACTGTAACAAAACAAAACGTATGTAGATATTTACGTGGAAGTTTAACATACTTCTACATAATAAACCAGGTCGAAATTATCATGGTTGGAGACGACTATTTACTGACTATTTTTAAACACCAAATTCAAATTAAAAAACCTAGGCGTTCCGCGGTAATCAGGTGAGGAATGTGGCGAGAAAGGCTCACCACGTAATCCTCGCCAAGATCCCTTTATATCTCTGGAATCCCTTAATTAATGACTATTTTCGAGATTTGGCATAGCGTTATGACTATTTCTTGACAATGTTTTGGAATTGAAACCCAGCTGTTTGCTTGCAATGATTTGAGGATTGTGTGGAGACGTTCACCCCGCAACCCTCACCAACTTTTAGCTGTATCTTCGGAATCATAAAGCGACATTTTTTTTAAATCTTGGTGACTATTTATTACTATTTCTTGACAATTTTTTGGCGTTTTCAAAATTGATTTTAATGAAGTTTTTAAAGGTGAGGATTGTGTGGTGAAGGACACCTTTGGACCGCACTGGGAAACACGTGACACAGGTGTTATTTTCATACTTTACGTCGCTATAAAAGTTTTGAGATTTATTGCCCTTTTTCTATTTAACACGATTTAAAATACAGGGTTGTAATTATGTGCAATGGCTCATTTATTTTGATCTATCTGAAAAGTTCCGTCTTGTTTTGAGATGAACTACGCAAGTATAACTCACAACGGTAATAACACGCTTGTATAGAAGAAGTAAAGAGGTACAAATTCTACTATAAAATATTTACATAGCACTGCACGCCAGCATCACCGATATTCGTCGAGCCCTGTACCAGCGGTATCAGAACCAAACGGCTTGTTACGTGACGATGGGAAGAGATCAGACGGCTTGACGTTATTGCCTTGGAAGGTGGGTAGGCCTCCCCTTGCGCCATTTCAGGTTCCTAGCACGGCGGGCCTCGAGAACCTCAAGTGGTGCAAATATTAACTAGACTACTGTTTTGAGCCGTTTGGGGTCGAAAGGCTCGGGACATGGGGCCCGAGTGCGCATCTCCTTTTAAGGAATGGTCAATACTTCAAGTGAGCGGAGGGCTGGCTCGTTCATGGCCAATGAATTAGTATTGCCATTCAACGTAGCAATGCTGCCAGTCTTCTAGGGACGTTTCCGCATGAAAGCGATGCGGACGAGTACTTCAAATTCAAATTCAAAATATATTATTTCACTTAAGAGCGTTTATTCTGAAAGTGGGCAACGTCGCAAATAGATGTCAAATATTTCGTTGTTTTGATTAATTTGGCAATATTACTGTATGGAAATAAGAAATGTGGCTAACTAGCGAACTAGAATATTGATTATGAAATGCAATAATTAATATCGTAACACTGAATATTTAGTTTTAGATGTAAAAAAAGGATTTGGAAACTTTCCAAATGCCTTTTATACACCTAAAACGGGTACAACATCAAATTAAATATTATAATTGCAATTCATTATTAATATTCTAGTTCCCTAGTTAGCCACATTTCTAATTTCCATACAGTAATATTGGCAAATTATTCAAAAAAGGTAAATTTTTGACAGCTATTTGCGACGTTGCCAACTTTCAGAATACACGCTCTTAAACCTACAAGGGCACTTATGAAACGTCAGAAGCAAGGTGCAAGGTCCCTACAAAATGGTTAAGCTGGATGGTGCTGATCCACGCGTCATGTTCGTGAACGGGCGCCGTCAGTTATGACTGGTTATCTCTTATCTGCCATGGCTTATTTTTAATCTTATATTTTGAATTATTTTGATATTTTTTTGTAAATTGGTCTCACATATAGAAGCAACAATAATAATGTACCCAGGATTTTGTAATTTTCTATATTTTAAAAAGGGTCCTTGGAGTGTCTTGCCCGTTCTTCTCCATAAAGATCTACGTTTTGGAATGGGCAACTACCTTCAACTTTCTGACTAACTGACGCGACTATTTGACAATTCAAAAGTGCCTGTAAATGGTTTAATTGAAATAAATGCTTTAAGTTTGAGTTTGAGTTTGCACGGTTCCAATTGGTCGTTTCCAATGGAGAAGAGCCGACAAGAAACTCCACGGTTACTCTTTAAAAAATTCTTGGTTTTTTGTTTTTGTATTTATTTGTATAGTTTTATTCATTAAATTTAGTGTTAGTTTGTATGTTTTCAAAAGATTTGTCATCTATGGTTAGAGTAAAATGTAAGTAAACTATTTTGTTCTCAATAACGAAAATACCATATCTAGAGATCAACTTTTTTAAGAAAACACCAAACAACAAACTATATCCTATTTTCCGCCCACAAGCAAACAATATCTATTATCTTTTATCTCCGATACTCAAACAAACTGCGACAGATCTAGAAGAAAACTAGGACATCGTTTCATTGACCTTCAGCAATATTTTTTATAAAAAATAACTTGCGATCTTTGCTTCGCACGGCTGCAATGTACTGATGCTCCAATATGTCAAAACATTGAGATTTCTGCGCTTTATCTTAGTTAAATACTAGCTGACCCAGCGAACTTTGTTCCGCAATCAATCAAATATAAAAAAAACCCTACCTACCCTACCCTACCTATCCTACCTACCTTACCTACCCTACGTACCCTACCTACCCTACCTACCCTACGTACCCTACCTACCCTACGTACCCTACGTACCCTACCTACCCTACCTACCCTACCTACCCTACCTACCCTACTAAAAAGCCAATTTTCAGCTAAATCGGTTCAGCCGTTCTTGAGTTATAAATAGTGTAATTAACACGAATTTCTTTTATATACGTATATAGAAGATTAATAAGTGTCTTTTCGTAATAGGTGCTCTAAACGATGGTAAAGACCGCATCAAAATCCACTTCGTAATTTAAAAGAATGAAGCGCTCACACAGGCATAAAACGCGACTAGGTTTAATAGATCTTATTGCTATGCAAAAACTGGCCTTGCAGACGACTTGATAGCCAGACCATAGAGCCTCGAATAAAAATAGACGAGTAGTCTTGTTGCCACTTCCTGTTTGTATCAAACTTATGATAGGTACAAACAGGAAGTGGCAACAAGAGTTGTCTATTTTTCTGATGTAATAAGGAAGTCCTTCCTTGTAACAAGGAATTTCATAGCATAGTTTTACTGTAGCACCTAATATGCCTCTGTTATTTCAGATGTCAAATAGGTGGCGTTGAACACTTCACATTCTGGGTCTACTTTTTCGCCACTCGAGATACAACACACCAATCTATTTCTACCAACAAGCAGAGTTCTGTGAAGGTTGCCATTTAACATTTTTGGTATACAAGATATTATTTTTAATATTGTGCTCATGGCTTTGAGAAACCCCTTGTCTTAGGCTTAAGGCGGCGGCGTCGGCGACTATTTCTGTTTTGTGCTCGTTATTGTATTGTTATTGTTTTGGTATCGTTATGTTGTCGTTATCTACTCGAGTTTATTATCTTTTTTTTATGCACGTGTTTCTGTGACAAATAAATAATTTTTCTTTCTTTCTTTCTTTTATAAACACTTTTTATCAATGTCAACCGGCACCCTAATTATGTAACACACTTTCAATCACAATCTGAATGATTTTGAAGGAATTGAGATTTAATTAGAATTAATAAAAAGAAAATAGAATTGGGATTTGATTGAATTGGATTTGAGGATTTGGCTAATCCATTGCTTTATATGTTCGAAAAATGTGTCTCCTCAACAATGTAAATAACGCAATGAATGTTGTTGAACTGTCAGAATTAAAGCCATTGCTAATGTAAGTGTGTTACAGTACGACACAACTTAGATGTAGTATCGGCAAAATTCGTAAAACCGATCACCATCCGAACTGAGTACGCCTTCAAAATCACCAATCTTTATTACTGCTGTAGATGAAAATGATCTTCGCGCAAATGCAATTACTTGTAAAGTCATTTAACCACCAAATACATTCGTAAAATTGAAATAAATGAATGCAAATTTTCAAATTTATGAATTTACCCCGCTGTTTGTTAAGTTACGAGTAGCAAAAAAGAAGCATGGTTAGCTGGTTAGTTTAGCTGTATTACATTTCTTCTAGTTATATTTTTCATTAATGTTCAAGACCCCAGTTAGTTTCCGGATACTTGTAATTTTGCTAAATAGCTACTTGAAAGGTCTTTTGGCAAAGCTTTTTAATTAAAACTTTATATTTTACTACGGAGCTCCCGAGTGGCGATCGCGCATCGGAAGGCGCAGAGTGGTTATGACACTCATTGTGGACCGACGACGCTGGTATATCTTTTGAATAGAAAAATACTTCAACTAAATGAAACGAAATTTAAATATTATATTAAACGCACACTATGCAGCCAAGCATATTATAAGTTGGGAGATTATATCGCTGATAAAAATGCTTGGCTCAACGCTGGTCTTGCTCCACAAGGGCGCATAAACGAATAGATTAGCATTTGAAAATACTGTTGGAGCTGCTGAAGATTTAAAAAACTATCTTTGCATTGTATAAATTCAATCTCATAACATTGTATAATTGCATAGCACATGTTGAGTACTACGTACCGACTATAAAGCTACCATTTAGGTACTGGATATGTCTTTCATTGACTTGAATGTGCCTTGGCGGCTGAGAGTATGTCATGCTCACTCTAATGTCTCGCTGACGGTGGCGCGTGTTTTGGATCATTTAGCTCCCTTCAAAATGGTTGAGCTGAATAGTGCTAATCCATGCGTCATGTTCGTGAACGGGCGCCGTCAGTAGGGACTGGTCATCTCTTAGCTACCACGGCTTATTTTAATTTAATTTAATTTTTGAATTTTTATTTTTGCTACAGACGCTTTTAACGTTTTGCATCGTTCTCACATGTATAACTTCATCATGAATGATGTAACCAATTTTTTGTAACCATATTATGATTTAAAAGAGTGTCCGTGGAGTTTCTTGCCCGTTCTTCTCCATAGGTACCTACTACGCTTTGGAATGGGCATCTAGCTTCATCTTTCTGACTGACGGACCCCTTGACAATTCAAAAGTGCCTGTAATTGGTTTATTTGAAATAAATGCTTTGAGTTTGAGTTTGAGTTTGAAATATTCACTAAACATTATGAACAGTACTTGTATGTGACTTTGTAGCGTCCTCCCAGTCACTTCAAGCGTCGTCAGAGTCACTTATATAGTCGTCACAGTCACTGTCACTGTTTCTAAGTATAACACTTTTATTCTTACTTTTTCACTTTTATTTTCGGATTTTTTGTCACAGTTAAATTATTTATCTAGGACTTGTCGACTTTCATTGTCTCGGCGCTTTCCTGATTTAGATTTGATTCGAAAGAAAACTCTTATTTTCCAGGGCTACATAAATGTAAATAGACTAACAAGCATTCAATTTCCTCTCCCATCGAAATCGAAAATAGAAATACGCTAAAACCAGACCGAAATAGAAACCAAGGTTTAAAAAAAATAAAAATCTAAAAAAATAAAATATAATAATATGGTTTAAATATCTTATCTTATCTTATCTTAAAACCTCAACATGTTTTGAACAAAACCTACATGTTTAGATGTCAATAGTCAATATTATTGGAACGATTGCGGTTGGAGTAAACTAGTAACTAGAAATCGTCACGTAACGAAAAAGCGTTAGTCTCCTCCATGCGACGAAATACGATGACGAAGGTTAGAATTTGATCAAAATTTAAATCTAAGATGGCGGCTGCGAACATATCCAAATTTTTTGTCATGGGTGTCTTTTTCATAATTTTTGAGGGTGCTTAAGTCAATAGTGTGGTCAAAATGTAAATCCAAGAGGGCGGCTGCGAATACTTTGTTTTTGTTTTAAATCATAATCAGAATGAACTTTGTTCCTGACAGGGGTCCCCCCGACAGAACTATTTTTTATTTTTTTATTAACTTTAGTAATTTTTTTACCGTTACATCTCAGATCTGTTCAGCATCAGGTATTTATAAATAAACAGTTATTTCGTAGACGCAATTTGTTTCAATCTTCATTTGAAAATCCATTATTTTGTAAGCCTTGTGGATCAAGCAATCTGTTAGGATCTCGTGATGTTTTCTGAACATAGGTAACGTGAAACGTATTTGTTTACATTGTTACAAGATGGCTTGGGTAATTTACTAAAGAAAGCATACTTAATTATTGATACATAATCTTTATGTAAGTTAAAGTCCTGGGTTAACCTTGCTCCCAAATTAGATGACTGGCTAATGTTGGAACGAAGTTCTTGAACGCGGTTCACGGTAGGAGTTGATAGTTTGTTGTAGAAATTGTCACGCAAAAAAACGGTCATACTTGTATGCCCCCTCCATGCGACTTTCTTCTTTCGAATTCACACTTTCCGTTATTTTTTTTTATTATATTTCATACTTTTCGAGGGTGCTAAACCCTAGTGAGGTCAAAATCTAATTCCTAGGTGGCGGCTGTGAAATTTTTGTTTTTATTTTAAATCATACCTGAGAAGGAACTTCGATCCTGACAGGGGTTTCTCGACCGCAGACGTTTTGTAATATGTTTTCCTTTATAAATTGTGGTTCAATTTATAAGACTGCATCGTTGGTCTAGTTTTCGCAAGCGACTGTTTGACCATTCGAGCTTGAAGTCTTAGGTACGATACTCAGGTCAAGCATAATTTACCTATGTAAGGAAGTTTTAAGTTTTTAGGTTAAAAAAACACGCGAACAAAGTCGTAGGCAGAAGCTAGTCTAAGTTTAATATTAGAAAGAGAAAAGATTTGATTTGTTGAATGTTTGTTTGTTACTCTATCACGCTAAACGAATTTGCTGAACGGATTTGGATGAAATTTGGCACATGGGTAGACCATGACCTTGGTTGGGATAAAGGATACATTTTATCCTGATATTCCCACGGGATCAAGACTTATGCGGGTGGAACCGCGGGGCGCAGATAGTAGATAATAAAAATACTGTTCAATATGTAGATGTTTTTATATAGTCAGCTTTACAGCCTCGCTACCCTGAGATGGTTTAATTAAGAACTTTTTAGTTAGGTACTTACTCATAATGCGGGTTGGTCGGAAACGAAGGGGTCAACTTGAGTACTGCTCGGAAAGCCAAGACATCGTTGGTACTGTTCTGCCCGAGGTGATCTGGTGACAAAGGAATAATTAGTTTAGTTTTTTAAAGGGTTCAAATTGAAAAGTATGTTCAGGTTTCACACTGGAAGTGTGTTTTGAGTTCTGATGTTCAAAATTGACATGCAATCCTACTCATAATTTATAAAATACGAAAGGGCATCTATTGGGTTGTTCCTCTTTCATGCAGAAACGGAGCCACGGATCCATGTGAATTTTTGACACAGGTAATGGGGCAGGACGCAGGAGACCGCAATGCGCTTTTTAAATCGAACATATCCCCCACAAGGGAGCAAAGCCGGCAAAAGCTGGTTATTACATAAAAATTTTAAAGCTTAACTTTTGTTGGTTCTTTCATAAAGTAACAAAGTATGTTTCACTGCAGTTCGGTTAAAAACTAGTAAAAAAAAGCTATACTATTTTAGTTTCAAACTGTGATCAAACTGTACAAGTTCTTCTCGACTTCGGCTAAGCGGTTAAGTTACCCATCTGCTTGCTTCCCATAACGAGTTAGCGAGGTTACAGGAGTAGATAAATAGATAGAATACTTTTTATTATATCTACTGTGGAGTTTCTTGCCATTTACCAATATTCAGGGCACTTCATAATTTCTGCCGAAAGACACTGCTGAACATAGGGCTCCCCAAAGTACCGCCACTTCGACCGGTTCTGTGCCTCTCGCATCCAGCGGATTATTAGGGCATTTATTTTTATTTAATCCGGATTATGGGACAGTGACAGTTTTATACATTACTAAGCTAGGCTTAAAAGTATCTAACGTTGACGCGATAACGCGATGTTGTTTATTTATGTAGATTTCTTTAACGTCAAATCTGGATGGATGAATATTTGAGTTTTGTCTGATAATTGTTCAATAAATCTTCAAAATCTTTAATCTATATTTATATTTGTTACTTAAATGCCTATTAATATTCATCACTTTCAAATTGTCGTAAGAGAGCATTAGCAAAGCAGGTTCAACTGGGTTCAAAATTGAATCCATCAATCATCTCATTAGTATGTCTATTTTTACGTCACATTTTCTTATTTTTGCCATTTTTTTATGAAGCATGATTACACTTAATCAGAACATGGTTTTTCACTTTAGATATCTATTAAAACCGTTCGTCTCTTTGGTCTAGTGGGCAGAAGCGCTACTGCTGAGAATGAGGTCCTGAGTCCGTTTCCTAGGTCGAGAAAAGTGTTATTAAGTTTTTACATAAGGAATTTCTCAGTAGCAGCCCGGAGTCTGGATTTGTGCCCGGTTGATGGCAATAGGCTCGCCCCCTAATCAATGGGACTTGAACATAACTGGCGAAACGTGGGTGTACCTAACCCTTTGGAGAGGTGTGGTGTTATGCTATGTGTTAAGTTATTAAAAATGAAAAAGTGGAGACTCTTTCTAACATTTCTTCTACCATTACTTACCAGCATGAGTAATAGCAGCAGTACTGGGGTCATATATCTCGTCATCCACAGCCACCACGGCGTACTCTCCCTCAGTGAGGAGTCCTCGACGCTGGAGCACCTTCACGAAGTCAACCAGGGCTATGTGCTCACCCAGGAACACGTAAACTATGGACAAAGATATATTTTTAATTATTAATAACTAGCAACCAACCCTTGCTTCGCACGGTTTTTACGACTAAACAAAACATGAAGATTTGTTTGTCATAATATCTAAGCTAAATATTAATGAACTATACACATAAGGAGCAATGGTGGCTCAGTGGTAACGGCCGCGACTTACGAGTTGTAGGTCGTAGAGTCGAACCCAGACAGGCGCACCACTGCTCTCAAAACGGTGAAGGAAAACATCGTGAGGAAACCGACCTGTCCTAGAACCAAAAAATCGAAGACATGTGACATCTACCAATCCGCACTGGGCCCGCGTGGTGGATTATAGCCCACTCTCTCTCACAGAGAGGAGGCTTGTATCCCAGCAATGGGAATATTATAGGCTGATTGAGAATATACCCTAAACCCAAACCTTGCCGAATAAATTCTCCAAATGATGTTGAAAACCGCATAGACAGATACATATGAAAGCGACTTGTATTTAAAATATATAGATAAATCGAGTACAGTCTACAATATCGGATTGGATGGTGATCCTAGACGTTTGTCTATATCTTGAGCATCAGAGTTGCACGTTTTCACTAAATTAAATTAACGTAGTAGGTACCTTCTCAGTGATTGTTAACGTAAACAAAATGTAATTAGGTAAATAAAAAACAAAATACTTCAATAAACTTGAAGATGCTAATAAGGGTCTTATAATCTTACAATATGGCCGTCTTAAATTAAGTACGTTGTTCTTGCTTATACAGGATGACTTGTAATTTGACGTATTCCTTCCAGGACATGTTAGTGTAACCCGCTAGCAACAATTAAGCACCCCATAAAGCCTAGGCGAAAATTCATGGGATACGAGAAAACCAAATTTTTAAGTATATTTGAAAATTTCTCAAAATTCGTCACCAAGTATCACTTGTCACTAAACTCTCAAATTGAATGGCCTTCGTTGATTAGTTGTTCCAAATTCGTCAGACTACCATATCCAGCACGCACAGTATGACCACAATAGAAACGGGTTTTGTCGACGGAGGAATAGACAAAATGACAGATTGTGATTGTGAATCTGTCATTTTGTCTATTCTTCCGTCGACTAAATGGTGGTCGCGTGCTGGCAGGAATATGTTAAATTACAAGTCACCGTGTATAGTTGTATGCTTGGTAACTGCCTACCCTATTAATTAAGGGGTCTGTACTTACAGAAATAAACCTTATTTCAGAGGAAGAAGAAAATCTCGTAAGGTGCACAATATTAACAAAAGAAAACAGTAGTCCCTAATTAGAATTTTTTTACTATTTGCAGTTGATATTTTAGATTTTTGGGCTATGGTAATTTCTATCTCTGAGTAGAAACGTCGGAACACCCACAGAAGACTTTAAAGTCCAGAAATATTATTATTTTCAGGTTGACTTTTAGTATGCAGAAATCGTTTTCAGAGTAAACAATTTATTAACAACTTAAATAAGGATACAACTTGAGTGTCATCATCATCATCATTTCAGCCGAAAGACGTCCACTGCTGGACATAGGCCTCCCCCAAATGGGGGGGGTTTACCATAATCGCCACGCTTGGCAGGCGGGTTGGCGATCGCAATATGGTGTTAAAATGCATAGAGAACGCTGCTGCCCATTCTCTAGTGAGTCCTTTAGTCGCCTTTTACGACACCCACGGGGAGAAATGGGATGGTACTATTCTTTACGTCCGGCACCACACAAACAACAACAATTTGAGTGTAAAAACGTAAAATACACAGCACCAACGCCAAATTAGATTACGAGGAAAATACTTAACAAAAGATAACTTCAAAATTGAGCAATTACCTATTACCTCGGGTATAACATTACATAAACACGCTTTATTCCACAACGCCTTCAAATAAATGACTAAGTACCAACTCTGTTCGTAAAGCGGCACGTATGTGAACAATAAAATGTAAATTAATTTATTTTACTTTTATTTTGCTGCTTTCCTAATCGTAAGAGCTTTTAAACTAAACATGTGTGGCGAACCAACTAATTATCTATGGTTCCCACTATTAGATTATAACTTGACAACACTAGTTGGTCTAGAGCAGTTTGCATATGGTTCAAGTGAAGACTAGAGAATTTTGAATCTGAATGTAAAAACTTAATAATACTCGTATTACTAGACTCTGTGTAACTAACAAGTCTATTATCATGTGTTTGTGTAACATATACATTTATTCTTCCGTTGTCGCTTGGATAATGTGCTGTGATACAAATACACATCTATTACAACTGGGCCAACGTGCATTCAAATAAACAGGGTGCTTTACCGCGCTTTTTTTTTGTTTGGCTATTTTATAGCCGTGTTTAAGATAGAAGAGGGAAAATATTAAAATTTCTGTGACTAAGCATTATTGATGGGTATCAGTATTAACACTTTCGACTCCACCCATTCTTCATAGAGCTCATACGCCATGCCGCATATACATATTATACATATTGCAAGTTGACTCCAGGAGGGTCACCGACGGCAGCGGCGATCTCTCGCGTCCGGCCCTGGTTCAGGCCATGGTCCGGAGCGAGAGTGCATGGGAAGCCGTCACTTCCTTCTGCGAAGCAATAATGCTCGCGAAGGAGGAGGCTCGCGCCCCTAGTCGCCGCAGGAGACGCCCCGGGCGTCGGGAGTCGCGAGCCGACTTCCGGCCACCGTAGGCGCGGGCTTGCGGACGGTGGGCAATGGGTAGCTCGCCGTCCGATTAGGACCAGGCCCGGGTCGACGGCGCGTTGTGTTCCACGCGCGCCTCAAAGAGATGTCAGCACCAACTGACGGGGTCCGTAAGGGCCAATGCCTGCCAGGGTTGCGAGTTTGTCCGAAAGGGAAATCGCGGCGGTAAAAAAAAAACAAAAAAGGAGGGTCACCGACATTACGTTTGCACTAAAGTTAACCCTCGATGAGTGTCACCGGCATTGGGATTGAAATCTTGTTAAAATATACAACTGATTTTATTTTCACAATTTGTAATGCCGAATTCGCAATGAAAAACCTATATTTAAAATGAGCCATCCGCGAGGGCTCCCGGCATTCCATTATGCGACTTGAACCCTCCAGGAATGCTCCCGGCACTGAACGTGTTGAAAAGCACGGTGAAGGTGAAGTTACAGTCACATTAAAGTTAGTCGGGTGTTCAAGCGGCAGTAACCATGTTGCATTAGGTGAGCCAATCGACCCGCTTGTCAACCTACCACGTTAATGACCAAATAAAAAACAGATTCGGCATAATTTATTTATTAGAAATACACTTCATGTGGCGGGCCAACAACTTATTTAGCAAACATTGCAAGATAAATTAAGTCCAAAGTATAGAACAACTCCGAAAAGGCAAACAAACTTCATAATAAAATCTCATTTCTCTCACATTTCCTGCTCGCAACTTACACAGCACTTCATAAACGCCGCAAGCCTTCTGCTTTCTTATGCACTCTCAACTTAAAGTGGGTCACACATTCTCAGCACCAATTCAATGAACTACTTACCACTATATAGTACTTACTTTACTACTGCTTACAATTCAATCACTTTGGAAACCCGTGCATTGTAGCTAAAAATTCACACATTTTTATACTGAGTTGGAACTTATTCCACTTGATTCATTTACTTTTACAGCACCGCGATATAGACGGAAAACTATTATCCTATACTATTAAATGAGCAATATTTGTATATATATATAAATATATATTTGTAATCACGTTCTCGAAAACGGCTCTAACGATTTCGATAAAAGTTGCATTATAGGGGTTTACGGGGGCGAAAACTCCATCTAGCTAGGTCTCATATCTGGGTCGGTCGCCCTAGGTTTAGAACAAGATGTCTACCTTAGAATAATGAAACGGAATTAGTCACTTATTAAATGAGCATTCTCTATATTCACCAGAGCAGAGCTCGGTCGACAAGGTACTTATGTAAAGATGCTTTAAAAATTGCCTCTCTGGTCTACTTGTCGTAAACGCTACTGCTGATCATGAAGTCCTGGATTCGATTCACAGGTCGGGCAAAGTGTTATTGGGTTTTTTCTATCAGGAATTTCTCAATAGCAGCCCGGGGTCTGGATTTGTGCCCGATTGATGGCAATAGGCTCGCCCCCTATTGGGTGGGTGTACTATAGGTATACTTCTGCTTAACCCTTCGGGCATAACAGGCGTGATGTTATCTTATGGTAAGGATGCTTTTAAAGGCTTTATGAGTGATGAAACTTGAGTGTACGTCCGGTACACGCTGGGTAGTCGGTCCTGTGGTCCTAGCACGAATTCGCAGAGTAAACTTTAATTGAATTTGTACGATTTTATAATTGAAAATACTCGTCAACATCATCTACCGAGCCTTTTCCCAACAGTCTTGTTAACTATTTATACATACTATGTTTTACTTTTCTGGGGTCAGTAAAGGGTTGTTTTTTTTTTACTTCATCTCATGTTACTGTCAGTTTTTTATACCTGTGAGTGACGCGTTATAAAACATCATACAATAATGCCTCATATCTCGTTCCAGTTTATATGTCAACGGTCATTATTTTTACAACCTCGATAGTTTTAGAAAGCCTACAGCGACCGCTGTGTTTATAATAACATTACTTTTACTGCCTGTCCGTACAGTAGCATCATTTTATACGTAGAAATTCTGAATTCTGTAAACATCATCATCCCAGCCTAGCCTAGCCTTTTCCCAGGTGATGTCTCGCAGACAGTTTCATAGAATTTCGTTTCGCAGCAAATGATTCATATAATACTAGCTTTTGCCCGCGGCTTCGCCCGCGTGGATGTCGAAAAATATCCGACGGGAACGTACTACTGGGATTAAAAAATAACCTTTTTAATTAATCCAGGTTATAAACTATCTGTGTGCTAAATATCATCCAAATCCGTTCATCCGTTTTTGTGCAAGCCGGAACATACTTACAAACAAACAGACCAAAATTCTAAAAACTATGTTTTCGGCATCAGACTCGAATATTCAATGTAAGGTTTGACTTCGTTACTATTTTATTTTACTTCGTCTGCGTAGAGTATAAATTCTTTTTTCTGGAATTATGAATTATTATAACAATTACAATATAGAGCTTTGTTCATGGCTAATTGTCCTCCACTATGTGAGATATTTGAGGAATACTGTCAAGAAATACCTACTGTAAAGGACTGGTATCTACCTAAATCCTTCACAGTATTTCTCTATATACAATGTTTTTCACTAATTCGGAAGTGGCTAAATAATAACAGCCACACAGGTCGATCGATCAGATTAAGCTACACTTGCCGCAGTTGGTCTGTGGATAAGGTGACCATCTTCACATACAAAGACCCGTCCGTGCCACGGAAAGCACGTTAAGCCGTTGGTTCCGGCTGTCATTCGTGGATCTTTGACAGTTGTTACGGGAAGTCAGAAGCCCGAAAATCTGACAACGATTCTTACCAAGGGCTATTGTATTACTCAGTAACTGCGTTGTGGAGGTCAGATAGGCAGTCGCTCTATGTAAAATACTGTAAAGTTAGAAACAGTACACGTGTACTTATATTATTTTTACTTAAATACAAAATTCAGCGAATTAACAAATTCAATACAAAACTTCATCGCCCTTTTCAGACCGTTTTTTTTTTAGTGTGGGAAATTATTAAATAACTTCTCCCGCTCTGGACGGAGCGGGAGGGCGTGTCAGACTCTAACTGACTAATACCCACGTTGCCAGGGGCCACGGTATCCCTTTCGGACCTACGGTGGCCGGGAATCGGCCTGCTAGTCCCGACGCCCAGGGCGTCTCCTGCGGTAGCTAGGGAGCATGTGGGCGCGACATTTGCCTCTCCGCCACGCGCTCCGTCTCCTCCTTCGCGAGCATTACTGCTTCGCAGAATGAAGTGACGGCTTGCCACGGCCTCTCGCTCCGTATCATGGCCTGGACCAGGGCCGGGCGCGAGAGATCACTGTCACCGATCGCCTCCACAAGGACACCAGATGGCAAGCCAGGCAGACCTCCACCGTATGCTCCACTGTGTCCTCCGGGCGATCCACACAGTGGTGACACCCAGGCGTTTCCTCCCGCCTTATGAGGAACAGGAACCTCCCGAAACAACCGTGTCCGGTGAGGACCTGTGTCAGGCGGAAGGTGAGGACCCTGTGTCAACTCTCTAGCCACTCCTCAAAGATTGGGCGTATCGCCTCAATTGTGGCGTGCCCAGCAGTGAGTTACGACAATCACACTCTCCATGATGATCTCCAGACCCTTGTGGGTTGAAATTAAAAAATGACAACGATTACCGTTGTATAGTTAGCAACCATAAGCCGAAATATTAGTGATTTTAACTTAAAAAATAAAGAACTTTAATTAAAAACAAAATTTCATCCCCCTTTTCACCCCCTTAAGGGTTGAAATTCTAACAACACCGTTGCGTTATCTTCCAACCATAAGCCTAGATAAAAAAAAAGTGATTTTTCTTAGAACATTTTGGACTTTTCAAGTTCATCCCCCTTTTTAACCCTTCGGGGTGGAATTATCAAAAACGCTGAGACAGGTATAAATTAATTTTCAATCGTCAGCCTAAACACAAAATTTGAATTTCCTTACTTCAAAACTGACGGACTTTCATACAAACTTCCATCCCCTATTTTACCCCTTTAGGGGTGGAATTCCCAAAAATCCTTTCTTAGTGGATACTTACTCTTCACAAAGAACACACCCTCCAAGTTTCATGTCTCTAGGACCAGCGGTTTGGGCTGTGCGTTGATATATCACCCAGTCAGTCAGTCAGTCAGTCAGTTTATCATTTTATATATATAGATTTGGTCCTTGTATTTTTATTTCGAATATTATCGGTTTAACGACTATTAATTTACTTGAATGAAACATTAATTTCACAGAAACGCAATTCAATGAACTTTATAGTCACATTTTTTTATTTAACAAACTTTTCAAACAGTTGAATTATTTTTTTACGAATATTGTTTTTCGGTGTATTTTTCCATGGTATTTTATTTCAACGAAAATGTAAAAATAGACGTAATGCTATCCATAATTTTATAAATAAATATGGGTACATATTTGAACGTCGACAATTAAAATACCTACGGGTAAAATGTCAATATTCACAACATCGAAAATTTCAATACCGTTTGTATCAAAGTATCGAAAATTGTTATACGTATTAAAAAATGTCTCAGATTCAATCTTCTAACTATGATACGAGCACGATCTAGTAATATAACTATTAGGGCACTCTGACCAAATAGGTTAGGGTAGGTTAAAACTGTGTCGAAATTGATCGCAGTAACAAAATTAGGCACTCCGACAGTTATGTTATGAACCGCTTTCATAAACTACGGTATATAGTGTTATCAATTATAAAATAGTCCAAGTAAAATTATATTTAAAGGTGTGCATTTTGTTAAAGATATGAATTGAAACGTTTAAAAACTGTCACTCGATATAATGTTTTTCTTGGTTATAAGTTTTATATTAATTAAACAATATGAAGATAAAAAATATTTAATTTGTTATTTTATGAAATGAATATTGAAACATACAATTTTATTTGTAACAAAAATGTATTATTTAAATTTTTCAAAGTAAGTATTCAGCGTATTGATTATTCTATGAAATTATATGAGAAAAAAAAAATGTGAAACGAAATTCTATAAAACTGTTATCTATAAAACAACGTACAACCCAACTATGTTGAGGTCGGCTTCCAGTCTAACCGGCTGCAGCTGAATACCAATATTTTACATGGAGCGACTGCCTATCTGACCTCGTGAGAGGAGCTCGTGGCTAAGTAACAACAGCCGCACTGGTCGATCCATCAGTTTAAGCTACGCTTGCCGGGGTTGGTCAGTGGATGGGTGACCATCTTTACATACCGAGAATCCTCCGTGCCTCGGAAAGCACGCTAAGCTGTTGGTCCCGGCTGTCATTCATGGTTCTTTGACAGTTGTTACGAGTCGTCAGAAGCCCGAAAATCTGACACCAGTCTTACCAAGGGGTATCGTATTACCCAGTTACTGGGTTGTGGAGGTCAGATAGGCAGTCGCTCCATGTAAAATACTGGTATTCAGCTGCATCCGGTTAGACTGGAAGCCGACCCCAACATAGTTGGGAAAAGGCTAGGCAGATTGATTGACTGCCTATCTGACCACCACAATCCAGTTACTGGGTAACATGATACCCCTTGGTAAGGCCCCGGCTGTCATTTGTAGATCTTTGGCAGTCGTTATGGGAATAACGGTTTAACGCGCTTTCCGAAGCACGAAGGAGTCTCGGTATGTATAGATGGTCACCCACCCACAAACCAACCGCGGCAAGCGTAGCTTAACCTGATGGATCGACCCGTGCAGCTGTTATTACTTAGCCACGAAAGAAAAAGTGTGTAGGAAACAAAAGATTTATTTTTAAGTAAAGTAGAATTCAAAATAAATGTTTTGTGATGGTGATAGACAACCTTTATTGCATGCTGCCTTTTATTGTTTGTTTTATAGAAAGCAGTATCGCATAGGTAAGTGATAAATAATGTTTTTAGACAAACAATATGTTACACGTGTTGGTGAAATCGATACTAAGTATATCAGCCATACATTACAAATGCGAAAGTCACTTAGTGAGTCAATGGCAATCTAAATAGAGTCGGAATTCCGCTACGAGTTTGGCGCCATAAGTAAGTACCTAGCGTCCATCAGTGCCTGTAATGTGCAGACAACAGAACATATTAAATGGACGTAGAGTAACTCTGACTGTCTGTTACCTTTTCTAGTCTAACCCAAAGAACCGATCTTTATGATTTTTTATAAGTATCCTGTGAGAAGGACATAGGCTACTTTTAATTCTGGATGTAGTTTTGTATAAAAAAATAAAAAATACAAAATATACGCAGACGAAGTCGAGTGTATAGTAATGCTTGTTAGTTATAAAGTAATGGCGACGTAACTTTATAGGCAAGTCACCATCCGCATCCGTCTAGCCTTTTCCCTTCAATATTGGGGTCGGCTTCCAGTCTAACCGGATGCAGATGAATACCAGTATTTACATGGAGCGACTACCTATTTGACCTCCACAAGCCAGTAACTGTGTAACACGATACCCCTTGGTGAGACTGGTTGTCAGTCTTTCGGGTTTCTGACGACCCGTAACGACTGTCAAAGATCTACAAATGACAACCGAGACCAACGGCTTAACGTGCTTTCCGAGGCACGGAGGAGTCTCGGTATTTTAAAATGGCCACCTATCCACGGACCGACCCCAACAAGTGTAGGTTAGCCTGATCAATCGACCCGTGCGGCTGTTATTACTTAGCCACAAGCCCCCCACTTTGTTATTACAAACTGAGGGGCTTGTTACTTGTCACTTTGTTATAACAAAGTCAGGTGGTTGTGGCAGGTAGATTTAACGTAGAGTTACTTGCCTTGACAATAGTACTCTACGTGAAACCTACCCGAGCGTAAACGCTGTTACCTTTTACGAAGAAGCCTCATTTTGTATGCCGTTTTAGTAGTCAAGGAAGATGTCTAAAGAACTTTTTTTAGTACGTACAACAAGATAGCAAGCTTTTATTGTGACGCTCGTGTAAGCAGGTCCTGAAGGGTGACGTTAATGTTTTTTTTTATCGCCGATGACCATGAACGGGAAAGCATTGAATTACATCAGATTACATCACGCCTTGTTTCCCCGAAAGGTTAGGCAGAGGTGAACCTATAGTAGGTACCACATTTCACCAGTTATGTTTAAGTGCCATTTAATAGGAGGCGAGCCTATTGCCATCAACCGGGCACAAATCTAAACTCCGGGATGCTACTGGGAAATTCCTAATTTAAAAACCCAATATCAATTTGCCCGACCTGGGAGTCGAACCCAGGACCTCATGGTCAGCAGTAACGTTTGCGACCACATTCATATTCATATTCATTCATTTATTTATTATAAAACATAGGTACATTATAAGTTCTTATTTGGTAATACATTGAGGGCGCTATGTTTTGCCTCTAGGGCGTACAAACGTAGTAATATATGCAATACAATTAAAACAAGAAATTAATATAGGGACATGAACCACAAATAAACAATTAAATCAATTTTATCATCTATCACATTAACAATAAATTTTCCACTAGATTGTCCCGTACTGCCTCGTACGGGACAGCATATTCGGCAATTTATATATTATATTTATATATTTAAGGGGAATGTCTAAAAGTTCTTTCTTTTAAAATTTATGAACCTCTTACTTTTAGGGCTTTTTTGTTGAAACACACTTTTTTATTAAATTTGCCTGTTTTCACTTTCTGGCCTTTTCTGACAGTCGGTCGCGGTAACTAACCTAGGGCACCCCGACCAGACAGGTTAGGTTAGGTTAGAACAACAGAGGCGGGCTGGCTCCAGTCGGGGGCTGCGTTGAAGAGTGCTTAATTGCCCCCGTAGCAACCGGTGCAAGTGTGCGAGGGAACACGGAGTGGTTTTAATCAGTAGAAGTCTAACAGACCCCTCCATCCGCCCCAGGACGAAGGACATCCATGAGGAATTCAACCCGAATACCAAAAAAAAAAAAGTTTAGAACTGGGACCAACCACGCCCCACGTTCAATTTGGTCGCAGATACTTGGCTATTGAGTGTGTGTTTTAGGACTCCAAATAGAAACTATTTGAGCTTCTCTTAAATACATGCCTTTTTATGGTTCCGTACTCAAAGGGTGCCAAACGGGGGTTCCGCTTGGAGTTTAGCTAAAAACGCAGAAAAAGACAAATTCCTTGTATGGGAACCCCCTTTAATTTTTAACTATATTTTATTTTTATTATTTGTTGATATAGCGGCAACAGAAATACATATTCTGTGAAATTTTCAACTATCTACCTAATAGGCGCCGTCCTATTGTGATCGGTCGCACGCTCATGTGATTTTTTCTTTAAAATTTCATCGCACGATGAAATCGCATCGCATCAATTAGGACATTCAATAGATACCAGTAAGTTTGAACGCATCGGACGCAGGCATCATGGCGCGAGCGATGACAATAGGACGGCGCCTTACGGTTAGTAATACAGCCCGCTGACAGACAGACGGCCGGACGGAGAGCTGAGGCTTAGTAATATGATTCCGTTTCGCAGCCATCCACCCTTTGGGTACGGAACGGAACACTAATAAAAAACAAAATACAAAAAAAAACAACGGACTTCCGAAAAAAAACACTCACAAAAGTCTTTGGTTTAAAATTTTCGTTTTTTGCTACCGACTTCCGAAATTACATTTATTTTTCACTTTGTAGTGTTTTTTTTCGGAAGACGGTTGTTTTTTTTTTGTAAAAAGTTTTATTTTTCACTTTTTAGTTGTGGTACCTTCCCCACACAAATTCGAATACCAGTACCTGCTATGTAAATAACAGTCACAGGAAGTTATCATCATATCATCCACATATAATATACTAAGTGGGAAAAATACGTATTATTGAAGCTTACTCAAAAACGATCCAAGCAAAGCTAATACAATTTATATGGGACCAATCCGGGAGCATACCCATTCAAACAAAAAAATAATTTTCAAAATCGGTCAATCAATTGACGGAAAAATCGACGGACATACATAAAAAAAAAAAAAAAAAACATACATACGCGTCGAACATATAACCTCCTCCTTTTTGGAAGTCGGTTAAAAAGCAAGTTTATTTAAGAAACACTGTGCGTGCTGGATGGCAAACCAACATCAATAAAATGCAAATGCGACTTGCAACGAAATACATTCTTCACATCATGACCTCAAATTGCGTTTACCTTTGACAAATGAATAAATAATATATGCATTGCACGGCCTTGCACTTGAATTCAAAGCTTCCGTAGCCGCGTAGGTGCCAAATTACAGTTGAATACAGAAGATTAAATTCTTCATCATGATATCATAAATGGTGGTTACATAAATCTTTGCAAGAAATTTCATTTACATCATTACATCGTTTACTCATAAATCGTCATCGACTAGCAGATTGCACTTTCCTTTTAAAAATTATGTCTAAAAAGATTGACTGTCCTAAACCCCTACATAAACTACGTTTCAATGTTCCTCAGAGATCAGTTAGATTTAATCCGCCTATCTCCATTTTCCTCTTCTAACTACAGGCAAAACTCATACATGGTGCGAACGAGTAAGGACCTTAATATTCTTTGTAAAGAGTTCTCATTTGACCCATTTACCATCAATACCAATTCTGCACGCGCTCGGCTGAACGCTGACTTTTTTTAAAGTGCATAGTGCTTAATATACCTTAAACATATATGTATATACTTTATTTTTTTTTATCGTGCTTGTTAGTGAGCCTAAGATTTCTACTAGTTACTCTGTTTCTTAAACAACTGTTATTCATTTGTTATAGCTGTTGGTTCTCCTATCAATAAATAAATAAATAACTCACACCCGTATTCCACGAAGTGATAGCAGAGGTGTACCTATAATACACCTACATTTCACCAGTTATGATTAAGCCACAAGGGGGGGAGTGCCATCAACCGGGCACAAATCTAGAAATGAAAAAATCCAATAACACTTTGCTCGATCCGGGAATTGAACCCAGGACTTCATAGTCAGCAAGATTAAACAACCCACTCTTTTTTTATGCCATTAGAGCGTTTATTCTGAAAGTGGGCAACGTCGGAAATAGATGTCAAATATTTCGTTGTTTTGATTAATTTGGCAATATTATTGTATGGAAATAAGAAATGTGGCTAGCTAGCGAACTAGAATATTGATTATGAAATGCAATAATTAATATCGTAACACCGAATATATAGTTTTAGATGTAAAAAAAGGATTTGGAAACTTTCCAAATGCCTTTTTTACACCTAAAACGGGTACAACATCAAATTCAATGTTATACCTAATTGCAATTCATTATTAATACTCTAGTTTCCTAGTTAGCCACATTTCTTATTTCCATACAGTAATATTGTCTCTTCCTCTCCCTTGCCTATACATTCTAGAAATATGCAAATTCGTTCGAAATTACCAGCACTTTTACACGACAAGAGAAAACATACAGTCTAAATATACATTACGCCATAAAAATAGGTTAAACTTACCAGGTTCTAAGTTAAAAATGCACTCAACAAGTACACTAGTCATGTCAATTAAAATATTTAATAAATTACCAGAATTAATAAAAAATGAACAAAAATTGAATACATTTATAAACAAATTAAAACTATTCCTATTTAAAACGAAATGCTATTATGATATCAATGATTATTTAAATGACAAATTTTAATTTACAAGTTTTATAAAATAATTACAATAAATAGGTACTAACTAAGTAAACAAAATTAAAAGCCCTCTTCCTCTCTCCTACTTTTGCTGTGCCCGACAGGGTCCACAATGATCATATTATTTTGTTAAACCTACCACCTAAGTTCACATGTGGAAGCAATAAATATATTGAGTATTGAGTATTGAGTATCATACATAATGAGAAATTTTGTGTCCAAAAAAACCTACAAAATGTAACAAATATATTTTTGAAAAAATAAAAAAGGGAATTTTCTCCTTTAAAACTCTTGCAAATTTTGTTGCTTGGGTTTATCACAAATATTTTGTTAAGATACTCGCTAAGCTACTAGTGGCCTTCCTAGTTTAGACGTTCATTTGTCATAGACCCGCGTATAGCTTTCTAGCCGGCCATTTTTGAGAGAAATTAGTTACCTTACTAGTGATGTTCTTACTAGTGATGTTCTTACTAGTGATGTTTTTACTAGTGATGTTCTTACTAGTGATGTTCTTACTAGTGTTTTTCTTACTAGTGATGTTCTTACTAGTGTTTTTCTTACTAGTGATGTTCTTACTAGTGATGTTCTTACTAGTGATGTTCTTACTAGTGATGTTCTTACTAGTGATGTTCTTACTAGTGATGTTCTTACTAGTGATGTTCTTACCAGTGTTTTTCTTACTAGTGATGTTCTTACTAGTGATGTTCTTACTAGTGATGTTCTTACTAGTGATGTTCTTACTAGTGTTTTTCTTACTAGTGATGTTCTTATCTTACTAGTGATGTTCTTACTAGTGATGTTCTTACTAGTGATGTTCTTACTAGTGATGTTCTTACTAGTGATGTTCTTACTAGTGATGTTCTTACTAGTGATGTTCTTACTAGTGATATTCTTACTAGTGATGTTCTTCAGAAAGGTCAGGTGCGTACTACTCGAACCTGGCTGGCGTGTATGACCTGATGTATGTACCTACGTAAACGAAGAAAAAGTAGTATGTAAGGATCGTAGTAACCGGGCCCTATCAGAATACCAGCGCTGCGAGATTTTTATTTATTTTTAAATGTCGCGGCATCATGCTGAGATAGGAGCCTTTTGGCCTCGAACAAGACCTTCCTTCTTTAAATTTTAATGTTACTCTGTTTTTTATTGTTTTTTTATTTATGTTTAATATGTTTTTAGTTTAATGTGTGATTTCCTGTGCGAGTATCAATAAATACTTTTTCTTTCTTTCTAGTAGCTGGCGTTCTGTAGTTTCTGCCTACCCCCATGTGAACCTCCTGTATTGTTTTACCTTATGCCTTCTGCTTTGTATATTGGGAAAATTTTCGCCATTTATTATGCCACCCTTAACAATACAAATAACTCATTTCAATTTACAAATCAAACAGCATTTATCATTCGTTCGACAGTTTCGTTCAATTTAATTTTTACTGACCTTTGAACACTTAAATTTTCAGAATGTTCCATCAAGAGGTCGAACTTCAGATTTCAATTTAAATTGTGAAGAAATCTTTAATAGAATTTACGAAACTGTTATATAAATATGTTTTTCTATGAAATTCGATAAATGCTTATCAATTTCAAGAAAGTTTGTGATTTGAACATAATCTCATTCTAAACTCATTAAAATGTTTTTATTTTATGAGTTGCAATTTGTGGTAATGTAAATTATTTTAGCATAAGCACAAGAATCAAGTTTTTCCAACTGAACAGACAGCTGTGCTGCTGGGGAGTTTGTTGCGCCACTTCTTCTTCCCAGCTAATGCACTAGGAAGTGGTGAAGGGTGGGCGTTTTCGGGGGACTGTCTTATGTAATTTTGACGTTCGAAAAGTTCTGATTTTCAGCCTAGTTTGAATAAATGACTTTTGATTTTGAATAGACTTGGAAAACAACTGGGATTTCTATGGTTAGTTTAGGTACTTTTCTTATAAAAAATCTAAAGTAAGTATGATTTAGGGAATCTGGAAGAACAACAACTAATTCTGGGGGTTTCGTAGTACTCACGAAGTGCGTGAGTGTATGACTAGCCGATCGATTATGTAAAAATCACAACGTAAAACATTTGGTGAAGTGAGCCTGAAATGAGCGTGAAGGGACCGTGAAGTGAGTTATCAATAGTGGGTGGAATGATAGCTCACTTCACCTAAGTTTTCACGGTCGCAATTTTACCGAATAGTGTATGAACGTAAACAAATCAAAAGGAATATGTTAAGAGGGTTTATCCTAAAAGTTGGCAACGTCGGAAATAACTGTCAAATATTTACCTGTTTCGATTCTTATATCAATATTACTGAAATTTAAATAAGAAATGTGGCTAACTAGCGAACTAGAATATTAACAATGAATTGCAATTATAACATTTAAATTGATGTTGAACCCATTTTAGGTGTAAAAAACGCATTTGGAAAGTTTCTAAATAGTTTTTTTTACATCTAAAACTAAATATTCGGCGTTACGATATTAATTATTGCATTTCATAATCAATATTCTAGTTCGCTAGTTAGCCACATTTTTTATTTTCACACAGTAATATTGCCAAATTAATCAAAACAGTGAAATATTTGACATCTATTTGCGACGTTGCCAACCTTCAGAATAAACGCTCTGAACTGCTTAGCGGCAGAAATAGTTACGCGAGCCGTCCACCGCCAGCTAAACTAACCTTAAACTAATTTAGTTTAGCTGGCGGTGGCTCGCTTTAAGGTGCTTCACATAGAGCTCAAAATCAAAGTCAATAAACATTATATTATGTTATGTTCAAACACAACGTTATTTTTTTATTAACAAATAAATGTTTAAAATGAAATGTCTACAAAATACCGCGACGACTTTTTGCTTGGGTGGTATTTTTGTAGGATTACAATTCCTACGAGTATTTATTTATGATATGCCAATTTCCCTTTTAAACATTCACTGTAGTATGGAGAGATATTTATACATCAGCAGACGTTTAAGGCTGATCAAATTATGATAAATAAACAATCGTATTATACAGGCTGTCTTCTTAAAAAATAAGCCCATTTATACCCCGCCTTATTCAATATTTATGATTCTCAGAATTTCTGCTTGATGGAAGATATTCATTAGCTAAATAATAGATATTAATTACTAGCTTTTGCCTGCGGCTTTGCCAGCGGTCGGAAATTATCCCATGGGAATGTACCTACAGCCGGGCTAAAAGGTTTGCTTTCACCCAAATCTGTTCGACCGTTAATATGTGAAAGGTAACAGACAGAGTAATGTTCGCATTTATAATATTAATCTGGATGAATTAGAATTGCGATAAGATTTCTTTAAGCTAACTTGACTAACCGTTAAAAAAATCAAGTACAAAATGCGGTATAATTACGACGGACGGATTTATGGATGATTCGAGTACGACTACAATCAGATCCAGACAAGATGTATACAATGCCATAGATAAATCATTATCAGGATGAGATGCAATCGCTCAGTACTATTGCACATGCGTCAAAGGCAAAAGAACAATTCGGTATCATGTTATGTGCATATTATGGTTTAGGAGCTATGCTATGCTCGACATTTGCAAGATATTACTCCTCCAGCTTAGAGAATATTATTGTTGTGCCAGATGATTCGATACAATTGTTAATCCAAATTTAATAAATTGTAAACATTTAATAAATCGTTAAAGTGTTTGAATGAAAGATACGCGAGTATTTTAATTTTATTAGTATGAGTGTGAACTGTGTACCTATATAAACGGTTTACTAATGTTTACCATAATTTAAAATGCAATAATTTCATTAGAATAACGCTTCAGTTGCCATAATCGTGAAATTACATAAAATCATTTCCACTCATTTCATTGGTCGTAATCGATCAATTGTCATAATAATTTTAATCTATAAATTTATTTGCTATATTTTTAATTTTCAATAATTTCATTTTCCATTACATTTATTTACCATAATATTCATTTGCCCATACTAGCACAACAATGCTAGTTCAGTTGATTAATATATGATTATATGATACAGATATTTTTTTTTCACAAGGTAACCTACAAATTAACCTAATCTACCATACATGCTTGCTTTGCAAAAGAGGAAATCTAGCACTCGGCGGCCGCTGCCGCGGCAACGATTATGGAAAACAATAATAGTATAAATAATTTTATAGAAAACAAGACAATACCATATATACTACAAGACAATACTATATCCATATATACACAGCTCACACTCATACTTACTAATAAAAAAATTGTACAATAATATATTTAATTATTTATACAATAATATATATAGCACGTTAAGCCGTTGGTCCCGGTTGTCATTCATGGATCTTTGACAGTCGTAACGAGTCGTCAGAAGCCCGAAAGCCTGACACCAGTCTTACCAAGGGGTATCGTATTACCCAGTTACTGGGTTGTGGAGGTCTGATAGGCAGTCGCTCCATGTAAAATACTGGTATTCAGCTGCATCCGGTTAGACTGGAAGCCGACCCCAACATAGTTGGGAAAAGGCTAGGCAGATTGTACAATCATATATTTCTCGAAGCTTTATATCTATGATACCGATAGAAAGTACGCCTATATTTATGTTAAGTTTATTTATTTATATACACTTAAAAAAAAAAACAATAAAGTAAAAAATGTGTTTGTTCATTTAACAGTAAAAGGTCAACTATCGAACTGAAATAAAACGAATAAAATGCTTAACGGACTTAAAACAAGCCCTAACACCAAACAAACCAACCAGAAAATTGTGCCCCCACTGGGATTCGAACCCGGGACCTCTGGATCGGAGACAGGTGGTCTAACCACTAGACCATAGAGGCGGTACGGCATAGCTGGTTCCAGCTTGAAAGATAGGATAGTTTTGGACCCTGATAGATGGCGCTGTCGAAATCAAAAACCATGTGATCCAGAGGCGGGTAGCTGGTATATAAAACACTAGATTTTAATTGCAATGAAACGCAATTTGTACAATGAAACACCTCGAAGCATAAATGTAGACGGGGAGACAATACAACATGTCCAGGAATACCTTTACTTGGGCCAAGTAGTCTCCTTCCAGACGAGGCAAGATAAAGAAATCACAAGACGAACAGAAAACGCCTGGAAGAGCTACTGATCCATGAAGGAACTATTCAAGGGGAGTTGCCAATGGCACTGAAACGCAGGCTCATGGACATGTGTATTCTTCCCGTCTTATCCTATGGTGCACAAACTTGGTCTTTGACTAACATCCAGAAGTCCAAACTCAAGGTCTGCCAACGAGCAATGGAGCGCAGTATACTAGGAGTTAAATTAACGGATCATGTTCGAAACACAATACTGCGTGCGCTCCAAAACAAAAATAACTGACGTGGCTCAAAAGGCTGCCCAACTTAAATGGGACTGGGCAGGACATGTCTGTCGCATGCCGGACAAACTGTGGGCCCAAATAGCACAAAACTGGTGCCCTGAGACAGTGAGGCGGGGTCGCGGCAGACCGCGTAGGAGATGGCGGGACAAGCTGGATAGGTTCCGTCAAAACTGGAAGGAGGACGCGCGGGCTCGCGAACGATGGAAGGAGTGGAGGGAGGCATTTGCCCAGGAGTGGGACAGAGTAGCAGTTAGTAAAAGAAAAAAAAAAAAGATTTTTATTTGATTTATGTGTTCAGTATGCCGATTTCCTAATAAATGAAACTAAATACTACTTTTACTTGGTATCATCAGCATCATCATCATTTTAGCCGAAAGACGTCCGTCCCCTACTGGATATAGGCCTCCCCCAAGCACCGCCACTTTTTTACTTGGTATAATGGGGAGTTACGGTTTGAATTTCATTAATATTGAATTCTACCTTTACTTTGATATGATCTAAACTTTTCTAGTCGAAACCTTTAACCTGATTCCGTTTTAATAATGTAAGGTTTAGGATTGGAAAATGGACGATTAAAAACGATCGCTTTGATTTCAACATTACTATTAGTTACTACACAAACTGATTCACCCCGATTTTTCGTGACCGTTATTAGTTAAAACTATCTTCTAGAATAGAATCAACAAAGTGTTTTTGAATTTATTTTGTATAGTTAGTCATTTAATTTAGTAGTAGGAGCTCGTGGCTAAGTAATAACAGCCGCACGGGTCGATCCATCAGGTTAAGCTACGCTTGCCGGGGTTGGTCAGTGGATGGGTGACCATCTTTACATACCGAGAATCCTCCGTGTCTCGGAGAGCAAGTTAAGCCGTTGGTCCCGGCTGTCATTCGTGGATCTTTGACAGTCGTTACGGGTCGTCAGAAGCCCGAAAGTCTGACACCAGTCTTACCAAGGGGTATCGTATTACCCAGTTACTTTACTGGGTTGTGGAGGTCAGATAGGCAGTCGCTCCATGTAAAATACTGGTATTCAGCTGCATCCGGTTAGACTGGAAGCTGACCCCAACATAGTTGGGAAAAGGCTAGGCAGATTGATTGAGTCATTTAATTTAGTACCTTATGTAAATAGTTAGTTGTGTTTAAGTAAAAATAATCTCCTATTAAATATGAAATCTTTTAGAATAGCATAGAAAATGCTTAATTGCGGAGAATGAAGGTATTTAAAATACAATGAGTTGAGACAAAATAATGTTTCGTACCTACATTCTACCATTGGGCATTCAATCTAATTTTACAGGTTTTGGTGTAAAATTAGAGCATATCATGGTTACCTACTTATTATTATTTATAATTTGATACAATACATATGATACATAGATAACCACCATCTTCATTTTCAAGGCGGTAAAAAAAAAAGGTTTTTAATGTACATTTGAGTTTATAAAGGACTACTTGACCGATTTTAAACATTCTTTCAATATCACGCGTTTTTATACTAACCTCTAGTTTTATAATACGTCTGGTCCACGATCCTCTCCATGTCAGAAATGTGGCGAGGTATGTAATCAGCAAAGCGATGCTCAGCTGTTATTACCATTCCATTTGATTGCGCCAGTTCCTGAGAACAAAAATAACAAATAAAATTTATGACAAACACACCTGAATGACTTCACGAAGAAATGCACTGATTTTAAATGTTCTTTCAAACATGTGAGCTGTTAAGAATACTTAACTAATGTAAAAACTATAAATAATTAAGTACAGTAAAATCAATAGTAAGTAATAGGAATAATCTTTATTTCTCTCTTCACAAAGATTCACATAATTATAAACATAGAGACCAGAACACGATTTTTGTCAAAAATGCATAAAATATGATTAATTGTGAGTTGGATCTATACGAGGATACCCTGTGTGGCGGACCAGGCTCTCACCCCGACTTTAATCTAATCTATCTATAAATATCAATCATAAAATAATAGTAATCATTTTGACATTCAGCTGCAGAAAGAACTCTTTTTATGTAGTCATTTTAAATAATAACAACGTTTACTAGAACCAACACCGTTTTTAATACAGATATTCTTTAAGGACCTAACCTACGACTCACAGAAGTCAAACCACCGGCACCGCCCCTGCTGCGAGAGATGAACACGTTTGCCTTGACGAGATGACTCAGGAAATAGGTTAATGGCCGTTCATAAATAGGCAATGGTCTGAAAACTTGACACTGCCTGTAGTAAAATTTTACTACTTCCTACGCTGCCACGTGTAGGTAAATCTTGATTTCCAGGGAATTTCGTAATGTAATACTGAACAAATACCTACCTACGGATGACTACATTAAAATTTAAAAGGGCGCTTAACAAATTTTTATTATGAAAACTTATTACACGATTGACGATTTTGTTAATGATGATTTACTAACTGATTGACATACTGTTACTCTGATTGACGTATTTTTGTGATCCTGGTTCACTTCCTTTTTGTTTCCGTTTGACATTATATAGTCTTATTTAATTTTATTTATGCTTGTGACCACACTGACATTTTTTTTGTAATTACAATGATCTGCCGCTTGTTTTTTTCTTTTTTATTTGGATTTGTAAACCTTTGCATGCCCTCGTGACGGTAAAATATGAAGAGCTTTATTATAAAAACACCTATTTACTATACCCATGTTTGCAAAGAAATAAATTATTTGATTTGATTTTGATTAGATTGTATTACCTAGTTATTATTCGTTACAGAAACTCTAGTTTTAGATCAAGATGTAGACAATATTAGGTACTCAAGTAAGGGCGAAGTTCATCAATGACATTTAACACGGTCTAGACTCTAGTGTGCTGATAGTGATCAGTTTCAAATCACACACAACATCACGCCTGTTTTTATCCCTGAAGGGTTAATGAAATTTGTTTTAAGCGCATTTTGTCCTGTGGGAGATCTTTTGCAACGTATTTCCATCATCTTTCCTTATTTAATTTTTAGTGTATATACAGTACAAAATAAGGTTTGTGGATTTATAATCCCAGCAAGTCTAGACCTGCATTTACTGATTATCTAAGCGTGACTCTACGGGTCGAAGCCTATGCTCTCGGGGGAGAGCCGTTCGCTTTTGGAGCGACATTTCTCTCTCCTTTTAATATAAAAATTCAATTTCATCTATTCTACGGGCGAAGAGAGCTGGGTTAAAGTAGTCGTATCGTGTGTATTCGGGTCCGGGGTCTTCTAGACCGGTGATCGCTAGATGTTAGATTTTGGTGATCATATGGTTGGTTGATGTAGCTCATGGGCTCTGATGTGCCAGCATCTCCCACAGTGTGTCCGTGTCTAATCGTCGTTCCTCCAGCGCCATTCTGTATTGCCGCTCGATTTTTTGTAGGTTGCTTTTGCTGTACCTCGGCAGTAACTGCACGACACCGTAATCAAGGACCGGACAAACATGCTTGTATAATGAGTATTGACAGGTTTTTGCCTAGAGTTACTCCTAGGTATTTAACTTGTTTCTTGTACTCGATACACTCTCCCTTCATTCGGATGTCATTTCTGTAGCCTGGGTTAGGGTTTTTCCTATTGGTTTCTTGCTAGAGAACATAATGCATTCAGTTTTCTCGACGTTACATTGCAATCCCCAGCGCTTGTAGTAGTCTATTATTTCGTTAGCTACCGATTCAGTCCGTGAGGTGGCGTAGTCGGGGCGTTCTGCTGCATTAAGAATACACAGGTTTTCTGCATATTGTGAGAACATGTGACCTGCTATGCGTTGTCTTGGTATGTCTGAAACATACAGGTTGAATAAAACCGGCCTGAGGATCGAGCCCTGGAGCACCCCGTGAGGGACTAGTTTTTCTGATCCAGTAGTCGTGCGAAATCTGCCTCTCGTGATTCGGTGCGAGAGATAATTCTCTATGATCTTGATGATGTTCTTACGAGCCCCTACGTCATACGAGTATAATTTCTTGATGAGGTCTTTATGATTGATCGAGTCAAATACTTTGGAGAGGCCAGTCGATATCATCGCGACACTATGTCCTTTGTTCAAGGCGTCTGCGATGTACTTTTCTGTTCTCAGTATTTGAGTGGCAGTGCCTCGTTGTCGAACAAACCTGTGTTGGTGCTCCGGTATTATTTCTTGGCATTCTTTCATAATCAGTCTTGAGATAATTATTCGCTCTGCCCATTTATTTAACACTTTAAGCACACAAATGGACAGAGTATTTAATGCCATAGGCATTTTCTACCAGTCAACCTTTGGGTGATGCAGAGATAAACAGTGGTAAATGCAATATCGAAAATTGTGGCATAAATATTTGCCCATGATTTTGAGTAAGCTAGGTCGGTACGACTTGAGTTGGGTTAATCTTTGCCTTGTTTGTGTAAAAATATACAGGTGCTTTCCTTCCATCGTTTTGGGAAGTAGCGTGTCTTGATGATGAGTCCATTACACGTTTGAACATTTCAATGACTGTTACCCCACCCAGCTTCAGAATGTCCGCACGATTTCCGTAGTGGCTTTGTTTTTTGAAGTTTTTCAACGCTAGTTTCAGCTCTGTTTTGGATGTTGAGTCTGGGGTTGAAATGGCGTAAGTATTTGCGAATGGACAACTAGCCGACCTACCAGTCCTATCAGTGATTTTTAAGTCCTATGTAATCAGGGGCGGGCCTATTACCATCAACTGGGCACAAATCCAGGCTCCGGGCTGCTACTGAGAAATTCCTAATAGAAAAACCCAATAACACTTTGCCCGATTTGGGAATAAAAAACCCATGACCACATGCTCAGTTGTACCGCTTGAGATGACTGACCAACGAGGCAGACTCGTTTATATTCTATTTAAAGTCGTTCCAACATTCTCTTACAGCCTACAGTCGAACTGTCTCTTTCTACAAAGTTAGTTTAGTTAGTAAACAACCTATGTAAACTTAATCAAACTTAAAATAGACTTTAGCCTTTCACTGACGATAAGGTATATGGAATTAGGTCACGAGCTTGACCTCCGTGTGTTCCAGTTTAGATCTAAACCTTATATAATAATATAACACCGTATAATTATGAACTTCGCTGGCTCGGCTTGCGCGCGGTTGGTCAGCTCTAACCTAACCTAACCATTTCACAGAGTTCACAATTTTCGACAGTTAACGGAAATAATACCGATAGATTATAAACTAACTGTTCCCACAATCTTACGGTGACGAATATAAGATTTAATAAAAATAAGCACATTTAAATTTATTTTATAACAGAAAAGATAATTTACACCTCTGCCTAAGAATTCGAGGACTACAGGCGTGAATATGTAAGATATAATTTAATAAAGTTCACACAATAAATAATTCATATCGTTTCTTCTAAAAGATTTATTGCTACAATTGTTATGTAATCTGTAAGATAATTTAAGATTGCTTGGGAAACTTTGACAGTGCAATTATTTAATATTCAATGCAAAATTCAATATTCTGCATTGAATCCTAACTATTTAAAATATATCAATAAATTATAAATATAACCTTAACTAATATGTATTATGAATGCGAAAGTGAGTTTGTTTGTTTGTTACGCTTTCACGCTAAAACGGCTGAATAGATTTGGATGCAATTTGGCACATGGTTAGTCCATGACCTGGAAAAGGACATAGGATACCTTTTATCCCGATATTCCAGCGGGATCGTGACTTATGCGGGTGAAACTGCGGGGCGCAGCTAGAAAATCAAATAAAAACTTTTATGTTGACCTTTACGAGATGACTCGAAAGAAAACATTACAATTTAATCGATTTTGGCACATTCAATAGTTTGTGACGTTGTGTTTAAATTGGTAAAAGCTTGTTGCAAGGTCCACTCAAGCAGCTTCCGCTAATTACCAATACATATTAGTTCTAATGAATGATTTGAATAAACATGTTTTTTTTTTAAATTTCTGAGTGTGCAAACATACATTTACAAACAGTGTGAGAAATTGTGTCTGTTCTCACACTGTTTGTAAATACATGTTCATGTGACTAATTAAAACTTAGAGAAACTTAGACTTAAATTAACTTTTACCAATTAAAACGCAACCTGACAAACGATTGAATGTGCCGAAATCGGTTAAATTGTTTTCTTTAAAAAAAAAAAATGGAAAATGGTAAAACACGTTATTTCTGGATTATGAAAGGACCCAAGGCATTATCCATGCTTAAGCGTGAAAACTTAAGAAAACGAAACATCGTAATTATTTTGTAAATTGGGAAAGGAAATTGTATTTTGCCACGCCGCGCCGCCGGGCTCGTGATATCGTAAAAAACTAGTCAAGGGCGTGTCGGACCATGAACAAAGGGTTCCGTAGTTGGGATGATTTATCCCAAGAACAATCTTAACTTTGTAGTTGAAAAAAAATTCTCCCATGTAATTCTCCAACTGCAAATGTACAGTTCGTGTCGCAGGTCGCAGTAGTCAATGTTACTTAAAAAACAGAAGCACACATGCCAGCGCGCATGCGCAACCTAACTTCAGAGCGGCAAAGTTATTTGACGCAAACTGTAAGTTTGTCATCGCAAAAACAAAATATTTTAATAAAACTACAAATTAATTTTTCCTTTACTTGGCTGTAAGACCTTGCTCCTTGACAATTTTCATGATTCTCAAGGTCAACAAGAAGTATTTTGATTTATTTGTGAGTATCAAAATATATCGTATTAATGGTCTGATTTTTTATTGCGTTAACTTAGAAGCTTGATTTTTTAGAGCTCCAAGGGACCGTAGACCTACGTATTTAATATTAATTTAACTTGATACCTCCACGCGTGCCTCAGAAAAGGGGTTTGACAGGCAGACAGACGAACGGACTTACGGATAACGTAGCGATCTTATATGGGTTCTGTTTTTTTTCCTTTTGAGGTACGGAATCCTAAAACAACCTTAATTCAGCTCTCCAATAGAAATGTATTTCTAGATGTTTATTCATTCATCCCAGGATTAGAATTTGATTTTGGTTCGAATTTGTTTGCTTACCCTTTTTCAATCAATCTGCCTAAACTTTTCCCAACTATGTTAGGGTCGGCTTCCAGTCTAACCGGATGCAGCTGAATACCAATATTTTACATGGGGCGACTGCCTATCTGACCACCACATCCCAGTAATTGGATAATACGATACCCCTTGGTAAGACTGGTTGTCAGACTTTCGGGCTTCTGACGACCCGTAATGACTGTCAAAGGCCCACAAATGACAGCCGGGACCAACAGCTTAACGTGCTTTCCGAGGCACAGAGGATTCTCGGTATGTAAAGATGGTCACCCATCCACGGACCAACCCCGGCAAGCATAGCTTCACCTGATGGACCTACCCGTGCGGTCGTTATTACTTAGCCACGAGCTCTTCAGTTTGTTTACCTATTCATGATCACTTTTTATAAGCAATCACATTTATTTTAGGGGTGCAAAAATCTCCTTGCGGAATCTGCCCACCTCACAATGGGGTGTGCTACCAAACCAGTTAATTGATCAATATTTTTACCACAGCCAACGGTTCGCTGGCCGTGTATTATTGGAGCAAAGGCTAAGAAATTTACTTCTGGGCTGCATAGCCCAGGTTCGATACCTGACCCCGTTGTTCCTAGGATTAATTTATTTTTATAATGAAACAGCAGAATCCAGGCAAACACAATTTTTTTTTTACATTAACAAAGATACATTAGGTAACAGCGATACATTAGGTCAGTGAATGAATCAATTACATTTTTTTTTTTACTTTTTGTACGCCGCATAACGCAAAGCGTTTGAGTTAGTGCCTTACTCTCAACTTGTCATAAACAAGTACTATGTTGAACTTTGATTACCTCATAAACACGCATATTTTACTCACCTTTATAGCATCCATCTGCTGTGCAGCAGCGGTCAACTCATCCCCAGCGACGATGGCGAACTTGGTCCATCCAAACGCCTTCAGGAGTGCCACAACTGACTTGCTGGCTTTGTATGCTGGTGGCAGTGTCCTGGCGAAGGTGGCTCCGAGACCTGATCCTTTTTCGGAGCCATGGGCGCCGGCACATTTCTGCCAAAAAAACGCAATTGTTAATAGATCATTCTCCAAAATAAAATTCACTCTGATCTCGACAATTTCACAGCTAAATATTTACAAAAGTGATTGTAAACCTTTTCCAATAAACAACGCGGAATCAATATATACATACGAGTATATAGTATGGTCAACCAAATAAGCTGATTTGTTTGATATCAAAATGTTTTCAATTCATTGTGTAAATCCATGGCATAGTAGTGTGAGCTAGATTTAATTTAATCGAAAACCGAATTGCAACTTTTACATTAGGAGTTTGCAAATGGATTCACGAAAAAAATTACATTGTGCTATCCTTTATTATTAAATTAGCAATATTTGTATATATATTTGTAATCACGTTCTCGAAAACGGCTCTAACGATTTCGATGAAAGTTGCATCAAAGGGGTTTACAGGGGCGAAAAATCGGATCGATCGAGATTTGGGATCTCCAACAAAAAATAAACACCTGAAATTACCCTTAAATTAATAATGGGCATAATTGGTTATGAAGGTGTACTTCTTCATTTATAGGGGACCATAGCATTTTCTTCATTGTCTCCATCAACTATACCGGGTTAGTTTTCAATGACCGCCCAAATTTTCACAGGGTGTTCTACCCATGAATATGAACAACTTTCACTATGGAACCAACTCTGAAATCACGAAAAAAATATCAGCTGTTTCATACAAAAGTTCAATACCTACTAGAAAAAAATGTATGAAACAGTTGATATTTTTTTCAATGACCGGCCAAATTTTCACAGGGTGTTCTAAATTTGGCCGGTCATTGAAAACTAACCCCGTATTTGAATAAAATTAAACTGTTTATTATTCCAATATCATTAGTTATCTCGTTTATACCCAGTGTGCTATAGTAACATTAAATCTATTTAAAATAGGTACCTACCTAATCCAATTCACTTTATTACTGAATTAATTCTCTGAAATTACTCAATCGCTTCTTGAAAGCCTTTCCAAGAAATACTTTGAAATCATTAGATTAAAATATAATAAAGCGTACAGCGTACACACAGTTGCTAAAAACACGTATGAAGTGATGAACTCTTTGAAATCTTTTTCTTTACTCTGATCTGGTACTTTGATCCATTTTAAAATATTTCTTATATTTTAAAATGGATCAAAGTACCAGTTGCTCATCACTCATCAGGGTTTCTTCAAATTAATCTGTTGAGCTCATTTTTAGGGTTCCATACCCCAAAAGAAAAAACGGAACACTTATAGGATCACTTCGTTGTCGGTCTGTCCGTCCGTCTGTCTATCAAGACCCTATTTCTCGTGAACGCGTGAAGGTATTAAGTTGAAATTAATATCAAATACGTAGGTCTATGGTCCCTTAGAGCTCAAAACAAATCAAGCTTCTAAAACTTTTTGCGAAATACCCATTTCTTGCTAGGCTACAAAATTCTGGAGTAAAAATAGTCACTATTGGATTATTATTGTTTTTTTGACATACCTATCTCTGGACCCTGGGGTCCCAGACCTTTGGAAGGCATACGTGAGTTCAATTAGACGCATTCAATGAAATGAGGTACCAACCGACGATTATCCCTGTACGAAGGACAACTCCCGGCTGGTACAGGACCATTCCAGGATATGGAAACAAAGATATTGGACTATGGATTTGGGTGGCTAAAGTGGACTGGTTGCCTAAACCTTTGTCACGTCATAGTACGTAATAATACGTCTTTTATTGACTTGAATGTACGTACCCTGGCGGCTGTGAGTATATCATGCTCACTCAGATGTCTCGCTGATGGTGGCGCGTGTGTTGGATCATTTAGCCATGCGTCATATTCGTGAACGGGCGCCGTCAGTTGGGACTGGTCAACTCTTAGCTGCCTTGGCGGATTTAAATTTTTGAATTGTTATTTGTTTTATCTTTTTATTACGGACGCTTCTAACGTGCACGTCTTTTTACATTGTTCTCAAATGTTTAATTTCAACATGAAAGATGTTACCGATATTTTGTAACAATTTATTTAAAAGAGTGTCCGTGGCGTTTCTTGCCCGTTTTTCTCCATAGGTACCTACTACGCTTTGGAATGGGCAACTAGCTTCATATTTCTGACTGACCGATTTCTTGACAATTCAAAAGTCCTGTAAATGGTTTAATTGAAATAATGCTTTGAGTTTGAGTTTGAGTTTATGGAAGCACTATGGCCCCTGCTATATACAATACACAGATAAAACAGCAGGGGATGACATGTACACTCAATAATGGGCCCCCGGAATCGGTCTAGCACATGGTTACTATTTTATAATTATTATGGCTTACTTTCTAATAATTAACGTTCAGTATGTTGGACGCTTAAAATATTGAACCATCGTACTAACATTTTTATTGTAAAGTAATTATTATTTTCGTGTGGTTAGTGACAAATCTGGTGTCAGAGTTTTAAAGCCGGCCATGGGCCTCTGACTTGGCTTCACATGCCGTCGAGAAATATCTCTCTGGCATGCCGGTTTCCTCACGATGTTTTCCTTCACCGTTTTTGAAGCAAGTGATAATTATACAATACGCACATGAATCCGAAAAGGCAGAGGTGCGTGCCATGGGTTCGAACTCGAGACCTATGACTTGGCAGTCCGACTGTTACACCACTAGGCTATCACTACTCTGTTAAATAAAGTGTTAGTGTTAAAGTAATAATCATTAGGAAAATTCACGTCAAAACTTCACTTCACTTTCACCTCATTGTTGGATGAATATCAAAGACTTGTATTTTAATTATTTTACGCAATTTTTACCCGACTGAGGGAAAGCAAAGACAGGGTTATATTTTTAATCGCTCCGCTTACGATGTGAGGCGGCCTATTTTAATCCTCGGATAATTAATTGCGTTAGGTATATTAAATAGTTCTATCAAGAATTTCTTGTAATTCCATTATGCTCGTTAAATGCTTAAACCCTTAAAGTGGCTTCACATTCAGTTTGTTATTCAAAGATGTGAGCAGAGTTCAAATTACAAGAAACTAAGTTGATAGTACAATATTGGAGCCTTTTTAAAACAGCGTGTATACAGTTTCGCGTTTTCGTTTTATGAAGATATTTTAATTTCATTAAACGTTATTATTTATTGATTTATTTTAAATTTTATAAAATAGCATTTTGGAGCAACCTGTCAGTTCCTGCAGAGGTTATTTTTCGGGGTCACGGATCATAACATTGCATCAATGAAATTAAAACGAATAACGTGCAAAGAGTAGGCGAATTATTGGAAAAAGAGAGCACTATGTCGGCGTGCGCTTGAAAATTAAAAGTTTTCAATTTACGAATTATTTTACATATCTGACTATAATTTTTATGATTACTGGACAGTAGGCCTACCCGTGCGTTAAATTAATAACGCCATTGCAAAACATTGCTTGAATATCCAAACTGTTTGTACAAAACCGTGACTCTACGCTACGGAGTAGACCCACGGCTTTGCAAGCCGCTAGTTTTCGTAGCAAAGGCCTACGCCGTAGACATTGTAACAAAAGGTTGCGGGCCGCTTGGCGTACACAAACTCCTACACATTGTAATGGGATATTGTTTGTCAAATATCACTAGATAGCTTAATTATGTGCTTCACCTATTTTCGTAGTTTGTGTAAGTATAATTTCAAATAGTATACTGCGACATACAGTGTCAAGTTAAAATATTTGAGTAAAATAACTAGGCAAGTATTAGGCAAGTAAAATCAATTTGCCTAGCCTTTTCCTAACTATATTGGGGTCGGCTTCCAGTCTAACCGGATGCAGCTGAATACCAGTATTTTACATGGAGCCACTGCCTATCAGACCTCCAGAACCCAGTAATTGGGTAACACGATATCCCTTGGTAAACTGATTGTCAGACTTTCGGGCTTCTGACGACCCGTAACGACTGTCAAAGATACACAAATGACCGCCGGGACCAAAGGCTTAACGTGCTTTCCGAGGCACGGAGGAGTCTCGGTATGTAAAGATGGTCACCCATCCACAGACAAAGCCTGGCAAGCGTAGCTTAACATGACAGATCGATTCGTGTGGCAGTTATTACTTAGCCACGAGCTCCTCTAAGTATTAGGCAAGTAGGTAAGCAAAATTCACGCTATTAAACACATGGTAAAACCCAAACAAACAATTAATAAATCAATTGATTTGGTGCCTCCAAATCACTTGATCTATTCAATTGTTTAATTTTTTACCGGCTTTACAAAAAGAGAAGGATATGTATTCGTTGCGGAATGTTTTGCCTGATCTTTGCCAATTACATGTTACACAGCTTATTCACGCATTACTAATTAACTCAAAGTACATCGTTCAGTGGTTCCGGGTCATGCGCAGGCAATAGAGTCGTAATTACTGCAGTATTCACTGCGTAATAACGTATCGATCTGAAAGTTATCCTCAAAGTATCGAGCAATGGACATTGCATGGTATTGACGGGCGGTTTGCTATGATTTTAAGCAGAATGTTTGATTACTATTGGTCATGAGAGTCGTTGGATATGTTTGTTTGAGGCGGAAGTCATAAACCGGGCGAAAGTCACTAGCATAAATACCTCACATTTACGCAAGATTCAAAAGCGATTTCTCCAAAAAGTCATAAATTAATCTGCCTAGAGTTTTTCCAACTACGTTTTGGTTAGCTAGTGACCTCGACAATTGATCATATTATTTATTGTTATTAGTAATTAACTCTTTGTTTATTTATTTTACATCGATGGTCCTAGTTTATCATTTATAACTTCCAGTTACAACTATATGTAAGCGGGCACGCCCATTATGCCTGGAGGCTTTTTATTTAGATATTAAGTTCTGTTTACGTTTAGTTTTTTTTATTTCGGCCTGAGTATAGTTCTCGATGATTTTGTTTGGTATATTGGCGTGTGCTAGCTAACATATGGCTAATCATTTGAATTACGTTTTGTGTTGCGTAATGTATATTATTTTTAATACTATTATAAAGAATCTTTTTTTTTGTTCTTCTAACTGAACAGACAGCTGTGCTGCTGGGGAGTTTGTTGCGCCACTTCTTCTTCCCAGCTAATGCACTAGGAAGTGGTGAAGGGTGGGCGTTTTGGGGGACTGTCTTATGTAATTTTGACGTTCGAAAAGTGCTGATTCTCAGCCTAGTTTGAACAAATGACTTTTGAATTTTGAATTTTGTTGGGGTTGGTTTCCAGTCTAACCGGATGCAGCTGCTGTATTTTACATGGAGCGACTGCCTTTCTGACCTCCACAACCCAGCAACTGGGTAATACGATACCCTTTGGTAAGACTGGTTGTCAGACTTTCGGGCTTTTGACGACCCGTAACGACTGTCAAAGATCCACGAATGACATCGGCAGACGCCAACGACTAACGGCTTAACGTGCTTTCCGAGGTACGGAGTAGTCTTGGTACGTAAAGATGGTCACCCATTCACAGACCAACCACGGCAAGCGTAGCTTAACCTGCTGGATCTACCCGTGCGGCTGTTATTACTTAGCCACGAGCTCCTCAGATTTCTCCTAAAGTATTGATAGTAATTTTGTGCTGTTACGAAATTTGTATTTTTGGAACTTTGTGAAAAGACCTAATTCATTATAGTATGTTATTATGAATTTGGTGTTTCTTACTTTAGGTATTTCACTTCACGAGAAAATCGCTTTTGAATCTTGCGTATTACTGTCAAGTAAATACTTACGTTCGTGACTGTTCGTCAACTGAAACAATGCGTCCAAATGTGTCCAATGTGTCAAATTTTGGGGGTTTTAGCGACCATATTTGCCAATTTTAGCGTTCCGTACCACAAAAGGAAAAAACGTATCCCTTATAGTATTACTCGTGTGTCTGTCTGGGTGTCCGTCTGTCACAGCCTATTTGAGCCAATTTAGTTGAAATTACACAACACATGAATTTCTGTGACCCAAACACGGTCGTGCAACGACATAGGTGAATTTTTAATATGGGGTCACTTTTCTGGGGAAATTGGAAAACTAAAAAAAAAGTTTTGCAAACTGTACTGTGTGACATCATATCAAATGAAAGGGCTTTTTTATAATTTAAAATAAACACTTTTAAAGATATTTAAGAAAATAGATGAAAATTGACCCTCTCTTATCTCCGAAACTACTGAGCCTAACATTTTGAAATAAATACAGAAAATGGTTCTTTAGTCATAGATTACAGGAAAACCTCTAAGAAGTCTTTGGTCTTCAAATAACATGGTAAATCTCTCAATATTGTGCGTACAAACTTACATTTGCAGTTGGAATGTATAGAAGAACATGTTTTTCAACTACAATGTTCAGTTCGTTCTTAGGATAAATTCATCCCAACTACGGAACCCTGCATTGTGCGTGGTCCGCTACGCACTTGGCTGGTTTTTTGTCACACGCATTGTTTGATTCTCAAAATTAATTAAAATCATTGGTTTCGTATTAAGTACGACAAATAAAAGCTACTCACATGTGATATTAGAGGCAAGTTCCATGCAGCAGCTAGTTTGGCTTCAGTGTGGCAAGTACCATCGGGTCCGAAGAACGCCACCACTCCCAGGTCTCGCATTTGAGTCATCACCCTGTACAAAAAATAAATCTTATTAATTCAATCTACGACTAAATAAAATATAGGCACTTTGACACTTTTGACAGGTGCCCGGACCTGACGTGCAGTGCTGCCATCTAGTGAACGTCATTTCAGAAAACCCTCGTTAAGGTGACAGAGACATCTTGAGACTATACATAAATTCGTGATGGATACATATTTGTCATTAAGGCCTCGCCTCTCATGCACGAGGTTGTGGGTTAAAATCCCGGCAAGTACCAATGTGATTTTTTCAATTCATATGTACTTTCTGAGTTTATCTTGGTCATTGCTGACGTCGGTGAAGGAAAACACCGTGAGGAAACCTGAACTTTTTGTTAATATAAGTCTACAATTATTGCCAACAGATGATCAATACTCGAGCCTTCTCTGAATGAGAAGAGTGGTTTGCCCTGCAGTGGAGCATTAAAAGGCTGGTATTATTTAATCACTCTTGCTAGATAACATTGACAAAACGTAGAAAAGTGGTCACGTGCCATATTCTAGAAACATACTATAGCTATACTGTAGCGGCAAAAATATGTATAATTATACCTCAGACCAAATAAAAAACCAAGACAGAGCGCTGCGAACAATACAGTGAAGCGTGCCAAAACTACACCGCCGCTCTGTGCATACACGCTCACACGCACACACTTACAACCTTTTATAATGACACTACAATCAAACTACACCACACAAAGTGCACACATGTTTTTGAAACCGGCTTCACTTTACTGTTGACAGCGTTGGTTACTTATTTTGTCTGAGAATTATACATCCTAACGTCATAATGAGTATTACATATTAATCGAAACTACATACCTACTCCTGACTCTACATGTATTTTTCTATTTGTTACTGTTTTCTGATACCGTGCTTACATCCATTTATAACGTCACATTAATGATACATCTATAGTTACTAATAATAAAGCTTAACAGTTTGTTTTTTTGTTTGTTTGAATGCACTAATCTCTGGAACTGTCAGTCAAAAGCAGATAATTATATTTTCATTTCTGCATCGTAAAATTCCATTCTGGTTTAGGTCATTAATTACGAATTGAGTAACAATTAGAAAAAGAGTTAGTAGGAAAGGTTCTCCTTGAAAAGTGTCTCTTTCAATTGGTGTATATCTTGCAATGTTTAAAAAAAGTCATTTTTGTATTTTTTTTAAATTACATTCTGGCCAGGAGTTTAATAGCCAACCCACTAGTGATATATTTCCTAACGTACTGAATTTGATTTAAAATACTTTCGTCCATTAAACAGATGGGTGAAGGTTTCCTAGGTCGGATCCTCTACTATACGAATATAAATATGCAAAAAGAAGTACCTAATAATACTAATGAAATACTATGTTGAATTCATGCAAGCCTAGTATTTTTTATTTGGTTACTGCTCAGAACTTGTGCACAACGTGTAGTGACTAGAATACCGTCTTCGGATGTAAATTGCACCCGTGCGAAGGCAAGGCAGGTCGCTAGTATAGTTATAAAAGTGCAGCTAAAATTACTCAGTTATTCGCTTGAATGGAACTTTGATCCTCAATACTCAATACTCAATATCTTTATGTGTACTAAGGTGGTAACTATATAATTTAGATCATTATGGATCCTGTTGGGCACAGCAAAAGGGTAGGAGAGAGGAAGCCCTGTTTAAGGAGATCATTAAGTTGTTAAGCAAGTTTTAACTTACATTTATTCAAAGTCAGGAGATCGCAAATAGGATCTATCATTTCGTTTATCTATTGTTTATGTATTGTTTTATCTGTAAAAGTGTACTTAAATATTTTAGATTATTTCTATATACCTATGTATGTACATATCTATTATAATTCTGTTTATTAATTTATATAAATTGTTTATCTTCGAATAATTATTATTGCTATATTGTTTAATTTATTATAATTGCTAATTTATTTAATCATTATTTTTGTTATTTATTTATTTATTAAAAATTTCCGCAATTTTTTTTTTTTTTTTTCTATTTTGTATGTGTATCATTTAAATATTCATCTAAGGAGTAATAGCATTTGTTTATCAGTCATTTTTTAAGTTTATTTATAAATTTATTCAACTTTTCTTCTTTTTTAATATGTCAGGTAGTTTGTTATATATTTTTATAGACATTACGTAGGGACTTGTAGAATGCATTTTTAATTTGGATGTTGGTATGTTTAGTCTGGATCGGTGCCTAAGTATACGTATATACTGTGATTGGATGTCTTCGCGTTTTTTGTAGAACTCTTGATGCTTACGGACAAATTTACATATTTCTAGATTGTAGATACAGGGGAGGGTTAGAATATTATATTTTAGAAAATAGTTAGATTTGCAGCTGTCAGTTTGATCAATACCAAGATTCTAATTTCTTTTGTAGGGTAAATAGTGTCAGTGCATCTGTACTATTTCCCCAGAGAGTTATGCCGTAGCTAAGCCATGCATTGGCATACGCATAAATATGTGGTGAGGGCGTTTGTAGATTGGTTGTCTTTTTAATTTCGCGGAGAGCGTACAATTTTGAAATTTTTGAACGGGTTTTTTGTATTTGTGTTTTCCAGTTAATATGTTTCTCTAATGTAAGTCCAAGTAGTGTAAATTCATCAACAGTTTCTAATTTTGATAACGCCATATTTTTGAGCCGTTGAAGTTAAAATTTAAGTGTAGAGGAGCTTTTTGATATGGGTGGAAAGTCATTAATTTAGTTGTAGTATAATTAATTTCTAAATTATGTGAGGTCATCCAGTTACATAATTTGGGAATGTGGAACTGAGTTTTTCTTCTATGTTTGTGTTGTTTTTACATGAGACTAATAAAGATATGTCATCCGCGAATAAAACACATGGTCCGTCTATAGTTTTCGGTAAGTCGTTAATGTAAACGAGGAATAATAGGCAACCTATAACACTATGGAAGCGTTAGTTATTTTGCTTTTAGATCGGATTTTTTCTATTTCTCTACTATTGTGGTTAAAGTATTTCTGGTTCAACCAATCCCAAGCTTCTACACAGTTACGCCGAACTGTGTAGAAAGTGTGCGTACGGATAATAGTTTAGCAGTGAACTCGCATTCAAAGTCATAGAAAATTTTGCTCGCTGTTTTAATACGTATGTCGTGTCGTGTCGTGTGTCGTATCTTCCACGCAAAGCGAGGCTGCTGCGTTCTACATTATATTAAATACTACTGAAATAAAACAAATCGGTCCGCGAAATTTAAAATTGCTTACGTTTTTTTGCAAATTGCAGTGCTGTTTCACATTGTAGGTTGATTAAAATGCAATACGCGGAAATTATGTCAAATAATTACTAAATTATAATCATTTTCAACCAATCTAACTCTACAAATGATATTTGATTGAAATAAGATTACTTCGTGAAATATTCATATTTTACGCCCGGTTAGGTACGAATCGTTCCACGTGGCGTTCTATGGTTTGCGCGTTATTCGCGATAGTTTATTGATTTTGGGGCTTACTTACCGCAAAGAAAGGCTATCCTTGTCATTGGGCAGGTTTGGTCTGGCGCGACCGATATCAGCGGCGACGTAGCGCAGCTTCAGTCCGGGTAGCAGGCTCGGTTCACGGTTGATGGCCGCCACAGCTAGCGGCATGGCGCCTAGCACCGTCTGTAAACAAATAGGATAAGTAGTGAATGTTCACTCAATTGAACTAGAACAAGTCAATTGAGGAAGGAGATAAAAGAAAAAAATGCTTTTACAAAAATCAACTTCATAAAATTCTTAAGTTCTTTCATTCACTGACTCCTTAAACCGATGGGTATAGATTTAGAAGCACGAAATTTTGCGCAAAAGTTCTTTACATTCCTTTGAAAATTCATTTACTAAAGGTTAAATAACAGGGGATGAAAGTTTAAATGGAAGATCGTCATTTTTGCCAATAGGAAATCCCATAAGGTCAACGTAGCTTCTCCTTGAGAAAACAACTGTTCTACTATACATATAATTATAGTCCTTCAGACCAATCTCAACGGAAACCTGCCTTCGGCGCGGGAGATATTATAGTACTCAAATGTGTGCGCAGACACTGGTGCACTCTTTCTTCCGTCTCTCTCAAAGTCCGATCAGGCGCAGGGCCAACGGCTTAACGTACTTTCTAAGGCACGGGGGGGGTATCACACCACCAACTTCCAAACTCCGGGCTGTTAAAAAAAAATCCCTTATGGAAAAACCCAATAACACTTTGCCCGACTCAGGAATCAAACCCAGGACCCCTCGCTCAGCAGTCCCGCTTGCGACCACGAGACCAATGGGGCAGTCGTCATACATAATGTACTGATGCTTATCAAACCTCCACACACGTAATCAATATGTCCAATGTATTTTCAATATTTTGACACGCGAGTAAATTGTCTAGGATCTAGGGAAACCGACAAATTGTGAGCTGTTATCAAACTTGCTTGCAACGTAACGCATACTAAATAGTCTGCCTAAATTGGAAGTAGCGGTTGGTCACAGTTCTAACTGCAGCCGACCCCACTGGGACTTTACGTGAAAGTATAGCTCCTGTCAGGGTCCGAACCTACGACTCGTAAGTCGCGGTCGTTAAATTCTAGATGGAAACACCCAGTAACATTTTGCCCGACCCGGGAATCGAAATCAGGACCTCATGCTCAGTATCAGCGCTTGCGACCACTGGACTAATGAAGCAGTTCCATAATAAAAACATCATATAAAAAAAAACCGACTTCCAAAAAAAACACTACAAAGTGAAAAACTTTAATTTCGGAAGTCGGTGGCAAAAAACGACAATTCAAAACCAAAGACAAATGTTTTTATTTATCACTTTTTAGTTATGGTACCTACCATGTAAAATACTGGTATTCAGCTGCATCCGGATAGACTGGAAGCCGACCCCAACATAGTTGGGAAAAGGCTAGGCAGATTGAGTTATGGATTAACCTGCCCCACATAAATTCGAATAAAATAACAGTGACAGGAAGTTATCATCATATCATCCACATAGTATAAGTGGGAAAAATACGTATTATTGAAGCTTACTCAAAAACTATCCACGAAAAGTTAAAAAAAAATTATATGGGACCAATTCGGGAGCATACCCTTTCATACAAAAAAAAGAATTTTTTAAATCGGAAATCGGTAGACACACATAAAACAAAAAACATACGTACGCGACGAACATATAACCTCCTTCTTTTTGGAAGTCGGTTAAAAATGAATAGTGTATGAGAAATTCTAAAGCAATGTTTTAACAATCTGCTACTCCATTAGTAAAATAATGTTTGTAAATTTATTTTTAATACATACATAAACTCACCCCTTCTTGCCACGGGGGTAGGCAGAAACTATAGATCGTCACCGCGACCCTGACATACTCCTTTTGCCTCGTTTACGTTCGTAGATCTGGTCATACACGCACGCCGGTTGTGAGTACTACGCACCTGACCTTTCTGAAGAACATCACCAATATAAGGTCACTATATGTCCTACTAGGTCTCTTCCCGGCCGTTCCACTCATATCTGCCTTTTCTATAGTCGCCTTTCATTCATCCTCTCAACATGACCAAACCATCATTCTTTATAATGATATCTGTATATTCAATATGCCCTAGATATATAAATCCAATGCCTGCAAAAACTCACATTCATCAGGAATTAAAAAATTCAAAATATTTTATTTCACATAAACCTACATGGGCACTTATGAAACGTGAGAAGCTAGGGGCACGGTTCCAATTGGTCGTTTCCTATGGAGAAGAGCCGGCAAGAAACTCCACGGTTACTCTTTTTAAAATAATTGTTTTTTACAATATTTTCAAATAACAATATTTAATAGGTATGGGAGGACAGTGTAGGTCTTTCAACAAGTACCAGGTACTTAACAAAATAGAAGATGGTCAGTAAATTTACATTGTGTAATCTTAATTTAAGAAAAATTGTGTTGTTTACATTCCCTTAAAGTAACAGTTTGCCACAGGAAAAAAATAACTTAAGATTTTCAATGAACATTGCATAACTTAATATTTAATAATAATTTTATAAATTTAGTTGATACCAATGCCACTTATGTTGGTAATAATTTTTATTTGACAAGAGATAGACATAATATTGTTATGTACTATCTTTCTAACTATTTCAAAAGACAGATAGCTGTGTCGCTATCATATTTTTTTTCTATTTCAGCCAACAACTTGGCTAAACAACTTGCTTCTTTTGAGCAATGCAAAGACATTTTAAATAATTCTGCCAATAATTTGGCAACAACTAATGACATTGAATATCATTTAAATTAGAAATTAAGACAATAGAGGAAACCTCTTGCATAATAAATGAAGAAAATTTAAATAATGGTATCACACCCATCAAATTGCAGTAACCTAAATAAATGAAATAATAATAGTCTCAAAATAGTTCATCAAAATATACAGGGTGTTTTAGGTAAGGAATTAATAATATAAGTTCATGTTCAGCTTTAACAACCACCAGGTTGCCAGCTCATTCAGCAGAGTTAATATGATACGTGGTGGCTCTCTAATAATTGTTCGTAACAATGCGAAATTTAAAGAACGTAAGGATATTGTGAGCCTCTCTGTTGAGCGACTTATTGAAATAGCTTGCATTGAGCTTGAGCAGTTCATTGTAATAAGTGTGTACAGGCCCCCATGTGCTTCATATGATATTTTTGAGAAATATATGGAAGAAGTATTATTAAAGACTTGTAACAGTAATAAAACAGTCGTTGTCTGTGTAGATTTCAACATTAACATACTGGAAAAATCTGCTATAGTAAATAAATTTATAACTTTATTTAAATCATATAATTTGTACAATATATTCTTTGAGCCGACTAGAATAACTGCCACTAGTGCTACCTGTATTGACAATATTTTTACAAACTTACTTTTTACTACTTAAAGACCTTCTACCCATTTAATTATAAATGAGTTGGACTCTGATCACTGTGGCCAGTTAGTCACTTTCCCTCAGAAAACAGTCAGAGCTCAAAGAAAACTTGTGAGTTTTGTTCCTGTAAATAAAAGTCGCTTAGGACAATTTAAAAATAGTTTAATGGAAAAACTACCGGGTTTGCCTTAACACAACGACCCGGATCGAGCTTATACTTCACTATTTAACCTCATCAATTATGAGTTTAGAAAGATTTTCACCTCAAAAACATTGCCTGTTTGTGACCGCGTTATATTTAGTGATTGGGCAACACCAGGTATGGTATATTTGAACTGTATCATGAAAAATCATATAACCATGATGAAACTTTTAAAGAATTTGTTAAGAAATATTCTAAAACTTTTAAAAGAGCCGGTTCCTCAGCAAAAGCCATACACATTAAAAATAAAATAATATCTTCTGGAAATAAAATTAAAACAACCTGGAATATTATTAATTCAGAAACGATAAAAACCTATTTTAAACGAAATGACATAAGAATAAGAATAATTATCATGTACACAAAACCCACTAATAAAGTGTAACACATTCTGAATGTGAATCACATTCTGAATATCAATGAACTAAATTTATTTGTACAAGATGTCTTTAAGGTGATAGTGTAAACTATAAAAAACTGTATCCATCTTCAATACATATCTCGATCTATGAAGATTTTAAGTAATTTTTTTATCCGCTGTTTTATTCTAATGTTAGAGGATAAAACGTGATACAAAACCACACAGAAAAGCATCAATTGCCGAAAAAATACAGTTAATTAATTATGTTTTTTATTGTACTGTACTCATCAACTTACCAACTTTACGAAGTTTACACAATATTTCATTCGTTAACTGTATATTATGGCATACAATTAGCACGTTTGTTTGAAACAATTCGTGTTTTTGGTTTGCGGTTGGCAGGAAATGAAAATAAACAACAAATCGGTTGCTCCCGCAGACACCTACGTCAAGTTTACTGAGAAAACTTTCACTAACAACTCTAGTAATTTGCGCAGTATTTTATAGACTGCGCAGTTCAGATACAGGATATATTAATGTGCCATATTATAACATAGACTCTATGCATAAACTGCTACTGAAAACGTTCGTACGATAACAGTATCGGTAAGAAATTTTCCATCAAATTTCTGACCATTTATTAAGGACGTATCATAGAAGAGTGGGCCCAATCGTGAGTTCGTAATTCGCACCTCGGTCTATGATTAAATGTTATCATGATGAAAAAAGCTTAGCATACAGGGAACGGTACACCGTTGAACGAATTAAATACGAGTATTCCAAGGTCACTTTTCTTGCGATTGTTCGCAGCCCCTTATCGCGCTGATAACGATCCTAGCCGAGGTGGACCGAGCAGTTATCCTATATACGTGGAGTTGTCGGATGATGTGGCTCACACTGCGCTCGACGCTTGACGTAGCGATACGTCGTGTCCGAGTTCGCAACAAGTCAATCGTCATCCTGAAGATGCCTCGTTGAGAGATGAAACACGTGTCAGTTTCTTAAAAAAAAAATGTTGTAGCTCACACTGTGCTCGACGCTTGACGTAGCAACACGTCTTGTCCGAGTTCGCAACAAGTCAATCGTCATCCAGAGGATGCCTCGTGGAGAGATGAAACACGTGTCGGTTTCTTACAGGGTTCTTTATGACTCTTTAAGAACAGTTAAGCTGATTACGTTACTAAATATACGTCGTCTATTGTATCTTAGCATTTCCAAATACTAAATTAGAAATAGAAAACTTACTGTTTATTAAAAGCTCGCTAAGCCAATCAGAATTAACAAAGTTCATCGTCATTCCCCTCCCCTATCCCAAAGGGGCGCAACATTTCCCATCCCCTTTCTTCCATACTTCTCTATTAGTCGTCATTTAATTATTTATTGGTAAGGCACCTCAACGACTTACTCACTAAAACATACACAAACAAAAATCACATACAGTTTTAGGTATTGTGAATTCGTCACTTACAGAAGTGCACAGCACTAGCAGAGAACTTAATGATTAAAGGACGTTTTAGTTATCGTTAGTTGATGAGTTGAGTCATCTCGGTAGCCACCCCTATTCTAATCATATCATCATTCACACAGTCCATCCATCGTTTTTAGGGGTCCGTACCTCAAAAGAAAAAAACGGAAACCTTATAGGATCACACGTGTGTCTGTCTGTCTGTCCGTCTGTCACAGCCAATTTGCTCCGAATCTAATGGACCGATTAAGTTGAAATTTGGTACACATTTGTATTTCTGTGACCCAAATACGGACGTGAAACCTAAATAAGAAAAAAAAATATAAGGGGGTCACTTTTGTGGGGCAAAAAGAAAATTAAAAATAAAGGTTTTGATTAATGTACTGTGTGACGTATCAAATGAAAGGGCTTGTTGCGAGGATCTCAAATATTTTATCATTTAAAATAAATACTTTTAAAGATGTTCAAGAAAATTTATGAAAATTTACTATTACTCCCCCTTGTCTCCGAATCTACTGACCTTCAAATTTTGAAAAAAATACAGAGAATGGTTCTTTACTCATACATTACAGGAAAACCTATAAGAAGTCTATGGTCTTAATATAACATGGTAAATCATGGTACATTTGCAGAACTTGGAATGTATTAGAGAACATGTTTTTCAACTACAATGTTAAGTTTGTTCTTGGGATAAATTGATCCCAACTACGGAACCCTTCATTGTGCGTGGTCCGACACGCACTTGGCCAGTTTCTTAGTCTTCCCCTACTCTTATAGCCATCCACATTCATACTCAAAACTTTCCTCACGACATTTGCCTCATTTCTCCGCATCACATGCTCATACCATGACAACCGATTTCCACACAACTTTTCAGTCATCGGTGCCACTTTCAGACTAAAAAACATCATGGTAACGAAATAAGGTTGCGATCCATCTATTCATCTCAAACTGCAGACTTCCCGGCGGACGCAATTAATTGTCTCGTACTCCAATCATGTGTATTCCATCTACCTTCATTCGGAAACAAAATCGCAATTGTGGCAAACGTGCATTCTGATCGACAACTCGTGCTTCGAAGGCATTTCCATTAAAAGCGTGGTTTCAATAAGGAATCTGTTGTCGTTATGCTGTAGCGTATCAATTGTAAACTTGACCATGAAATTGTCTATGCTGCTAAAGCCGGCTTTATACTAAACTAGCTGACGCCCGCGGCTTCGCCCACGTGAAGGTTGTAAATTACCCCACGGGAACGTACCATCGCGATAAAATGTATACTATGTGTCAATCCAGGTTATACACTATCTGTGTGCCAAATTTTATCCAAATCAGTTCTACCGTTTTCGCGTGATTGAGTAACAAACATCCAAACATACAAACTTTCACATTTATAATATTAGTAGGATGTCAAAAGGGAACTATCAATCATGCAGGTTGGCAGAAAAATGATTCTGGTTGAATTCTGTACTGCAAGAGTGCAAAGCTTTACTGTTAATTTAGTTATTATATTTCCCTATTACATTTTTGTTTAAATGCCCTTCACTAGAACCAGCTGTATTTAATTTTCAACTATCATTTTAGTTTAGTAATTAGTTCCACTACTATAAACTAATAGTAAGCAGCTTCTGTCCAATGTCTTTTTTTCCTTGAATGTAGTTCGTGTATACATCAGAATTAATATACCACTAAAGTTATTTTAAACGGGATATTTACCATGCTTTTTGTTACTAAAAACTGTTTTAAAAAACAAAAACATGGTATCCCGTTTTAAATAACTTTAGTGGTATATTAATTGTTGCGAAAAAGTTTGTGCTTGCGAGGTCTACTGTTCGCTGAACTACTAGTTTATTTATTTAATAAATACATCAATAGCTTATACAAATAACATTAGCTTATAACAGTATTTAGGTATTAATTCTAAAGTAACACGAATAGAATAGAATAGAATATTCTTCACGAACTACATTCAAAGGAAAAAAGACATTGAAAGTGCTGTCGAGAAGCGAGTGCACGACGTCGACGTGAGTCTCTCAGCGAGCATTCTGCCTACCAGGCGAGAGTCGCTGAGCGAGTACCTACTCTCTCTTATCTCTTGTCACTGCGAAAAATTAGTACTCGGCCGCGGTGGGAACAGTCAGCGATCAACTATTAATTTATGTATCTCTTTTACTTAAAAAAATCGTTGAAAGCTAGTCGCTTCCTCGTCAGCGGCGGGCCCCCCGCGACCTATTTAAACAAAAAGTGAAATTATGAGCGTGTTAGATAGTGGATTAATGACTACATTTATAGGTATAGGTATCCACTTAATTATCAAGTTTTGAGTGTCAGGATGGTTTAGTACCTACTAGTTATTTACTTTGTATGTAGGTACTTTCTATGAATATGGTGTAGGGAAAGGATTTTATGAAGAAAAGCACAGAAAGACAAGACCAGGCATTTATTTACGATAAGGCTTGTCAATACATAGGTACTTAGGCACCGTTAATGAGAAAGCTAGTTGTCCGTTCCTAATCTAGGTCATCACGGAGAAGAAGGACAAGAAACTCCGTGGCAACTTCTTTTATATTATTGGATCAACACATTGTTACATCAGCATAAATCATTATAATATCACATTAATATCTTGGACCATTTCTCCAAGCTAGCAATATTAGGCATATTAAAACACATACAGAACAACATAGTTATCAGCAATAATCAAGATATAATAATTATCAATTAACTTACATGAACATTGTAGTCTGTCGATCTTTCACAAGAAGTGATCTGATCACCAATCCTTTTTACAATAATGGCAGAGCTTCCGCTATGCTACATGATTTATTCTTACATTGGCTTTTAGCAACTTTATATTACGGACATGGACACCACTCAGGGTCTGTCCTGTAAAAGTCGGAGGTCCTATAACGTCCAACCGTATAACTCAAGTTCCTTTTCAAGATTGGCGGTCACACCATCTTACAAGCCTATCAACCTTACAGGTCCCTCAAATATTGCCGCCCATTCTCCCGCCATTTTAGACGAATCATAGATGGTCATACATAAATGTTAAATATCTTCTAACCAAAGTAATAATTAACAAATCTTATGTAGTGGAACTATCTTAAAACTTAATAACATTATTTAGCAATATACTATGTATTTATTTGTAATCTTTATGTAAAATGTCATAATATAATAACATCAACTGGATGTTCCAAAAATCGTTTGAAACACCATGTTACTTTAAAATAGCATTATAAAATCGTGATAAATATTATTAGTATTATAATAATTATTACTTATTCAATATTAATTATTTATTGTACTGCTACGTTAATAAACATTTATATTGATCTTCATAAAACCACAAATCATGACTTGTTCGAAAACTCTTTAATCGTTGTTTATGAAACAGTCTTTTGAGCAGTGACTTTTGAGTCACATTAAAACTATTTATATAATACATCTGTTTATGAAATATAAATTATAGAAATGCAAATCAAATATTACTACCTATATATTATTCACTAAACATAAATTTACGTTTATTAAAATATTGTTGAGATGGAACGTTTCCATACGTCAATGTCATCTATCATTCTGACAGCTGACGTTCATACTGTGATTTATTGTTGTAAACAATCAAATATAGTGATCAATACAATTAGATATTCTCCGATAAATATGAATAACCTCACAAGCGCGACGATTGCATATTCGCGTGACCATCGATAATATGACGCGGCAAGACAGGTGCCTTATTATTGTTATACTCGTAGTTGTTTCGGTGTGCGGGAAACAAAAGAAATGATAAAACAAAAGAAATATAACGCAGCTGCGTACAAACTGTTCAAATATTGAACAACAAACGTTTTGCTCAAGGCAAAACTTCTACCCTCTTTTGCTATCCCATATTATTAAAGGTACAATTCCGTATCCGACCGCAGGCGAAACCAGTCGTGTCGCGGCGACACGTCGCCTGTAGTTGCCGCCTGCGGTCGGTTACGGAATTGTAACTTTTCAGTTAAATCTTATTTACACGGTGTGGTGTAAATGCCTGCGGCATACCATAGCTTGAACCAACAACAAAAGTTGCACCGTCTAAACCACCAATTGACCTTAATTAACCTCACGACCTATTTTGTGCGGACCCTTAGTAAATAGTAAAATTTATAACTAAAACTTAATCAAAAAATATTAAAGTAATTTAATTGGCTTCGTCCCGCATCCCTAGTTCGAACTCCCCGGTCCGTTTATTTCAGCCCGCGCTTTGTCTTCAGACTACGTTTTTTACTTCATAGAAAAAAACAATTTTTTTCACATTAATATACTTACTTACTACTTACTTACTATGTTATTTTTGTTCATTACATAATATTTGAATGTTGCTTATAAAAAAAACTAGCTCGTTGTTCTAGTGGCCGCAAGCGCTACTGCTGAGTAAGATCGGTTCTGGGTTCGATTCCCAGGTCGGGCAAGGTGTTATTGGGTTTTTTCGTCTGGAATTTCTCAATGGCAGCCCGGAGCCTGGATTTGTGCTCGCCCCCTATTACATGGGACTTAAAAATTACTGGCGAAATGATTCAGGTTTATTTTCGTTTTATTTCTTAATTGATATTATTAGTCTTGGTTGCTAGTACTTAATCGTCTACCAAACGGATCGCGACAGCCATATAATTTTTATAAACGGACCCCAAATGAAACTAATTGGTGATCCCTGAACCCTAATTGCGTAATACACGATCAATTAGAATCTGAATCGTTTTGAAACAGATTCCTAATCCATTGCTTCATAAGTTCGAAAAAAAATCTGCTCAACAACGTAAATAACGCAATGAATGTTGTTGAACTGTCAAAATGAAACAGATTAGTTGTAATTGTTTACGAAAACGTGTTGCGTAATTAGATAGATAGCTGGTCTAAACAGTGTTTGAACGATGCAAGTAATTTGTTGCTTCTACTCGTATTTTATGGTACTTCACAGGCAAGAAACTTGCATTGTGTAAATGTTACTCATAAACATTACTATGATTGCACAATCTCAGACGCAGAAGGCATTCGTTTAATTGGGTCAATTGTGTCATACAACCACACTTGAAGTCTCGAGGGGCTTACATGTGTCCTTTGTTAACTTTTTAATTAAGCTGGGATATAGAATTTATTGTGGGCTCCTTGTGTGCAATGCAAGAGTTCGTCAAAAATAATGCATACCTTGAGGACACTATTTTCAGTGGTCTGCATCGGTCAATGCAATGTAATCTCAAGGCATTCTGGAATGATAAAATAATCCCATCAATCGTCATATGCGAACCTTGCTAGTTCTAGTAACAAAGCTACGCTTGCAGGTGAATTCTGTCTCGAGAAAACCACCACAAACCGTAACTAAACCTATTGCCCCATAAATCTATCAGTCGGCCTTGTAATCTATTGTCCAAAAGTAGGTCAGGATTTAATTCGTAGTACTGCAATTTCCTAAATCTGGACCACATGTTCGTTATTGAATAGTTAGCACTTTGTGAATGACTTTCACAGTAACATGTGCACATAACGACATGTATTTACTCTTGTAAACTGTCCAAAGTTTCAGGGAAATGTTTGGTCTATGCATACAACCTTTCTACTTTGCTGACTGGAAGGCTCATTTACATGAGCACAGTTTCCCGCTGTCAATGGGCAATAGGGATGATGCCTGGGTAAAATCTTTTTTATTCTTATTAGTCTGTCAGTCAGATAATAAAAAAATATTAGACACGTATTTTTTGCTTTATCATATTAATAAAAAATTACTTAAATAAAACGCATTTTAAATTAGTGGGGGTCGCTACGTCACTAGTATGTATAAAATCTACATACTCGTGACGTCTTGGCACATTTTACCTCAATGTATCGCCGTAATCTTTAGATTACGTTAAAAAAGAAAAAAGACGTCCAAAAATATTTTCTGTCATCATCCCTATTATCGAAGCGACATGTTACTTGAGTAAATAGTAGGTACTATAACGGATACGCATATCTGAACACCGTAAGGACTATTCTTGCTTGCAGCGCTCGGTCGCTTTAGTAACGCTTACCTATGAAAAAAAGGGTCGTGTGCACGGGATCTTGTTTTCAAGTTGGTTAGGGACGTAACTGGCATGTCGAAACTTCTTTCCTTTAAAAGTTTAAAACAAGAAGCGTTCGAGTTAGCAAAAATTCAACACTTTTCAGATATGTCTCAGACAGTTTTCAGAGAAAATCGCGTGTTGAGTCACGTAAGATATACCGAACGATAGCCGAGTTTTTTTTTTGCTCGAGTATGTAAATCACCTGATTTAAATCTTATAAAAAGGAGAATGTCCATGCAAGTAACGGTAGGTACTGTCTCGCATGGACATTCTCGTTTTAACGGGCGAGAATTTCTCCTCGTGTAAATGCCATTTAGTTTATTTTACTGCAATCAAAAGTTAATTAAGTTGCTTTTAGTTGTCCTTCAAGTATGTCCTCATAGGACGTCTTGATTCAAGTTAAGCTCTTTGTGGAGCTGTGACCCGGATAACTACTTTACCTACTATTCGTAGTTTATTTTTCAGTACTCTAGAGTTCATTTATGTCGAAGTTGCTTTTAGAAGTCCTTCAAGCCTTTTCTGTTTCACTGTATAACATTTTAAAAGCATTTTTTTTTTATATTTTTTTTTTTTTTTTTTTAGTTAAGCGAAGACTCTTAAAGGGTTAGTAACATTGTCTTTAAAACTAAGTGTTAGTAAACAACACGATACGATGACACATGTTGCTGACAGCAGTGAATTACATACGGACAATCCACTCTGTCAGTAATCATTTTCAGAACCCTGTTAGGGCTAGCCATGAATCGTGCCACCCCATCCCTGACGCACTGCACTGCCATGGCAACCCCCATCAGTTTTCTGACGAAGGGCTCCATACGACGCCTGTGAATATTTCTCCCATAAGCTGCATGTGTAGAAGGTGGTACAGAATGCTCTAAAGAGCGTCACCTTAACCAACATGCAAACCTGAGGGCTATCATATTCGCACGCATGGAAAGAGCTCTCCGTTCCCGTTCAATGTCAAAAATAAAAACCGGCCAAGTGCGTGTCAAATCACGCACAATGAAGGGTTCCGTAGTTAGGATGAATTTATTCCAAGAACAAACTTAATATTGTAGTTGAAAAACATTTTCTCCCATACGGAAAATATGGAAGATCATGTTTTTCAAATTGCAAAGGAAATTGTTAAAAATGGCCTATGAATCAACACGTATGAAACCTTTACAGTAATTACTAGTTTGTTTTATAATTTACATTACAATTATTACAATAGAACGGACACTTCTTAATTTCGAAAACATTTTAAAAAGTAATTCACTTCGGTCTTATTCCCCGGCGCCATTATTTTTGTTCCAAATTGACGTTTTGGTGTAGGCAAAGGGCAATAGCTCATACAGCCAAGTATTTTTGCGCAGCGGTATAGTGTGCCCCGTAATTACAACGCTCAGCACTCTCAGCGCTTGATCTATGAATAAGGTGATTTAGTTACAAACAGAATAAAGTGATTAAAAGCGCTGTGTGAAACGAGCAACCGCGACACTGACTGTCGATGAATTGACAGATGACAGTTTGACATTTCATAGTAATGACAGCGTGTTTATTTTGTCACTCGCATCCTAACTCCTGCGCTTGCATCTTGCGTAGCTTGTGTGTATTCGTTTGTGTTATTGCATTTTCTGTTTTTTTTACCTATTTTAACTAACAACTTGGCGTGAACAAAGGACTGTGATTTCCTCTTGAAACATCGACCTCTGGCTGGGATTTCATGGCCCTAAACTAGTCAAACTACAAATAAATTAGTAACTACTTATAAAGAAATAATGGTTCTGACTACCTAATAGTACATTATGCATTTAATGAAACGTTTGAAGGTAAAATCCAATGTATTTTCACTAATAAACGTTAAGTTAGTATGTTTCTATTGACCTAATTATAACCCCAAAATCCGAAAGTATTTTAGATTTTTTACAATTCTCAGCAGTGTCCGTGATTTTAATTTAGGTTCAGTCGAATATATGCATTATTTAGAATACAGAAAGTAAATTCCCGTGTCTGTTGGTTCTTAGGCGAACGATGTATGGACGCCGAACAATGTCCTTTAAGTTGGTCGATTATTACTCGTTAACCTGTAAAGCCTACTTAGCTGTGATAGTTTTCCTTTTAACTTTGTAATATATACTACTATTGTGATTTTTTTCATAAATTCAAGTCCAACCATTTACTTGGCGGGGGGGGGGACACTATACTCTAACAAAAATTTGCACTTTAAAGCTTAATATTTCGCAAGCGGACTCCTAAATTGAAAAATGGCTGTCAGACACCCACAATATTTCTGAACGACCTCTCCAAGGACACCTCACACTATAGGATACACGAGAAAAAAAAAACATCCCACACTTTAGGTGTAGGGGAGGCACCATAAAAAATAAATTGTGTTTATTTTACCACTTTGTTGGCATGATTAATATGGTATGCCCATGCCAAATTACAGATTTATAGTACTAACAGTCTCTGAGCTAAGCCGCGGACAGACAGACAGACGGACATGGCGAAACTATAAGGGTTCCTTGTTTACTACGGAACCCTAAAAAGGTATATATAAGTGTAAATATGAGTGTAACAATTTTCGATAGACCTAATAAATAAATAACATTGAAATAGTTATGCGTGAATGACCAGATAACGAAAACGTGGCAAAAGAAGTATGGAAAGTGTGTGTGTAGCTGGTGGCATTCTGCAGTTACTGCCTACCCCCATAGCAAGAAGGCGTGCGAATATGATATGTTTTAGTTTTAAACTAAACATCAGTGCGGCAAATGAAAAACATTTATTTTAATTAGTCTATATTTTCAAGAACTTTTGATAGTCAAAACTTACTGAAAGCCATAAATAATTCCTTCAGTTTTTTGTTAGAGCGATTGAAAACTTCAAACATTTGAGTCTGCCTAAACTTGAAAGTTAAAGACTATTTGTAATTGGAGTTTTAAATTAAATTAAATTATAATTAGTTAGCAACAAATACTCAACAAAGTCTGCTTCTGTTTAATGAGTTATTTATGTTTTGTATCAAGAGGCTGGGGTATCTGTGACGTATTTCTTACTGAATCCTGCCCAACACTTAACTACCTACACATTATTTAAATTTACATGATAAGTCATAGCCACAATTTTTTTATGTGTAACATCTTTCATCTAACTTTCCTGCAATCTGTGGGAGTAATTTCGTGAAAAGGGACGGAAGTGTGTAACAGGAAGCCGGGACGTGCGCACTACTCCGTCTTTTACACCCGACACCACCATATACACATACTTAGGCTCCTCATATCATACTCACATAACACAAAAATACACCCATCTCCCAGTCACACACACACACACACACACACACAAACACACACACACACACTCAAATACACAATACAAATAAACCATACGTTTTCCAGACACACTTATCAGAATCCACCACTCAGTAATTTTATAATTTTATATTCTTTAAATGTAACTACATAATTTAAGATTTTTAATTATTTTTTTACGTTTTTTAAATTAGTTTGTAACATAATAATATACTCTTCCGAATAATTATTAGCTTACCAGCTCTCAAGTTCCATAGGTATATTGTGTCCAAGTGGCAGTAGAACACTGACTCCTAAGTCACAGGTTTTCCTAGTTTAGGAGTCAGGGTTTCAGTTTTTGTACGCCTTAACTATTGTGAGCTTTGTTAGATATCATGCATATTGTAAGGATTTATATCAATAAAGTATTATTATTATTATTTCCTTTATTTCATTTTAATACTTACAAATTATATTTTTAAATATTACAATATAAAAAATATTAAAACATTTAAAAATATAAAAAATAGTAGCCCACCGGTATCGGGAACAGGGTCCAAGCTACCGGCGGTCAGGGCTCCAGAGAGAGGAACCTCCTGACAATGCGAGCCGTATCCAGAAGTACCACTTTCTGAATCAAGCCCTTGATCCAGCTGCCCAACGAGAGCCTCCTCAGGTGTTGGTCGAGGCTCTTGGCAACTAAGCCATTGGCTGATACGACTATCGGCACAATGATCGCTGAGTCCACATCCCACATGTCGACAACCTCGTGAGCCAAATCGAGATACTTGATTTGTTTATCTTTCTCAGCTTTCACGAGGTTCCCGTCATGCGGGACCGTTATGTCAATTATCATTGTGCGCCGCTCTACTCGATCCACCACCACTATATCAGGTTTATTCGCAAAAAGAGTCCTGTCAGTGATGATGGATCGATCCCAGTACAATGTGATATTTCCATTTTCGAGAACTGGGTCGGGCACATACCTGTAGTACGGCACTTCCGATTCCACAAGATTGTATTTCAGAGCAAGTTGCTGATGGATAATCCTGGCTACAAGGTTGTGTCTATGCAAGTACTCTTCGTTAGCTAGACGAGAACAGCCGGAGATAATGTGTCGAATTGATTCTCCCGGATGGTGGCATGCCCGACAGATGTCAACCGTGCCGTCTTTCACAATAAATCTACGGTAGTTGTTCGTCATGATAACTTCATCCATAATTGCACAGACAAAACCTTCGGTTTCCCCAAAGAGGTCACCAAAACGCAGCCAGGCTACGGACGCTAGAAAATCTACATCGGGTCCATGTAGGGCCCGGAAAAAGCGTCCGTGAAGGTCCTTACTTTGCCATACCTCCTTGCGATCGCTAGTGTCAAGCACTACAGGCTTGCGCCAGTTCTCTTTAGCCATGGAGAGCGGGGTGAGGTTCTTGTCCACTGCGACCACATCTCGATGCATCCCCACGTCGGCTTTCAGGAAATATTCCCTGAGACTGCATATCTCGCGATTGTGGAGGGTCTTAGCGTTTAAAAAACCTCGACCTCCACACTTTCGCGGGATATACAGTCTCATTACCGATGACCGTGGGTGGTGCATTCGATATACAGTCAGCAGCCTACGGACCCTCCTATCCAAGGCGTCGAGTTCGGTCTGAGTCCATTTGAGTATGCCGAAAGAGTACATCAAAACCGGCATGACCCAACCATTGAAGGCGCGCACCTTATTTCCGCCTGATAGAAAACTATTGAATACTTTCTTCAGGCGGCCAAAGAAGCGCTCCTTCAATGATTGCTTCATGTCAGTAACATTGATGCCCAACGCTTCCGACATACCCAAATACTTATAGGTTTCGGATGCGGAGAGGGCTCTAAGATTTATGGAATCCGAGAGTTCCGTTCCCACGGATTCCACAATCTCCCCTCGCTTTACATGCATGACCGCACATTTGTCCACACCAAATTCCATCCTGATGGCGCTACTGAAAGTTTCAGTTACTTTCAGTAGCTCCATCAGTTGCAAATTGTTGGGGGCAAAGAGTTTAAGGTCATCCATGTAGAGGAGGTGAGATATAACCTGACCACCTCTCCTCAGCCGATAGCCTAGACCTGAATCCTCCAGCAGTGTGCTTAGAGGATTCAGGGCTAAACAGAACCAGAGCGGACTCAAACTATCGCCCTGAAATATGCCTCGCTCGATCCTTATCGGCTCACTATTCCTCTGGATATTTCGACATCCTGGATAGCGAAGGACCGTCCTCCATTGGCCCATACATGACATCAGGAAGGTGCGCAGAGTTGCATCTACTTTATACAACTCCAGCACCCTCATGAGCCATGTATGTGGCACCGAGTCATAGGCCTTCTTATAATCTATCCAGCATGTCGACAGATTCTTTCGGGAACGGCGAACCTGCTGGCTAATGGCCATATCAATGAGGAGTAGCTCCTTAGTACCGTGGGACCCGTTCCTACATCCATTTTGAGAGGCAGACATGATGCAGTTGTTGTCTATATGTTTGTTAATTTTAGCTCTCAAAATGGATGTAAGAACTTTATAGACCGTCGGTAAACACGTGATCGGCCTATAATTTTTGGGTTCCGCGGTGCTACCTGATTTATGGAGCAGGTGGGTAACTCCTGTCGTTAAAAACTGGGGTAGCGAACCAGACTCCAAAGCAGTCTGGTACTGAGCCGCCAAGCGAGCGTGCGATCTTGTGAACCATTTAATCCAGAAGTTGTGCAGCCTGTCCGGCCCTGGGGATTTCCAGTTCGGCAACGGACGGACTGCACGTGTTACATCTTGGGGGCAGATGGTTATAGCCCCCATTTCTGGTATTAGATCGCAGGCTCGCTCGACTTCCCGAGTCCAATCACCTTCGGTGTGACTGACAGGCACCGACCAGATGCTGCGCCAGAAAGAGCACATGGCAACATCATCCGGCAGACGCGTGTCAGCCACACCTTGGTAAGGTTGCTCCCAAGCCCTATAAACCCACCTTTCATCGCTCTGGAAGGTGCGATTCTGAGTGTATCGTTCCACTCGCCGCTTATACCTACGAATACGGTTCGCCCATGCATACACTTTCTGCTTCAGGAAGTCGATGCGCTCTGTGACACGGGCCATATAGTCCTGGGGGCTGATATCAGTCCCTAAAAACGCCCGCCTCACAAAGCGCATCACTCTAGGGCGAGTATTGCCCTCCTTGAAGCAGATTAGTTTGCCGATGAGGGCTCTGGCCCCACCAATACGGCGCTCAATCCTGCACTGCCAAGCTGGTACGGCTGGTTTCGGTCGTGTAGCTCTGGAGTCATTTGCAAATTTGACGTGAGCTACACGACATGCCGCTACAGCCGCGCAGTACAGAATCGAATGTGTATCGGTGAGGTCTTCGCAGTTATCAATATAGTTTGATAGTTGCGAATCCAGAACCGCCACCAGCGCCCTGTTTTTGTTATGCATGGGCAAACGAGGTAAACGTGGTCTAAGTTCGGGCGACATGGTTCGATATTCCCGAATCGCACCCTCCAAAGCACTCCTCAATTCCTCATTGCATTGGGTACTTACGTTTGTAGCCCTGTCATCATTCCTCTCGTCAGCTTGATGTGTTGTGTCTTGTGGTGGCACTATATCACTCTGCGGCGGGGGAGCGATGACATGGCTACTCTGCATTCCATTTCGCAGGCGATCAAGTACAGTGTCATCCAACATATGATTACGCTGGATGACCCGCACCTGATCCGACAGTCGTTGTGCCGAAACGTTGACAGTTGGCTCAAGCACCTGGAAAAGAGAGAGCATCCGAACACGGTACGCGGTCAGATTGTTTCCCCCATCTGTAGCCCCGTAGTATGAGCGCATGACGTTTTCATTGATGGAGCGTGTCCATCTCATGCGCTGCACACTTCCGCCGGGAGCTGGGACCCTATCAGAGGCCGGTGGGCCTCGAGGTCCTAAACCGTCCGGCGGCCGGCGTCCTCCCCGTCGACGAGCAGGTGGTGGCGTCGTGGGCGGAGAGAAATACTCGTCGCTCGAGCTCGACGCATCTACCGCGGCTGGTGTCGTCACAGCGCTCACAGTGGGGCTGGGTACCGGTAGCGGCGAGGCGGAGCTGAGCGACGAGTCCGGAGGTGGTGGGCGTGCTCTACGTGCGGCTGATCGTGTCAACATCTCATTATTTCATTATTTTCTTTGGTGTTCTCGGAGGTGACATGACAGCTGATGTCACCTCCTGTTCGGCAGTTTTTGATTTGTCTATTGGTGTATTTTGCTCTTTTTTGGAATAAATGGGGTTTCAGGTTTGTCTTCGGATTGTTTTTACCATATAAAAACAATAAAACTGCGTCAAAAATGAATACTAATATATATGATGAAAAATCAGAAAAATAAAGTTTGAAGACGTTTTGACACGTTGGTGTTGCCATTCTTATTATTATTATCTCCTTTATTTCATTTAAATACATATAATTTACATTTTTAAATATTTTTATAAAAAACAAAAGGCAAAACAAAAACATTTAAAAATATAAAAAATAGTAGCCCACCGGTATCGGGAACAGGGTCCAAGCTACCGGTGGTCAGGGCTCCTGAGAGAGGAATCTCCTAACGATACGCGCCGTGTCTAGAAGTACCGCTTTCTGGATCAAGCCCTTGATCCAGTTGCCTAACGAGAGCCTCCTTAGGTGTTGGTCGAGGCTCTTGGCTATTATGCCATTGGCCGTCACGACTATCGGCACAATGACTGCTGTATCCACTTCCCACATGTCGACAACCTCGCGAGCCAGGTCGAGATACTTGATCTGTTTATCTTTTTCGGCTTTCACGAGGTTCTCGTCATGCGGGACCGCTATATCAATAATCATTGTGCGACGCTCTAATCGATCTATCACCACTATGTCTGGCTTATTGGCAACAATAGTCCTGTCAGTGATGATAGATCGATCCCAATACAACGTGATATTGTCATTTTCGAGAACTGGGTCGGGCACATACCTATAGTATGGTACTTCCGATTCCACAAGACTGTATTTCAGAGCAAGTTGCTGGTGGATAATCCTGGCCACAAGGTTGTGCCTATGCAAGTAGTCTCCGTTAGCCAGACGAGAACAGCCAGAAATAATGTGTCGGATTGATTCCCCCGGACGGTGGCATGCCCGACAGATGTCAACCGTGCTGTCCTTCACAATATATTTTCGGTAGTTGTTCGTCATCATAACTTCATCCATAATCGCAAAGACAAAACCTTCGGTTTCCCCAAAGAGATCACCGAATCGCAGCCAGGATACAGACGCTAGTAGGTCTACATCGGGCCCATGTAAGGCCCGGTAAAAGCGCCCGTGAAGCTCTTTGTTCTGCCATACTTCCCTGCGGTCATTAGTATCTAATACTATAGGTTTGCGCCAGTTCTCGTTAGCCAAGGATAGCGGGGTAAGGCCCTTGTCCACTGAGGCCACATCTCGGTGCATCCCCACGTCGGCTTCTAGGAAGTATTCCCTGAGACTGCATACCTCACGGTTGTGCAGGGTCTTAGCATTTAAGAAGCCTCGACCTCCACACTTCCGCGGGATATACAGTCTCATCACCGATGAACGTGGGTGATGCATCCGATTTATGGTCAGCAGTGTGCGGATCCTCCTATCCAGGGCGTCAAGTTCCGTCTGGGTCCATTTGAGTATGCCGAAAGAGTACATCAAAACCGGCATGACCCAACCGTTGAAGGCGCGCACCTTGTTTCCGCCTGATAAAAGACTATTTAATACTTTATTCAGGCGGCAAAAGAAGCGCTCCTTCAGCGATTGCTTCATGTCAGCAGCGTTGATACCTAACGCTTCCGACATACCCAAATACTTATAGGTTTCGATTGAGGAGAGGGATCTTAGGTGTATGGAGTCCGAGAGTTGGGTTCCCCCGGATTCCACAATCCCTCCTCGCTTTACATGCATGACTGCACATTTGTCCACACCAAATTCCATCCTGATGGCGCTACTGAAAGTTTCGGTTACCTTTAGTAGCTCCATCAGTTGCAAATCGTTGGGGGCAAAGAGTTTCAAGTCATCCATGTAAAGGAGGTGAGATATAACCTGACCACCTCTCCTTAATCGATAGCCTAGTCCTGAGTCCTCCAGCAGTGTGCTAAGAGGATTCAAGGCTAGGCAGAACCAAAGTGGACTCAAACTGTCGCCCTGAAATATACCTCGCTCGATCCGTATCGGCTCGCTATTCCTCTGGATATGTCGACATCCTGGATAGCGAAGAACCGTCCTCCATTGCCCCATACATGACATCAGGAAGGTGCGTAGAGTTGCATCTACTTTATACAACTCCAGCACCCTCATGAGCCATGTATGGGGCACCGAGTCATAGGCCTTCTTATAATCTATCCAACATGTCGACAGATCCTTTCGGGAACGACGAACCTGTTGGCTAATGGCCATATCAATGAGGAGCAGCTCCTTAGTACCGCGGGACCCGTTCCTACATCCATTTTGAGAGGCAGACATGATGCAGTTGTTGTCTATATGTTTGTTAATTTTAGCTCTCAAAATGGATGTAAAAACTTTATAGACCGTCGGTAAACAAGTGATCGGCCTATAATTTTTGGGTTCCGCAGCACTACCTGATTTATGGAGCAGGTGGGTTATACCTGTCGTTAGGAACTGGGGCAGCGACCCTGATTCTAAGGCTAACTGGAACTGGGATGCCAATCGGGCGTGCGACCTTTGGAACCACTTTATCCAAAAGTTGTGCAGCCCGTCCGGCCCTGGAGATTTCCAGTTAGGCAACGGACGGACTGCACAAGCCACATCTTGAGGGCTGATGTTCAGTGCCCCCATTTCTGGTATTCCCTCGCACGCCCGCTCGATCTTCCTAGTCCAATCTCCTTCGGTGTGATTGACAGGCGCCGACCAGATGCTTCGCCAGAACGAACACATGGCGTCATCATCTGGCAGGCGCGTGTCAATCACACCTTGATCCAGTCGCTCCCAAGCCCTGTAAACCCACCTTTCATCGCTCTGGAATGTGCGATTCTGAGTATACCGCTCAACTCTCCGTCTGTACCGTCGAATACGGTTTGCCCATGCACAGATCTTCTGCTTCAGGAAGTCGATACGCTCTGTGACGCGGGTCAAATAATCTCGAGAGCTAATATCAGTCCCCGAGAACGCCCGCCTCACAAAGCGCATCACTCTAGGGCGAGTATTGCCCTCCCTGAAGCAGATTAGCTTGCCGATGAGTACCCTAACCTCACCGATACGGCGTTCAATCCTGCACTGCCAAGCTGGAACAGCTGGTTTTGGTCGTGGAGCTCTGTCACTGTTGGGAAATTTAACATGAGCTACACGACATGCCGCTACAGCTGCACAGTACAAGATCGAGTGGGTATCGGCAAGGTCTTTGCTGCCGTCAAAACAATTTGACAGCAGCGAGTCTAGAGTACACACTAGTGCCTTATTTTTCTTGTGCATGGGCAAACGAGGTAAACGTGGTCTAAGTTCAGGTGGAGTGGAGCGGTACTCCCGGAAAGCATCCTCCAAAGCGCTCCTCAATCGTGCATTGCATTGGGAACTCACAGATATAACCCCGTCATCATCCTCTTCACCAACGTGGTCGGGTCGCGGTGTGGCACTGGGTAAATTTTGTAGTTGCACCGCGACCAGTGGCGAAGCAGGCGTTACACGGTTATTCCGTGATTCGAGTCGTAGTCGATCAAGTACGGCGTCGTCCAGCATATGGTTACGCTGGATGACCCGCACCTGATCCGACAGTCGTTGGGCCGTCACGTTGACAGCTGGCTCAAGCACCTGAAACAGAGAGAGCATCCGACCACGGTACGCAGTCAAGTTACTTCCTCCCTCTGTAGCCCCAAAGTATGCGCGCATGACATTTTCATTGACAGTTTGTGTCCATCTCATGCGCCGCACACTTCCACCGGGAGCGGGGACCCTATCAGAGGCCGGTGGGCCTCGGAGTCCTAAGCTGGCCGGTGGTCGGCCTCTTCCGCGACGTGCTGGTGGTGGTGTCGTCGGCGGCGAGAAGTATTCGTCGCTCGAGCTCGACGCAACTGCAGCGGCCGGTATCACTGGACTCTCGTCTGGAGCAGGATCCGGCAACTGTGAGGCGGAGCTGGGCGACGAACCCGAAGATGTTGGGTGTGTGTCTTGTAGTAGTTGCCGTGCCCGACTTCGCGTCAGCATTGCACTGTTCTCCGTCTATAGTTTTTATTCTTACATCTTGGTATGTGTTTCGGTTTTGCTGCCAATTTTGGTTTCTTTAGGAATGAGATGGTAGGAACACATACTCGAAGCACAACATTGTGTCATATTTTATTATTGACAATTATTAATTAATATTAATTAATATTAATGATTATTATTATTATTATTACTATTTGATTTGACCAATGAGCGCACGCGGTGCTAGATTTGGCCGTCAGATGGTACCATCCCATTTTCCGAGAGGTTGGTATTGTCAGCCAACAGAGGTGAGATGTCAGATGTTACACATCGTATGCGATTACTGTAAGGCTCGCTCGTTTTTTTTTTGTCGTTTCTCTAAATGTGTAGTCAGGTGGAAGTTAGTATTCAGTCTCAAATAATCCCTTCTAATGGTTTATTTTAACAAGACGTTATAATAAAATAATGATAAAAAATATGACACGTTATAGCTTTAAATATTACGTTTTTATGATACCACCCACAATTTTTTTTTTTATGTCCCCTTTTTTCATTTCAGCTATAAGCAAGTGCGTTGATACCCACAAACATATCTCAAAAAGTTTCTAGAATTAAGTGACCATAACATAACATCATGTCGGTATTCCCCGAAGGGTTATGTAGAGGTGTACCTACTTATAGGACACCCACATGTCACCGATAGGGGGCGCGTATGACATCAACCCATAGATCTGACATGCGAAGATAACATTAAATCTATCAACTCAAAAAGGGTGGTCAAATGTAGCAAAAATAAATTGAAAAAATATATAAGAATAAACAAGTATATTAGGAAAACTCAAAAACTAGTTAATAGACAGAAATTCTTCATTAAAAATGTAAAATTAAATAGGGAACGCCTTTCATTACTAGATAAACTGGATTATTATTCTCAAAAATGTAAAAACAATAATTTACAGTATGAAAATGACACTCAAAATTTAAATTTTGAAATAGATAATCTAAACCAAAAATTAATATCTATGACAAATAAATACCAAATCTCAGAAAAGCAAATGAGGGAATACATGCTGGCAATGAATGAGTTAATAGCGAGTGCTAGCTCATGTTCCTGTGAGCGATCACAATCACTGACCAACAACAGCCCGTCCAATAGTCAGCCCTCACTGGCTTGTTTGACACCAGCATGTGATACTTCATTGCAACAATGTTATAGCACTGATGGTACCCCTAAAACAACGAATGGTAAAGTAGAAACTCCTAACTGTGTAAAAACCCAAATAAATAGCAATATTGTTATATTTAGTGATGAAATTGGAAAAGACATGGGCCAGTTATTATCAAATATTTGCAAGGGACAGTCAGTTACCAATTATTGTATGCCTGGCTTAACTTATGTTGATATAGTGAAAAAGATTATTAGTTTAAATTTCCACCAGGATACAACGTTGATAATATTAATTAGTAACAGAGGAAATGTGACTCAGGACAGCCTGCTTCATTACATTAACAAACTATTTGAGCTAGACTTACAACAGATTGTTTTGTTTACATTTCCTTATAGTAAAAGTTTGCCACAGAAAGAAAATAATTTTAGGCACAAATTAAATGTAATGATCAATAATATGACATTACACAGTAATAATTTCCATGTTATTGACACTAACAAGTATGTTAGTAAATATTTATATGTGACAAAATACAAATTGTATTTAGCAAAATGTTTGAAAAGACAAATAGCTGTATCGCTATACTTTTTTTTAATTGATTTATCAGCCAAGAAATTGGCTAATAAAACTTTAGCTTCTATTGAGCAATTATCTGACATTTTCATTGATTCAGCCAAAAACTTGGCTACACAAGTTAACATTAATTTAAATTAGAAATTGAGACAAAAGAGAAAACCTCTTGCATAATTAATGGAAATAATTTAAATTTAAATACTAGTCTAAATCATCAAAATGTCAGAATAAGTTCTAAAACAGTTAACCTGGTGCACCAAAATATTCAAGGAATGTTAAGAAAAGACCTTGAAATTGAATTATTCATGAACTGTAACAACATTGATATTTTATGTATTACAGAACATTGGTTAAAAAGCCATCAGTTCATGTTTAATTTCAGTAATCACCAGGTTGGTAGTTCATTCAGCAGAGAAAATGCAATACATGGTGGCTCATTAATACTGTTAACTAAACAATTTAAATTCAAAGAACGTAAGGATATTGTAAGCCTATCTGTTGAGCGGACTATAGAAATAGCTTGTGTGGAGTTGGAGCGGCTTGTTGTATTGAGCGTGTACCGGCCTCCATCATCGATTTATGATTGCTTTGAGAGTATCATGGATGATGTGTTACAAAAGCTTGGAAAATTAGGAAAAAAAATAATTGTATGTGGTGATTTTAATGTTAATTTATTAGAAGACTCATCAATGAGCCTAAAAATTCAAAATTTATTTCAGTCATATAACCTTAATAATTTATTTTTGGAGCCTACTAGAATAACCGCCACATCAGGTACATGTTTAGATAATATATTTACTGACATATTACCAATTAATAGAAAAATTATAAGTCAACTGGATTCTGACCACTGTGGACAGCTGATTACATTTAGTAAACAAGTTAAAAAAGTGACTAAGAGAGATATCACTGTAGTGCCAAAAACTGCAGGTCGCTTGGAGAGTTTTAAAAACAAACTTAATAGTAAATTACCCTACTTGCCTTATTGTGATGATCCTAATGAACTGTACAATTCCTTTTTTGCCATGTATTGTACAGAATTTAACTCAACTTTTATACCAAAGCAGATCTCAGTTGATGGTTCTGCAACTTTCAGTGAATGGGCAACTAAAGGGATATTTAAGAGTAGAATCAAACTCTTTGAACTGTATGAAGAAAGAAATTATAATAAAAGTAAAGAATTCTATCAATATGTTAAGAACTATTCCAAATTATTTAAACAAGTTTGTAGCGAAGCTAAGTGTCGATATTTAAGCTCTAAAATTAAAAATAGTCAAAATAAAATTAAAGCTACTTGGGAAATTATAAACAATGAGACTGGAAGAGACAAAAAGCGTAGTAGTGACTACAGCCTTAATATTAATAATACTGTTATTAAAAAAGATTTAGAAGTTGCCACAGTTTTTGAAAATTTCTTTGCAGATATTCCAGTCTCAACCACAAAATCTTTAAATTCTTCACCCACTGTTGCCGAGTCCCTATTGAAAGAAAATGTTGATATTTGTAACCATGAGTTTAATTTCGACTATGTTAGTGCTCGAGATATTATTAAAACTTTCAATACACTCAATGTTAAAAAAACTGCTGATCTATGGGGAAATTCCGTAGAGGTTGCAAAATGCATTATCAACACTGTAGCGCCTGAATTAGCAATTATTTTTAATAAATGTATTGACTGTGGTGTAATTCCTGACTTAATGAAGAGTAGTAAAATAATACCTTTGTTTAAATCGGGCAGCACATCAGACCCCACGAACTTTAGACCTATTTCTGTGCTTCCTACTTTTAGTAAAATATTTGAAAAATTGATGCTAGATCAATTGCAAAGACATTTTAATAAACATAAGTTATTAAACAGTAAGCAATTCGGTTTCACAAGGGGTCGCTCGACTTCCGACGCTGGTGTTGAGCTTCTTTCACATATTTTTGAGGCCTGGGAGGAGTCACATGATGCCCTAGGCATTTTTTGTGACTTATCTAAGGCTTTCGATTGTGTTTCTCATGATACATTGGTCAGGAAATTGCATCACTATGGTGTTAGAAACACTGCCTTGGATCTTCTTATTTCTTATTTGGATAATAGGATCCAAAGAGTGGACGTTAACGGCAAGCGATCTCCGGGTTCTATTGTCACTATGGGAGTTCCGCAGGGCTCAATTCTTGGCCCTTTTTTATTTCTCGTATATATTAATGACCTACCTTGCCTTATAAAGAACAGTCATGAAATAGTGTTATTTGCAGATGACACGTCACTTATATTTAAGCTTAAGCGACAACAGACAGTTATTGACGATGTGAATAATGCTCTCTCTAAAATAGTGCATTGGTTTAGTGTTAATAATTTACTTTTAAACGAGAAAAAGACTAAATGTATTAGATTTCTAACACCTAACGTTAAACAGGTGAAAACCAATGTACTAGTAAATGGGACAGAATTGGATCTTGTGGACACCACTGTGTTCTTAGGTATTACTTTGGATTCGAAGCTTCAGTGGGGCCCACATATAACCAAATTGTCGAAGCGGCTAAGTTCTGCAGCCTACGCGGTGTATAAAATCCGTCATTTGACTGATGTAGAAACAGCTCGATTAGTATACTTTAGTTATTTCCATAGTGTAATGTCGTATGGCATTTTGTTGTGGGGAAATGCAGCCGACTTTCAGGCTATATTTGTGCTGCAGAAACGTGCCATTCGAGCAATTTATAACCTAAGTTGTAGGCATTCACTGAGGGATAAATTTAAGGAAATAAACATAATGACAGTCGCGTCTCAATATGTTTATGAGAACCTGATTTATGTGAAAAAGAATATAAATCTATATTCTAAACACAGCGACATTCATAGCTTAAATACTAGAAACAAAGATTTATTTATTGTGCCGAGGACTAGGCTCCAAAAAATTAGTAATTCATTTAAGTGCCAAAGTATACGTTTTTACAACAAACTCCCAAGCCATGTCAAAGAACTGAGCCTCAATAAATTTAAATCATTTATTAAACAGAAACTATGTCAAAAAGGTTTCTATAAAGTTAAAGATTACTTAGACGACAAAAAGGCTTGGGACTAATTAAGCTACTCCAATGTACCCCAAGGAACAAACAATTATTTTAGACTATTTTAGACTACACGATACTATATGAGCATATAATTGTTGGATTATTTTATTTGACTGTAAGTCAATTTATTTTAATTTTGTTTTCATTTATTGTTGACATAATCTACTCTTTAAAATGTTTTTATTTTATGAGTTGTATTGCAATTTGTGGTGATGTAAATTATTTTAGCATAATAATATGCACTATTATATAGAATCAAGTTTTTTCAACTGAACAGACAGCTGTGCTGCTGGGGAGTTTGTTGCGCCACTTCTTCTTCCCAGCTTATGCACTAGGAAGTGGTGAAGGGTGGGCGTTTTTGGGGGACTGTCTTATGTAATTTTGACGTTCGAAAAGTGCTGATTTCTCAGCCTAGTTTGAATAAATGACTTTTGAATTTGAATTTGAATTTGAACCGGGCACAAATCCAGACTCCGGGTTGCTACTGAGAAATTACAGATGGAAAAACGCAATAACACTTTGCCCGACCTGGGAATCGATCCCGGGACCTCATGACCTCTAGACCAACAAAGCAGTCAACGATAAAATTATATCAAACATATCTCACTTTATCGTAAGCATAGAAATATAAATTTCTTATATCTATGATCGTAAGTTAAGTTTTTAATGGCCTTAGTTTTTTATGGTACCCACATACATGTACATCAAAAAGAAATTAAGGGAACCTTAAGAGCCGATTATCCTAAAAGTTGGCAACGTCGCAATTAGCTGTCAAATATTTACCTGTTTTGATTAATTTCGCAATATTACTGTATGGAAATATGAAATGTGGCTTACTAGTGAACTAATAAAATATTGATTATGAAATACAATTATTAATATCATAACACCGAATATTTAGTTTTAGATGTAAAAAAAGTATTTGGAAACTTTCCAAATGCCTTTTTTACACCGAAAGCGGTTACAACATCAAATATCAGTATTATAATAGCAATTCATTATTAATATTCAGTCCACTAGTTAGCCACATTTTATATTTCCATACATATAGCCAAATTAATCAAAACAGCGAAATATTTGACATCTATTTGCGACGTTGCCCACTTCCAGAATAAACGCTCAAGACATATTGTACAATTTCACCGTATTGTATATTGTACAATGTCTCGCAAAATTGTGATGTCGTAACTACAGGCACTTTTCAATAGTCTCAGAGCGCTTTGACTCAACTTTTGGCCTTAAATAAAATACTGAAAACTTACTGTACCAATGGCTTTAGCTAAATTAAAGCCTAAAAACTTATATTATTTACGATTCAATTCAAAAGCTTGAGTTCCTTTAAAATGTTTTGGACCATTCCATCTAAAGATTGTCTTTAATCCGTGATATTGAAAATTCTCTCCTTGCTTGAAAATGTTGAAGTCGGAATTTTATAAACCAGTCCGGCAATTTAAAACGTAAACGGTGAATGAATAATAGCTGCAAGAATGAACCGCTGCATAATAAATTTATGCAGTAATAATAGAAATGGACCCATACAATTATTTTGATAAGTTGAGTAAAAAAACGAGCGAGCTTTACAGTAGTCGCTGATGATGTGTAACATCTGACATCTTGGCTGACAGTACCAACCTCTCGGAAAATGGGTTGGTACTATATGATGGCCAACGCTAGCACCGCGCGCTCTCATTGGTCAAATGAAATAGCGCACGCTTCCCCGGGTTCCTGTTACACATTTCCGTCCCTTTTCACGAAATCACTCCCATAGATTACAGGAACGCGAGAGGAATGATGTTACACATAAAAAAATAGGCACAAGTTAGTTGTTCAAGCCCGAAGACGATGACTGCTGAATAATAACGAATGTTTTGTGGATCATAGTGTTATGTACTGTTGGAAACTTTTTATAAATAAAGAATCAACTACAACCGCTAATATGAACAATCAGTCATTCGAAATCCCAGCTTTGAAGGCTCTTAGACTCTTATCTATTACTCTTACCCACTTTTTGAAATACCATTAATTAAGTTCATGTACTTATGACCAATTTCGGAATAGCTAGCCAGGGAAAGAGCGATCTGCCGGGGTTGCGGGTTTGTCCGAAAGGGATGTCGCGGCCCCGGCACACAGGCAACGGCTCGGAGAAGTTATTTGATAATTTCCCACGTTCAAAAAAAAAAAAAAGGGATAGAGCGATAGTAGCAGGGACTTGAAACGTTACTCAAAATAACGTTACGCGTAGTTCCGGTAATGAGAATTCGTACCATTCCACCAGGATCGTAACAAAGTTAATTCCTTGGCTAAAACTATAATAACAAACAGAACTAAATCTTAAACTGTTTAATAACAATATAAATAATATATCGGTATACAAAATAATAACGTTACCGATTCATTTCGATACGCAACGTTTACAAAAATAATGTAAACTTGACATAATCACATAAATATAAAAGTAGACAGGTAATCACAACTATTAATTCTCAATACTGCCTGTAATAGATGCGCACTCTCGGAATAACTTAATGTTTGAATACGACGGTGGCTTACCACCACCCGGCCCGTACAGGGGTGGCCGGTAGAGTGGTGGTGGTGCTCGGCGGGAAAAGTTCTTAAAAATAACGTTACAAAGTGAATTTGTAACCATATTACAAGCGGATATACGCATATTGTTACTGATACCTATAACATAACTTAAAATATTGTACTATAAAAATTATATTCTATATCGTTTTTTTTTTTTTGTAACGTTATTGAATTTTTTGTTCTAGTATCGTTACAAACTTTGGAACGTCATAAGATAATATTTAGTGTAACAGAACGGAATTCATTTCGTTTTCAAGTCCCTGGACAGTAGTATATTATTTGCTAGGACCACACGACCAATATCTTCTAATAAAATAATTGTAAACGTTTACTAAGCTTTTCTTCAGTTTAAAGCCAGTAAATAAGGCATCAAGGTCCAATATAATACACAAAAGATTTCCCACACAAATTGAGTGCGTGACCTTACATAATACATAGTGGAATGAAACGGCATCCTTCCGTCATCCCACTCGGCAGGCATTCGTCAATAGTGATAGATGGGCTCAGACTCAATAGACTACCAAGAATGTATGAGAACAGTATCACGGATATTTATTGGTGTAGGTCACAGGTTAATATAATGTAGGATAAGATAGATCTTAACGGTATGTATATGGGTAAAACTTTAATATTGTTACAAAGTCAAAAGTCATTTATTAAAATTAGGCTAATAAACAACCGTTTTTGAACGTCAAAATGACATAAGACAGTCCCGTGAAATTCCCGCCCTTCACCACTTCCTAGTGCTTTAGCTGGGAAGAAGAAGTGGTGCATCAAACTCTCCAGCAGCATAGTTTTCTGGTAAGTTAGAAGAACTTGATTGAATTACATGGATGATAATGCTTGTGCAGGTTCAATAATGATTTTCAATTTTACTTTACAAATGAACTTGCAATAAATTAAAACGTGGTCATAAGTTAACTGCTTGTGCTTTGTCCCTTCCGTTTCTTTTGAAAAAAAAAACCTTTATCTTACACAGGACATATTTTTTTTCAAAAGGACCTGGTTTTTTTAATACCAGTCTGTAACTGTACAGACTGGTATTTTTATCACATGAAACTCTTTGACTAGGCCCCAGAAGTCCAAAAGATGGCAATCGTAAGATTAAACTGACCGCTCTAACTCGCAATACGCTGCAAGACAGGCATCGCCGATGCCGCGAGCCTTTTTAAACACGACATGAGCTGAAATTCTCATATAGCTCACTCTAAAACAGAGAAGAAAAACTGGTACTGAATGTTATAGTTAACTCGTGAATAAGTAACCAAAAGTTTCTAGTTTGGAGCTCACTGGCAAACAAAACTTTGTAACCAAGCTATAGGTAATATTTTAAGCTACTCATGTTGCTCAAAAAGCCACTAAGCTGAGGTGAACTAGGTTGGCCACGTCTGCTATATGCCCAATGAGCTGTGGGCCAAAATAACCACTATGTGAAGCCCTGACACAGCCAGAAGTCAGAAAGCGTCATGGCAGACACCGTATAAAAATGGCGGGATGAGCTGGAGAAAACAAACGACGAGTTGTCCACATTAGCCCTGGATCGAAAGAGCTGGATGTCATGGCCTTTGCCCAGCAGTGGGATGATGCAGGCTAACAGTAACAATATGTCATCTCAACTTCTGTTAACCTGTGTATCTATACAATATGTTAAAAAAAACTCTGATCCGAAAGGGACACATAAGTACTTGCAATAACATTACCAATTTTTTTTATTTTTATTAAAAATTAAATAGTTATTACTATTTAAAACACATTTTTAGTACCAAAATTACCCTAAATCTATTAATAAATTTGCAAATTTTCAACGGGGGTCATAAGTTATGACTTGTATACACCCGCTAAACGACGTCAGACAGCGTACCCATGTGAAAAATTCCCTATTGAAAAAAAATGTGTCGATTTTTTTTTCGCGTTTCCTGATAATTTCCACATAAATAGACTCTCAGTAGAATACCTAACAACGCCCTCACGGATCGGACAGGTTTTTTTTGTTACTAATTGGACAATAAACAATTTTTGTTATATGTTTCCATTTCCTTTTTCTAACTCAACAATAAGTAGAATACCTACAAAATGGAAATATTATTATTTTCCCAGAAAGCAGTCTATTATGTAAAATGGTCTTAGGACATATTTTAGTTTTTCATCAAATTAATCATTGCTTTGCGAAAATTTCTGTATTTAAAACATTCAGACTAGTGACCGAATGAGAGTAGTTTACGATTTTTTTGTGTCAATAGTAGTTTTGTCCTCTGAGATGAACCCAAAATAAACAAAGGAATATATTTATTAACAAAATATAGTGTAGAACACGTTTTTAAACGAGACATCATTAAATTTATATGATGAAAACGGTTTTCATTTTGAAATTTCTTGTATATCTACAGGCGAAATAATTTAAATATGAAGAAAAATGCTTGTGCATTATGACTCGCAGCAGCCATCTTTCATTGTGGTAGGTAATAAAATATATGACGAAACAGGAGCCTCTTGATAATACAAAAACAAGACTGGTAACAAAATAATGGATGTAGGTACAAAAGGATTTATAATAATAATTTTTATTTATTTCAACTAAAGTTACAGACGAAAAAATACATGGTTAAAATTAGGTAGAAGATGGATTACAACTGGTTGGCTTAAGAGTAAAGACAGGTACTACATAATTATGCTGTAACCACAAGGTCTGTACATGGATTGGGTGAGCCCTGCCTCTTAAACTAGGTTAACCTGTTGTTTAGATTTAGAAACCCTCATTGAAATATTATACTAAACCAACTTCGTGCAACTTATTGCATTGAAGACTTCATCAGGCGCATTTTGTGACGGTGAATTAGTTTTAAGTCTACCTACATGTATTTATGTGTACTTTCCTTTTGTTCTTTGGAATACATACGCATTTACAGCTCCAGTCTATATTTTATTTTTCCTGACTAATCACACATCTCAACATAATTTGGTCCTTGTCGAGCCGGATAAGTGAACCAGGAATAAGGATAATTCCAGGAAATATAAAATTTATCGGAAAATACTGCCGGTGGAGATTTGTGAGTAGCTGGCTAAGGTCAAAGGGTCACAGCGCAGCAAAGAATTGTGCAGTACAGTGCAGTAAGAGTGCAGTGTTCCTATTTTCGTTTATTTCAGAACCCATTACTCATAATCAGGTAGTATTTAACGTTTTTATGGAATTGTAAAGGTTAGTACAACATTGGTGTCTAACTTTTTTGTTCATGTGCACATGTAAGATTTCTTTTCAAGCCACCAAATTATTGTTATAATTTGCAGCCAATCTATTGTATTAAAGGTAATTAAGCAGCAAACTAGGTTTTCTATAATTGTTAACCATTAATTTAAGCAGTTTCCTTTGTTATCTTGCAATAAAATTAATAAGAAATCTTACTTCATCAGCTATTAGCCAAGTACATTGTATTGTATTCTGGTACATTTTAACTTATTTTAGTAAAGTTATATTAAGTGAATAGTAAAACTGACAATTCACATTAATATTATTGTCCAAAGTCTGGAAAGTAGATTGATTTTTGTAATAGTTATCAATAGATCTTGTTGTTTAATTTCACATTAGAAAACTTATCAAGTTAAAGCAGCCATTCTATTGTTAAATAAATATTCCCTCTAGCGAATTTAGTAAGCCCTTTAGGTGTTTATCCTTTGGTAGGTATTTAACGATAGTAATTTATTAAAATATAAACTTGTTACATTTCAGTTTGGTTACCTGCTTCCCAAAGAATGACTGGTATGGAAGAAAAGGAGCTCATTAAAAAACGAGCAAGTTACAAAGGTCGATTAACGGTATTTTCTAATTACTTAGAGGATTTTAAAAAGGATTCTTTAACGCAAACCCAGATGAATGAACTGCAGTTACGCCTCGGTAAGATTGAACTTGTTTATTCGCAATATGACGACGTTCAGTTAAGGTTGGAATGTATAGCTGAGGATATGAATACACAGTTAGCAGAACGTACTGAATTTGAAGGTATATATTACAAAGTTGTTGCGAGGCCACAGGAGTTACTAGCCAGACGCAATGATATTGGCAATGAAGATAAGTCTTCTCGCGTTAGCAATAATCGGCTGGTTAGGTTACCAACCATTCAACTACCTAAGTTTGACGGGACGTATGACAAGTGGTTAGAGTTCCATGACACGTTTTCAAGCTTAATACATTTGGATGACCAAATTGATGAAATAAATAAGTTTCATTACCTCCGAGCTTCCTTGGAAGGGACAGCCGCCTTAGTCATACGGGCTATTGAATTTTCGGCTAATAATTATTCCATTGCGTGGAATTTATTATGTGAAAGGTTTGATAACAAGCGGCTTCTCATTCAAAATCATGTGGCAGTCTTGTTTAACATTGAAGTGGTTAATAAAGAATCCTCAGATAATATAAAAAACATCATTGATACTTTAAATAAAAACTTACGTGCGTTAGAATCTTTAAGTGAACCAGTTAAGTTTTGGGATACGTTGATAATTTATATAGTTACCCACAAATTAGATTCAAGGACTTATCGACAGTGGGAGGAAGAAAAAGGTCATTTAGACAAAGATAAAACAATCACATTAGAATTATTCCTAGAATTCTTAAGAAATCGTGCAGTTTTGCTTGAAACACTTGATTTGTCTCGCAATCAGGCTAATAATAATAGTACTTCTAAATCTAGCAAGCATAAAACAATGATATCGGTGAGCAGTGAGACACCACCACAGAAAAGTAAAAATTATACCAGTTCCTCACCATTGTCATGCCCGCATTGTAGTGATAAACATAATTTACTCAATTGTCCACAGTTTCTTGGTATCAGCAACGAAAAACGGCTTGAGCTTCTTCCTCAATACAAAGTATGTTTCAATTGTTTTCGGTCTGGTCATTACGCAAATCATTGCAAATCTTTTGGTTGCAAAATATGTAAGCGTAAACACAATACACTGGTTCACGTAGCAGGTGCTTCACAAAAAGCTATGCCTAATGTTTCTAACTCGCAAACAGACAGCACTGTTACTGCAGATGTTAACTCAGCTGAAAAGAAACCCAATACAAATGTGACACTATCTGCACGTGCTACAACATATCTTAACAATAAAAGTAAAAGTCAAGTTTTATTGGCTACTGCATTAATGAAGGTGTATGATAAGAACAACCTCGAACATCTCGCTCGGGCTATACTGGACACTGGTAGTACTTCTTGTATAATGACAGATAAGTTATGTGATTTATTGAATTTACCTACCGTACAAGTTAATGAATCTGTACAAGGCATTAACAATTCTAAAACAAACATTTTCTGTAAAATCAATAAGTGAAAACTTCACTGCTAATCTTTATTGTTTTATTTTACCAAACATAACAGATGAAGTACCATGTCAGAAATTATCCATTAGTAATTTAAATATACCAAGCGACATTTGTTTAGCTGATCCTCATTTCCACACGCCATCGGCAGTGGATCTTATAATAGGTGCGGATGTTTTCTGGGACCTACTGGGGCGGCAAAAAATCAACTTAGGTAACGGCAAACCAATATTATTTGAATCAAGGCTAGGTTGGCTAGTTTCAGGTCCGTTAATAAACAGTGGCCACGTATCACGGTCACCATCAGTTCTTAAAGTTAACATTACAAATCTCAATGTCAGTTCTTCTCACAACTCCACATCAGGAGATGACATTCAAAACCTTTTATCGCGTTTCTGGGAACTGGAAGAAGTCCCCAATCAGTCATCTTCATATTCTGATGAGGAAGCTAAGTGTGAAGAACATTTTGTACAAAACACCACTCGGATGGCAGATGGTCGGTTTTGTGTTAGGATACCACTCAAACAATCACACCATATTCTAGGTGACTCACTGGCTAGAGCAAAACATTGTCTCCTTTCTATTGAACGTAGATTTAAAAGTCAGCCAGCTTTAAAAACTCTTTATTGCGATTTCATGAAAGAGTACATTTCATTAGGACACATGTCTAAGTGTTCCGTTGATCCAAAAAAACTGGCGTATTTCATTCCACACCACGGTGTTCTGCGCGAGCATAGCATAACCACAAAATTAAGAGTAGTGTTTAATGCCAGCAGTCTTACTACTTCAGGTGTTTCATCTAACAACTTACAAATGGTAGGTCCAGTTGTTCAAGACGACTTAATGTCTTTACTTCTTAGGTTCAGAAAACATAAATACATTCTTTCTGCTGATGTAGAAAAAATGTATCGACAAGTTATTGTACACTCTGATGAAAGACACTTACAAAGAATAATGTGGCGTGAGGAGCCGTCAGAGTCTATTAAAATCTATGAATTAAACACTGTGACTTATGGAACAGCAAGTGCACCTTTTTTGGCGACTCGGTGTTTAAAACAAGTTGGCTTAGATTGTAAGGATGAGAGAATTCCTGGTATTATAATCCATGATTTTTGTGTCGATGATTTGCTCACAGGTGGGGATTCAATATCTGACGTCACAAATATCCGCCAGAAAGTCACTGCCGAGTTGGCTTCCGCTGGTATGCCACTTAGGAAGTGGAAATCCAACAGTACTCTGGTTATATCAGATCAAGTTACAAGTTCATCATTAAATTTAAACATTGGTTCTAATGAGCCAAGTAAAACTTTGGGTCTTAACTGGCTAACAGACTCTGATGAGCTCTGTTTTTCAATTAGTAATACGTCAATATCAGATAATGTCACAAAGCGTGAAGTTTTGTCAGTTACATCCCAAATATTCGACCCTCTAGGTCTATTAGCTCCTTGTATCATTCCAATGAAAGTAATAATGCAAAAACTTTGGTTACATAAATTATCATGGGATGACTTTTTGCCACCAGATGTCGCTAAGACATGGAAAAATATTGCTGATAGGTTATATATTTTGAATAGTTTACACATCCCACGTTTAGCTTTTTGTGATTCTTGCAAGGTGATAGAATTACACATATTTTGTGATGCATCACAAACCGCATATGGTGCATGCATCTATGTAAGGAGTATTAACAACAATAATGAAGTTATGGTGCGTTTGCTTACAGCAAAGAGTAGAGTGGCTCCTATCAAGCCAACCACAATTCCTCGGCTCGAGCTCTGCGCCGCCTTGGTTGGTGTGAGGCTATATGAAAAGGTGATCGAGTCACTTGGCGCGCCAATTCAAAGTAGTACATTTTGGAGTGATTCTACAATAGTGCTGGGGTGGTTGAAAATGTTACCAAGTAAGTTGCAACCATTCGTGCGCAATCGTGTTGCAGAAATCGTTGAAAAAACGAATGCTAATAATTGTACCTGGAGACATGTTCCGACACATCTTAACCCCGCTGATCTTGTATCACGTGGAACTGATGTAAGTCAAATTCAAAGTCTTTATTTATGGTGGTCGGGACCTAATTTTTTTAAACAGGATACAAGCGAGTGGCCTTCTTTTCCAACCACTGCAGTAGAATCGCTACCCGAAACTAAAACTGAGGTTTCTTTATTAACTACTTCTAAGACTTCAATACCTTTAATTGATTTTAATCGGTTTTCAAACCTTTCTCGACTTACACGCACAGTAGCTTACACGTTACGATTTATTAATATTTGTAAAAAGCAACTACCAAACACTTTACATCTTAGTGAAGATGAATTACAAAATGCGTTAAACTTAATTGTGAAACTCTCTCAAATTGAATCATTTCCCGAATATGAAATGTTAATAAAAAATCAGTGCTTACCAAAAGGAAGTCCATTAACTAAACTTAACGTATTTTTAGATAAAAATAAATTAATTCGTGTAGGTGGTCGCTTACAAAATTCCTCATTTTCATATGAGAAAAAGCATCCGTTAGTAATACAGTCCACTAATCGATTTTCTAAACTATTATTTGAATTTAAACATAAAACTCTAATGCATGCAGGACCACAACTACTATTGGCTTGTGTAAGAGATACTTACCGGCCAATAGGTGGTCGCAACCTGGCTAAATTGTGTTATTATCGTTGTGTCATTTGCAGTCGCATTATAGCTAAACCAATTAATCCCATTATGGGCAACTTACCTGAACGACGGGTGGCGTCCGGTGGGCATCCATTCGAATGTGTTGGGGTTGATTACGCTGGACCTATTCTGTCAGCGTCTCGACAAGGTCGTGGTTGTAGACTTGTAAAAGTTTACATTGTACTCTTTGTTTGTTTTACAACGAAGGCAGTTCACATTGAGTTGGTGGGTGACTTAACCAGTCAAAATTATTTGTCAGCACTTCGTCGTTTTGTCTCGCAGAGGTAAACCTACGTATATATATTCCGACAACGGAACCTCGTTTGTAGGCGCTTATAATGAAATCGGCAAATTTTTGAAGGTTAACAGCAGTTCATTGTCTGGTGACATGGCCACTGAAGGTATTAACTTCATTTTTATTCCTCCCTACGCTCCAAATTTCGGTGGTCTTTGGGAGGCAGGTATCAAATCAGTGAAGTTTCATTTAAAAAGAGTAATGGGAAATTGTCATTTAACTTATGAGGAACTTTATACAGCACTGGTTCAAATCGAAGCACTCCTGAACTCGCGCCCGCTCACGCCGTTGTCATCGGACCTTAATGACCTTCTGCCGCTGACACCTGGACACTTCCTGATAGGACGCACACTCACATCCTTGCCGGTTTCGTCGTATGAAACTGCTTCAGTTACTCACTTGAAGCGATATGAGAGAATAGAGGCATTACGTCAACACTTCTGGTCGAGATGGAATAAAGAATATATATCTGAACTACAGCAGCGGACAAAATGGAGGTCTTCAAAGGCGGTCTTAGAGACTGATCACCTTGTTATAGTAAAGGAAGACAATCTACCACCATTGAAATGGCGATTAGGCCGGATCTCGGCAATCTACCCAGGACGTGACGGAATCAGTCGTGTGGCCGATATTAGAACTGCGAGTAGAACCATCAGGCGTGCATGCAGCAAGATATGCCCACTGCCATTAAATGAAGATTCTGGTTGAAAGGTTGCCTTTCAACGCCCGGGGGCATGTTTAGATTTAGAAACCCTCATTGAAATATTATACTAAACCAACTTCGTGCAACTTATTGCATTGAAGACTTCATCAGGCGCATTTTGTGACGGTGAATTATTTTTAAGTCTACCTACATGTATTTATGTGTACTTTCCTTTTGTTCTTCGGAATACATACGCATTTACAGCTCCAGTCTATATTTTAATTTTTCCTGACTAATCACACATCTCAACACCTGTATCTTAAGAGACAGTAAGTTACTATAAGCATTTCTATATTATGATATGATCCTGTTTGACCGACTTCCAAAAAGGAGGATGTTCTATGTTCGTCTGTCTGTTTTTTTTTTTTTATGTGTTCATTGATATTTTCCATATCTTACGCAGTGGTCCCATATAAATTTTATTAACTTTGCTTCGGTAGTTTTTGAGCTTTTTATTATTTATTATATTAGCTTCAATAATATGTATTTTTTCCACTTAGTCTATGTGGATGGTGATAAAATAACTTCCTTTCACAGTTATTTGCATAGCAGATAGTGGTACCTATTCGAATTTGTGTGGGGTAGGTACTAAAACTATAAAATGACAAATAAAAAAACTTTCTACAAAAAAAAAACTACTTCCAAAAAAAATGCTACAACGTGACAAATAATTAATCTTTCCGAAGTCGGTGTCTTAAGTTTTGAGTTTTCGTTTTTTGCCACCGATTTCCAAAATTAAAGTTATTTGCCACTTTGTAGTGTTGGTTTTTGGAAGACGGTTGTATTTTTTTTGTTGTAAAAACACTTCTATTTAGTCTTTTCATTCTATCTTTTACCTTGCACAACAAAGATAATTTATTCTGTACCTAACACACAGAGTCTTTCTTGATAATAGTTAATTAACATTTTTCTCTACGCGCCCGTTAGATTCTACAGTTTTCTTAGAAGTACCGATACACTTTTTACCCTCTCATTTATCTCTTCGTTTATTCATTGAAATCTGAACATGTAGTGACCTTTATAGCAAATGTCTATGACCGACCTATTAGCTACGTAACTCCTAAAGGACAGTACGAGGAGAATGTAATCAACAAAGATAAATTACACCATACTCTCGTGTGAGGCAACGACCTACAGAGTACGACATACTCGATGTCTTAGTACTGCTGACAAACTGCAGAACTTACTCAGAATAAATAATTGGCTGTTACTTTAATGTGACCTATTTACATATTTCCCGCGGCTTCGTCCTCATACATATGGGGAATTATCCAACGTACTAACGGGGTGGGTACTGTGGGTCTTGACGGACAGACAGATTGACACCGAAATTATCCTTATAATGATTCCGTTTTTTCCTTTTAAGGAACCCTAAAAAGAACCTTTCATCGTCATCTTTAGGTGATAGACTTACGTAACATGACCGATTGGAAATTCTATAAAATCCAAATAGCTCTCCGTATTAGGTTCAATTTCACTGTAAAAAAATGTTCTAAGCATTTACTTGGAACTTTCGATGATTTGTTTAGAAAGCTCTATAAGACGAAATCTCGCTAGTTTTTTTTTTAGAATTTTCATTTGTAGCTGGAAGGTTGATTGTATTTAATATATGTCTTCAATGGCAATTAGAATACAAGGTGCCTTACAACTCTCATTTTTTTTTTTTTTAATTTTTTTTTTAATACTTTAGCAAACATTCCAGCTCTAAGGAACAGTGAAATAAAAAAACCTGATACGTGCTACACGCACGCAACGAGCGGGTCGGCAATAATCGGCACAGCTGGGCGTCATCACCATCCTAGCCTTTTCCCAACTATGTTGGGGTCGGCAGTCTAACCGGATGCAGCTGAATACCAGTATTTTACATGGAGCGACTGCCTATCTGACCTCCACAACCCAGTTACTGGGTAATACGATACCCCTAGGTAAGACTGGTTGTTAGAATTTTGGGCTTCTGACTATCCGTAACGACTGTCAAAAATCTACAAATGACAGCCGGGACCAACGGTTTAAAAAAAAATCTGCTGTTCCCTACATTTATGTTCGCATATCTCGTCGAAATGTGGGGAACAGCTGATTTTTTTTTCGCGATTTTTGCGGTGGTCCCATAGTGAAAGTTGTTCATAATGATGAGTACAATGACCCCTTAAGAGGTTTAGTGTAAACAAAAACTAAGGTTGTATAATGAAATGAAGAATACTAATGTTAATTAATATCTAATATTAAGCTCTGAGGCTCTCTTCTTGATACTTCATTAACCTAATTAATTGACACTTTTAATATCTCCTTAGATCCTCGTAAACACTACAAGAGAATCTTAATAATTAAAAGAAAATATACTACTGTGTTGTAAGGTCAAAGTGCCTATCTCAATTATCTTTAGATTTTATTACAATTACTTAGGTGAAGAACTTCTTTTAAGTAAGATTCTCCTTACTGTAGAACATCTTTAACACGTTTATTTGGCATCGTATTCGATAATCTGTATCTTTTGTAGCAAAGAAATCATATTTTTCTGATAAAACTCGATTGAACGCCACACTAATGATTCTTGAGATCAAAGTATCTCATCAAAGCTGAAAAATATAGATTTATATCCTTTATCTTGACTGGCACATAAGATTGACGAGGGGTGGGAGTTCAGTTGTCATTGTTACTAAATTTGTCGCAGCCAATATGGCCGAGATCTAAACTTTACTTAATAATACCAGCTTATTATTGTCCCACTGCAGAGCAAAGGCCTCTTCTCAAACAGAAGCCACGAGCATTGACCACCGCGCTTGCTGAAGATGGGTTGGCGATTTCAAATCAAAAGACCAAATAATTCCAGTTGGGAACAAGTCACGGTGATCACTATCGCGAGCGTGAATAGGTACTCACAGGGTCGGACTGGGCCGGAAGGGCCCGGGTGGCTGACCACAAGCCCAGGGCCCGAGACTAGATGATGGTAGATGAATCAATCAATCAATCAAGTTTATTCGCATAATATGGGTTTACAAGGATGTTATACAGGTATGGTTTCACCATATTCAGCTTATGTTAGCATGCAAATTATAATATAGTGTCATAATATTTAAACAATTAGATTAGATCATATCTTTAAAAAAATATATAAATTATACATTGATAGTCAATCCATTACAAATAGTCGTCATTATGTTACAATAAAAGGTCAAATTCAGTAAGAGTAAAATTATTTAGATTAAATTAAGAATTAAGCTAGGTAGATTGCAATATTATTTCAACGACAAATTAAATTTTGGATTCCTATTAATTCATTATTAAACAATGATTGCGTTACATTTTGTCTTCGAAGTACTCCTCAACTGAATAATAAGCCTTATCTATAAGTAAAGATTGAAGTTTCTTTTTAAATAGATTTACATTACTTGAACTGCGTATAATTAAGTGTAGTTTATTATATATTTTAGGGCCCATGCAAACAAAGCTTTTGGATAGGAGTGCGGTTTTCCCTGGTGGAACGCATAGTTTATTTGCATGACGCGCTCTTGTGCGATACTCAAACAGTTCAAGATTGCAATTGTTAAATAGTGCTATCTCATAGATGAAGATGCTGGGCAGTGTCAATATTTTTAAACGTTTGAAATGAGGCTCACATGAGTCCGTTTGGGTTAAGTTACATATAGCTCTTACGCATCTTTTTTGCGCCCTGAACGCACTTTCCAGATCAGTGGAATTGCCCCAAAAAATAACACCGTATCGAAGAGTAGACGATACATAACCATGGTAAGCAATTATTGAGGTTGTAATATCAACGATTTTACTGAGATTACGTAGAGCGAAAGAATAACTGTTTAATTTATTACATACGTGTTCTATTTGTTTCTTCCATGTCATTTTGTTATCTATGTATAATCCTAAAAACTTTGTTGACTCTACTACTTCTATTATGTGGTCATCACAATTAATGTTTAAATCCTCTACTGTTGGTCTCTGTCTAAAATTCATGGCTTTTGTTTTACTAATATTATTTTTTAAATTATTACTTATTAACCAATTAATTGCATTTTTTAGAGTCAAATTTATATTTTTAAGAATGTCAGTTTTGCCATGCGAGTCAAAAAGAATGGTACTGTCATCAGCAAATAGAGTCATGGGATTATCGGTTACAGTTGGTATGTCATTAATATATACTAGGAAAAGCAATGGCCCCAGCACACTACCTTGCGGTACGCCATATTTGACTTTCCTCAGGTTAGATTTATATACTGTCATAGTTTTCGTTTTTGGGCAGAGGTATGATATTTCAGTTTGTTGTAGTCTGTCCGTTAAATAGGATTCTATTAATTTATGTACATTTCCCCTAATGCCGATTGCATAGATTTTATCCAATAGTATGTCAAATTTAACGCGGTCAAATGCTTTTGTCATGTCCATAAATAGGGCAACTGTTGGACATCGCTTATCCATATTAGTCAAAACTCGCTTGCAAAAGTTATATATCGCTAAGTTGATTGACTTGTTTTTCCTAAATCCCATTTGTTCTTTGGCAAGTAGATTGTTACTTTCAAGGTAATTGCAAAGGCTGTTATAAATAACTTTTTCAAAGATCTTAGAAAAAATTGAAAGTAATGCAATTGGGCGATAGTTGTTCATGTCATCTTTGTTCCCTTTCTTATGGATGGGCTTTATTATTGAATTTTTAAGTTTATTGGGAAATGTACCGGTTTCTATAGATAAGTTTAGTGTATGTGATAGTACTGGTGAGATTATATGAGCGACTCTTTTTACAATATTAGTCTTAACTCCGTCATACCCCACACTAGAAGTGTTTTTTAATAAAAATATGATTTTATGAATTTCAGCTGGATCAGTAGGTGGCATAAATATTGATTTGCTGTGAGATGGGGGGCATTTGAATACGAGGGGTTTGTATTCCGGTATTATTTGTTCAATGAAATAGTTATTAAAGTGAGTCACTATTTTGTTAGGGTCATAGATCGGAGAGGATGAGATGGGATACTATCGGAAAATACTGAGATACACAAATTGAGATAAACAAAATATAAATTTAATTATCAACAATGTAATTAATTATTAGGTAAGGACAATAGCACATCAGTTTACCTACTACCAGTATAAAAGGACCTCCTTTAGTAGGCGAGTTTTATATATAACTCGAGCTCAGTTCAAGGTCAAAGTATAGTAACCTGTTGAACGATTAATTATATTAAACACACATTTAAGAAAGGCGTTCATTTTAAATTGTTTGACACAAGAAACTGATATTAAATATATAGTCTCTCCTCTATCATTAATGGACTGTAGGTTATTTAATTTTCCTAGTATTTAATACACATGTACCTACATTACCTACTACATACCTTTAAATATTGTTTTTGTTTAAATTACACTTACATAAAATAGCAACCATTGAGTGCTTGGTTACTTTGGCAATGATGTCCTATTATTGGCTTCTGTATTATGTATAACACAATTCAAACATGTATTTTAAATATAAACTGTTGGATATCACAATCAATAATAAAATATAATAATACGTGTAACAAATAATACATAAAGCTAGCCAATCAACATTTTTTTTAAAGAGGAGAACTTTCAGCTAAGCAGTTAATGACTCTATCTTAAAAGCTGCTGTTCTCGTCATCCTTGATTAGATCCGATTCTGTGTTTAATATAATCAACGAATCCAACAGTTCTTGCCCCAGTAGAGAGCAAAGGCTCGTCTTAATGCGCTTCAACGCTGAAAATCGTCTCCCACAAGTCACTTGCGTGAATGAAATTATGAGAATTACACAATATGCAACATAAAAGGTGGTGTACGTGCTGATGCATGATAAACTGCGATAAAAGTTTACATGCACATGGTATGCAACTTTGACAGACATCCAAACCACTTCTGGAAAAACACATGGCGTCCTTTGCTGTTTGGTCCAAGTCTAAGACATCTTCGTTGTCTTCTTCTTCACTTTGTGAATCTGAATCTTGCTTATATTGCCTAGGTGAAATGTGCTCATTCTAAAGAGTTTTAGACAGTTTGCAAAAGATTTCAGTTCTTTTAACAGCAACTCTTGATCGACATTTGCAATTGATGCGACTATGCGAGAGACTTTAGTGCGTCATTAGGAATCCCATTTTCGTTGATTTTATTGAAGTTTTTCGGGTCCAAACAAGCGGCATCTTTAATTAAATCTTCGTTGCAGATAAATTTTTCGTTTATTTTAACTAAAGCTGTAATCTATCGAGTTTTAAAGAACATCAAAAAATTTAATTTCGGCTTTTTTGTATCTATGAAACAATATAAAATGTAATTACGCTATAATGATACACGTCTAAATAAGTTGATTCCATCAAAAGTTATTGTCGGCTTGCTCAGGTTCAACCATTTTTCGAATTTTTCTATTTCATTTCTATCTAATTGTATGAACGAACTATCTGATCTAGTTTTACATTTAGGTTTAGGTCGCAATATCTGGGACCTAGCCGGCGCGGGCCTCCTATCCTACTGTCTAAGCCCCGCAAGCCAGCCCCGTGGGGGGCCCGCGCAGGCTGGGGCCCGGCTGGCAAATGCCATTTCAGCTATATAGCCAGTCCGACGCTGGGTACTCACAAGGGGCAGAGTAATGATCATGGCGATGATGCTTTCGAGGATGCCTCGGAGGCATCCAGTGAATTGGAGACGGAGGCGGGTAGCACAGGTGTGTCTGCCCGAGCAATACGAGCGCACGTACGCGCGAGCGTTTATTCTGAAAGTCGCCAACGTCGCAAATATATGTCAAATATTTCGCTGTATTGATTAACTTGGCAATATTAATTACTGGATGTAAATAAGAAATGTGGCTAACTAGCGAACTAGAATATTGATTATGAAATGCAATAATTAATATCGTAACACCGAATATTTAGTTTGAGATCCAAATGCCTTTTTTACACCTAAAACAGGTACAACATGAACATTTCCATTATTAATATTGCCAAATTAATCAAAAAAGGTAAATATTTGACAGCTATTTGCGACGTTGCCAACTTTTAGATTAGAGTTATATTTAGTGTTTGTTTTTAATATACCTTGTTGTGTTATTTCTGTTATAGTTATTAGTTCTGATAAGTTAACATTTCATCAAAGTGTAAGGTGTTGTGTCTACTTTCATTATTTAGTAATGTATGCTAATTCATATAAACCAGTCAGTTATACATCTCCGTGTTTAATTGACGTCCCAATATTAACTATACTACTACTTATATACTACTATTTATATTTTACTCTTCTTGTACTCACACACTATTGTCTACATTTCTTTCTCATTTCTCCTTTCGCAGGTCTGCTGGAAGAAATTTCTTAAGAAATAAGCAGTAACTTTGTACTCATAATTATGTTTATGTCATATCTGTATCAATTTTATTGTGTGTACATAAATAATAAAACAAATAAACTATAAGTCCAGGTTTCCTCACGATTATCTTTCCTTCACCGATGTCAGTAATGTTTAAAGATAAACTCAGAAAGTACTTAGAAAGAATTTATTTTATTTTTAGAATTGAAAAAACACATTGGTACTTGCCCGGATTTGAATCTTAAACTCTACTTAGATCGTATCTTATTGTTATTCCTGTCACAGTCGCACAACTGTCAAACTACAAGTGCAAAATAAAGATAAAGGTAAAAGCTTCTGATGATTTACGTTTTCTTATTATGTCCCGCTTTTGATGTAAGGATCCCGCTTTTATATATATGACGGCGGGAACGTGGGCGTAGCGATAACGGGGTGATGACCCCATTATCGCTACGCCCTTCTTCGTTTCCTGGTACGGGTTCCATGTTGTAGGTGGGTACTCGGGCAAACCAGTAAAACGTAGGTAGTAGCACAATCAGAGTCACGTTTATTCGGCAATTTACAATAGTTACTGTTGTCGTTATTAGTAGCTAGGAACAAAGGCTTGTACGGTGAACGTGACAGTTTCGATTGTATGATCTGCACAATAAGGCGTCAACTACAGCAATGTGAATCACACATTCTCGATCGACTCTGTCCACGCTTGTGGCGGGAAAATTAAAGCGCCACCTCACGGCGTTCACAGTACTAACCGATCAACCAATAAGAATTAAGTTACAGTTTGACCAATATTATGAAATCAACGGGTAGTAATTTTGATAAAGTTGTCGTCTTGAAATCGTTTGCGACGACATTATATATATTCATTTATTCATTCAAGTTACAATGACTCATACAATATTCAATACAACACACATACACCAAACAATACCTACATTAACATTACTTTACATTTCATTACAATACAAAAAACACAGTACATTCAACACTGACACTAACACACCATTAATGGCTAACGACTGTAGATGACGTGCAATGAAGTGCTTTTTTTACTCAAAAGGTTTCAAACACCCGCTTTGCCTGACAAAACATGTTGCTACCCTCCAAGGAAAAGCCAACGTCATACGTCAAGCCATTATACATAACGACGGTCACAAACTTCCCCACAGTCACTACTGAATCCATTAAATCATCCCTGCTGAAGATAACTTATGACATAAGGCTTTCAATTGTAGCCACTGAATCTAAAACATCGAACTTATGAAGGTTTTATTTTAATACTAGCTGTTGCCCGCGATTTTTTCTGCGATCCAGGATGAAAAGTAGCCTATGTCCTTTTCCGGGTCATGGTCCACTCATGTGCCAAATTTCATCCAAATCCGTTCAGCCGGTTAAGCGTGAAAGCGAAAGGCTGCTTTCACAGCGGTCCGGGAGACCCGTACGGGTAGCGCCCGCAGTGCTCTGTGATACGTTGTACGGACTCTACCCGGAGCGGGTCGCGTACGAACCAATCCACATCGCTGTGAAACAATGTTCTAGCAGCGGGAGCCCGTACGGGTTTCCCGGACAGTTGTGAAACCAGCCTAACAAAAAATTTAAAAAAGGAACTCACTTTCACATTTATAATACTAGTTAGTACTACATGTACATCATGGTGTGTTTTACAAAGGCCGCGTACACACGAAAGCGTATAGTCAGCCGACTGTGAATGTCCGTCCGGTACAAAATGTATGAAAAAATTACTTCAGCCGCCGACTGACTGTCCTTTGTTTTTCATACATTTTCACAGGCGACGGCGACGGTCGACTAAACACTTGATGTGAATGCGGCATAGGAATGCGGCCTTAAGGACGAGTGGGAGATTTTCAACAAAAGAAGTGCGAATGTAAGCGAAAATTCCGGGAAGGTTGGAGGCAAGCCGAACGACGGAAGTTACCTTGTGCCCTTTTAAAAGGTCAGGTGCGTAGACATGAGGCCAGATGCGTAGTATGCGTTACTGCGTAGTATTTAAAGATGAATTTGTAAGAGAAATAAACAAGTCGCAACTTTTATTGTAATACGCCCATCCCATACGAAAAGTTATCTGCGTAAAACCCAAGATGAACACATATGGTTCACTCCGCATTAAAGCTACAGGTACGCGGCGGGCTCGACTTGTCGGGCCAATTCAGTGAGTGTAACGTAGTCAGAAGATCTAAGAGTTACGCGATAGAAAGAGAGGCAACTTCTAGGTGAATATAACTGTAGGTAATTAGCGCTGTGCGACCTGAATTCCACTTTATTGTGTCGTAGCAAGAGTCGCTTTTTATTTAGATGATTTTGCGGAGTGAACCATCTGTATTAATCTGTAGTAATACACCTACCTAATCTACGTGTGCAATTTATTTGCCAAACAAACTCGAGTTTTCCACTTAGACAAACATCAACTTTATGAGAGTGTAAATAAAGTTGATTTTAGACCGACTAGTATTGTTGAAAAAGTCATAAAAAAGATGAAGTTGTAGCATAAACTGAACCTTATGTGTAGGCATTACAGTTGTTTTTTTTATACTCGTGTTCGTTTACATATTTGGCAAATGAATTGCGAACGCAGATTACCTAGTTTAGTGTTCGCCCGCGTGAAAGTTGGAAATTTATCCATGGAAATGTACTACTGGAATATAAATAATAATATGTCCTAATCTAGATAGCTCTACTACTCTCTAGAAGCTCTACTCGTTTATTAACAAAGATCTAAAACAAACATACAGATAATCACATCTATATAAATAAAAATCTGTTGCCGCATGTATGAAAGATCATTAGGCTGTTTTTTTTTGTTGTGTTCTTATTTGTCAGGACAAGGTTTGTATAAAAGATTTGTTTTACAAAATCTACCGTTTGTATGAAAATTTCAATTACACATAAACCATGAAATTCACCCGGGCGACGCCGGGCACGAACACCTAGTCTTATTTTATATTAGTAGGATATATTTTTGGAGCCTTTCTAAGTCCACATGACCGGGAAGTTATTTGAATTCAAGACTACTTTGATCTAAATATCGACGCCTTAGCTGTTGGAAAATTCAATTGGCCTATTCACATTCCAATATCTCATTACAGGAAATTCTAACTTTCAGTCGAAGAACGTGTAAGCACGTTTTTATTCCGAAATTTAATATTACAGTACGTTTCAGCATCATAAAGTTCCAGCTATTACAGAAGTTAGAAGGGGCTTGTGGATTATAAATGATAACAGCTGCACGGTTCGATCGATCAAGTTAAGCTACGATAGCCGGGGTTGGTCCGTAGATGGGTGACATCTTAACATACTGAAACCCCATCGTGCCTCTGAAAGCACGTCCAGCCCCGGCTGTCATTCGTGGATCTTTGACAGTCGTTACGGGTCATCAGAAGCGCGAAAGTCTGACAACCAGTCTTATCAAGGGGTATCGTGTTACCCAAAAATTGGGTTGTGGAGGTCAAATAGGCAGTCCCTCCATGTAAAATACTGGTATTCAGTTGCATCCGGTTAGACTGGAAGCCAACCCCAACATAGCTGGAAAAAGGCTAAGAAAATGATGATGTTTAGAGAAGTCAGAATTGGTACGTATAAAATGATGCTACTGTACGGACAAGCAGTAAAAGGAATGTTAGTATAAATACAGCGGTCGCTGTAGGCTTTCTAAAACTAACGAGGTTGTAAAAATAATGACCGTGGACATATAAACTGGAACGAGGTATGAGGCATTATTGTATGATGTTTTATAACGCGTCACTCACTGGTATAAAAAACTGACCATGACAGTAACATGAGACGAAGCTAAAAAATAAAAACTTTTACGGACCCCAGAAAAGTAAAACATACTCATAGTACCTATGTACGAGTACATAAATAGGTAACAAGATCATATTAACGATGTCTGAGATAGGACTACAATCCCTTTTTTTTTTTTTGGGTGGGAAATCATCCTCAAATCATTCATCTCAATCATCACATCATTACTCCTCCCGCTCTGGGCGGAGCGAGAGGGAGTGTCAGACTTTTACTGACTAAAACCCACCCGTGTTCCTTCCGTTGCCTGTGTGCCGGGGCCGCGATATCCCAGGACTACAATCCCTGGATAAAATCTATCTATATACCGGCTAAAATTTTTTACCGTCTCGAGAAAAATATGGTGTGTTGTGTAAGTGGAATAGAAGCCATACCCGCGAATATTTCCTCAGTAGCATTGACCACGCGGGCGGCGGGGATGCGCGAGCGGCTTGTGCGCCTGCGAAAGGATATCAAAGAGGCCGACGGCAAGTGCGGCAACTACCTATAGGCCGCTAAGGAAAGCTACGAATTCATTGATAAATTCCGCGCATTTAGTGATGCATATGATTTGAATTTCGATATTTTTTATCGTTAAAAAAAAAGTCGCGGGCAGAGCTAAACTAATATTATAAAGAGAAAAGATTATTTTTATATTATTATTTTTATTTATTTATTTATTTTTATTATTTTTTGTATGTTTGTTTGTTTGTAATGAATAAACTCAAAAACTATTGGACTGATTTTAAAAATTGTTTCACCATTAGAATGCTATATTATCACTGAGTAACATAGGTTAACATTTATAAAGATATCACGCGGGTGAAGCCTGCTAGTGGAAGCTAGTATTAAATAAAATGAAAAACATTTTTTTTTATTAAATTGACAGAATACTTCAAATTAAAATGCATTCAAGACCTTGAAACCCGGTACAGGCCAATGGTAAGGTACAAAAGTACATTGTTTTTCAACGTAGTAAAGGTCTCTCATAAGGTGGATCCAAAAAGGTAGCACGCGAAATTTTAATTTTCTTACGTTCAGGTCAGTGTCAGGCTGTATCTTGATCAAAATATGATTTGCGACCATAACAAATACGTATTCACAGAATTATAATCATTAGAATCATTTATATTTTTTAAGTAAGATTTGTTCCATTGAATGACTTTTCATGAAATCATGACATTGGCGACGTGATTTATACGTTGCCTGGGAGCAACAATTTATTTCGTCAATGCATTTGTTGCTTCAATTTATACCCGACTACGGCGGAGGGTTATGATTTGACCAGTATGTATATATGTTCATCTGTTCCCTCATAACTTCTCATCATAATTTCTCAAATGAGGTATCGTTAAAAGCGGAAGTTTTTTTTTTTTGTTGGAAGCGTCTTGTCCTCTGGTTATAGGCTATATGACGTCACATTAAATTGAACATGGCGGCCTCTAGAGGACATAAAGTCAGGAATAAAAATTAAATAACAATATGAAGCCATGTTGGATACCAAATGAAAGGGCTTAAGAGCGTTTATTCTGAAAGTGGGCAACGTCGCAAATAGATGTCAAATATTTCGATATTTTGATTAATTTGGCAATATGACTGATGGAAATAAGAAATGTGGCTAACTAGCGAACTAGAATATTGAATAAGAAATGCAATAATTAATATCGGAACACCGAATATTTAGTTTTAGATGTAAAAAAAGGGTTTGGAAACTTTCCAAATGCCTTTTTTACACCTAAAACGGGTACAACATAAAATTCAATGTTATAATTGCAATTCATTATTCATATTTTAGGTCCCTAGTTAGCCACATTTCATATTTCCATACAGTAATATTGGTAAATTATTCAAAACAGGTAAATTTTTGACAACTATTTGCGACTTTGCCAACTTTCAGAATAAACGCTCTTAATTGGCACATTAAAACAATATATATTATAATCCCAAAACTATTTAAATGCAAATAAAAGTTATAAAAACTAAAACCCAACTACGACAAAAAAGCAAACTGTCTGTGTACTGTGATCTGTGATGTCTTGTTTATACCTTTTTAGGGTTCCGTAGTAAACAAGGAACCCTTATAGTTTCAACATGTCCGTCTGTCTGTCTGTCCGTCTGTCTGTCCGCGGCTTAGCTCAGAGACGGTTAGCACTATAAAGCTATAATTTGGCATATGTATACATATTAATCATGCCGACAAAGCGGTAAAATAAAATCAAGTTTTTTTTTTAGGTTACCTCCCCTACTCGTAAAGTGGGGATGTTTTTTTTTTCTCGTCTGCCCCATGTTGTGGGGTATCGATAGAAAGGTCGTTCAAAAATATTATGAGTTGTAAAAACCATTTTTGGATTCAGGCATCCGTTTGCGAAATATTAAGCTTGTAACTGAAATATTTTTTGTTAGAGTCAAGTGTGTGTCCCCCCCCTACCAGCTAAATGGTTGCACTTGGATTTGTTGAAAAATTCACAGCAGTAGTATATATAACGAAATTAAAAGGAAAACTATCAAAGCTAAGTAGGCTGTACAGGTTAACGAGTAATAATCAACCAACTTAAATTTGAGGTTTGAAAAACATGATCTCCCATATATTACGTATGGGAGAACATGTTTTTAAACTACAATGTTAAGGTTGTTCTTGGGATAAATTCATCCCAACTACGGAACCCTTCATTGTGCGTGGTCCGATACGCACTTGGCCGGTTTTAATGTATAAATAAGACATCACAGACAGACAAATTAAAAATCCGGCGTCACACGTAATCTGTTCGATTTTAACACGACGTGTGTGTAGTTGGGTTTATATTGTATGCCACAGGCAAGAAACTTGCTCGTGTAACTGGACTATATGGATATCCACACCTCCTTCTTTCTTCCTCTTTCTCTCTCTCTAAATATAAAGCAGAAACTCACCTGACTCCTGCCATAAGCTCCAAGAAATCCAACAGTAATAGTTTTATCATTGGTCCAATTCCCGCTCGCATTCGGACACACTTTAGCTCCACCACAATCACTATTCACTATATCAAACAAATTTACTCCTTCTAACTCCATTCTATCGACTGACAGTTTCACCTCAATCAAGTTTGACGTCAAGCTGGAATGTATATTGTTCAAGTATATAGAATTTAGAGTGTTTGTCTGAATGTAATCAGTATCATCGGTATTTGTTGTGTTGATCACTTCACATTTTTTATGATGCACTGGTTTGTTTGCTACTTCATTGGTATTGTTATATACATCGTATAGGTCAGTTTTGTTGTATTCAATATAATCGTCTAAGTCTATATTGTTTATTTCTGTATCTTGTTTGTTATCGTCTTCGGTCGATAGGCCGATTTCTGTGAGGATGAGGACGATGAAGAATGTGACGTGTGCCATCTCGGTTGTTGCTGTTCAGGTTGGGTCCATCATTGGAGTGGTTTCTGTAAAAGAGAAATATAATATTAACTTATCATAACATAACATCACGCCTCTTTTCCCTTAAGGGTTGGGCAGAGGTGTACCTATTGCACACCCACATTTCGCCAGTTATGTTTAAGTCCCATGTAATAGGGGTGAGCCTATTGCTACTAACCGGGCACAAATCCGGACTCCGGGCTGCTACTGATAAATTTCAGATGGAAAAGCCCAATAACACTTTGCGCGACCTGGGAATCGAACCCAGGACCTTATGCTCAGCAGGATCGCTTAAAAAAATGTTACTTAATATTACTTATGACTTTAATTTGATCTCATTTACTAAAAATAGCGTTCCTGCATTTGAAATGACGTCACTACACATATTTGGATTCTGAGGTCCTGGATAAACTTGCAATACTTAGTTATTGATTCGACAAAGTTTTCTATTAAAGTATTTTGTTCATTAATTATCTGAGTGTTCAAAAACAAGATACGAACCAATTGCAATATCGAATAGATAAACTCCGGTTAAGTAACCTCAGAAACTAGAGTTAAGAAGTCAGATTAATTTATTCGGAGTGGTTATAAATACCTTGAGAGGTCGACCTATCATTATTAAAAGCGGCCAAGTGCGAGTCGGTCTCGCACACGATGGTTCCGTACTACTGTACAATATTTAACACTACATATTGAAAAAAAAACACGTTTCATGTATATTGTGGTTATAGCAGCCATATTAGTAAGCAAGTATTCTGAAAAAATTTCAAATGTCTATAAATACCTATTACGGTTCAAAGAGTCCTGTGACAGATGAACAGACAGCGGAGCCTGGTTTCCACCGCGAGCGGAGCGGACCAATTAAGGACTCCGTTTAACTCACAAGAGTAAACTTCTTACTTGTTTTTCCACCAAAAAATATGCAAAGTATGCAGACTTTTGCGAGGAAACCGGGTATTAGTAATAGGGTCCCGTTGGGACACCGTTTGGATACGGAGCCCTAAAAATTATTGATCAAACCCCTAAAAGTGTTTAATTCATAAATTACTCGACGGGCCCATTGTCTTTTTGTATTAGGCCCATTGTCATTCGTTAGGTTGAAATCCAATTAGATTAATTCAAAATATCCACTTTCCGGGAAGTTTATTTTAGCTGACCTTTGAATGAAATTTCAAAGTACTGAGAAATTTCGGTACTGGGCGAATGCGGGGCCTAATTTTAACTAAAACTAACATCATTCAACCCATCACGATTATTCTTAGAATTATATGGTTGTAGGTAATTTAAAAAAACCTATAAAACTTGCTATGTTCTAGAAAAATTAAATTTTAACTAACTCAAGTTTAAGATGAGTATATTAAGTTTATGCATTTTAATATACATGTACATATTATTAATATTATTTTAAGACTGTTAGCATATATATATAATGAAAATATTATTAATTGGATTTAATAATCCAATTAATAATATTTTCAATTGTTCATAGGAACAGCATGATATTTTTAAACATATTTTAATAAAATCTACAGAGAAATATTTGCAAAACTAAATGTAATTGGTGTATTACATTTATTTTGTGCAAATATTTCAATAACATTAAAATAAGAGATCAGGTATGTACCCTTAAATAATAAATAATAATACCAGCCTGTTACTGTCCCACTGCAGGGCAAAGGCCTCTTCTCATACAGAGAAGGCACGAACATTGATCACCACGCTTGCTCAAGACGGGTTGGTGATTTCAGACTTATATTAACTATACGTATAAGTCCAGGTTTCCTCACGATGTTTTCCTTCACCGATGTCAGTAATGTCCAAGATAAACTCAGAAAGTACATATGAATTGAAAAATTCATATTGGTACTTGCCCGGATTTGAACCCACAACCTCGTGCATGAGAGGCGAGGCCTCTACCCCGCACCGCGCGGCACCGCGCAGCGGGGTATACCCATAATTACAAGAAAATTATTTCAAACTTAACTAAAATTGGTATAACTTATTCACCTTAGAGATTTAGTTTAGAAGTTAATTTAAAGTGCTCTGAATACACGTGTCTTAGTTATCCTGTGTGACATTCATTAACGAGCGAACTTAGATTTAATTAAAAATGTCCATTGAGACAGACATGATACAATAAAATACGATACCCACGTCTGGGGAACACAAATATTCGAATCAACCTCGATTTGATTCGATTCCTACTAAACTAGGTTCTCCTAAGGTCCGCCGTGTACGATGCTACTGAAAAGTTAATAACAAAATTACAAACTAGTTAATAACGCATTAGAAAGTCACGTTTCGTATACCATTGAAATACTAGTGCTGTGACATTCTGGCTACTCATTAGTAATTTGAGTTTGTGACAAGTCACTTTTGAGTAGCATCGTTTGGCCGATGGGCCTAAGACTTTGAAAGATATACAAATTAGAATCCCATACCTCTTAGAACAAATATACATGACGGATCATCAGGATGGTTTGAGCTACGATCTGCCATCAGGCAGGTATAAGTGGGTATCGTGCAAATTAATAACAATTACTCAGGCAAATAATCACTTTACACTTTAATCACTGGTTACAATTAACTAATAACAGGCTGGTATGATGATGATGGTTCAACAAAACGTAGGACAGTTCCGAAGCGTCTTCACTGCTCGATCACCAGGATAAGGAATGCCCTGACTTGGAGTGTCCTCTTCAACCTCGTAACCCCCCGGTAACGCCCCGACTCTGTCTAGGCGCGCCATTTCTAGTCGTGATAGTTGCCGCTAGGTGGTGTTCCTTGTTTTGTTTTAAACGTCAATTGCCGGATGCGACATACATTTATTTATCATATACTAAAAGGCCCACAACACAACACATATTATACTACAAGTAAAAAGAAATAAAAAGGAACAAATAAAAGTGTAACTGCATTATAAGATATCGGCAGTTAAAAAAAAAATTGTGCCTTTTTTTTGGGTTGGAAATTATCAAATAACGGAGGGCGTGTCAGACTTTTACTGGCTAAAACCCACCCGTGTTCCTTCCGTTGCCTGTATGCCGCGATATCCCTTTCGGACAAACTCGCAACCCTGGCAGAAAACAACTAGTGCCTGACACTGGTTTTCAACTGGACCTGAAGTGTGACGGATGTATATCAGTTTTTTTCATACTTTTCATTTCTGTTATGTTATAGCAGTGATAGGTCTCGAACCCAAGGCACACACCTCTGACTTTTCGGATGTATGTGCTTATTGTATAGTTTATGTGCTTATTGTATAATTTATGTGCTTATTGTATAATTATCCCTTGCTTCAAAAACGGTGAAGGAAATAATCGTGATGAAACCGGCATGCCTGAGAGATACTTCTCGACGGCATGTGAAGCCAAGTCAGAGGCCCATGGGTGGCTTTAAAACTCTGACACCCGGTTAGTCACTAACTACACTAATAGAAGATTTCTGTTATAGTATTTTATTTTATTTTGTTATTACTTCTTTTTAAATTGTATTTTGTAGCACTTATGTTTGTCTATTCCTATGTTGGCATTAGTATCTAAGCCAAATAAAATGGGAGAGGGCGCTGACTCCTGACATACAGGTACACCTAGTTCAGGAGTCAGAAGATTCAAACAAGTTTCTGTAACCTCGTATTATGTCAATAAAGAATTATTTGATTTCATTTGATAATGTAATGTGTGTGTATACTTAAATAAAATTAATTTGAGTAAGATTAATAATAACGAATATTTAAATAGATTGTGTAATATTAAAGAAATTGTTAATAAAAAAATCTTCAATATTAGACAGTCAGTGTTGAAATTTATTTGGTTCTAGCATTCAAAAGGAGCAATAAAATGGGTTTTGATGAAAGTTTTTTTTTTTTTAAACTGCGTTATCCAACAAGTTAACTACAAGTTAACACAATTTCTCTTTTTCAAAGACAGATTCCATTATTTATTCAGTGACCGTACCATAGACTACAAGAGATTGCACAGTACTTTTCCAACGAGTATTTTTTTCTTAAGAACGTGCCCTTTTTTTTTTTTTTTTTGGGTGGGATATCATCAAATGACTCCTCCCGCTCTGGGCGGAGCGAGAGGGTGTGTCAGACTTTTACTGACTAAAACACACCCGTGTTCCTTCCGTTGCCTGTGTGCCGGGGCCGCGATATCCCTTTCGGACAAACTCGCAACCCTGGCGGGCATTAGCCCTTACGGACCCCGTCAGTTGGTGCTGACATCTCTTTGAGGCGCGCGTGGAACACAACGCGCCGTCGACCCGGGCCTGGTCCTAATCGGACGGTGAGCTACCCATTGCCCACCGTCCGCAAGCCCGCGCCTACGGTGGCCGGAAGTCGGCTCGCGACTCCCGACGCCCGGGGCGTCTCCTGCGGCGACTAGGGGCGCGAGGGCGCGCATCTTGCATTTCCCTCGCGCGCTCCGCCTCCTCCTTCGCGAGCACTACTGCTTCGCAAAAGGAAGTGACGGCTTCCCATGCACTCTCGCTCCGGACCATGGCCTGAACCAGGGCCGGACGCGAGAGATCGCCGCTGCCGATCGCCTCCGTGAGGAAACGGCGGTGCCCCGCCCAAGCCGGGCAGACCTCCACCGTATGCTCCACCGTGTCCTCCGGGCGATCCACACAATGGTAACACCCGGGCGTTTCCCCCCGCTTTATCCTGAACAGGAACCTCCCGCAACAACCGTGTCCGGTGAGGACCTGCGTCAGGCGGAAGGTGAGGACGCCGTGGCGCCTCTCTAGCCACTCCTCAAAGAGGGGCCTTACCGCCGCAATTGTGGCGTGCCCAGCGCTGGGTTGCGACAATCGCACTCTCCATGCCGCCATTAAGAACGTGCCCTGGACCTTGTATTGAAAAATCTTGAAATTATTTCATAATCACTATCATGATTGAATTTTGACTACCTTGTTGGTCTAGTGTTTGCAAGAGATACTGCTGAGCATGAGGTCCTGGGTTCGATTCCCGGGTCGGACAAAGTGTTATTGGGTTTTTCATCTGGAATTTCTCAGTAGTAGCCCGGGATCTGGATTCGTGCCCAGTTGATAGCAATAGGTTCGCCCCCTATTACATGGGACTTTAACATAACTTGCGAAATGTGATTGTACGTATAGTATTAGATACACCTCCGCCTAATCCTTAGTAATGTTAAATGTTAAAATTATGAGAACTATAATCCTCCACCAAAGCAAAGCGAGACCATAAAACACTCGTAGCACAGTGCTTGCTACGCCGTAGCTTGCCTCGCAGCCGCGTAGCAAGCCGTGCGGAATTTGACCTCATAAAAATTATATTTGCTTAGTCGCCTTTTTTGTCCAAAGTTTAGAATAGAATACTCTTTATTATGTACAGCATAAGGATTACAAATATAAATGTAGAAACATAAGTTTCCACACTGAGCGGTCTCATCGCAAAAAACGATATTTTAACAACCTTTTTAGGCTTCTTCTTCTGTAGGTAGTATGTGTACACCATAGACAACCCTAGTAAAATGTAGGTTTGTTGAGCATTATCTAGTTTGTTAAGCACTTGGTACTTGTTGAAAGGCCTACACTATCCTCCCATCTATTAACACCTATTAACACTGTTAGTAAGAGTAACCTTGGAGTTTCTTACCGGCTCGTCTCCACAGGAAACGACCAATTGGAACCGTGCAACTAGCTTCTGACGATTCATAAGTGCCCATGTAGGTGTATGTGAAATAAAATATTATAGTGTTTTTTTTTTGTAAAAAAGTTTTTCATTTTGAAAGCACACACTTAAACATTTAAGTACTAGTCCTTACACAAATCCGCGCACCCGTCGAATGGAGACGCTCGTGAAAATCTTATCACTCGCTATATTTTTGTTTACCTATTATTTTTTACGACGCTCTGCGAATTAGTCGGTCCACTGAACATAGTATCTACAATCCTCTTTTGTATTCAAGGACGACTGGCGCCATTTAAGTACGTAGTTACCTAAATTATGTATTTCAGTACTGATAAAAATAGCGATATAGACAAGAAACTAAAATAACAACATTTACTATTATAACCTTTGTAATTATTTGATAAGAAGCTAAAATAAAGCACAAATGTTATTGATCTATTTAAAGAATGATTTTATTAATGTTATTATATATTTCAAATGTATAAATTAAATTAAATATGTTAACAAAGAGATTATACATTAGTAGTAATAATAATGAATGTTGTTGTGTTTATTGGTATTTAGTAGTTATGCAATATAATGTTAACTTCCAAATATGTATCTAACCTAGATGTAAGTTAAATGTAATAATACTTGCTGCGCCTTATCAGGGTCATGTACTCATAAGTTTTAGCCTAGCCAGTAACTGAGTGTACATTATGCAATAATAATAAATAAATATACCATTATAACAGTGAATCAATGCTCACGCCTCCCCTTAAGAGGCTGACAACAGTTAAAGCGCAGTCACTGTCAGACTGCATAGAAAAAAAGATAAGCGCGATGACACAACGCAGGTAATCTATTGCAAAATATGAAGCTATTATCTATTTTTTTTTATCTATTGATTGGGCTACTAAATTAAAACACTATTACGGCATTATGGTGCTTGTAAAATAATCTGACAAAAAATCAAAATGATTGCATGTATATTGATTTTTAATCGCTTTAAGATATTTAAAGAGTTATCTTCGTGATTTTTTTCTATCGTATCTTTGTTGTATTATGTTTTCAACACACTATCTTACTAGCATTATATCCTGGAGAATATCGAATTTCTGTTTTGTTTACTGCAGTGGATCATATACTTTAAGGCATTATAAAACTTGCGTTTAGACACTTTTAGGTCCTGTAGTCCCCTTAAGACCTAGGCCAAATATTTTTTGATGTTCGGTTAACTCATGACATGACTTATAGAGGTGCCATAAAGACCGATTACAAATTTAAAAGATTGGTTTTTTATTTGCTTTTTATTCATATATTTAAAAAGAATTCCAATCTTTTAAATTTGTAACCGTGACTAAAAAATAAATGCTTTGATTTTAAAACCAACACATAATAAATCTTGTTAAAATATACATCAGATTTTAAGTTCATGGTTTAGAATGCTGTATTCGCTAAGAAAACCCTACATTTAAAATGAGCCCTCCGCGAGGGCTCCCGGCGTCCCATATGCGACTAGGTGAGCCCTCCAGGAGGGCTCCCGGCACTGAATGTGTTAAGACTTTTTGGGAAAAAGGTTCTTATTGTGCTTGCCGCATTTAACACAAAATACTATGGCTCCGTTTACGGCCTCGAGCGATGCGATTTGCGATGCGATTTGCGTCAGGTCGTATTCTCGCAAATTCGTGATCGGTCTCATGCATATGTCGCTTTTTGTTCGGAAAACCGGAAAGCGCCCTCTGTCGGCGCAAAAAAGTTCGAAACATCGTGTATTCGCGCGACGATCGCTTTTAAATTGGACGTGGGGTCAAGACACGCACGCGCGCGGCTCTTGTTTCCGTCCGCCGAGTATAATAGCGGTAAGGCTGGTTTCACAGCTGTCGGGGAGACCCGTACCCACCCAGAACGGAGACACACGTGAGGCGCTAAAACATTGTTTCACAGCGACGAGGATTGGTCCGTACGCGACCCGCTCCGGGTAGAGCCCGTACAACGTATCATACTACACCCTTGTTTCAAGGCACTGCGAGCGCTACCCGTTTTTTTTTATGAAAGTAGGTTGTTTTTTTTTTGCATAAATATTCAATATACAGTTTTGACTTCGCTGCGATTATATTATATGTATGTATAAACTAGCGACCAGCTCCTGCTTCGCACGATTTTTACGACTTGAAAAAACATCGAGATTTCTTAGGTAAACTTTAATATTAAAGTATTATACACACTGACTGTCTCGATAGTCTTGTGGCAAGCGCGACTGCTGAGCCTGAGGAAATGAAATGAAATGAAATTGTTTATTCTGTAAATAGGATATAGGAATCACTTTTACATGTCATATAAAAAAAAAATATAATTAAAATTTGCTAGATGAGTTCGGCGTTTCCTATCCGACTACTCTGAGAAGAAAGGCCGAAACAAACTCAGAGGTCACAGTCTCTTTTAAAGTCCAGACATAATCTTGGTCAAGTCATGTGAGGACCATGTAGATTAGTGTCTGAAATGGTCTTTTGAGGAAAGAACCACACAGATTTGAGTGGACCTGTCCAGTCAGTGCAAGCATTTGTCAGTAATCGTGGAGCTCAACTCAGAACATAAGGAGCTCAACTCGACGAACATACCAAAGAAAGGACATTTGGGTAGGCCGCATAAACTACTCAAACCGTCAGACCATTATTAAAACTATCTGAGAAAGGAAATAAAAAAACTGAGTAGAGAAAACAAAAAAAAAAACATTAAGAATTAAAATATCCACATAGTCCTCACATTCACAATAGGTAATTAAAAAAATATAATACTTTACAAAGTAATCATGTCATTTTGAATGTAATATTCAATAATATGAATGTTTAAATAAAACTGGTATATTTTGATGATTTTACTAAATAATTCTAATGTCAAGTTTTATGGTTTTATCACAAGGTTTACCAGAGCGAGCAGCTCAATCCCAAGCTTTTTTATCTTCTAAATAATCAGAAATTTTATAGTACCCTTTTTTACAAAGTTTGGTTTTAATACAATTTTTAAATCGTTTAATGGGTAAGTTTCGAATGTCAATGGGAAGTTTGTTGTAAAAGCGTATACATTGACCCATGAACGAGTTTCCTACTCTGTGGAGACGAGTGTGATGTACAGCAAGGTTGTGTTTATTCCTGGTATTTATACTATGAATATCGGACATTTTCTTAAAATTTGATATGTTTTTGTGTACATAAAAAAGGTTTTCAAATATATATATACACTACGATGCTACACGTGCCTCGGCACTCAACTAATTACGCCAAAAATTGTGTATTGACCCGTATTGCTCGAATTTATAACACAGAGTTCTCTCAAGTCGATATATTTAACTGTAATAAACCTACATTCAAAAATAAAATAATAAAAACCATAAACGAAGGCAAATGATAAACTACTTAGGTATTAGTCTCTCAATTTACAAACTTCTTTTTTTTTTTAATCTTCAAACCATTTTTGTTTTTCTTTAAAATGTTAAACTTATCTATAAGTAATATACCTAAAACTGCACTTTTTGAATTTATAGTATTTCTAAGTAGTCCGTTCGCATGTTTTATACTTATCCCAGTTATACAGGGAAACCTATTATTAGCCATACAATACTGTAACACACATACTCTGTAACATACTATATGTATCGCTGTTGGTTGCCTAAATAAAGAAAATAAATAAAAATAAAATATTGTGAGGCTACAGTCAGAATATTTACTTCTTTGAATTTTTCTCGAAGGGAATCTCTCGGACCTAGGTTGTAAATGGCTCGAATAGCCCTTTTCTGTAAAACAAAGATAGAATTAATGTCCGAACAGGTTCCCCAGAGAAGAATCCCATATGACATAAGACTATGAAAGTAACTAAAATAAACAATTCTGGCTGTATCGACGTCAGTTATCTGTCTAATTTTTTTAACAGCATAGGCGGCCGAACTTAGCCTTCCCGACAATTTTTCTATGTGTGGGCCCCATTGTAGTTTACCGTCAATAGTGATTCCAAGAAAAACTGACGACTCAACAGGGTCCAGCTCTATTCCATTTACTTTAACATTGGTAGTTAGCTGCCTGACATTTGGCGTTGAAAATTTAATGAGTTTAGTCTTTTTTTCGTTAAGGAGGAGATTATTTACATTAAACCATTGCACAACTTTATAGAGTGCATCGTTAACTTGTTCAAAGTTGACTAACTGACGTTTGATTTAAAAAATAAGGGAAGTGTCATCTGCGAATAATACGATCTTGTGATTATCCCTTATGTGGTAAGGTAAGTCATTTATATAAATCAAAAATAAGAAGGGACCTAGAATTGAACCCTGCGGAACGCCCATGGTGACCGTAGATCCTGCAGATCTCTTGCCATTTACATCGACCCTCTGAATTCTGTTGTTCAGGTAAGAAGTCAGAAGGTCGAGAGCCTTGTCCCTCACACCATAGTGGTACAGTTTCCTGATGAGTGTATCATGATGTACGCAATCGAAGGCCTTGGACAAGTCGCAGAAAATGCCAAGAGCATCTTGCGACTCCTCCCAGGCCTCGAATATGCTCTTCAGTAATTCCACGCCCGCGTCTGTAGTTGAACGACCCTTTGTAAAACCAAACTGTTTTAGATGTAGTAAATTATGTGCATTGAAATGTTTTAACATTTGTTTCAAAATTAATTTCTCAAAAATTTTGCTTAATGTAGGTAATATCGAAATAGGCCGAAAATTCGTAGGATTAGTTGTACTGCCAGACTTGAACAGTGGAATCACTTTACTAAGTGGTCCACTGTACTAAGAGGTCCTAGGTTTGATTCTCAGGTCGGGCAAGTGTTATTGGGTTTTTCCACCAGGAATTTCTCAGTAGCAGCCCGGAGTCTAAAGTTGTACCCGGTCGATGGCAATAGACCCACCCCCTATTACGAGTACATGGGACTTAAAACATAACTGGCGAAATGTGGGTGTATTATAAGTACACCTCCGCCCAACCCTTCGGGGAATCAAGGCGTGATGTTATATGTGTGTGTTATACACATAAACGTTCCGGAATAAATTGTCTAAACAATGATGAAAAGCTCATCAAAATCTGTTGCGTGGTTTAGAAGTAGGTACAGTGCGGACATACAGAAAAACGCAAAAAGCGATTTTTTTCCGGAGTTAGGTGACCTACTTTGTAAAGCAGGAATTGTTTTTTTTTAACTAATGTCAATCACATAACTTTCTATGTTCATCAAGAAGCTATGAAGAAAAACATTAAAAGGCAATTGATGTAGGTAATAATTATAAGTATTATATTGACTCACTGCCGCTGCTCGCACTTATAAACTTTCGTGCTCCTTCTAGAAGTCCACGTAAACCCCTAACTCCACAGAGAAGAACGGTGTTGGGATCTAACTCTCCATGCGCTTGGTTCTGTAGGCGTTTGAATAGTTGCAGCGATATAATCGATTTCCACTTTGATTCTCTGACTAAGCAGAAATCAAAAATCTTGAGTTGTTTGTCAGAGTTATTGTAAAGCATTCATTATTTTGTTACTTACATAACTTTAGCAATCTCATTTCTCATTTTAAACTAAGTCTTTATTTAAGCTACATATTATTATTTTTCTTAGTTTTAAGTTGGCTTGTGAGCTGTACATGTACCTAGTGCTTACAAATTAGCATAATTTTTGTTCATATGGTGTTTACCTTTAAGTAATTGTTACACTGTTCAAAGTTTTTAAATCGTTATTTTTATCAAGATGTTAGTGTAAACAATTGTTGGTGAACCAAATAAATAAATAAGTACGATGATCCATATACGTTTCTTTTCCAATTACCTACGATGAGACGTTTGTTTTTCAGTAATGATAAGTCAAAAGCTAATATTGTTTCAACAAAAATACTTTGCATAGCAACGAGTTACTTAATATGAAAGATTTCGTTTTCTTAGAAAAGGAACGATGGAAGGAGTAATAGGATTAGTGTTTGAGGAAACCCGAATGTTCTAATTGAAAGCTTTTCTGGCTCACTTTATTTTCGGTGTCGCTTTCTTTTCTAGGCGCCACAACAAAATATTTGTATCCAACAAATACGGTTGGTAACAAAATTACTTCAACAAAGTTTCATCTTATATTACCTGGGCGACCGAGCTCTGCTCTGGTGAAAATAGAGAATGCTCATTTAATAGTATAGGATAGTTCATACTAATTCCATGCTGCCATGATAGTAGTTACTTACTAATTCCATGCTGCCATGTCATTATTCTAAGGTAGCCATCTTGTTCTAAACTTTGGGCGACTGAGATCTGCTCGGGATACAGAGAAAACGAATTTTCTCAGGTATGAGACCTAGCTAGATCGATTTTTGCCCCCGCAAACCCCTATATTGGAACTTCCATCGAAATCTTTAGAGCCGTTTTCGAGAACGTGATTACAAATATATATATTTTATATACAAATATTGCTCATTTAATAATTTAATATAACGTTGACAAACGCTTGGAATTTCTGCTGTTCTGTTGGTGCCTTAAATAAATACCAATCTAGCAATCATCCTGAGAGAAAAACTAAATAATCTACGAAAATATGTACTTGGTTTTAGACATACCGTAACATAACATCAGACCAGTAATCCTCGACGGGTTAGGCAGAGGTGAGCCTATAGTACACCCACATTTCGCCAGTTATGTTTAAGTTCCACTATGGCTAGAACCTACCGAGATGACGACTAATAGTAAAAAAAAAAAAAATATAATAATAATAGGAAGAAAAAGATATGTTGCGCCAACCATAAACTAGAATAAATTGGTATAAGATCTGGGGAATTAGGGAGCGAGACATAATGCTTTATCCACCACTTACCTCTCAATATTCATATCATTATTCTCATCTTCTTCTTTTCGTGTGGTTAGTGACTAACCTGGTGTCAGAGTTTTAAAGCCGCCCATGGGCCTCTGACTTGGCTTCACATGCTCTCGAGAAATATCTCTCAGGCATGCCAGTTTCCTCACGATGTTTTCCTTCACCGTTTTTAGGCAAGTGATAATTATACAATACGCACATGAATCCGAAAAGTCAGAGGTGCGTGCCTTGGGTTCGAACTCGAGACCTATGATTTGGCAGTACATCGGTCACACCACTAGGCTATCACTGCTCATATTCTCATTACAATGTTTTTTTAATGAGTGTATTGCAATATGTGGTTAGCTAGTGACCTCGACAATTGATCATATTATTTATTGTTATTAAGTAATTAACTGTTTGTTTTTATTTATTTTACCTCGATGGTCCTAGTTTATCATTTATAACTTCCAGTCACAGCTATATGTAAGCGGGCACGCCCTTTATGCCTGGAGGCTTTTATTTAGAAATTAAGTTCTGTTTACGTTTAGTTTTTATTTCTGCCCGAGTATGGTTCTCGATGATTTTGTTTGGTATATTGGCGTGTGCTAGCTAACATATGGCTTATAATTTAAATTATGTTTTGTGATGTGTAATGTAAATTATTTTGAATATTATTATATAGAGTCCTTTTTTTTTGGTCTAACTTCTAACAGACAGCTGTGCTGCTGGGGAGGTTGTTGCGTCACTTCTTCTTCCCAGCTAACGCACTAGGAAGTGGTGATGGGTGGGCGTTTTGGGGGACTGTCTTATGTAATTTTGACGTTCGAAAAGTGCTGATTCTCAGCCTTGTTTGAATAAATGACTTCTGAATTTTGATTTTTTTTAATTTTGTATATCCCCAAATATTTTTCTCTATCAATATATTTTTACCACGAAGTGTGACATTGATATGGCGCCGTTATACACAATTTTACCCAAATTACTTACCTTGCATGTCAGTTGTGACACCTTTTTTTTTTTTTTTTTTTGGGTGGGAAATGATCAAATGACTCCTCCCGCTCTGGGCGGAGCGAGAGGGAGTGTCAGACTTTTACTGACTAAAACCCACCCGTGTTCCTTCCGTTGCCTGTGTGCCGGGGCCGCGATATCCCTTTCGGACAAACTCGCAACCCTGGCAGGCATTGGCCCTTACGGACCCCGTCAGTTGGTGCTGACATCTCTTTGAGGCGCGCGTGGAACACAACGCGCCGTCGACCCGGGCCTGGTCCTAATCGGACGGCGAGCTACCCATTGCCCACCGTCCGCAAGCCCGCGCCTACGGTGGCCGGAAGTCGGCTCGCGACTCCCGACGCCCGGGGCGTCTCCTGCGGCGACTAGGGGCGCGAGGGCGCGCATCTTGCATTTCCCTCGCGCGCTCCGCCTCCTCCTTCGCGAGCATTACTGCTTCGCAGAAGGAAGTGACGGCTTCCCATGCACTCTCGCTCCGGACCATGGCCTGAACCAGGGCCGGACGCGAGAGATCGCCGCTGCCGATCGCCTCCGTGAGGACACGGCGGTGCCCCGCCCAAGCCGGGCAGACCTCCACCGTATGCTCCACCGAGTCCTCCGGGCGATCCACACAATGGTAACACCCGGGCGTTTCCTCCCGCTTTATCCTGAACAGGAACCTCCCGAAACAACCGTATCCGGTGAGGACCTGCGTCAGGCGGAAGGTGAGGACGCCGTGGCGCTTCTCTAGCCACTCCTCAAAGAGGGGCCTTACCGCCGCAATTGTGGCGTGCCCACAGTTGTGACACCTGGCTTTGCTTTTTTATTTGTTCTATAGAATCCTAACTATTGACTGTTAACAATTTTTTCACCGGAAACTAAAATACTGAGTAATCCGCGATATTAACAAATACAAATTTAATAGTCTGCTCTTGTTTATTTACTTGAATATATACAACGGCCGAAGGCAGGTAGGTATGATATATGTCATAAAGTATATCATACCTACCTACTAACACAATGATTATTTTATTATTAGTCAGTTTCATTTCTACCTCTAGAGAGTCTAGTCTCAGTTTACGCACAGTCTTACACTCGGTTTCCGAATTGAGAATTGGAAGTTGAGAACAGCCGAGTATAGCCGAAGGAATAGATCTGTTTTCTTGTACACTGAACGACTTTACTCTGGCGACCGCTAGGGTTTTATGTTACAATTAAGTGAATTTTAGGTGTTATGTTTGTTCTATTGGAAATTTATTGTAAGTATAATAGTATATTTTTTGTACTTACTATCACATTAGGGCAACCTCCAAAGATAGATTTAAGGGTTGTGTAAATAAATAAATAAATAAATAACATTTATATGTAGCCCGTAAAATTCAAAATTTCTTCCGTTTTTTGCAAAGAATTTTGAATTTCACGAGCTACATTGAAGAAATCACGTGTTTCGTGTACCTAGAGTTTGACAAGTGCTCAACTTCCAATTCTCAATTTAGATTCACTTGTGGCAGCATCTACAACGCCACATTCGAACTACGCATCAAAGTCATGACGTCACACAAATCCTGCATCGTGCAAGCTGGGTTTACCGCGCGACCACTACATATACGACCAATCGACATCAATCGTTGGGCAGTTGCCCACCAGACACGTCGCCCGTCTGGTCAGACGATCCTCCCGTTTCTATGGAGGATGAGTGACCGTTACACCCTGTTGATCCTCATGTCTCTAATACATAGCCGCAAAGGCGGTAAATTGAGCAATGTCAACAAGTAATATTTAGCAAGGCTTTTAAGAGCCGATGTTATCAAATAATTGAACAGACCCCAATAACTTACGGGATGCCAATTTGACCCTTATGGCCCTTCTGTAACAATACATACTGACAATCCTTTTAGTTTGCAATCAAAAGTTAAATTGAACTTTTAAATTGTTGATGATATTGGTTTTACCCCTTTTAGGTCAGTTTTGTGATATTTTGTGTTTTGTTTACTTATACATGGAATACAATAATACTGTTTTGTAGGAATATTCTCAATGAATCAAGTATTTTCGTGGAATAATACTTAACTTACTTACTTACTGGACTTATACATAACTGGTGAAGTGTGGGTGTACCTACTATGGGTACACCTCTGCCTAACCCTTCGGGGAAACGAGGCGTTGTGTTATGTTTATGTTTTAATGTGTAAAATGTGACTTATAATTTTGTGAGCGTTTAAAGGAAGTGGCGCCTCTAGCGGCAAAAATCTTAAACCTTATGTTCCGTTCTATTTTTAATACTAACAATATTTCCTATTCTGTATCTATGTTTCCGTGACATCACTGCGGGCCCTATCAGAATACCAGCGCAGCGCCATTTATTTTTTAAATGTCGCAGCATTACCTATGCTGAGATAGGAGCCTTTTGGCCTCGTACAGGACTGCACTTTGTTTATTTATTGTTTTTTATTTTTTATTTATGTTCAGTGTGTTTTTAGTTTAATTTGTGATTTCCTGTGCGAGTCTCAATAAATACTTTTTATTTCTTTCTTTTCTTTTCTTTCTATAGGTACCTCATAGTTTCAAAAGAAATAAAGGAAAGCAGTAGGTAGAGGTTTATATAACACCCACATTTTGCCAATTATGTTTCAAGGCTTAGGGAATAAGTAAGGGATAAGATAAGATCATTTTTTTGTCCAAAACATAAGTATACACACATGGCATGCAAGATGTTACATTAAATTATATCACAGTCATGTTTTTCCTTAACGGCGTACAAATAAAACCGTTTAGTTATTTTTATTAACTAGAAGGACATAAACATCAAATACTTATAATTTACTATAACTTACTAACTATTTACACTAGGTACTAAATACAATAACTAACTACATAAATAGATACAAAAAACAAAAGGACACTTAGGCGTCGAAGTATTCGTCCGCATCGCTGTCATCCGGAAACGTGCCCACAAGACTGGCAGCATTGCCACGTTGAATGGCAATGCTAATTCTTTGGCCAAAGAATGAGCCAGCCCTCTGGTCGCGTGAAGTGTCGACCAGTCGGCGAGAAATTTCCTTAAAAAGGAGACGCGCACTCGGACCCCACGACCCAAGCGTTTCGATCCCAAACGGCTCAACTGTAGTGTAGTGTGTAGCAAATACTGTAACCTTATGGGTTACCATAAGGTTACAGTATTTGCAAATAAATAATTATAAATTTGTCCATTAATTCATTATTCAAAGCAATTAACATGTCAAATAAAAACTTAATCAATCAAATTATAATAAATGTACTAGAATAGTGGAATAGTGTCAGAATAGTGTCATGATCTCGTCATAGAAATGTATAATAAAATTAGCCAGTTATAAGTCAAAGGAATAAAAATCTACGTATTTCACACAAGTCAGATTAATTTATCAGTCAGAAATTAGAGAAAATCTAAGAGGGAGGATAAAATCAGAGAGGGAGATGCAAGCTGCACACCCTTGCGCCCCTAATCGCCGCAGGAGACGCCCGGGCGTCGGGAGTCACGAGCCGACTTCCGGCCATCGTAGGCGCGGGCTTGCGGACGGTGAGTAATGGGCAGCTCGCCGTCCGATAAGGACCAGGCCCGGGTCGACGGCGCGTTGTGTTCCACGCGCGCCTCACAGAGATGTCAGCACCAACTGACGGGGTCCGTAAAGACTAATGCCTGCTGGGGTTGCGGGTTTGTCCGAAAGGGATATCGCGGCCCCGGCACACAGGCAACGGAAGGAACACGGGTGGGTTTTAATCAGTAAAAGTCTGACACGCCCTCTCGCTCTGCCCAGAGCGGGAGAAGTCATTTGATGATTTCCCAGCCTCAAAAAAATAAACAAAAATAATGCAAAGTTTGCTATTGTCGCGTCTATTCCAAATTACTTTATCTGATAATAGGGGGAATAGGTGTGGGTTCGATTTGACAAATATAATGGTCTCTAAAATGTTTTTTTTTTAAAGGGTTGTCAGCTCTCATTAACATGAAGTCCAACCATAGTTCTAAGGCACCTCTTTTGGGTTTTAAGAATGACATCCTTAAGGGGCGACCGTATTGCCATAAACCGGGTACAAATCTAGACACCGGACTGCTGCTGAGAAGTTTCTATTTGTTTGCGTTTTTTCTAATGAAAAAACTCAATAACAAACTAAACAACATACATAACTAGACTAAATGATATTTTGTTCGATTCGGGGTTTGAAACAAAACCCTAATGATATTTCTTTGCTTATATACCGGTATTTTTTCCCCAAGAACCGTATAGGCTAGGTTCTCGCTTACATTAGCAAGTACCTATCCCTATAAAAAGTAACCGAATATTCAATCAGGAATATCGAGTAGTCAGCATTATTTACTATCCGTATTTGTGTTCGTTCATACAGATGATGTAATATAAGTGTCTTATATCCTAGAATATTCGCTTATGAATGGCATACTAAGATATATTTTGAATCTAACCCTGGCGCCAGATATATCTTACTTGAAATACGCAAATAGATATAGGTAGGTATGTATAGTCGCGACGTGTGGCACTGGTATTTGAGCATTTGTGTGCAAAGTTTGCACACACAACGTGCAGAAGCACTTGTCATTCCGTCTTGCAAAATCTAAGGCCCATATTACAGAACCTCACTCAGGACTCCAGCATTACTTTATACTACTTTAAAGCTATTCTATTTGGTGAAACTAATTTTATTTATTTATTTAACAGTTTATATACACACATATAAACAGACAAGAACAAGTAGAAAGGAACAGAAAAATACGTACAAAGGTAATGCTTATTTCTAAAGAAATCTTTTCCAGCATACCTGCGATAGGAAAGTAGTTAAAGAGATGTAGACAACGTGTGTAAGAGCAGAAGAGAAAATAAAATACATAAAATAAAAACACTTAATTATTCACTAATTTAACTATAAACTATTTTAAGTAGATGATGCTTGAATTTTGAGTCAGGCTCTGTATTACGTGTCTAAATATTTGAAGCTATATGTATCTGACGCCATATTTACACGCATAATTTTCCGAAATAACAAACGCTCTCTTTTTGTTATCGTCTATATCTCGTTTTGTATAGTTGGGAAAAGCCTACGCAGATGATGACGTATGAATAAATTCTGATGCTTCAAATAATTTTGTTATTAGGCTCGAGTTGGCAAATCTATACAAATAAATAAAATTGAAGTCACTTTTATTTATTTTTTAAGAATTAGGCCGCGCGCACTTTCGATGCGTTTTCGTACGAATGTCACTCGTGCGTACACTTATGAACACGCACGAACGATCCCGACCTTCCAAGTACAAAGGCAGCTCGCAGAATGAGTATACGTACGTATAGTTCCGACGTCCGAAAACAATCCGAACTTGTTGAGATTTGTTCTATTTGACGAAAAAAAACGTATCCAGTGTGCGCACTCAATTCGTACGACCATGTTCGTACATGTACGCACGAGTGAATACGCGAGCGAAGCCGCGAGTAATAGTTAGTTACGAGATACAAAGGTTGCCTGGAAATGATCGCAAAAAGCGATAAGGCCGCCCATTGTATGTTTTGTAGTGTTAAATATATTATTTACTATGTATTTTCTGGTATACAATAAAGTATATATAAACAAAATACAACACGAGATCAGAAATCAATTGTGTTTCCATTGAGGATGGTATTAACTTTCTATTTTCAGATGTGGAGGGCACATGTGTGTGTGTCTACATAAATTCCTACCTAGTTATCTCCTTTTCAGCCGAAATTGTATAATGTGGTCGTTTCCGGATAGTAATTATTTACTACTCATATTAATATTACTGATTTAAAATAGATCTACCCTTCTCATCTATCAATATTATTTTAAGATAACTTTATTTTTTCTAAAATACAATAGACGACGTATATTTAGTAATCTAATCCGCTTAACCGTTCTTAAGGACTCAAAGAACCCTGCGGATTAGGTTACTAAATATACGTCGTCTATTGTATTTTATAATGGATTTCCGCAAAGTCACGCCTGAGTCAATTAACTATTTTATTTTTTCTGTTAATTTTTTATTTTTGTGTGAATATTGTGTGCCTTAACCTGAGTCAAATAAATTTATTTTCTTTCTTTCGTTCTTTCTATTTTAGTGTGTTTTTCCGGATATACAGAGTCACACTAGATGAAGTTAAACATCAGTTTTACGAAGAATGCTCTTGCTGAACAGTATCAATATCTGAGGTAGGTAACCAATGTAATGTAATAAGTACACAGTAATATCGTGATGGCCCAGTAATGTCGTGATGGCCCAGTAATGTCGTGATGGCCCAGTGGTTAAGGCCTCGCTTCTCATGCACGAGGTTGTGGTTTCAAATCCGGGCAAGTACTAATGTGACTTTTTTAATTCATATGTACTTTTTGAGTTTATCTTGGACATTAATGACATCGGTGAAGGAAAACACAGTGAGGAAACCTGGACATGTAGTTAATATAAGTCTAAAATCGCGAACCCGTCTTGGAGCAAGCGTGGTGATCAATGCTCGTGCCTTCTCTGTATGAGAAGAGGTCTTTGCCATACAGTGGGACAGTAACAGGCTGGTATTATAATAAGTACCCGTAGATATACATATTATAAAGATCAATGTTTTAGAAAGAAAATTGTATATTCTGCAAAAACAAGACGTATATTAAAATAAACCGGACAAATGCGAGTTGAACTCGCGTTAAGAGGGTTCCGTATGATGAATATGTTATCTACCATGTTTTTTATCCCAAGAACCAACATAACATTGTAGGAGAAAATCATGTTCTCCCACACATTCTCCTCTACTTTAAGATCGTTCACCTAGTAGGTGATAATAAGAAAATGCTGTATTTAACTTATAATTGTTTGTTACATTTCGTTCTTTATTTTCTGTTCCTCGCTGTCATTTATGTAGTTTAAACGAACGTTGGTAAATCTAAATAAATAAAATTCCAACGGCAAATGTAAGTTTGTACGCACAATATTTCTTATATGGTCTTAAATAACTTTAAAAGTATTTATTTTAATATTATACATCCTCACGACAAGCTCTTTCATTTGATATGTCACACGGTACAGTTTGTAAAACTTTTGATTTTTAATTACATAATTTGCCCCCCAAAAGTGACCGCCATATTCAAAATTCATTTATTTACGTTACACGTCCATATCTGGGTCACAGAAATTCATATGGTGTTCCAAATTTCAACTTAGTCGGTCCAGTAGATTCGGAGCAAGTTGGCTGTGACAGACAGACATACGAGTGATCTTATGAGGGTTCTGTTTTTTCATTCGGATGTACGGAACCCTAAAAAGATATAAAATACACGCACAAATTATACAAAGTAGCCAAAAGTCATCTTTTTGGTGCAGAAAAAATCTGCCCATGGGAAGATGTCACAGATGTTTTGCCATCCCAGAGACAATTTGGAATGTCTCTTGTGCCTGTTATGACACCCGCACCCATATCTTACATATTATTATTATTCAATAATTTTGTCTGTTGTCTTTTATGATTATTATTTTATTATTATTATTTTATTTTTATTCTTAATGTTTTTATTATTAATTTGTTTTGTATCTCATTTGAATTCGATCTCTGATATCATGTTGTATGTTGTGATTTATTCATTGTTATATTTTCGCTTTGTCAAACTTAATGTTTTACCTAAATTATAAGAGAATGATGTGGTCTCCTATAATTGGAAGCGCACACTGTATTTGTCCCTATTCCTAAATTGTAAACTTGCATGTAATTGTGTAGCCTCTGTTGGAGATCCAATAAAATAAATAAATAAATTATCGTGGATACCCATATCTTACACCGTAAGGACTATTTCTGCTTGCAGCGCTCGGCTGCTATAGAAACGCGATTTTTGCTGAGTTTGTTTTTGTTTGCTTGTTTTTGTAAATGAAAAAATACCGTTTTTTTCATGTACAGTCACGAGCACCAATATGTATCCGCTTAGCAAAATTCAAAAGCGATTTTCGCATGGAATAACGACTGCAACTTTGAGATAAAACCTATTTCATATTAGTGTGGGTTCCAAAATACTATGTTCGTAACAACATAAAATTACAATCACCACAGTAGGAGAAAATCACTTTTTAAAGTTGCTAAGTGTATACATATTGGTGCTCGTGACTGTACATCATGCCCAGGCGAGGTTTTTCACAAAGTTTACTAATCTACGTTTGCATTTTAATTTCCAAACATGAAAACAAATATGAGCCTTTTTTTTTTTTTTTTTTTGTAAAAACGTTGCCCCACACTAAGAATTTCTTCTTGTATCGTGGGTGCGTTTACAAACATATAAACTCACATACACTAACACCCAGACCCGAAACAGCTACTTGCAGATCATACAAATATTTGTTCGATCGCTCAGCCACTGCGCCAACCGTGTCGTCAAAATTTTTTAATACTGTTAGTATACATAAAGCTCAGCTTTACTCTACAAGTATAACATTTTCAACTAGTACTTTTCTCTGCAAATTTAAAACGTCATGGTACAGTGGCCGAGCGATTGGCTGGTGGTACACTTCGTCTCGCGGGGTTGGACCCTCATGAAAAAAATATTTTAAGGACCTAAAGACAAATTTATTTATTTATTTATAATAGGTACGCCAACAGCATATATATTTTACATTACATATCAAAGTTAACAAATATGGGCTCTTATATATATACCAATTACAGGTGTACACGACATTTACATATAACAAAGCAACCTTCTTTAATTACACAAAATTATATTAATTAATTAAAATTAAAATGGAAAATAAAATAAAATCATTAACAAAAAAAAACAGACTTCCACAAATATAATTAAATTTAATTTTAATAATAAAAAAAAATAAAAAACTAACTAAACTGACAATTGGCCATTTAAATGTTTGTTTAAATGACTGCGCAAGAGGGTTTTGAATTGCGGCAGGGAACCAAAGAATACATCTAAATCAGATAGTTTAGTGTTGAGTTCGTTGAATTGTATACACATCCTAGATATTGGCGAATGTCTCCCAATGTTATTTCTACAGGTGGGCGGTTCAAAAAGTCTGGATATTGGCCGTCTAGGGAGATTATAAGGGACTGATAACATGATACGTTCCAGCAATTGGTCGCATTCTTTGTGACCATTGACAATTTTATAAAGAAAAACTAAGTCATGGACAGTACGACGGTTCCGAAGCGACTCAATGCGAAAGAAAGCCAAACGTTGTTCGTATGGACATCTGTGGGATATTCCTGAGGACATGTAAGCAATATGCCTTGTAAATGCACGTTGGATATTCTCGAGACGCTGCGAATGTACAGCGTACATGGGATTCCATGCTATACTGGCAAATTCTAGATGAGAACGCACCAAAGCATTGTAAAGTATAATTTTAGTTTTGACCTCAAAAGACTTTGCATTTCTATTAATGAAACCAAGCATTTGAGCCGATTTTTTAACAATTTCTGAGATATGAGAGGTGAACTTTAGTTTTTGGTCTATAATAACGCCCAGGTCACGAATTTCAGAAAGCTCTTGTAAGGTAGTGTTATTTATATTGTAAGGGCAACAACAAATGCCGCTATGTGAGATTCGCACCTACGATACGGAAGAAATTCCTGAAGCAAAATATGACGTATATAATCGAGATATAATCGTCGGACTCAATCTCAGTAGTGGCTATTTTTATGTTCACTCACTATGGTGGCTAAAACCATTTCCTTCTTCAGTGTCTGGGAAAATAAAAGAGTTACCATCAAGTAAGTTATCAGTTCAAGGATTAAGGACAGTCCGTCTATAAATATCCGGGTTTATTCAACATTGTTTAATTAAGATTAGGTAATTTATTTTTTTACCAAAACCAATACATTTCTAAATGCCATTACTGAATGAATCTAAAAAAAATGTATACGGTACTTCATAAAAAATAAAATAAAAAAACCTTTTATTTCGTGAAAAAAAAAAAGTTATATACCTTTTTCTAAGTAGGGTACTTAATAAGGAAGCCTCTTACGAAAACTTTCGAAGATCTAAGCATGAGATAACTTCGGGTATTCGTGCCGAGAAGATCTAAGCATGAGATAACTTCGGATATTCGTGCCGAGAAGATCTAAGCATGAGATAACTTCGGATATTCGTGCCGAGAAGATCTAAGCATGAGATAACTTCGGATATTCGTGCCGAGAAGATCTAAGCATGAGATAACTTCGGATATTCGTGCCGAGAAGAAAACATATCTTTTGTAAACAGAAAACATAATCAATTTCAATCAATTATCTCGCCATCTATTGCTCGAGTTCATTGGTAACTTCCCACAGATACAAATATAAACACAATGAAATCCTTAAAATAGATTGGTAGGGACGGCCCTTCTCTTTGCAGGAAATCTATATTGAAATAGTCAAGAAAAAGTTTAAAACTTAGATTAAAAAATAAAAATAAAACTCTATCTTTATATACGTATATCTGTCTCTGTGACTACCTAATCAAATAAATAATAAACGTGATAAAATAAATAAGTGCCCTTTATAGAATCAGCAAAATGTTATCTCACTCAACATTTACAATCCTTTAAATTAAATAATTTTATCTTTGCACTTCGGAATCACCTTTCCAAAGAACTGTTATTATGTCAAAAGGTATTATATATTTGAAAGAATAAATCTTTCTATAAACAACAGTAACTTTCCATACCTAGAAAAGACGAAATGTAGAAAAATCTTCAGGCTGGACCCACTTTCATCGTACCTAATCATCAAGTATTGAACTTGTAACAAACTTTACCTATGCAATTACAGTCGCCATGACAGAACTAGTAATCAGCAGGATATTTGTGTAACACACAATGGGTTTCATTTTGTTTTAATAGACTCGCCCCCTATGACATGGGACTTAAACATAACCGGCGAAATGTGGGTGTACTATAGGTACACCTCTGCCTAACTCTTTAAAGGAAACAAGGCGTGGTGTTATGTTTGTGAGGGTTTCATTATGACGGTTCACCCACGTTCATTGCGTTATTTACGTTGTTGAGCAGACGAATTTTTCAAACCTATGAAGTAATGGATTAGCAATATCCTTCAAAACTCGGACTGTGATTGAAAGTGTGTTACACAAACTAGGATGCAGGTCCGATAGCAATAATATTGAGAAATTTATGATGTTATTTTCAGACCATAGACTTCTTACAGGGTTTTCTGTAATCTATGAGTAAAGAACCATTCTCTGCATTTTTTTCAACATTTTTGGCTCAATAGTTTCGGAGATAGGGGGGGGGAATGGTCAATTTTCATCAATTTCCTAAATATCTTTAAAAGTATTAAGTTTAAAATTATAAAAAATGAGATCCTCGCAACAAGTCCTTTCATTTGATATGTCACACGGTTCAGTTTGCAAAACTTTTTATTTTTATTTTCTTTTTTGCCCCCCAAAAGTAACCTCAAAATTCAAAATTCATTTATTTACGTTACACGTCCGTGTTTAGGTCTCATAAATACATAAATGTGTACCAAATTTCAACGAAATCGGTCCATTAGATTCGGAGAAAATTGGCTGTGACAGACGGACAGACACACGAGTGATCCTATAAGGGTTCCGTTTTTTCCTTTTGAGGTGCGTAACCCTAAAAATCTATAAAAATCGACCACATATCACACACCCCCACATCGACAGCGGGTAGGCTGTCGATGTGGGTGTGTGACACACGGAACAATTAATTGTCAGCGTGACACATTTACAGAAACCTACAGTAATGAGAACCGACACCCTACATTTGTTTCAAATGGCGTTTCTAAGAGTAATTCCCATCAAATTAGAATCAGCGGGGTAATGGCGTAACACACTTACAGTGGGTCGCCCTACATTTTAACAGTTCAACAACATTTATTGCGTCATTAACGTGGTTGAGCAGAAGAACTTTTCAAACATATGAAGCAATGGATTAGCAATTTCCTTCAAAATCTTCCGGATTGTGTTTTATAGTGTGTTACGCTATTAGAGAGCTTTTTTTTTTTTTGGTTGGGAATTCATCAAATGACTCCTCTCACTCTGGGCGGAGCGAGAGGGAGTGTCAGACTTTTACTGACTAAAACCCACCCGTGTTCCTTCCGTTGCCTGTGTGCCGGGGCCGCGATATCCCTTTCGGACAAACTCGCAACCCTGGACGGCATTGGCCCTTACGGACCCCGTCAGTTGGTGCTGACATCTCTTTGAGGCGCGCGTGGAACACAACGTGCCGTCGAACCGGGCCTGGTCCTAATCGGACGGCGAGCATCCCATTGCCCACCGTCCGCAAGCCCGCGCCTACGGTGGCCGGAAGTCGGCTCGCGACTCCCGACGCCCGGGGCGTCTCCTGCGGCGACTAGGGGCGCGAGGGCGCGCATCTTGCATTTCCCTCGCGCGCTCCGCCTCCTCCTTCGCGAGCATTACTGCTTCGCAGAAGGAAGTGACGGCTTCCCATGCACTCTCGCTCCGGACCATGGCCTGAACCAGGGCCGGACGCGAGAGATCGCCGCTGCCGATCGCCTCCGTGAGGACACGGCGGTGCCCCACCCAAGCCGGGCAGACCTCCACCGTATGCTCCACCGTGTCCTCCGGGCGATCCACACAATGGTAACACCCGGGCGTTTCCTCCCGCTTTATCCTGAACAGGAACCTCCCGAAACAACCGTGTCCGGTGAGGACCTGCGTCAGGCGGAAGGTGAGGACGCCGTGGCGCCTCTCTAGCCACTCCTCAAAGAGGGGCCTTACAGCCGCAATTGTGGCGTGCCCAGCGCTGGGTTGCGACAATCGCACTCTCCATGCCGCCATGAGATCCCGCCGTAGCTCTGTCCGCTGTGCCGTGATTTCTCGCGGCAGCGGAGTTACACCCCGGGCGTTTCGCCTCCTCGCGCAACTCCCACATGTGCGCGAGGAGTTTTGCCTCCAGATCCCATGGCGGTAGTTCGGCATGGAGGCTCGCCACCTCACGGGAGACCGTGCGGTATCCTCTGACCAGCCTAATGGCCATGACCCTTTGGGACGCGTTCAATACGCTATTAGAGTGCTTTTTTTTTTTTTTTTTGGGTGCGAAATCATCAAATGACTCCTCCCGCTCTGGGCGGAGCGAGAGGGAGTGTCAGACTTTTACTGACTAAAACACCACCCGTGTTCCTTCCGTTGCCTGTGTGCCGGGGCCGCGATATCCCTTTCGGACAAACTCGCAACCCTGGCAGGCATTGGCCCTTACGGACCCCGTCAGTTGGTGCTGACATCTCTTTGAGGCGCGCGTGAAACACAACGCGTCGACCCGAGCCTGGTCCTAATCGGACGGCGAGCTACCCATTGCCCACCGTCCGCAAGCCCGCGCCTACGGTGGCCGGAAGTCGGCTCGCGACTCCCGACGCCCGGGGCGTCTCCTGCGGCGACTAGGGGCGCGAGGGCGCGCATCTTGCATTTCCCTACGCTATTAGAGTGCTGGATTGCAGATGTCGAATACATGGCGTGTAAACTTAAAAAGTACTTTAATTAATAAACTCATGGGCTGACCATGTTTGTCGAAGGGCCGATGGCAGGTGGAGCAGACGAGTCCTGGAGTTGAGACCGCGTATCGGCAAGCGTAGTATGGGACGCCCCTCAGATAGATGGACTGACGACCTTAAGATGTGGCTGGGAAAGACTGGATACGGAAGGTCGAGGTCAGGGTGTTGCGGCGCAACCTGGGAGAGGCCTATGTCCAGCAGTGGACTGAGACAGGCTGAGTTGATTGATTGATGATGGGTGGGCGTTTTTGGGGGACTGTCTTATGTAATTTTGACGTTTGAAAAGTGCTGATTCTCAGCATATTTTGAATAAATGACTTTTGAATTTGAATTTGATGATACTCATCATCGCGAGATTGAATAACCAATATAAAAAATTCGATGATGGGAATTGGCTCGCTCCCTATTAAAATGGCTACCCCCTACATACCTCTTCGAGGATTTCAGGCGTGATGTATTTACCATTGTGGTAGAGTATTGCATTGAAACTATATAGATGGGCGTTTTTTTTTTTTTTCACATAATCCAATATTACCATAATACAATATTGATACCATATTCTGGCAAATATTTATATGGCCTATAGGGATAGTTGGGTGGTTGGGTCTTGGGTGGTGTACCATATTCTGGCAAATATTTATATGGCCTATAGGGATAGTTGGGTGGCTGGGTCATGGGTGGTGTACCATATTCTGGCAAATATTTATATGGCCTATAGGGATAGTTGGGTGGTTGGGTCATGGGTGGTGTATGGTACACCACCCACCATTCTGGCAAATAAATACTTTTGATTTGATTTGGTACTATGGGTAAAAATGAGTTTTGTGTAAGCGTAGGTAGAGCAATCTGATTTAGTAAACCACTGTTCACTTTATGTGAAAGCGTTGTATTAAATTAGTTTATTTTGTGGACTAACTTTCTTTGTGTGTGAATCCCTTTATCCACAAAATACTGTCCACTTTCATTAGTAGATTAGAAAGTAACTAAATGGGTTTCTAGGACTGCTCTCAGTTTCGTCATTAGATATGAGGATCATAGCATATTCAACCTATTGGTGTGGTGTATGTATACTCCATAACAATGCATTGCGCAGTATGTGCACTTCTTTACAAAATATGTATGTTTTATGCGTAGTTTAGGTCAATGCCCATTGTGTTATGTATTTTAATTAATAAGTGAATAAACCACATCGATCTAGTTGGTTAATTATAGAGAGGGAGTGGGCCATAATCCACCACTTGGGCCCAGTGCTGGTTGGTAGATGTCACATGTTTTCGAATTTTTGGTTCTAGGACATGCCGAGTTCCTCACGATGTTTCCGTCATCGTTTTGAGAACAGTAGTGTTGAAATAAACGTGCCGTCTTTTATTTAGTTTTTTTTTTGAGGGTGGGAAATTATCAAATAACTGAGGAGGGCGTGTCAGACTCTTACTGACTAAAACCCACCCGTGTTCCTTAAGTTACCTTACGTTGCCAGGGGCCACGGTATCCTTTTCGGACTTTCCCGCGACCCCGGCAGGCATCATCATCTTCCGTTGTGCTGACATCTCTTTGAGGCGCGCGTGGAACACAATGCGCCGTCGACCCGGGAAACGTGCCGTCTGGGTTCAAATCCACGACCTACGACACGTAAGTCGGAGCTGTTACCACTGGGCCACGTCTGCTCTAGTATTAGAGCCAGTCTAAAATTAGATTGAACTAAAAACCCCATCTTATGAATTCTATTGAAGCAGGTAATTGAGTTATTGAACTGAATGGGAAGCAAGTGGGATGTCGAGCCATAGCAGGGATTTATTTATAGTATCAAATAAAAAGTTTTATAGACAGAGAAAATTGGTTTCCTAGAAGAGCGATTGCGTCATATTTATATCGTCCGTCATGAAAATCTGTAATTTTCACCAGTATTAGAATTAAGGTGTCAAAAAATGTTTATCTCTATTTAGACAGCCGATATTTATTTATTTATTTATTTACAAAGGCACCAAGTCCCAATATACTAATCACAAATACATATAATAAAATAATTAATAAATAATTTATATTATTTATAATATATGATATTGTGTGACCGTTCACCGCTTTCTGAGTTAACCAGAACTTTTTTTTTCTTCATCTTTATTTATTTAAGGGATTTTTGTACACATATGCGACGATGTCAATCCCATCGTGCTTTTACAAATAACGACTAACTCTTCAACGAAATTAACTAATTCTAAACTTAGTCACACAAAACTTAACATAATCTAATTTCTTATCTAAAAATTATATATTATTTTTGCTGCTTCAGATGTAGGCTTAGCTAAAATACCATGGAACATTCCAACGTCCAATACCGATAATTTCATCGAGTTGCGAAGTGCGTTTCTTTTGCTTGTATATCGGATACACTCCACCAACACATGCTGTGCATCCTCTGTTTTACCACACACCTCACAGTTAGGAGAGTCCGATTTTCTCATGAGATAAGCAAAGTAAACCAAAACTTTAGGGATAAGAATTCTCAATTTCTTCATTGTTCAAATTCTATCACAGTTCCATTACTTATTTATATTTATGGACGAAAAAATACAGCTATAAAATTAAGGATACTAAACTAAATTTTGCCAAAAGCAGACTTTCATTCAATAATTTTATTATTCATTAGCTTTTGCCCGCGGCTTCGCTCGCGTGGATTTCGGAAATTATCCCCTGGGTACTACCTGGATAAAAAGTATCCTATGTGTTAATCCAGGTTATAAACTATCTGTCTGCCTCATCCAAATCCTATTAGTAGCATAACATGTCATAATGATTGAATACTATCGTGACTTCATGCAAGCCTATAGTACTTTTTGTTAGGTTACTGCTCAGAAATTGTGCACGTCTAATGATTGAAATACTATCTTGAATTCATGCAAGCCTTGTAGTTTTTGTGCCAAATTTCAAGTTTATTAACAAGGAATCACTTTGTCCCATACAAACTTTGCCCCCGTTTTTCACCCCCTTAGGGGTGGTAGTCTCCTGCCAGGGTTGCGAGTTTGTCCGAAAGGGATATCGCGGCCCCGGCACACAGGCAACGGAAGGAACACGGGTGGGTTTTAGTCAGTAAAAGTCTGACACTCCCTCTCGCTCCGCCCAGAGCGAGTCATTTGATGATTTCCCACCGCGGGGGTGGTAGTCTAGTGGTAGAATTTCGGAAAATCCTTTCTTATCGGATGCCTACGTCATGCATAGAACACACCCTCTAAGTTTCAGGTATCTACGATCAGCGGTTCACGCTGTGCGTTGATCCGCCAGTCAGTTAGTCATTCAGGACAAAGCATTTTATACTCGTATGTATAGATTTCCATTAAATTATTACCGAGCACGAAACAAGGTAAGCTTAATGAGTCCATTGAGATAATTCACAGCTCATTTTCGAAAATAACTCTTAAATTGTAATACTATTTATATTTACGAAGTGGATAAATGGCGCTGTAAAGTTATTCAGTACAATTGTCCTGAAAACTTTCAAGTATTTGTATTTAGTTTTCATTCACTGTAATACAAGAGGTAAATAAAATGAAATGGTTTTGTTTGGCTTGAAATATTTTGTAGCTCATTTGGCTCGATATTTTTTTTTTGGTCATTGTAGCTCGTTTCATTGTCTATTTCATATCATATAGGATAAGCTTGATTTACAAAGAATTGGAAATTAAGTTCAGTCATAGTATAGCAACATGAATGGCAGCCCAATCAAAACTGGTAGTTCCGAGATACAAAAACTATTACGGGAAAACTAGCGCGACATGACAGCGCGACGTGATACCGGTTATTGTTATACCGTGAAGTTTTCGCGTCGCGTCGCGCTAGTCTGCACGAGGCTTTATTAATACCTACTCTAATTAATGATATTTCAACAAAAATTCAATCGGAAATCCTGGTAGGATTTCCTACTAATAATATAAATATGAAAGTTTGTATGTTAATAATCCGCCGGCAACAAACCTTTATCGCGATTTTTCAATTATTTACGCAATAGTTCTAACCATTTTTTGCTGCTTGAACATGAACATGGCAAATATGATAATTGTTAAACTATAAATCTGAGATTTTTTCCATTCTTGAAACGCTTCAAAATAGATACCCGTTTTTCCATTTTTTTCTTAACAATTTACATAGTTGCAAAACTAAAAACTTCAAAAATGAATCATTGAATTATTTTTTTCGTTTTGTACTGTAAGGTTAAGTACTTCTAAGGTAAAATATATTTATTTAAACAAAGTATTTACCCTCATTGTCTATACATTTCTGCCATTTCATGGGAAGGTCATTCCAATCCACTTTTCATCGCACGTCACAATTCGCCCCAAAATCCTTTTATTTCGGTACCGGTTCCACAAGGTAAGGCAAGCTTCAACGAGCACTTCTCTCTGCAGATCAATCAAATCATGCGGTACCCATTTTTCAAGCGTTTTTTTATCTTACTACTTATTTTATGCAAATGGGTCAATATTGTGGGTATGCTTACCTCAAACCATGCCGCTAATTCCTTGGTAGTTTGATACGGATCGGCTTCCACCGTCGCATTCAATTCATCGTTATTTACCTTAGTGCCTGGTTTTCCTCGGGGTTTATTCTTCAAGTCGAAGTTTCGACTGTGAAAGGGATTAAACCAAAAATGTACGGTGCGTTAATTATCTGTATCCTTTCCAAACACAGCATTGATATTGCGAGCTGCTTCTGCTGCGTAAGTTCCGCGTCGGAACTCATATTCAAAAATTACTCTAATGTTTATGTATCCATATTTACTTTGGAAACTGAATGAAAAAACAATTGAAAGTCAAACAATCGAATATTATAAAATTTTCAAAATAGAATGCTATAGCTTTCTTGGGAATAAGTTTCATTCTGGAATCTCACAACATGCAAGTTTAATTTTAATTCAAAGTGTCCAGTTCGTTAAAACGGTAGTTTCTTAATTAAACCCCTATTATTTTTAAGGACACGGTTTTTTACTATCGGAAGCTACATGGAAAAGATTTTTTTTATTTTTATCTCATATTGTTTAAAAAATTGTTACAAACAAATGCGTTGTTTATAAGATAATTGTTTTATTATTTTATTATCTTTGATGCAAATGACGATAAAAAAAAATCATTACTAAAAAAAAATTGCTTAAAAACGCCGCCGTTGATTTAAAAAAAAATTGTTCCACTTATAATTATTTATATTAAGGATTTTTTTTAAGTCATAATTTATTTTGCTTTTCGTTATCAAAAAAAATTGGTTTCATTTAATTTTTCATTGTTAATTCAATAAATAATTTATTATAAACAAATAATTTATACCAATTTTTTTTTCTTACTCTACTTATTGTAACAAAAACAACCATGAGTTGCTTTTTGGTTCTTTTTTTAAATACTTTTTTCGGGGATCTATTTTGAAGCCTTCCAAGAATAGCTCCAAGGAAGGAAAAATATCTGAGATTTATAGTTTAACAATTATCACATTTGCAATGTTCATGTTCAAGCAGCAAAAAATTAATCTCTTACTATTGTATAAATAATTGAAAAATCACTATAAAAGTTTTATTGCCGGCGGATTATTAATAAATAATAATAATTAAAAAAAAATTGTTCATTCATCTATCCAGTAAGAGCCAGAATTTTTAATTTCTTAATTTTCATAATTAATACGAGTATCTTTATATGATTTTTATTGTTAAAGTCTCCGAAGTGGGCGTAGCTTGCGCAAGCCAGAGTAGGTATTCGTTTTCGGCCGTATTTTCACCCCTCTGGGAAAATTATAAATATTGGTGCTACACTTTCGGGAGTTGGGACTTTCTTTTAGGAAATTTCCTCTTCTTTTAGAATCCTTTTTTAGATTTCAAAAATAGTTTTTGAGATATTTGCAACAAACCAAACCCACTTTTTTTGTTCAGTGAAATTTTTGCGAACGGAACTTTTTGTTTAAAAAAATCTTGCATATGCTATTCCGAATCGAATGACACCCTGCTTATATTTTTCCAAGGCTGCTGAAATATGTTGAACAAAAAAGCACTTGTCGACTAGAATATAACCGTAACGACAGCAAAGATATACTAATGACAGCCGGGACCAACGGCATATACCACTACAGCACAGGACGTTTAAGTAAATAAATCAATTAGTATCACCGAAAACTGCAACCCAAACTTTTATGAACATAGCCTTGACTCCCACGTGATTGCTGTATTTCATTTCAAGCGCTAACGAAGTCACAAAAGCCGGCCAAGTGCGAGTCGGACTCACACTCGAAAAGTTCCGTACCACCATACAACATTTAACACTACATCTTTTTATTTGTTGACGTAGTTAGACGTTTGTAATTATTGGCATTGAGAGCAGTGGTGGCCCAGTGGTAACGGCCCTGACATACGAATTGTATTAGGTCATGGGTTCGAACCCAGGACAGGCGCTTTACTTTGCGTAAATAATTTCATTATCACTGCTGTCAAAACGGTGCAGGAAAACATAATGAGGAAACCGACATACACAAAAATTCGAAGATATGTGACATCTACCAACCCGAACTGGGCCCGCGTGGTAGATTTCGGTCCTCTCCCTCTCACAGAGAGCAGGCCTGTGTCGCAGCAGACCCCCTTAAATCTAACTAATAACTTTAATTTTTTGTTATAGGGACCATTTTGTTATAACCTACACATGTAAAAAAGAGATTGATCAGACTTGGTATCGCTATTTGTTCTGTGGTGACTTAAGTTTATGATGTTGATAAATCTTGTTTTTAAATATAATAATTTTATCTAGTAATGCAAATCCTTAAATTCTTCGCATAAAAAACACCATAAAAGTATTAGTTTTTATTTCGATTTCCTATTTTACCTGTACATTGTTTTTTTCACGCAAGTAATGTCACATGTCATTGGCTTCAAAGAGTATGTAAACAATAAAACCTTCTTGACTTACGCAAAATAATTAATTTATGCATCCAATTATTGAAATTATAGGTGAATAATTAGTAACAACAGATATTAATAACAACTAATTATTATTATTACATTGTAATAATAATCTGTCAAGATGTTAAAAGTACATAAGCAAACCTTTTGGTTATGCGAAAGGCAGAATGTTTTAGAGACCTTTGCCTGTTTCATTCATCAATAGCAACTCTTTGAAAACAGAACAAACGATTCAATGCGATTCGACCATAGGATTCTATGCGATTCTATGACAGAACGGCGGGCTTTCTCTTTCTAGCATATATGCACATCCCATTCGTTTAGTTTTAAGTAGGTACAGTCTCGACCGGTAGGTATTTACTTTTATAATAGTTTATTATTATTGTATAATTAATTGAATGGTTTCATTTACATGTTTGGATTTAATTTAATTAGCTATGTTTATAAGTTTAAATGTCATAGATTACTGAAAAATGTTCAGCACTTTGATCTTATGGTTGTAACCATGGTGTAACGTATAGGTACCATTAACGTGAACGTATTATGGTTTTATGATTATATAAACATTGTCGGAATTGACAAGCATTGAAAATTCTCAAACGTCATTTTGACTAATTCGTATTTTGAATTTAACAGCATACATTGTGACAAAAAATCTAGAGATTCGATTCTAAACCTAGATTTTGAGACCTAATTACCGTGTAAGGCCGAGAATTATGGTAAAATGGTAAATTACATTTGAAAGCCCTAAAATTAGCCTTTTAATTAAACCATAAATCTTTGAGTCACTGCATGTTTCATACCGATACTAGGTTCCTTAGTCACTTGGTCATTGTCCTTTCAAGCGTCTACCTATTACGGTTAAAAAGGTACAGCCCTGTGACAGCGGAGCCTTAGCAGTAGGTTTCCGTTGGCACCCTTAGGGTACGGAACCCTAAAAATTTACATTTAGGGAAGTGATACTGAAAAATTGGCTGCCATTTTTACAGCACACCTTTTATTTTGGTGCGGTTCCAGTAAGTGATCACGCCACACGCCACGTATACCGTGTAATGAACGGCGCGTATCATAATAAAAATGAAAAGATGGATTATAAATTTAAAAAAGGGAATTGTTATTTCTTGGTATGTTATTAAATGTTTTCATTGATAACTAGCTTCTGCCCGCGACTTCGTCCTCGTGAAATTTTGGCCCCCGACTAAACGCGTTGCATCCCATCGCCCGCCCGCGCTATAACTTCGTTTTTGCTTAGCGTTCTTTCTCCATTTTTTAGGGTTCCGTAAAAAACAAGGAACCCTAATAGTTTCACCATGTCCGTCTGTCTGTCCGCGGCTTAGCTCAAGACTCTTAGTACTACAAAGCTGTAATTTGGCATGGGTATACATATTAATCACGCCGACAAAGTGGTAAAATAAAATCAAGTTTTTTTTTTTTGTACCGTACCTCTACACGTGGGAAGTGGAGATGTTTTTTTTCTCATCTATCCCATGGTGTGGGCTGTCACTGGAAAGGTCGTGCAAAAATATTGGGAGTTTGTGAAAACCATTTTTTTGATTCAGTTATCCGTTTGCAAAATATTAAGCTTAAAAGTTCTAATTTTTGTTAGAGTCAAGTGTCCGTGCCAGCTAAATGGTTGGTTTTAGATATGTGAAAAAATCATATTCTCCCATACATTCCGTATCGGTGAACATGTTTTTCAACTACAAAGTTAAGTTTGTTCTTGCGATAATTTCATCCTAACTACGGAACCCTTCATTATGCGTATTCCGACACGCACTTGGCCGGTCTTTTTCTTTTTGCTCGGCTACTAAAGGTCATAGCGTGATGTTTCATAACCTTCCTCAAGAATTGGGCTATCCAATGCAAAAAGATTTTTTCAATTCTGATTGGTGGTTCCGGAGATTCCCCCTACATACAAACTTACAAACAAACACAAAACATAACTGGTAAAGTCTGGGTGACGGTACTATACGACTCTGACTACCCTTCGGTAAAAGTTACAGGCGTGATGTTTTGTTAAATAATATTATGATTTTTTTTCCACTTGAACTTGAATATTTATTTACGGCTCTTTATTAAAAAGTCAAATTAAAATGTGAAAGCTCACTTGAACTTGAATATTTAAGGCTCGCACACATTTGGGCGGGCCGCACCGCGTCGCAACGCATTGCAAAAATCCTCCTGCATCGCTTTAGTACATTTTGTATGAACCATCGCATCCTACAGCAAAAATATGCCTGGCGAGCGATCCGCCAGTGCCTTGCGCTGCGGCCTGGCCCGCCGCCCGCCCGAATGTGCGCAAGCGTCATTGGAGTGTGAAACAATTACTTCGTTGCGTTGCAGCTTGCCGCTCGGCTTCTAAAAGCCTATTCAGATATAATCGATATATTGCTTTCGCGCTCGGTAGATACTGGTCCGCCTTCTTCACTTTGGACCAGTATCGCTACCGAGCGCGACAGCGATATGGATTATATCTGGATAGGCCTTTATTAATGTGGTGTGCTGAAGTCCGCCGCGGCTGTAATGCGCGCTTAGCTTTACAGCGTTTTACTGAATGTTTTTATTAAAATGTTAAAATAAATTGTAACAAAACCCTACTTGAACTTGAATATTTTGCGTACTTTATTGAATATTTAATCAAAATGTATGCCTCATTTAGTCATGTCACATAAAACGATCAACATGAAAATAATGTGTTTAAATTTTTTACAATAACACACTTGAACTTGAATATTTTCATTTAAATATTATTCGGTGCGTTGTAGCAGGAGATATTTTTTATATATTTTGTAGCACTAACGTATATGTGTTCATTATTTACTAGCTGTTGCGCAGTTTCACTCGCTTTCTATGAGAACAAGTAGGAACTCCGATAAAATACCTACTAGTTTTCAGTTCTTTAAATCTATGGAGATACGAGGAACAGGCTGTAGAGGTGACTCATCCTCCATAGAAAAAGGAGGATTCTCCGACCGGTGTCGTGTCTGATGGGCTACTGCCCGACGATTGATGTCGGGACGTTCTATACATGCAAGTCGCGCGGTAAACCCTGCTTGCGCGATGCAGGATTTTGCATGACGTCAGTGTGACGCCTAGTTCGCACGTTGTAGATGCAGCCACAAATCCGCAAACCAGTTTTGTTTTATTCCACCTCAATTTTAAATCTCTTTTACACACATATTTTTCCACTAAGTGCGCCCACATGTAGTAATTTGCACAGAAATAGTGTAAATACTAGCTACCATTTTTATTACCACAGAAACACGTGTATATAAATGAAAAAAGATAACTTAGCTCGAATATCTACTTAGTAAAATATTACAAATTTTATAATAAGCACGGAAAATAAGTAGTTGGCACAGCATAATGCTATGCTGTGTACGGAAATCAAGTCAGGTAAGTCTTTATACAGACAAAAGAAAACAGACAAGAAAAAAAATTGGACACGTATTTTTTAATTTTTTTATGTAATCTAAAGATTACGGCGATACATTGAGTTAAAATGTGCCATGACGTCACAAGTATGTAGATTTTATACTCACTTGTGACGTAGCGACCACTCCCAAACTTAAAATGCGTTGTATCTAAGTATTTTTTTATTAATATGATGAACCAAAAAATACGTGTCTCATATTTTTTATTATCTGATTGACGGACTAATTAGTTTTTTTTTCTTTTACCCAGGCATCATCCCTATTCGATGAATTTGAACTGGCTCATTGTTCTAGTGACCGCAAGCGCTACTGTTAAGCATGAGGTCCTGGATCCCCAGGTCAGGTAAAGTGTCATTGGGTTTTTCCATCAGGAATTTCTCAGTCGCAGCCAGAAGTCTGGATTTGTACCCTCTTGTTGGCAATACAGTCGCCCCCTATTACATGGGACTTAAACATAGCTGGGTGAAATATAGTTTACCATGTAGACCTCTGCCTAACCCTTTGGGGAAAACAGGTGTAATGTTATGTTGTTATATGGATATTCCTTTCCGATATTGGATCAATTATTGTATCTACAAAATAAATAATGCTATAATCATCACTTCATTCTGGAATTAATGTATTCTTAATATTGCAATGATGCCGATACAATAATCGTATATCGGCAATGTATTATCGTAAGTTTTTACGATCATTCGTTATCGTAAACATTACGATACCATATTTACGATTCAAAACGTATAACGCGTAAACTTATGGTGGATCCGCAGAGGTAGCCCGAGAAATTAAAATTTTCAAATCTTTTTGCTAACTTTCTAAGTTAGATTACATACGAACTTTTCCATAACAAATTTGTTCTTAAGGAACAAGTCTAACTCAGAGAGATGTATTCATGATTCTAATGATTATAATTCTGTAAATACATATTTGTTATGGTCGCGAATCATATTTTGATCAAGGTACAACCTGAAACTGACCTGTAAATTGCAAAAAACGTAAGAAAGTTTGAATTTCGCAGGCTACCACTGCGGATTACAAACAAAAAATTGCTATGAAACAAGAATCGTAATTTAATGCATTCGTATCATGATTCGTTATCGTATATGGCCATTACGATGTATTCGTCATTCATATTGGTATCATATTTGCCGTATCATTGCATCTCTATTACGTAAGTTTTAAATTATTATAATTTATGCAGGTAAATTAAACGTACCTATATATTTTTTTTACATTAATTCAAGTAGAAGTAAGTTCCTAAGCCGCTACAACAAATGACGATTTACTTACTTTCACTCTCTCTTTTTTAAATTTTCTTTTATTTTTGGTTCAGGTTTAATTAAGTTTACTCAAGCACTATCGTTTGCACTTACGCAGTGCTACGCTTGAACTCATCACAGCCAATGCCAAGTTGAGTTTCATTTCAAAATGAAACGTCGCGTGTCGGTTAGCCTTATCACTGACGCGCGTGTGAACAGCCGCCATTTTCACTTCATACACTATCAAGCTAAGTTAATAAAATTTAGTACCTGGTCGACCGAGCTCTGCTCGGGTGAAAATAGATAAACAATATAATATATAACAATATCGTCCATGTAAACCAACGTTGAATCATATTCCCGAGGTTGTGAAAATAGAGAAAACGAATTTTCCCAGACATAAGATCTAGCTAGATGGATTTTCCCAGACATAAGATCTAGCTAGATGGATTTTTCGCCACGTAACCCCCCCATATTGTAACTTAATACAAATAAATATATATACACAATGCCGCCAATGGGCATGTGACCAGATGTGTATTTTCTGAATATTCATGAAAAATTATTGCAAATTTACTTTAAAAGGGGGTCTGCCTTATTTCTATTTTTTAAATTTTGACTAGTTTTTTTTTTCGCAATCCTCTATGATTTTATGGACTAAAACTTGTGTTTTTTTAAATAAATACTGTTTTTTTTTTTTGAAAAAAATGTCTACTCCTTTTTTTTCATAGTCGTCATATTTTAATAAAAAATGTTAGTTAATCCGATAAAATAACTCACAAGCTTTTAGGGCGAATTGCAGCTTTTACTTAAATCTCGATTTAAACTCGATTTAGGCTTAAACTTAATTTAACGGTTTGCATGTCATCGATTTAGCTTAAATCTCGATTTAAATAAACGTCAAAGTTAAACCGGCATCTGGGTCGGTTTAGAGTTGTTAAATCTCGATTTTGCATACAGACATCATTACAGTTTTATTTAAATTTCTCTGTTTATTTGTAAATATGGATTTCTTTTCGTTTGATCATCACGATTTGTTATCGGACGATGACGAGGAGATCGTACAATATTTAGAGACTTCGTTTTTCTCTCGTACATTAGGAGCGATTTATTTGCTACATTACGAGATGCCGAATTTTTCGGCGGTCCTGGGGGAATATTTCATTTGCCAGTTGTACTCGGTGGACAAGTTTTCGCATGCCTCTTGTTTTTACCCAAAAAATCCCTATAATAGAAAATAATAATTATTAAATATAAATATATAATATAACAATATAATAAATATAATAATAAATAATATAATATATAATTATAATATATAATTTATATATTTATTATTATTATATTAATTTTAATTTTTAATCAAAATAAATAAATAAGTAATAATTACAATTTAATAAGTAATAATTAAAATTAAATAAAGAATAATAATTTATTAAATAATTATTTTTTTATAGAAGTTTTTTTTTTCTATTAACGGGAATTTTTCTATAAGCCGTAGTAAATGCATTATTTCTGCTGTGGTAAAATTAGGTGGCCGGGTTCTCTTCATTGTAGTTTATGTTATGTATATTATGACTAACGCTAAAGAAAACTAGAAAATAACACGAGAACACAACTTCAACCAGCACTGACTTACATTGAAATTATTGCCAAAACAATAAAAAAAAAATCAATAGGTACGCAGAACTGAGTCGCCATCACTTTTTATGTGAAAACGGAACGCAAAGAATGAACGACGAATGAATTATTGACTTAATCTCAGTTTTGTTAAATCGAATGTGAAATGTGACTGTGCAAGACATGCTAAATAAGATTTAAGTTAAATCGAGTTTAGGGTAATACCGAGATTTAACTAAACCGAGATTTGTATCATTTTGCTGCAAGTCGCCCTTAGAAATAATAAACGGAATCCGAATCGAGCCAATAACATCGGAGATATGGCAAACGCTACTCAAAAAATAAAAAATTGAATAACATGAAAATTATTAAAGATAGATGATTTTCAGAAAAAAACGGGCGGTCACCTGCCTATGGGCGACATTGTATATACAAATATTGCTCATTTAATAGTATAGGTTATGGAACCACCGCGCAAGTTTCCTCAACCAAATGAAAAAAGAATTTTCAAAATCGTTTCTCAATAGACAGAAATCGGAGAATATACTTAAAAAAATTGTCCTAGGTATCCCGTTTCTCATGTATCAAAATTGCGCAGTTAGGTATCAAATTTTTTACTGAGAGCGTCATAATCTTAAGTGTTTTATGACGCCCCAACGTGGGGTCCCTACGTAATAACATAATGGACTTTAAGGCTTGACGTAGCCCTGCGAGCGTAAGTAACAACAAAGTTTTAATAGGCCATTAATCTCCACCTACAACTTGAATAAAAAAGTGTCAAATATTTTTTTTTTTATCATGAAGAGTTCTTTAGTGTAGGTACTTATTTTTATATCCTGAAGAAAACCTCTTAAATAGGGTTACGAGATTTCAACATAATTTTAAATCATCCGATTTGCGGAAAGGTCTCCACTATAAGACCAGAGCTCCGGCAAGATGGTCTGACGAGAACAAGAAGGCTGTTGGAGACAGCATTTACCGAGCAGTCTACACTGCAGAAGACCGCATAACTTGGAGACGCGTTGTATGTGGTCGGGATCCTCAGCATTGAAGAAATGAAGAAGAAGAAATACACAAGAACAATCAAGTCAAGTCTCTGTGTGTGTGTATCAGAGCTGTCAAACTGAATACGGAAAATCTACGATTTAAATCAGATTTCAAAAAGTGATTAATCAGAAAGTTTTTAGGGTTCCGACCCTCGAAAGGAAAAAAATCATGAAATTTGGCAGGAACCTAGGTCTCACAGCACAAATAAAGGAAAAAGTCCGATAATCGTTAATTCTTAGTTTTCACGTCAAAAATATTTTATTGCGTTTATAAACTTACATTTGCAGTTGAGGGATTGACCGTAACTTATATCGATGTATGGGAGAATATGTTTTTCAACTAAAAAGTTAAGTTTGTTTTTGGGATAAATTTAGCCCAAGTACGGAACCCTTCTTTGTGCGTGGTCCGACACACACTTGGCCGGTTTTTTTAGCTATTTTTAAACTACAGTAGGCTAGCTCTGTCCTCAGTGTCAGTGTTTTTTTTTTTTTTTTTCTAAATTTGCGGTAGATAAGACCGATAACACTTAAAAGTATGAAATAGTCAGAAAAACAAGACTTTTGTCACCTGCACTTAGCTTATTAACGCGGATAATTTTATTTTTGTTACGCGAGTTCTCAGTTAGTCCCCTGATACTTCCAACACCCTAAAGGATTGACCGAAAATGTCCTGAAATATTAAACTAAGCCTTATTTATATCCGAATCCGTTGTATCCCATCTCGTATCACATTCAAGGACGGTCGTTAGCACGTAAAGCCTTGTGTTTTCCAAGATATTGACACAAAACAGATAAACCCAGAAGACCCAGTTATCATCATCATCATTACAGCCAAAAGACGTCCCCTGCTGAACATAGGCCTCCCCCAAGCACCGCCACTTCGACCGATTCTGTGCTTCCCGCATCCAGTGGATTCAGACCCAGTCAGCCTACATCATTCACAGTGCTGGGACTCAGTCCTCCTCTCTGAAAGAGGCACATTAAGGCTTGTGTAGTCAAGCGCGATTTACGGCGCGACGCGGCTCGAACAATACAATTTCTAAGAAAACTTCACGGTATAACAATAACCGGTGTCGCGTCGCGCTAGTCTGCACGAAGGTACCTAGGAACAAATTAATTATTAGGATAGTACTAAATGTACTATCACCCTATATGGACCCATAGTTTGCACAGTGTAGTGCTAAATGCACTACACTGTGCAAACTATGGGTCGTAAGTCGCGGATGTGACCTAGGGCCGTCCTTGAGTGTTCGGACGTCCGATAGAAATCTGGCCGGCTGGAGCTGGGAACAACGTGCACACTCATCGGTCGCGACAGTCAGTCGCGGCTTACGGACGCGTTCGATAATTTGTTCCCAGCTTTATCCACCACGCGAGCCCAGTTTTTTAGTTAGTTTATAATGCAGGAGTTAAATTGATGCGCGGCCGCGCTCGGAAAGTTCAGACAAAATCAAACTACAATAGGTAACTCTGTGAACATAACCAACCACTGGTGGCTGGTCGCGCGATATCATAAAAGACACTACCCTATTTAATATTTTGATTTCATGACACAAAAATCAAAAGTCCCGGAAACTACATACTGTACTAACTAGTTCTAAATAATGATTTATTAAAACAATGTTCTCGTTGTTCTAGTGACTGCCTTATTGGTGTAGTGGTCGCGCTACTGTTGAGCATATGGTCTTAGTTTCGATTCCCAGGTCGGGCAAAGTTTTATTGGGTTTTTACATTAGTAATTTCTCAGTAATGTCGTGATAGCCCAGTGGTTGAAGCCTCGCCTCTCATGCACAAGGTTGTGGGTTCAAATCCGGGCAAGTACCAATGTGACTTTTTCAATTCATATGTACTGTCTGAGTTTATCTTGGACATTACTGACATCGGTGAAGGAAAAACATCATGAGGAAACCTGAACTTGTAGTTAATAATAAGTCTGAAAACGCCAACCCGTCTTGAGCAAGCGTGGTGATCAATGCTCGTGCCTTCTCTGTATGAGAAGAGGCCTTTGCCCTGCAGTGGGACAGTAACAGGCTGGTATTATTATAATTTATCAGTAGCTGCCAGGAGTCTGGACCTTGGAACTTTAACATAACTTGCGAAATATGGCTAAACTATAGGTACACTTCTGTCTATTCCTTCTTGGACTAAAGGCATCATATTACGTAATATTATGATTAAAGTAATCCTAACTAATATTATTGATGCGAAAGTAAGTTTGTTTGTTTGTTACGCTTTCACGCTATAACGGCTGAACGGATTTAGATGAAATTTGGCACATGGCTAGACCTTGACCTGGTAAAGGACATAGGCTACTTTTCATTCTGGATCGCAGACGAAGTCGCGGGCAACAGCTACTTATAAAAGAACAAACTCCACAACCAAGAGGAACTACCTAACCTGGGCACTAAACCCAGGATCTCACGCTCACCAGCCAAGTTAATGAACACTATACCATAAAAGCTGGTTCAATTTCAATCAACATCATGTAAGAAACAATTAGGCGTCACTTTGTGGAAATTGATGACACAAGAAACAAAGCAACTAAATTACTATTAGGGACAATAACATTATTGTGTTAATTCCGCAAACTGGTTAATTAGTTAGCGCAATAAATTTAACTGTGGTTAAATTTCAAGGATTCGTTACGCTCATTGTTAACTTTAACAACTGAATTTGTTTATTTTGTGGTAAAACACAAGTATTATTTAGTATTTTTTCTGCATAAAGAAATAATACTCTGTTTACAAGCTCAACTTAAATTTTGTTCTATGAAAAATTATACTACGGATAGCGTCTGGTCTCGAAGAAGACCATAATTCCTGTTTTATATGACCACGTTTTAATCTACGAAAGAACATCAGACTCGGCATTGAGCAGCTGGCGAGCCGTCCACTATTCTGTATAGCCATCGTAAAATAGACTTTAATGCTTTTGATTTAAAATCCTTACTTGAATGACAAGTTATTTGTCGTGTCGGAGCGGTGCTGTTAGATAATAACAGATGCTGGGCAGGCTCGCTCCCTATTAAATGGGACTTCATAATTGGGGAATTGTAGGTGTACTATAAGTACTTTAAAGTACACCTGCCTATTCTGCCCAGCCCTTCTGGAATTAGAGGCGTAATGTTGTGTGGTAACAAGGTGGTAACAGATGCAAGAGAGACGTCATCATAAGACATACAAGTGAATCACACACCACGCTCAAGCACCCCCGTATTACTCAAAGGAGTGACCAGAGATGTTTTAAACATAAACATATTGTCAGTTTTAAAGATTTAAATCGTAGATTCACCCTACCGTCTCAAACTATAGTCGTTTTTAGGGTTCCGTAGTAAACAAGAAACCCTTATAGTTTCGCCATGTCCGTCTCTCTGTCTGTCTGTCTGTCCGCGGCTTAGCTCGGAGACGGTTAGTACTAGAAAGCTGTAATTTGGCATACATCGTATACATATTAATCATATCGACAAAGTGGTAAAATACAATCAAGAAAAATATTTCCCTCCCCTACGCGTCAAATGGGGATATTCTTTTTTTCTCGTCTACTCCATGTTGTGGGGGGTATCGTTAGAAACGTTGTTCAAAAATATTGCGAGTTTGTGAAAACATTTTTTGGATTGAGGGATCCGTTTGCGAAATATTAAGCTTTTAACTGATTTTTTTTGTTAGAGTCAAGTGTCCCTCCCCCCCTGCCAGATATACTATACCACTAAACCACTATACTATACTATGCTGGTTATACGTGGATTTGTGAAAAAAATCACAGCAGTAGTGTATATAACGAAATTAAAAGGAAAACTATCAAAGCTAAGTAAACGGTAAACGAGTAATAATCAACCAACTTAACTTTGCGGTTTTTCAACTTGCGTTTGTTCTTGGGATAAATTCATCCCAACTACGGAACCCTTCATAGTGCGTGGTCCGACACGCACTTGTCCGGTTTTTTATTTATTTTTGACACCTCTAAGTCATACAACGTTGCAGACTCGATTTGATTTCCATAGAAACGGCATTATCAATGGCATGTGGCATACCACACTGAAAGTGCAGTGTGCTGTGCCAAGGTTGCTGATGAGGTTGAGGGTGATGACCAGGATTGCGCGTCCGCTGCAAGCTGGTGGTCAGGATACCCGTTGAAACCGTGGGTGCTGGCTGGCTATGTGACTCGCCTCACGAAAGCTTGCGGGAGTGATGATGATGATGATGTCACGCTGAAGTAGTTGCATGAAGGCTGCGCTGACGGTCACACTTGGGGTCACCAGTATGTAGGCATGAGAAACAGGGTTTAAAGTTCACTCATCCTCCATAGAAAAGGGAGGATCCTCCGACCGGACGTTTGTCGTGTCTGATGGGTAACGATTGATGTCGGAAAGTTATATATATGCTGATCGCGTGGAAAACCCTGTTTGCGCAATTCTGGATTTATGTGACGTCAGGTCTTTGGTGCGTAGTTTACATATGGCACTGTAGATGCCGCCACAAGTTGAAGTAACAACAAAAGTAACAAAATTCAAATTCAGTGGCGACGCAAGGCGACGGCCTCGCAAAAAAGTTTTATAAGTTATTAAAAGTTTAGTTATTCGTATTTATTTCCCCCCTATGGTCCTGGTGGGCCCCCAAATCTAAATAAGTACTTTTAAATCGAATCCCAAACAAGGCCATAATAATATGTTCAGTGACAAAGAGGCAGTTTGTAGTTTCACTACGTACCTATGCAAAATATAAACGTAGCATACTAAAATCAAATAAGAATGGTTAAAATAAAACCTAATTTAAACCATCCGTGGCGGCGTGCTAAAATCGAGCTCGCTCTGCTGGCTCTACATCCTGCTCCTCAAAGTAATCATCAAAAATAATCTTGAAAAAAAAACCGAAAAGTTCATCTATTTTAATTTGTGTTTGTTAATGTAGTGTATTCGCTTTTAATTTAACGTTTTTCTTTTGACGGGGAAATGAATGAGGCCTCGCACCGCTAATTTCGCCGACGTACACGTCTGGTCTAGCGCCGCTACTGTCAAAATTTTATTCTATGCCACAGGCAAGAAACTGTTCAATTTGCCTGTTCCCACTGCTGGGACACGGGCCTCCTCTCGTAATCCACCACGTACAGTCAGTGACCTGCATAGCCCGACCACTCTTCTCCTCTTCTTGTTTGTAAGAGGGGTCAGGTAATGCAGAGCACTGCTCGTACGCTGGCCCAGTGCGGAACTTCAAATGTTTGGTTCTACGACATACCGGCTTCCTCACGATGTTTTCCTTCACCGTTTTGAGAACAGAGGTGATGAAATAATTTACACAAAGTAAAGCGCTTGTCTGGGCTCGAACCTACGACCTACAATTCGTTAGTCACGGTCAATAAACTTGCAACGTGTAAATGGGGATTTATTGTGTCAGCTCACTCTTCTCAGAATGAATACTTTTTCGCGCGACTTATTATGGTGAGGGCAAATCTTACTATTTAAATCGTTGTTGTTAGGTTTATAAGTCCTACAAAACACAGATGAATCCAGTCTTCGTGATGCCTCTAAGACTTTCCTGGTTCAAAACTATTCGATCCAGTTATTAATTGGCGAGAAACGGTAGATTATCGGTAATAATTTACATTGTTAACATAGCAGATTGGATTCAAACTAACTACGATATTAGTTGCAGCACTAACCTCGCCTTTCAGTTTCATTATTAAAATCCATTAGAACTATTTAGTCTAAATATTGTCCTTACTTATTGATTAATCAAATATTTGCGTGGCAATTATGAACTGTTGATATAAAAGCAATAAAATATCTGCAAAAGAACAACTGGCCAAAGTAGGTACATATATACCTACAAGTATGCACAAACATACCTACTCATTGCCTTGAGGTACACGTGTACTGAATTGTAGAAAAAACGAACTAGAGGAATTAAAAAATATAAGTACTGTATTTTTCTCCGCGAATAATTTAAAACCACTAAATTAATAATTTAAAAATTATTTATGTTGACATCATTCACTTATTAATGACGCTACTATATTCTAAGTTTTTTCCTACTATTTTTTCCAACTATGTTGGGGTTGGCTTCAGTCTAACCGGATGCAGCTGAATACTAGTATTTTACATAGAGCGACTGCCTATCTGACCTCCACAACCCAGTAACTGGGTAATACGATACCCCTTGGTAAGACTGGTGTCAGACTTTCGGGCTTCTGACGACTCGTAACGACTGATTCCGAGGACCCTTTCCGAGGCACGAGGGATTCTCGGTATGTAAAGATGGTCACCCATCCACTGACCAACCCCGGCAAGCGTAGCTTAACCTGATGGATCGACCAGTGCGGCTGTTGTTACTTAGCCACGAGCTCCTCTGGTTCTTTTTAATAAAGGAGTTAGAAAAATCATTCACTTATCCTAATTTATTTGCGGTCGGCGCAACATGTCCCTTTCTTCCATACTTCTCTATTAGACGTCATCTCGGTAGTCACCCTCTGTCTGACCATTTTATCGTTAACACAAAAGTTACTTGTAACTTGTAACACAGTTAAATCAAGCGGCAACTTTGATGTACAATTTGCGTCAGGATCTGTTGACATTATTTCGTAAATTATATTCCGATGTTACTTTTATACCTCTGCCCAATACTTCGGGGAAATACAGGCGTGATGTTTATGTTATGTTTTAAGGCTGTGGATTTTGAAAGGCAACGTCTTAAATACCTAGCTGACAAATATGTCGCTGTTTTGATGAATTAGTAAATGAAATTATGAAACATCGCTCTGTGTTGCACTAAAATATTGATTACGAATTGTTTATCCACCCGAGTGTTTGAATACCCAGCTATGTGCAGTTTCATACAGAACTTTATCTAATAATAAGAATAATACCAGCCTGTTACTGTCCCACTGCAGGGCAAAGGCCTCTTCTCATACAGAGAAAGCACGAGCATTGATCACCACACTTGCTCAAGACGGGTTGGTGATTTCAGACTTATATTAACTATAAGTCCAGGTTTCCTCACGGTGTTTTCCTTCACCGATGTCAGTAATGTCCAAGATAAACTCAGACAGTACATATGAATTGAAAAAGTCACATTGGTACTTGCCCGGATTTGAACCCACCACCTCGTGCATGAGAGACGAGACCTTAACCACTGGGCCATCACGACGATCTGACTTTATCTAAATTAATGAAAATTCATCAAAAATACAATAAATATTATCGTGAATATGGCCCCCGCACACACTCCACAGCAGCCTCCACTACAGATAACACTAAAATCATTGAAAACTGTTTTATAATATAAAAATATTTGACAGCCTCATCGGTCTAGTAAGTGATACTGCTGAGCATGAGGTCCTGGGTTCGATTCTCAGGTCGTTTTTGGGCGTTTTCCACCTGGGATTTCTCAGTAGCAGCCCAGAGTCTGGATTTGTGTCCGGTTGATGACATTAGGCTCGCTCCCCATTACATGGGACTTAAACGTAACTGGCGAAATGTGGGTGTACTGTAGGTACACCTCTGCCTAACCCATCGGGAAATACAGGTGTGATGTTATGTTATTTTACAGCTATTTGCGACATTGCCAAATTCCTTTTAAAAATTCGGCCACCATTTCCTAAAATGCTCCCTAGGTGTCACCGCATTAGATGACAAAAACAACGATCACTAATCAGTAATCAAAGTAACTAAGGCAAATTCCTTTACGATTGATAAGAGAAGACTTAATTAGCCTAATGATTTCTACGGAATTTGTTGTTGCTGATCAACCATACAACCAAACAAGTACAGTTGAACAAAGAGATTGGTACGAAGGCAAAAAGAAACCACTACAGACTGGCAATATTCGTTTTAATTGCGCACGTTATAATTTTTTAAGCTTAAGACACACTTATAGAGCGTAATTTAGAAGATTTGTACTACTCCTCAGCACACTCACAACATTGTAAGAAGGAGTTGCAAGTTAGCTGCCTGTATACCAAACTCCAGAATAGAGGTGGCCCAGTGTAACGGCCCCGAGTCACAAGTCGTGAGTTCGACCCCAAACAGTCGCTTTAAATAAAATTCATTTATTTAAGGTCCTTGACCTATATTAAATATAAAAACAATACACAATTTTGTCAATTTTATAAGTATTACTATTTGTGCAATTAAATAAGTGATAAATAGTTGAGTGATTAATAAATAAATAAAGTTAATAATTAAATGACGTAAAAATATGAGTGACAGATAAATGACAGATCAAATCAATTAACGTCAAAAGCACAAAGCAAAATAAAAATTAATTAAATAGTACAATGAATTAAATTAAGTAAATGAAGTTATGCCAAAATTAAAATTATATTGCTTTACTTTAAGTAATTTATTCAATCATCACTGCTCTCAAACGGTAAAGGAAAACATCCAACAGTTCGAAAACATGTGACATCCGCAACAAGCGCTGGGCCCCCGCCCCGTGGCGACCCACTTTCTCGCTCAGAGATTAGGCCTGTGTCCCAACAGTGGGAACGTTATTGGTTAAATATGCTATACCAATCTCCTTGTTCGATAAATATGCTATACCAATCTCCTTGTTCGATAAATATGCTATACCAATCTCCTTGTACGATTGTATGTACACACGGCTACACATCAAACTATACATTTCCAGTTTATGCTGATCTAGCATTGTATAGGATTTCCGTACAATGCGAGGTCAACTTATACTGGAAATATATAACTTGATGTGTAGCCGTGTGTACCTGTGCATGTTTTCAACATAATGTCGACATTGATCGAATATAGACAACCACGCAAAACGATGCCAATAGCTATTGATATAAATCAGTAACATCGGCAACAGTCTGTTTATTATTGGATCATAACAGTATACTACAAGCCAAGCGGTTGCGATTCTGATAATATCTACGATAAACAGTGTTGTGGGATCAATGATTCAGGAGAGAATAAATTACATAAATTACAGGATAACAGAAGGCTCTCTAAGCCTGCCGGTAACGCAGCTGTGACATTACATGGCCGCCCGTATTTTAATGAATATTCATGAAAAATTATATTAAATAAACTTTAATTTTTTGGTTTTTCTTATTTATTTATTTTTTAATCCCCCTATGATTTTATGGACTATACTTGTGTTTTTTTAAATAATACTGTTTTTTTTTTTTTTTTTAATTCTTGTCCCTCGTTTTTTTTATAGTCGTCCGATAAAATAACTCATTTAGACATAATAAACAATAAACTTTTAGACATAATAAACAGAATAACTAAATAACAGAATCCAAATCGAGCCACTATCATCGGAGATGGCAAACGCTACCCAAAAAGTAAAAAATTGAATAACATGAAACATATTAAAGATCTTTAAGGTTAATTTTCGAGAATTTTTCATGAATTTTCAGAAAAAATACGGGCGTTCACATGCCCTTGGGTGACATTGTATATTTTTGCCCCAAGAGCTATCTACTCGATGCGCGGTGTATAGAACACCCAAATCCATAATTAAGAAGGACATAGGCTACTTTTCATCTAAACTAAACTACGAGTAAAATTAAAGAGAAAAGATTGTTTTTTTTGTATGTTTGTTTACGCTTTCACGCTAAAACGACTGATAAAATTACAGATACAGATTTGGATAAAATTTCACACATGGGTAGAACATGGGATAAAATGTATCCTATATACATTTTAACCCGATATTCCCACGAAATCGAGACTTATGAAACCGCGGGGCGCAGCTAGTCCTAAATATTTGTACTAAAATATGATGAAATACAAAATACATACGAAGGCGCGGGCAACAACTATTAGTTATAAATCCCATGTAATCGATAGCGGGCCTGAGAATTTTATAACAAAAAAATAATCTAAAAACATAATGCTCGCACAGGGAATCGAATCCAAAACCCCTCTATAGTTTTATTTAAATATAGCATATTTTTTAGCAAAGAAGAAACAACATCCATTTATTCCTTTGGGTGTAGTATTAAGAGGTTGATAACTAATGCCAAAGTAATACGCAGTAGCGTACTCGTTAAGCTTAACATTAAAATAAAATTCCCTAGGTAATTGAATTTTAGAAAAGAACATCAAAGCGAAGGTTTTCAACATAAAGCTAGCAAAAACGAAAACCGATCACCAATCTTCCCAAATGAAAATGAAAATGCCTAGAAATACAAAATATAAGGGAAAGAAAAGATGTTTTTCTGCCCCAAAAACTTTTATTATAATGATGTAAGCAAATGTTTCCGTTGAAAACAAGATGGGTCCTTAACTTGTTTTGTAAACAAGACTCTTTTGAATTATACTCGTAATGTATTATAATTTCAGTCTTTCAAAAGTTTTAATAAAACAGTCAAGAAATGAAACGATAAATCCAAGTAGGTATGTCTGTGCTTTAAATTAATTCAGCAGCTGTTCTCGTTGTACAGACAGAATTTAAAAAAGGCCCTCATATTTTTCCAGATTTTTTATTTTTTCCTTTTCCGACCAATCTGGCAAATAAGAGTCCAAACCGTGACGTCAGCTTTTCTTAAACCTGTCTCGCTGACGAAATCCGTCTTCAAACAAAATAGTTTATTATTTTTTATTTTAAATTGAACATGTGATTATCGCACTGCAGGGGCCAAAAGCCTCTTTTTATACAAAGAAAGTACTTTTTTTTTGTTAGCACTGCTATAACCGCAGATTTTCTCACTCATGATTTTTTTATTTGTTTGCTACGGTGTAACCAACACCAGATAATGATTTCCTTCTCCATATACTAGGGGTGCCCGTTACAAGTCTCGCAAATTGCAATTATTTAAATTGAAGAATCGCCGTCGTCCGAAAATATATTTCTGTTGACTGTATAATAACTTCATTTCAATATTATCGTTAAAAAACTTCATCCATTTCTCATTCATTTAAAATATGTTTACATCGCCCGATGCTGGCTTACTGCGTCTTAGAACTCCAATGTTTTATGTATACACTTGAATGTAAGGTTCAAAATAATCAATTTTATTGTTATCAAACTATGTAGATACTTTTAAAGATTACCATTACCGACCGATTGTACCGCGTAATCTAAATCATGATCTAGTAAATAATAACTAATAATTGAATACCTAATTAATTTATTGCTATATAATTGGTAGTCACTGGTGTACTAAAGGTGTAAAAATAAATAAAATGTTGCAATACACCAATATTTCAACGGCACTAATAATCGTATGAAACAAAAAATACTTACAAAAAAGTTCGAAAAACCACAAGAAAGTTCCGTTCCAAAAATCCAATTCAATGTTCACTGAAATTTATCACATTTTCATCCAAAATTCACGTTAGAACCACCACAAAATAGTTACAAGTCACAGTTTACATGAGTTAAGTTTTATTTACAAGTCGCGATTTGTTTCGAAAGCGACGGAGACTCGAGCAGGACAGGTCTGCACACGACGAATGGCCACGGTAGACTGAGAGTGAGGCTAAACTATAAAGTGTCCTGTGTCGGGAAACTGTTGCTTCGTGAAAGTATAGTGCGTTTTATTTTTTATTTGACTGAATGCGAAATGCAAGTGGTCTATTTAAGATTTTTTTTGTAATAAAATGTGAATTTTGAAATAATTTGGTCACATTTTAAGACTAACGTCTTAGACTACGGTCTTAACGTGTCCAAAAATAGTTTGGAAATGATGATTGATTATTGTTTATCCATATTTCTACGTTAAAATAAATTCTAAAGAACATTGATTGATAGGCTTGAATAGATTATACAATAAAGAAGGCTGCCTACGTCTAGCCTGTAGACAGACCCTAGCTAGGATCTACGGGCTACGCGTTCGTAGCATATTGCGAGCTACGTCGTAGCTTGGCGTAGACGCGTAGACACTGAGATTTTACCGTGTAGGTCCGCACTCTCAACCTCATAGCTCGCGTAACACAAAGAATGCATTATTTGTAAGTTACAAAATTGTATTATTGTCAAAATAATAAGTTAGGTTAAGAGTTAAATAAGTACACTATCCCAGTAGTAGTAGTAGAACTTCCTTTCGAACCTTTTTCGCTATAGGGTATGACGCTTCTGTAGTGATTTGTGCGACGTTTTTATTGGTACCATACACCTCAGATGCGAAAAGAATTCAACAACAAAACCGATTTTCATATCCTAATCCATGCATTCTATATAATTACTTATCTCTTTCTGTACAATTACTACACGTAAGGGCGTTTGTGCACCTCGTATTCGATTCATATTCGTGTTTTTTACGAACAGCATAAAAACGGATCAGATATTCACGAATGGGCGCTGTGCACTCACCCGTAGTCGATCCGTTTAAAAAAACACAAATACGAATCGAATACGAGAGTCCGCGTGCACCGATTCGAGTGTTCACTAAAAACATTGCATAGGCAGAGATCGCGTTCATAATGTATGTAGCATTTCGCGCTTAATCATATTCGATTCGTATTCGTGTTTTCACGAATACGAATCGAATATGAGTGCACAAAACGCCCTTTATTAAGCATGAAGGCTACGATCCGTAAAAACTGACTCGATGTCATGTGAGAAATTCACGAATATAAAAACATGAAAACGAAGCAGTGCACAAACAACCAAGAGGTTATTTCAAATCGTATTTTCACGAATCACGAATACGAACCGAATACGAGGTATGGCACACCACACACGCGCTAGGTGAGACGCATCGTAATATTTCAAATAAACTAGCACGCTGGGTACTGAAGGGTATCCATTTAGTTTAAAATATATCGATACGGATTTAATGAATGGCATCCTTAATCCTTGTCATATCATGTCAATCATCTCAACTGTCAGACTAGCCATTTATAGGCAATCTCAGAGTAATAACTATTACTCTGAGTAGGCAATAGAAATGATGGTGGATCCACACGGCACTGGCGGCGGGTTGACCATAAGCAAAGCCGGCAAGCGACTCCAGTTGTCTTGTGACTATCGGTGAAGTAGTTGTACGCAGAAACTGGAGATAAAAATAGATGATATCTGTTCCCCCGCAGCCGCGCGGTGCGGCGTCCTCGCCGGCAAAATGGCCGCCGGCTTTGTTGCGATTGCCGCACGCAGCCGGCGGCCAGGCCGCCGGCGCATGCCACCGGTCTCTGTGGATCCACAATAACATTAGTGACAGACATTTGCGATTGTTTCTTACTAAATATAACCTCAAAACGTTTGTTTTCTTTTTAAATAATTGCTTTCTGGAAGTTGTCCGTCATTAAACTTTGTCTTCATGGGCATATACTTGTAATTTAGAACACGCCAAGTAAATTTCCTTCGCTGTTGGTTCTGGGGCGAAAGATGTATGGATGCAGAACAATCTCCTTTTCAATACCCAATGGAAGTGGTTGAAAAAGAGTGCCCGGAAATAAAATGTGTATTTTTTGTTACCATGGGGAAACCTGTAAGATGTAATAACGTCAGAAGGTTACATTCATACACGTAAGATTGTAACTTCAAAGGATGTATATATACGAGTGTCATGAATAGAACAGGAATGTGATTTATTCTGAAAAAAGGTCGAGTATGTTTTACCTGCCTTTGTGGCGATACTCTTAACTGCTTTTACATCACCCTTGTATACCTCAAGGGGTTAAGCAGTGACGGAGTCCGTAAGGACCAATGCCTGCTGGGGTTGCGGGTTTGTCCGAAAGGGATATCGCGGCCCCGGCACACAGGCAACGGAAGGAACACGAGTGGGTTTTAGTCAGTAAAAGTCTGACACACCCTCCCGCTCCGCCCAGAGCGGGAGAAGTTATTTGATAAATTCCCACCCTCAAAAAAAGGGGTTAAGCAGACATTTGTTAGTACACTCATATTTCGCCCATTTCACCCGTAAGTCCCATATAATAGACGGCGAGCCTATTGCCATCAACCGGGTACAAATCCGGACTCCGAGCTGCTACTGAGAAATTCCTGATGAAAAACCCGACCTGGGAAACGAAGCCAGGACGTCATTTCTTTTCAATTTTATTTCGGTTCTTATTAATTCTCTTGGTCATTCACTCCTTTCCATGAATCTCCTGCTATTCACTATTTACTGTCAAAATATGAATTCGAACGGATATCGGAAAATCAATGTGCCTAGCCTATTCCTAACTATGTTGAGGTCGGCTTCCAGTCTAACCGGATGCAGCTGAATACCAGTATTTTACATGGAGCGACTGCCTATCTGACCTCCACAACCCAGTTACTGGGTAACACGATACCTCTTGATAAGACTGGTTTCAGACTTTTGGGCTTATGAATACCGGTAACGACTGTCTGAGATCTACAATACAACCGTGACCAATGGCTTAACATGCTTTCCGAGGCACAGAGGTTCTCGATATGTAATGGATGGACACCCATCCTCGAACCGACCGCGAAAAACGTAGCATAACCTTTGATCGATCCGTGTGGCTGTCATTATTTAAATAACTCTTTTAAATGACTTCACACGGGAATCGTATCCAGTAATTCTCGCTCGGAAGCTATACTCCATTTGAAATAAGATTAGACAATTAAACAAACCTTTTTTTACAGTCCGTTCAACCGATTTTGATTTCTATTGCGTTGGTGGCATGAGAAATGGCAGCTGCAGTAAACAGTTGGTATTGTAACCACTTTTTTGCATTTAATTCCATCCTTATGCCTACGATATAGAAGTCAGAATCGGTTGAACGGGCTGTAAAAAAGGTTAGTTTAAATATCAAATTTTATTTCAAATGGAGTATACGTCGTCGCCTGTTACCAGGCTATATGAATTTCATCAAACCTCTAATTATATTTACCAATTGAAGTTTTCAAAGTAATTTCTTAAGATTAAAACTTGTTTGGCCTAGACGATGAAATCAAATAAAAGTTCTATGTTCCTAAGGATTTAATCTGAAAATTTAAAGTTTATCTGAATCTTCTGTACATAAGAATTAAAGGTTCTAGACCTTAATCAAATTCGAAGTATTCATAAAACTTTCTTTAATAGTAGTAAAAAGAGTTTACCAATCTTATTCTCTTTCTGTTTTTGGCAGAATTTTTGTGTTACAGTTTACAGTTTGAAAAGCTGATTTACATTACAGTGTTTCAAGGTTATTTTGACGTTTGAATGACGTTGACAGTAGGGGGCGCTGTTGGTCAACATTTGTGCAATTGTTTTATGAAATCTCAGACCGAATAAAAAAACCAAGACATAGTGCTGGAAACAATACAGTGAAGCATGCCAACACTACACCTCCGCTCTGTGCATACACGCTCACACACGCACACACGCACACATTTACAACTTACAATCAAACTACACCTCACAGTTTACGAAACCGGCCTCACGTCACTGTTGACAGCGCTGTCTTGGTTTTTTATTTGGTTTGTGTGTGAAATGGATTTTATAATTTTCTCATTTACCTCCCAAAAGTGACCCCCATATTCCGAATACATTTATTTACGTTACACGTCCGTGTTTGGGTCACAGAAATACGAGGACATATGTGTTCCAAATTTCAACTTAATCGGTCCATTAGATTCGGACCAAATTGGCTGTCACAGACGGACAGACAGACACACGAATGATCCTATAAGGGTTCCGTTTTTTCCTTTTGAGGTACGGAACCCTAAAAACAAGATAGCGGTGTTAGTTCCGATTTTGGCCGAATCTTGTAGCGGTATAGTGTAGCGAATCCTTAGAGTAATAACTAACATAGAGCCTACAAATTAGAGACAAATTACGATATATCTAAACTCTTCTCTGTTATGGCGCAGATTGTACACTTAAAAGAGACAAATGCATATGGATTCGTCTATGCTAAAACTAAATGGACATTCCGAAATTGTTAAACGGTCATACTTGGTCTCTTATTACACGACCAATTTAAAAAAGTACACTAGTTACTTAGTACACGGTTAACCGTACAAAGTATTTGATTTAGTCGTATATTACGTCGTGAATTTCAGTACGTGTGCTGGTTGAGGTGTTGGTACTTAATTATTTTATTCAAAATTATAGATTTATGCCCAATTTTCTAAAAAAAATAGGTGCAAAGGACAGATCAATAGGCTGTTAACATGGCTTGTTTTGTGTTATCGTGTAAATCACATTCGTAACGGAAAGAAAACAATGAATTTGTAAGCTTTTATCGGTAAGTGTTTTTTTACAGTTTTCATATAAAATCACGCGAAATATTTTGACGTCATCACTAATAACATATATATTAGAATGATAATGATCTCTTCAAACTATCTTTATTACAAATTATGTTGTGATCGCGAATTAATTTTCAATAAATTAAATCGTTAATTTATGATGTTATGTTATGCTAGTGATGTAGATACTTTTTATCGATATGATAATTTTATGCCGATAAATTGGAAAAGGTATCGTTTTCTTTTCCAGTATACTTTCAAATGAGAAAGAAAATTGGTGTAAAGTGATTCCAAGAGCCAGAAATTCTTTGACTAAGCCGAGTATGTTCTAAACATTTTACGAACGACTGCTTTGTAAGTAGCGATAAATGGAGAAGGTTTAAACCTGGCGCCATCCCTATTATTGGTAAGTAAAGCCATCTTCACGTGCCCTCACTTAGTGGTCAATTTGCGTTATTTTTTACCTATCACAAAACGTTCACAGTTCTGTGCCCCAAAGCTCCGTGAAACATAATGTTTTTCTTGTATCTTCAGTTGTTTTTCTTGCAGGCTTGAGGGTTCGACTAAAATCGCGGGAACGTCCGAAAGGGATACCATGGCAACGTACAGGCAACTGAAGGAACATGGGTGGGTTTTAGTCAGAGTCTGATACGCCCTAGCTCCGCCCGAGAGCGGGATAAGTTATTTGCCAAATTCCCACCAAAAACAAAGGTGTCTACTAAAAGGTTTGTATGGGGACTGTGAACGTGTTAACCTTTACCAATTGTTTTACTTTACTAACTTACATTCAATTCAATAAGTAAATTACCTGTCTAAAATAAATTAATATCGATACCTCTGCAAAATACGGCACATCACTACCGAGACAAAAAAAGTGGACAGCATTGCCATAAGCAACCCTTATAACTGTACGAGTATATCTGTCCTTGTTTTTCACACTGAATTTGTCATAAGTGTAAACAGTTCAACTAGACTGAAATTTCACGCTCCCTCTATGCTTTAGTTATTACTCTGAGAGCGAATCTCGAGCGAATCCTCTCCTTTGACGTATAAACGTCAAAATCCCAATGAAAAGCTATCACTTTTGGAATGACGTTTGACGTGACTTATGTAACTTACTAGGTACTTGAACTAGACTCGCTACTTAACAAAGGGTTTCATTCGTCTGGATTTGTCCAGATGTTTTGGCCCCTACTCTGGATTGTGTCTGGCCTTGTCTTTTGTCCGTACTGATCATTAATTTACTGAAAAAGAAAAAATTGCATTGCCAGTATCATTTGTTTTGTTCATTTTCATAAGTATTGCATTATTGTATAAATATCACGTAATTTTTTCAATTATTTCAGAATTGGCCAAATACTAAAAGTTGTAAATTCAAGAGTACATTCAGCCCCCTGAAAGATTTTTAAGGAGTTCCAGGTATACGTACCTACTAGGAATTAGAGCTAAAGAAAATCGAACAGTGGACTGTCCCGAGTCCGAGAGATTAATAAATTTCCTGTTGAGCTTGATTAAAAAGACTCTCCGTAAAGCCTTTCGAGCTTTCTGAGCACTGGATTTCTTTGAATAAAAGACAATTATTAAGAGACTATCTTTTTTTTTCCCTGAAACATATCATCACGCCTGTATTCCCTGAAGGGTTAGGCAGAGGTGTGCCTATAGTCCACCCACATTTCGCCAGTTATGTTTAAGTCCCATGTAATAGGGGGCGAGCCTATTGCCATCAACCGGGCACAAATCCAGACTCCAAGTTGCTACTGAGAAATTTTTGATTGAAAACCCAATAACACTTTGCCCGACCTGGGAATTGAACCCAAGACCTCATGCTCAGCAATAGCGATTTCAATAATTTTGTTACAATGGAAAAACTAACAAAAAGGGCTGTATACATCACCTGTAGTCAAATCATTTTGGTTGAAAGGAAATGGGAAAATGTTCATAAAAGTTTTTTACTTTTATAAACATTTTCCCATTTCCTTAAGGCTTGTCTAAGGCTGCCTGTCCATTGAAGCGGAGCGAGGCAGCGGAGAGGAGAATGGCAGTGGAGTGGAGTGGAGTTGCGGACAGTGTCTGTCCATTGATGCGGAGCGAGGTAGCGGAGCGGAGTTACAGACTGCGCGGAGCGAGGTAGCGGAGCGGTGTTGCGGACTGTGCGGAGCTAGACCGAGTTCACGCGACGAGTAATAATTCCCCGCTCTGGTTCCCCGCCCCACTTCTCCACTCCGTTTCCCCGCTCCGCTTCCCGGTTTTGTATGAATTTTTAAACTAGTTCGCAAATCCCTGTCCACTGAAGCGGAGCGGAGGTTTTATGCAATTCCATTGGTTAATATTGGCACACCGCTACTCCGCTCCTCTCCTCTCCGCTCCAGTGGACAGGCAACCAGTACCATACTTGAAACCAGTTGCTAATCACGTATAAATAGGGGTTAGTACCCTACCAATAGCGACGCTTTGTTCAGGTCATCTCACCCGTAGTCCTCTGAAAGGCTTGTTGTATGTCAACGGGCCTATAAGTATTGTATAAGGGGTAGTGTCCGCAACTCCAAGCCCAAGCGCGTATTTTGCGTACCGGTGAGAAAATCGACCACTCGACCCACCGCAGCTCCTCCAGGAAGGCCAACAACGCCTTGCTGTCACTGACGATTTCAAGGAGGGTAGATACCCTCCGTGAAATCGTATAAATTATAAATAGTAAATAGTAATAGTAAATAGTGCATAAATTAGGTAGGTACTTCTTCGGAAACCCAGATGGGTTTCCGAAGAAGTACCTACCTAATTTATGCTCAATATTTAACTCATTTGCGAAACGCTAGATTAGAGTAGAGTATGAGATATTTATAATTTGTATGTATCATGATATTCCCGATACAAATCACTGCATAAATGTGTAACTATCTTTTTCTACGCTTCACTTTATAACATCTGTTTTATACTTGAGTTTCCTTACGTTTACGTTGTCTTTGATATTTTATTAATCTACATTATATACAAAATTTCTGTCCTGTCGTTTGTATGTAATATTTTTTAAAAGGTCAATCGTTTGACATCTTTCTTTGTCTTTGAGTTCACTTATAACATTTGTTTCATACTTGAGTTTCCTTACGTTTACGTTACTCTTTGATATTTTATTAATCTACATTATATGCCAAACTGGTGTATGATTCTTTTTAAAAAAGGTCAATCGTTTGAAATCTTTCTTTGTCTTTGAGTTTACCGTACCTACGGTAAAATCTCAAGTACACGAAGGGTTGCATACCACCGTACGTATTGAAAACTAGATATACAAATGACGATTATTAAAAATGAAATAAACTTTTAAATTAATGGGGGTCCCTATAAAATCAAGCAAAAAATACCGAAAAGACACTTTTCTTACGTGTTTTTTTCGGTATTTTTTGCTTGATCTTATAGGGACCCCCATTAATTTAAAAGTTTATTTCATTTTTTTGTGATAGAAGCTATAGTAATACACACTCTGTGAAAATTACAAGTGCCTAATTATTACAAATATAATTATTAATTATATAATTATTCAAAAGATACAGGCCTTTGACAGACGGACGGACGGACAGCGCAGCCTTAGTAATACGGTCCCTTTAGTGCCCTTTGGGTACGGAACCCGAAACACGATTCAGTGACATTGACATTGTCAATAAAATGTCCCCAATGTCCCAAAAAGTCTTATCTCGAAGCCTTTTTTTATATGTTTCCAAATCACAAAATTATTCGTTTGTTACTACGTCAATCAACGTTATTAAAGTGGGCGCTATCGCAATCAAAATTCGTTACGTCAACTCCAGAATTTTTCTTTATGAACGAAGAAAATATTATACTTATTGTTTGCACAGAATGTTAACAATGTAGGTACTGTATTTAACCTCTACAGCTAAGTTTTGGTGTCGAACTCTCCAAAAAATCCGAGAAAAACGTAAAAATTGCACAAGTCACGAAGTAAAAGTTGGTTGAACACGAGGCTTTTGGCTACTTAGTAAGTGTGTATTTTATGTTTTTGTCTTTATATATGTGCGTTTTGTTTGTGCAGAATAAACAATTCTTCTTTCTTTTCTTCTTTAAGTCTAAACGATTCAGCGAATGTTTTTATAACAAAAACACAGAATTGTACAAAAATAAAACATAACAAAAATAATTTATTTATTACAACTTTAACAACCGAGCGCCATCACTGGGTTGGCTCAGGAAGAAAACAGGCGTTCCCTTGTATTCTGATAGTATCTTTTTCTTTAAGTTTTCTACCTCGCTTTTTTCAACCTGAAACAAATGAAGAGTTTATAGGTAACATCACATTTATGGTGAATTCTACCTAACTTTCATGTCTACTTTATGTACCTGTATATCCTGCGAATTAATGATTTTTTGACAGTCTTTCTATTCAATAACTGTCAAACGTCAATTTTATTCCACGGATAAAAGGTATCTGACGTTCGTAATAAAATCAGCCCTAGCAATAGCGCACTAGCGGCCAGGTCAACTTCGTTGTCAATTTATTCCGGTAGGTGTGAAAGCTTTCAGACATAACTATATTCTTCGGCGCAGGGTTAATCTGCGTCAAATAGCAGGAACGTGTGCAGAAGTGCTAACTGTAATGTATTACTTCGTTTGTTTTGAGCAGATAAAATCAAAATCGAAAATCATTAATTCAAATTGATTGAAAAATTGCAATTTTTTTACGTTTAAGTTACATAAGACAGTCCCCCAAATTGCCCGCCCTTCACTACTTCCAGTTTTATCAGCTTTGCGCGGCCACCTACTGAGCTCAAGTCATCTAACATAACAATATATTTACCATCTACTCACAGACAAAGAGAGACTCGAGGCATTTAATTTAAATAATAACTTATTGAGCAGTTTATGAGCAGTGGTGGCCCCGATTTACGAGTTATAGGTCGATGGTTTGAATCCAGGCAGGCGTTTTTCTAATTTCATCACCACTGCTCTCATAACGGTGAAGGAAAACATCGTGAGGAAACCAGCATGTCCACGCAGAACTAAAAATTCGAAGACATGTGACATCTACCAACCCGCACTGGGCTCCTAGAAGAGCCTGGCCTGCGTCCAAGCAGTGGAAAAATTATAGGCTGATTATGCTACCATCGACTCGAAATGAAGAACAAGCTGGGGACAAGAAGTAGTGCAACATACTCCCCAGCATCTGTCTGTTAAGTAAGATACCTCCTCTATTGGTCCTAGTTCCATCTTAAGGAGCATGCGCTAAGGTAACCCGCGAAATTCAATTTTTCTTTAGTTTTTTGCATTTTGCAGGTCAGTGTCAGGTTTTACTCGTATGTTGATTACAATATGATTCGCGACCGTAACAAATATGGTTTTACATAATTATAATCATTACAATCAGGAATACAATCAAAATCATACGAATCCATAAGTTAGCACAATGGTCAAATGTCATAATTTCATGAAATAGTCATTCAATGGAATTATATGAACTTAGAGAGTAGTATTGATCATTTTTATGATTACAATTCTATAAATATACATTTGATACGGCCGCGAATCATATTTAAATCAACTTACAACATGATACTGACCTGCGAATTGCAAAAAACGTAACAAAATTTGAATTTCGCGGGCTACCTTGACGTTTTCGCCTTAACCCTTTAAATCCTCCACAGGTTGTGTCACCCTATGTAAAATTTCTACATTTACATCTGTAATTTGTATGGAGTTCATAAGAAAGAGTATTCTATCTAAAAATCATAGTTAAGCCCTTACCAGGGTAACAACACATCCTCCAAAGCCACCGCCAGTCATTCTCGCTCCATACACTCCTGGTGCTCCCCTGATAATGTCCACGATTTGGTCCAGTTCAGGACAGGAGACTTCCATCAGCTTGCTGAGAGAATGGTGAGACTGATAGAATAGTTCGCCGACCTGATTGTGGAAAGGGAGACAATTAATTAAAGTAAAAAGAATAAAAATTTGGTTTGGGTCTCAATAATCTATGGGGTAATCGTTTGGGCTTCCTAAGGACAGCTGTGGTATAAAACGTTCATCAGAAAAATTGCTTAACACCAGTCGAGCAGTCGTAGCTGAAGAATTGGTGATCGCAGTACGTTCCTTAGCAAACGAAAAGACGCTGAAACCGATCTTCTTGAAAAATCTTTTTGACACTTAGGGTACGATCAGATGATAACCGCTCAGCGTGCGGTAAATTTTTGTATAGCATGCCTACACATGGTGCGTGCTTAAGGCGTCGATCGCGTGGGGCCCCAGTTCAGTTTGAGTTTTAAATTACGTCCATCTGCGTCAAACGCGCGCGCTCAAATGAACGGTAGTACGGTAAACCAATGATCTCTAAGCCACGTCGTTCAGCCGAAAAACGGCCACTACCAAGTAATGACATTGTTAATTAAATGTTCCCAATATCACAAAAAGTCTTGTCCCGAAGCCTTTTTTTAATGTTTTGAAGTCACAAAAGTGGTCGCCATCGCAATCAAAATTACGTCAACACCTGTTTTTTTCTTTCTTGAAGCCGTACTCTGCCGTCTCGGTCATACTATTATTCAAACTTACTCGTTTGAAATCCTTCTGTTTCATGACCCTGGCCACTTCCTCTGTCCTGCTGATCTCTTCTATGACGTGTTTGGCTCTCTTCAGCACTACCTCATCACAGTTCTGCTGTTTAAGTTCTGCAAAGAATATAATATAATATAAACAGGTAGGTAAAGATGTTATCAAATCCATTTTGAAGCGTTTGAAATAAGTGTTTTTATATAGAGATTACTCTCGTTACGGGTTGCTCATTAATAATTCAGCAGGTAAAGTATTTTTATCTCACGAAGCGACGCGCGGTTTAGTTGTGGTAACCAAGTGTACGAACAATTGAACAAGTAATTAAAACATCTATTGTATTTTCAAGTAATTAAAGTCGCTTTTCGAGTCTGTCTGTGCGAATGCGTTGTTTTTATAAACTTTTTTTTTTTTTTTTATAAAAAAATTCCAGAAGGTATATATATTAATATATATATATATATATTAATATTATAATATATTAATATTAAATGTTAACAATTTTTAATGTAGATAAAATGTAAGAATTAATATCAAGATAATTTTTATATCTTAATATTTTGTCAAGTCAATGTTACGCTCAAATGTTTATTTTAAGTTTACTCGACCAAGTAAGTAGTAAACTTCATGCGTAAGGCTCAAGTTATAACAGTCGCCTGAGGCGCGCCTCATCAACGTTGCATTTTGAGCACTCAATGAATGAATTGAAATTTTTATGTATCATTTTTATGTAACGAACGGCGCCTGTCGTCCAAGGGCGCGCGTCATGTAATTCCCCAGAAATTCATAAAATTTCATTGAGCGCCCAAAACGCAGCGTACAAGGCGCGCGCCTCGGGCGCCTGTTGTAATTAACTAGGATCTAACAGGAGTAAGTGTAGTTATAAAATAATAGCAATAAAAGTTTTAAACTTACGACCTCTACCTCGTCAGACATAGCTCTAGTAGTTTGACTCAAAACTTAGACAATATATTATGTACCTTAAATGCATTTATTATTGATTATATTACAATGTCGAAATTGGGTATCGTACTCGAAATGAATGGAGTATTAAAAATTATAATTATATATTTGTTAGTATTTGGCCCAACATAATTACACCTATCAGCTATTCCCAGCTATGCTCAATGCTAAGCTTCAAAATAGTTTTACTCCTAATTAGTGCTTCCGCCAAGCATTGTGGTGAGAGCAGGATGTAGGTCACGACCTGGATTAGGAAGCCAATTTGCATCTAGTTTTGATTTTAGTTCTAATTAACCTTGAAGCGGAGGTAATAAATAAACCTAGCTGGAAATGGTATAATACCAGCCTATAATTGTCCCACTGCAAACGCCTCTTCTCATACAGGATTACAACAGCTAAAGCGCGAATAGAAAAGAAAGAGAAGCGCCATGGCACAACGATGGTAATTTATAGCAAAATATGAAGTTGAAGTACAAAAAATCTTTTGATTGGACTAAAAAATAAAACACTATTAGGGCCGAGTCACACTGGAATGGCAGCGGCCGGCAGCGGCTGGCAGCGGCTGGCAGCGGCTGGCAGCGGCTACCAGCGTCTGCCAGCGGCCTCAGGGCATTATAAAACTTGCGTTTAGGCACGTTTAGATCCTGTAGTCCCCTTAACTTTAAGTCCAGGTTTCCTCACGATGTTTACCTTCACCGATATCAGTAATGTCCAAGATAAGTCATATTGCTACTTATACAACCTCGTGCATGAGACGCGCTTTAGCCACTGAGCCATCACGACGTACCTTTTTTTTTAAATCATCAAATGACTCCTCCCGCTCTGGGCGGAGCGAGAGGGAGTGTCAGACTTTTACTGACTAAACCCGTGTTCCTTCCGTTGCCTGTGTGCCGGGGCCGCGATATCCCTTTCGGACAAACCCGCAACCCCAGCAGGCATTGGTCCTTACGGACCCCGTCAGTTGGTGCTGACATCTCTTTGAGGCGCGCGTGGAACACAACGCGCCGTCGTCGACCCGGGCCTGGTCCTTATCGGACGGCGAGCTGCCCATTGCTCACCGTCCGCAAGCCGCAATTGTGTCGTGCCCGGCGCTAGGTTGCGACAATCGCACTCTCCATGCCGCCATGAGATCCCGCCGGAGGTCTGTCCGCTGTGCCGTGATTTCTCGCGGCAGCGGAGTTACACCCCGGCGTTTCGCCTCCTCGCACAACTCCCACATGTGCGCGAGGACTTTTGCCTCCAGATCCCATGGCGGTAGTCCGGCAAGGAGGCTCGCCGCCTCACGGGAGACTGTGCGGCATCCTCTGACCAGCCTAATGGCCATGACCCTTTGGGACGCGTTCAATCGCTGGGCTGGTCGCAGCCTTAATGAACGCGCCCACACCGGTGCCCCGTAAAGGGCCATGGACCGCACGATCCCCGCGTATCACGACGTACCTAACAATACCGTAAACAAATATGGTTATTAATATGTTACGTATATAATGTAAAATCAGTGATATCTACTTTTTCCGCTTACCTATTGCCTATGAATTCGATTCCGATTCAAACAACTATGATGCGCTTTCTTGGGTATGGGCAACTCAATTGTTCAAATCTTAACAATTGTGATGAACACCTCTCGGCAACACCGAGCAATTTGCGGCAATACAAAGATTGTATTGAAATTGCCAATAATTTCACATTTTAACTGTATGTAAGCACACTAAAAGTGTTACTAACTATGATATTTACTTGTAAAAATAAATAAACGATTTTTCATTTTATTTTTTTCATCTTGGGTTCAGTTTCAGGTTGCCCATTGTTTGGTCAGTCCATCAGTAAGTTCGATATTAGATTCTCCATTTTCTTCGATTTTAATACTTAAGTAAGAACAAGCTGCTAATCAAATAAAACTTAACAAGAATTTCAAAACATTACTTTAAGCCTGAGTACAATCTTATTCTAAGTGACTTCTTCATCTCACTGGAGCACCTGGTGCCGTTCATAATTTCTTTAGTTTTATCAAAGCACAATAATCGAATGGATGACTAACTCACTTAAATTCTCTAAATGCTTAATTAGATTATGGAATAATCTCAAATTGATTAGCTTTTCGTAACTTTCTTAAAATGGAGTGGAAAACAATGGATTGATCAAAGTAGATCAAAGAAGTTCCATTGATTGAAGCGGTTTCGATACAAAATGTTAATTTGTAAATCTTTATAGTCGTTATTCAGCTGATAGAGGCCAAAAAAAAATACTTGCAACCCAAAAGTGTGATAAAAACCTGTTTTTACCGAAAAAATCTTGAAAAAACTTGTATCAAAACGAAATACCTAACTAACGTTTAATTAACCACAAAAAAAAAAATTTCATCGATGCAGAATCAACTTACGGTAAATTTCCCATATTTTCACAAACAGTTTTATATTTTATTTTAAATTAAAAATTAATTTCAAATACCTAACGAATTTCTCCAATACCATTTATTGTTGTGTACAGAGACGAGTCAATACGAACCATAACAACCCTCAGGACATGGTACCAAGTACCTAAAGCAATCTACTTGGGGATCTTTTCCGCAGCTGCGATCTTAGGCCCATCGTCCACTGTGGATCGAAAAAAGAAACATAAAGAATAGCCGTTATATCATAAATAAATAGTTACATCACCGTGTATTGTATTATATTTATGGTTTTTTGACATACGTCATGTAACGAGATTAGGTGCCTAATCTGAAAAAATCAAGTACTTCAAAAAATCATAAATAAATACTTACATCACCGTGTGCAAGGATATAACGGTTATTTTCTCCGGAACGGAGATATAAGCATTAGCTCCATACAATTTTTTTGGAAAAAAAAAATATACGTTGCTAATTTGCCTACCTGATTGTATCCTATGATATATTTATGCATAATATTGGCTATTAGAAGCCATTTTAAGCACAAAACCAACACTTTAAATTTAAGCTCCTATTTCTTCGAGAGCCTTTTTTCGATCCACCGAGCGACGCTACTCAAAAGTAACGTGGTATAAACTCAAATCACCAATGAGTAGCCAGAATGTCACTGCACTAGTATGTCAAAGGCGGTCGGTAGTCCGTATACGACTTGACTAAATAACACGTTATTAACAAGCATAACATATATCTTCTGTCTTTTGTGATTTGTTGCATCCTGTACGGAGTCCCCCCATTGAAATACTAGTGAAAAAAAAAAGTACCTAAGAGAGAATAACGTTTATTTGGACACAGTTCGTGAAACACAAAATACAAATAAAAAAATTCAAAAAATGTTTTATCAACAATAGTGTATGCCTCATGGCTTGCGTCAAAACGGTTCATTTCAGCATGGCAGACAGATGCCGTCTTACGCTGGTTTTCCAACGAACGATTGACTTCTGTAACATTCTGGCCACTTATTGGTGACTAGCTTTTGTCCGCGGCTTCGCCCGCGTGGATGTCGTAAAATATCCCACGGGAACGTATTACCGGGATTAAAAGTACCCGGGTAAAACTAGATGTGTGCCAAATTTTATCCGAATCCGTTCAGCCCTCTTTACAAATTAGTAAAACAAACAAACCAAAATTCCAATAACTATATTTTCGGCGTAAGACTAACGAGTCTTAAAAAAAAATATAAAAAGAAAATTTAAAGAAAATATAGTTATTGGTTTTTTTTTTTTAAAGTTATTACTACTAGGTGTGGGGCGTTCCCCACACCTATTAGTAATAACTTTTTCAAAAATATTCAATGTACTATTTTGACTTCATTAATATTTTAATATATTTATAGATTTGACTTTGTAGCACGTTACTTTTGAGTAGCTTCGTGGACTGTGGGCTTTATTCAAAAGGTCAACGCAAGTTCATTGTCAAGTTCGCTGTAATGACGGCGCAAGTAAAATGGCGGCAAGTAAACAGCTGTTCCAGCTCCAGGAGCCTTTCGGTAGGAAGTAAACATTCTGTGATTAATGACTTTTTGTGTGCGTAACTGCGTAAACTAGGCATTGCTTACTACAGTTAAATTCACCCTACTTAGGTGTGTAGCCAACGTTTGAAACATGGACACGTAAAGGAAGTTAGTGAAAGGTGAAAAACTTTATTCAATCTATACTTAATAATATTATAAAGAGGTCAAATTTGTTTGTTTGATTGTAATCTCCGGAACTACCAGTCGGATTTGAAAAATTCTTCGCGCATTGGATAGCTCAATTTTTGAAGTCGCGGGCAGAAGCTAGTGGATAATAAAATTAGTTTTTAAACTTGCTAATATCTACTTAGCCAAAGGCTAAGACTACTGCTGAATATAGACCATGCGTACACGTGACGATATATGTACAGTCACGAGCACCAATATGTATCCACTTAGCAAAATTCAAAAGCGATTTTCGCATGGAATAACGACTGCAACTTTGAGATAAGACCTATTTCATATTAGTGTGGGTTCCAAAATACTATGTTCGTAACAACATAAAATTTCAATCACCACAGTAGGAGAAAATCACTTTTTAAAGTTGCTAAGTGTTTACATATTAGTGCTCGTGACTGTACTTGCACAAGTTTGCGTGACACCAAACCACCGTTCTTTCTTGGTAAAAGGGGACCTAGTTATATGGCAGATTTGCCATTTATAGCATTTGCACAACAACACAAGAGAAGATGAAGATTTGACTTATCAGGGCTTAGGGGCACTTAGCAACTTATAAAAGTGATTTTCTCCAACAAAATCATACTATTTTGGAATCCATACTACAGTCAAACCTGGGTAGTTGAGAACTGGGGAAGCGAGAAAACTCTATAAATGAGAGTAATTGCCAGGTCCCTATTAACCCTCTAAACCCTCTATAAGCGAGAAACAGAAACCTCTATAAGTGAGAACGAACACTCCTGTACCTCTATAACCTAGAAACCCTAGTTAGTGAGGAACCTCCATAGGCGAAAAAGAGATAGCGGTCCCTTGAACTCTCGCTTATCCAGGTTCGACTGTATTATACTCGTAAATTCTTCTTATCTCAAAGTTGCAATCGTTACTTCACGCGAAAATTTATTTTGAATTTTGATAAGTGTAGTTATACATATATGTGCTCGTGAGTGTGACAGTACCTCCATTAAAGAGTAGTAAACCTAGATGATGAACACTTACTTGTCAAGTCCTCAATCTTGGCCCCTCTTAGCGAGTGTAGCCCCAGTCTGTCAGCGGCCTCCTGACACTGCGCACGTCGCATGGGGTACTCGCTGCCAGTCAGTTGGTGCTTCACGTTGGAGTTGGTGACCAGGACAGCCAGCTCTCCGAGTTGCATGGGGATCTGCTCGGCTTCTAAAGACCTATATAGGGTGAAAAAAGACCTATTATATAGCCGTTAACTACGCATTCTGTACATAAAACTAAATAACATTGAGCAAAAATGATTGCAGGGAAACTACTTTTATTTTTGGTGTCAAAAAAAAACGCCGTTTTCGGCAGCACGCAATGTAACGCACACAAAACACTCTAGACTCTTGAGTGCATGCAACGGTACAGGGGACATGGGGGTATTAGAAGTTAAGTTATAACATTGAAAACTTGTTTTCGCAGAAAAAGAGTAAATAGTTTGACCTTCCAATACTCGTAACTCCGTAACCACAAGGTCCCTAGGTACAACAAAATGATCACAATCTTCTTTCTTTTCGTGTGGACTAACCACACGAAAAGAAAGAAGATTGTGATAATTTCGAGTCAGAGTTTTAAAGCCGCCCTCTGACTGGGCTACACATGCCGACGAGAAATATCTCTCAGGGATGCCGGTTTTCTCACGATGTTTTCCTTCAACGTTTTTTTAGCAAGTAATAATTATACAATACGCACATGAATCCGAAAAGTCAGAGATGCGTGTCTTGCGTGCATAATGACGGTACCTAGTACAAGTGACTCTCTGTTTCAATAATCGTCGTTTTACACCATAAAGTTTGGTATTCGTTTATTAAAATTTTTGCCTGGCTTGTTGTTTCAGTAATGGAGTCCTAGGAATGTCTTAGAAGGGAGGGAGGGATCAGCACGAATTCTGCATTTGTGCGGGTTTGGTTTCAATAATGGTTCCGCAATAAAGAATATTGGGTAAAGCTATTATGCTTGTGATTTTTTTTTTCAATTGGTAAGGTCAGTAATGTTAGAGATATCAGAACATAACATTACGCCCTTGATCCCTGAAGGGTTAAGCAGAAGTGTACCTATAGTACACCCACATTTCGTCAGTTATGTTTAAGTCCCATTTTATAGGGGGGAGGGTTTAGACATAGGTACTGTTAAAACTTCACGAAGCTTAAATAAACTAAGAATTGCCTGCAGCATTCCGCAGTGATCAAGCGTGGTATTCAATTAATTGTAAAGAAGCCGTTACCGTGAATTAGGGAAATTAATTATATATTCATATTCATGTCTTTATTTGCATTCCATAATGTAGGTATACAGGTGTTATAATGGCTTAGAGCTCAGGTACAATTACGGACCCTGTCGGGCACAGCAAGAAGTATAAAATCAATTCTTAATAAAAAAATAAAAAAATATTGAAAGAAATTAAATTCAAACAAATTAAATAAAAATAAATTAAATTAAATAAAAATTAAAAAATTAAATATATTCAATTAGGCACACGGATCTTTCATAATATTTCTGAATAAGCGCAAAGTCAAAGAAACTTGGTGGGTGAAAAATGTTTGAAGTATAGTGGAACCTGTAACAAAATTATAAGAAAAGAAAATTGGAAGTGTTAACGATAGCTGCTTAAGTAATGTTTAATTTATTAGGAAAACTTACAGCTAATTACAGTTTTTAGTAGAATAAGGCAGACGAGCTGTATTCTACACCTTACCTGCAATCAATGAGCAAGGCATGGTCCTTCCTGCCCATCGTGACGATGTACTGGTCCATGATGCCGCACGGCATTCCCGGGAACTCGTGCTCCGCCTTCTGGCATAGCTTTGCCTTTTGCACTAACCTGTAGAACAAGAAAATATTGCTTAGAAAATAACGTAGAATTTTTATTGATACTTTGTTACATACAAGTCTAATTATCAAACTCAAACTCAAAGCATTTATTTCAAATAAACCAATTACAGGTACTTTTGAATTGTCAAGGGCTATTTAAGAAGAATATTTTTCTTACCAAAAATAGCCTAAATAGCCCATGGGTCCAATTTGGAGTGGGTCCAACTGCCCCTAAGGCCGCGTTCACCAGCCAAAGTTCACATCGCCGCCGACTGTGAGCATGAGTTACGTACACAGTTTGCTGCTTTTCCATACATAGTCCATTTTTCATTCATAAGAAACCCGACATACGCTATTACGACCCAATAAGCTATTAGTAAGACTGATCGCAACCGGCGACTGATTTAACTCGTGCGTACACGTACGAACACGCACGAACGATCCCGATCTTCCAAGTACAAAGCAAAGACTGGGTGTTGGGAACAAATTATCGGACGCGTCCGTAAGCCGCGGCTGACAGTCGCGACCAACAGACGTCCGAACGCTCAAGGGCACGTCCGCGACTTACGACCGATAGATTGCACTTTTTTTATGTGTTATGCTAAATGTACTATCCAGATACACAAAAGCCGCGACTCTCAGCCGCGGCTTACGGATAATTTGTTCCCACCTTTAGTCTTACGTATACCTACGAACGTATAGTTCCGACGTCCGAAAACAATCCGAACGTGTTGGGATTTGTTATATTTGACGGAGAAAAATGTATCCAAGGTAGGCCTAAACTTTTGGTGTGAACGCGGCCTAATTCGTGCGTTCAATTTGCGCGTAGGTATGTCTTCGTCAATCCTGCAGGCGCGATGCAGCATTTTAGCACTCTGAAAGAATACGAGGAACCGGCTTCCTTTTGTTAGGACAGATGATATTTTTTTCGCGATTTCGGTGTTGGTTCGATGGAGAAAGTTGTTCACTGTGATGGTCTGCACCACACCCTTAAATTTGGCCACACCTTTCTGATACATGCTTTATGTCTACATAAGCATAAGCAAATGAGTCAATTATATGACGAAAAAAATTTTTTTTTAGTAACTCATGGTGATTATTAAATAATATTGGACACGTATTTTGTCTTTTTTTACGTAATCTAAAGATTACAGCGAAACATTGAGTTATAATGTGCCATGACGTCACGAGTATGTAGATTTTATACTTACTTGTGACGTAGCGACCCCCATTCCCCAACTTAAAAATGCGTTTTATCTAAGTAATTGTTTATTAATATGATAAAGCAAAAAATATGTGTCTCATTTTATTCTTTTTATCTGACTGACGGACTAATTAGAATTTCTTTTTTTTACCCAGGCATCATCCCTATTGTTGATGAAACAGCATTTTCATTGCAGTAGTTTGCTAATAACACTATAACGGGTTCATGCAAGTTCATGTGACACATCTAATCGGGCGCCATTTGATTAACCCTTTATTCGCGGTTCATCTGCCGCGTGTAGTGAATGCTCCACGGCACACACAACTAAATAGGCTGCAACCCTTTTCATAAGCGGAGCGGGGCGATAAGTACAGCGGGATAACTAGCCCCGCTTACTGAAAGAAGGGTACAACAACTGGTAATCGCTTTCAAACCGTTTCGTATGTCTACAACGACTTTGTACAGGATTGATTGAGCTTTTCGGGAGCAATCATGTCAGTCGCATACATTTTTTACTGTTCGCTGATAGAATGTCAGTTTGTCTTGGCCTTCAGGTGACTGCGTAAAGGATTATTCTTATCAATCGTGGAGTGAACGCAGCAAGGCTATCTCTCAGCCGTCGAAGACACAATTCTGAGTGACTTGCTCGCTCAGAATTGTGTATAAGAAAAATGGTTTTGTAAAATCGCTTTATTTTCCTGTTTGTTTTTCGATAACGCGTTTCTGCTGGGAAAACCTTTAAAAAGTAGTTTACTCTGCAATCAGCATTTTGTTTTTGTTGTCATTTGCTTATTGTGTCACAAGAGTAAATTACGCAATACTGTCTAGTTATTACTCTGAGCTTTGATCCATGGCCTTGACATCAACCAATGAACTACATTGTTTTAATTTTTTTTAGTTTTATTTATTGGTTGAATACGAGGCCTTTGGCTACTTTTATATGTGTGTACTTTATGTCTTTTTGTCTTTAATGTGCGTTTTGTTTGTGCAGAATAAACAATTTTTCTTTCTTTCTTTCTTTCTTTCTTTTTACGTAAGAGCTGCACTGTAGTATAAGAAAATGAAATCATTTTTTCACCGGGATTTTTCTAGTTTCCTTGCACAGTGCTGGTCGAAAGCCGGCCAAACTTCCACCGGCTTAACGCCCCGCTACCGCTTGAGCCCAGCACATAGCCTTATTTGTTTATGTAAACACATGCTGATATTTGTTTAAAGTCAATTTATCGACCACCCTGCTTAATTGTCGGTCGCGTTAATGAAATCAGTGGAACGTAACTTCAATCGAATTATGAAGTAATTGTTTTGTTTTATCAGTTCATTAGCTTCTGCCCGCGACTTCGCTCCCGTGAAATTTCTCGTTCCCACCACCCACCGCGTCGCAAGCGCAATGCATCGAGCGCTATTACTTCGTTTTCGCTGAGCGTTTTTTCTGACTTTTTTCCTTTTACTCAGACCCTAAGGGTCGTAGCGTGATGTTATAGCCTATAGATAACCTTTTTCAAGAATTGGACTATCAAATTTTAATTGCGTCGTGTACCGACCGCAATTAAAATACTAGTGTTATGACATTCTGGCTTCTCATTGATGATTCGAGTTTGTAACTAGTTAGTATCGAGAAGCGTCATGCACGACAGGCCTTGTTAACACTTACCCCACGCTTGTGCCAGTGAGTGCTTCAAGCAGGGTGAAAGTGGCGACCTCGATAGCTGCACTACTGGATAGGCCAGCTCCCATCGGCACATCTGTCACTATCACCGCATCGAAGCCGCTCACTCCGCCTGCATTGGAGAAGAAGAGTCATTACATTACATAAGACTAATTGTAATGAAGCGATGGAGCAACGATCTTCGCAGGGTGGCTGGTAGCAGCTGGATGAGAGTTGACGAGAATCGAGCTGAATGGCGTGCAATTGGAGAGGCCTATGTTCAGCAGCTTGACCGCTTTAGGCTTATGATGACGTTGATGATGAAATGTAATGGTGCTTCTAGCCGGCGCGGGTAACATGCACCGTGTAAAAGACAAATACACTGGACCCGCACACGTTTTGACATGTCCAATGACTTACAACGCTACAAAGTTCTTCAGGCGCCTGCTCAAAATCGGAACTAACACCGCCATCTTGTTTTGTCACTATAATTTCACAAATGTTTACCAACAACGCCCCTCTGTCAATGTCATTCAGCCGCCAAAAGCACTCTACGTACCCTAGTTAAGACTCGGGCAGGAAGCTCGCGCAAGTAAGCGTGCCCAAGCGTGCGTGGAAGCGTGCCCAAGTAAGTTGCACTGTGTAAAAGTACCATGCAATCAGGGATAGGTAAATTGACTACAGTCCGGCCGTCGAGAGAATGCTTTCTTGACACCTGTCAGTTTTATACTAATGAATAAGTGTTTTGCGAATCTGATCCTTATTACTACTAGAAATTGTCCAACTGACAGAAACGCATTCTCGCGACGGTTGAACTGTATTTACTGAAATTGTCTGTTAATTCAAATCACAACTGTCAACTTCTTTGTTAGTCGAATGAAATGGCTATTACTTGTCAAATTCGTCAATTTTGTGTTTCAATCTGCTTAATAATCAAGTTCCGTAACTAAACAGTCATAGTTCCGGGCTCACTGTTCATGTACATAGGAATGTGTTTGAACTTGTTCTCTCTACTTTTGTCATATTTACGCAGGGTGCTATGATTATAGCTTGAAATATTGTGTCATTTGAAGAATTCTTTCTAAGTCAAGAGAACACTTCCATTGTTAGAAAAAATTATAAATATTTTATGAAGTTTGCAAAGAAAATATTTAGTTTCCAGCCTTTCCAGGTATTCTGAATTAAGACTGTCTACAACTAAGCAAAGTTGAAAATTGATTGAAGCGTATTTCAATTAATTAATTATTAATGACAGATTAATTAGATGCCAATAATTTCAATATAATGTAAGAAACAAAACAAATGAGCATCGTCGGGCACTTTTTGCAACCTCCATAAACCGAAATACACCTTTCTAAGAAACGTCTCTCCATTTAGTGGAAAAGTGTGGAAAAGCTCTTTAAATGGAGAGATCAATTTGAACAGACGAAAATGCGACAGCCTGATCTGAACGGATGCTCATAATTTTTTTAAATCAATAAAAAGAACCACGTCCTTAATAGTATTAATTACAATCTAGCCCATAAGGCTTATATGAAATTTTCATCGAAGCTATTTTTTACGTAATTATTTAAAATAAATTAATAGTGTTGATTTGCACTTTACACAAGTCCGTTACAGTTTCTAAAGATCAGACCGGATGCATTCGATATGCTTCAAGTAGTTATCAGTCAGGTCTTCGTAGGCCATAGACACACTATATGACATAGGTCAGAACTAACAAAAATAAAGGTAGAACATCGTTGACGACGGAACGGAATGTTGCCATTTTAAATATTATACTTTTAGAATTAAGTAGGTACTTATTGTGTTTTTTTTTCTTATTTATAATAATAATAATAATATAATAATATATTAGTTATCATGACGAATAATTACCGGAAATACATTGTCAAGGACGGTACGGTTGACATCTGTCGTGCATGCCACCGTCCCGGTGAATCAATCAGACATATTGTTTCCGGTTGTTCTCGTCTTGCTAACGGCGAGTACTTGCATAGACACAATCTAGTGGCTAGGATTATCCACCAGCAACTTGCCTTGTTGAGTCAGAAGTACCATACTACAGGTATGTGCCCGACCCAGTTCTCGAGAATGGTCACGCCACATTGTATTGGGATCGATCTATCATCACTGACAGGACTATTGTAGCCAATAAGCCTGATATTGTGGTGATAGATCGACGAGAGCGCCGTGCAATGATTGTTGATATCGCTGTACCTCATGACGAGAATCTCGTGAAAGCTGAGAAAGATAAAAAAATCAAGTATCTCGACTTAGCACACGAGGTTGTCGACATGTGGGACGTGGACTCTGCAATCATTGTACCGATAATCGTAACAGTCAATGGCCTAATAGCGGAGAGCCTCGACCAACACCTCAGGAGGCTCTCATTGCGCGGCTGGGTCAAGGGCTTGATTCAGAAAGCAGTACTCCTAGACACGGCACGCATCGTGAGGAGGTTCCTCTCTCTAGAGCCCTGACCACCGGCAGCCTGGACCCTGTTCCTGATGTCGATGGGCCACTATTTTTTATATTTTTAAATGATTTTGTATGGTTTTTATAAAAATATTTAAAAATGTAAATAATAAGTAATCAAAATGAAATAAAGGATATTAATAATAATACCATTTATTTCAGGCGACACAAGCCCATATCATATTTTATATCTCATTGTATGCTGCACCGGTCGACGTCAACACGTCAACCCCGGTTGTCTTGAAAACCAATTCTGGGGCTCTGTCTCACATAGGCTCGCAGCGTTTTGCGTGGATGTGACGCATATTTTCCCATAACTTGTTCTTTTTTGTGTTTTTGTTATTTCTTTGCGTCATGTTTACCGCAAATATAGGTATTTTATTTTCCTTTTTCTTTTTTTTTTATATTTTTTTTAAGAAGCCTTTCAAATGCTTACCACCGAATCAAGTCTTACCGGGAAAATTCGCCACCACACCCTTAACATAGTTCGCCCAGGCAGGTTGTCCTGGCTTCAATGGAGCTGATGCTGTTGGCGCAGGGAAGCTGGTCTTCACCTCTTCGCCAGTACCCAGGACTGACAGCAGACGACATTCACCGGTTTTGTTTAGACCACCCACGATGAGGGTCACGAATGGTAATGCCTGGTGGAAGAAATATAAATTTTAATGTTTTTGATGCTTAAAATGAATCTCTTATAATGGATTTAGAATAGTTTATGCTGAATTTGGATCATTATTACAAGAGTAACTTTGTGGCGGCATCTACATCGCCACATGTGAACTACGCATCAAAGATTTAACGTCACACAACATCCTGACGTCACACAAATTCTGCATCGCGCAATTAGAGTTTACCGCGCAATGGACATATTATATAAAAGCTCTCGACTTCAACCTCTGTGCAGTTGCCCGCTAGACACGACACCCGTCTGGTCGGAGGATCCTCCCTTTTCTATGGTGGATGAGTGAACTTTAAACCCTGTCCCTCAATCCCCTAAATTGGTGAACCCGAGTATGAACGTCAACGCAGCCTTCGTGCAACTACTTCAGCGTGACGTCATCATCACTCCCGCAAGCTTCAGCAATCACTGCCGTCATATTTTTCATTCATTCATAACCTTTGTTAAGATGAAATCGGAGGAAAATAATTCAACTCTGGGGCTAATGAGGTTACATAATAAGCATATTATTGATAAACAAGCCAGCTAATCTTCAATGTCATTTAGAAAATGATGACAAGATTTCAATACTGTGTCGCTAAATATATTGTAAAAGATAAAAGCAGCTGAGTCCACTTCAGGTGTCACTTTAATTGGTGATTTATCATTATCACAACAAAACACAGTTCAAGTTATATTTTCACAGGATTTCTTGACTTTACCAATATTTAATTAGGTATGTAAAAGGTTGACAGGGGTTTAAGGCTTCATAAAAAATCCTCCTATTCGTATACTTTCGTTGTTCCCATGGAAAAGTTGTAAGAATTCATTTGGTAAGCCAAGCAAGGCTGGCCTTAGGCATTCTCTACCAGATAACCAAGGGTGGTGAAGAGATAATATGCTCCGACTTAGAGGAGATAATAATAATAAAAACGGGCTTGCAGGCGGGGCTTAGCGGGGGTTTAAAGTAGAAAGACAAGTAATACAGTAACTCAGTAAAAAACAGTAATCAATACGCGATAAATAAAGGTTAATCAGAAACTAAAATCTGTTAAACTACTATTAAACAATGGTATAACCCACCATTGACATTTAAGGCGTAAGTAATTACAAAAGGCGTTGAAGGCGAAGATATAATCGATATCTCAGACGACATTTATCCGATCAAGATATTATCGTGTTACTATGAAAGGTTCTCATTAATAATTGATTTAAAGGATGGTTTTAACGGAAATTAAGGGTTAATCTCGCGACAGTCTAAGAAGCCCGATTTGACGTTTCTCAATAAACTTGTAACTTGTTTGTATGAACTCTACGTAAGTAATCGAAAAATTGAATCTATAATCTTAATTAATTACGAAGTTATCCATACACTTTAACAATGAGTATCATTCGTAAGCACCAATTATCACTTGATATTGGAAAAGATGCACTAAAAATCGTTGATTTTTATTCTGACAGGACGTTATTACAATGTTATGTCTTTGGGTTAGTTGCCGTAGTGTTGGGACCGTTTTAAGCCGTTGTTTGACCAAACAAAATCGATGTTCTGAAAAATCTATACTTTTACAAACATTTATAAAAGAGAAAAACGTATAATTTCTGTATTATTAAATGTTAAAACATATAACAAAATATCTGATCACATATAGTTTTAGCTTTATTTTGATATTTAATACGTCAATATAGGAAATAAAAGCCGGAATCGGTGGACTGGCGTTTGACGATATTCGCAGGGTGTCTGGTAGCAGCGGGATGAGAGTTGCCGAGAATCGAGCTGAATGGCGTGCAATTGGAGAGGCCTAAGTCCAGCAGAGGACTGCTGTAGGCTGATAATGATGATGACGTGTAATGAAAATTATTCTTACCACAGGTAAAACATATCCTTCACAATAATCTATGTGTTCTCCTATAAGGTTGACGCGACCCGGCGCACACGCGGCGGCTGCGGGTTGACGACCGAACGCTGCCACAAACTTGTCGCGCGCCTGTTTCAGAAGCACTGCTTCGCCTTTGGCTATCGCTTCATTTGACATCTGCAAGTAACAAGAATTAGGTAGATATAATAGGAAGGAGTGAAGAGTCACACGCTTGAGTGACAAATAAACAGGTGGCCCACTTGATGGTAAGTACCATAGAGCACGGGATCGCCGCACCAGCAGCGTCTAGAGATGTCAATAAAAAAAAGGGCGCTGAAAATGCGTTGGACGCACAACTTCTGTCACGGGATGCTATTCAAAGCCATCAGTTTCTTGTATATCTTTAGTGTCGTAGATTGAGTACAAGACGAAACGCTTAGTTTGAATGGAAGGTTTTGATAGTGCCGCCTCTAGAAGCGGCCGCCGAGGCGTCTCTGTGGTAAGTAGTTATTTGCAATTAATGAAATTGTTCAAACACGTCATATAAAAAAAATGGGCCGACAGAAGTGAAAACTTAAAACTGGTATTAGCGCCATCTACATTTCATAGTTAAACACTACGGCGCGTCGGTGACGCGAATCAATAAGTTTCCCCCTATCGAAAAACGCTCAAAGCGCCTAAAGAAGATATCACTTTAAAAAATATAAGTTAAATGGAGTCGACATTTCCTTTCTGACTACCTCTGAGAAGAAATGGGGTTTGTTTCCCCATTTCTTCTTCTTGTCAATACCAGCAACATCGCAGGTCCGTGGTCAGCCCAGAAATAAAGCTGAAAAGTATCTGGTGCCTGTAACTTCAGTCTACACCGGTCGCTGTTTTTCGGTGTGTCCCTTCACACCGAAAAACAGCGACGACTGAAAAGCTGTCGTAAAAGGTGATATTTATCCAAAAGAAGAAGGAACCTCCTGTCTAAACTAATATAAACTGCCTTCCGATAACCTTCACACTTATGAAGAAGCTTAATCCCTGAATTCATAATTTCGGATTATTATTACTAGAGATGCCGCGAATAGTTGATTTAGCGAATAGTCGAATACCGATTAATCGTCATTCCCTATGGCGAATAGTCGAATACTCGCCTTATAAAAAGATAATTTATTCTCAAATAATAATATCGTTTATTTCTTTTCTGAGGAAGGTTTGATTTATGAAAAAAAGCGCAACCAACTTGATCCCAACCAAAATCTGCCCCTTTCGGACTTTAATATCAAATTAATAATTAAAAAGCTTAACTAATTAACTTCAACATGACTGATTTTTGTTTTTTTTTTATTAATGATAATAATACTAAGTGTGTTTTTAAAGATTAATAAAAGTTTAATTATTCTTAAGTCTATAGTTTTTCTGTTCAATAAAATATTATTTTTTATTTAGACAACTATTCGCCGAATGTCGAATAGTAGACACACTAATATTCGGTATTCGAAAAAAAACAAAAAAAACGAGTTATGCCGAATACTGAATAATAGCAAGTAGTCGCGGCATCTCTGTATTAGGTATATTATGTACACGTGTGTTATTTCCTACAGAATAGTAGACATATATCACTAAGATAGGCGGTTCTTTAGTATCCACAATATTTAGTTACAAATTACACAACATTATGCACCCCTATTAAAAAGTTTCACTCTGCGCTACTGATACGTCTAACCCGGGTGGGATGGGGGGGGTATGGGTGCCAAACATATTATACCAATGTGACCTATTCAATGTCAGACAATTCGTGACTGGCATAACCGACTTGTGTACATGTACAACCTACTGGGTAATTGCGTACGCACTAACAATTGCAATGCCCTTTAATTTTGACAATTTGACAACATTGATTGCGTTATTTACGTTATCGAGCGGACGAATTTTTCAAACTTATAAAGCATTGAGATTAGGAATTTGGAAGAAAGTGTGTTACGCAATTGGGAAGCTGTATACAGGATGTCAGGGACATCGACGCGAAAACTGATACCATTGGATTCAGTACATGATTATGAAACCCACTACGTCGAAATTTTTCGTCGGTAATTTTTTTTTAAGTCAGCAGTTCCATAGCTTTTCACCTCGTAGGTACTCGTATTGCACTTTTCTATAAAACAGCAGATTTAAAAAAAAAACTGGTGAAATATTTCAACGCCGGAGGGTTCAGAATCATGAACTGAATCCATGGTAACAATTTTCGAGTCGATGTCCCTGCCACCCTTATTTTTATTTTTTTTGAGTGTGGGATGTCATCGAATGACTTCTCCCGCTCCGGGCAGAGCGAGAGGGCGTGTCAGACTTTTACTGACTAAAACCCACCCGTGTTCCTTCCTTTGCCTGTGTGCCGGGGCTGCGATATCCCTTTCGGACAAACCCGCAACCCCAGCAGGCGTTGGTCCTTACGGACCCCGTCAGTTGGTGCTGACATCCCTTTGAGGCGCGCGTGGAAAACAACGCGCCGTCGACCCGGGCCTGGTCCTTATCGGACGGCGAGCTGCCCATTGCTCACCGTCCGCAAGCCCGCGCCTACGGTGGCCGGAAGTCGGCTCGCGACTCCCGACGCCCGGGGCGTCTCCTGTGGCGACTAGTCCCTGCCACCCTGCTGCTGTATAAGAGGGTCATTTCTGAAAGTTGACTTCGTCGAAAACAGCTGCAAAATATCTAATTCAGTTTTATGATTGCAATTCATAATCAACATTTTAGTACAATATCTATAATTTAACTTAGTTTTATTTAATAACTACCTTCCACCCGCGGTTTCGTCCGCGTGTTACGTCGATAAAAAGTACCCTATGTCCGTCCGAAGGGTTTAAACTATCCCCATACCAAATTTCATCAAAATCGGTTCAGCCGTTTAGCCGTGAAATGGTAACAAACAACCATACAACAACTTTTCTATACCTAATATTAGTTTGAATTGTTTGGATAATCAACACAGAAATATTTGAGGGCTGTTTGCGACATTGTGCAGTAAGCAAGTTGCGAGGATTATACTCAATCTATCTCAATATGGGAACCGGAATTTTCCCTCCTGGTACTAATATTGAAAAGACTAAACAAACAAACAACTCATCACAGCACACGTGGTAAGTTCGCATCGTCAATGTCAATTTGCCACCGATCCACTTTAATGTCATTAATTAAAGTAAGTGCAATCAATTAAAACAAAGGTGTTGCAATGTCCACGTAATAAGTAAATATTATGAGATAAAGCTTGTCCACACACACTCTGAAATGACGCGCCTCACTTCCACATTTTACGTACACGGTAATGCGGTAGTGACGCGCGTCATTTCAGAGTGGACAAGCTTTAGATAGGTATATTATAACATTATGTTTTCGTTTTTTTTTTAAACGTTCGCATTCTAACCTGTCTGAATCTGCCAAAAATATATTAATTTTTATTTATTTTTGTTATCTTAATTTTTTCTGTATTTTTTTTGTTTTTGCGTGAATATTGTGTGCCTTAACCTGAGTCAAATAAATTTATTTTCTTTCTTCTTTAAAATAATAACTTCCCTACAATCGCTGTTGATTGTTGTCGCTGAGACGAGATTGCGAATATATTTTCAATGTTTTTAATTAAGGGAATTGGCCTTCAGCATCATTAAAGCGGAGGTACCTAGCTTCCATTCGACGCACTAAAATTAGACTATCTGATAAAAACACTAGCTTCTACCCGCGACTTCATTCGCGTGGAAGTCGTAAGATATGTACCACAATATACTAAAATAGCTTCTACCCGCGACCGCATTCGCGTGGAACTTGTAAGATATGTACCATAAAGTACTAAAATAGTCTATCATATATACGTTCCTAGCTATATCAAACTGATTCGAGCTATCTAGCGGAAAATGTGATAAATAATAATGGTTATCAAAACAAATTGGGCAATATTATGTAAACACTAGTTTCTACACCTGAATTCGTCCGCATGAACTTTTTCCCCTGTCCCACCCCGTCGCATCACATTGCATCGCCCGTCCGCACTATTACTTCGTTTCTCTTAGCGTTATTACTGACCTTTTTTCTTTCTGCTTGGCTCTAAAGGGTCGTTGTTAAACAGCCTATACCCTTTCTCAATCAAATGCAAAAAGACTTTTCCAAATTCGACTGATAGTTCCAGAGATTAGGGCGTTGAACGCCCTAATCTCTGGAACTATCAGTCGAATTTGGAAAAGTCTTTAAGACAAACAAAAAACAAACTCTTCAGCATTATTATTAGTATATAATGTAGATTATATTGGTCCAATAGTATCTAATCTAACTTTATAGCCAAGTTGTAACTCAGTTTATGGTCACGAGCGATAACAGGGTTATCTCAAGTTTAGACTTGTATCAATATTATGCATAAGATGTCCCTATTTATATTAGAGACTAGCTGCCCGCCCGGCTTCGCACAGGTTGCACTATGTACTGCAACCTACCTGCATACGTACGTATCTACATACCTACCTACCTACATACCTACCAACTTACCCTAGTCTGCCAAATTCACATTAATCAAACGCGCTAACTGTCCAACGCACGAAGTTAAAATAGTCGTTAAGTTTTCTGAAATTTTCCAATTTTCTGTGCAATTTTCCTATTTTTTCTTTCCGAAAGAACCTTGTCCTTACAATAACAAACACAACAAAAAAAGAATTAGTGAAATTGGTCCAGCCGTTCACGCGTGATGCCATGACCAAGGGGAATAGGGTTTCGTTTTCATATACGAGTATATATAGATAGATAGATTATCTATTATCTTTACGAGTTTCTTTGTTGAAAGACGCTACTATTGATGAGCTTTTAAATACTTAGTAGCTCATTAAGAGCGCTTATCGGAAAAGTTGGCAACATCGCAAATAGCTGTCAAATATTTACCCGTAGCTTGATATGACAATATTACTGTATGGAAATTGAAATGTGGCTAACTAGTAAACTAAAATGTTGATTATGAAATGGAATAATTAATATCGTAACACCGAATATTTAAAAAAAAATTGGAGACTTTCCAAATGCCTTTTTTACATCTAGTAGCTGTTTAGACCACCTGTCTCAGACCCAGAGGTCGGGTTCGATTCACAGTGGGGGCAATATTTTTGCTCGGCTTGGTTGATGGTAGAATAGAATAGAATAGAATATTCTTTATTATGCACACCATAAAAAATACAGATAAAAATGTAGTCATTTTACATAGGGTGACACAATAGTCGGTCTTATCGCTAAAAGCGATCTTTTACAGACAACCTTTGGATGGATTAAAGGGAGAAGGAGAGACAAATACTGCAGGTAGTCAGTGGTGTACCATTTACATACACAATAAATACATACATTCATAAAGCATACACGTATGTTAAATACGGATCCCTAATGGATATCGTCCACGCCGCACATTCCTACGTGTTTACGCCAACCGCATAGAAACTGCAAACGATGACATCCGTCAAGCCACGAGCAGCCGACGCAGCAAAATTCATCAGTAGCAATTAGTTATTTTTAAGTATTTTATATTCACTCTATATTCTAACATCGAATAGGTTTCACCAAATTAAATTGTAATAATTCCTTTTAATTAAATTAGTTTTAAAATCACTTTGGGTTTTTTTTTCGATCCACCGTCTGCAGATTACGTAATTGGCGCAGTCGGTAGGATACTCGCGGGCCGGTTCGCGAATCGCGTTAGAGTTATCTCATATCGATCACCACGATCGCGAGTCACCCGGGTGGCTATCCAGTCACGTCACGAATATCCAGAATCTACGGTAAAGCTGCGGAGCCGCGTGGAGAATCCAGATATCGATTAACGAAGAAGAACCAGAGATGAAATATATGTGAGTACACTAGAATCATTCTCGTGTTGCTTCCTCTCAATTCCTAGTTTCTTTTATGTCCAAGATTTTTCATCACGAAAGATCTAATCGTCAGGAACCTGTATCGCGACAGGCGCGCCGACAAATAGTAGATATTAGTAGAAATTTAGATAGTGAATTAGATTTTAATTTAAATAGTTTATTTGAACCTAAAATGCCTTACGATCCCGCCGTAATTTTCAAGGGCTTACGCCTTGTGCCCGATTTTGACGGAAACCCCAATATACTAACGAGGTTTATTAACATCTGTGACCGGATAGTAACTCAGTATGCAAGTCCTGAGCCAGGCAATGAACTAGGAAATCTGTGTCTTTTAAATGGCATCTTAAACAAGATAACAGGCCCTGCTGCATCCACCATCAACTCAAATAGCATTCCTGAAACTTGGGCAGGTATTAGATCAGCTCTAATTAATAACTTTTCGGATCAGAGGGACGAAACGGCTTTATACAATGACCTCTCGTTGGCTACGCAAGGTAATAAGACCCCGCAGGAATTTTATGACCAATTTCAAACCTTGTTTAGCACAATTATGACTTACGTGACGTTACATGAGACCTTACAAACGACTATTGAAGCGAAACGGGCACTCTATAAGAAAGTGACAATGCAGGCTTTCGTACGTGGACTAAAGGAACCTTTAGGCTCACGTATACGTTGTATGCGTCCAGAAACCATAGAAAAAGCTCTGGAATTCGTGCAGGAAGAATTAAATATTATATACCTGCAGCAGCGTAATGATGCCCCAAAGGCTCAAACTGCTCAAAATGCACCCAAAATTTTATATAAACCTCCTATGATGCCTGGTGTGCCGTTTAATGTTCCGCGACCACCAGTACCTAACTGGCCTGCACCAGTAGGACAACGTGGCTATTACCCCAGCCTCAGACTTTTAAATTCAGTTTGCCCAACCAGAATCAAAATCGCATGCCTACTCGAACCCAACAAATGTTCCGTGCACCATTGCCAAACTACAATCCTCAAAGTAACGTTTTCAGATTGCAACATAATCAACCACAAAATTCGGGTCCGAAACCCATGAGCGGTGTTCAACATTTTGTTCCGAAACCATTACCAATGAGGCCAGGGCATGATTGGCAACGAAATGGAAATCCACCATCAAATAATTATTTTAAGACGCGTGAGTTAAACCTCAGCGAACTTGCTTTGCCTGATAGTTCTTATTATTCTGCTGACTATTACTATGAGCCAGTATATGACTACTATACGGACGATAATGACTGTTACATTGTTTCTGACTTCGACTACAACACCAATATGACTACAACTTCCGATAATCAGGTGACAGATGAGGCAGAGCCACAAGCAGGCCCTAGCGGTGCAAACCAGAATCACAACCAAAATTTTCACTCGGACCGGAGATCCAACGAGCAAACATAGACCTTAATTTACAGACCCAAAGACAGTTACCCTACATAGAAATTTCTTGCCCTCCTTTAAAATTCTTAATTGACACTGGCGCTAACCAGTCATTTATAAGTCCCGAAGCCGTACAAAAGTTTTTCTACGACTATCCTCTCAACTATGACCCTTTCGAAGTTACAAACGTACACGGCGTTAGCAGAAATGATTATTCCATAACGCTACCGTGTTTTAATGAATTCAACGAGGCCGATAATATAAAATTATTCGTTTACCGTTTTCACAACTACTTTGATGGCCTAATAGGACTAGACTTACTATCTAAATGGGAGGCCAAAATAGATTTAAAAGATTTCCAATTAGTAACGCGTACTGCTACGAATCAGATTAAAGTATACAATTCACGCAATGTTAACCTGTATGAGGACATTATCCCTGCTAAAAGTTCTAAATTAGTTAAAATACCCATAAATGCCCCGGATGGCGATGTTTTAGTAAAGGAACAAATTTTTTGTAATTGTAGTATCCACGAGTGCCTTACCACTGTTACCAATAGTCGCGGGTATGTGGAGTTAGAAAATCCAACACCTAATGACGTTATATTTTCGTTAGACCAACCAACTCGTGCAGAACTGTTCAATGCTAAGTGCACGCAAATGAAACAATCGACTCGCGTTAACGACGTTTTATCGCGTTTACGTACGGACCACCTTAACGCAGAGGAAAAAGCTAATCTCTTAACCCTTTGCTCTCGCTACGCAGATGTATTTTACATTGATGGAGAGCCATTGACATTCACCAACAAAATTAAAGATCGTATAAAAACAACAGATGAAATTCCCGCATATACTAAAAGCTATCGGTACCCTTTCGTTCATCGGGAAGAAGTTAGGGATCAAATTTCCAAAATGCTGGAACAAGATATAATAAGACCTTCCGATTCCGCATGGAGCTCACCCATTTGGGTTGTGCCAAAAAAAATGTACTCTACTGGAAAGCAGAAATGGCGTCTCGTAGTTGATTTTCGTAAATTGAACGAAAAAACAATAGACGACAAGTACCCCATACCAAATATCAGTGACGTCCTCGACAAACTAGGCAAGTGCCAATACTTTACGACATTAGATTTGGCAAGTGGATTTTACCAGGTAGAGATGGACCCCCAGGATATACCAAAAACAGCTTTTAATGTGGAACACGGGCATTTTGAATTCCTTCGAATGCCCATGGGACTTAAAAATTCACCGTCCACCTTCCAACGAGTTATGGACAATGCTCTAAGAGGCCTTCAAAATAACATCTGCCTCGTGTATCTCGATGATATTATAGTATACAGCACCTCTCTTCAAGAGCACATGGACAATTTGGAAAAGGTCTTCCAAAGACTTAGAGAGTCCAACTTCAAAATTCAGATGGATAAGTCAGAATTTCTGAAACTCGAAACTGCTTATCTGGGACATATCATTAGTAGAGATGGCATCAAGCCGAACCCTGACAAGATCTCTGCAATCCAAAAGTATCCAATTCCAAAGACTCCTAAGGAGATCAAACAGTTTTTAGGACTTTTAGGTTACTACCGAAAATTTATCCCCGACTTTGCTCGCATCACCAAACCTCTTACCCTATGCCTAAAGAAAGGTAGTAAAATTACTCTTAGCCCTGAACATGTCAACGCCTTTGAAACCTGTAAGACTTTACTAACCAATGACCCTATTCTACAATACCCAGACTTCAAAAAGGAATTCAATGTCACAACAGACGCTTCAAATGTCGCTATTGGAGCAGTGTTATCTCAAGGATCAATAGGTTCCGACAAACCCGTCTGTTATGCTTCTCGCACTCTTAACGAAAGCGAGCTAAATTATAGCACCATTGAGAAAGAGCTGCTTGCCATAGTCTGGGCCACAAAATACTTTATACCTTATCTCTTCGGTAGAAAATTTAAAGTACTGACTGACTACAAACCTTTGCAATGGATGATGAACTTGAGAGAACCCAATTCACGACTGACCAGATGGCGACTCAGACTAAGCGAATATGACTTTACTGTAGTGTACAAAAAAGGAAAATTTAATACTAATGCTGCCCTCTCCCGTGTAGAAATCCATAACGAAGAAACAGATGAGATCAACTCATTGATCGATAATATTAAGAATCTCAGATCAATGATTAACAACCCATCGGAGGCACTACCTCCACCAGTAAACTCCCCGCATGATACCGACTCATTGATCGAAAGTACTAATGATCTCAGATCAATGATCAACAACTCATCGGAGGTACCACCTTTTTTTTTTTTTTTTTCCGGGGTGGAAAATCCTCATGGATGTCCTCCCTGCCCTGCCCTGCCCTGGGGCGGGCGGAGGGGTCTGTCAGACTCTTACTGACTAAAAACCACCCCGGTGTTCCAACTCACACCTACGCCGGGGGTCGCGGGAACTTGAAATCTTCCGCAACCCCCGGCTGGTGCCGGCCCGCCACAGCGGGCCTCCTCGCGGGTCAGGGGGGGAGTGAGGTGTTTGACTCCCCCCGCGACGTCTCAGAGGGGCGCGCGTGGAACACTACGCGCCGCCACCTCGGGTCCTGATGTGTGGGGGGCGACGGACGTCCCCGTGTCCGTCACCCCTGGACCCATTTAGGGGGGCTGGAAGAGGGCGTTGTCCGCCCTCCGCCGACGCCCGGTGCGCCTGCTGCGGGCCGGGTGAGTGGACGAGATCTCCCTCTCCCTTTCCGCAGCCTCCTTCTGCGAGACGACCGTCTCGCAGTAGCAAACCACCGCGTCCCAGGACTCGCCGCTGCCGACCATCGCATTCACTAGGGCCGGCAGCGACAAGTCACTGCCTACTTCTAAGATGAGGGCACGGCGTGGCTCCTCCCAAGCGGCACACTCTGCCAGCGTATGCCGCGCCGTGTCCTCCCGGCAGTCGACGCAGTGATGACACCGGGCGTCCGGCTCCCTGTTTATGTCCGGCTCCCTGTTTAATCGGAGGTACCACCTCCACCAACAAACTCCTCAACTGACACCGTGCACAGCAATAATGAAAATCCAATATTAGAAATCCCCATTACAGACGAACCTCTCAATAAATTCCATCGAAAGATTTACTTTACCATAGTAGGTGACATAAAACGCCGACCGACAGTAACTAAACCATTCGAAAATCATACCCGAATCGCAGTCCAAATTTCAGAATCCAACCTAGAGAGTGACATTATTAATGCTACCAAAGAATATGTGAATCCTAAAGTCAAAACAGCTATCTTGATTAATCCACCTTTAGCCATGTACTCAAAAATACCCATTTTACAAGACAAATTTAGAAGTTCCTCACTTAACCTAGTAGTATCTAAGATAGAACTCGAGAATGTCAAAGAATACCTCCGACAACAAGACATTATCCGACACTACCATGATGGTAAGACAAACCACCGTGGTATAAATGAATGTCATCTAGCCCTCTCACGAAAATACTACTGGCCAAAGATGAAAGAACAAATCACTAAGTTCATCAATGAGTGTACCATCTGTGGACAAGTTAAATATGACAGAAATCCAATAAGACCTCAATTTAACATAGTGCCCCCAGCTACCAAACCACTAGAAATTATTCACATGGACCTCTTCACAGTCCATAATGAAAAGTACGTAACTTTCATTGACGTCTTCACGAAATATGCCCAATCGTATCATCTGCGAGACGGAACCGCTATTAGCATAATACAAGCACTATTACGGGACTGTTCCCATCATGGACTACCCATGACTATTATCACCGATAATGGCACTGAGTTTACTAACCAACTTTTCTCCGAATTTATACGTCTTCATAAGATAATTCACCATAAAATTCTACCGCATAGTCCAAATGACAATGGACACATCGAACGTTTTCACTCAACCTTATTGGAACACATTAGAATTCTAAAACTGCAAAATAAAGATGAACCGATAGTTAATCTTATGCCATACGCCATCATAGCATATAATAGTTCTATCCATAGTTTTACGAAGTGCAGACCGTTTGATCTATTAACCGGACATTTTGACCCCAGAGACCCAGTCGACATAGACCTGACTGAGCACATATTACAACAATATGCGCAGGATCATAGACAACAGATGAAGCAAGTTTATAAAATCATTAACGACTCATCTCTTGCAAATCGTACAGCCCTAATTAACAACAGGAACAAAACTCGCGAGCCCGAGGTAGAATACGCCCCTCAGCAACAGGTTTTTATTAAAAATCCCTTTGCCAGTCGCCAGAAAGCTGCACCACGTTATACGCAGGATACAGTACTCGCTGATCTGCCTATACACATATATACTTCAAAAAAACGTGGCCCTATAGCCAAAGCACGACTGAAACGTGTTCCTAAAACAAGCCAATTGTTACAGAATCCTGCTTCTACTGACAATCCATGCAACTCATCCCCAAGAGATAAGACTTGAGACTTTAGCCGATGGACCAGGACTGTTACCATACAGATTAGGACCGACAAGACTAACTACACATTACCACTCTTTCATACAGTACATACAATTAACCGACATAGAAGATAAAATTAACTCCGTACAGACGCAACTAAAGACTTTTAGAACTAAACTCACCAATGAGACTTACATGCTTTACGAATATCAGATTGACTATCTTACTAACAAACTTAGCAAGGTACTACAACAAGTAAAATCTTTGGAACCTGTCAGAGTCAAAAGAGGTCTTGTAGATAGCCTTGGGTCGGTAATAAAAAGTGTTACTGGTAACTTAGATTATCTAGATGCCCTGAAATATGACGAGGCTATTAAAACTTTGCAAAATAATGAAAATAAAATAGTATCAGAATTCAACAACCATATTAGCCTAAGTAAAGAATGGATGTCCCAACATGGTACCATCTTAGATCAAATAACAAAAAATCAGGAAAAGGTTAACGCAACTTTAGAACTACTTCTAGAGAAAGGAGCATATACAGATTACAGCTTAATCAAATTTGCAAAGTTTGCCCAAATTTTAGGAATCATAACTAATAATGTAGAAGATTTAATGTTAGAGATAATTAGGTTAGAAAATATAATGGCTTTTATACGGGCGTCCAGCACTCATCATTCTATGATAGATATAGAAGTATTAAGATCAATGACAGATAGGCTAAAATCAATATACAATCAAGATCAAGTCTTAAATTTAGAATTACGTGAATATTATAATCTTATAAAACCAGGGTCCTACTTTATTGAGAAGAGAATAGTAATTGTATACAGTTTCCCTATAGTCTCTAAAGATCTTTACGACTTATATAAACTATCCATTGTGCCTAATAAGAAACAACTTGCCCTTATTCCTTCCTCTCCCTATATAGCAACAAACGAGAAATCATTCGTGTACATAGAGGCTGAATGCCCGAAGTACAGTAGCATCCATCTCTGTCAAAAGAAGACAAGTCATCAGATCCGGACGAAGCCTGATTGTATCCAAGAGCTCATCACCAACCAAGGCTTAGGAGACACCTGCCAATTTACCAAAATTTCACTCTCCAAACAAGCAATAGAAAAACTGGACGATCAACACTACGTCTTATCATTTCCCCAACCGACTAAAGTACAATTAGCCTGCGGCAGAAAAGACTTTAATATCCTACAAGGAAGTTATTTCGTCACCATACCCATGGACTGCTATCTGGAAACAACAGAATTCACAATCATCAACGACAACAACGAGATAAAAGGACAGCCACTAAAGTTATCAAAGATCCCTTATAACGAAATGGACCAAACAACTGAATCCCCTCACATCATCAGCTTCAATTCAGTCAACTTAGAAGAACTTCACAGCATCCAGAACAAAGTATTGATGGAAAGCCCTATTCAGATCGACAAGATTCAACAGGTTGCCCTGTACCACACAACCATACCATTTTACATCATTATACTATGCGCAACCATACTTATCATTTTGGTAATAAACCGCAGATACAAATGCTGGAACCTTAAAGCAAGCGACAAAGGGAAGCAACAAACACTTAAGATCCATACGTATGAAGATGTGACCAGAAAACGAGATGAACTCCCAGCAACATTTTCTCTCAATATGAGCAAATAGTTGCTGTTCTTCGGATGGAGGTGTTAAATACGGATCCCTAATGGATATCGTCCACGCCGCACATTCCTACGTGTTTACGCCAACCGCATAGAAACTGCAAACGATGACATCCGTCAAGCCACGAGCAGCCGACGCAGCAAAATTCATCAGTAGCAATTAGTTATTTTTAAGTATTTTATATTCACTCTATATTCTAACATCGAATAGGTTTCACCAAATTAAATTGTAATAATTCCTTTTAATTAAATTAGTTTTAAAATCACTTTGGGTTTTTTTTCGATCCACCGTCTGCAGATTACGTAATTCGTATCTATATATATATATATATACAATAATAAACATGAAACAAGTTCAAGGAACTATATGTAATGATGATGTTTAAGGAGAGAGGAAGTGTTTTTTTACCAGAATTTTAAAAGTGGACAAAGATTGAGCACGCCTTATCGACACGGGTAAGGCATTCCATAACCGTACTGCTTGAACTGTATCAAAAAGATAGTTAACAAAAACTCAAGCCTTAAACGGGAGCTAGTAGACCTACATCAGCAATATCTGCATGTTGTTGATGAACGCGATCAATTGAAGGTGGTCACAGATGGTTTCAGAAACTGTAGTAACTTGTATGAGGAGGCTTTAAGCAAAGTTAGGGACCTAGAAGATGAATTAATTCACGCTAATAGTCTTATTATCCGGTTAGAGAAAGAAAAAGAATGTACACAGGTTAAAGAAACTAACCACTTATACAATGAATTATTAAATACCAATTGTAACCCTCTTTCCATAATAACTATAGACCTTACTGAAGATTCCTTACTGAAACAAAATTATAGTTCTAAAGTTAGTCATAAGAAAATGAAAAAATTTGCAAAACTGAATAGAATAATTAAAAAATGTAATCTAATTAGGAAACAACAAAAACTCTTTTCCAAAAATATTCCACGGAGAAAAGAACGTGTTGATCTACTCAATAAATTAAACAATTATCAAATAAAATTAGAAGACAGCAAAAAAATCTATGAAATTGATACACAGCGCTTACAGTGTGACATACAAGTACTTGAGGGCAGACTTAGTTCCCTTTACATTAAATATGTGGGCTCTCAGAACCAAATTAAAGAACATATTCTAGCTGCTAATGAGTTAGTTATGTGTCAGTGTACTTGCCAGAAGGTTTCAAACCCTGATGCTGTCCAGCCTGAGGCAACGGAGGACCCGTCCCAGACTGAGAGTTTGTCTCAAGACTGTATCCTCAACCAAGATGTATCTGGTTTAGTACAAGATTTATCTCAAGTGATACAGCCTGAGATTGCTAGTTGTCCATCTTTTAGTAGTCATGATTGTTATCATTCAGTTATGTTCTCAGATAGTATGGGAAGAGGATTGGGTAAATTAATTAGTAACAACCTGCATTATTCTACTCTAAATTATTGTATGCCAGGGTCTAACTATAAACAAATAATGGCATCAGTAACAGGAAATGTATATAATCCTAAAACCAACATTACTGTATTTGTAGGTAATAGCTCTAATGTAAAAAAAGAAGAAATTACTGACTGTGTAACTGAGTTGTTAAAGTTAAATTGCAGTAAAATAATATTGTGTGCTTTCCCATATTTTGAAAGATTGACAAATAGACAAAACAATTATATTCATATGCTTAATAAGCATATGCACTTTTTAGTTAGTCATTATAGTGACAAGATTGTATTTCTTGACACCAACATTTTTGTTGAAACGCTGAAATCGACTAGGGGTACTGTGTATCTGCCTGTTAGTTTTAGACACATAATAGCACGGCTATTAGCTTTTTATATAAACTCAGACATAGGTAGTATGTCGAAGTCTTGTGTTATTAACACCATCATGATTAGTAATAGTACTAATAATAAGGTAGTGAGCCTGAATAAATGTAGCTCAAATGCTATAAATATTTATACAAATTGTACGAAGGAGGCTCCATGTACCTCACTCACTATGAGCTCACTGCCTTGTGATGACATTGAAGTCTTGGGGTCAACTCCGGATTTAAACTAGTTTGTAAGACAACAGAAGGTACCACTAAGAATATTCTTATAACTAACAACAACAAGGTGTCTTCTGGCTCTAAAATAAGTTTTTACCGAAAAGGAGATGAGCAGAATACCTTGAAATTATTTCATCAAAATATTCAAGGTATTTCTTCAAAATTATTAGAAATTGAAATGTTTTTAGAAAAAACAAAGTTTGATATTGTTTGTTTTACTGAACATTGGTTAAAGGATTACCAAATGCTAATTAATTATGTCAACTATAGTATGGGCAGTTCTTTTAACCGTAAATCTATGCTGCGTGGAGGATCTCTAATCATGATAAAAAATTGTTTAAAATTTAAGCAACGTAATGACATAGTTGGTTTATCAGTTGAACATTGCATCGAACTGTCCTGTGTTGAGCTGGATAAGCATGTTGTAGTGTGCGTGTACAGACCCCCTAATTATCAGAACTTTTCTTTATTTGAGTCAATAATGGAAGATGTCCTAGCGAAACTTGCATCCAGTAACAAAGCTGCAATTATTTGTGGTGATTTTAATATTAATATTTTGGAAGATAATTTAAATAGCAGTAGATTACTAAGCCTTTTTAAATCGTTCAATTTATTTAGTATTTTTACAGAACCGACTAGAATAACTCCAACTTCTGCTACTTGTATCGACAATGTCTTCTGCGATTGTGATTATTTAGCTAAAGCCATTGTAAATTATTTGCCGTCTGATCATAGTGGACAAACGGTAACTTTTAAGTTCAAAACACCTTTGCAAAAAGTACAAATACAATTTCGACCAATAACAACTGGCAAATTAAATAGATTCAATAGTACCCTAAATAATAAATTAAACATTCTGGGCCATAATATGGTCAATGCAAATCAATTGTATGAGGATTTCTTTTCAGTAGTCGACACTGAATTCAATAAAACTTTTGAAAAGAAAACAAAAAATATTAGCCCTCATTTTATATTTAGTGACTGGGCAACTAGAGGTATTAGGATAAGTAGGGAAAGACTGTTCGAACTGTATGGCCTTAAGCCTTACATTAAAACTGAAACTTTCAACAAGTATGTTGCTACATATTCCAAAATTTTTAGAAATACCTGCAAGATAGCTAAAGCCCTGTATATTAGCAACAAGATCAAATCAGCAGAAAATAAAATAAAAACAGTTTGGAAAGTTATAAATAATGAAACGAATAGGAAAAAAATACGAAACACTGAGTACACTTTGGAGACTTCACATGGTGCCATATGCTCTAACTTAGAAGTAGCTCAAGAATTTGTACGTTTCTTTACTGATATTCCATCTAAAACGACGGAAGCTTTGAATTCTTCACCCGATGTCTCACTTTATTTATTAAGAGCGAACGTTGCAGGCTGCCCGGTTGAATTTGAATTTAAACATATAAACCCTATGATAGTTATAAAAGCATTTCGGCAAATTAAAATAAAATTGACCGAAGATCTATGGGGATTATCTATCAAAGTTTGTACATCCATAATTGAAACTATAGCACCATATTTGGCTTTAATATTTAATTTGTGTGTGGACCAAGGAGTCTTCCCGGATTTAATGAAATACAGTAAGGTGATTCCACTTTTTAAATCTGGGGACAGTAAAGATACCAACAATTATAGACCAGTATCCGTGCTGCCGGTATTCAGCAAGGTGTTCGAAAAGGTAATGCTCAATCAAATGCTTAATCATTTTAACACCAACCATATCTTACACGATCAGCAATATGGGTTCACCAAAGGACGTTGTACGACTGACGCCGGTGTCACCTTATTAAAACACATATTCACAGCGTGGGAGGAGGCCCAAGATGCCATAGGAATTTTTTGTGATCTGTCCAAAGCATTTGACTGCGTAAATCATGAAACCTTACTCTTGAAACTTGAGCATTACGGACTAGGTAAACTTGCGCTTAGTTTGGTAAAATCTTATTTAAATGATAGACAACAGCAAGTACAAATTAATGGAATCAATTCACTCGGTTTAAAAGTAAAAATGGGTGTTCCACAAGGCTCAATATTGGGTCCTTTCCTCTTTTTAGTATATATTAATGATCTACCCCATTTATTAAAAAACCAACCACAAATGGTGTTATTTGCTGACGATACTTCTCTAATTTTTAAGATAAATAGACGTGCATCAAATCTTGACGACGTAAATAACGCCCTACTACAAGTCCAAAATTGGTTCACTGCTAATAATTTAGTATTAAATGGGAAAAAAACTAAATGCATAAGATTTGCTTTACCGAATGTTAAAAGTAGTGATTGTGACATAGTATTGAATAGGGAGAAATTAGAATTCGTCGATAAAACTGTTTTCTTGGGGATTACGCTCGACTCAAGGCTGCAATGGGGTCCTCATTTAACATCTCTTGCAGGACGCCTAAGTTCAGCAGCATATGCTGTGAGAAAAATCCGTCAATTTACTGACGTAGATACCGCGAGGCTAGTCTATTTCAGTTACTTTCATAGTATCATGTCTTACGGTATTCTACTATGGGGACGGGCTGCAGATATCGAGTCTATTTTTATTCTGCAGAAAAGAGCCATCAGAGCAATATATGGTCTCCGCAGACGCGATTCTCTAAGGGAACTGTTTAAAGATATTAACATCATGACGGTACCTTGTCAATATATCTATGAAAACATCATGTACGTTAGGAAAAATCTAAGTCTTTTCAGTAAAAGAGGTGATAGACACAATTATAGCACTAGAAATAGGGAACAATTAGTTCAACCGGGTTTCAGACTGGCTAAAGTTGACTCAACCTTCATGGGGTACTGTTTAAAATGTTACAATAAAATACCTCCCCACATACTCCAATTGAATGAAAGGAATTTTAAATCTTGTATAAAACGCACACTATGCTGCCAAGCATATTATAAGTTGGGGGATTACATCGTTGACAAAAATGCTTGGCTCAACGCTGGTCCAGCTCCACAAGGCGCATAAACTAATTGATTGGCATTCGAAAATATTGTTGGAGCTGCTGAAGATTGTAGGACTATCTTTAGATTGTATAAATTCAATTTCATAGTATTATATAATTGCATAGCACATGTGTGAGCACTATGTACCTACTTTAAAGCTACCATTTACTGGGTACCTACGTCTTTCATTGACCTAAATGTGCCCTTGCGGCTGAGAGTATGTCATGCTCACTCAAATGTCTCGCTGGTGGTGGCGTGTGTGTTGGATCATAAAGTTCCCTTCAAAATGGTTGAGCTAAATGGTGCTGATCCATGCGTCATGTTCGTGAACGGGCGCCGTCAGTGGGGACTGGTCATCTCTTAGCTGCCAAGGCTTATTTTGAATTTATTTTAATTTTTGAATTGTTTTTTTTCTTTATTACGGACGCTTTTAACGTGCACGTCTCTCTACATTGTTCTCACATGTATAATTACAACATGAATGATGTAACCAATATTTTGTAACAATATTCTGATTTAAAAGAGTGTCCGTGGAGTTTCTTGCCCGTTCTTCTCCATAGGAACCTACTACGCGTTGGAATGGGCAACTAGCTTCATATTTCTGACTGACCGACCCCTTGACAATTCAAAAGTGCCTGTAATTGGTTTATTTGAAATAAATGCTTTGAGTTTGAGTTTGAGTTTGAGTTTGAGTTTGTAAAAGACTTGTCATAAAAGCTGGTGGAATGCATCGGCATCTCTAGTCTCAAGTTTTCCGATGACCTCAGATATCTATTATGTGTGTCATGAAGGAACTTGAAACGTTTTTTAAGATAAGAGGGGGTTGTAGGATTGAACAAAATACTGTAGAGCTGAAATAAGATATGAGTATTCCGGCGAAGACGTATGGGAAGCCACTTGAGTTTAGTACGAAATTCAGAAATGTGATCATATTTGCGCAGACCAAATATAAATCTTATGCAAAAGTTTTGAAGTCGCTCAAGATGGTAGGACTTGTTATAAGTCCGGCTGGCTGCGTAAATACAAAGGCGGATGCAGCACAGACAGTAACTGTTCTGTAACGCAACCGCGTCCGTACTGAATAAAGTATTACAACACGATTACACCACAGACATTTGAAAACTGTCTGCAATGTGATCGGCTCCGAAAGATATTGTTTTAACAAAAACGACTGCTTGCGATGTAAAGCATAAACGCACCTCGCTAATACTAAATAGCCTGCCTAGCAGCGAGCAACTTGGTAGAAGCGCACGCCGGCCGCTGCCGCGACACCGCTCGCTACGCTCGCTCGGCTTGCGCGAGGTCACAGTTCTAACCTAACAGAATCCATTTCATACAGATCACAATTTTTCACAGACAGTTTATAATCGTAACGGAAATAATACTATGGGTATCTGCGTTGAATCCGCCTTTTTAATGGCCAATACAAACAAATGCGGCTACACTACAAACAGCTGTGTTGCAGCTGGGTTCGGACGGACTAATACTGCTTTAAGCCATTCGCAAGATAATGCACAGAGTATGTGTGTCTGTGTTGCATCCGCCTTTGTATTTACACTGCCTGGCTAGCTACCACCATCATATCTAAGTCTGTCGCCATAACAACAACGTTAACAGCATTGTTTTGTTTCGGCAGTTAGAGGTAAGATAACCAGTTCTTCTGTGGTTGATGATTCCGGGTGAACCTCGCTTTACGTTCGGCCTGATCATCATTTACCACTACCATCAGCCCACGCTCAGCTAGGCGAAATGCTTCATCGAATTTCCTTTTGGACACCGTAAGTGAAGAAAATAAAAACCGGCCAAGTGCAAGTCGGACTCACATACGACGGGTTCCGTACCACCGTACATTTATTTAGCATTTATTTTATTTTATTTGATTTATATTTTATTATTTGTTGTTTTAGCAGCAATAGTAATGCATAGTCTGTGAAATTTTCAACTGTCTACCTATTACGGTTCATGAGATACAGCTCGCTGACAGACAGACGGACAGTGGAGGCTTACTAATAGGGTTCCGTTTGGCTACCTTCGGGTATGGAACCGTAAAAACATCGTATCACTTCCTCAATCAATTTTTAAGAAATTTCAATATTTCCTCTCAAGAAAATTTCAGGGTTCCGTAGTAAACAAGGAACCCTTATAGTTTCGCCATGTCCGTCTGTCTATCCGTCTGTCTGTCAGCGGCTTAGCTCAGAGACGGTTAGTACTAGAAAGCTGTAATTTGGCATATATATATACATATTAATCATGCCGACAAGTGGTAAAAAAAATCAAGTTTTTTTTTTTTATAATGTATACTTACACGTAAAGTGGGGATGTTTTTTTACCTCGTCTATCCCATGTTGTGGGGTATCGTTAGAAAATATTGTGAGTTTGTGAAAACAATTTTTGGATTCAGGGATCCGTTAGCGAAATATTAAGCTTTTCCTTTTTTAACTGACATTTTTTGTTAGAGTCAAGTCAAAGTCAAAGTCAAATCATTTATTTCAAATAGGCCCTTGCAAGGCACTTTTGAACGTCAAAAATTACAAAAAAAATGAATTGATTCTAGTCGCCCCTTCCAAAAGGTAGTTTTCGTATGGAGAAGAATGGGCAAGAAACTCCACCGTTACTCTTTTAAAATGTTTTACAATATTTTGTATATATGTAGGTACATTAGTTATATAATTATATGTGAAGACGATGCATCTAAAAATAAAAAAATAAAATTTACCATACCACAATAGGTAAAAATAAATTTAAAAAGAGAGCAACAACAGATAAATTAATTACCTATGTGATAGATACATGGTTCTCACATACTTACAAACATTGTAAAAGAAGACGATTTTCCAAAACAAAATAAAAAAAAGTTACAATTAATAAGTCAGTGTGTGAGGAAGTCATCACAGAATGTAAAATCAATGTCATATAATAAAATATAATAATTTATACAACTTAAATTCGCAACCAGTTTGATTTTGTCTAGATTCTAGATTATCCTATGGAGCTGGACCAGCATGTTTCCAAGCATTTTTATCTTGGATATAATCCTCTAATTTGTAATATGCTTGTTTACAAAGTGTACTTTTAATATGAGTTTTAAATTTTCTTTCATTTAATTGTAAAATATCACAAGGTATTTTGTTGTAACATTTAACACAGTACCCCATAAAAGATGTATGTACTTTAGATAATCTGAAAAATGGTTGATCTATTTTATCTTTATTTCTAGTATTAAAATTATGTCTATCACTTATTTTATTAAAAGTGTCCCCCCCCCCCCCCCCCCCCCCCTTCTAGCTAAATTGTTGTACTTGGACTTGTGAAAAATCCACAACAGTAGTATATATAACGAAATTAAAAGGAAAACTATCAGAGCTAAGTAGGCTGTACAGGTTAACGAGTAATAATCAACCAACTTAAATTTGCGGTTTGAAATACATGATCTCCCTTACATTCCATACGGGAAAACATGTTTTTCAACTACAATGTTAAGTTTGTTCTTGGGATAAACTCATCCCAACTACAGAACTCTTCATTGTGCGTGGTCCGACACGCACTTGGCTGGTTTTTTTTATATACTTACTTTGACAATTGAGGTTAATTTTTTAACCCCAATTTTCATCTTTCAATTACAATTTAATAATATTATTCAAACAATAATTGTTGGAAAAAGTGGTGAGATATAAAGTTAAAACTGCTTATACATTGCTTCAATGTTCGAAAAAAAAATCAGCTCAACAACGTAAATAACGCAATGAATGTTGTTGAACTGTCAAAATAAAAACCATTGCTGTAGTAAATGTGTTACGAAATTACCCCGCTGGTTTTGTTTACACTTTCATCAGATGCTTTTGGAACAGACTATACACCCGTGCCAAACCCTTTTCAAAGAGATTAGATACGGTAGGTAACAGTTACACATTGGTTCAAGGTTAAGACTTCGAACCTAATGTGATAACCTACCGGTGTTTGCTTCACACGACCTTTAGGACATGCTCAATGACAAACGTGTAATGTATCTCAAACATGTAGTGTTTGTTGCATTACAGATACATTCACATATGGATGAAGGGGTGCTATACTCTTGGTCGGGTCGGCATGATTCGGCACAGCCGGGCGTCAAAAACAAAAAAAAAATTGCCGCCCGGCTGTGCCGAATCATGCCGAACAAGTGTGTAATACGCCTCAGTTTCTCCGTAGGTGTCATGATTTTTGACAAACTGTTATTATTTTATGAAACCTTTTTGACAAAATCGTGGTCATTATTCTACGAATCGTAAAATCGAAAATTGACGGATTCGTCATAAAACAGTGGCATCATACATCAAAAATTACTTCATGGTTCGTCGATACAAACATCGTGACTTTTTGTTTTGATTTTAAACAATAGGTACTGTTTCATATTTTAATTCCATAACTCGTTTACTTACTTAAATTATTTACTATTATTATTTTGAGAATGAAAGGATGTTATCATTCTTATAATTCTCGATACAATAACATACATTATTATTCATAGTCACGTCAGGCCCGTTTTACACGGCACGGTTGCTTTACGGTACAGCCACAGATGAATACAGATCACTCCGAGAAGAAGGACACTCCGAAGTTTAGGTATGAACTTACAACTACGCGACCTAAGAGTCACGCGGTAGAAAGAGAGGCAACTTCTAGGTGAACTTAACTGTAGATGATTAGCGCTGTGCGTCCTAAATTGCACTTTATTGTGTCGTAGCATGAGTCGCTTTTTATTTAAATGATTTTGCGGAGTGTCCCATCTGTATTAATCTGTGGCCGTATCGTAAAGCAACGTCCGTGTACAACGCGATAGCCGCACCAACGATTAATCGTGTTAGCTTGTCTATGCTATGACACGAAAAACCACCGTACGACGCATACGGCGACGGTGCCGTGCCGTGCCGTAGTGCCTCCGTGTCTGTCAACAAGTTTCCTTAGTGATCCATACAACACTTACGACTGTGCCATACACGGCGAATCAACCGTAGTTTTTCACGCCAAAAAACATGTGTACAACGGGCCTTAGATTTCAGTATAGTACAATACGGCCGATATAACTTGGCAGCTCCGAACTTCGCGCAGAAGGCTGCGCAATAGCATTTTTTAAGAACCAAATAGTGACATGAGGCGAGTGTGAGTGAGAGAACATGCGCGAAAGTTCGTAGTGCCTCTGTTCAGACCTACCAAGTTATATCGACCGTATTGTACATGACATTCTTTTTCGGCTTGATTAATTATATTTATAATACCGAAAACAGATAAAAGATTCCTTTACTTATCTGTTTTCGGTATTAATTTATTACACTGGGATTAAACTCTTACTTTATCAGATTGTCAAAATGTTATGAAGAAAAATAACTATGTAGGTATATACCTAGTAGGTATGTTAACTAACGAAGGGCGTTCCCGTTGTGTATTAGTAAAGCGTAGTATAGTTAATAAATTAGCAATAGTATAGTTGTGAATAGGTACTTTTATACTATTTTTTTTGTATTTATTGATGCTCCACCACCTCCAGGAAATCCACCTATAGCCTACGTCTACCCTACGGGATAATTGCGAAACACAGATAAAATGACAACCGATCGCAATGCCAATGCGTTTAATTTTGACATCCATTGCTTCATAAGTTTGAAAAATTCGTCCGCTCAGCAACGTAAATAACGCAATTAACGTGTCTGAGGCCCATAGGTGGCAATCGCTTTCAAATCGTTTCGAGTGAATGCGAAGCACAAAATAAACGACATATTTTCAATATAGATAGATAGAAAGATATAGCGTTTCTTTGGTGCACACAAAAGACCGCACAAAATACAAAAACACGATTAAATAATAACTAAATATTATTATTTCTACAACGACTTTCAAACACTTGAATCCAAAATCGTATACATTTTGACATTTCCGTCATCATTATTGCTGATAGAATGTCACTTTGCCCTGAGCTGTCAAAATGAAAGGCATTGTGATCGATTATCATTTTATGTGTGCTATGCAATTATCCCGCTGTATAGTCAGTCCCTTTACAAACATTGCCGGCTGGCTAATCTTTAGGCCTACTTTATCTCTTATAGATCATAAGTTATGACTTGTAGAGACCTGGTAAACGACGGCCGCCCAGACCCCATGTAATAAACCGGTAAAATTCCCCATAAAAAAAATGGCGATTTTTTTTCTTTTTTCCTGATAATTACCACATAAATAGACTCTCAGTACGATACCTAACAACGCTCACGGATCGGACAGCCTATTTTTTACATGTTGTTTATGTCATTGAACTTGACAAACAGAACAGTTGCTAGTGCTAGCAATGACTTAAGTGTACTTGATTTACAGTGGTACTCGAAAACAATCAGACCACTCCAAACGATGAATCGGTTGTTGAAAGCCCTATGAAGTCTGCGGCGTAATTGCGTAACACACTAACAACGGCACTGCCTTTCTTTTTGACAGTTCTACTACTACATTCATTGCGTCATTGACGTTGTTGAGCAGACGAATTTTTTAAACATATAAAGCAATAGGTTTTCCCTTCAAAATATTTCGGATTGTGATTGAAAGTGTGTTACCCAATTAATAATAAGCCCTGTATATGACAGTGTTGAGGTTTTTCTAAAGAATGTCACGTAATTCAGAGCGCCTGTTGGCATAGGCCTCCTCTAGCGTTTTCCATTGCGTTCTGTCTTCCGCTACCCTTCAAAATTCAAAATTCAAGTCATTTATTCAAACTAGGCTGAGAATCTGCACTTTTGGAACGTCAAAATTACATAAGACAGTCCCCCAAAAACGCCCACCCTTAACCACTTCTTAGTGCTTAAGCTGGGAAGAAGTGGCGCAACAAACTCCCCAGCAGCACAGCTGTGTGTTCAGTTGGAAAAACTTGATTCTATATAATAGTGCTTAAGCTAAAATAATTTACATTACCACAAATTGCAATACAACTCATAAAATAAAAACATTTTAATGAGTAGATTATGTCAATAATAAATTAATACAAAATTAAAATAAATTGACTTACAGTCAAATAAAATAATTCAAACAATTATATGAGCTCATACAGTATCATGTAGTCTTCGATTCTAAAAAATTACTTCTCCAGTGGTGTCCAGCCGTGAGTCTCATGTCACGCCCATCTCGCTTTTTGACGTCCTCTATTGCGTTTACCATCTCTGGGGTACCAGTCAGTGACGGTTGCACTCCATTTATTTGCCTTACTTGTCTCGAATCATGTGCCCTAATGGGCAGCAGCGTTCTCTATGCATTTTAACACCATACTGCGATCTCCAACCCGCCTGCCAAGCGTGGCGATTATGGTAAAGCCCCCCATTTGGGGGAGGCCTATGTCCAGCAGTGGACGTCTTTCGGCTGAAATGATGATGATGATGATGTTTAGGCCGAATCCATTCCAGTCCCAGTTTCGCAATTAGAGTGCTGATCAATAAATGTACTGTAAATTCCCTTTTTATTTGTTGTGATTGGTTTAACAAAATGACAATGACAAACAATGGAATTAATTAAATAACTAAGCTTCATAATTTGGTGGTTACACTGCCAGTTTATTTAGACTGTGGTTTCGCTGAGTTGCCCCGTAATTAACAAATATAGTTTTTTATTCGTTTTTATCTAAGTAATTTTGCTATTTTCATAGATACACAACCAAATCTTCTTCTTCTTCTTCTTTCCTGGCTATTATCCCAGTTTATTTGGGGTCAGCCCTTCTAGTCAAGGCTCGGAACCGGTTTAAGAAATACCGGTTAATACCGGTTTATTTCGGTTTTCCTCCGAACTTTTCTTAAGAACGTGAACATTTTAAGAACTTTATTTTAACCTAAATTAACCGGTTTATTTGACAAACAGCATGTTGGTAAACGCGTTGCAACTTGTGACTACTTGTAAGGATTTCGTGAAAAGGGACGGAAGTGTGTAACAGGAAGCCAGGGAAGCGCGCTATTTCATTTGACCAATGAGCCCGCGCGAGGCTATAGTTGGCTGTCAGATGGTCCCAACCCATTTTCCGAGATGTTGATACTGTCAGTCAAGATGTCAGACGTGACAGATCTTATGCGACTACTGCAAGGGTCGCTCGTTTTAGTTTTATTTTTAAGGGTTCCGTACCTTAAAAGGAAAAAACGGAACCCTTATAGGATCACTTCGTTGTCTGTCAAGACCCTTTTTCTCAGGACCACGTGGAGGTATCAAGTTGAAATTAATATCAAATACGTAGGTCTATGGGCCCTTGGAGGTCTAAAAAATCAAACTTCTCTCAACGCAATAAAAAAATCCGGGCATTTAAACGACATATTTTGATACTCGCAAATAAATCAAAACCTACAGGGTACTTCCCGTTGACCTAGAATCATAAAATTTTACAGGAAGCAAGGTCTCAAAGCAGAAGTAAAAGAAAAAGTCCGAAAATAGTTAATTTGTAGTTTTATCAAACAATTTTTTTTTTCGATTACAATCTTACATTTGCATTTGGAAAATTGACCGTGATGTATGGGAAAACATGTTTTTCAATTATTATTACAATGTTAAGTTTGTTTTTAGGATAAATTCATTCCAACTACGGAACCCTTTATTGTGCGTGGTCCGACACGCACTTGGCCGTTTTTTTTACTTCTGTGATCGATAGGTACTGCCATACTACGTTTAAGTAGATGATACAGTAAACAAAGTAATTGTTAGTCAACAAAGTATTTTTCTTATCAGTATTTTTCATTCAGAATCATACATGGTTTTAAGACGCAGATATATGCCAGTGACCTTGAGTGGTTAGCTTGCGTGTTCTGTACTGAGCTCACGAAACGCGTCGTACGTCCAGCCAGTAATAGGACTCACCCATCAAGGAGCGCTGTCCCAAATTAGACGGATTATTAATTTATTATACATAAAACAAAAGGTATTTTAATAAAAACACGTATATCCTAAAATATCAATATTATCAAAAAAAAATCTTTAAAATGGTGACGATTTCAGGAAAATACGCTTGATAGGTTTTCATGATTCTCAGTTTTTTATCCGCGTTAGACATAACTTTAGAAATTAATTTCAATATGTAATATAAACATAATCTAAAATATTCATGTATTAAGTTATTTAGAAAATGGTAATTTTTTTTCAAAATCATTAACACTACTCGTTTAGTCGTGAGCTGCTGCAGTATAAAATCATTAAAAGTCGTTTAGTGTCGCCTTAACTAGATCATACAGTAAATAAAGTAATTGTTAGTCAACAAAGTATTTTTCTTGTCAGTATTTTTATAGGTATTGGTATTCACCTGCATCCGGTTAGACTGGATCCCGACCCCAATTAACATAGTTTGGAAAAGGCTAGGGAGTTTTTATATATTTTTCATTCCGAATCATACATGGTCGTGTATTACTTTAACGTTTAACCTATATCGTTTAAGTTTTACATCTACGTGGTTTCATTAGGCTACTTTTGAAATGTATTAAAATCATCACTGGTCGCACAAGTTATGTAATTATTACATGGTATCTCTGCTTATCCCTAAACGCTGCAAGAAGTTAATCTTGCCTCTACATTATCTTTGCGAAATTAAAACTGTATACACAGATCAAGAAGGTCAAGCAAACATTGATAAGAGTGACCGAACGGAACGAGAAGAGTGAATGTGACCGAGACACACACACGCACATAGGTACAGTCCTTTCAGATTTATAAATTGCAACCCACAGCAGCTCAACAGCTACTTTATTGAAAATATTGCAACGTAAATAAAGATCACTATGATTTTGACAGCTATGCAAGCAAAACCTGTACTTACCATAATTGCGTAATACACGGACAATCAGAGTCTCAATCGTTTTGAAACAAATTGCTAAACCAATGCGTCATAAGTTCGAAAAAAAATCTGCTCAACAACGTAAATAACGCAATGAATGTTGTTGAACTGTCAAAATTAAACAGATTAGTCGTAATTGTTTACGAAAATGTGTTGCGTAATTAGATAGCTGTTTAGGTTGATATTCACAGATAACTCTGCCCGCTGGAGTGTAAATGTGGAGCTGTTCCACAAACAATGTGCCACTTGATATCGTGTCCAGCGTGTCCTGTGGCCTGTACGATACAGGAACTGATGGACGCTACTGAAGGTGCCAAATTCTAGGCTGACACACTAAAGGTTCCCGCAGACAGGCTCGACGCGACACGACGCGACGCGATTCCGGTAGAAGAATTTTCAGTTGACATAAAAATTGTTCCACCAGAGACGCATCGCGCCTGTCTACAGGAACTTTTTAAGAAGAAGCAAAATCAGAGCTGATATAACAAACTTCTTGCTAAGAAGTTCATTCAGTATTGTTTTGATTCGGGGATTTTTTTAAATCTCTTTTGCAATGAGGATAAAAAGTATGTAGGTACAATATATCCTTACTAGTAGGTATAGTAATCCCATATACAACAATAGTCGTAGGTACTTACTTTAAAAATATTTGTTATCAGTCAGTTGAGTTAACCGAGTAAAGTTTTAGCGATAAACAAATGAGAATCAGTTATCGGAAACAAAAAGTTAAAAACAATAACGTTACCGACTTATTTATGCTTCGATACATTCCTAAATAAATTCAATAAGTATACCTAATTGTCTTTAACATATTACCGTCTTACCATGGTTTTAATTCACAAAAAAACACCTAAAAATTATAAGAAAGGTAACAACAAGAGTTAATTATATTACTTTTTTCCTTACACTATACCTACCCAACGTTCCTCTAAAAATTCACTCAAAATATTATCACCTCATTTCAAAACCGTCAGCCACAATAAACATTACAACTTATGTTATCAACACTAAACACGGCCATACCTTTTGTTTTTATTAATATTTGTACACCACCGATCGAACTCGCACAACGCGTGGTACTCAATGGCGATAGCAAATGCTTAATAAAAACGTTTATTAATTCTTAAGCCGAGTGCTCAATAGAGGACAATTGTATCACAATTGACGCGTCATACATTTGTCATGTGTATTTACTTGCTTGTAGGTGTATTGCTGAAGTATTGTGTTACAGAATTGTAGTGTTTTGTGACGTCAGCTGGAGGTTTGGTCGTGAGGTTTTAGCATAATGATAATGATAAAGAAGTACTTTATCCCTATCGGATAAAGTGCCGCTATTTGCGGCATAATAGTGTCGCTACCTCGGCCCGCCTAAAGTGCCGTAAGCGTTACTGCCTTATGATAATGCCCCAAGCCACTTGTTTTATAGGAACCAGTGGAAATACCTAATGAGAACCTGAAACGGCATGGCATGTATCCCTGCATCCTTTAAAACCGCCATTTGTAGTGTACTATTCTGTAAAAATCTTACAGTGAAAATATTGATGAAGTGAGCTGTCAATGGTTTCATTCCCTAGCATCAGGTGAAATGACAGCTCGCTTCACCAAATGACAGCTCACTTCACCAATGACAACTCGCTTCACCAAATGACGGCTCACTTCACCAAATGACAGCTCACTTCACCAAATGACAGCTCACTTCACCAAATTTTTCAGTGTAAGATATTTACAGAATATACTAGCTCATTCCATACACATACTAAGTAGTAACATCTACTCTCACAAAAATAGAACCAGGTTCTCAAATAAATCCACTATAAATTCCAATGCCAAAGCGAGTATTTCATGATTTCATTCATAACTTCTCAATGAGAAACGACGGTTACTTACTTACCTATAGCTAAAGATGTCCCTGCACTTAGAGATATCGACAGCACGTAGGTAGTCTGCAAACTACTATCTAATTGCGTAACACATTTTCGTAAATTATTAAGATTAATCTGTTTCATTTCGACAACATTCATTGTGTTATTTACGTTGTTGAGTAGATTTTTTTTCGAACTTATGTAGCTATGGATTAGAAATCTCTTTTATAAGCGTTTATCCTATAAGTTGGCAAAGTCGCAAATAACTGTCAAATATTTACCTGTTTTGATTAATTTGGGAATATTACTGTATGGAAATATGAAATGTGGCTAACTAGCGAACTAAAATATTGATCATGAAATGCAATAATTAATATCGTAACACCCTTCGATCAATAATGCATTATTGATCGAAGATAACACCGAATATTTAGTTTTACGTGTAAAAAAAGTAAATGAAAACTTTATAAATGCCTTTTATACACCTAAAACGGTGACAACATCAAATTCAGTGTTATAATTGCAATTCATTATTAATATTTTAGTTCACTAGTTAGCCACATTTCATATTTCCATTCAGTAATATTGCAAAATTAATCAAAATAGTGAAATATTTGACATCTATTTGCGGCGTTGCCAATTTACAGAATAAACGCTCTTAAAATGATTCAGATTGTGATTGATCATTAATTTATTACGAAAATATGGTGCTGATCAACTTTCACTATGGGACCAAAATCGTGAACTCGAAAAAAAAATCTGTTGTCCCATACATTTTGGTCAAGGAGATATTAAAGTTTTGTATGGGACAGCAGATTTTTTTAAGTTGTTCAATTTGATAGTCTGTACTGTACCACACCCTTAAATATGGCCACGCATTTCTGATACACGCTGCACACATCCAAATAAAAGTTAGTACATAAAAATTCCATTAAAAACAATCCTGTAAAAGAGAAATTATGTGTACAATGTTCCAATGAAAATGTAACAGTATTTTGAGGAAAACAGTACAATATGATTCACGTGGAATGCCCTCGTGTATCATATTATTATTTGTCCTGTTTTCACATTAGGGAGGTACAACAGGTAGGTATACTGACACACTACTTTTGCGTAAAGATTTCGTCATTTACATCCATTCACCAAAAATTTGTCATTTCCATTCGGTCTTTACTCTTCTTCTTTTCATGTGGTTAGTGACTAACCTGGTATCAGAGTTTTAAAACCGCCCACGGGCCTCTGACTTGGCTTCACTTGCCGTCGAGAAATATCTCTGTATTGTTTTTTTTTTTCGGTGTTTATTAATTAATCAACTTCCAAAAATCCTGATGGTAAATTTTCCAAATCATCTTCTTTTCGCGTCGATGGTGGTCTACTTTTTTTGTTTTTATATTGTTTGAGCCCAGTAGGTGACCACGTTAATAGCGGCATCAATGGCATTACTTAGGTCATCCGAGGTGTAGATGAACGGGCACTTAGGACACTCCACCAAGTGGGGCATGGTCCAAATTGAGAGTGGTGTCTATGATTGACATACAATTACGATAAAGAGTTATAAAGGTAAAGTTCAGTTCAGTTCTGCCATTCATTGGTTCTATTCCATTTTCAGTGGCAGCTTCAGAAGCATCCATTAAGTGCTGTGTTGTTGTTCACTGAGTGAGAACAGCACCATCATATTCATCAGCATCATATTCAGACAGCTGGGTTGCTGGAAAGTTTGTTGCGCCACTTCTTCCCAGCTAAAGCACTAGGAAGTGGTGAAAGGCGGGGGTTTTGGGAGACTATGCAATTGTGACGTTCGAAAAGTTGATTTTAATTCATAACTTATTCTTAGCCATCATAAGTGCTCGAACGTGAGGCAATAATAATATATGTATTTAGTCATTTAGTACTCAAAATTGTTAAAAACTTTCAAAAATTATTACGTTACCTGTCCTTTCGAGGTGTTCCCTTCGTTAACTTTATTTAGGTATAATAAATCTGGCATTTAAGAAATATACAGCTAGCACTTTCATGCTGTCTACATTCACTTATGTCGAAAATAACTCGGCAATATGATTCATGCATTTACAATCCATTAAGTAGACCGTCCACTGCTACGCAAGATGTGCCATGTTAACTGCACGATTCATTTCTATGCCAGCAACTCAAACTCAAAGCATTTATTTCAAACCATTTACAGGCACTTTTGAATTGTTTAAGGACTCGGTCATTCAGAAACATAAAGAAAAGAAGAAAGAAAGAAACAAAATACATTTATTTAGCACAGACTAAAACACACACAATAATATAATTTACACAGCAGATAAAAAAATTCAAATCAAATAAAAAGTGTCAAGTGCGATGTAAGCAGAAATAAAGCTAAGCCATAAGCCCATTCCAATGCGTAGTAGGCTCCTATGGAGAAGAACGGGCAAGAAACTCCACGCACATTCTTTTCAATTATATTGTTACTATAAATGTTCGTTAAAGGCTTGTGCAGACCAGCGCGACTTGTCGCGCGACGCGACACCGGTTATTGTTATACTGTGAAGTTTTTAGAAATTGTATTGTTCGTGTCGCGTCGCGCGACAAGTCGCGCTGGTCTGCCCAAGCCTTAAATCATTACCACGCAATCGTGCGTATAGCGTGGCCGTGGGTCGCAGTGGCCGCCCCGCCTACATTTTCCTACAAAGCGAAACTAAGCACACGAGCGTAGCTTAGCCGTAGGTTGCTGTGGAGTGGCGACTTTATAGCCCATCACAGACGTAGCTATAAATACAGGGTGGCAGGGACATCGACGCGAAAACTGATACCATGAATGCAGTTCATGATTCTGAACCACTATGCGTTGACATTTTTCGTCGGTTAATAAAATAAAAATCAGCTGTTTCATAAAAAGTGCAATGCCGACGCGGTCAAAATGTATGGAACAGCTGATATTTTTTTTTATAGCCGACAAAAAAAATTAACCCAGCGGGGTTCAGAATCATGTACTGAATCCATGGTAACAGTTTTTGCGTCGATGATGCCACTCTGTATATATATATATACTATATAGCAAGACATAATTATGATATATGTTCCATAGTAATCTTCGAGTGACCTCAGACGGAGCTATAATATATATTTCTAGTACGTCACCAAAAACTACGCAAAAAAAAAGCAAAAGCAAAGTATAATAATATATATTATAGGTAGGTCTGTGACGGGCTTATTCTGTTCAAATTCCGCTTCCATTTAGGTAACTTTATTTATTTATTGCCGACTGCATCGTTGCAGTCGGCAATAAATAAATAGAGTTACGTACTTAATCATATTCACATTGTGTGCATAGGAATCATTGGATGCATAACATGCTATTTGCCTTAAAGATAATAACTGTAGTTAAGACTTGGTGGAGCGTAACAATACTTGCATTAATCATTCGTTACTGCATTTTGTTACACATGCAATATATTTCTCTACCTAATAACGCAAGATGGTACAAAGAAAAATGCACTATTTTTAAAAGCTATTGGCTTGAAAGATAATTTAGGTAAGGTTTCCTTTTTAAAGGCATCTTGGTTTGACTGAGCTTATGATCCATGAAGAATGTTCATTGTCATTATGTAGGTAGGTACTTTTACAGAAACTTTTATCCTCCTGAACTTTAAAACACCTCAATAATAATTTACTCTGCTCATGTAACTCTCTACAAAAATGACTTACCTACGTATAAGAAATGTCTGTGTCAGTTATTCGAAACTGAATTTTCAGACATTCGCTCAATAACACGGTCAACTATTTTTCATGTTTTTTCAACTGTTCAAATTGTGTCATTGGACAACATTTTATTTTCTTTTGGTAGCTCTTCCTTCCACATCCAGTCTGTCCCACCCGCCTTTTTGAGGTTGTTGCTCCATTATATCTGTAAAACAAATGTAGCAAGTAAACCTCATCATAGTCACGCAAAAGCCGACATATTCAGTAAAACAAAATGTATAGGATAAATGCTAGCAAGTGAGCTATCATTCTGCCAGAAGCTAGTATTGACACTATTGACGGCTTCCTTCACTTACGTTTTCAAGTTGAGGTTTTACAGAATATAACTCAGTATCAAAACTCTTATCACTCCGCTTGTGTATACCAGCCACTAGAACGGCAAATATTATCAACTGTTTATACGCTTTGTTTATAACCCCTCAGTCTAGATAGCGGCCCGGAGATATCTGGTGTTGTAAACCGTTGATGTTGTAAAACTAATGCCATGACGAATTCTAGAGAATTTGTTTTAGTAGAGGATTATTTTTTTGGTACACCTACTGGCTTTATTTAAAAAAAGGGGAAATTGAGTTGATACCCCTACTATTTATAGTAGGCAGCACCATAGTATTACTTTACACTATGGCATCACCGATTTATTAAAGGTGATTCCCTCAAACTCGTAATGAATGTAATCAGTCTAATTTTAGTTTGCCATGTTAATTGTGCTATTACCGTGGCTAAAGACGACATCGGAACTAAGTCGCATTATACCTAGAGTAAGTTTGTTTCGTCTCGCTCGATGTATTGTAATCTCGTCAATTAATGATTTTTTGTAGGTATTTAATGCTATTAAATATGTGGAATGATTTGTTATTATTTATTATCATCATGCTCCCTAAACCAAAGTTTTTTTTGTGGATTTTAGGGATAACTAATTATGAAACTGGGGAAAAACCAAAAACGTAAGTGGAAACACTGAAAAAACCGGCTACACTATTCCCAACTATTGTAACTCCGGACAATCAGAATTTGGCACATAATTAAGGTAAAACTACCTTCGAATACCAAAGTTCAAATTGTAGGTAGGTAAGTAGCTACCTACCTACTTATGTTATTTTCATGTTATGTAATTTTCCGGCACTCGGCACTTAATCAAAACTAAAGACATCAAAGGTGATTCATCTTTTAAGTCTCGTCAAAACAAGTTAATATAAGCGTATTAATAAAACAGGCGAAAGAACTCTAATTATGTAAATAATTCAGACGTTTTCAGTTTTAAACTGCAAAAACAAAAAAGTATAATTATGAAAAGAAAATTTCTTCATAATAATTTATTTCTTATCAGTCATCATACGAATCTCTGCTCTACAGTTCATTTTTTTTTTATAGGTAATAATGTTTTAAGTAGTCACCTACCTATGCTTTTATTTTAATGTTATGGTTAACTCGTATACCAGAAGCATCTCAGAAAAATTAAAAAAGGCCGAGCATTTTCTATTTAAATCAACCTTTTATCAGTACCCATTTTACTTTTTCTATTGGCTACAAAAATCTCTTTAAGTTGAAAAGTCCGGACAAATGACAAAGCCGGACAAACCCGAACGAATGGTAACCCTACCTGCGACCCATGACGACTGTAATGCGAATATAAATGCTGACAAACAAATGAAACGCGGAAAAGCTCTCCGTGCACAGACGTGGACATCCTACGTAGCAGTGGACGGCACCCATGCCGTTGAAACCGGAATACAGCTTGGCGGAAAAAATAGTATGGTTACAGTGCTTCACGAATGCGTTCACATCTTTTGTCTGAAGAACATTTTTTTGCGAACCCAAGAGCACAGGAAATACGTTACGTAAACTTAGTTAAGAGCCCTTCAGCTCAAGTTCACTTTTTATCTCGCTCGCATCAAACTGCTCGCGGACTGAGTGAGAACGGGACTGAGTGGGGAGCTCGCGGCACCAAGACGCCTATTGTTTAGGTAATTTATTTTTACGGCGTAAATAACGTGATAAAAAAAAAGAACATAGTGTCTGCTTTATAGTTAGTTCAGTTATTACGCAAAGTGTCATGATCTAATTTAAAGTATTATTTGAATACCAGCGGTTTATTGTTCGGTTTGGAGATAACTTTGGATTTTTTATAACGAGTAAATTTTATGGAATCGTGTTTCGTCAAACATAGCACTTACTTAACATTAATCCTCAACATTAACACATATTTATTTCAAAATTAATCCTGCTGTATTTTCGATATAACGGAGGATCGTGTCTGTCTAGGATGTACAATATGCCAGATTTTTTAGAAAAATGCTTTTTATTGTAAAAAACTGCGAGTCATAAATTAAATAATACGCAACAGATAGTTTTTAAAGACCGACATTTTATTCAAAATGAAAAGTATTGGAAGCAGTACCTTTGTACTCAAAATTATTATTTATGTCGTATCGGTATTTTACTGAGTATACATAAATAAAATAAAAAATAAACAATATACGACCACTAAACTAATTTAGAATAAACGAACTTATTAAACTGCGTAGTTACACTGTGCACTGTGTAATATTTTTCCGAAGACAAATTTTTACAAAAGTTATTTTTTTCTAAAATATATATATAAAACCTTCACACGAAACGTTTTTAAAGTTTTCTTGGGTCACTAATAGCGCTGTTACCGACTCTATTGTCAGGCGATTCCTTTCTTTACTCCACTGTGCATTTATTTAGGAAAACATGCGCTGATGCAAATGTGGAATTTGCATTTTGTGCGAATATAGAAAATATAAACTGGCAGATTTTAATAAATTATGTGATGTCACCATTCTGACATTCATGTCCCTACTTTCCAAAAAATTGCACGACTGTGACGTTAGACTTTTAGATAACTCGATCGTCTAAGCAATATTCTTTCAGGACTATATAGTCAGTTTTATCCGGCTGGGCGGGCTAGTGTGATATCCGGCTGGGCGGGCTAGTGTGATATCCGGCTGGGCGGGCTAGTGTGATATCCGGCTGGGCGGGCTAGTGTGATATCCGGCTGGGCGGGCTAGTGTGATATCGCGAAATTCAAAAATGCCCGTCTCAGTTTAGCGCCGGCCGCACGCCTGTCTTAAACGTAAAATGCCTGTCAAATACGGCAAATGCCTGTCAGATGGTAAACCTAATCGTGTTAAGCAATTCGAGGTAGTATGGTAGTAGCATTCTTAAGCATTCGTGGTGACTTAAGAGCGTTTATTCTGGAAGTGGGCAACGTCGCAAATAGATGTCAAATATTTACCTGTTTTGATTAATTTGGCAATATTGAAATAAGAAATGTGGCTAACGAGCGAACTAGAATATTGATTATAAAATGGAATAATTTATCGGAACCACGAATATTTAGTTTTCGATGTAAAAAAAGTATTTGGAAACTTTCAAAATGCCTTTTTTACAACTAAAACGGTTATAACATCAAATTCAATGTTATAATTGAAATTCATTATTAATATTCTAGTTCGCTAGTTAGCCACATTTCTTATTTCCATACAGTAATATTGCCAAATTAATCAAAACAGGTAAATATTTGACATCTATTTGCGACGTTGCCAACTTTTAGGATAAACGCTCTTAACACTTCAGGCTGGTATTCTCCAACGCCCAAATACGTAGACATTGAAGACAGAGTTGCAGGCATTACACCCCCAAATTTCAATGGGGTCAAATCCGTGCCGCTACGTACTGATAAATTCTTACAAATTACATACCACTTTATGCGGCGGAAGGATCAAAACAGCATTCAGCTTTTATCTTTGTTGTTTAGCTAGATGAATACTTAAAGAGCCTCGAAATCACTAAATATTCAGATATGCATTACCCACGCCAGCTCGCTAAAACATGCGCTTTAGTCTGACACAATCAATTTTATTACAGTTTACTGAACAAAACGCTGGTTCAACGACCTTTTGACAGGTGCATTGAAGTCTATCCCAATTTATTTGATAAGAGAAGGCGCCGAGAAGGTACAGGCGTAATGGCGGAAATAAATCGATAAATTTATTTTGGGTAAAACTACAACAACAACCTGTTTCAACAATGATTCTTTATATCATTTTAACTTCAAAGCTAATATTAGGCGCAAATACCCTCCTTTTCCTCACTTAGGGCCTATTCAGATATAAGCGATATCGCTGTCATCGTGGTCGGTAGCGATGGTCCGCCTTCCGGTTAGTCACTTTGGACCAGTCCAGTATCGCTACCGAGCGCGACAGCGATATCGCTTATACCTTTTTCCATCCATCCGACTTTCCGACATCAGATTATTCACTCGGTGACTAAAAGAGAGTTTTATTCACTGTTATCAATTCAAAATGTTTTTATTCACTCAGTGAGTAAAATACCGTTTTATTCACTGTCACTGTAAAATGCCCTTTTTCGAGTGGCAATGGTAAAAAAAGTATTTTCGTTCTTCACTTTACCTGAAACTTTCGCGCAAGTCGCAACAAGCTCAATCTTAGTGAAGCCTCATAAAGTTTAATAAAAAAAAAACTCGCCCAACAATCTGCGTGAGAGCAAAGTAACAAACGTCAACAATTGCGCTAAAAGGGTTCCTACTAAATCGGTCTGGGGCCACGGAAATAGCGAGACAGAGGAGGTAGGTATACAGTATACAATTGCTGGAAAAGCACCGCGTTAGTTTCGGAAAAGTGTTTAGCGACGGCTGCATGTTTTTATTATTATTTTTTATTTATCTTGCCTTAATAATACGTTCAGTGCCGAGAGCCTTCCTGGAGGGTTCACCTAGTTGCATATGGGAAGCTTGGAGCCCTCGCGATGGGCTCATTTTAAAATTAGGTTTTTCTTAGCGAATACATTATTATTAACCGTGAAAATAAAATCTAAGTAATGTATATTTTAACAAGATTTATTAGTATATGCGTTGGTTTAAAAAAAATCAAAAGGTTGGAAACTACGTGTAGCGATAAGACCGCCTGAAAACACTATTTTACTTCGTTTTACAGCTTTTTATAACATGATTTTAAACCTAATGCCGTTGACCGTCCGCGATGGTTAATTAGTGCAAACTAAATGCCGGCAACCCTACCGGAGGGTTCACTTCCAATATGTATGGCGGTATGGCGTATGAGTTCTATGAAAAGTGGGTGGAGTCGAAAGTGTTAATAGTTAGTTAGTATGTATGGGTCAAATCTTGCAAGCTGAATTAAAACCACTTCCTCTTATCCTACGGAGTTGAAATGTCGCATGTTGGTTCAATTACGAAGACAATGCATTTTTATGATGTATGACCTGATTCTACCGATATTGATTGGCTCCAGACAAAGGAGCTCCTCAGCGGTCAACAATAGTACAGACTCGAAATTTAATATATACATTTAATTATGATAGTCCGTTCTAAAGTCCATCTTGACCTGGCTGCTGCATCCAGGATTGGCTCAACGGTCAACAGAACAGCACAGTCAAGAAATTTTGTATACGCATTCAATTCTGATACCTAGGCCGTTCTAAAGCATGTTTTATTTCATTAAAAGCTTGTTTTTAAAACGTCTCTTCAAAAAAATTGTTTTAAATTATGGGTATTTGTTTTTGCGAAATGCTTGCCACTTTAATTCTCAGTAACTGTAGGAAACCATCTCTCGGAACCCAGATTCTACAGTGGAGAAACGACGAGTCATCAAAGCTGTCTGTGGGACTCACGTCCTGAGAAAGTTAATTATCTTAGAAATGGCAACGAATTTATTAAATTGGAAAAGAAAATTGTAAGTTACTTACCTACGAGTACTAGAAGGTACCTATAATTTTCTATCACCCAATTAATATTATAAATGCGAAAGTGAGTTTGTTTATTTGTTTGTTACGCTTTCACGCTAAAAGGGCTGAACAGATTTGGATGAAATTTGTCAGAAAGGTAGCCTGGGACCTGGAGAAGGACTTACGCTACTTTTTATCCTGGATCGCAAATGAAGTCTCGGGCTACAGTAGTAAAGTTTTACTAGCTGTTGCCCGAGAGTTCATTTAAATAACTTTTTCCTAAGAAATACGTTACTTAACTGTTTTTTTTACATAGGCCTTAGACTAGTAGAATAGTTCTTGTACATAGTTGAATTTTCTATGTATTTAGTCTATCCATGTATTATTACTTAGTATATATTGTACACCCTAGAGGTGTGTAATTTTTTTAATTTTGACCAACTTTTTTTGTAAAACGACTAAAATAAACAATATTCTATTATATTCTAGACCTTTAAAACGCACTGTGGTCAGGCCTCCAAAGTTCTGTTGAGCCCGTTGAGCCTATTTACCAGAGACAAAGGATGAAAACTTTCCTCCACAAGCGATTGTCTTCGCCTTTTTTATGGGCACAACCCGATCTTACGTGGATACAATTTAGGTACCTTTTCTTAGGAGCGATCAGGGCCCCTAAGAAAAGGTACCTAAGGGCGATCAGCAGACCATTTAAAGCTGAGTCAGCGTTTTTCATTCAACTACCTACGTGTTAAATTAACACCTTGACCCAATAATCTAATCATGGCAACGCTTTGAAGCCTGAACATTTCTTTCAGATAAAAATACGTAGGTCTTAATGAGATTATCTTCCAACGATTCTTTCAACCTTGTCGGTTGGAAGAAATTTTGCAGACATTCCGCTAAGTAATCTATTTAAGAGCGCTTATCGTAAAAGTTGGCAGCGTCGCAAATTGCTGTGAAATATTTACCTGATTTAGATGAATTAATTTGGCAATATTACCGTATGGAAATATGAAATGTGGCTAACTAGTGAACTAAAATATTGATTATGAAATGCCATAATTAATATCGTAACACCGAATATTTAGTTTTAGATGTAAAAAAAGTATTTGGAAACTTTCTAAATGGCTTTTGTACACCTAAAACGGTGTGCCAATATACAAAAAATAAAATATAGAAGAAAATAAAGACATTGTGATGTGATGACTATTGGCTAAGACACTTTAAAATACTGAAACATACAAAGTGCGGTGTGCATTGAAGGTTGTACCAAATGAGAGTCCAACTCAGCATGTGTCAGGCAATTAATTATACCTGACGCTGATATTCTGCTGGATCCCTGAAAATGAAATAAATGAATGTCGTTTTTATTTTAGATACCATTAGCTCTTTTGCAGTCTATCATTTATGTTCCTACCTATATCAAACTGATTCGAGCTGTCTAGCGGAAAATGTGATGAATAAAAAAACACACTAAAAAGTGAAAAATAACTTAAATTTCGGCAGTCTGTGTCTTTGGTTTTGAATTTTCGTTTTTTGCCACCGACTTCCGAAATTAAAGTTATTTTTCACTTTGTAATGTTTTTATTTTTGTATAATGTTTTTTTTTTCACTTTTTTGTTGTGGTACCTACCCCACACGAATTTGAATACCACTACCTGCTTTGTAAATAACAGTGACAGGAAATCATCAGATCATCCACATAGAATAAGTGGGACCAAAACGTATTATTAAAGCTAACTCAAAAACTATCCAAGCAAAGGTAATAAAATATGGGACTACATTTAGAGCATACCATTTCAAAGAAAAAAAAAACATTATCGGTCCATAATTGACGGAGAAATCGGTGGATATACATTAAAAATAAAAAATACATAAGTACGCTACGAACATAGAACCTCCTGCTTTTTGAAAATCGGTTATATATGTGTATTATCAAAACAAATTGGGCAATATTATGTAAACACTAGCTTCTGCATGCGACTTTGTCCGCGTGAAATTTCGGCCCCCGACCCTCGCATTGCGTCGCAACGCATCGCTCGCTCGCGTTTGTACTTCGTTTCGCTTGGTGTTCTTTCTGTCTTTTTGCTTGGCTCCTAAGGGTCTAAGCGTGATGTTAATAACGTGATTATTATAGCCTCAAGAATTAGGCTATCTAACGCAAAAATAATTTAATTTTTAAATCCGACTGGTACTTAGTTCCAGAGATTAACGCGTTCAAACAAACTCTTCAGAATTATTATATTAGTATAGATTTTGCGATGAAAGAAAGGCCTGACAATTCGGCCAAAAAAATATACAGGGTGGCAGGAACATCGACGCGAAAACTGTTACCATGGATTCATTAAATGATTCTGAACCCGCCGGGCGGTGTTGAAATTTTTCGTCGGTTATTTTAAAAAACATCTGCTGTTCCATACATTTTGACCGCGTAGGTATTGCACTTTCAATGAAACTGCAGATTTTTTTTTAAATAACCGACGAATAGTATCGACGAGCGAGATAAGCGAGAGGGCGTGTCAGACTTTTAGAACCCACCCGTGTTCCTTCCGTTGCCTGTGTGCCGGGGCCGCGATATCCCTTTCGGACAAACCCGCAACCCCAGCAGGCGTTGCACGTTGGTCCTTACGGACCCCGTCAGTTGGTGCTGACATCCCTTTGAGGCGCGCGTGGAACACAACGCGCCGTCGACCCGGGCCTGGTCCGTATCGGACGGCGAGCTGCCCATTGCTCGGCGACTAGGGGCGCGAGGGCGCGAATCTTGCCTCTCCCTCGTGCGCTCCGCCTCCTCCTTCGCGAGCATTACTGCTTCGCAGAAGGAAGTCACGGCCTCCCATGCACTCTCGCTCCGGACCATGGCCTGAACCAGGGCTGGACGCAAGAGATCGCCGCCGCCGATCGCCTCCGTGAGGACACGGCGGTGCTCTGCCAAAGCAGGGCAGACCTCCACCGTATGCTCCACCGTGTCCTCCGGGCGATCCACACAGTGGTGACACCCGGGCGTTTCCTCCCGCCTTATACGGAACAGGAACCTCCCGAAACAGCCGTGTCCGGTGAGGACCTGCGTCAGGCGGAAGGTGAGGACGCCGTGGCGCCTCTCTAGCCACTCCTTAAAAAGGGGACTTATAGCCACAATTGTTGTATTGTATTGTAGTGTTGTATTGCCCACACCGGTGCCCCGTAAAGGGCCATGGACCGCACGATCCCCGCGTAGAGCCTCCGGCAGGAGGCGTTTGGACCCCCTAGATTGGGCAGAAGCCGCTTCAGAGCAGCCCCAGCCCTCTCCAGTTTGGGAGCCAAACTTCGGAAGTGCTCCACGAAGTTCCACCGGCTGTCGAGGATGAGTTCCAGGTACTTCATCGTCGACTCGACACCGATGTGAACCCCTCCCGCCGTTATCTGGGAACCCGACAGTGGCGCGTTCCGAGTCCCGACATGGCCATCAGACTTGTGCAAAGTCACCTCGAGTTCCAGTTGCCGGATCCTATCGACGATTATCGCAACCCAACGTGTCGCCAGTTCGGCCGCCGCCTCATGCGACCTCCCCTGCGCCAGGACCAGCGTGTCGTCAGCGTAGCATACCACGCTGATGCCGCTAGGGAGGTCGGCGCGCAGCACCCAGTCGTAGCCGATGTCCAACAGATGCGGCCCCAGGACCAATCCCTGCGGGACACCGCACGACATCTCTCGCCAGTTCCACTCTCCGTGGTGACCGGGGTAGATGACGGCCCTGTCCGTCAAATAGGCCTCGACCACTCGACAGAGGTAGATCCGGTGATACCGGAGTGCCTCCCTTATGCAACTCCAGGGCAGGGTATTAAACGCATTGGCGATGTCAAGAGACACCGCCAAGACGACCCCACCCCGGGCAACAGCATCCCCCGTCGTGAGGGCTCGAACGCGCATGATGGCATCCACCGTAGAGCGCCCCTTGCGGAAATCAAACTGGCTCTCCGCCAAATCCGGCCCCACTCGCACCAGCTGCCCGACAAGGCGGTCTGCAATTACTCTTTCAAAGAGCTTGCCCACCTCGTCGAGCAGCACGATGGACCGGTAAGCGGACGGAAAGTCCGCCGGGCGCCCCGGCTTCTTGATGAGGACCAGTTTCCTCGTCTTCCAACGAAGTGGGAACTGGCCCCTCTCCAAGCATGCGCTAAAGAGCCCTCGAAGTCGAGGCCCGAGAGCCTCTAAGGCCAGAACCCAGGCTTTTCCAGGTAAGCCGTCGGGTCCTGGGGCGGTATTTTTGGCACTCAGCCTACGTACCGCCACTCTCAAATCTACCTCGGTCACCTCCGGAGATTCGTCGTCGTCGTCACTGGTGTGGTCCGCATAGGGCACCGCAGGAGGCGGAGCCATGGGATAGTATAGTATCGACGCCTGGGGGTACTGAATACATGGTAACAGTTTTCGCGTCGATGTCCCTGCCACCCTTTATTTGTAGGTACAACACACCACTACATATCAAGCTGAGTATATACATTTCCAGTAAAACCCGCTCTCATTGTATGGAAATCCCAATGCGAGATCAGCAACTGGAAATGTATAGCTTGCCGTGTGGTACCTATTTGTTTTATCAATGTTTGCTTTGGGCACGCGTATCAACTCCGAAATCAAAAGTTACAGGAGTAGGTCATTAGAAATTTACAGCCATGTTACCACGTGTATCTAAACTTTGTGAATATAAATCATAATAGTATAAGCAATAGGTTCAATGTTGCTGTTACTCACCCGACGCACCATCCACTGAAGTTCGTAGGGGAAATACAAATACATCCTTACACGTGTGCACATCAAAATTGTGATAGACAAGTACTACACGTGTGTGTGAAATTGCTCAATTTCAGTTGAAAACTAATCAACTGGACTCGATTTTAGGCAAGTAAGCCAGATTAAATTCAAAATTTAAAAGTCATTTATTCAAACTAGGCTGAGAATCAGCACTTTTCGAACGTCAAAATTACATAAGACAGTCCCCCAAAACGCCCACCCTTCACCACTTCCTAGTGCGTTAGCTGGGAAGAAGAAGTGGCGCAACTAACTCCCCAGCAGCACAGCTATCTATTCAGTTAGAAGAACAAAAAAAAAGTTTCTATATAATAGTATTCAAAATAATTTACATTACGCAACACAAAATGTTTAATCAACGTGCCTTTTACTTATCGGTGTAGCGTCGCGCCAGTCTGCACGAGCTTTAAAACAAAACTAATTACATTTATATTAGTAGGTACAGACGTAATAATAAATGGGCACGCCACTTTGTGGCGATAAGTGGTTTCGGGAGGTTCCTGTTCTGCATAAGGCGGGAGGAAACGCCCGGGTGTCACCACTCGCCCGGAGGACACGGTGGAGCATACGGTGGAGGTCTGCCCGGCTTGGGCGGAGCACCGCCGTGTCCTCACGGAGGCGATCGGCGGCGACGAACTCTCGCGTCCGGCCCTGGTTCAGGCCATGGTTCGGAGCGAGAGTGCATGGGAGGCCGTCACTTCCTTCTGCGAAACGGTAATGCTCGCGAAGGAGGAGGCGGAGCGCGCGAGGGAGAGGCAAGATTCGCGCCCTCGCGCCCCTAGTCGCCGCAGGAGACGCCCCGGGCATCGGGAGTCGCGAGCCGACTTCCGGCCACCGCAGGCGTGGGCTTGCGGACGGTGAGCAATGGGTAGCTCGCCGTCCGACAAAGACCAGGTCTGGTCCTGGTCCTGGCCAGGACTCAAAAAAAAAAAAAATACCTAATAATAATGATGTCCTCTTCTCTCGTATCTTAACGAAAAGAAAAAGACACAAGTACATAAACTCACGACTTTTCCAGTGGGGGAATGCAGAAACTACAGAACGCCACTTTTTTTTTTTTGGGAAACCTTCAATATGCGCCCGGGGTCTGGGGAAAAGACGGGGGAGTGTGGGATTCCTACCTCAAAACCACCCCGGTGGTCACCATCTATACATGGAAGGGGCACCGTTACCTCTCAAAAGACTAATCCGGAACCCCCTCTGTGCAGCGCCTGTTAGGGCACATCTCTGGGGAGACTAAAGGGGTCTCCCCGAAACCTAACTGTGCAAGTGTACAACGCAGCACGTGACCACTGTGCGCCGTCTTCCCTGATGTCACTCAGTGGGCGGACAGTGTCCCCACTCTGAGCACCCGTGATCCCTAATTCCTGCCTGCCTTAAAGGTTGCGTCGAGGCGGTTGTCTCCCCGACGCCTTCTCCTACAAGTGGGATAAGCCCTCCCACGATCTCGCTTGACAGCCTCCTTCTGAACCATCACGATCTCACAGAAGGAGGCAATTTCTCTCCAGTTCTCCGACACCGCCAGCATAGACCCAATTACTGCTGCATTAGAGACAAATATAATCCGATTATGGCGACCAGGACTCGTCTTTCAGTAGCCCACGCAGGGCACTCCTCGAGCGTGTGCTGTGCAGAATCTAAGCCGCTTCCGTAATGATGGCAATTAGCCGTGGCCTCTCGCCCAATCTTGTTCAGGTACTCACCGAAGCAACAATGCCCGTGCAGCACCTGAGTGAACCTGTTAGAGATGTGCTCCCCTCTTTTCAGCCAGGCTTCGAAGTGCGGTAGGATGGCTTCGACAACGTGCTTACCCAAATATTGCGGCTGTTGGAGCGAGCCGCTCACGCCACCGCTCGAGCGTGTGTAGCCGTTCCTGCCGCCTCAGCCGTGCAACAGAACGCCACCTACTAATATCCATACCTTCCATGGGTAGGTATTATCAAAGAATTTCATATCTTAGCAGTTTGAAAACAAAATCCCGTGAACACGATGACAACATCTGTTTCACATAATGATCACAGATGTCTGACCCTTTTTCGACCATTAAGAAATAGGAATAGAACAAAACAAACAAGTTTTTAATTTTAATCATTTTATGCTTTGGGAAATCTGATGCTGCGATGCTATTGGTTGATGAGATTTCTATAGCGGCCGAGTGCTGCAAGCAGAAATAGTCCTTAAGGTGTATAGATATGAAATTCTTTGATAGTACATACTCCTTTTGCTTCGATTAATGAAAAATGTTTATAATGTTCACAATAACGCGGGTTCCCAAAAATAGAAGTACAGAAGTCCATTCTATCATCCAGATTAATGGAGACCAATAGAGATCGATCGAAAAAAATGCAGATAATAGTTCTATACTTGTTTATAGATTAGGTACAGGAAAATCTATAAGAAGTCTATGATCTTAAAATAACATGGTATCTACTTAAATCACTCAATATTGTGCGTACAAACTACAAACTTACATTTGCAGTTGGAATGTATGGGGCAACATTGTTTTTCAACTCCAATGTTAAATTTGTTCTTGGGATAAATTCATCCCAACTACGGAACGCTTCATGGTGCACGCACTAGGCCGGTTTTAGTTTTAACTTGTATATACCTACTGGCCGCTACAATGAAAGCTGGCCGAAAATATACAAACAAAAATAAAACTTCGGATTTCGAAAGAAAACACGTTATAATTTTATTTACTTTGAGAAAAGAATTTAGATAAACATAGAAAAAATTCCTTTAATAGTTTAGAAAGAACGTTTAGACTTGTAAGTATGGCAAAAATCATCGGTTCTTTGGGAGTTCCTTTCAAACCATTCTTTGAAATACCTTCCGTAGCGACATGTCGTCTTCATAGAAATACATAGAAACCAGTCGTGTCGTGGCGACATGTCGCCTGCAGTTTCCGCCTGCCGTCGAGTACGGAATTGTACCTACCTTTAGGAGAGCGGTTTGATAAGTCCATGAGTTTTTGAAAGAAGAATTACTTAATTTTGTTATATTTTTCTACATAACCTCCTTTCAAATCTATACCTAAACTTAGTCCATCGATGTTCCAACCTCTGTAACACATCAACATTTTCTTTTTGTCATACTTGAAAAATACGCCTCAGTTTCAGCTACCACCTCCTCATTTGATGACAATATTTTCCCGCCAAGGCATTTCTTCATGTTTTGGAGATAAAAGTCACAGGGAGCTAAATATGGCGATTACGGAAGGGGTGGCAATAATTCGTATCATAGGTAATTCGACAAGTTTTGATGTCGCAGTTGCGTACCAGTGAGCCGGAGCATTATCCTGATGAAGTAGACTTTTTTCTTTTGCTAGATGCGGTCGTTTCGTCACCAACTCTTGATTGAATCGGTCTAACAATGCAGCATAGTAAGCTCCGGTTATTTTGCTTTTTTCCAAAAGACCGTCACCATAACAGCCGAACAAAAACAGCTTTTGTCCTTCTTTGCTCACGTTGCCTGAGAGACGACCACTGCTTTGACTGTTGCTTAGTCTCTGGTGTATAAGATGTATCCACGATTCCTCAACTGCTACACACCGATGCAAAAATTCACTTGGATTCCGGTTATATCATGGCTAAGCATTCCTCAGAAGTTGTTACGCGATTTCGTTTTTGGACTGTCAGAAAATGCGACACCCATTTTGCAGAAAACTTTTTCATATCCACAATATCATGAATTTTACTAACCAAATACTCAGAGGTGACCTCAATCGGCCTTCCTGGGTGCTCGGCGTCAGTTGTGGTAGTACGTCCACAACGAAATTCAGTGAACCACTTATGATGTAACATTCTAAGAGAAGGCGCAGAATTCCCGTAATAATTATCTTTTTCAATTTCTCTTCGGGCTTCTCTTAGGGAAATCCTTGTTAAAAACAAATTGTTTACGTGGAAAAACCATTTCTATCCAGCCTGTCCCTCTTGCTGTTCTCCCCCCAGCGAACGCCGTAAGCCGAGGTTCGTACCCCACAGGGGGTGCCCTTAGCGAGCGTTCGCCTAGTTTTAATTAGCATAGTTTTTGTCCCTGGCTGGAGGCTTTGAGTGTAGAAGCTTAAGGCAGCCACAGGATTGACCGGTTGAGTAGTCATGACCTCAGTGGTCAGCTACGAGATGCCCTACATAAAAAAAAAGTGAAAAAACCATTAAATTAGAAGCCCGAAGAGAAATTGAAAAAATAATTATCCACGTAAACAATTTGTTTTTAACACGGATTTCCCTTTTCAAAGAACAATTCCCGTAATAATTATTTTTTCAATTTCTCTTCGGGCTTCTAATTTAATGGTTTTTCCACGTAAACAATTTGTTTTTAACAAGGATTTCCCTTTTGAAAGAACAATTCTCGTAATAATTATTTTTTTGAATTTCTCTTCGGGCATCATAATGGTTTTACCACGTAAACAATTTGTTTTGGGGTCCGGCTGGGGAGGTAGCGGTATTAGCCTTGTAGTTCTTTATTAAACAAAAATAAATTATGAATAAGTTTTTATTCAGTTTTTTTTTTTTTTTCATGGAATTATCAAACTTGTACTTCGGGGTGGTATGAGATGCTTGTATGGAATTAGGTACCTACCTAGGTACTGGCATCGTGTTAACAAGATATTTTATGAGAAATCGAGACGTAACCTACACTACAAGGTGAACCGTGTGACCCTTAGATACACCTAGATACATACAACATAAATAGATACGATTATGTGGGAGATTGGGCATCCTTCCCACAGCTTCACCAAAAATTCTGAAAATTGGATAAAATCCATCACAAACCCACACTTAATAGTCCTCGTGTAAGTAAATAATCTTCTCAAAGTAAATTGTTAGAATTTTCTGTTTATTTATTTAGGACGACAACGTAGTGGGCAGGTGCGGTCCGCCCTGGGCGGGTCCTGGGGGTCCCCCAAATCTTTAATCAAATCCCAAAAAAAGGCCAAAATATGTTCAGTAAGTTAAAGGCAGTCTTTGTTGGGGACCTCTGCTAAATATAAATGTAGAGTGCTAAAATTTTCGAAGTACCAATCCTACATTCTGTTTTACTCAGACTTTTATGTAAAAATCAATAAAGTAACTCCTATTTATGTACTTAGGATTAGTCAAAAGAAAACCTTACCTATCCGGGGCGGGGTGCTAAAATTTTCCAGCTCACTTCGCTCGCTCTTGCATCCTACGTTCTCAAACTATTCTGAATAACTACAAAGTAATTCCTATTTCTATATAAATGTTCAAACGAAAATTTTATCTATCAAAGTAAACCTTTCGCTTTGCTCGCATAAATAGAAACGATATCATCCTGTATTTGTTTAATGCTTCAACTTTTCCGTATAAGTCGCTAAAGTATCTCCTGTTTCTGTATGAATGGTCAAAAGAAAACCTAACATTTTCGAGGTAATGTGCAAAAATTTCGAGCTCGCTGCTCTTATATTTTACGTTCTTTTAGTTCTCAAAGTTTTTTGCATACCTGGGCCCCCATTTAGTTTTAAGAAACCAGCACAAGAAAAACCTAAGTGTGTCCACTGTGGCTTACCTCACCCAGCCAACTATAGAGGGTGTTTAGTTGCCAAGTAGATACAAATGATTAAGAACAAGAACTGTAAATATAATCAACCTAACAACCCTACCGATAAGCAAATTGTTAGAAACAACAATAAACAGACAGCAAAACAAAGTGCACAATTTGCACAGACAACCGCGATAACTGCACATTCATCTAAAAGTGTCTCATACGCACAATCGGTAAAACCAAGCACACAACCATCAAGTCTTGAGGACAAGCTCAACCAGATCTTGAAGTCCATATCCTCATTTGATAAGAGGCTAGAGAAATTAGAATCAAGTACTATAAAAATCAATCATGAATAACACACTAAAAATAATGGCGTGGAATTCCAACGGACTGCTGCAACACCAGCATGAGCTGCAAGTAGTCCTAGACACAGATAATATTGATGTGTGTTTGGTCTCTGAAACGCACTTCACTAAACAGTCTTTTGTAAAGTTTAGAGGCTATAAGGTTTATCACTCCCTACACCCTAACAACACAGCCCGAGAAGGTAGTGCGGTTATTATTAGAGAAAATATGTGTCATTACGAACAGTATACGAAGAGCCATAAAAGCCACAAAACCATAAATATGGCCATATATGAATTCATCCAAAATGTTATCTGCCACGTTGACAAAACAGTTCCAGTTTGTGCTATTTATTGCGATATGTCACAGGCATTTGATTATGTGGATCATAATATACTAATCAGTAAACTTGACGCATACGGCATAAGAGGCAATGTTTTAGATTTAATTCGATCCTATTTAATGAATCGACAACAGATAACAGTAATAACTAGAGTGAATCATAAAACAAAAAAAGAGGAAACATTCAGCTCCGTGAGGAAATATGTCACATACGGTGTTCCTCAAAGTAGTGTGCTAGGGCCGCTGTTGTTTACCATTTATATCAACGACTTGCCAAAGGCAACGATTCAACCTATGACATTATTTGCTGATGACAGTACAGTTTCAATTGCATGTAAGGACATTAATCATTATAAATTTGACATAAATAATTCACTGACATCTATAATTTCTTGGCTTGATAATAATAATTTAAAAATGAATTTATCAAAAACAAATATAATGCACTTTGGACAAAGATTGCATAATCCATTAAATGTAAATTTGATTCATAATAATTACACTATAAATGAAGTAACTAATGCCCGTTTTCTCGGTTTAATTATAGACAATAAACTAAATTGGAAAGAACACATTGACAAACTATGTAAGAGAATCAGTAGTCAATCATATGCCTTGTACCAACTTGCTCCATCGATCAACACTGATGTGTTACTCTCGGCTTATTATGGACTTGTTGAATCTGTCCTCAGATATGGAATTATCTTTTGGGGCAACTCATCAAACAAAGATATGGCATTTATAATGCAAAAGCGATGCCTACGTGCCATGTTCGGTATCCAAAGTACGGAGAGTTGTAAGCCACTTTTTACAAAGCATAAAATACTCACACTTCCGTCACTTTATATTTTGGAAATAGCCCTATTTGTCAGAAATAATCCCCATTTGTTTCCTCGAATATCGGACACTATAATACGTAATCGACGGGATAATAGTAAAATTCGTGTTCAGCCAGCTAAGACAGCGCTACTGTATAAAAGCGTTGTATGCAGAGCGCCAATAATTTATAATAATATTCCTAACTGTGTTAAAAAATTAAGTACAGACCAATTTAAGAAAACATTTAAAAAAATACTGACAGAAAAAGCTTATTATAATATTAATGATTTTTTAAATGATAAATCGCTCTGAAGATACTGACTGAATCAATTCTATTTATTTTGAATCGCATGACTTTTGACCAAGTTTTTTAATTTAATAGTACATAATGTTAATTGTTGATTTGTTTATATTATTATTCTTTGATTTGTTTATATTATTATTCTTTGATTTGTTTATATTATTATTCTTTGATTTGTTTATATTATTATTCTTTGATTTGTTCATATTGTTATTCTTTGATTTGGCCATGCCATGGTCAAACATGTTGAGCCAAACAAAACTGTAACACCTATAATAAGCATCCATGTATATTATCTAAACATGTTTTTGCAAATAAATGAATCTGAATCTGAATCTGAATCATACACGCAAGCTGTGGCGATAACAGTTACCTAAAACAAATAAATTTAATGTTACTGTAGCGGCCGTATACTGTCCCCCAAGACACACGATAAACAAAGAACAATATATACACTTCTTCAGACTACTTGGACAGAGATTTATATTAAGCGGTGACTTTAACGCTAAGAACACTCATTGGGGATCAAGATTAACTTCAACAAAGGGAAGACAGCTCCTAAGTGCAGTGAAAGACATGCACTGTGAGGTCATAAGTACTGGAAAACCTACTTACTGGCCAACTGACCACCAGAAACTACCAGACCTTATCGACTTTTTCATAGTCAAAAATATATCGACTAATTTATCTGAGTGTGGAAGAGGGGTACCACATGAACTCCGATCACTCTCCGATATTATTACAATTAAGTCACAAAATATTACTAAGAGAAAACCACCTGACATTAGTTAACAAGTTTACAGATTGGGAAAGTTTTAGCTTAGACCTATGCACTTTGTTGGATATTGCTGCTAAATTTGTTTAGCAGCAATATCCAACAAAGTGCATGGAACAACACACCGCAAATTATAAAAAAGTTTAAAGGAAATTCCTACCCAAAGGAAATAATAGACCTTTTATATGAAAAAAGGGCTCAAAGAAAAACATGGCAGCAAACTAGATTCCCGCAAGATAAAACTCTATTGAATAACCTTACGAAAAGACTGAAGAGGAAAATACAAACCTTTCAAAATGAGGCTTTCAATACTAACCTACGTTAGTTAACCAGCGACCATACAACGCAATACTCTCTTTGGAAAGTGACAAAGTCACTCAAAAGGCCAATTACACCAATTCCCCCTATCAGAGATGATAACGGAAAGTGGGCCATAAGCAATGAGCAAAAAGCTTTAAAATTTGCACAACACTTGGAAAAAACCTTCCACCCAAACGACGGGTCTGAATACAACCTACAGCTTGCCAATATTCTGCAAGATCAAAGAATTAAGCTTGTGACCCCGAAAGAAGTTGCAAAGGAAATTCAAAACATTAGCCTAAAAAAATCCCAAGGGTATGACCTTATTACGGGAGAAGTTCTAAAACATCTCCCGCGTAAAGCCATCGTTAAGCTTACTACGCTTATCAATGCTGCATTCGTGTTAAAGCGTGTTCTTGAGCCATGGAAAGTTGCTGAAGTGATTATGATTGCAAAGCCCGGTAAACCTTCATCATACAGGCTCATTTCCCTGTTGCCTGTATTATCAAAGCTGTTTGAATTTTTTTTTCCTAAAGCGCCTAAAACCTATCATGAACGAAAGAAACCTGATCCCTGACCATCAGTTTGGTTTCAGAGAGAAACACTCAACAATAGACCAAGTACATAGAATTACCAACATCATTGAAAGAACGCTTGAAGATAAAAAAGTCTGCTCCACCGTATTTTTAGATGTGGCACAAGCTTTTGATAGAGTTTGGCATAAAGGTTTGATATACAAGCTAAGACTATTGCTACCAAATGATTTTGCCGATATCTTGCTATCATACATTACAAATATAATGTTTCGAATAAGGCACGAGGATGCCCTTTCAGAGTTAAAAATGATTAAAGCTGGCGTGCCTCAAGGTAGTGTGCTGGGTCCAGTCCTCTACCTGTTGTACACGTATGATATACCAGAGCTGGAAAATAATACTATTGCAATCTTTGCGGACGATACTGCCATTATGGCTACAGGTCATGTCATACGGAAGCAATCGAAAAAGTACAAATCGCTGTAAATGAAGTTCATGACTGGGCACAAAAATGGAGAATCAAATTGAATGAATCGAAGTCACTTCACATTGATTTCCCCAACAAGAATTATGATTACCACCCAATCTTCATAAATGGCCAACAAGTGCCATACGCAAATACAGCCAAATACCTTGGAATAACGCTTGACGCGAAAATGCGCTGGAAAGCGCACGTTAAAAAGCAAAGGCAGGAGCTAGATTTACGTTTTAAAAACATGTATTGGTTGATTGGACGGGGTTCCTGCCTATCGATACATAAGAAAATTTTATCATATAAGCATATTCTTATGCCAATATGGACGTATGGCATCCAACTGTGGGGCTGTACCAAACATACCAACATCAAAATTATACAAACATTCCAGAATAAGGTACTCAGGAGTATTGTTAATGCGCCCTGGTATATAAGAAATGACGACCTCCATCGTGACCTAAAACTGGAACCCGTCACCAACATAATCCAAAAATTTGCGGAGGCTCATGAACACCGACTCCACCGACATGTGAACATCGAGGCATTTCAGCTGTTAGACCAAACAAATATAGTGCGAAGACTAAAACGAACAAAACCTAGAAATAATAGTGACAATGATACATAACACATGAACAAAGTGTTTTCTACTATTTTATCAGACTCTAAGAAAGTGGAACGAACTTGTGTAAAGTACAATCAGCACTATTCTAAGGTGTGCGTCTATCTGGCAGGCCCCAACGAGATTTATCAACAGGTGATAGGTTTACATATGGACTTTATTTTGTACCTATAGAATATAAATAAGATATATTTTGTACCTCGACAGTTTTTGATTAAATGACGTTTCTATGAAGTGTCTTGCTAGCGGGCCCCTTATGATTATTTTTATTGTTATTATACTTTCAGATCGCCCAGTAGTGCTCGGAGTTAGAAACTATTATGTACCTTACAAATCCAAAATTTCGACTTCCTGTGAGCAATACTTTAGAAGATATTCGTTACTTAGACAAACGTCCAGCCAGCGGGCCCCTTTTTTAAATACTACTCTTTTATAACATACAATAGCATTAGCTGCTTGATACTATTATGTACCTTACAAATCCAAAATTTCGACTTCCTGTGAGCTATACTTTAGAAGATATTCGTTACTTAGACAAACGTCCAGCCAGTGGATTTTTTTCTAAATACTATTCTTTTATATCATACAGTAGAATGAAGAGCTTGATACTATTATGTACCTTACATATCCAAAATTTCTACGTATGAACTTCATAAGGTATTCGTTAATAAAATAAGTGCCTAGCTAGCAAACCCGTTTTCAAACATTATACCTACTTTCATAATCACTCAATAGTGCTACGTATAACAATAAAACTGGGATTAAGAAAAAGAGTAGTTCTTTTAAGTAGGAGGTTATGTAAATTATTAAAAGAGAAAATGTAATAGTAATTATAATCTTTAATGCGTAAACGATAGCGTGAACATTGACATGGAAGAATGGAAAAAAAAGTGTCTTTAAATAACGTGGGACAAGAAGATGATGAATCTTTAATCTGTTTAAAGATAAAAATTATTTAGTAATGCAATGGGCATAACGAGCAAAGGCATAATTGTATTTGGCAAACGCAAATTTAACTAGGTCCGTTGGTTGAATACTTATTTAGATAACGAATATCTTCTAAAGTATAGCTCACAGAAAGTCGAAATTTTGGATTTGTAAGGTACATAATAGTATCAAGCTCCTAATGCTATTGTATGATATAAAAGAGTAGTATTTAAAAAAGGGGCCCGCTGGCTGGACATTTGTCTAAGTAACGAATATCTTCTAAAGTATAGCTCACAGGAAGTCGAAATTTTGGATTTGTAAGGTACATATGTAATAGTATCAAGCTCCTAATGCTATTGTATGATATAAAAGAGTAGTATTTAAAAAAGGGGCCCGCTGGCTGGACGTTTGTCTAAGTAACGAATATCATCTAAAGTATAGCTCACAGAAAGTCGAAATTTTGGATTTGTAAGGTACATAATAGTATCAAGCTGCTAATGCTATTGTATGTTATAAAAGAGTAGTATTTAAAAAAGGGGCCCGCTGGCTGGACGCTTGTCTAAGTAACGAATATCTTCTAAAGTATTCCTCACAGGAAGTCGAAATGTTGGATTTGTAAGGTACATAATAGTTTCTAACTCCGAGCACTACTGGGCGATCTGAAAGTATAATAACAATAAAAATAATCATAAGGGGCCCGCTAGCAAGACACTTCATAGAAACGTCATTTAATCAAAAACTGTCGAGGTACAAAATATATCTTATTTATATTCTATAGGTACAAAATAAAGTCCATATGTAAACCTATCACCTGTTGATAAATCTCGTTGGGGCCTGCCAGATAGACTCACACTATTCTAAGTTTTAAAATAATTATCAAGTAAAAAATTTAGTTAGATTAAAATTGCTTCTTAGTGTTACAGGCTAGATTTTAATTAATTATTAAGAACCTGTTTCTTTTTAATAAAAGATAAAAAAAAATTAAAAAAAATTGTTTGCCGCCCCGGACCTAGCCTAGGTGTAGTCCGCCACTGCCTGAACGTAACTGAAAAAAAATCTCAAAGAGCTTAGTTGTGACGGTTAGAAAACTCGGCGATAATGAGCCGTATCGAATATGACGAGCAATGTATATCTAATAGTTAACTAGCTGCGCCCCGCGGTTTCACCCGCATAAGTATCGATCCCGTGGGAATACCGGGATAAAATTATCTTATGTCCTAACCCAGGTGCTGGTCTACTCATGTGCCAAACATCTAAATCCGTTCAGCCGTTTTAGCGTGAAATACGCTTTCACGCTAAAACGGCTGAACGAACAAACAAACTTAATTTCGCATAAAAAATATTAGTTAGGATGAGGATTACAAGATGTACACACGGCTACCATATCAAGCTATACATTTCCAGTTTATGCTGATCTCGCATTCTATAGGATTTCCGTACAATGCGAGGTCACCTTATACTGGGAATTTATAGCTTGATGTGTAGCCGTGTGTAAAAGAAAGAAAGAAAGAAAAAGTATTTATTGAGACTCGCACAGGAAATCACAAATTAAACTAAAAACATACTAAACATAAATAAAAATCAATAAAAAAACAAAGTAAAATTAAAAATTAATGCAGTCCTGTACGATGCCAAAAGGCTCCTATCACATAGTACAGTATGTATTGATGCAAGCGGCCCCCTAAAACCAGTTACAGTCACCACTAAAATAATAATTAGGCGTGTAACGGAACGCATACCAGCTACATTTCGTTCTACGGCGATATGTACGTATTCCGTTCCTGAAATGAAAATCCGTTTTAGTGATATAATTTTGTAAAAACATCTACAAATTAATTGAAATATTTCCACTAATAATTACATGCTCAAAGTAGTAAGCTAGACCAGGAATTAAGATTAACGTTTGTTTTTAAACGTTGAAGTTCCGTTACACGTACCAGTACCAAATTTACTTTGAGTTGACATATTACTAGTATATAGTTATCTGTGATATTAACATATCTGTCACTGTCATGTAATCATCACAATTGATTGGAGATTTCCTTTTGTACATATTTTAGTAAAAAAATCTTAAATAAATACTAGTAGAATAAAAATCATGGATTTTCATGTAAAAGACGTGATCTTAAAACCAGACAGGCCTACAACTCTGTTGCTGAGGAAACATGCAGACTATTTGTCAAAATATGGAACGGACTGTGAAGACTTTGAATATAATATGACCGAATACCTTCGGATGTCGGGGATTTATTGGACTTTAACTGCTATGGAGTTAATGGGAGCTTCTGATAAGTATGTACTCCCAGTTTTGTCAAAAAATTACTTCTGCGCCGATAAACTAATTACGAGGTTATAAAAGTGTCTACCTCTTATCTATTCTGATCTAAATTGTATTGAGCTTGACTAATGTACCTACTATCAAGGAATTTCATATCTAAGCACCTTAAGGACTATTTTTGCTTGCAGCGCACGGCCGCTATAGAAATCTCGTCAACCAATAGCATCGCACTATCAGATTATTGATGTGTCCCTTGTTTTTGTAAATGAAAAAAAAGACAGTAAAAACCCAGCTGATGTGGTGCATATTTTTTCAATGGAAATAAATATCAATGGGAACCCTCGTTCGGTCGTAGTTCGAGAACGTTTGGGACAAGACAAAAACAAAGTATGTCGTATTTTATAAAATCTAGTTTACACTTTAATTTTTGGGATACCCCGGATACGGCATCCCATAGTATACACAAATAATGAGTGTCATAAAAGTTAAAATACCAATTTCTAAGCCAAACAAATATCAACATTGCACGAAAAATAAAGTCTAGAATAACTAGAAGTCTAGTAATAACCGAAAATGTGCACGTTTTTCCCTTTTGACAGAAGTTTATTTATTCTCAACTTTATTTCAACTACAGCAAAGTCGATATTTGTTTGGCAGGGACAAACGCGCTGCGTTCGACTTCGACAGATGTTCCAGGCTCTCAATGGTTAAGTAGAGAAGCTAGAAAACTATAGGTAGTATAAAAATAAAATAAACCTAAACAATTTTTATATGAATTCACCTATAAACAAGGGGAAAGTTGTATGAAAAATTATTAATAATTATTATCCTGTACTGGTTCCGTTTTTTCATGAACCCTAAAAATTACAAACTGTCGAATAAATGTAAATAATACTAGGTTACAATTTCAACGACAAGGCAAAGCTGGATATAAACAAACACTTGAAATGTACTAAATAATGTCGCCTTGTTCCTTAAAAATAAACATGGGCTCATTTCTTAATTAGTGAAGCTAAGAAGATGTAAAATGTAAAGTATAAAAACATTAAAATTAAAATCTTTCTCATTTTTGTTTCTTTTGTTCTATTCCATCGGTCGGTTCCATTCGGTCGAGAAAGGGTCACCATAAATCCGTAGTCAAACATCTGTTATCATTGTAACAGAGCCTACAAAAACACACGAACTACAAAATATTATTCATTTTTATTTCATTGGTCGATGCAAAAAGGGGCGTAAAGCAGATGTGGTCATCATGCTCACGGGATTTTGTTTTAAAATTGCTTAGTTATGAACTTCCCCAATAGTACATAACGTATTTAGTTTTAAATGTCTTAGCTAAACGGAGTTTCAGGGTTGAAATGGTGACTGAAATTCAGACTTTCCTAATTAATATCACTAAAGAAACACATTTTACGAACATGTACTTTTTCTATTATGTTGACAGAATGCCAAAAGAAGATATCATAAAAGTCATCACTTCATGTCAGAGCAAGGAGAATGGTGGCATCTCTGCCTGCTATCCACATGATCCACACATTTTGTACACCTTAAGTGCTATTCAGGTTTGTTTTTAATTTAGACTTTCACTACTTATTCATAATATTATTCTGTATAATCTGTATGACTGCTTTGTTTATCTGGAGGTCATGAATGTGACTGTTGAGTGTAGCGTTCTTAGTTTGATACTCAGGTCGGGCAATATCTTATTGCATTTAATATATTATAGAATTTCTCAGTCTTCTTCTTTTCTTGTGGTTAGTGACTAACCTGGTGTCAGAGTTTTAAAGCCGCCCATAGGCCTAGGACTTGGCGTCTCATGCTGTTGAAAAATATCTCCCAGGCATGCCGGTTTCCTCACAATGTTTTCCTTCACCGTTTTTTAAGCAAGTGATAATTTTACAATACGCACATGAGTCTGAAAAGTCAGAGATGCGTGTCTTGCGTGCATAATGACGGTATCTAGTACAAGTGACTCTCTGATTAAATAATCGTCTTTTTACACCATATAGTTTGGTATTTGTTTATTTTAATTTTTGCCTGGCTTGTTGTGAAATTCAGAGGTGCATGCATTGGATTTGAACTCGAGACCTATGATTTGCCAGTCTGCAGGTCACACTACTAGGCTATCACTGCTTATGCAGACAGAGTATAAAATTGTGCCCCATTACATGAGATTTTAACATAACTGGTGAAATATAATATCCTCCCTTAACCTTTTTTTTACCCCTTACACTCTTTCTTGTTACCCCTTCCCTCCTTTTGTCATCATGGTATATTATCTCCTGCAGGTCCTCACAATGTATGACAGGCTGGATGCCATAGATGTAGAGGGTGTTGTTCAATTTGTGGCAGCTCTGCAGCAAAAAGATGGCAGTTTCTTTGGTAAGCTTCCCTACATCATCATTATATGTACCATTCTTAAACTCTCTCACAAATTCACACCTCTAGTATAGAAATTATAGTAAGAGAAATAAAATTTACATAAGTTATTTTTTTATTGTAGGTACCAAATGTAGGAATTGTGATTACAATTGCAGCAGAAAAAATCCTTTTTTTTTAATGATGTTAGCTCTCATGATACACTTGATAAAATAATTTAAATATTCTACATACTCAATAAAACTTATTTTTGTTAATCCAGGTGACCAATGGGGTGAGGTGGACACAAGATTCTCGTTCTGTGCAGTGATGTGCCTCTCACTCCTGAATAGACTGGATGCAATAGATGTAGAAAAAGCAGCTTCATTTGTGATCAGTTGCATGAACTTTGACGGAGGCTTTGGATCCAAACCTGGATCTGAAAGTCATGCGGGTAAGTACAAGTTCAGTCAGAAGCAAAAACACAAGTTCAGTCAGAGGCAAAAACGCAAGTTCAGTCTCTGCATTTTATGCAATACTTTGTCTTTTATAAGGGCACATTCATCATCATCATCATCCACAGCCTGACTTCCCCCACAGCCCGAGTTCCCCCACAGCCCGAGATCCCCCACAGCCCGACTTCCCCCACAACCCGAGTTCCCCCACAGCCCGAGTTCCCCACAGCCTGACTTCCCCCACAGCCCAACTTCCCCCATTACTGGGCTTAGGCCTCTCTTTTCTTATGCCAATCCCAACGCTCCTGTGCCAGCCTCATCCAGATTTTGCCCGCGATATGCGCCACCGGGCCACCGACACCTTGTCTTCTTGTGATTCAGTCACAACCTTACTCCATCTGTCGTCACTGCGTCCTGCTCAACTCCACTTGAGTCCCATAATACGTTTTCGGATATCGAGTTCCAAACGTCGAGATCCGAAGACTTACGAAACTTCGGATCTCGATGTTTGCAACTCGGTCTATTAGCCTTCTGCCAAGCATGGAACGTAATCTCTCAGGGCACATTAACCTTTATACATTACAAACTTACAAAGTATTGTATAAAAATCAGTAGACTGAACTTGTATTTTTCCACTTTGCCATCCAAGTGAAACAATATTGTTCCAAATACCCACTGTGATTTGTGGAGCTTTACCCTGCGTCCTAACCGATAGCGACGGTCGCGTGAATACGCGATTACGCAATCGTTTACCTGAATAATAACGTACACACGCGACGACTTGATTGATTGTGCAAGTCATTGTCATATTCATAAACGAGTGCGACGATTGCCTACTCGCCCGACAGTCTCTTTCGGTTGGTTCGGACAGCCTTAGCCCACGTTCGCACGGACGTAAAAATATCGCGGCGGGATTTTATCGCGCACTGGATTACACTTCAACTCTCAGTGTTGAGCCGAGCATTGAGAATCCAACGAGCTGGGATCCAGTCTCGTCCCAGTGCGTTAAAAAAACACACTGTTGGATTTTCAACTCTCGGCGCTAAGCAGAGCGTTGATAATCAAGTGCACGAAAAAAAATCGCTCATGCTTACCTGGGCTTATTGTGAGCCATATTTATTTTCTGTTGTAAACTGTATGTGTAATTTTTATTATTCTAGGTCTAGTGTACTGCTGTGTGGGTACTCTATCTATTTGCAACAGGTTAGACGCCGTCAGAATAAATCGCCTGGCTTGGTGGTTGTCTGAGCGACAAATGCCCAGTGGTGGACTCAATGGCAGACCGGAGAAACTGCCTGACCTGTGCTATTCTTGGTAAGAAAAACTTAAAACTCACACTGTGGCGAACCCTGCAATTTGTTTTTTTTTTTGCTTTTGGGGCTAAAGTTAATTAATCCTCTAAAATTTTAATTTTACATTTATCTCCCGACTCCAAAATAGTTGAGAAAGGGCTAGGCAGATTGATTTATCTCTATACCCTATGTCTTTGCTTTTGTGTTGCAGTACAAATCTAAATCAAAGAAAAAAAATAATGGATGGAGTTTGCCATGGTTCATCTTGTATTGCCAATGAAAGATATTCTTTTTTTCAGGTGGGTGTTGTCAACACTTACCATAATAAACAGACTCCACTGGATTAAAAAAGACAAACTGCAAAATTTCATCCTAGCTTGCCAAGACGCAGAAACGGGAGGTTTTAGTGACCGGCCGGGCGATGTTACAGACCCTTTCCACACGTTGTTCGGTATAGCCGGCCTATCGTTATTAGGAAACCAAACTATTAAAGCTGTAAACCCCGTTTATTGTTTGCCACAAGAAACCATTGATAGGCTGAAACTGAAACCGCAGATCTATAAAATTGAAGTCTGACCACATAATTCAACTGAGAAAGCCAATTCGGCTTCATTTTTTGCATTTCATGTAAGAACACATTTATATGTATAATTATGTATTATTCGGTAATTTTGTATTTATTTTAATGTATAAGAAAATATAATGTGATAATATGTAAAAAGGGCTCGTTTTCATTCATTTCTTCTTACTAAACGATAAAGTAGGTATATACTACGTACTCATGGATAAATTTGGATAAATTATACACACGGTGAAATGATAGCATGACCCCATAGGTGGAGGGAAAATACCAATTTTACCAAGAATAAGAATATAAGTTTTTAAAGAGAAAGTAAACTGCTTTCAACCGTTTGTGAGAAGTCGCATTTAGTATTTTTTTGCGAAAAGAGCAACCCTTATTTTAAATGCAGTTTACTTTAAAAGTAAGTTAATGTTTCTTTTGAGCAAAACTTGCTAATAACAAGTCATTATGAACTTACCAAGTTTGAAGTTGCTAACTCTTTTTCCCTCCGCTGTCCAACTCATAGAATCTGATATTGTTTCCTTTGCCACAAAAAAACTACTGTTAGTGTCACTGTCAAAAGAAACTTATCAGTTGTCAACGTCACAATGTCGTACAAAATTGTAACCAAACATAACCTAAAAATAACACAACAATGTTTATTTTAAATTTAAATAACATAAATCTAATAACTACTTCAACTATTATTCGACATGTTGACATTATACTGTTTTCAGTTTTTCTTATTTAGCACTTGTGTTCACATATTTACATTGTTTACTTATCTTGTTTACTACAGTGATTTGGTATCCACACTATATTTTCAAGAAATTCAACCTGAATATGACTATATCATAGGTAAGAGCTACTTTCAACTATTGCCGATTGTATCAAGGATTTTTCTGATGTCAAGTGGCAGCTTTCAGAAACTGATTTTAGTTTTGATACACACGAACCTGTTCTGCCCATCGATTGATTTACATCAATGGGTCTACCATTTTTTACAGTTGGTTCCGGCACAGCAGGCTCTGTCATTGCCCATAGACTAGCAACAGAAACAAGCAACACCTTCATAGTGGTAGAAGCAGGGAGCAAGAGTCATGCATTACTGGAGGCACCGGTACTTGGTCCATTCTTCCATGGCTCACTATTAGACTGGCACTATGAAACTGTACCTCAAGAACATGCTTGTTTTGCTATGAAGAATAAAGTAAGTTCTGCAAAATCTAACATATTATTAAACAGGTTGAAACAAATAGTGAGGTAATAAAAAAAAAATTATTCCTCATGTCCCAAGGGTATCCGAAAATACCCTCTATTTTTTTTACCCACTATTTATGTCCAAACTGTATATAGTATCAAAAACAAAAAATAAAATTAAACTTGCAAAGCTTCTCTCCATAAACTCTTCTGCATAACATATATTTTCTTTTTCAGAAATGTAAACTAGCCCAAGGCAAGATCATAGGAGGCTCATCCAAGCTGAATAACATGATACATGTCAGAGGTAACCTATCACACTACCTAGACTGGTTTCATGGAAAATACACCAAAGAGTTCATCAAAGAACAATTTGAGTTTGTAGAAAAAAACATTTTACACCTAAATGATGTGCAATACCAAAGTGAGTTAGCTGATGCTGTCTTAGCGGCAGCTAAAGAATTAAACTATGATAAACTAGGCATAGATTTTAAATTGGGTTTTAGGAAAAATATTGTTAGCCAGAAGAATGGAAAGAGATGGTCCACTTCTGACAGCTTAGATCCATCCAAACATGTAATTACCAATGCTTTAGTAGAAAAAGTACTGTTTAATGGCAACACTGCTCAAGGCATCAGGGTCCTACTATCTGGTAGAAAAAGTAACATTTACGCTAGAAAAGGCGTCATTTTATCTGCCGGGGCAATCAATACTCCAAAAATTTTACAGCTCTCAGGAATTGGTCCTGAAAATCTGTTAAAATCTTTGGGGATACCAGTCGTCAAAAATCTATCAGTTGGTAGAAATCTTCAAGACCACATAGGATCTGGGTTAGATTTTGTATTATTCAACCAATCTGTTTCAATTAGTGCTATGGATATGATAAACCCATTAAATGTGTTTCAATATTTTATCAATGGCAAAGGTCCTTGGACAACACCAGGTTGTGAAGTGATTGGTTTCCTATCTACAAAAAACCAGTTGGATCCAGATTTACAATTCATGGTGTTGCCAGTAGGCCTATCCTCAGACAGGGGTACTTTATTAAGAAATAATGTGAACATAAAAGATGAAGTATGGGATAAATATTTTTCTAAAAGTTTTGATAGTTATGTGGGAACCATTTTACCTTTGATATTACATCCTAAAAGTAGAGGCCATGTCTTTATTAATAGTACTGACCCTGAATTACCGCCTTTAATAGACCCCAAGTATTTATCACATAAAGACGATAGAGAAACTATAATTAATGGATTGAAACTAGTCATAGAATTTGTAAATACAAAGGCAATAAAAAATGTTGGAGGGTACATAAACAAAAAACATTTCCCCGGGTGCGAACATTTTGAGATTTTCACAAATTCATACTTTGACTGCTACATAAAACATTTAACTTTGACAACCTACCATCCTGTTGGCACTTGTTCTATGGGGATGCCAGACTCAAAAAAATCTGTAGTTGATACTTCTTTTAAAGTTTTAGGGGTTGAAAAACTGTATGTTGCAGATGCCTCAGTGTTGCCAACTTTGCCTAGTGGGAATATAAATGCGGCTATCGCAATGATGGCAAGCGTATTCTTTGAATCTAGTATTAGAGCGAAAACTAACATTCCAGTTTGTGATAAAAATTATATGTTTTTTGAATATTTATTAAATATCTGTTTAATAGAATGTAAACTGAATCATAATGACTTGGGACCCAGTCACTTGAGTTTATTGTAAAGACTGCAATTTAAACACATGCCATATATGTATAAAGCAGCAGTGATAGCCTAGTGGCGTGACCGTCGGACTGCTAAGTCATAGGTCTCGACTTCGAACCCAAGGCCTCTGACTTTTCGGATTTATGTTCGTATTGTAAAAATTATCACAGCGTTTATCCTAAAAGTTGGCAACGTCGCAAATAGCTGTCAAAAATTTACCTGTTTTTATTAATTTGGTAATATTACTTTAAGGAAATAAGAAATGTGGCTAACTAGCGAACTAGAATATGAATAATGAATTGCAATTTTAACATTGAATTTGATGTTGTTCCCGTTTTAGGTGTAAAAAAGGCATTTGGTAAGTTTCCAAATACTTTTTTTACATCTAAAACTAAATATTAGTGTTACGATATTAATTATTGCATTTCATAATCAATACTCTAGTTCGCTAGTTAGCCACATTTCTTATTTCCATACAGTAATATTGCCAAATTAATCAAAACAGCGAAATATTTGATATCTATTTGTGACGTTGCCAACTTTCAGAATATACGCTCTTAAAAAGCGGTGAAGGAATATATCGTGAGGAAACCGTTTTTTTTTGGGTGGGAAATCATCAAATGACTCCTCCCGCTCTGGGCGGAGCGAGAGGGAATGTCAGACTTTTACTGACTAAAACCCACCCGTGTTCCTTCCGTTGCCTGTGTGCCGCGGCCGCGATATCCCTTTCAGACAAACCCGCAACCCCAGCAGGCATTGGTCCTTCCGGACCCCGTCAGTTGGTGCTGACATCCCTTTGAGGCGCGCCTGAGAGATACTTTTCGACGGCATGTGAGACCAAGTCAGAGACCCACGTGCGGTATAAAAACTGACACCAGATTAGTCACTAACCACACGAAAAAGAAGAAACACATGCCTATACGAAATTAAGCTGCACCAACCCCAAATAAATTGAACCTTAGTCAAGACGAAGATGAACCGAGATTACGAGTACTACGCCCACTTACTATTTTCGCGTAGTTGCTCGTCGTATCTTCAATGTATATGTTATTTTACATGGCAGGTTCACAAACAATGCCTAAGGGGGAGGTAATGTATAGTCAAACAGAGAGATTGTGCGCTTTTATAAATTCTAACGTGACGTTAATATCCTGGACGTCCACGTCCATAAAGTGTAAGGAAATACGTGCACTAAATAACGATATCGAGAGAATGCGTTCCTGACACCTGTCATAAGGATCAAATTCGCAAAACATTATATTCGTTTGTATGAAACTGACAGGTGTCAAGACCGCATTTTTCGACGGCCGGACTGTAAGATAAATATTTATTTCTGTATGCCAAACTCTTTGTTCGACTGTAGGTACTTAGATCCCTTTTAGCCCAGGTACGCACGGGCTATTTTTTAACGCAACTATTTTATATAAGTCGCACTGGATTTTCCACTCAGTGCGCGAAAAAAATCGATTGCGCGTACCTGGGCATTGTGATAGTCGCTTTAATTGATAATTGCTGGTAATAAGTTAATGAAAAAGATGTTATATGTTAACACTTTATTGAATGTATTAAGGACACTTCTAAACATGAAATCGCGTACACATGATTTTGAGCGTCAATTTCAAAACAACCATTTTTATTTTTATTTCAAAGTAATCATTTGACACGATTTAATTTAAGAGACGAGATTTTTAGACGATATAGTGATCTGTTAATAACCATAACGTTTCAGTTGGTTGAGATTTTTAATTCATTTTCTTTACGGCACTTCTTTAGGTCATGAGCTATCCGAATATCAAAAAAAATATGGCCTAGGTCTTAAGGGGGAGGCGACAAAATGTATTGATTCGCTGTTACAATGTATAGTAGATACCTTTTTACTGAACCCAGTGAGATCACTACGTGTATGCAGAGTTCCCCCCCTCTCTAGAATTTTATCGTGTCAAATTGTTTCAACTTGGTTTAATAAATAAGTTTAATATTCATAATAATAGGTAGGTACCTACATAGAACGGTATTTCAACTTAACTTTAAAATAGGAAAAATATATTTGTGCCACAAGAAATTATTTTAAATCATTGTACATTATATTATTTGTTAAGTTATACAAAATAAATTATATAATACATATATATATTTCGCTTCATATTTCTATGCTTCAATTCCTAAACTCGTAAATAAAATGACTAGTACATGTTCCAGGCACGTAAAATTATTAGCCGTTTCCTCAAAAGTCTAATTTTTCACTTTCTTTTACATACCTATTTTAAATCATAATAGATTTTTTATGAAACGACTCTAAACGACCCTTTCATATTTAGTATTTCTTCCGCCAATTAGATTTGCCTACTATAATTGTATAACTTGCCAGTTTATTAGGCTGACCATAAATACTGTATATTATATTGAATACACTATAATATCTCAGTTACAGTATTTTTAATTCAATTTTAAATAATACTCATTTGTTAAAGTATCTATTGGGTTTCATCGCATTCAAAGTTCGCCCTTTCCACCAAATTGTTTCTTTAATTTATACAGCAAAATAGAGAAAAAAAATACAAATACTTCACAAATGCGGAAATATTTAAGGCAATAATTTTTTCACAACAATTATTTTTATATATTTATTTTATATTATCAATATTCCACTCCAACCTTTCTAGAGTTTTTTTTTCTCCTCCTTTAAAGGTTTCCAGTAAGGCAAATATATTATTATATGCCAGATTAATAATTTTTATTTTGACGTCTCTTTTTTAATAAAATTGTTTAAAAGTTAAGACACTCACGGACGGAAGATTTTTCTACATTTAAATCTAAACTTTACACATTATTAAACACCGTATTTCTAATGTTGTGCAAGTAAAACAAGAGACCTACATATAACGTGTTTTTCGAAGTAGACACAGATTACATTAACGGACTATTTCAACAATTAAATAATAACAAGTTTTAGGTGAACGCTTATTTTTCCAATTAATAGGTATAGATTCTTAATTAATTATCAACCTTTGGTAAAAGCTTTCTATCAATCAATCTGCCTAGCCTTTTCCCAACTATGTTGGAGTCGGCTTCCAGACTAACCGAATGCAGCTAAATACCAGTATTTTACATGGAGCGACTGTCTATCCGACCTCCACAACCCAGTAACTGGGTAATACGATACCCCTTGGTAAGACTGCTGTCAGACTTTCTGGCTTCTGACGACTGTTAATGACTGTCAAAGATCCACGAATGACAGCCGGTACTAACGGCTTAACATGCTTTCCGAGGCACGCAGGAGTCTCGGTATGTAAAGATGATCACCATCCACGGACCAACCCCGGCAAGCGTAGCTAAACCTGATAGATCGACCCATGCGGCTGTTATTACTTAGCCACGAGCTCCTCTCCAAGGGCCTGGTACAAGCTTTCTATATAGGTACGAAAATGAATAGTATGTGCCATGTATATTAAAAAATACCTATACTATACTAAAACAGGGCTTTTCATAAAAAATTACAAGCCGATAATTGTTCAATATTATGTGCTAATGTCATGTTACCATACAACATCTCACCGACCATCGCATCGTTATTCGAACATTTAAATCTAACATTAAAACAAACTTTCAAACTGCAAATAGATAAAGCTTAAATGCGCAATCGAAATAATGATAAACGACAAACCTTTTTTAAAGCATTAACATAGTTTTACATTGCTTTACAATAGAGATATTTGTATATCTTTCCTGAGCAAAATTCACTCGAAAAGCAGGTTACTGCTCGCATAATACTGGACGGATTATCTGATAATGCTTCATAAGTCATTTATAATTAATAATTATAAGTATACATAGAAAGTATTGCCACACATCTTACTAATTAAAAATAATTATATAATAATACTTTGTACATCATAATACTGAGCGGTAAATACGTCATTGTATACAATTTTTACATAAGCTTATAAAAGAGGGTTAGAGTTAGCAACTCGTACGAATACCTTTCCGTTTTTTTTTTTTGTATTTCCGGCCTCTTTTCTGTCTGCTGTTTAATTCGAACAGTTTTTATAACGCTTAACAAAGTCTATCAGAATCAAATCAGATATAATTATTTTTGTGTTTGAAGTCCCTTATTTTGAAACACACTTAGTAGTTTATATTGTAAGTAATAACGATACTTGATCTTAGTCATTAATTAGCAAATTTAGTCATGTATAGATAAATTTAAGAATTTATCAGTCCGTATTTCCAATCACTGCCGTTTTTAATTGCTTAAACTAGATCGTTCAAAATCGTTAACAGTTCGCTTAGTTGCTAACTCTTCTACAACGTGCTCTAATCGATGTACAATAAATTTATCAAGTAAATATAATTTAATTAAAATATTTGCTACAATTAATTGTGCATAACTTTCAATACAATAATACTGTTTTGTTCGAATTAATAGCCCAATTTGTTAGGCCATCGACTGAGCTTTCATTGAGCAAAATCATTAATAAATTTTGAGACAAGGGTCAAGTAGTTTTGAAGTATTTAATACCCCGATTTATGAGCTAAAAGATTGTTACTAAATTGTGCATGAACAATATTCTGTTCTTAAGCTAAAAATACCGATTTTAAGACTAGGTTTCAAAAAACAACAGTTAATGCGCCTCTGATAATGCGGGCATTTATCGATGTTTTTTTACTACACATTGTGATTTGTTTAGGAAACAGTGTTCCTACAACGCCAATATACCAATGTGATAGATTTTTTTCGGTATACATAGGTCTAACCTATTTGGACGGCTTGAATTAAATTTACATCTTAAACGCTTACATTAAAAAGACATACAAAATTAATAAAATCCGAAAATATAACTTATCGGCCTTCTCATCGTATTTATCATACGCAATTTTCAGAGTGCTAAAAATGTTGAATTTTGACACACAATACGTCATACTGATACAAATAATTTTATCCACATTGACTTATTAAAATGCAGTTGAAGGGTTAAAAACAAGTGTCCCTAAATACGAAATGTTCCTTTTATATAAAACAAATTCAACATTGTAATACTTACCTATTCTTTCGCAAAAGCCTTTTTTGACTAGACTAAATTATGTACTTAAAATGTAGTACAAATGAAATAAATATATAAATATCTTTTCACCCCAAACTGCTATAAAAATCACACTAAACACTTAGCACTTGTTAATTTTTTCAAATGCTAGATGATTGACTATAATTCTAATTTCAAAGCTTATCGGACGGATCCAAGTCTCATAATTATTTAGTTTTTAAAAGGCTTTTTTTCGTACTATTATTTATCAACACTATTACATATAAGGCTTTTTCAAATATTTACTACTGCACCATTAATAAGAATCCACGAGATAAAGAAATAAAAGTACACACAGTTAATGTCTCGTAGTCATGTTAGGAAATCGGACACCTACAAAAGACACCATTTTTTTTTCAATAATAATTTCCACATTAAATAATTATCATCGACTATTCCTAAAACGAAACTGTACACTCACTAACACCGAATAGTAATGAATCCAACTAACAATAAATGCATAAAATCTTACTTGAAACAAGAATCCAGGTAATTATCCAACATGTCGAGTTGCAGATCGTCCCAGTCCGTTGGATTCAAAAGCAGGGACGATAGATCATCTTCAGGGATCATGGGGGGTGGTATAGTTGGTTCTACGATCACATTGGCTCCTATATTCGTCTCCAAATCTATATCAGGGAGGCTCTGAATACTGCCAAGGCTGAAATCTGGCAAATGTAGTGTCACAGCCTGATTTATTTCGTTCGATATATCGTCCATAGCGTTGACCTGCGGTATATTGGCGACTGCAGTTTTTTCCTCTGTGGATTTGTCTTTTGTTGAAGATTTCTTCTTCTTGTGAGGTCTATTTGAGATTCGTTTGGTTCCCTCTAAATGTGCGAGATCGAGTTTCCAAAAGCCCCCTTTTCCTGGCTCATGTTTAGATCGAGCTACTTTCACAAACACTTTGTTCAGAGAGAGGTTGTGCCGTATGGAATTCTGGAATTAAAATAAAGGAATCGTTAATTTATTTTGAAAAGAGTTTTTTTTTACATTACTCTGCTTTCAATATAGTTACTAACAACAAAATTTTCAAAAACAGACTTAAACTTTACTTCCAATCAATCTACCTAGCCTTTTCCCAACTTTATTGGGGTCGGCTTCCAGTCTAACCGGATTTAGCTGAATACCAGTATTTTACATACACTTTACTTCCAAAATAAAAAAATATTCATATATCACTTCCACTTTTACAATCGCGTTTAACCACCAATCACTAAAAAGATATCTACATATCCATCATACACTCGACTCCCTATTCATAAATCCAATTAGACGTAATCTTATCACATTGTTTGCGGATCACACGTTTATTAAATCATGAGGATTCCCTACTGAAGCGATAGCACTCACCTGCCAGGTGGGATCAGCGTTCCTGTAGTACTTGAAGTTCTCTCGGATCCACGAGTATATCGCGGAGAGCGTCATCTTGTCGTTGTTGTACCTCATCGCCATACAGATCAGCGTGCTGTACGAATACGGAGGCTTCTTCTCATTGTTCATCCGATACTCGTGCTTGTTCTCCGTGAAGTCTCTCTGACACTTCGCTATCGTTTGGTTGAACTTCTGCAGCCTCGTGTTCTGCGGCTGCGTCTTCACTTGAGGGCTCGGCGACATCGGAGGTAACGGAAACTGCGGCACTGACATAATATTCGTTATATTCTGCAGCCACGTCAAGTTCGTGAGGTCAGCCTCCGGCTCTTCATCTACAACCATCTTGATAGGCTTGTGTTTGCCGCGTATCTTTTTAGAGTAATCATCTTGATCTGCGGAGACGACCGTTTCATTTTGAGCCACATCCGTTTCTATATCTTCTTGGTTTATAGCGTACGTGTCTGGTTGCTCGTACACGTACTCTATCTCGACGGTATGAGATGACTCTGGGACAGTGTGGTCCACGGCGAAATACGTCGTCCCATATTGGTCTCCTGAATCTCCATAAAAATTGAGCGACGTCGCGTCCAGCATCTCCCCGGACGCCGGAGACAGGCCTGACGTTATATGCATCGCGGCCAACTACATCGCTCGCCCTGAAAATATTGCGACAGTGAACTGATGAGTCACGTAGTTCATGAATCAGCTAATATTGGAAATTTCGATTTCTTGGAATTATGAATAATGAAACACGGGGAATGAATGGGGATCTAGTTGATCAATTAGGTTGGGTTACCTGAAAGAATAGAAGGTGGTGGACGGTGTTGTCCAAGATGTCCGGAGGGAATCGATCGGCGACGGCGCGGCCGGCGTGACGTCGCGGCGGTCAGCGGCGCCCCCCCGCGCGCATGCTGTCGTGTCGGCGGCTCGTGCGTGTGTGCGCGCGGAGCGGCGGCGCGCGTGCTAGTGGGCAGGTGGAGGTGCGCGCCCCATTGTGTGCACCGTCGAACGATTCCGAACAGGTGTGTGCTGCGATCGATATTTTTCCGCCGCAAGACAACGCCGGCCCGCATCGCTGATAGCTCCGGACAATTAGACACGGTTATCGGACACAGGACCGAACCGAACTGCTAGGCAGCACCAACCTATCCCAACTGGTAAACTTTAAAAGCAGTTCCAGCCTTCACAACTTTAAAATGCAAAAAAGCCAACACATGATTTAATTTTAGCGCAACTACGAGTATATTTTTACAAGCCATTAATATTTCTGTTGTCTCGTAGATCCCCAAGTGCGGGCCTGATCGATGATTTCTGAGGCATATCGTCACTAGTCTGCTTCTGCGGGTACTTCCGTTATATCACTCACATTTTCAATTACTTATCGCTATTTTTTTGTCATTCATGTAGGTACCTCTAACTACTTATTTTGTTCTTTATTTTATCCATCGTGATATGGGAAGACCAACCCTAAACTAAAATACTTACTTGTATACGAAACTCCATGATATCCTTAATTTTCGGTTTAGACAACAACGTCCATTCATCGTGCATAGAACAGATGACATCATCATTTTGGAATCGCGGAAAACTCATTTCACACCTCAACCACCCTCTTTCGTATTGGCCAGCAAATTGTTGATTGGAACAGAAGTAGACTCTTCTCTCATTAGGTAGCTCTCTCCGTATGTCTTTTCCCTCTTGACTTTAAAATCCCACAAATTTTAAAAGATAACTGTACCTTCCTGCTGAGGAATATGATCATATGAGCCACAAACTTTTGCCCGCGTGGAGGTCGATAAATTATCCCACGAGAACGTATTACTGTGGTATTACCAGGATAAAAAGTATTCTATGTCCTGAGTTCCTGGTACCCAGGTATACTCGCATAGCCTACTTGAGTGCCAAATTTCATCAAAACCCGTTCAGCCGTTAAAACGTGAAAGGGTGATAGACAGACAGATGAGACAGAGTTACTTATGGCCTATAAGGAACTCGATTAGAAGAATCTCAATACTGATTACTGCATAATGTGTCATTCAACCAGCTAAGTTTTTTACCAGATTGCCAAAAGTGTTTAGCATACCTACAACCTACACATATCCACTGGTAGTATGTCATCTAAGTCTCCCATGAACTATGCCATTTGCTTCTATGCCTGTGCTACTCGCCTCGAAGGTCAACAAGAGATTTTTACAACATCTATAACAAGTAAATACGTATATTTTTACCATGCAATTCCAAGTACGGCAAGGGGCTACCCTTGCCGTACTTGGAATTACATGAGTTTTTATAGAGTTACTGAGTCATTAACGATACAAAGTAAACAGGGGTAGCGAAGGGTGACATTGGACAAGCACTTGCTTTAATTTTCTGTTTAGAAGGATCAAATAGATATGAAAACCTAAGTACCTATTGACAATACGTGTTGAACAAAGTAATGTACTTTACTCATGCACTTTTAAGGTTTTAGGTATACATGGAAAGTTTTAGAAAACTAATAGGTTGGTATCATCTTCATTATTCTGCAGAAAGACGTCCACAGTTGGAAAAAGATGAAAAGACCACTATGTACCTACATAAATACTAAGTATTGGATTTTTCCATCTGGAATTGCTCAGTAGCCCGGAGTCTAGATTTGTGTCCGGTTGATGACAATAGGATCACCCCCTATTACCTACATGAGACTTAAACATAACTGGCGAAGTGTGGATCTACTAGGTACAGGTACCTCTGCTGCCTAACCCGTCGGGCAATACAGGCGTGATGTTATTGTTATAACATAGCAAGAACAAGAAAAACCAACAAAAAAAACTAACATTGTGCTAAAAGGTCAATGACTGGTCTAGGTACGCGGGTGCAGCCCCGTGTAGCCCAGTGTAGTAGCATGTGTAGTGTCGACTATGGATATTGTACTAAGTATAGATATAAAATAAGTTACGTAACAGTCAACTAATTACCCAGATCAACGCGTGTGATTGACGTGAAAGGTTAAGAGGTCGTCACACTTGACCTCTGTAAAATAACTCTTTTGTCAATCACATTAGCATGGAACGTGATTTCACGACGATATCATGTTTGCTGAGACTTTTACTAATTACAATCGTTTTTATTTTATCTTTGCTACATGTTGAGTAAAACGTAGTTAATTACATGGGAGGTTAAAGGTCACTGTAACTTGTGAAAATTGTGAAGTGACTCAGCAAAGTTTCAGGCATTTGAATAAAGTTAAAAAGAGGCCCCGTAGAACGCACGTGGCCTTTTTGTTTCCGTTTGACATTAAATAGTGTTATTTTATTTTATATTTGATATTGTTGTGACCACACTGATACTTTATTTTTTTATTTTTTTTGTAATCCCAATTATCTGCCGCTTATTTTTTATTTGGATTTTTTTTTTTTACCTTTGCATGCCCAATATATGGAGAACTTTATTATAACAACACCTATGTACTATACCCATGTTTGCAAAGAAATAAATGATTTGATTTGAACACACACATAACTGTACTTACCTAAACTTCGCCTTCTTCCCATGGGGGTGGCAGAAACTACAAAACGTACCCTGCCCTGTAGGATTTGGTAATATAAAAAAGCCATGCAAATAATACGTGAATCGTCCTGAAACTCTTGAAGAAGAGCAGCAACAACCCATTTAAAACTTATACTTGTATCATGGTACCTACTTTGAGACTACTTTTTGCCAGAACCAGACTGATTCTGTCTTAAATAAAAAGTGTATAAAGTCTAAGCTACCATTTGATCACAGTTCTTTCCAGAATATTATTTTTAATTCGTGAAACCGCGACAGTCCGTGATCAAAACAAAAACAAATAACGGTTCATTCAAATATCAACCGAAAAACCTTTACCTATTAGAGTAAGTTTTTGTCTGTCCTCTTGAAACCCCACTGCAATTAGATTTTTTTAAATAACAAGGGATGAATTTGGAAACGGACCCGGCGACTGGCACGGGTACGTTCCGGTAGGCGGCTACACCTGACAATATGGCCGCCATCGAGGGTAAAAATCGCGGGAAAACATTATTTTTACAATAATATTACTTAAATCTCGTCACGGTCTTGTCTCGGATTTGGTAAATAATTAGCAACTGTGATAATAAATAATTAGGGTGAATAAAATTCAGGCACAATCTTTCATGGAAAGATATCATGAACCGATTTTAACGGTTTATGCAAATATATTTATTATAAAAACAAATCACTATTATTGTAGGTAACTACCCTAACCAAACTTGTTGCTGATAACAATACGATACTTGCAGTTACCTGCTTAGATAATGGCTATTATCGATGGATAATAGGCCTCCTCAAAAAATCCCCACTCTAGGGCTCTTGAACAATAACCTACCATAATCGTAAGCATAATTGTCTCAAGTGCATGTATCGCACTTAGGTAGCACTTAATACTAATTAATGACGTCACAAATGTCCGAACATGTGGACTTTGAGTTTACAACACATGGTGCACCTGTCTCGTTACGGTAGGGGAGGTAATGCCACAGTAAATAAATTACAGTGGTGTAACTTTGTACTGAAGGAGCTAAATTGGTACCCAATGTCTACTTTTATCGTTAGAGTAGGACTCCTAACTTTTTGGTTCAACCAACCAAAAAGTTAGGAGTCCTACTCTAACCACAGTTGCTGTACTAGCCAGAATTAGTCGCACCGCGGTTTATGAGGAAGGGATGAAAAGGTTTGCTAAATAGGTGCAATTTTTTTTTAATATTGGACACGTATATTTTCCGTATTCAATAGATTACTGCAATACATTGAGTTAAAATGAGGCATGACGTCACTCTCCGGTAGATTTTATACTGAATTGTGACGTAGCGAGCCCCCACTCGGGGAACTTTAATGCGTTTTATCTAAACCATTTTTTAATAAAATTTATTAATGGCCACGAATCCAGAATCCGGGCTGCTACTGAGAAATTCCAGATGGAAAACCCAATAACACTGAACTCCCGACCCGGGAATCGAACCCAGAAACTCATGCTCAGTAGTAGCGCTTGCCACCACTAGACCAACGAGGTGTATATTTAAAGCATGGTAACTCCCCTATCCATACTCCACATTTTTATATCGATATTTTTTTACCGCACTAATGTGGTAGATGGTGTAGAAAAATTACAAGTGTGACAAACAAAAAAAAATCCTGTGTCACACTAGTGTAAATAATCTGGTGTGACACGAGTCCGCACCCGTGACTACAAGTCCGCACCCGACTTTGCCTACTGTTATACTTCTACTACAACCCAATCATACGGGTGATTAGGTACCTAGCTATGTAATTTTACTTTTTATTGGCACTTTGTTTTACCGTACCATTTACTATCCAACCCCTAGTTTGACTATCCACCCTTTACAATAATATTAGCTCTTGTCAGGCTCTTGATATTTGATAGACTTATTTATGCTTTTACGATTACAAGTTATTATTTTTATGAAGTGTTCGTAATAAATGGTCTGTATTGGTCCATGTTTAGCGAAAATCAAGGATAAGAAAAAAAGAGACATCTAGCTCTTGCCAAAAAAAATTATAAAAAATTTCCTTATTAACTGATTTATTGGCATTCATAATTTAAAAAAATACATTTATTATTACAAACTTATTTAATAATTACCCTGAGGGACAGACAGTGTTGTACAAACTTGACAAATGCAACACCGACATTTTATGACATATTTATTTTTTTCCTGCTTATTCATTAATTAAACACCTTATAATCTATTAGAGGTGTACCGATTGTACCTTTTATCGATTCATCTTCATCAGTTGGCAACACATTTTTTTTTTGTTTTTGCTTGTTGTTTCAGACATTTTTCTAGAAAGACGCCTAGCTCACTTGGCCAAAACAATAATTTAAAAAATATATAACCGTTGATACAGTCGATAAATTGGCACTAATCTGTAGGTACATCTCTACCGAGAGGTTACGATTCTAACTGTACGTGTACTTTTTACAATCAACATTCGAAAACGTTTCATGATCACTATTTAGAAAGACTCCTCCATTGTCCTAATCGCTTTTGTATGACGTCATCGTTGCGTCATTTTTTATTTCCATTTCCTTCGCAATGGTGAGGTATACTAAGGTCCGATAACACAGCAAATCACAGCAAAGCCTTATGTTTAATTTAAAACATCTTTTTATTTCTGTTAACCATTTGAGAGCAACAGAGACAAAATTATGTTTTAAATATATTTACCGCTTAAGCCACGACGACGTATTCAGTGGGATGCAAAGTTGAGCACAAGTTGCAAAACATTGTCTCCCTTCAAAATGTTCATGGAAACAATGTTGGTCAGCTTTTGCTTGTCATGAATACGATTCCCGCAACACAAAACATGTTGCTGAAACAACGTTGCGCAACTATGGTTCCCAATGAACACTATTATTAACAATGGCTTTAATGTACAGTCACGACTTTAATTGTAAATCCAATTGATTACAAACACCCTACGTTAATGTGCCGTGTTAGAGCCATTTCATACAAATGTCAAAATGTGACAGTTATGATTTGAATATAAGGACAATTTAAGTTGTTACTCAATTTGTTTAACAATTAATTTGCTTGAATTTATTGTGGGAGAGGCAGGCCAGGAAAAATGTTCATCCAAGGTTGTCAAAAACTGTCAGTACGTTTTTTGGGCTCGTCGAGATGTTGCATGAACCAGTTGACGCCGTTGATGAGATTGTCCATCTCAGCAGCCGGTGAGGATAGCGAGTGGTTATCCTCATACATGTATATTCTGCAAATAAGAAGATTAATTATCATAAATAATTATAATGTCATGCCTGTAAACTCGATGGGGTTGGCAGAGATGTTTTTAGTCCAAACATTTGTGTTTAATTCCCAAGTATTAGGGGGCGAGCCTATTGCCATCAACCGGACTCAAATCCACACTCCGGGCTGCTACTGAGAAATTCCAAATGGGAAAAACCCAAAAAACTTTGTCCGACCTGGGAATCGAACCCGGGACCTCTTGTTTAGCAGTAGCGTTTGCGACGACCAGACCAACAAGGCAGTCCCTATAATCATAATATCACGCCAATATTCTCAATGGGGTTGACAGAGATGCTATGAGTACAACCATTTCACCAGTTATGTTTCAGTATCTTGTTTTATGGCCTTCTGCTATTGGCCGGCAGCATTTCAGAAACCGAGCTGTCACTGAGAATAATGGCCAAAAAGCTCAATAAATTTTCCCAACACGGGATCTAAAAATCAGCTTGCGAAGTGGTCGCATGCTGATTTTTTGGATCTTCAGCAACCTAGTTGCGTAACACATTTTCAATCACAATCTGAATGATTTTGAAGTATATTGCTAATTAATTGCTTCATTTGTTAAAAAATTTGTCTGCTCAATAACGCATTGAATGTTGTTGAACTGTAAAAATGAAAGCCATTGACACACTTACAGTAGGTAAGTGTGTCATAATGGAATTAGTTCCATTTCAAAAAAAGTTGTAGGTGGTCATCGCCTTGAATTCCTAGACAATTTTATTTACTTACTTGGTAACTACTCCATTCGCCTTCAATCTCCTGGCATACTCCAACCCCTGGTAGTGCGGCACGCGCATGTCTCCCGTGCCTAGCATAAGGGCTGTGGGCGCTTTGACCTTGTGGATGTGGACTATCGGCGATGCTCGTCTCATAGCGAGCAGCATTTCTTCAGTAACGGGGCCATACTCTGTGAAGTCGAATCCGGCTTCAACTGCACACCTAGTTAGTGATAAAGTCAACATCGAAAACTGTTCAAAAAGATCTGAACAACTAGGGAAATTAAACCGTATCTCAATGACGCAAGACATGTTTCAGAATGCACACAGTACACGATAACTAGTTTTGACAAGCATTTTACCATTGAGATAAAGTTTCTTCTAATTATTATGAACAAAGTTCGACTCTGTACTCGTACAGTTTAGCCCTTAATAGCATTTGTACTGAAAGTGGGCAACGTTGGAAATACCTGTCAAATATTTCGCTATTTTGATTAATATGGCAATATGCTGTATGGAAATAAGAAATATAGGTAACTAGTAAACTAGAATATAAATTGCAATTATAACACTGACTTTAATGCTCACCGTATGTAACCGTTTTAGGTGTAAAAAAGGCATTTGGAAAGTTTCTAAATACCTTTTTTTACGTGTGTTACGATTAATTATTGCATTTCATAATCAATATTTTAGTTCACTAGTTAGCCATAGTTCTTATTTCCATACAGTAATATTGCCAGATTAATCAAAACAGTGAAATATTTGACATCTATTTGCGACGTTGCCCACTGTTAGTACAAAAAAATCAATCTGCCTAGTCTTTTCCCAACTATGTTGGGGTCGGCTTCCAGTCTAACTGGATGCAGCTGAATACCAGTATTTTACATGGAGCGACTGCCTATCTGACCTCCACAACCCAGTAACTGGGTAATACGGTATCCCTTGGTAAGACTGGTGTCAGACTTTCGGGCTTCTGACGACTCGTAACGACTGTCAAAGATCCATGAATGACAGCCGGGACCAACGGCTTAACGTGCTTTCCGAGGCACGGAGGATTCTCGGTATGTAAAGATGGTCACCCATCCACGGACCAACCCCGGCAAGCGTAGCTTAACCTGATGGATCGACCAGTGCGGCTGTTGTTACTTAGCCACGAGCTCCTCAGCCCCAGCCCACTGTTAGTACAAACGCTCTTAAACCGGGAGAAAAACAGAGATTAGTGCAAATTTATGAGGTGGAAAGCAAATTTAAAAAAAACTAAAATAACAAGCGGTAATTGAACGTTATTTTTCATTAAACACAAAACCTTGCAAACCAGTTCGTTCCCACTCCGAAATCCCGAAACATTAAAACTGAACTCACCCATCAGAATTATCACAATAATTGCCTTTGGTGGCCAGATCTATCAATGGGTTCCTCATCACCATAGCCTTAAACCTATCAGGGTATAGACCAGCCAGATGGGCCACCACCAACCCACCATAACTTCCTCCATAGAGAAAGACGTTATCTCCACATAACCTTTCATCTCTTTCTAGTACAGTGGTTAGAGTGAGATAGCAGTCTTGTACGTCGTATTCTCCTACGTGGGATATAAGAGATCGGTTTTTTTCGTCTCCGTGCCCGATCGAGCCTCGGTAGTTAATTCTTACTGATGCGAAACCTAGTGACAAATATTTTCTTTGAAGTAGGGTAATTGAAAATCTGACGTTAAAGTGTTAGCCAAGAGTGAGTTTCTGGTGGTTCGGTAAAAATGTACAGTATCCATTTAGGGCTGATTTTACCAACGCGCAAGTTATCTATCTATATGTCGTAACCAGATCTTAGAATTGTCAATTTCATAAAAAAGGCCAGCTAAAATTGACCTTGTCGTTTAAACGTCAACGTTTAATGATATGTCAGTCGACATTTGGCCATGCCATTAATGTAGAGTATCCATGGTTTAAGGTGTAGTAAAAATAGCTAAGTAACTGCGACCAACTTGGAAGAAGCGGTATCTAACTATTTTACGATGTGATCACTAATGTTTGGCCACATCATGATGTAGTCGCGCGTTTAACTGTTCATATCGTCAAACGTTGAGTATTCAACGATCTGGCCAGACCACATCATGTGACCAGCGGTCGATGTTAATTTTATGCAGAAATCAATTCTAAGATCTGGCCACGAAATATACAAATAAATAGAATTCAAGTGTCTGTTAATATCAAAATAACAGCTTTTTACTTCGTTTTTTAATCCCAGATAGTAATTTGACAGGTGCAAATGTCAAACTCCAAAAACAAACAAGCAACCATGGTATAATATTAAACTTCGCCAGGTATGGCATTCCGAAACACAGTGGTCACGTGGGCAACACAAGTCTACGTCATCACATCTGTGTTACCAGAAGTTTGTAATAATAACTCCCCAACCACCTTTATTACCTGTGCGAATCCGATAAAACAATGAGGTTTTAATTAACAATTACGTTGGTTCATGTTTAAATTGAATTGTTTCGTTTGATTAGACACATGAAACGACAATTTAAAAGCTTTGGTTTCTGAAAATCTTTCCATAATCGTGTTTTGTTGCAATAGAGTGGCAACTGGATAGTGACGTAAGCATGTGTTAGTCCCGGAATGTCAGACCTGTTATAATAGAACATGCAAGCAACAAAGATTTGAAATGTCAAATTACTATCTGGGATTCAAAAACGAACTTTAAATGCATAATAAAGTATATACACGGTCAGTGGCGGATCCAGGATTGCCGTTTAGGAGGGGCTTGGCAAAGTTAACACTAAAAAAGCACACAACATTTCAGAAGCCTCCTCGGCTTACTTTTCGCGAATTCCTCAATGACTTCGTGAGGTTGTAGAGTAGGTATCAAAGATATCTCGGTAAATATACATGGCGGCCAAACCGGGCAGCGTGAGGGCAAAATTCGTCACGTAAACCAAACATCATAAAGAAAAAATCTTGAAAACGTAATAGTTTTTTTACGTTTTCACCACATATTAGAATAATACAAAGTGCACTATAAGATTTGTTACGGAAGAACTTAAGACGCTTATGGGGAGGGGGGGGGGTGTGCTTGACCCCCATAATAAATAAGTGACGGTGGTAAAAACAGCCTTAAAAATAAAATTAATATAACGTACTTGACAAGAATATTAATACGGTGTAGGTACGGTATCGAACATAAAGTAATCAGAAACAAAATAAAATAAATCAAAATATGCTTAGGGCAACGCCAGAGGCCTTAATGTCGTGATATTTAATTAACGTTCAATTACCACTTATAAAATAATAAATAGAACATGACATTAGCATATAACACTATGCCTAGAGTTGGCAGTCGCAGTCATAGAACGTGCGAATAGGACACAACATCCTCTCGCTTCCGCGTTATAAGACCGCGCCTATAGTTTGACCGGGACCGCTTTTCCGCGCCTTAGGAATGCGCGGCGAGGCGGGGGGCAGCGTTGACGAATGAGCGGCGGGCGGGACGCCGCGTGCCCTGAGCGTTGAAGAATGAGCGGCCTGCACTGCTCCCTTGTCTCGCCGCGCACATACCTAAGCCGCGGAACAGCGGTCTTGGTCAAACTATACCAGGAGCGTGTCTTTAAAACATGCGCACGACATCACAATGTTATTAATTTATGTATAAGATGTTCGTTCACACGTGCATTTTGACGAAATGATATAGGAATATTTTTGTTGCAAAGTACAGTCGCGGAAAGAAATGGTTTTTATTGGCGCGCCGTCCGACTTTTTTTTTTTTGTGACTGCGTACTTAAATTTTTTTGAATTAAAATTACAGTCCGAAAGGTAGCATATCAAGTGAAATTGTGTGATAAGGTGAAATGACGTAATCTTTTGTTTCCGCGAGTGTACATTGTTGACTGTGCTTATAGACTAAACTTGCAGCATCCACAATTAATGTTACAAACACACAAAAATAGCATACACTTCTCAAAAAAAGGGACCACAGATAATTAAAAAAACATGCAAACTCACCAGTCAGCTATATCCGTGGAATTAAACATACTGACGATATCTATGACCGGATTCCTGCTTACTACAGCAGCATACGTATCTGGGTACTGGCCACTTAAATGCGTAACTAGGAACCCGCCATGGGAGCCGCCCATTAGGAACAATTTGCTCGAGTCAATAGGGTAGTTTTCCACTGCATAATCTGTGGCTGCTTTACAGTTTTTCACGTCTTTGTCGCCGCATCGGCTTAGCAAGGATTTTAACGAGTTTTCCCCCGCGCCGGTCGACCCGCGGTAGTTGACTTGTAAGCTCGCGAATCCTGGAATTTTGTTTGTTTCTGACTACTTTATTGGCTGAACTTGGTGTTGAGTTGAGACTGATAGTGAATAAGACTGCATAAGTTCGAACACCGCGAAATAAAGAGCCCTTTTCGTTTAGTAAGTTAATATATGTAGAAGATTGTCTTTACATCATTCGTCCTTGACCCGTCAATTAATTTTCAAACTAAAATTGTACTAAAGTTATTCAATTTATTTAATATCAGACTCTAAAATTCAAAGCTCATTTACACAAGGATGTCTTTTATCGCCTCTCGGCGAGCGAGAAACTCTCTTTGTGTAAATGAGGGTTTAATCATTTTGCTCTGTGTTAGTATGTATGAAATTTATATATATAGGTATATATACAACGTGTCCCAAAATTCAACGATAAGCTGGCACCAGACGGTGGACCTGCTCATCACTACCCGAGAAGTAGTGTGATGAGTAGTGATGAGCAGGTCCACCGTCTGGTGCCCGCTTATCGTTGAATTTTGGGACACGTTGTATATTTTTTTTTTTATTACTTGGGTCTTTTTATAAGTTAGTTTTTCTTATAACTAAAGCTTACCCAACATGTTGAAGAGGGCTGCTTCGAACGCGAAAGCGTTGACAAAGTTGGAGTGCGGTCCACCATGTGGCCACACAATCAATGGTAGCTTCTTGTCCTGTACTGCTGGAGTGAAGTAAATCGCCGTGAAATTTTCTGTGGGACATTTCATTGCAATGAAAACTGAGAATATAACACAATTGAAAATTTGCTTAGTACTTCTTAACTACTTGATAGATTTGGATGCTGTTTTCACTATCATTTAAGTTATTACATTATGAAGATTTCATACAATTTATCGAATATTAAATGGCACTCGTGCGACGCCTGGTATATTCTATTCACCCAGAGACCAGTCGCACGACACATGTCAAATGACTTTGCACGAAGTGTGCAAAATCAATATTATTTCGATATTTAAATAAAATATTGCTGAATGTAGGTAATTTTAGTTCAGTTAATCGTGAAAAGTGTTTTTCTAAATAAGTTTATTTAAAATATCTCTCAAATATTTACAAAATCGGTTTTATCGTGCAAAATTTCCACGACGTATAACGTAGGAACCTTACTATATTGAATCTATACCCTGGTATAGCGACCAATAAAACTGAACTTACCCTTAGGTTTTTCTCCTAGCTCGAAGTAGACAACATCCGATTCGGTGACAGAGAAAGGCGCTTCACAGTTGGAACTCACGCGGCTCCAAACGATCTCAGTCTCGCGCGAAGCAGGCGGCAGACGCGCCACGAACAACTGGCACAAACAGGATAACATCACGCTTGTATTCCCTGAAGGGGTGGGTGAAGAGGCAACGCAAAATACTCCTGCGTCACTTTCTTACATATTGTCTGAACCATCGCACACTCAGGGGCGTAGCTATTGCCATATCCGCCTTATCAATTACAATACGGGGCCTCCGGGCTACAAACGAAAATTCGTAAAATATTATACCGGCTGTAATTTTTACCGTCTCGAGAATAATATGGTGTGTTGTGTAAGTGGAACAGAAGCTATACCCGGGAATATTTGCTTAGTAGCATTGACCACGCGGGCGGGCGGGGATGCGCGAGCGGCTTGTGCGCCTGCGAAAGGATATCTAAGAGGCCGGCGGCAAGTGCGGCGACTACCTATCAGCCGCTAAGGAAAGCTACGAATTCATTGATCAATTCCGCGCATTTAGTAGGGTGCGTATGATTTGAATTTCGTGATTTTTTTTCGTTTAAAAAAAAAAACTGTATTTTTTTCGAGACGGTAACAATAATCATACGGTATATACAAATTCTTATTGATAAGAGAATAAATAACAATAAATTAATAAATAAAATTGATAGTTTGGAAAAAATAAAATTGGAAATAATCGGGTAGTTGTAACAGTTACACAAAGAGAAATTCGCTCTTATTTGAAATTCAATATAATTTAATAGAAACATTATTTATAATTATTTATGCTATATTTTAAAAGTTCATAGTTAGTACCTGCTGGTGTAGCGTTTTATCTTCACAATTTTTCCATTTACAAACATATTTTAAAATCACTTCACTTCATCCCAATGGAGTCACTAACAAGCACTCTGAGTGAATTAAAGGAGTTGTTTCACACAAAGATGTCCGCCTTCGAAGATGAGCTACAGAAGGCCCCTCCGTCACCTGTCACAACTTCTAGCCTGGCTGTAGAGTTTACAATGTTCCGGACATTTATCACGCAAGCACTGAATGGCATCCAGCAACAAGTGGAGCTACTGGCTCGTAGTGTCGACCAAATAGAGATGCGGGGACGAAGGAAGATCTTGCTGTTGCATGGTGTTAGTGAGGAGCAGAAGGAGGACACTGCCAAGGTGATCACTGAGGTGATATGCAGTAAATTAAAGTTGAGTGACTTCACAGTTGCAGACATCAGCCGATGTCACAGGATGGGACGAGCCGTAGCTAATAAAACCAGGCCTATCCTGTTCAAGTTAGGCAGTCTTGCGGTCCGGGATAAGGTTTGGTTTTCCAAAGCCAAATTAAAGGCAACAGGCGTCACCATGTCCGAGTTCCTAACAAAGGGGCGGCATGATGTGTTCTTGGCTGCGAGGGAAAGATGCGGTGTCAGCAAGAGCTGGACTAAGGCAGGCTGCGTGTATGTCCTTGGTCCCAATGACACACGGCATCGTGTTGAGTCCATCGCGGAATTGGACAAGTTTGCGTCGAATCCCAGTGAGCCAGAGCGGAGTGAACCCGAATCGGCTGCACCTGTATCGGCTGTGCCAGCCTCTGTCCCAGTTTCTGCTGCTGCGAAGACCGCTAGGTTAAAGCGTGCTGCTGCATTAAAGAAGTGATGTCTTTGTGAATGTTTTCTTCAAAGTCCGGGTAATATCGTATTTTGTTTATACCTTCAGTTTATTTTTAATGTGATTCAACAATTTGTTCCGATTACTGACTTGCCAACAAACTATTTAATGTCACAATTTTTGTCACTGTCAGTGTCAGTCAACATCCTTGTCAGTACCCGTCGGTGCGTTTCGTTTTAAGTAACGTTGCAATGACTGACTGAGACTGGCAGCAGTTATTTAATTTTTTCTGCTTATCTGAAATGTTTTGTTTTTTACTTTTTTCTTGTTGTTCCCTTCTCTAAAGTTTAACATTTTGTTATGATTTATTTTTTATTTTTGTTTGTCTTTCTCTTTTGTTACCCGGATTCACTAGATTCATTAGGTTTTAAATTCTAGTATTTTAATAACGCAACCGGCAGGTGGACTTGTTATTTAGTTAACCTTTATTTGTTATTTAGGTTTATTTTTGTATATTTATTATATCTATATTATTTTATGTATATCGATGAAAGCAGCGATAGTAATAGTTTTTTATCTTTAACAAGCAACGACGACAGTTTCGTGAGTGTTCCTTCTCTTGCAGACAGTCTTACAGCGCATTTTTCTGATGTTCCCAAAAACTTTAACGTCATACATATTAACGCTCAGAGCATTCCGGCTCATTTCCACGATATGCTGGCAAGCTTTGACTGTAAAAACATACATGCCATTCTTATTTCCGAATCATGGCTTAAACCCTGCCTCCCTTCAATTAGTTACTCTCTTCCTGGCTTCCAGCTTATAAGAAATGACCGGTCGGTTGGTGGTGGTGGTGGTGTTGCCATATATCTCCGCGCACATATTCCCTTTTCTGTTGTCAATGTGTCAGCGCAGCCACCACCATCAGGTGCCGGTGAACATCTCTTTCTTGAAGTCGAACTACACCATTCTAAATTACTTCTTGGCGTCTACTACTGTCCCTCTTTACGCGTTAATTTCTTTTCATCTTTTGAAAATCTTTTAGAAACACTAATCCCTTCTTACAGTCATAGTATAATCATGGGTGACTTCAATACTTGTCTTCTGAAAAAAGACCACCGCTCTTCTTCTCTGGCAAATATTTTGGCTTCCAGTAATCTTTCCATTCTTCCGCTGAGTGCCACAACTCTACTCCTTCACTTCTTGACTTGATTTTTGTTTCCTCTCCTGATCGCGTCGCTAAGCATGGCCAATGCTCAGCCGATGCCTTTTCATACCATGACCTGATCTATCTTTCATATAAAATTCGCCCACCTAAGGCGAAAGCCAAGGTTCTCATGCAACGCAATTTTGGTGGTATGAATGTTGACGAACTTTGCAAGGATGCCAACAACATAGATTGGTCTGCTCTACTTGCCTCTTCATCTGTCGATGAGCAAGTTGATATTTTTGCGGCTAAACTTATAGAGCTTTATGATCATCACGCACCTGTTCGAGCAGTTAAGGTTAGACATCTGCCGGCGCCATGGCTCACAGATAAAATTAAAACAATAATGCACAGAAAAGTGACGGCTAAGTCTAAGTTTAAGCGTAGGCCTAATGACGCTAACAGGGAAAGATATGTCTCAATACGTACTCACTGCAATAAGGTGTGTAGGAATGCTAATCGCCATCATATTCATACTTCTGTCCAAAATGGGGACGCATCCAAAGTTTGGAAATTTCTTAGATCACTGGGGGTCGGTAAAACCCGACAAGAGACAATCCCAAAAAATTTAAACATTGATGCAATGAATAATCATTTTACTGCTTCGTCCGATTTTGATGGGACAATAAAATGTAATACACTGAATTATCTTACTTCACTTCCGACTCCCAGTTATTCTCCATTTGTTTTTGGTCAATTTTCCGCATGTGATGTTAAGAAGAGCATACTATCGATTACTTCCAATGCAGTAGGAACTGACTGTATCAGCCGTAATATGTTAGTCCCTGTGCTAGATGTAATCCTTCCCGTCATTTGTCATATCCTAAATTTTTCTGCTTCCAGTGGTGTCTTTCCATGTTCATGGAAAGATGCCCAAATAATTCCATTACCTAAAAAGTGTAATCCCTCATCGTTTTCTGAATATCGTCCAATATCCGTCTTACCATTCCTATCCAAAGTCCTCGAACGGTTAATCAACGATCAAATAAGCACTTTCCTCTCTAAAAATAATCTCCTTAACCCTTTCCAGTCTGGCTTCCGTCCTGGTCATAGTACCACCACAGCGCTTCTGAATATTACGGATGATATAAGGTCAGCCATGGAAAACGGTAATCTAACGGTCTTAGCTTTGCTTGATTTCAGCAATGATTTCGATGTTTTGCTTGGCATTTTATGCTCTCTTAACATATCTCCATCTGTAATTGACTGGTTTCATAGTTACCTGTTCGGTCGCCGGCAACGTATTTGCATCGGAGAGACCTTGTCTTCCTGGAGTAATACTTCTGCCGGTGTACCACAGGGTGGCGTTCTATCCCCTTTACTTTTCGCAATGTTTATTAACTCAATCTCCGACGAACTAATTTCTTCCTACCATCTTTATGCAGATGATTTACAAATTTATTCACGAGCTCCACTTGGAAATCTGTCCGAGGCTATCTTGGTGATTAATCGCGATCTGGCTCGTATATGCGACTGGAGCAAGAGGTATGGGCTTATGATCAATCCCATAAAGACGCAGGTTGTTGTGGTTGGCAGTTCTAGGACGGTCTCAAGGATTGACTGGACGACTCTTCCCCAAGTTTCTTTTGACAACTCTGTTATTCCCTTCAGCCAACAAGTTAAAAACTTGGGGATATTTATTGACAAGACCTTCTCTTGGACTGCCCAGCTACAGGAAGTTAGCCGCAAGCTATTTGCATCCGCTGCATCTCTGAAGAGACTGCGTAATTTTCTACCGACTGCCACCAAGATTGCGCTTGCACAATCACTTCTTCTGCCCATCCTTGATTATGCTGATGCCAGCTATCTTGACCTTACTCAAGACCAACGCGATAAACTTGAGCGGCTTCAAAATGTTTGTATACGGTTTATATTCGGTTTACGCAAATATGACCATGTTTCCGAATTTCGTGTGAAGCTCAAGTGGTTACCAATTCGCCTTCGCCGGAATGCTCGTATTCTTTCCCTCTTGTATAACGTGCTATTCTCCCCTTCCGCCCCTCTCTATCTTAAGAAACGTTTCCAGTATCTTTGCGACTCCCATTCGAAATGTTTAAGGTCATCAGATAACCTGAAGCTTAAAATGCCAATGCATTCCACAACTTTCTTCGACAAATCCTTTTCCGTCCAGGCTGCTCGTTTGTGGAATGCATTGCCAGTTCAAATAAAACGCGCGCAATCGTTACCAGTATTTAAGAGACTCGTGAAGGAACATTACTTGTTGTTCTGATCTTGGTCTTATAGCTGTAATAATCTGTGGTCGTTATTTATTTTTGTTGCTTATATAAATATTCTTATATATTTATTATGTATCTATTATATAGCATATACATATATATATCTATCTATGTATCTATTATAATATATTGTATCTTTATAATTATTATTTTGCACCAATGTCTACCCCATTTTTATGTCCACGCAATCACTGTCCATTCCAAGGTTGCCTGGAAGAGATCGCAGAAAGCGATAAGGCCGCCCATTGTATGTTTTGTAGTGTTAAATTTATGATTAACTATGTATTTTCTGGTGTACAATAAAGTTTATATATAAATAGTTACCTGTCCCGGTGATTTCAGATTGGAGCAAGTCGCGAGTATGACATCACCGCGGACGTCCAGAATGGTGGTGGAACCGCGCTGGGCTCTGTTTGATATGTCCACTAACTGTCCGCTCTCTGTGTGACATTGTTACTATATGAACGGTTTGACGGTATGTACAGTCGAAGAATGATATGTTAAGCACCTCTAGAGAAAAATGCAATTTATAAATATTTGACTAGGAAATAGGACCTTTTTTTAATCTTCTGAGACATTGTTCAGGGTCCTAAATTCATAATACAAAGTTAGTGCTAAGAAATTTCGGGTATTTTTCTATAATCCTGTATAAAAGTTTAAATAAATACATATATAATACCAGCCTGTTACTGTCCCACTGCAGGGCAAAGGCCTCTTCTCATACAGAGAAGGCACGAGCATTGATCACCACGCTTGCTCAAGACGGGTTGGTGATTTCAGACTTATATTAACTACAAGTCCAGGTTTCCTCACGATGTTTTTCCTTCACCGATGTCACTAATGTCCAAGATAAACTCGGAAAGTACATATGAATTGCAAAAGTCACATTGGTACTTGCTCGGATTTGAACCCACAACCTCGTGCATGAGAGGCGAGGCCTTAACCACTGGGCCATCACGACATAAATACAAAATGCATACATACAAATAAATACATACCAATGTTATAAACATAGGAGTGCACTTCAGTCTCCTGTGGACTAGAGAACAGGACTCTGTCCCCGGCCGCGTTGAAGCACCTACTGGGGAGCGCCTGACAGTAAATCCCGAAGAACAGTTCCGAAACTTCCCCGTACTGTATGTTTACGGAGGAATCCACTACTTTAATTATTGTGGATAGTGTATCCTGAAATCATTGCAAAGTTTCGTATTTTACAAAGCCGTAAATAAGGCACTCCGACTTTGCTCCAAAAGTTTGTCATTAGCGACCATTTCCGTATGGTATGACTAAAGGAAAGGTCAAACCAACGCGTGGAACATGCGCTCACGATGGCGTGCAAATATGCGTTCACTAAATTTCACCGTGGTCACACTAATCACAGGACGCGCCGGTGTGGTCAGTACCTACAAATTCATTGGAAAAACCCAATAACATAAAACAGTCCGGGAACAGAATTTCTAAGTAAACATCCCGGAGTTTAGAAGTTGGCGGTATAACGCTGTGTGTCGCGCTTCGAAAATCCGTAGTTTCGGCCGTCGTTACGGGCGCTTCGCCCTCCTTCTCACTTACGGTATGTCTGAAAGTGAGACGGAGAACGAAATTCTTATTATACGCTATAGGTTACTATTACTTACAGAGCCCTTCTTCCTGATCACGAGCTCGTGACAGGCGTGGTGCGGTCCATGGGCCTTGCGCTGCAACCACACCAGGTCTCCGGTAGAGTTGAACCTTGGAGACCGGACCGCTAAGCCGTCGGCAGTTATCAACTCTATAATAAGAAAAATATAGATAGGTGATGTGGGCCTACAAAGACACATGCGAACATCACACTGAAGTCACGCAAAAATCCTGCATCGCGCAAGCAGTGTACCGCGCGACGAGTATTCAGGGCGGTAGGGACTTCGACGCAAAAACTGTTACTATGGATTCAATACGTGATTCTGGACTGCGTTGAAATTATTCGTCGGTTATTAAAAAATAAATCTGCGGATCCATACATTTTGGCCGCGTAGGTATTGCACTTTTCTCTGAAACAGCAGATTAAAAAAAAAAAATACGGACACAAATTTCAACGCAGGGAGGTTCAGAACCATGTACTGAACTGAATCCATGGTAAAAGTTTTCATGCCACCCTGTATACGGGGTTAGTTTTCAATGACCGGCCAAATTTTCACAGGGAACACAACTTTCACTATGGAACCAACTCTGAAATCACGAAAAAAATATCAGCTGCTTCATACATTTTGGTCTAGTAGGTATTGAACTTTTGTATGAAACAGCTCGTGATTTCAGAGTTGGTTCCATAGTGAAAGTTGTTCATATTCATGGGTAGAACACCCTGTGAAAATTTGGCCGGTCATTGAAAACTAACCCGGTATACAACGACTCGACATCAATCGTCGGGCAGTTGCCCACCAGACACAACACCCGACTGGTCGGAGGATCCTCCCTTTTCATGATGATGAGTGAACGTTACACCCTGTTCCTCGTGCCTCTATAGTTATCACTAGCGAAAAACATAAATAAGTTTGCAACAAATAACACAATGTCACGCCTCTTTACCCCAAAGGGTTGGGCAGAGGTGTATTATACACCCACATTTCGCTTTAAGTCTCCTATCGGATATCACTTGGATCTGCTATTGAAGACACGATTCTACAAAAGACCACCTATCTTCACTTAAGATTTTCTAATCATTCTTAAGGTAACATCACAATAAAAACTCACTGAATTCTCCATCCAGACTACATTCAAAGATGTAACTGGGCCGGTTGGTGCAGAATATGAGGCCCAGTCTGCGGGGCTCCGTCTCCCAAACCACGCCCACTACGCTGTTGCCGTCCGGAGAGAAACGAACCTGGCACGAAGAAAACACAAATGTACTGGGGCCGTATTAATGCCACTACTCGTATCGATTCTTTTGCGAAAAAGGGATGTTTCATAATAACTGATGGCATTAATCGTCGATAGTGCCATCGACGAAGACGCGCCACACTCTTCATCCTAAACGCGATTACTGTACAATACAACAATTTTTTGACGCTCTCAACCGACTTGGAATATACTTCCAAGTCAATTGAGAGCGTCCGCCGCACCAAGTGCAAAGGGCAGCTGATAGAAATCAGACGACTGACGAAACACGAATATTGCCGAGGGACATTAAGAAAATAGCGATTAGGAAGGGGTAGTGTTCATGATAGTCCCTGCTCCCGGGCGTAAATATGACACATATAAGAAACAGATTCGTTGCATTGTTTAAAAAAAATTGGCAATGAAAAGGATATGGTACCACATGTATGGGGACTTGGGCCCAGGGTAAATCAAGTTATTACAGAATAAACCCAGGTTAATTTTACTGACTACAGTATGACGTACATTAATATCTTTAGACGGCTGTCATAACTAGCGGGGTTTTTTAAATAATGCATTTTAATTTATGAATTATCAGATTTAACTAATCTGTTAACTTCATTATCATTTTGATAGTAGCATGAATACCATGATGAATGGACAGATGTTGCCTTGCCTACAGTGCACCTACCTGTCCCGGACACATGCTGTCCGGAACTCCGCCCAGCACGGTTAACTTCTCTCCGTCTAATTTGAACACGACTATGACGGACAGATGCTTCCCCACCAATTGTTCGCCCCAGTCTTGTCGGTATATGTACTCTTCGCCCTGGAAAAATAGTTTGATTAGTCCTTATACATATAAAAATTCATTGACCAAATCAGTTTATATAGGATGGTTTTTATCCGGCAAAATCCGAAACTAAGGGTTAGTTTAGTTTAGACTTTAGTTTCCACCCTTAGGGCCAATTGGTCAAAAAGACACTGAACCTCCATTTTTGTGGAATTTAAAATACTAGTTTTGTTTTTTTTTTATCCTTCTGCCTGAGCCAGGTATCGAACCAGATTTGTCTTACTAAAAACAGAACCCTATTACACTAACCAATAGTGTAGCTGATAAGGATCAAATGGACTGCTGGTGGTTGGTACAATCTTTTATGATCATCTATATCATACGAGTATTTGCCTGAGATTTCCACGAATTCTTTATTCAACTTTGGCTACTATATATCACTAATTATCATCTGTGTTTTATTAAAGTTCAGTTGGAGGAGCTTGTGGCTAAGTAGTAATTGCCGCACGGGTCGATCCATCAGGTTAAGCTACGCTTGCCGGGGTTGGTCCGTGGATGGATGACCATCTTTACATACAAAGAGTCCTCCGTGCCTCGGAAAGCACGTTAAGCAGTTGGTCCTGGCTGATCTTAGACAGTCGTTACGAGTCGTTACGAGTCGTCAGAAGCCAGAAAGTCTGACAACCAGTACCAAGGGGTATCGTATTACCCAGTTACTGGGAAGCAGCTCCATGTAAAATACTGGTATCCAGTTGCATCCGGTTAGACTGGAAGCCGACCCCAACATGGTTGGGAAAAAGCTAGGCAGATTGTTTTATTAAAGTTCAAAAACTTTTCAAACTCACCCTTTTGGGCGCTGTTTCCCCACTGCCGTCATTCTTGGGTTTATCATCTTTCCTCTTGATATAAGGCTCGAATTTGGGCAGCTTCTTCTCGGCGACATATACTAACGATGTCTCATCATGCGACCATTTTAAACCTCCAAATTCAGCTGTAAACAAAGTTATTGACGAGAACACAAAACATTGAGGATATATCAACAAGCATCGGTTTTCTAGGACTTCGCTGCCGTCACTATACGGCCGTAATAAGGCATATAGTCTCAAATCCATGTTTCCAAATGATGTTACTTCCACTTTAACAAAAATCAACTTTGTAACTGTTGTAAATTATGTTGATTTCAGAATGATGATGAAAAGTCATAAAATTATTTGGAGATGTAGCGAAATACTGAATTTTGTATGGTGGGTGATATCAATGATATATTTTCCATTTGTCATGCTTGTTTACATGTTTGGAAACTAAATTGCGAACGCAGGATAGAAAACCATCAATTTACGACGAGCAATGAGCAATAACTTAAATATTTCCATAGTTAAAACTTACAGTCAGCATAAACATCGCCATGTTTGTCCAGGCTGGTGAGGTCCACGCTATGCGCCAAGGTCTTCTTACTCCATACCTCGAGGTACTGCTTTTTGGGATCTTTGCCATTCTTCTCCTCGCGGATCAATGCTTTGTAGGTCTCCGAAGGGGACACCGCGGATAGGATTCTGAAAATCATATGCCATACGTAAAGTTAAGTGAAGTGAAGTGAAGGGCGATCTGGGGGATTGTCTTCTATAATGTTGACGACGATGTTCGTTCTAAAGTGCTGATTCTCAGCCTAAATAGAATAAATGATTTCCAATTTTGATATAAATTTGAGTGTGATGTTTTATCATTCAGTCTAGATAAAACTATAAAACTATTTTTTCGATTCGATGTCGTTGCCTAAAGCCACAACACCAATCTGCTACGCAAGAAAGATATGATTAAATCTGTTTTATTTTATAGTTTTTTTTTGGTAGCCTATATCATGCGTGTCCCACTGCTGGGCAAAGCCCAAAGGCCAACAGGTACAACAGGTACAGGTAAACAAGATCAGATCGCCATGTACGCCACCGGTCGACCTTGACTAACGTGGGAGGACTATAGTCTAAAAGCCCCGTTATAAACTTCGTAGTTATATTATAACTTTTTTTTGTTGAGCTTGTTTATGGTAGTAGTTTTTCAGAAAATACCAATGTACAAAGCCATAGAGATACTTACTCATTACTTATATCAGTCCCAAAGTCAGTTTCATCAATGACGTTGAAGTCTTTATCCAGGGTGTACGAGGATGCAAACTTGGAGACCTTGCCTTTATCCAGGTTTCGCACCGACCACTTAGCGTTGATCTTAGTGGCGGCATTGTTGAGTTGTGCACCAGCAACTGACGGTATCTTCGACAGGGTCTTGTATGCACTGATTATGTGTTCTAGCTATGGAATTTTTTATTTTAATATTAATTTAGTGGGGTAGTTGTGGTTGTTTTTACTTGTGGTCAGAAGCCATAAGTAAGGATTATAAGCTAAAACATAGTACACATTTTTTTATTATTATAACATATTTATAAAAAAATACATTTTCATTTGTATAATGTAGTACAAGTACGCTAATTAATAATGGCGTGGTTTCCTATATGTATATTTAGATATATGCGATATCGATATAATGACAAAGACTGTGGGTTAATAAGTATCTGTATTAATAAATAAATAGCCTATTTTACTACTCAACATTAAATTCAAGTTCCTAAAAAAGAAAGTATAGGCTATTAGATATATATTATAAAACATATATTTTATATATACATATTTTATACATACACACATATATTTTAAATAATATTTTAATTTAAACTGACCTGTGCAGACATTTTCAACATAGCAGTCCGCAAGGAACAATGAATGTAACACTATCTGCAAGGTAATCACATTAAATATATATTAGCATACATAATAATATGGGTTTAAATATGAAACAAGTAGATGCAGCTGGATTTGTTCAATAAATTGTTATCAAAGTTGGCCTTTAAGGGTACGTTACAAGTTACAAGGGCGTGACTAATATGCATGCTAATTAGTCTAATTATTTATTTAATTATATATTTATTTATATATTTATAATTTTATTTATTTATATATATCTTTATTTATTTAGTGAAATAGACGATGATATAAAACGAAAACGAGCGCGTAAAATTTCATGAACAGACCTTTGGGCGTATAGATATTATGAAAAAACTACTGGATGTATCTACTCAAAATAAAATGATTTGAACTATTGGATAAATTCTCTATCCCTGTGTTTCCATTTTGCCATTTTCCTATTACATAAGTTATTTATTTACGGCCAAAGACGAGTTAAAATATGGAAGTTTCTACGCTCATAACTTCCAAAGATTTTTTTTTTCTAATTCTGCTTCCTTAAAGAGCTAGATAATGACAAGACATAATTGATATAATTTTTAGTTTTGAGCGTACTGTCAAACAGACGAGTAATAACCATACTACGTTTGTATGGACGAATGACCGACTAGCGTACCCTTAACAAACATTTGTTTTTTGTATCTTTTATTCAGTATTTAATACAGCAAAAAAAAAACCTCTTTAAAAAATATATTAAAATACAACCCTGTATTACAAATTTTCAATTAGCTTGACATATTATTTTCAAGACATGAAAGTGTGACCTATAAGCAATTAAATAAGGTGTAGGTTACACAATAACAAAGTTGTTTAAACATAATGGAAAATACCGAAAAAGGAAGTTAATTTGAAAGTATTTAATCATAACGTATATAAATAAAAAAAAAATATAAACTTCCGAACGGATTTTCATACCGTTTTCAACAATGGACGAAGTTATTCATGAGGAAGGTTTAGGTGTATAATTCATTACGGTTTTGTGTAAATTGGCTGAAATATAACGATGATTGTTGAAGATGTCGGAAAAATTATGCCGACTGGGTAAACAAATAGAATTATATGAAAACAATGTACTACGGAATCAATACATTGTTTACCTGGGTTAACACATAGGTACTTTTAATCCCGTATCGCGGTAGTACGTTCCCGTGGGATATTTTCTGACAACAAACCAACATATATTATATTATATTTTGTTGACTTTTCCAAGTTGTTTGACTTGATGAAATGGCCGATACTGTGGAGATACCTTCTCGCTATGGGTACACCCAAACACCTTGTGCGCCTTTTGAAGCGTCTTAATAAGGGTTGGAACAGCGTCAGTGAAAACAGATGGCGTACTATCAAGTGATTTCCACCCTAGAGCAGGTGTTCGTCAAGGATGTATAATATCGCCGCTCTTGTTTAACATTTACACAGAGCTGATAATGAGGATTATCCTAGAGGTTTGGACGGATGGTGTTTCAATTGGTGGAATAAAAATATCGAATTTACGCTATGCGCTATGCTATGTAATGTAGGCTATTCGCGACTAGTATTGGCGACATGTAGCAGTTGATTTCCAAGATGGAACATGCCGCTTAGCATTCGGCTTGAGAATATGCCTATGGCATTAAGTCCGCCTCTGAACATGTGTGTGCTTGAAGTATTAAATAAATAAATAAACAGAAGTAAGACGAAGATGATTATTGTCGACCGTTCAAACAATAACTCGCCCGAAGTTGTACAGATTGCGAACTGCGACGTCACGGTACGACCCAGACGTCGCAGTTCGCAATCATTCAAATATCTACCTAGTAGCCCAGGGGGTCTACCTACTCCGAAGCGTTAAATCCGAACTATCGGGCCGAATTTTCGACCGACCTAACGAAACAAAAAGAAGTTCGTAGTAGGAACTACGAACTTCTTTTTGTTTCGTTAGGTCGGTTCGGATTCGACCGAACTTCATTTTGACGTTTGTTATATCGTAAACCCTACTCTGAACGAGAAAAATCCGACAGATATAGTGAGTTTGACAAGTTACATCGTGAAATTAATGTCAAAATTCACGACAGCAAAAGAGCTACCTTTTGAGTATCGTAAGTATGGAATTTAATTAATTATTACAATTATCTTGAGTTTTATATTAGTTTAAAGTGTTAAAGTGAATGTGCCATATTTAAAATTGTAGCGAAATGGCATTACGTATGTATATGGAGGCTCTCAGAGAAGAGCGTTTGGAGCGCAGAAGGAATCGCAGACGACTTCCTGACTCCTTCAACACTAATTTAGTGCCCGACCTTGAGTTTGTAGCTAATTACAGACTCAGTCGATCACTGTACGAAGAACTCCGACGGGGAAACGTTTCCACAGGGGAACGTCTTGTAGTACAGGGAAACTCGAAGGAACGAGAGCACGCGACAGGGCGCCCATGTGCATACAAGGTACAGCCGACACAGAAAGATGGCGTCGCATCATGAGACAAATCTCGCGTGTCCGAAATCTCACTGCAACATGATGACCACGACCGCTCTGTCAAGAGTGCACCAACAAAGAAGAAGAATTTAAATATAATTATATGGAACATACTGAAGTAATAATATTATTATTATTGAGTATGGGCCAGAAAGGTTTGAACATACACTTATAAAACCACAAAGCCAGTCTTTATTTATTTAACACATTTATTACACAGACATCAAACCAAGCCAAGATTAGATAACATAAATAAATTACATTGTCAAGTATTTACTATGGAAATACAATGCAAAATAAACATCCATAGAGACAATTTATTATTTCTTCAGTTTGTTTGTAAACTTCTAGGATAATTTTCATTCATTATTTTAAAACTTGACTTGAACTGATATCAGTAGATAAAGTCAAGGAATTAATATGATAAGCACCTAAGATAAATTTTTACTTACACTTACTACAAAAAATAAGGTGTAAGTGTAAGTAAAAGGTGACAAGCACCAACGTGGCAAGTTCTTCTAACTTAAAAGACAGCCGTGCTGCTGGGGTATTTGTTGCGCCACTTCTTCTTCCCAGATAAAGCACTAGGAAGTGATGAAGGGCAGGCGTTTTGGGGGTCTGTCTAATGTAATTTTGACATTCAAAAAGAGCTGATTCTCAGCCTATTTTGAATAAATGACTTTTTATTTTGATAGGAATTTGATTGAAAGTTGCTTATCATTATCGCTCCCCCATCTCTATGGTATTCCGTAATTATAAGTCAAGGGAAGACAGGCTGAAGGTGATTGTTTTGAAAGTAAAACAATTGAAAAGTCTGTTTCTTCTTCATATTATTCTGTAAAATAGGTTTTACTGAATAGTTGAGGAATGGTAACCACTGTCCGGGTTAAAAGAAAATGCAGATGTTAGACACAATCTACTGGTTTGTAACAACCAGCAGATATGAAGTGATAGTCCTAACTCAGACAGAACTACTCAATGCTACCTCCATAATGTAATTTGAAAAATAAACGATTTGTACTTTACTTTTTACTATTATACACATCTACATAACTGGAAATAAAGCCCCATGCAGAATGGCGCGACGCGACACCGATCATTGTACTACCGTGAAGTTTTCTTAGAAATTGTTTTGTTAGAGCCGCGTCGCGCCAGTCTATGTGAGTGCAAACAGTATTTACCTACCTACGTAAATATTGAGTGGTAAAGAGAGATAACAATTTTGAATATTTACTTGCCTCCCAATCAGCTGATTATGTCTGCGCATCGGAATGATTATTTTCAGATGATTGTTTGTAGCTCAGAAGTTTAAATTAGAATTTATAATTTTCTATGTTCTTTGTCAAACCAAAATTAATGTTCACAATAATTTCTTCTTTCTGCAAAACAATTCAAAGCAATCTGACATCACCAAACCAAACCGATACCAAACCACAGAATCCACAGAGCACAGATTATAAATGAGTACCTACCTTAGAGTAAAGTTATTACTCTGAGGTACAGAGGCCAGCAGGTCAAGCTACCCGAAACTGTCAAATTTTCGCAATCAACCTTGAACCTTATGCTGTAGTGCTAAAGTTGAAAATCTATTAAAAAAAATTGACAGATTGTAGTAGCTTGATGTGCTGGCGTCTGTACACACTCAACCAACCAAGCTGACAAATTGACAATGACAATGACAAAGCCACAGTGACTCGCTTCTTTTTTTAATAATTTTTATTCATGACCATAGATGCAAGTATTTTAGTCGTAAACTTAAAATAGGTTTTAACTTCTATACTAGTACAATAGATAAAGATTACATAAATTATCAACTTGCCGCCCTTTCGGGTTGAGTGATTTATAAACTAATTTACCAAATGAATTTTAAAAAATGTACCGTATTACAAATATCTCAGAGTAATAACTAAAGACAAATATATTATAAACAACACGGTACTACCAACTCCAAAACTTCAAATTAACTTTCTGCTTATAAATTATCATTCAAATTATCGTATAATAAAAAAGGAGGGGAAGGAATCATAGCGCGTCAAAAAATTCGTCCGGGAACCGTGCACAGAGTTCCGTAGTTGGGACTTGGGATATTTATGCATGTTACCGATGCATAGTCGTGATTGATTGTATCAACCGCAAAAATAAGTCTGTATTTCATAGAATTTCTCGAAAAAACAATGAAAATAAAGTTATCACTGCGGTTGTAATAGCACTTACACACTATGCCCTGCCGCTGGGCAAGCCGCGGCGCGGCGCGGCGGCGCACCCGGGCTTGCCGCACAAACCCGCACAAAGGATCGCAAAGGAAATGAAGGCGCAAAAGCCGGGGGTACGTGCCGCGTGGCAAAAGCATAGTCTGTAGGAGGTATAACCGATGAGATCCCGAAAAACGCCCACAACGAAGTTCATTCATGGTTTGGTCTATGATGGGTCTACGTAGGCTGCATTCCGAGTTACGCTGTACTGTAATTGATTTGAGCGTGCTAACGCCCGTACCGAATAAGCCTGAGCGCGATAACGATGTATCGTGAATCGTCATAGATGACGTCAACACATGCCACCTTACGATAACGCCGACCATGCCTTTTATCAATATCACCATGAGCGCTGTCAAAAATGACAGCTGTGCTGTTTTGTTTTGAGTCGCATCATATCTTTAGAATAACGTGGCATTTTCGAAATTGTGCTTCTGGCTACCGTGGCCACCTAACCAACGAAGAAGAAAAAATTTGTAGTTGGTTTCGGTCGGCCCGGGTACGTTAACAGTACGAGAGCGGTTAAACACAAAGAAATATGATAAGCAAGTTTTGACGTTGAGCGAGCGCCGTGAGAGCGTTCACGAGCGTTCCGAATTGTTGACAGCCCTCAGCTGTCATAATCGTGCTATCTTATCGGGACGCCAATTATTGATGTCAGTGTTGTGAGCGATTATGTTCTAATTCGGAAAGCGGCCCTTTTCAATGACATTTTAACCGTATTATTTTGTCAAAAAACTCAACGTCAAATCAAAATGTCAAATTGTCAAGTGTAACTGCTTAGCAGCGCGATTTTCAATAAAAAGAAATAAAGAAAAAAAGATTATTTACATGGAAAATTGTACTTTTCGCCCTTGATTTAATATAGGCTTTCTAATGAAAAGTTTTGTGAAAATATATAATAGTTTGTTCGTTAACAGTAACCGCAAAGGATCCGTAAATCATCTTCTTTATTTCAGCTAAGTTAGCAAAAGTTTGTGTTCAGTGTTTTATTACCAGCAAACATGAAACTAGTAAGTATTAAGTTACAGTTTTGAATGATTTCGATACAACCTCATCCATATTAGATATCCTTATAAAATGTCAAGTGGCATAATTTGCTGGCTAGGTAAGATGACACCACAGTGGTTATCATTGATAAGCCGTTAGATTCATAGTTCGTCTATTTCACCCTTAAAAAGTTGCAATCATATTGTACCTTGAGCTAGAATCCAACTGAGAACTGACTTGTAATAGTCTGAATTGATTTAATAAACAAATATATATCCAAGTACTAAGGTACACTATCCATCATCTGTATGAATAATGCAGCTGTGGGCCAGGCGCGGTCCCAGGGGAGGGTCCTGGGGGTCATGACCCCTCCCAAAATCATTCAAGCTGTTGACAGCTTGAATGATTTACGTGTCTTACTAACTAAAAACTGTAGGTGCTTCAGCCACAGAGACCCCGATGACCATATACAAAAAAAATATGAAAAAAAGCCTGTTAAGCAAACTCGTGAACTTGGGCACCACAACGCTTGTGTTAAGGCCAGCTTTCAAAACCTAAACTCTTGTAAAACGAGTTTAAGCTTTTCTACTCGACAAAGTAAGTTCTCTTCCTGTATAATGATCAAAACAAAACAGAACCTATTCATAGAATCAAGACAAGTGAGCCCACTTGTCTTAATTCTTGAGCTTTTCTTCATAAGTCGACAAAGCAAGTAATTCTTAGTTCTTTTGAAATGATCAAAAAAAAAAACAAACATATCTCTTGTATTCACACTACTACTACTACTACTACTACACTATACACTTTCGTAGTTGCTTGGCCTTTCCTACATAAGGCAACAATGTTACTCCTATTTCTGTTTGAAAATGTTAATCAAATCCTAAGGAAACAGAACCTATATATGGCGGGTGCTAAAATTTTGAAGCTTGCTTCACTCGCTTGCCTTGATTCTTGGGTTTTTCTTCAAAAGTCGACAAAGCAAGTCATTCTTTGTGCTTTTGGAATTATCAAAACAAAACCGAACATATCCAAGTGTGCAAAATTTTTTAACTCATTTGGCTCGCTCTTATATTCTCCATTTTCATAGTTGTTTGGCCTTTCCTGCATAAATCGAGAATGTAACTCCTATTTCCTTTTTTTTTATGAGCAGATGAGTTGTAAGATGATCTGGCAGGGGAGAGCTGTTCCTCATCAGGAGCAACTCTCTTATTAGTCCAGCAGCTATTTACAACTCCAGTCTGGACGTGTATTTTTGCGAACATGAACTAATTTCTACCTTGACTGTTTTCATGTTCAGGTGTTCGTGAATTTCAGTGTTCCTGATAAACCATGGTGCATTTGTTATTTGTTTTAAGATGATGTTCTGAGTTCTCTGTATCATGTTTATATTGGAGTTACACGCTGAGCCCCACAGTTGAATGCCGTAACTCCAGATGGGTTTTAGTATGGCCTTATAGATCAAGATCTTATTGGCTACGGACAGCTTGGAATTTCTACCCAGGAGCCAGTACATGCCTTTGTACCTAATGTCGAGCTCTTTTCTTTTTTTAAAATCAAATTCTAAGAAAATAGAACCTATTTAAGGTGGGGTGCAAACATTTTGAGGCTCACTTCGCTCACTTGTCTACTCTTGAGCTTTTCTTCATAAGTCGACAAAGCATGTCATTCTTAGTTCTTTTGGGATTATCAAAAGAAAATGTAACATATCTGAGTGTGTAAAATTTTTGAGCTTGCTTTGCTCGCTAATAATTTTCATAGGTGTTTGGCTTTTCCTGCATAAGCCGACAATGTACCTAACTCTTATTTCTCTTTGAAAATGGAAATCAAATCTAACCTATCCGAGATAATAATACCAGCCTGTTACTGTCCCACTGCAGGGCAAAGGCCTCTTCTCATACAGAGAAGGCACGAGCATTGATCACCACACTTGCTCAAGATGGGTTGGCGATTTCAGACTTATAATATTAGCTACAAGTCCAGATTTCCTCACGATGTTTTTCCTTCACCGATGCAGATGTTAGTAATGTCCAAGATAAACTCAGAAAGGACATATGAATTGAAAAAGTCACATTGGTCCATCCTATCAGAGAGGAGGTATTAAAATTGTCGAGTCAGCTTCGCTCGCTCTTCTCACCCTACATAATCTTCTGTCCTAATACTTATTATTTATCAAAAAGCTAGCGACCATTTTGGCAGCATCTCATTATTTAATCGAATCCCTAATAATTCATATTGTGGGGTCCTTAAAATACTAAATAGCCAACTATTTGCGAACAACTTGGATGTAAAAATGCGGTAGTGGGGCGCGTCATTTCAGAGTAGACAAGCTATAGCGCTCGCCGGCAACTGCTGCGGTAGGTACTGCTCGTTTCGTTCGCTCGGCTCGCGCGCGTTTTGTCACTGTTTTTACTGCGACCAACTGTGAAAAAAGATCAGAAAGTTAAAAAGAGGTTCAGATATTTAAAAAGTGAGCATCATTAGAAAGGTCAAAAACTTTTTAGAGTATCAATTAAATATTTTCCTAATATTCCTCGGCACCCACGGTGACCCCCCCAAAAATCTTAGGCTGTACCGCGCCAGCTGTGGGCAAGAGCAAAATGAAGTACTACTAACAAAATTCAATAGTTAGGGGTGAGAATCAGCACTTTTCGAATGTCAAAATTACATAAGACAGTCCCCCAAAACGCTCTCCCTTCACCACTTCCTTGTGCGTAAGCTGGGAAGAAAAATTGGCGAAGAAAAAAATAAAACAACCAAACACATCGAGAACTATACTCAGGCAGAAATAAAAACTAAACATAAACAGAACTTAATATCTAAATAAATGCCTCCAGACATAAAGGGTGTGCCCATAATGTGTGCACATATAGCTGCAACTGGAAGTTATAAATGATAAACTAGAACCATCCAGGTAAAATAAATAAACAGTTAATTACTAATAACAATAAAAAAAACCATGATCAGCAAGACCACCAGTCACCTCAAGCAGCACCCGTTGACGAGCATAACGCAAAGATCAGCCATTACCCCCTTCGCCATATTTGAAGGAAGAGTGCAACCCGACCCCTGACGCTACCGCAAGCAGTGACGTCTAAGGGAGCATGATGAACTTGCTGCCGGTTGCTCAGGCAAAGCCTGAAAGAAATGTTTTTTTATTATAAAAGACTAGATGATAGAATATAATTCTGAATAAAAAAAATATCACTTCTTTGTATATCATGTTTCAGGGACCGGAATTGCTGGTAAAGCTAGAAAAACTGAATGTACACAAATGTGACAAATGCCCAAAAGTCTTCCCAAATACGAGTGACCTCATGAAACATATGTCTTATCATGATGAATACTTCTTATCACATGTGAGTTAAAAGAATAATGTACCCAGGATTTTGTAAAATCTTGATTTAAAAGAGCTTCTAGGAGTTTCTTGCCCTTCTACTTCATAGACATCTATGTTTTGGAATGGGCAAATAACGAATACTTTCTGTATATCTGACCGACTCCTTGAAAGAAAGAAAAATGTGTTGGCATTACAACAAAAAAACAATCCCTATAAACCACAAAACAGAAAAAAACAACACCTTATAAACCAAAAAAACAATGCTTATAATGCCCATAAACTCAAGGTATAACACCTGACGCTGATTTTCAGCTGCAGCCCACAAGTGCCATAAGCTCAAATAATAAACACATCGGGTAACTTGTATCCGCTAACACCTGTTGCTGAAATGATGAGGTGTTATTGATTATCAGCAAATAGGACCCTTTATTTGTGACTAGCGGGATAATTGCGTAACAAATGAACGGTGGTAATGGCTTTCATTTTGACAGTTCAACAACATTAATTGTTTTATTTACGTTGTTGAACAGACAGTTTTTTCGAACTTATGAAGCAATGGAGTAGCAATATCCTTCGAAATCATTCAGATTGTGTTTGAAAATGTGTTCACATTTAGGGTGTTAGTTCTGGAAACGTATGGATTCAAGTCCATGATTATCCATGAGTCCATGGGGTGATTAGAAACCGTATATTTATAGTGCTATAGTAGTAAATTTTGCGTACCAATAGTGTACCTCACCCATGCCTAGTCTAAAGTTTTCTAAACTTCATTCAGGCTATTTGTACACATTTTTCTAACATATGAAGCGATGGATTAGCAATATCCTTCACAATCATTCAGATTGTGATTAAAACTGACCAGTACCCTAATTGCGTAACACGCTTTTACGCAATTAGGGTACTGGTCAGTTTTATTAATGTCATTATTCCATTGTCTCAGATACTATTCTATCAGTCTTACTTTTGCAATTTTTGTGTCAGCTTAGCTACAAATAACAAATGTATGTATTTTTGTTTTTTCAGCTGTTGAGTGCATATGTAACTGTAGAAAGGGCCAGAATATTCAAATGTGACAAATGCACCAAAAGATTCGATAATAACAGAGTTTTTATGCTTCATAAGCTTGCACACATACAGGAGAATGTGTAAGTATTAAGTACCGTCAACTGCCCTAACTTCGCCTGGCGTCCTATGTTTGCCTATAATGAAAAACATGCAAAATCTTTTTCATTTTACTTGTCCATACAAGTAAAATGAAAAAGATTTTGCATGTTTTTCACTATAGGCAAACATAGGACGCCAAGCGAAGTTTAGGGCAGTTGACCGATAACCTATTCTCGCTATCTTTCTAGAATTAATCTAATATGGTGGGAGGGTTAGATTTCCTTGTCTTCTCTATTTTTGCCGGATTTTTATGTTTTCTTTTAAAGGCTTGACATTCTATAAGTTCTGTTTAAGTACCTACTTATTATTGTTGAATACATTGTTTATTGTTGAGGCCTCCCTCTCACTGAGAGGAGGCCTGTGCCCAAGGGTGTCGCCAGCCGATGGCCCAGGGGGGGCAAGTTGATATATGGAGGATGGGAAAGTCAAGTGCGAGTCTTACCCTCTACGGCGCATAATGGGGTGAAAATCGACGCTGGTGGACATTTGATTTTTAACAAATCAGTTTCAATTTCAACTCGTTAGTCCAGATAGGAACTGAGTGAAATAATAATTTCCATTTTCAAAGTATGGATTGGAAACGGACCTTTCGGGTCATTTTTCCCAAAACTATTCAGAACTGTAGAGCTGAAACCTAATAGATATTATGACTGGGTCTACCACCAACACATGGATACGAACATAGATATAAGAAAGAAGTTATTTATATTATTATATTTCTATGGATACGAATAACTACATCCCCGGATTCTGGACTAGACCTTGTTTAGGAGATATGGAATTTTATAAAACCAAATAAAAGTTGTTCAAATAAACAAAATTGGCTTTATAGATATGTAGTTTATTTACATTAAAATGCCTTGTATTTGACAAAAAAAAAAAATATCTTGAGGAGGACAGCTGCCCCCTTTGCCCCCCCTTGGCGACGCCCTTGCCTGTGACCCAGCAGAAGGAACATCATAGGCTGATTCTGATCATTGTTGAGGCAGGCAATGTATACGAAGCTATCAAATCATTTATGGCTTCATAAAAACCTCCCTAGACTACCTGTAAAGTAACTGCAATTTTTTTTTCCAGGAGAAATGAAAGAAAATTCGACAAATTTCAGAACTATGATATTGTGAAACCCTACAAGTGTCCAGATTGCGATGTTAGTTATGTTACACAAACTACTCTTGATGAACATTCTGTTCTTCACTTGCCATTCCCTCACATCTGTGAGTGTGGCATTGGATATTATCTGAGACAGGATTTGAAATGCCACATCAAATTGGTTCATGGAACGAAAATTAAAGTAGAGCCCTATTTGTCGCAAAATTTAGACCCAGAAGAGGACCAAGTTATACCCCAAACAAAGCCTCAAGATAAATCCCAAAGAAAGTCTAAATCTAAATCCAAGAAGGGGATAAAAAAAAGAGAAACCGTAAAGACGGAAAATCCTAAAAAGAAGAAGTGGAACATTGCGCTGAAAGGTAAAGATACTAACAGTAATAAACAAAAAACGGAATGGAATGTACCAGACCCAGATATAGAAATCAGAAAGACCTCCGATAATAAATATGAATGTCCTGAATGTAAAAAATTATTTAGTTGCAAACCACATCTTTTTAACCATTACCGCATTCACTCTGGTGAGCGCCCCTACACTTGCCATTTATGTCCGAAGGCGTTCACCCAGTGCATCACGCTAAAAAAACATATAGAGAGGCACATGGCCAAAGAGAGGATCTATGTGTGTAAACATTGCCCTAAAGCATTTACCCTGCCGTACTATAGGGATCGACATGAAGAAATACACAGTGCGATTAAGGCTCATGAATGTCCGTATTGTCATAAGGGATTCCACGACCAGTCCGCATTGATACGCCACAAACGAACTCACACGGGGGACAAACGATACTGCTGCTCTTACTGCCCTAAAACATTCAGTGACGTCAGTGGCCTCAATGCCCATAAATTACGTCATGAGAACAAAAAAGAGTTTGAGTGTGAAATATGTTCTAAGAGATTTTATAGTCGAACCGATTTAAAGAAACACACGGTGGTACACACTCATGAACGAAGCTTTGCTTGTGACTATTGCAAAAAGTTTTTCACTCGTAAAAGTAATTTAATGATGCATGTACAGAGGCATATGATTTTAAAGAAACATTTCGTATGTGAGGAATGTAACACGCAGTTTCTCAAAAAGGAGTATCTAAAAAGACATACACAGACCGTGCACAAAAAAATTACATTCAAACGCTTACATTTTGAATGTAATGATTGTTCGAAACAGTTCAACCATAAAAAAAGTTTACGGAGTCACTATCTGAGTTGCCATTCAAGTATACGTTGTGATCAATGCTCGCAGTATTTTGTAAGTACAACCCACTTCGAAGGACACAAGCTGATTGAGAGTGTACAATGTGAAATATGTGACGAGAAATTCTATTGTAAAAACATGAAAGAGAAGCATTTTGAAGTTCATCTTCCCCAACAAGTAAAAGAGATAAAAAGTAGTACAAATAGCCTGAAAGAAATGCAGGAAACTTTAGACTAATGGGTGAGGTACACTCTTTGTCTTCGATCAATAATTATTGATCGAAGCTCTTTGTACGCAAAATTTACTAATCCGTATGTTTCCAAACACACACACAACACATTTTCAATCACAATCTCTCTCCTTCAAAATTAGACAGACCACACGGAGCGAACTTCAGTTCGAAAAATTTGTCTGCTCAACAACGTAATTAACGCAATGAATGTTGTTGAACTGTCAAAATGAAAGCCATTGCTACTGTTAGTGTGTTACGCACTTACGCAATAGGGATGGCAATTTTTTTTTTATTCCGTCTTTGAGATTATTAAAAAATATTGGACACATATTTTTCTTTTTTTACGTAATCTAAAGATTACGGCGATACATTGAGTTAAAATGTGCCATGACCGCACGACTATGTAGATTTTAAACTTACTTGTGACGTAGCGACCCCCACTCCCCAATTTAAAATGCGCTTTATCTAAGTATTTTGTTATTAATATGAGCAAAAAATATGTGTCAATTATTTTTTTATTATCGGCCTGACGGACTTATTCGTTTTTTTTTTTACCTATAACACAGCAATTAAGTCAAGCAAACATAACAGTTCTACGGTTTGAATAGCATTTTTTTTTTTATGTAGCTATGTTCCTGATATTAAAATTATTAAAACAATTATGATTGTGTCCTTCGAGCGAAAATATAAAGTTGTTATTTTAATTTACGTAATTGCTGTTATTGATTATTTAATTCTAGGTTTTTCAGTTTTAATAATATACCTAATATCATTGTTAGATGAAGTCACCGGTGATATTGTGACAGTATTTAGTTTTAAGGAAAAATTGATGGAATTCTCATATTTATTGATGAGGCTTCTTAATAGACTTTGTTTTTGTTATACATCGTTATGCTACTAGCTTCTGCCCGCGACTTCCGTCTGTGTGGAAGTCAACTATACCATAAAACATTATTTGGTACTCGGCAATAGTGTAGCTTTGTATCAGTAAAAGATTGTTTGTAATCGGACGCTTCCAGAGATTACCTCTTACAAACAAACATACAAACAGTTTTACCTCTAATATATTAGGCAGAGGTAAATTAATTACTAAGTCTCCACCAAAATATCGACAAATAAGTAAATTTTAAAACAGCTGTTTTAAATAGGGATGCATCTATAGGTACGCATTTTGGCCGATACGATACCGATACAGATGATTAAAAGGACTAACTGAAAATAAATATAAATTATTGAATAAACTTTCAATCACATAAATATTCTCAGTTAGATAATAATTAAAATGAACACTAACAAGATTTTCTTTGAGTACACAAATCATTCTCAAGTTATGCGGAGAAAGGCGATTTCGGAAGTCCGTTTGAATAAGCCCTGCTGTAGAAAATAGTCTGTCCGATGCAACAGAACTCATTTGGAAACTAAAATACTTTTGCGTCAATTTTTTTAAGAGTACAAAACCTCATTGCGTCAGAAACCGAGAGGGTCTGCTTCTCTTGATCTACTGGGAGATCGGAGATATCTATCAACTTCTGCTTTCAAAACATCGGTGCATAAAGTGGATAATGGCTGATCTTCCTCAGATTCCACAGACGCACAATATCCCTCGTCTTGTAATTAGCTCAGAACTTGTACCAAGCTGGGGAGTAACCATTTCTGTAGTAGTTTCGGAATACGCAGGTTTTTTTTTTTTGTTCTCCATTATTGTCCGCTGCTGGGTAAAGGCGTCCCTACTCTCTTCCCACCTCTCTCTGTCCAGAACTGCCGAGGACCAATCTTTATTAAAGTTAAAGAAGTCCACCTCATCAAATACACAGGTAAACTAATTAAATCGCCAAGCTTCTTTTTTGCCGCAGAAACAGTGTAAATTAAATGTTCGTAATTTAGATCGAGGACCAAGAGCTGTTGCAAAATAATACGTATTTTCAGTTTCCAAATAGAATATTCTTCTGAGAAAGCGAAATTTGAAATAAATAAATATCATAGATACCGATGTATCGGACAAATCAAACGATCGCCGATATATCGGTATCGGTATCGGATGCACCCCTAGTTTTAAAATTCTCATTTTTGTTGATATTTAAATAAAAATGTAATTTTTAAATTAAGGCAAGTTACCTAAGAATCTATAAGTAATGCGTTTCATTATTTATATAAATAATTACTAGTTATCCTAGATTACTTATAAGAATGACTGATTATATTACTATTATTAAGAATTAATTAGTTGTAAGAGTAGTTTCTTGTCTCATGTTATTAGCGATTGTTATGAATTACAAATATATTTTTATAATAGCGCATGTTTTATCATTTAATTTTTGGAACGCCATCACCAACGTAGTTGACCGCAATGTTTAAGACCAGGCACTCTCAAGACAATTTCCTCGCAACCTCCGGCCCCATGCACCCCGCCACTCCACTATTTGCTAAACGCTAACACTTCAGTAATAAAGTTGAATATCGCGTGCGCTATTTGATCGTGTTCGAGCACGGAACTAAATGGCGTAAGTCTCAATTCTTATTTCGTTTATAACTAAAGTAATAATTGATCTAGAGAAAAAATATCTTGTGGGTGTATAATAAACTATATTTTCTTACCGTGGATACTTGTTTTAGACATAAAAGCCGAGTCATCATGATTTTATTTAAACAATTTTTTAAATTAAAAGACATGATTTTCGAATAAAAAAAGGAATCGAGCGAAAATGTTACAATTACGTAACTGCCTTGTACACGGAAAGAAAAAGATCCAATGAATCATATTCAAAATTTCCATTTTGATTGTTTGCCTGACTGTCTCAGAATATTAATGAAAATTAACATACAATTTAGGAAGCCTTCTCTTAAAGATAACATATTACCCTGTATGTGCGTAGTGTACGTACTTACACCTAATTTCGATAGTAAGGGGTCAGAGGCTATTGCCATCAACCGAGCACAAATTCTTATTCGTGACTGCTACTGAGAAATTACTAATGGTAAACAGGAGAATTCTCTTAAGACGCTGATACGAGTATATGCCAGCGGCCTTAAGTGGTTAGCTTGCATGTTCTGTGCTGAGCTCACGCAACGCGTCGTACGTCCAGCCATCAATCGGACTCTTCAAGGAGCGCTGTCCCAAATTAGACGCATTATTAATTTATTATACATAAAAGGTATTTTAATAAAACACGTATACTAAAAGATAAATAATTAAATTATCTTTAAAATGGTGAAGGTTACAGAAAAATACACTTTATAGTTTTATTGAAGAGCACGTACGCTCCCAATTGAGCTCCACCAAAGTTTTTTGAAAGTTTGAGTTACAAACCAGGCATCGAAATCGAAGTGCTTTTTGTTTTTTTTTTGTTTTGCTTTGGTTGTAACTTTATGTTGCCAAAAATACATTAAAACAATACAAAAGTGGGTGGACTAAGCGTTCCTGATCTCAGGCGAGCGGTCTAGTGCTTATGTACTAGGGAATAACTGCCGCAGGATCCAGTGCAAGCTTATCTGGTGAGATCTTTCCGTATATTTCAGGGATCTGCTGAAGAAGTCCTCCTAAATTCATGAGTGGATCTCATTATAAATCCATACATCTTATATGCTGTATTTACAATTAGTTCGACTAACAAGCCAATTGTAGTTTTGTGTTTAGTTGGGTGGTAAAGTTATTTTTATGAAGAAGTGTTTAAGTTTACATACTTAATTATTTGTGAAGTTCAAGATGGCTGAAGGCCGAGATAAGATTAAGAAGGTTGCTAGCAAGATTCACAAGAAACCTGAAACAGATAGTAGCGAGACGAAGACAATGGAAACAGCAAGGTGTAATACAGCATAACAGTGACATAGAAAAGAGTCGAGAAAGCAATTAACCCCGCCAAAAGATGCACCGGTGAAGCTGGACACAGACTGGACATGAACCAATCCGGCGGCGACGCGACGTCGTTAAAAGATCCCATCTATAATATCACCCGTCTCCCCACTAGTCCATTGCCTACTCAAGGATGCATATCCGGTATGGCCCGCAAATCCATCCATATCCTAAGGACACGTTTTTCCTTACCATTACCATGCCACCCGGTCGCGTGAAGCCAATATCTGTGTATGAACCAGTGCTCTAGGCGTTGAGTTGCAATATTATGCGTCCCCGGTATTAAGGATATTATGAATTTTCTAATGGACAAATCTGTTACGAATTAACTCATGGTTACTGAAAATATTATTTTAAAGTATTATTTCCTTTCTGATATTATATGTCGTAGGATGATTTGATAATTCGAATTTTCGCAAAAACCCTAGGATACCCTAGGGATATTGCGAAAAGTTCTAACCTAATTGTCTAATTATATAGTCGCAGGCAGATTGTGTGATTCGTCATATTGAACTGGGTGAAATAGGTTAGGTTAGGTTAGACTGTGACCACCCGCGCGCGTGCCAAGTGAGTGAAGCTAGTATCGAGCGATGCCGCGGCAGCTGCCGGCGAGCGCTACTTCCAATTTGCTTGTCTAATTAACCGTGTTTTCGCAATATCCCTAGGGTATCACTAAGGTTTTTGCGAAAATTCGAATAATAACAAACAAAGGTATGACTATGATGCAATACACTTTGTCTCGCTCTAACTCACTCCATATTCGGCACCGATTTATTCCTAGACGCCTTACTTTATTTAAGGGACAATCGTGTTGCGGTATCGCGCGTAGCTTTAGAAAAGTGTTGAGAGCGAACATGATTGTCCTTTTATCTGTTGCAAACATGAGGGCCAACTCTGTGCTGTAAAAACCAATCAACTAAGGTGCTGGCTCGAAACAGATTTGTATGATTGTTTTCAAAATTATGCAGGACAATGTCTGTGTACTATTCAGCACCATCCAGTGCTGGCTCATATACAGGAATTGGCTTTACGCCACCCGGTCTACTCCCTAATATGCAATGGTTTCTGAAGCCCCATGCAACATGATGCTCCAGAGGCTAGTGCAAATCTTGGGGTTCATTCGATCTATCGAGTCTGGTTCAACCACGCTGGGATCGGTGCATTTCATTCATTGATTCGTTCATTGATAGTTTTTGCGTGATTCTCAGTTTTTTATCCGCTTTCGACATAACTTTACAAATTAATTATACTATGTAATATAAACATGATCACATTCACAGACTAAGTTATTAAGAAAATGCTCTTATTTATTATATAACATTTTTTTTTTTCAAATCATTAACACTACTCGTTTAGACGTGATCATCAGTATAAAATCATTAAAAGTCGCTTAGTGTCGCCTTATTTGCCACATTGGTCCGGTTGTCGTAACTCGCAAACGTAACTGCTGAATGGTCCTGGGTTCAATCCCCAGAACCATCAGTGTTATTTGGTTTTTTGTTTTTCTATTAGAATTTGCTTTATTTTCCCCAAAAAACCGTTTTGATCGTCTAACTAAAAAGTGTTCCGTCATCATGGTGGTCATTATGATTGCTGATATTTTAAAGAAGATATAACTAACTGTATCGGCCCTCAGACGTCTCTTGAAAATATTAAATCATTAGCTCTAACGTAAGCACGCTATCGGAATTTTTTTATGTGAACATTAGTTGATATTTCTTGTTTTCCTGTAAAGAGATAAGCAGATTGCGGTCCACCGATGTCCGAGTAAATACCGTTGAATAAATTATTCTTTGTTATTACCTACACATACAAAATAGGTAGCTACCTACCTATTCCGTGCTTACAATGCAATCGGCTCTTCTACATACAGCCGTTAGCACAGAATGCATAATAGTACGTACCCTTTAGGTACAGGTAAGTTGTTACGGGTTGTTGTTGTTGTATAATTATTTCGTTAAGGATACCTAGGTAGGAGATAGGTTAACTAACATTAAATGCTCTATCCGACTTCCCAAAAACATTTTTCTTTGATCTATGTTACAATAGGTTAAAAAATAAGTACCTCCTTCATAATACATGCCGTTAATTATATAACTCAAATGTAACATTACGTCGACATACTTATCCCTATTCTTGTTTCCTAATCAGCAAAATCAATAACGTTGGAGTTTGCTAGGGTCGTGGGCGGGCACCGCCGCGCCGCGCCGCACCGGCCGCGCCGCTCGATACGCGCGGCGCGCGCGTACCGTGCGTCACACACCTCACTCCTCAGATCACAGCCACCCCATTTCACCATCAGTTCGTTATTGTGTATCATTAAAAGCTAAAAAATGTACGCCCTAAAACGTTAATAAAATAAAATAAAGTGATTGTGTATCAGTGATTTGCCAATGAAAGCCGGCTTCAGTTGACGTGGACCACCTGTATAACATCGAATTTGTTAAATAGTATTTAATAAACGAAAAAAAACCGTGCGGTTTGCCGAAATATTGAATAAGTGAAACCTCGCAAAATCACGTCCTTGTTCAGCAAAACGCCGAAAAAATAAAAATAGGTATTAGCATTTTATTTACACACTGACGAAATCGGTTAAAACAATAAAGTAATAATAGGTTAGTTATTATTTCGCCGCAAGTAATCTCTATTTAAAATATTGTTAGTAGGTACAGCCACACAGCAACGGTAATAAGGTTAAAAAAATGAACGAGATTGATTTGATCAAGGAGGTCGAAAAGCGCGCAATTTTGTACGATAAGTCCGTAAGCGGTTTCAATAAAACCAAGCTTAGAGACGATGCCTGGAAAGAGGTCCAAGAATCACTCCATGTTTCTGGTAAGTTTACATTTTCACTCTTTTTGTTTGTGCCAACGCTGTATCTTAGACAAATCATGCTTCCAATATGATAAGCTAAAAGCTACTTAATTCATCTTAGGTGGATGCCGTAGTTGAATCTCACCATACCTCATTATGATGTGTCTAATATTCGACTTCTGATCATAACAAACAACCCTAGAAAAACAGTGACAACAATCCACAGTGTGGCATTGTCTGCGGTCGCAATACTTACCTACCTACTATGTTGTTATTAGCACAAGTTCCGTTGCCGCCGTTTCCCGTGATCTAACAACACATCTAGTTACCTATTACAAATGAGTCTATTTGTGTGCCTACCATTTACATTTTTACCTTGTGTAATGATGTGATGTTTTCTTTCGCAGAAACGGAATGCAAGAAACGGTGGAGGTCCCTCCGCGATTCGTTCATAAAGCTGCAGAGAACGCATGGAGGACGTACCAGGTGGCCTTACCATCAGCATATGAGATTTCTACTGCCGCATATAGAACCTAAAGACAATGGGTAAATACTTATTGCTGTTGTTTATTTATAAACTTTTATACTGGTGTTTGAATGATGGTGGAGAACGCTGAATGACAACATTCCCTACCTCACGTGTTAACAGGCTGAATACTTAATTAGAACTAAAGCAGGTGTAGCTTATTTATAAACAACCTATTCTATAAGTATCCATACGATTTTTGTAGAAAACACTCATAATTGACTTTTAACCGTCTATCATTTTCACATCTACAGATCAACCACCGTCAAAAAAGACGCCGAAGATTCAGATAATGAAGATGAAGTACGTCAACGCGCGTTACAATGCTTGCCGGACCTCAGCTACAGTCAGGACATCAAATACGATGAAGACGACGACGACGACTCCCAACCTTCGCCCAAGAAAGCTCGTCAGAACTCTACTGACGAAGAAGTAACCACTTGTTCGTGTAACAGATCGGACCCTGATGAACTTTTCCTCATTAGTTGTGCCCCCACACTAAAACGGCTGAACTCTAAACAGAACGCGCTCGCTAGACTTAAAATCCAACAGGTGTTGTTGGAGGCAGAATTCGGATCTCAAATGGAAATTCCCTACGTGACACCGGCAAGTGATTGTGATTTCGATGCGGTTGAATAAGGCTGAATAGATTCCTGGGTTTTATTAGATTTAAATAGCACATAGATTTTATTGAAACAAATATACACGTTAGGAAGATTTACAGAATACATTTTAAGAGCATTATCTTTTTGTAAACGACAGAAGAGCCCGCATATTAGATGTTAATGCAAATTAGAGTCCTTACAAATTGCCGCTTATGCGTGATATTTGAAAAAAATAATTGCATCTTCACCTCCCAGATGGTTTGACTAAGCTTATGGGGAACATAGTTCGTTACCGATTGTCTCATGTAAGCATCATACCATGCATCTCTTCATTGTGACGCTGTTGTCATTCTTCTTCACTTTGCATTGTTTATTTCCGTTGCCAGCCTATCTTTTGTCTTTAAACTACATAATTTCATAACATCCTCATCCTCATACTTGCGCAGTTTCTATTTTGTTATTTAGATGTAGGTATTTCCTCTCTTTCCTACTTCACTGGTCAGGTTACGGTGCTTATAAGGTTTTAAGCTGTCAGTCTCTGGATCTTGTCATCTCTTTCTTCCCGTCTATTAATCCCACATGGTGAGGTTAAGGTCATTTGTCTTCCTATTATCCACATGCAAACATATTCTTCTTTTTGCGACATCAATGCCTATAACTCAAAGGTCAAATAAGGAGGGCCTTAGAACAGTCCCTTGGTGAACTCCTTTCAACCTCTATTGATTAGTTTACGTCTTTGAATTACATACTACTCCCTACGTATCGGTACCTCACAGTTCTCTACTTTTCGGTAACAATGTTGATGCACTTATCAGGTATACTCACGCCTTTTTACCAAATATTTGTATAGGGACTCAGTCAAATCCGTTTTTAAATGTCATCAATGCTACCTACAACAAATCAAACTTTAGAGCAGTTTCTTCTGTTAGAAAGCTCTGAAGACTTCGATTAATTAGGTATATTAGTTGTATGGTTATAATTATGTAGATTCATAATATAAATCAACTGATACCTCATTTCTGAAGAAAAGAAGCGCTTGAAACATAATTGTTATGTAAAAGTTGGTTCATAACGTTTGCGTAAATGTAGAGTTGGAGAATAAATGAGTTTTTGCATTAAGATATAATATTATTATATTAATTTGGCGGTTGGCGCCAATTTCAATTGCGTTTAGGTTTATCAAATAAATAGTTAAATATTGAATAATATTTGCAAAATAAATCTTTTAACATAAGAGGCCTTTTTTTTAATATATTATGTTTACCTGCCTATACATGGTCAAATTAAGAAAGCACACGCAAGCAGCGGTCCTTGACCCAAAATTATAATTTGTATGAAATCGATACCCATTACGTCTGCGGCGTTTCGCTGGCTAATTAAAATTTGACCTTGTATAATTTTCATCCTTATCATCATTTTTAGGTGCCCGTAGAAGGTAGTTAGTTAGGTACCTACTTGTACCTATTCTAGGACTTGGCTTTTACAGGGCACTATACAAGGCCAGTTGATGTTTTTCAAATGAGAGAATTTCCAAAACTTAAAACATTACAATTGGTATTCCCTGAAGAGTTAGGCCTTTATAGTATGTAATAGCAACCCGTCCCGGCTTCGCACGTGTAGCAGAACATTATGCCTACACCTGTCGGCACTCTGCATGATTTTTTCCAACAATCATAAATAATATTTCAGTTAATCTACACAAAACCTAAATTAATTATACACCTAAACCATCCTCATGTCCATTGGTGAAAACCGTATGAAAATCCGTTCGATAGTTTTTGAGTTTATCGCGTTCAGACAGACGCGGCGGGAGGACTTTTTTATAATATGAAGTGATAGTGATGTAAGTACAAGGCCACATTTCGGCTATACAATAATTTCCTAGAAAAGCGAGGGCTGAAAAGCTGTAATTTTCACCAGATTTGACAAAAAAAGCTCTATATTTGTCTTTTTTTATTTATTTTTTGGGTGGGAAATTATCAAATAACTTCTCCCGCTCTGGGCGGAGCGGGAGGGTGTGTCAGACTTGCCTGTGTGCCGGGGCCGCGATATCCCTTTCGGACAAACTCGCAACCCTGCCAGGCATTGGCATATACGGACCAAGCCTGAGCACAGACTTACGTCTACGGACAGCCGTTATTGTTTGACCGTTCACTGCTTGTTTAATAAACCAAAGCTTACATCCCATGTAAGTATCAGGGCGACCCTATTAGGCAAAAATTGCTAATGGAAAAAACCGACAACGCTTTCCCTGACCTAGGAATTCAATTAATAAATTTATTCCTTACAGGTATTTAGTAAAACGCATAGTTTTGCCCATGCAAAGTAACTAGAATAATAAAAATCTGCATACAATAGATATTTATTAAGTATATAAATCTTTTTCAATATTAATTAAACTTCAATGGAGGTAAAATGTGATTGTGGCGTGATTTTCACAGCTGATAAAAAAGGTCATTAGGGTACCTAATGGTCGTAGGTATACTAAATACATAATTACATGCCTCGTTGATCTAGTGGTCGCAAGCGTTGCTGCTGAGCACGAGGTCCTAAGTCCTGGGTTCGATTCCCAGGTCGGGCAAAGTGTTATGAGTTTTTCCATCTCGAATTTCTCAGTAGCAGCCCGGAGTCGGGATTAGTGCCCGGTTGATGGCAAAAGACACCCCCTATTGCTATTATACAGGATGGCAGGAACATCGCCGCGAAATTGTTACCATGGATTCAGTACATGATTCTGAACGTTAAAATTTTTCGTCGCTCATTAAAAAAAATAAACTGGTGTTTCATAGAAAAGTGGAATACCTACCTGGTCAAAATGTATGGAACATAACTATACATACTCGTATAAGTGACCGACGATGAAACTCAAAAACTCAAACTCAAACTCAAAGCATTTATTTCAAATAAACCAATTACAGGCACTTTTGAATTGTCAAGGGGTCGGTCAGTCAGAAATATGAAGCTAGTTGCCCATTCCAACGCGTAGTAGGTTCCTATGGAGAAGAACGGGCAAGAAACTCCACGGACACTCTTTTAAATCAGAATATTGTTACAAAATATTGGTTACATCATTCATGTTGTAATTATACATGTGAGAACAATGTAGAGAGACGTGCACGTTAAAAGCGTCCGTAATAAAGAAAAAAAACAATTCAAAAATTAAAATAAATTCAAAATAAGCCTTGGCAGCTAAGAGATGACCAGTCCCCACTGACGGCGCCCGTTCACGAACATGACGCATGGATCAGCACCATTTAGCTCAACCATTTTGAAGGGAACTTTATGATCCAACACACACGCCACCACCAGCGAGACATTTGAGTGAGCATGACATACTCTCAGCCGCAAGGGCACATTTAGGTCAATGAAAGACGTAGGTACCCAGTAAATGGTAGCTTTAAAGTAGGTACATAGTGCTCACACATGTGCTATGCAATTATATAATACTATGAAATTGAATTTATACAATCTAAAGATAGTCCTACAATCTTCAGCAGCTCCAACAATATTTTCGAATGCCAATCAATTAGTTTATGCGCCTTGTGGAGCTGGACCAGCGTTGAGCCAAGCATTTTTGTCAACGATGTAATCCCCCAACTTATAATATGCTTGGCAGCATAGTGTGCGTTTTATACAAGATTTAAAATTCCTTTCATTCAATTGGAGTATGTGGGGAGGTATTTTATTGTAACATTTTAAACAGTACCCCATGAAGGTTGAGTCAACTTTAGCCAGTCTGAAACCCGGTTGAACTAATTGTTCCCTATTTCTAGTGCTATAATTGTGTCTATCACCTCTTTTACTGAAAAGACTTAGATTTTTCCTAACGTACATGATGTTTTCATAGATATATTGACAAGGTACCGTCATGATGTTAATATCTTTAAACAGTTCCCTTAGAGAATCGCGTCTGCGGAGACCATATATTGCTCTGATGGCTCTTTTCTGCAGAATAAAAATAGACTCGATATCTGCAGCCCGTCCCCATAGTAGAATACCGTAAGACATGATACTATGAAAGTAACTGAAATAGACTAGCCTCGCGGTATCTACGTCAGTAAATTGACGGATTTTTCTCACAGCATATGCTGCTGAACTTAGGCGTCCTGCAAGAGATGTTAAATGAGGACCCCATTGCAGCCTTGAGTCGAGCGTAATCCCCAAGAAAACAGTTTTATCGACGAATTCTAATTTCTCCCTATTCAATACTATGTCACAATCACTACTTTTAACATTCGGTAAAGCAAATCTTATGCATTTAGTTTTTTTCCCATTTAATACTAAATTATTAGCAGTGAACCAATTTTGGACTTGTAGTAGGGCGTTATTTACGTCGTCAAGATTTGATGCACGTCTATTTATCTTAAAAATTAGAGAAGTATCGTCAGCAAATAACACCATTTGTGGTTGGTTTTTTAATAAATGGGGTAGATCATTAATATATACTAAAAAGAGGAAAGGACCCAATATTGAGCCTTGTGGAACACCCATTTTTACTTTTAAACCGAGTGAATTGATTCCATTAATTTGTACTTGCTGTTGTCTATCATTTAAATAAGATTTTACCAAACTAAGCGCAAGTTTACCTAGTCCGTAATGCTCAAGTTTCAAGAGTAAGGTTTCATGATTTACGCAGTCAAATGCTTTGGACAGATCACAAAAAATTCCTATGGCATCTTGGGCCTCCTCCCACGCTGTGAATATGTGTTTTAATAAGGTGACACCGGCGTCAGTCGTACAACGTCCTTTGGTGAACCCATATTGCTGATCGTGTAAGATATGGTAGGTGTTAAAATGATTAAGCATTTGATTGAGCATTACCTTTTCGAACACCTTGCTGAATACCGGCAGCACGGATACTGGTCTATAATTGTTGGTATCTTTACTGTCCCCAGATTTAAAAAGTGGAATCACCTTACTGTATTTCATTAAATCCGGGAAGACTCCTTGGTCCACACACAAATTAAATATTAAAGCCAAATATGGTGCTATAGTTTCAATTATGGATGTACAAACTTTGATAGATAATCCCCATAGATCTTCGGTCAATTTTATTTTAATTTGCCGAAATGCTTTTATAACTATCATAGGGTTTATATGTTTAAATTCAAATTCAACCGGGCAGCCTGCAACGTTCGCTCTTAATAAATAAAGTGAGACATCGGGTGAAGAATTCAAAGCTTCCGTCGTTTTAGATGGAATATCAGTAAAGAAACGTACAAATTCTTGAGCTACTTCTAAGTTAGAGCATATGGCACCATGTGAAGTCTCCAAAGTGTACTCAGTGTTTCGTATTTTTTTCCTATTCGTTTCATTATTTATAACTTTCCAAACTGTTTTTATTTTATTTTCTGCTGATTTGATCTTGTTGCTAATATACAGGGCTTTAGCTATCTTGCAGGTATTTCTAAAAATTTTGGAATATGTAGCAACATACTTGTTGAAAGTTTCAGTTTTAATGTAAGGCTTAAGGCCATACAGTTCGAACAGTCTTTCCCTACTTATCCTAATACCTCTAGTTGCCCAGTCACTAAATATAAAATGAGGGCTAATATTTTTTGTTTTCTTTTCAAAAGTTTTATTGAATTCAGTGTCGACTACTGAAAAGAAATCCTCATACAATTGATTTGCATTGACCATATTATGGCCCAGAATGTTTAATTTATTATTTAGGGTACTATTGAATCTATTTAATTTGCCAGTTGTTATTGGTCGAAATTGTATTTGTACTTTTTGCAAAGGTGTTTTGAACTTAAAAGTTACCGTTTGTCCACTATGATCAGACGGCAAATAATTTACAATGGCTTTAGCTAAATAATCACAATCGCAGAAGACATTGTCGATACAAGTAGCAGAAGTTGGAGTTATTCTAGTCGGTTCTGTAAAAATACTAAATAAATTGAACGATTTAAAAAGGCTTAGTAATCTACTGCTATTTAAATTATCTTCCAAAATATTAATATTAAAATCACCACAAATAATTGCAGCTTTGTTACTGGATGCAAGTTTCGCTAGGACATCTTCCATTATTGACTCAAATAAAGAAAAGTTCTGATAATTAGGGGGTCTGTACACGCACACTACAACATGCTTATCCAGCTCAACACAGGACAGTTCGATGCAATGTTCAACTGATAAACCAACTATGTCATTACGTTGCTTAAATTTTAAACAATTTTTTATCATGATTAGAGATCCTCCACGCAGCATAGATTTACGGTTAAAAGAACTGCCCATACTATAGTTGACATAATTAATTAGCATTTGGTAATCCTTTAACCAATGTTCAGTAAAACAAACAATATCAAACTTTGTTTTTTCTAAAAACATTTCAATTTCTAATAATTTTGAAGAAATACCTTGAATATTTTGATGAAATAATTTCAAGGTATTCTGCTCATCTCCTTTTCGGTAAAAACTTATTTTAGAGCCAGAAGACACCTTGTTGTTGTTAGTTATAAGAATATTCTTAGTGGTACCTTCTGTTGTCTTACAAACTAGTTTAAATCCGGAGTTGACCCCAAGACTTCAATGTCATCACAAGGCAGTGAGCTCATAGTGAGTGAGGTACATGGAGCCTCCTTCGTACAATTTGTATAAATATTTATAGCATTTGAGCTACATTTATTCAGGCTCACTACCTTATTATTAGTACTATTACTAATCATGATGGTGTTAATAACACAAGACTTCGACATACTACCTATGTCTGAGTTTATATAAAAAGCTAATAGCCGTGCTATTATGTGTCTAAAACTAACAGGCAGATACACAGTACCCCTAGTCGATTTCAGCGTTTCAACAAAAATGTTGGTGTCAAGAAATACAAACTTGTCACTATAATGACTAACTAAAAAGTGCATATGCTTATTAAGCATATGAATATAATTGTTTTGTCTATTTGTCAATCTTTCAAAATATGGGAAAGCACACAATATTATTTTACTGCAATTTAACTTTAACAACTCAGTTACACAGTCAGTAATTTCTTCTTTTTTTACATTAGAGCTATTACCTACAAATACAGTAATGTTGGTTTTAGGATTATATACATTTCCTGTTACTGATGCCATTATTTGTTTATAGTTAGACCCTGGCATACAATAATTTAGAGTAGAATAATGCAGGTTGTTACTAATTAATTTACCTAATCCTCTTCCCATACTATCTGAGAACATAACTGAATGATAACAATCATGACTACTAAAAGATGGACAACTAGCAATCTCAGGCTGTATCACTTGAGATAAATCTTGTACTAAACCAGATACATCTTGGTTGAGGATACAGTCTTGAGACAAACTCTCAGTCTGGGACGGGTCCTCCGTTGCCTCAGGCTGGACAGCATCAGGGTTTGAAACCTTCTGGCAAGTACACTGACACATAACTAACTCATTAGCAGCTAGAATATGTTCTTTAATTTGGTTCTGAGAGCCCACATATTTAATGTAAAGGGAACTAAGTCTGCCCTCAAGTACTTGTATGTCACACTGTAAGCGCTGTGTATCAATTTCATAGATTTTTTTGCTGTCTTCTAATTTTATTTGATAATTGTTTAATTTATTGAGTAGATCAACACGTTCTTTTCTCCGTGGAATATTTTTGGAAAAGAGTTTTTGTTGTTTCCTAATTAGATTACATTTTTTAATTATTCTATTCAGTTTTGCAAATTTTTTCATTTTCTTATGACTAACTTTAGAACTATAATTTTGTTTCAGTAAGGAATCTTCAGTAAGGTCTATAGTTATTATGGAAAGAGGGTTACAATTGGTATTTAATAATTCATTGTATAAGTGGTTAGTTTCTTTAACCTGTGTACATTCTTTTTCTTTCTCTAACCGGATAATAAGACTATTAGCGTGAATTAATTCATCTTCTAGGTCCCTAACTTTGCTTAAAGCCTCCTCATACAAGTTACTACAGTTTCTGAAACCATCTGTGACCACCTTCAATTGATCGCGTTCATCAACAACATGCAGATATTGCTGATGTAGGTCTACTAGCTCCCGTTTAAGGCTTGAGTTTTTGTTAACTATCTTTTTGATTTCCTCCTCACTCTCGTCATTCTCTTGTAACAATTGAGTACATTGTAATTTAGATGCTTCAAGGTTTTGGAGGGCCGTTCTCAATTTGAGCTCCATATCCTGGGCAGTAGCCTTTCGGGTCATCACAGGCATGGTTTCAGGATTTGTTACTGAAATTAGAATAAAGAAACGGTGAGAACAAGTAGGACAGACAAATAAATTAGTAAAGATGGAGATGAAAGGGAAAAATGGGAGAAGTTAGTGTTATTTAGTGGAGAAATGAGGTAAGCTACTGAATTGACTTAAAGAACTATTCGATATTTATATTTATCAAAGCTATATTATCAAATTGAAAGTAGATTTATGATGCTTTAATTGCATTATATGATTTTACTTTTCCATATGTGGGTAGGTTGCCTAGATTTATAGTTAATATTATATATTAAAGTATAACGACAATGCAAGGATAAGGAACATGAACGTTTTTAATATTGTATATTACATCAGATTGTGATTAACAGAATCTACGCTAAGTTACGTTTTCTGCTATGTAAACAATGCGATTTACACCGAATGCAGAATGCTAAATCAGCGAACTATTACACTACTACTATATGTTAAGACTTAACGAGGACGTGTAAAACAGTTAAAGTTACGATTATGTGCTATTATAAAGTAAAAAGTAAAGCAATACTCCCCGTTTAAATCCGTAGTCCGATCGTCAGCTGTTGATTTTAGGTTACCGGTGTGTAACCAAACACTATGTTTAACTTCGTATATTTACAGGAAAACAATAATCCTGAGTATTTATGCAATTATATTACGTTTACACATAAAATTACACCCTAATTTTACTTAATTACTAGAAAAATTTCAACCACCAATCCAATCCATGGTAACAGTTTTCGCGTCGATGTCCCGCCACCCTGTATAAGTACATACATGTTACATGGGACTTAAACATAACTGGCGATATATGGGTGTACTATAGGTACACCCCTGCCTAGGGGAATACAGGCGTGATGTTCTGTTAGGTACATGACAACGTGAAATATTGTGGATAAAATATTACGTAGAACGGTGAGGACCACATGACTGCGGTCTTCACAGTCAATGCGACAGTTTTGAGGGTGCCAAACGGAACCCTGGGAATACACGTCAGATTTTTTCATCAGATAGTCGGATCCGACAGTCTGATCCGGCTATCAGAACAATGCAAACTATCCGACTAGCGAATCGGACGTGTGTTGAATGTTCAAACAAAATGAAAATCTGATGAAAAAATCTGACGTGTATTCCCAGCCTAAGGCTGCCTGTCCATTGAAGCGGAGCGAGGCAGCGGAGAGGAGAATGGCAGCGGAGAGGAGAATGGCAGCGGAGTGGAGCGGAGTTGCGGACAGTGTCTGTCCATTGATGCGGAGCCAGGTAGCGGAGCGGAGTTACGGACTGCGCGGAGCGAGGTAGCGGAGCGGTGTTGCGGAGCGGAGTTACGGACTGCGCGGAGCGAGGTAGCGGAGCGGTGTTGCGGACAGTGCGGAGCTAGACCGAGTTCACGTATTTTTCCGCATCGCCTCTCCACTTCTCCGCTCCGGTTCCCCACTCCACTTTTCCGCTCTGTTTTCCCGCTCCGCTTCCCCACTCCGCTTCTCCGCTCCGTTTCCCTGCTCCGCTTCCCCGCTCCGCTTCCCCTCTCCGCTTCTCCGCTCCGTTTCCGCGCTCCGCTTCCCAGTTTTGTATGAATTTTTAAACTAGTTCGCAAATACCTGTCCACTGAAGCGGAGCGGAGGTTTTATGCAATTCCATTGGTTAATATTGGCACACCGCTACTCCGCTCCTCTCCTCTCCGCTCCAGTGGACAGGCAGCCTAAGCCTCCGCTGTGGGTCCGTCCGTCCGTCTGTCGGCACATGAATAAATTATTCATGTGGTAGTGCCCGATGTACCTAGTCTGGATTGTGCCTGATTGACAGGCTCGCTTCCAAACTTATTTTCTTTTTCGTATGGTTAGTGACTGGTGTCAGAGTTTTCATGCCGCCCATGGGCCTCTGACTTGGCTTCTCATGCCGTCGAAAAATATCTCTCAGGCATGCTTCCAATTACATAGAACTATTGGCGAAATGAGGGGCCCGTGGCTCAATGATAACAGCCACACGAACACGGGTCGATCAAAGCTTACTACGCTTGCCGCGGTCGGTGCGCGGATGGGTGACATTACATATCGGGGTGACGTGCTTTCTGAGGGTCGGAGGGGAGCCTCAAAAAGCACGTTAAGCCGTTGGCCCGGCTGTCATTCGTAGATCTTTGACAATCATTACGGGTTGTCATATAAGCCCAAAAGTCTGACTGAAGTGATACCCAGTATAACTAGGTTGTGGAGGTCAGATAGGCAGTCGTTCCACGTAAAATACTGGTATTCAACTGCGTCCGGTTAGACTGGAAGCCGACGCCAACATATGGGAAAAGGGTTGGTAGATCGACTGACTAGCGAAATGATGGTGTACTACACTGGACCACACCACTGGACACACCTCTGCCTGCCCTTCGGGATGACTATACAGCCTTGATACGATATGAAACGTTGAAAGTGGTATGACCAGTACATGTGGTACAGACTGGCCTAGTGCACCAGTAGTACATTCTATGTTGTTTCTAGGTCAGTAGAAACACTTGTCTAGACTTTTATTAACTAGTTAGTTAGTTGGGTTTTAGTTTTATGTTTTGTTTTTTTATGAATTATATATTTTTATTAAAAATGGCTAGGCAAATTGAACCAATCGAAATTGGTTCTAATTGAATCTGCCTAGCATTTCCCCAACTAAGTACGTTGGGGTCGACTTCCAGTCTTACCGGATGCAACGGAATACTTACAAGTATTTTCCATGGAGCGACTGCCTGTTTTTAAAATTATTTGCTGTGCTACATTGAGGTAATTACTAACGCACAGTAGGTACCTAGTACCTCAGTGCTGTGCTAGAACATTTTATTGTACCTAATAGCTAGGTAGGTTCTTAATTATGATAGGTAGGAATCAGTGGCGTAGCTAGTTCGAAATTTGTTGGGCCCTTCTTACCCGACTGCGGCAGAAAATTGGAGCATCCGGACTCGGATCCGGTATCCAGGATAGGTGAAGTATTCTTGGTGATTTTACTAAGAGAATGCAAGAGCCAGCGAAGTGAGCTCGAAAATTTGAGCACTCTGACGGGATCTACTAGGTTAAGCTGTCATTCTTATAAAAAAATGCAAGAGATAGCGAAGCGAGCTCAAAAATTGGGGCACCCTGACTTGGAGAAGTAGGTTAGATTTTATTTGTGATGATTTTACTAAATGAATGCAAGCCATATATACATATAATTATTTTATATTTATATTTTCGGGCCTCAATAAAAAATCAATTAAGTACGGATAATTTAAATTACGAATTTTAGCTTTCACATGTCGCGTCTGGGGGCCCCGTTTCATTGATAAAGCTGATACGGAGGTAACTAACTACGCCCCTGGTAGGAATGTAGGTATGTATTGTTTTGCAATTTAAATAATACCTAGTGTTCCTAAGTATCGGTGAAAACTAGGTAAATTACAATTGAAATTCAGCATAATTAACTAAATCAAATTCAGCATAATTAACTAAATTAAATTGAGCATAATTAACTTAATGCAAAAAGTACATATTTTTTATTAAGACGCAGAATAAGTACACTAGGCGACAAGAAACGAAGTCCCCCGCCGCGTCTGTCTGTCTGTATGAACGCGATAAACTCAATAACTACCGAACGAATTTTCAAACGGTTTTCACCAATGCACGGAGTGGTTCATGCGGAAGGTTTTTTAGTATACCCATAATTCATTATGGTTTTGTGTAAATTGGTTGAAATATGACGATTAATGTTGAATATGTCAGAAAAAATCATGCATACTGTGAGCTTTGCTGGCACGCGCCGCGTAAACCGTAAAATATACATAATAAAATTAGTTTTAAAGAATGATTCAAAAAAAAAAAAAAACCGTTATGACATTATGTCTATCTTCTAAAGATGACCAAAATTCATTGTTATTACCAAAGCTATTTTGACCGGTATTATATTTATCCTTACCTTATTTATTTATTTTACCTTACGCAATAAAATATGTTATTTAAATTGGGCATTTAATTTAGATTAAAATGACATCCATTAAAATGAATACTTTTAAAAGATAAATATGATGATAATTATACCACGGGCGCAACGGTAGAAGTCATCGACCTTTTCCTCGGCTATTAGGTATGTAATCCCGATAGTACTTACCCGTGGGGCATTTTCCGACATCCACGCGGGTGAAGCCGCGGACAAAAGCTATAGTACTCGTACCTAATAATATGGAGTAGAAACAAGAAAGTCGCTGACGGCACCGAAAAAGTAGCCAAGCACAAGAGGAACTACCGACTGGGCAACATAAGTTAGGCTGCCTGTCCATTGATGCGGAGCGAGGTATCGGAGCGGAGTTAGGGACTGTGCGGAGCGAGGTAGCGGAGCGGTGTTGCGGACTGTGCCGAGCTAGACCGAGTTCACGCGACGAGTAATAATTCCCCGCTCCACTTCTCCGCTTCGTTTCCCCGCTCCGCTTCCCCTCTCCGCTTTCCCGATCCGCTTCCCAATTTTGTATGATTTTAAAATTAGTTCGCAAATCCCTGTCCACTGAAGCGGAGCGGCGCGGCGGTTTTATGCAATTCCATTGGTTAATATTGGCACACCGCCGCTCCGCTCCTCTCCTTTCCGCTCCAGTGGACAGGCAGCCTTAAGGTACCATTCCGTAGCCGACGACTGGTTTCTATGAAATACCTTCCGCAGCTGCTCTAGCGACACGTCGCGTCGGTTTCATAGAAATACATAGAAACCGTCGTGTCGCGGCGACATGTCGCTTGCTGCTGCCGACTGCGGTCGGCTACGGAATGGTACCTTTGCATTGCACGCATGTGCATTGTGTGGGCTAAAGACGACCGTCCACTGCTACGTAGTACTTATGTACGGAAGGGACAAAGTGGCCGGTTTTTTTTGGTAGGTACACACGGCTACACATCAAGCTTATAACTTGCTTAACTTGCTTGCTTTTTTTATGGTGTACATAATAAAGAATATTCTATTCTATTCAAGCTATATTCCAGTATAAGCTGACCTCGCATTGTACGGAAATCCTATGTAAACAGAGATCAGCATAAATTGGAAATGTATAGCTTGATGTATAGCCGTGTGTTCACGAAGGAATCGGTACCACCGCTGCACCGTACTATATTGAACACCAAGTACATTTTTTTTAAAGTTACTTTTTAAACGAGTTTCTTTTATGGGGACCAACCTTTAATTTTTAACTTTATTTAATTTTTATTATTTGTTGTTATAGCGGCCTGCGGATAGATAGTATCTACCTACACACTCTATGAAAATTTCAAGTGTCTACCTATTAGATTCGGTTCCAAAGATACAGCCCTGTGACAGAGAGATGGACAGCGGAGCCTTAGTAACAGGGTTCCGTTGGCACCCTATTGCTACGGAATCCTAAAAACGATGTTTTGATTACGTACGAGCTAGATTTTGATGCATCGAGACTGAACTGCCGCGCTCGTAATTGATCTATTTCAGTTTCTGTCGAGCTGACGTTTTCGAGCATTTGTTATTCGACTTAAATAATTATAACCCATTGAGTGTAGGTATAGGTAGCTACTTATCCCGGCTTTCGTTAAACAGGCATCTGTTTTCTGGGAAACAGTCGAATCGGTCGAGAGCATACTTCTACAGGGTTGAGAGAATGCCCATCTTACCACCGTCTGGAACAACTGGAACTGAGAACCTTTCAAAGACACAGCTATAAGACTGACTCATCACTAATTAATTTGAATTTTATGCAAATTACCTACCGACCATATTCTACTTCGACAGCTGTTAATGGAAACTGGAAATTAGAGGTTTCAATGCAATTTAAAACACATTTTAACGTAAGAAACTTGATTTATTTTGAACCTCATTTGACTTATGTACCATCGCGGACATTGGCGGTTAACCATTTTTCAACTTTATTAATAAAGTGGTTCACCGCAAATGTCCGCGGTTGCGAGTACCTATTTATCTTCAACATTAATAAAATATTTCTATAAAATTATAACAACTAACAACACGTAATTTTCCATAATAGATAAACGTTGCACTTCCTTAATAGTACGGTCAGCAACCAAAGATGATTAAACAGTTTAGATTTTTAAGCAATAACTTTATGAGCACAACATGTATTATAAAAAAACTGAATACATGACAAATTAAGATAGTAAAATCTCTGAAAACCAGTGGACCTATCAAACGAATTATTTTGTCTGATGAAATTAATTTAAGCTAGTGTTGATAGACTTTCGTTGCTAACCGTACAAACAACTCGATTTTTGATCAGACGGAAAATAAAAATAGGTACCTGCGCTTAGTAAGTGTTACTTAAATATAAATACGAGTATGTAAGTAACACTGGTCATTATAATATAAAATCTAGTTTTTATGTAAGGTTTAATTTCTCGTCGACCTGATTCTCAAATCTCAACACAATTATGATGTACTTTCCTACCGTAACTATCTGAATCAAAAATGCCTCGAACTTAAAAAAAATGCAAATTTATCAAAAGCGTTAAATAGAAACATATAAAATAAGTAAAGTCCAAGTCCAATACAAGTGAAATACACAAGTTTCAAGTTACACACAGTGTTATATTATTGTCATGTTGCTTGGTTAGAATTACCTACATTACGAGTAGGTAACTAATTACTATGATAATAATTGTTAAGTTAGTATTCGGCATGCAAGCGAAAGGGCAAATAATTCTTGGAATTCACAAGAGCACTTCGAGTGCTCTTGTGAATTCCAAGAATTATTTGAGGAATTATTTATATGTGAGAAATTATTTAGGAATAAACTGTAGCTCATTTCATCTAGAATCACTTTACTCTTACAATAAGTTTATAGGATCTCACGCACTAGACAGCCACGACTCCGGCCACTCGTGGCCGTCTAGTGGTATTGTATGGTCTGCGGCCAAGTGCGGGATTCGTATCGGTTTCTATAGTTTACCTGGTTACTACGGCCACTGGTCGTGGTCGTGGCCGCCTAGTGCGCGAGATCCCTAAAAGTTGTCAATTCAATTAAAGTTTCAATGCACTAAACCATCCGTACGGTAAGCAAACCATTTTCACCATTTTCTTCAAGCCTTAACTCCTTCCCATATCTTTGTAGGAGCTCTAAAACAATTCCGTTGGTCCATCCGAATCCAGATTGGACGGAGTACTCCCCGCCACCCCCGTGACCCCCTGGCTGCACACAACTGTACTTCTCAAACATCTTCTGCCACGTCCTATAACCTATGTAATTCGCACGAATCCAAACCGTGACTTGTTCTCTTGCCAACTTTATCGCTTCTTCGTGACCGCTCTTCTCCAAACCGCCGATCACTATACTCTGGAGAGGCGGCCAGGCGTTCGGGAAATCCCACTGCTCGCCGGTGTACCACAACGAGGTCGGGATGCCACCGGGGAAATTCAGCGCACTGGTTGACAACAAGTATTTCACTAAATGTGACGCGTAAACTGGCGCACTCGCAGGTTCCACGGCTTCTGCCCACAACGGCGTCGCACAACTCGGGTAGAAGTGCCTCTTCCGCGACTTCGCCGTGGTATCGTAGTCATACCACACACCATCATTCGGGTACCACAACACATTTTCGATTGCTACCCTCCAGTATTTCGCTAGGCTCCACCACTTCTGCGCACTCCGCCTATCTTTTAGTTTACTTCTTAGGTCGCCTACTATTTGTAGGGCGCCGGCAAACATAGAATTCAGGTCAACAGGTAGGATGCGTGATGTATGGACATCAGTCAAATTATCTGTGGTCACATTTTTTGCGTTCACAAACCACCTCGACGAGAAGTCCCAACCGCTCTCCGCCGCACTCCTCATTTCTTTGTAAAACTCTTCCCGTCTGGCGTCGTCAGATAGTACTCTGCTGCTGAAATAATCCTCGTAGTATGATTCGGGACGTGGGCCCGTGTCTTCTTCGTCCGATACATAGCGTAAAAGCCTGTACTGTTTGCCATCTACTTCAACGGTAAATTTCTTCTTCTCCAGCCAATAATAAAGCTCCCTTTCTACAGTACAAATGTTCTGTTCGAGCCAGGCGATGTCTCCCGTCGCTGTAAAATAGTCGTACACCATCAAGGCTAGGAGAGGCGGCTGACTGCGCCCCAAATAATAAATTCTGCTTCCGTTTGGAATATAACCCAATTTATTTACTAGATATATGAAATTATCAATCATTCCCTTTGCAGTTTGCGTCATATTACTGATCAAGAGACCGCGGATGATCCAGTATGAGTCCCAGTAGTATAACTCTTTGAATCTTCCACCAGGAACAATAAATCCGTTAGGCACATAAATAAAACTGTATAGATCCGAGTTCCGGTCCACATCCTGCGACACTTTCCGGCCGAGTCCTGGCCAAATACTGATAATATCCTTCGCAAACTGCTTCAGCTTTGGATCAGCGATCTGATCCAGGATCGGAGGGTTCGGGTCAAAATCTGGTGGGTTCCAGTTGAATAGCTCGTCACCATCGATAAAGTTTGAATCCACAAATGAACTGATTTGCTCGCGAGATGGATTATTATTAGTCTCACTCATAAGGTTAGTAAAATTGGCCAATGTTTCATTTTCAGAATGTGCAAGTCGTAAATCGACGAAAGTCTTCGAATCAGGGAAAATTCTGGCGAGCTGCACTGTACGAAGAAGGTCTCCACCGCAGAAGATGGAGGAGTTGCAGACGGAGACGATGTTGATCGCCTGCGCGCACGCACCCAGTAGCCCTAGTACCGGATACAGCGGCACATACCGCGCCGAACTGATCTTGAACATAGCTATTCACTATCACAATATTCGCCTTACATTAACTGGTGTGTGATGAGAAATGCGCGATAACAACAATGTTTGAGCGGACTGCGAACTCGTACAACGGCGAGGACCGACGCGAGGCGAGTGGCCGCAAATCCGAGCAACACCCATTAAAAGCATTTCGTGCATCATGACGATCAGTTGTCGCGAGCGCGTTGCGATGACTGTGCGTTAGGTCGCCGACCCATCTCAGCTGATACTGCACAGGCACTTTTACTACCGAGTACCGCGTACTATCGGCACATTGCGTACGTTCTAAATTCCAAGGTCTTTTCTTCCCGATTTATGCACACGAGTAGTGACACGGACACGTGCCCTTCCCGCAAAGTCAGATTGCGGACTGTCACTTTGACATAGAGATAGATTATTGTCTCTGTTTTCTCGACATCCATAATTAACTTGTGTGTGATACGCATGGTTATTTTTACGTCATAAACGAACCATGCCCATCGCTATCATAATTACCAAAATAAAGCATTTTGATATCAGGAGTTACCTAAGCAACAAGTAATCGTCGTGTTAAAACTCATCTGAACCGATTCCGGCTAGTTGTTAGAATTTTATCAAGATTAATAAATAAAAAACACATCAATCAGGTGGTTATGATGTGGTTCTTGAATCTTGCATAACGCACTGCGCGTGCGCCGTGCAGTGAACAGATGGGTAGAAATTTAAGTTATGTACAATTTTTTTAATAATATGGGTCAATCATTACAATTACCTATTTATTTAAAACGGATGTTATAATAACAATGTTATTATAGTTTATTAAGTAGGTCAATCGCTAGACTTCCTCATTAAACATAACAGTCTGATAATGATAATGTACGTATATGTATAATTAATAAGCCGTTTTGCGTGGATGTGACGCCTTTTTTCCCCCCAACTTTTTTTGTGTTTGTCTTTTCGATGCGTCATTTTTACCGCAAATAAATGTATTTTCATTGTTTTCTTTCTTTCAATTACAAAAGTTAATTTAATAGAATATTATGGAAATTTAGGTCGAGTTCTACTTTTGCTCTCTAGTCGGGGTCACCTCATATTTTAACCTTAGGATAAGAAGGTAGGTTAATAAAACCTTACCTAATAGGTGCACTGGTTCATCCCATCCATAATGCAGCTTTTGTCTGCCGAGAGATATTCAAAAAATATGAACAACGTACGCCACGCATTTCCGGGTAGGGTACTATTTCAAAATTTGAAATGTCCTGTCTAAAAGCTGGACATTCTTACCAAAAAGTCTGTAAGTATTATAATACTTTTAAATCTTTCTTTTTTCAGCAGTCATTGAAGTCTTTATACAAATACACAGTATGTTAAATAACAGAGGGCGTTCTCGTTAACCAGCAATAGTATAGCATAGATATTACTCTAAGGTATAGCATCCATACATCCATGACTTGACCAAGATTATGAAGAGACTGTGACCTCTGAGTTTGTTTCGGCCTTTCTTCTCAGAGTAGTCAGATAGGAAACACCGACCTCACCTAGCTTATTTTTAATATTTTTTTATATGACGTGTAAAAGTGATTCCGATATCCTATTTACAGAATAAACAATTTCATTTCATTTCATTTCAAACAATTTCATTTCATTTCAAACAATTTCATTTCATTTCATTTCATACATGCTCAAAAAAATATTAGCGCTGAATTTTTTATATTTTTTATTTTTGTTAATAAAATATTCACAAAAAATATGAAATTGATACGTAAAGTACACGCGCAAGACCAGTGGGCGTGTACAGAAATGTTTCTTTTACGTATCAATTTCAAATATTTTAAATATTTTTTTAAGCATGTATGGACACTATACCATTGCGGGTTAACGGGATCACCCTCTGTTAGTTAACATACTGTATAATCAAAAAACAATCGGCTCAAGCAGAATAGGCCGGACAATAATGACAAGTCCGGACGGGAGGCCTACAAACCGTCACGTCCTGACAGATCCGGACGGATGGTAACCTTAGTTCTGGGTCAATGGGTACATTATGAGATACTAAAATCTAGGCTATCCGGGTCGGTCTAATTTAACTTCACAGCTAGCTTAAGAACAAGGTGCTAAGGGCCCGGACTCTGCACCACAGAACATATCGGACATTTTGGAAAAAAAACTCAATGCAAAATGTATATAAGTAATCTTTTTCGTCCCTGACGGGACTTGAGCCAGCATAATCTTCGTTAGGGCTTCGTCGGGTCAGGATAGACTTATTATTTATTCATTTGAACTTCGTGTAGGTACAGTAGTGGTACATAGGTGGACTTCGTGAAAGTTGAACCGAGGCGAAGGAAGTCTACTTTCCAAAATCGGTGTGGTACTGCTCTGGCGGTAGGTACCAGGTACCAGCTTTACTATAGCTGCTGCCAAGCTGTTGTTGGACAGTGTGCTGAACAAGCGCGACCAGATGGTGTCCCGCCGGCGTGACGGGACTAAGAGGAGCCTGTAGGATATAATCACGCTGTACAAGGAGACCGACCCGGACGACGTGCAGACGTTTGTGGCGCGAAGGAGCTACACAAGCTTCCTCCCGTCACCTTCGACCACGAAGATGTAACGAGCCTTCTAAAGGACATTGTCTTTCTGAAGGTCCGCCTCGCGGATGTGCTAACGAAATTAGATGCATCCCAAAACACCGTCGCTGATTTGCGTAAAGAAGTTAGCGACTTGCGCAACAGTGTGGCGGTATTTAGGTCACCTATCGATGCGTCAAACGTCAACATATGTCGCGGAGCCGGCCTCGATATATCGTCGTGAAATTCCGCGTCAGCAGTTTCCTCGCCAGCGCATCCGTCGATTGCTGAGCTTGCAGAGCGCCCCGCTGGCGCCCTGCAGCCCCGTGCTCGTCACTGCGGCTCCTCCACGCAGCGCCGCCCACACCCATTGCCGCCTCCCGCTGCCAGTGTCTGCAGCCCTGGCGAAACCCCCTCAAAGGAATTTCGCTAGCGTTACCGCGAGTGCCCCTGGCGCTGCTAGTATTAAGCCCTTGCCAGAAAAGGCGCCGAATAGGGCTGATAATGATGACGGTTTTGTGACGGTGCTAAAGACCAATCGCAAACGAACAAGTACTGCTGCGGCAAAGCTCCTACGGACCCCGAAGTGAGCCTGCGTGCCGCAAAGCCGAACACACCGGTGTACATCTCCCGCCTGCACTACACCACTAAGGCGGAGGACATCGTGGAGTACGTGCGCCAAAAGACGAGGTACACGCCGAGGGTGCAGTTACTAGAATCGTACCGGAACGTCAACTTCAAGGCGGTCGTCGTACGTGTAGGTACCGAACACAAAAGTCAAACAAAAAACAAAAAAAGAACAAAAAAGGCCAAAAGTTTTCCTCCATGACGAGGGGCAGATAATATCTGCCCCTCGTCATGGAGGAAAACTTTTGGCCGCAGGACTTGGTGTTCCGTCGCTTCCGCGGTCAAGTTCCACACAACAGCATAAAGTCGAGCTAGTGAAAAGTGAAGTGCTACTAACATAGTCTAAGTCTTATTTTATTAACACAAATTTTTGTTTATATTAAAATATGTATGTTTAGGTTAAGGTATTTTTCTATGGGCCTGTGTCGCCTGAAAAAAATGGTATTATTATTATTTACGTCTTCCGTCTTCATTTCTTCACGAAGACTTGGAAAGACCTGATCTTATTTAGTGGACCCAAGTTTGAATTCCCTGGTTAACATTTGTTTTTAAATTTCCGGTAACCTCCTGAACTTTGAAATTCGTGTGTAAATAGCGACAGGGCTAGGGCGAGGCATCAAGCTCCTTCGGAACCTTTCATTGCACTCGAGGTAAATAGCTTTTTATTAGCGCTAACGTGACGAAACAAAACATAACTAACGAGAACTCACGTCACGACAAACGGTCAACCAAAATGACCCCAGACGCAAGTACAGTAATGTTATTATAAGTAAAAAGATTCTGCTTGCCTCATCGGATATTGATAGGAGTGAAGAGTTTAATGTGAGATATTAATTAACGCCATCTATAGAGAGCTCATGGAACACAAAACCCCTCACGATGCTAAGTATGAACGCAGTTAAAATTAATAAATATAGATGGCACTATTAAACAATGAATGAAAAGGAGGTTCAATGGTTCCTTGGAAGGTGGACATAGGTCAGTGACTTTTTATTGTAGGATACATCGACCCCGTTAGTTATTTTCGTGTGGGCGTGGATCCTGAATTCCTGAATGCAGATCATACACAAATCTTGGTAGGATCGGTTAAGAATAATAATAATTTATTTGCTGAATACAGGTACAGTTTTACCAGATGTAAAAATTTATGGTTTAAACACAGTCCATCTTTTGCCTGTATAGGGCATGTGAATTAGTTATACGTTAATAATACCTATTTAGGTACATATTATAGTACAATTTACAATTTTGTTCCTTTATTTTGATTTTGTATAGGCTATAACTACAGACACACACAAATATGTTCTAATATAAATTACAAAAGATAAAGTCACAGTGATGGGCGACGAATAAATTTTTACTATTGGTTTGGTACATAGAAATCTTTCTATGTACCAAAACAATTAGATAGAAGAAAGATTTGGTTTGGTACATCAAGGTAGCCCGCGAACTTCTTTCTAATGTTTTTGCAATGCGCAGGTCAGTATCAAGTTACATAATTATGTTGATCTGAATATAACTCGCGACCGTAACAAATATTTGTTTATACATATAGGGTGTCCCAGAAAAGTGTGGTCAAATTTAATGGTGTGGTAGAGACCGTCAAACTGAACAAATTTCTCCATAGGATCACACCGAAACCGAAATCGTGAAAAAAAAAAAAAAAAAATTAAAAAGACGAGCCAAAAGGTATTGCAGATAGTTACAGATTTAACCTTTGAAATGATTATCATCACGCTATCCTAATCCTAATCTTAACTATACCCTAACTAATATTATAAATGCGAAAGTGAGTTTGTTTATTTGTTTGTTTGTTATTTATTTGCAAACATGGGTAAGTAATTGTAATACATAAATGTTTATAATCCTAACTAATGAGTATCTGTCTAATACATTATGTTTATGAAAATCAATATTTGTTTTTCTTTCGTATTTTATGCGCTGCCATACTTACTGTTAATCGGATTGCGATAAAACTTTGGTATTGCTAGCACTTGCACGAAGTTTAATAGGAATTAAAATAAAATGAAAACACGCGATTGAAGTCGCGGGTGGTCGCGGGTGGTCGCGGGTGGTCGCGGGAGGTCGCGGGTGGTCGCGGGTGGTCGCGGGTGGTCGCGGGTGGTCGCGGCCAGAAGCTAAAGAAAGAAAAATAGCATCTGAAACAGAAAATGGTTCAGGAATACACAAAAATATTTCGTAAAATGCATATTAGGAAGTTGACTATACCAAAATAATTTCATAATAGCCGTAAATCTGCTCAGAAATAAAAATAAAACCAATCGAAGAAAGCTTGCATCATAAGGAATACAATGAGCCTTAAAATCTAGTGCCGAGCAAATACAATAGCAATGGCAATAATTGATATCAGAAACCATAGAAAATCTGTTGCAAATTTAAGATGTCTCATATCGGCCGTAAATCTGCTCAGAACAGAAAAATATCGCAATCGATGAAACCTTGCATCATTAGGAATGCAATAAATTTTTTTTTTTTGTAATTCAGTAAATATTAAATAACATCGTTAAAGATATTTTTAATTATTTCAGCACACGTTTCACAAAACTGCCGCGGGCTCGAACTGCGCCTAACATTTTTTTTTTATTAGCTTGTACAGTCACGAGCACCAATATGTATACACTTAGCAACTTTAAAAAGTGATTTTCTCCTACTGTGGTGATTGTAATTTTATGTTGTTACGAACATAGTATTTTGGAACCCTCACTAATATGAAATAGGTCTTATCTCAAAGTTCCAATCGTTATTCCATGCTAAAATCGCTTTTGAACTTTGCTAAGTGGATACATATTGGTGCTCGTGACTGTACGTCCCACTGCGTAGAAAAGGCTTCCCCAAGTGAAATGAAATGAAATTGTTTATTTTGTAAATAGGATATAGGAATCACTTTTACACGTCATATTAAAAAAAAAATATAATTAAAATTTGCTAGATGAGTTCGGCGTTTCCTATCCGACTACTCTGAGAAGAAAGGCCGAAACAGACTCAGAGGTCACAGTCTCTTTTAAAGTCCAGACATAATCTTGGTCAAGCCATATGAGGACCATGTAGATTAGTGTCTGAAATGGTCTTTTGAGAAAAGAACCACACAGATTTGAGTGGACCTGTCCAGTCAGTGCAAGCATTTGTCAGTAATCGTGGAGCTCAACTCAGAACATAAGGAGCTCAACTCGACGAACATACCAAAGAAAGGACATTTGGGTAGGCCGCATAAACTACTCAAACCGTCAGACCATTATTAAAACTATCTGAGAAAGGAAATAAAAAAACTGAGTAGAGAAAACAAAAAAAAAAACATTAAAAATTAAAATATCCACATAGTCCTCACATTCACAATAGGTAATTAAAAAATGTAATACTTTACTAAGTAATCATGTCATTTTGACACTTTTCGATTATCTCATTATCTTTACATATGTAATTTTGATTTTACTAAATAATTCTAATGTCAAGTTTTATGGTTTCAGTCTAGTACTAGGTTTAGTAGTAGGTTTTAGTCTTTCTGGGAACTCTTTTCAAAAACCTATGTGTTAAAAATTCAATGATAATAAGCATTGAGCAGTTCCCAAGGTAGTAAGTAGGTACTTAGTAGGTACATCTATATATTATCTATCTTAAATGGCATGTTGGTATCGCAAAAACTAAAACCGTTAGACCGGTCACAAGGTTTTTATTCAGCCTCTATGCGGAATTGTAGGTATAGTAGATAGATCTACATATTATTACTTTAGCATAAAGCCGGCGCCACACACAGTCACTAGAACACTTATTTGAACACTTCTGAGGCACGGGTATAAATGTGTGATAAAACTTTGACCAAATACCTACCCAAATACCCGTGCCTCACGAGTGTTCAAACCAATGTTCAAATATGGTTGATGTGCATGGGCGTACCTAGCATTTTTTTAGGGGTGGGGCAAAAGTAAATAAGCCCTTTAATAAGTAGTAGGATTTTTTCTCGATAAAACTATAACAAGCATGCAGACTCGATTCATTGATACTGCACTGTTTCGCACGGTAATTTTGAATTGATCAAATTAATAATTAATTTTGTTACATAATAGATCAAAATTTTTTAACTTCGAGTCAGGGACCAGGGTGGGGCAGATGCCCCACTTTGCCCCACCGTAGGTACGCCAATGTTGCTGTGTCTGGCGCCGGCTTTACGTACAATAAATAAATCAAGCAGTCATATTACATCTATGTTTTTCGGTAATGATTTTGCATTCCTAAATTTCTTGCAGACTTTTTTTTTATAAGTAGGTGTGTCCATAAATAAAGCAATCGTTACAATCAATTTTTTATAACTTGTACGTACCCAACTATGTACATTTTATAATAGGCAATTATGTAATTCCACACGTTGATCGCGGACGGTTGCTATAGGACTTCAGTCAAATACCTATTTATTTTGAACGTTATGTATACTTAAGTAAAAAATCAGATAAACCGTCAATCAATCAATCCACTCAGCCTATCGCAGTCCACTGCTAGACATAGGCCTCTCCTTTCTAAATTTATTTCTGTAATTTGTATGGTGTGCATAATAAAGAATATTCTATCTATCTATCTATCTCCCAGGCTACGGCACAACACCCTGTCCTCCGGCTTCCGCATCCAGTCTATCCCAGCCATCTCGGTCCAGCTAGCTGGCGGGCGTCCCGCACCATAGACTAATACAGGGTGGCAGGGACATCGACGCGAAAACTGTTACCGTGGATTCAGTACATGATTCTGAACTCTGAGTTGAAATTTTCCGTCGGTTATGAAAAAGAAATCTGCTGTTCAATATATTTTGACCGCGTAGGTATTGCAGTTTTCTATGAAACAGCTGATTTAATCAAAAAATTACCGACGATAAAGTCCCATGTAACATGTATGTACTTATACAGGGTGGCGGGACATCGACGCGAAAACTGTTACCATGGATTTGTGGTTGAAATTTTTCGTCGGTTTTACTCGAGTATGTATAGTTATGTTCCATACATTTTGACCGGGTAGGTATTCTACTTTTCTATGAAACAACAGATTTTTTTTTAATAACCGGCGAAAATTTACGACGCAGGGGTGTTCAGAATCATCATGTACTGAATCCATGGTATCAGTTTTCGCGTCGATGTCCCTGCCACCCTGTAAATAATGTCCCACCATAGAAATATAAAAAACCACTTCTTTCCTAAATCTACTTAATAAGTGTCCCACTAAGCCGTACCTAGTGGGAAAACGTCACATGGCCATTTTTTTTTTTTTTTCTAATTTTCTTTGTATATTGTGATAGAGCCTATTTGACTTTTACAAGCAATGAAAGACTGCAAAAAGTAGGTTAGCTAATAAATAACTTGTATTTTTTTTGGGTTTTTCTGGTTTTTCTCGTCTTTTTTTATTTTTTATTAGCAAGCAAAAGTAGTATGCCTGTAGTGTGTAGTATGTATGTAAGGCGTTCTGTAGTTTCAACCTAACCCCATGGTAAGAATTCGTAAGTATATACAAATGATCCATGCATGAACCTCCTTCCTTTCTTCTATCCAATTATGGGGAAATACCATACACCATATTGGTTACCCATTGGAAGGGTTTTCGACAGGGTTTTTCTAAGCAGTTAATAAAAAACCCATACGATGTGGGTAACCCTTTTAAACGGCTTAATTTAAGCCATTCAAAAGGGTTACACTTTCAACTCTAAACGATAACAGCGTAACATTCCGACTCGGAGCAATGTAATATGATCTCTCGATGATGGGCATAGGTTGCAAAATGGAATAGCACGCGTTAAGCGGCCGCGGCGGCACCTTTGTGGCTACGTACTGAGCGGGTTCTAAACAGGGATCTATGATCATTATTGCATGTAATATAGAGTTCATTTTAACTTTGGTGACCCGATATCGAAATCTTGATATTGAAATCATAAGCAACAAACTATCTTGTACTCAAATCAAATCAAATTATAACTCGTAATCGTTCGAAATTTGAAATACCATTTTTTTCTTAGACTTAGACTAAGACTTTTTGTACCTATACCTATATCTATGGGTACACATTATATGTATGTATAGGTATAATAAAAGACAGCCCAATTTCTTTCTTACCCATTGCTCATTCAATTGACTATGATAATACAGGTCCAAGACAACTATTGTCAGAAATTCAGGACACACACCACCTTACTATGTAGGCATCTAAAATTTAGGTAGCACGTGTTACGTCTACAAGTCTACGATGTCTAGTGAAATAAAGGCATTGTGCGCCAGCGATTGTGGATGGTCCGTGGTAGTCTCTCCACCCCACCCACCACCTACTTAGCACAAGTTTATTGAATAATCATATGGTAACCCGATCAAAACCCTTATATTACCATAATGAAGGGGTATCCCTTACACTGGGTTTCAAGTATAGAACCCATTCAATGGGTTATCCATATTGAAGAGATTAATTACCCTTTTACTGGGTTTCAAGCATAGAACCCATTCAAGGAGTTACATATGATAAAGGTAACCTCATGAGCGGCTTACCCTTTCGAAAAGCTTAACTCTTATCCGGGGTTGTACGGTCCCTGGGAAAAATAGAGGTAAGTGTAGGTACATGGAATGAAGCTGTGATTTTATGGAACCCTGCTATCCTAACTAATAATATTTTAAATACGAAAGTGACTTTGTTTGTTACGCGTTCAAGCTAAAGCGGCTAAACGGATTTGGATAAAATTTGGCACAAGGGTAGACCATGACCTGCGACCTAATTGCGTAACACACGATCAATCACAATCTGAATAATTTTGAAGGAAATTGCAAATTCATTGCTTCATATTTTCGAAAAAATTGTCTGTAACGTAAATAACGCAATTAATGTTATTGAACTGTCAAAATGAAACAGATTGTGATTGATCGTGTGTTACGCAATTAGGGTGGTTAGGACATACTGTTTATCCCGATATTCCCACGGGATCCAGCTGCGGGACGCAGCTAGTAGAATATGTATAAGTAAACACACAGATTTATTGACACAGCCTTTAATATAACACAACATTAAGTTCTATCAATGGACGAAAAAGTCAGTTTACAAGATTAATTAAACACTATTTAAGTAGGTACTTGCTGGCAATTTTCGGGACAAAGTCCGAAACTATGAGAAGTGGAGCAAGATGTTTAGAGGAGCGCTTTATTGGAGAAACTCGACAAAATCAACTCCTGACTGAATGTCAGCCCAACAAATGACAGAGTGTAATAATTGCCCAATTATTATAGAATGCCGCGAATGTGACCGCCCGTATTTTTCTGAATATTCATGAAAAATACGGGTGGTCACATGCCATATTGCCCATGGCGACATTGTATATGATAGTTTCGTCTTTCGCCCTGAAAACCTGTCTCAAAAATCCACGATGTATTATAATTTGCTTTATTTAGATACACACAGGTTTTACTTTTAGTAAGCCTTGTTTTTCTGCATTAATCGTGATTGGGTAAATATGAATATTTGCTTATGGTTGACTTGAAATATCTAACGTATTATAGATTAAATACTTAGTAACTTATATACTTATAGCTTTTTTTTTTAAACAATCGTTGAATAGTTATGATTTGCTATTACTACATAGTTATAAATAATAGGGAAAACACTATGATTTTATATAACTGTCTTATATTAGAGATAAATAATAACTTAGCAAACATGATTAATGTAATACAACAATTCATAACAAAGTAACGCTAGAATAATAATAACATCAAGACCATATTATGTTATTTACAGTAAATAAATTACTTATACAGGTTTTAAATAGATTGGTAGCTACAGTCAGGGAAATTAATTGTCAAGCATATTGACAGTTGTTGAGTAGTTGTTGTCAATTTTCCGTGATAGAGCCATTTCATATAGCTGTCAAAGAATGACAGTTGTGATATTATACGGACAATTTAAATTGGTACTCAATGAATAATAATAATTTGTACATGTACCTATATAAAAAAAGAGAGAAAAGAACCATAGAGAACAAAAAGACGACGCATCGCTGTCAACTGGAAAAGTGCCCAAAAGGCTGGCTTTTGGGCACTTTTCCATCACGTCGTCATTGCCACGTTGTATGGTGATCTTAGGCCAAAAAATAGGCCAGCCCTCTGGTCACGTAAAGAATTGTACTAGTAAAGTTTAACAATTAATTTCCTTAACTTACATTACATAAAGGTAGGTCTAGGTAAGAAATTAGGTTCCTATTTTATGTGTAGGTACAGTCAGCAATAGACTAAACTACAAACCACGCAAGCAGCTTAATTTTGCCTTCGCAGTGCAAAGACTTCGTGTGGTGGTATTGTTTTTTGCTGAATCCATAATATTACAGTAGGAGGTACTCACAGCTATGCTCATAAAAATCAATACTATTGGTATCAATATAATACAATAAAATAATATTATGCTTACAGTTGTATCTTATTAAAATAATTAAGTACTTTGAACATTTTGTTTCAAATATCACTATTATAATGACGAAATTATGCTAATAAATGCCTACTTCTGAAACTGTAGGTTTTAAAAATAAATAGGTAACATCAAAATATGCTTTTTAACCCTGATATACCCTGGGCTTTTAATTATCTACTTCGGTATCTAATAATATTAATTAAGTAAAACAAAAAAAAATTGGTACAATTTACTAAGTGGGTAAGTACAACTAAAAATGAAAATAAAATATTTTCAGTATAAGAAAAGCCTTTCCGAAAGTTAGTTCTGATCGGCTTTTTAGTCCAGCCTTCGATCAATAAATTGATCGAGGAGTCCAGCAGTCTTATTCCGTTACATACTGGCAATTGCAATGTCATTCATTTGATAGTTAACATCTTTCGGCCGACGACCGTCGAAGCAACTATCAAAACGAAAGCAATTGCGCGCTGATATGGAATTATGCTGCTGTTGTGATGCTCCCTGCACGCGTAGCATGTCCACCGAGGAAACAGAAGGAACGACGAAAAATGACAGATTGAAGAAAATTGTCTACGGCGTCATGTCAAAAATTAAGAAAAGAAATGTCACTTTGTCTTCGTAGATCAACTCTTCAACTCTCTTCTCTTTGTCGACTTTCGGGCTTCTGACGACTCGTAACGACTGTCAAAGATCCACGAATGACAGCCGGGACCAACGGTTTAACGTGCTTTCCGAGCCACGGAGGATTCTCGGTATGTAAAGATAGTCACCCATCCACTGACCAACCCCGGCAAGCGTAGCTTAACCTCATGGATCGACCAGTGCGGCTGTTGTTACTTAGCCACGAGCTCCTCCTACTTGTCTTAGTAGATACAAGTGGTAAAAAATGGTTATGCTACGTGAGCTGGGATTCCGATTACCCGTTAGCTACATTTGTGATACGCCACCCCGCGCTCCAAGGCGCAGAAGGATTTTGTTTTGTCTATGACATTGACAATACTGTCTGCATGATTTTAACTTATGACACACAATTTTATTTTAAACGTATTGTAATTACAAGAATTCCAAGTTTAATTACCAGTTGTATGACTATCATTGCTGCTAAATAAATGCTTGATTATTTCCTATATCGGTCAAATATTTATAATCAAAATTGTATTGTGCTATATGGTATATAAAGACGCTTTAGGTATTATAACTAACTTGAAGAATTTAACACGACAAATTTTTCTTTTCCTAGAGAAAACCAAACCAAACTAAATTTGTCGCCATGACATTATATGTCTTTAAGGCGCCCTTTTAGTTAAATATCACTTAATTTAATTTAAAAACGTAAGTTCACAACCTTCAATTATTATAATGTAAATCAATAAATATTTTTATTACTGATAGGAAAATTAAGAAATTGTTTATAAAACCCACGCCTAGTCATGCGCAATCATTTGAAGAGTCAGTAGTGTTGGTGTTGGAAGGAGCAGCTGTTGTTGTTACATTATTCTTGTCTTCGGCAGTCAAAACACTGCCATATTTTTGTAAAAACTCTAGAATAGCGCCATTGCTCCAACCAAAACCGAACTGCACGTTGTATTCGCCACCCCCGCCGAACTTGCCAGGATTCTCCGCGTCGTACTTCTCAAACATCTGCTTGTACTCCAGGAAGCCCCAGTAGCAAGACCTTACAAATGTTTGTACGACTTCCAACGCCAGTGCTTTCGCCTCCTCTGTACCGATGTTATCAATCGCATTCACAACAATGCTCACTTCTGGCGGCCACACGTTAGGGAAGTCCCACTGCTCTCCGCTCCTGATGAGTGATGTGGGCACACCCCCGGGGAAGTCCAAACCCCCTGATTGTTCAAGACTGCTCACAATCCTGGGCCCATTGGTTGTTAGAAAAGCTGAGCTGACGGCATTCTGCCATAGCGGCGCGACGTTAGACGAGTAGAAGTATTTACGCGGTAAATTGTCCCGAAAATCGTAGTCATACCACATTGCATCTTCTTCATTCCACAGGACTGCCTCAATGCTGTCCCTCAATTCTGAGGCTAACGTTGCGTAATCGGCAGACTTCTGCATATTTAACAATAAAACATTGAATATCGCCAAGTGCTGGAGAGCACCAGCGACGATGGCATTTAAATCCACTGGGATGAGGTACCTGGTGCGAATGTCTGTGATAGTACCGTTGTTGCTTCCGTCCGGTAGGATGAACCACCGCGTTGAAAAGTCCCAACCACTCTCTGCTGCGCTTTTAGTATCGATATAGAAATCAGTGCGATCTTGTTCACTGAAGCCGATCGTGTTATTATAGTCTTCAAAATACGACTCAGGTCGCGGACCTGCGCTAGGAGCATAAAATCTGAGAAGCGTGTGGTTTCTGCCATTTTTTTCAATAGTAACGGCTCTATTGTTCAGCCAAAAGTCCATTTCATTTTCTAAATAAGCTATGTTATTCCTAATAAATTCAATATCCAGGGTGTATTGGTAATAAATAGCAACCATCGCCGTCAACAAAGGCGGCTGACTGCGTTCCTGATAGTACCATCTGCTTCCGTTAGGGATGTGACCAAACTTATTCAAAAGTTCAATAAGATTTTCAATCATCCCTTTAGCTGTTTCTTTCATACCACTAATGAGCAAACCTTCGATGATCCAGTAAGAGTCCCAGTAGTAAATCTCCTTGAATCGTCCTCCGGGTATGATGAATCCATGAGTAACCGGAACTAAACTGAACTGTTCAGGATTTTCAAGAACATCTGCTTTGACTTTTCGAGCAAGAAGTGGCCAGATGTCGTTGATGCCTTTTCCGAACGCTCTCAAGTCTTCGTCTGTTATAGTGTTAAGGAATGCAGGGTTATCGCTGTGGTCTGACGGAGTCCAGTCCTCGAGTTCGCTTTCAGTAGAGAAGTGTTCGTCTACGAACTGTGTTAACTGTGCTACAGATGGATTTTGATTGGTGTCGTTCATCAAAAGCTCGAATTCGGTTAATGTTTTGTTTTGGTCGTACTTCATTGGGAGATCGACGAAGGTCTTGGAGTCGTTGAAGATTCTGGCCATTTGGACTTGATGGAGGAGCTCGCTGTCGCAGTAGACTGGCCTCTCGCAACTGGGGGGCAGGTCTGCGGCGCCGGCCAGAGCGGCAGCGGCCAACAAAATCAGAAATTCCCGCATCTGAAACAAGTAACAATATGCTTTAATACTAAGTACGGGGAATGGAAGGGAAGTAAGAACATACGTAGGAATTCGAAATACACGTATGCAGCTATATATTGTGAGTAGATACTTTTTTATAACTACTAGGTACCTATCTATAAGCCGTCACTAGATTTGTAAAACAGCCGACCACAGTCGTCTTAAAACCGTGACAAATTCATCATTAACAGAATGATCTAAACCATTACTTCGGTTAATGACTCGACAAGTAATCACAACTATTACACCGTTTAACTTTTTGCACACCTTTGAATATTATTATTTTATATACATACCTAATAGAAAAAAATGTTTTATAATTTATTTGCCATGGTGATTACGAAAAAAGCGGTTGTATTTTTTTACATTATTGGTTACGCTATACTATCTGTTCAGAAGATTGCTCCATCATGTACTATTACTTTAGCAATTTTAATATTGATTTTGCAAATTGTAACGCCATTATTATAAATGTTAAATGATTTTATTTCTGTAAGTAGGTTTGTACAAAACACTATTGTTACACGTCAATCATATTTTTTTTAACTAGACGAGGTCGGCGTTTCCTGTCTGACTACTCTAAGAAGAAAGGCCGAAATAAACTCAGAGGTCACAGTCTCTTTTAAAGTCCAGACATAATCTTGGTCAGATCATGTGAAGATCATGTAGATTGGTGTCTGAAATGGTCTTTTGAGGAAAACCCAAACAGATTGAGTGGGCCTGTCCAGTCATTGCACGCATTTGTCAGTAATCGTGTAGCTCAACTCAGAACTTAAGGAGCTCAACGACACGACGAACAATATACCAAAATACCAAAGAAAGGACATTTGGGTAAGCCGCATAAAGTACTCATAAGATTATCAGATTATCATTAAAAGTAACTGAGAAAAAAAAAAAAAAAATATATGACCCACATAGTCCATTCACAGTCTAGTCCATTCCATTCAGTCACATTCACATGAGATCGCGCTATTTACGTCGTCAGTAACCAGCTACTGACGTTTAAGTTTAAACAAAAGTGAAGAATCATCCGCAAACAACACTATATCATGGTTATCCTTTATGAGGTAAGGCAAGTTATTAATATAAATAAGAAACAAGAAAGGACCAAGAATCGAGCCCTGTGGGACTTCCATTGTTACTGTAGATCCGGAAGATCTTTGTCCATTAACGTCAATGCTCTGAAGACTCAAGTATGAAGTAAGAAGATCTAGAGCGGTGTTCCGGATCCCTGGCGGAGTTTCCTGATTAACGTTTCATGAAGAACGTATTCAAATGCCTTGAACAAGTCACAAAATATGGCATCATGGCATCGCATTTATCTTCCCATGCATTATAAATATGTCCTAAAAGTTCAACAACGACATCAGTAGAAGAACGACCACTTGTAAAACCGAACTGTTTGCTATATAATAATTTATGTTTATAAAAAAATATTTGCAATTGCTCTAAAATTTATTTCTCAAATATTTTTCTAAAGGTAGGTAGTACTGGAATAGGTCTATAATTTGTGGGGTCTGATGTGCTACCTGATTTAAACAAAGGTATTATTTTACTATTTTTTCATAAGGTCAGGAAACTCCCCACAGTCGATACAATTATTAAAGACTAGCTGCCCGCCCCGGCTTCACACGGGTATCTATCTACGGTGCACCTACCTACCTAGCTAGGTAGCTAGGTAGGTAGGTGCACCGTAGATAGATACCGTAGGTAGGTACCTACCCTACTTACCCTACTTACTTACCCTACCAACCCTACACTGCCTACCTACCTACCCTACCTACATATACGTACTCTACCCTACCCACTTACCCTACCTACCTACATAGCTACGTATCTACATACCTACCTACATACCCTACCTTCACCTACCTACCTACATACCTACCTACCTACTTACCCTACCTACCTATCCTACCTACCTCTACATACCTACCAACCTACCCACCCTACTCTGCTAAATTCACATTCATCAAACGCGCGAAGTTAAAATAGTCGTTACGTTTTCTGAAATTTTCTAATTTTCTGCGCAATTTTCTTAATTTTTCTTTCCGTAACAACCTTACAATAACAAACACAACAAAAAAAGAATTAGCGAAATTGGTCCAGCCACACAGTTCACGCGTGATGCCGTGACCAAGGGAAATAGGGATTAATTTTTATATATATATACATATATAAACAATATAGTTAAGAGCTAAACTAGGTGCTACAATGTCCCACAGATCTGCAGTCTTTTTTTTATTAAACATACGTAAAGACAATATGCAAATTTTTGTAACCATGAACCGATGTCGTTTAAGTTTTTCGGCTGCGAGGTCACGTTTTTATTTATTAGCACTATTGCCAACATTTTTTCCTTGACATAAAAATATTGGTATTAGGTGATACCGTGAAACAATTTTACACGTCAATCATATTTTAAAAACTAGAAGAGATCAGCGTGTCCTGTGTCCTATCTGACTACTGTGAGGAGAAAGGCCGGAACATCTCAGAGGTCAGAAAATGTGAAGACCATTTACTTTGGTGTCTGAAATTGTTTTTTGAGGAAAGAACCACACGAATTGAGTGATGGATCTGTCGTCATCATCATCGTGCAGCTCAACTCAGAACTTAAGGAGCTCAACCATTCGACGAACAATACCAGAGAAAGGTTTTAGATAAACCATCATTGTATGTAATTATTTGGCCATATGCTAATTTTATATCAAAAAGTTATCCCGAAAAAGAATACGCTTTAGTAGTTTTTTTTCTGTAAGTTTTATATTATTGTATAAAAATGTTTTCGCACACAGTCAGCAATATTGTCGAGGCCAAGTTGTAATATTTCTTTACCATGGATGCCATGTCTTATTCTTTTTAACCGACGAAAAAAAAAGGAGGAGGTTCTCAAGTTGTTTTGGAGATGAATGAAAATCTTCTTCGATAGTAATTAGGCGTATAATTAATTATTTAGGTTTTACAAAATCAGCGATGTTTCTATGCGTGTATGTCGGTCTATTGAATGCGACGGTTGCGCCGCGCGTAGAGGAATTCGGTACCACACCCCGCACTCCTCTCCTCTGGCCTCCAGTAGTAGTGGGCTCGTTCATAGTGACGATGCGTAGACATGCCCCCCGCCTTGGAGTAACATCCTCCAACGACGAAGAAGTAGAAGCAGGTAGAAGTTGAGAAAACTTAGGGTTCTTCTTCCTTTAGCAGCGGACACAATCTGGGGTATGATCTTCGTATCACTCCGTTAGCTGTCTTAATGTCAGCTACACGTGCTAGTCCATCCTTGCCTGGTGAAGTGCTTATGACTCGTCCAAGACGCCATTTTAAGGGTGGCAGATTGGTATCTTTGATGAGCACCAAGGTATTGGGTGCTATTGTGTCGGTGTTGGACTGCCATTTAGTCCTCGTCTGCAGCTCCGAAACGTACTCCTGCGACCACCGCTTCCAGAAGTTTTGCCTCATCTGTTCGATGCGCTCGTAGCGGACCAAGCGTGAAGTGTTTGCCGCTGTGAGGTCTTCGTAAGTAGGAGCAACGAGCGGCCGGCCAATCAGGAAATGGGCTGGTGAAAGAGGGAGTAGGTCGTTTGGGTCTGAAGACATGGGATACATAGGTCTGGAGTTTAGGAGGGCTTCTATTTGTGTCAATAAAGTGGAAAATTCCTCATAAGTGAGGTTTACGTTTCCTACACGACGGAGATGATGTTTAAAGGATTTAACCCCTGCCTCCCACAAACCTCCAAAATGTGGTGAGTAGGGAGGAATAAAGCTAAACTTAATATTTTCGCCTGCAGCAAAATTTAAAATATCATTTTCATTAGTAGTTAAAAATTGAGAGAATTCCTTTAGTGCGCCTACAAACGTTTTTCCGTTATCGGAAAATATTTGCGCGGGTTTTCCACGACGAGATAAGAACCTTCTCAAAGCCAATAAATATGCCTCAGAACTTAGACTGGTGACTAATTCTAAGTGTATTGCACGAGTAGTAAAGCATATGAATAGGCAAACATAACATTTTTCCAGTTTTGAACCCCGTCCTTTGCGACTCAATATGAACATAGGTCCCGCATAATCTACACCGCAGCGCAAGAAAGGATACCCCGGTTCTAATCTTTCAGGAGGCAAGTTACCCATTTTGACTGCTAGTGCCTTCCCTTTCTGGCGAGTACATGTAATGCACTTATGCACTGTCTGCTTGGCTAAATCACGACCCTTGAGTGGCCACCAACTTTCTCTAATAGTAGCCAAGAGTAGTTGGGGACCAGCATGGAGTAGACGTTTATGTTCAAATTGAAAAAGAAGTCGCGTGAAAGTATGTTTTGAACACAACAATATGGGATGTTTTTTATTATAGGAGAAAGTATGTGAATTTACTAATCTGCCTCCCACTCTAATAATGCAATCAGAATCTAGGAACACATCAAGACTAGATATATTTCTTATCGATTTAACAGGTAAGTTTTTTATTAATGCATTAAAAATTACTGGAAATGACGTTTGTTGTGCTAAGCGTACTAAAACTAAAGTTGATTTACTTAATTCATCAGACGTAAGCGGGCCAGTGCTACGTTCTGGTTTGACCTTGATTCGTGCATTATGAATGAATCGTAACAAGTAAGCGGCTGCACGTCTCATGCGATAAAAATTTGAAAAACGTTCAAAGGTAAAAATACTAGTAAAAGTTGATTGTGTAAATAAAGAATTAACATTTGATTTAATTTCTGGTAAATCGTGCAAATTCATTATTTCATCGTGATTATTTTGTTTAAAATGAGTGTTAATTTCGGTTAAAAATGTTGGCCCGTGCCACCAAATATCCGAGTTATGAAGCGCGTCGAGCGTGAGCCCGCGGGATAGAAGATCAGCCGGGTTGGTTTTACCAGCAACATGTAACCACGGTAAATCACCAGTCAACTCATTAATTTGCACTACTCTGTTCTGAACGAATGGTTTTAACAAATTAGGTGAAATTTTAATCCAATTTATGACAATCGTGGAGTCAGACCAAAAGTATACGTTATCAAAAGTTAATCTCCATGACTGAACTATTTTTTGATATAACTTAGCACCAACTAAAGCTCCGCACAGTTCAAGTCGCGGTATTGTAACTGGTTTAATTGGTGCGACTTTGCTCTTAGCACAAAGTAACCTAACAGTGACTGGTGAATTGTCGCTGTATGTACTTATGTATGCACATGCACCATATGCATCCTGTGATGCATCCGTGAAAATATGTAAATCTGTGTAATTTGTATTCACTTGTCTAACATGGCGAGGAATTTTTATGTTTTGTAGGTGATGAAGCGTGTCGATAAAGTTTTTCCACATTAATAAAATATTGTTAGGTACTGGATCGTCCCAACTTAATTTACAAAGCCATAGTTTTTGTAAAAGTATTTTTGCAATTACAATTGAAGGTGATAACAAGCCTAATGGATCGTACACCTGTGAGACAACAGACAAGATAACGCGCTTAGTCACATGAGTTAAGGTTTGATCAATCTTTGTAGTAAAGTATAATAAATCTAAATGATTCAACCAACCAAGACCAAGAGTTTTAGTTAAACAATTTTCGCCTAAAGCTAATTCCTTTGTTTGATCTGTTGTAGAAGTCTCCAAATTAAACAACCATTTACGTAAATGGAAGCAACCAGATTTTAAAACATCATTTACTTTGGTGCAAATGTCTAATAAACATTGTTTATTATCATGACCAGTAATTAAATCATCTACAAACAGATCTTCGTCTATTACTTGCTTAATGACGTCATCCTCGCACTCAGATGCCAGCTGTTTGATGCATCGAATACTTAGATAAGGAGCGGATGCGGTACCGTATGTCACGGTATTAAGCTGGTACACACCGAGTTCGTCCGATTTATTTTCACGCCAAAGAATTAACTGGAAGTTTCTTTGATCCGGTTGAATATTAATTTGTCTATACATTTTTTCGACGTCAGCGCATGCAACAAATCGAAATTGTCGAAAACGTAACAAAATTGAGAAAACGTCATTATGTAAACTAGGGCCAATATACTGAATATCATTAAGCGATTTGCCCGATGTTGATTTTGCACTTCCATCAAATACCACCCTTAGTTTGGTAGTACTACTATGAACTCTTAAAACACCGTGATGCGGTAGAAAATAATTTGATGATGGATAGTGATTGACTCGACTCATGTGTCCTAAACTTAAATATTCATTCATAAAATTGCAATATAATTTTTTATAATCGGGTGTAGATTTATCTAATTTAAGTTCAAGTGCGTGAAAACGATTTAGCGCGAGCGTATACGTATCTCCTAGTGTGTCACTAGACTCGGCTAATGGAATGCGCACAAAAAACCGACCCGTGTTATCGCGGTACGTAGTTTGCACAAACAAGTTTTCACATAAAGACTCGTCCTTAGTTAATTTATTTTGCGGAACTATTTCTTCTAACTCCCAGAATTTTCTAAGTTGAGTATCTAATGATTGTGAGTAATTGCATTGAACTTGATTGTTGCGTGAAGTTTTATTATTCAACAAAGAACCAGATATTACCCATCCCAACTTAGTATTCTGAAGATATGGACCGCAATTTAGTCGGATTAGTCCGTCATTTAAAAGTTCCCAGAACTTATCTGCCCCAATTAATAATTCGATTTCTGAAGGCGAATAAAAATTGGGATCTGCTAACTGTACGTGTTCAGGGATATTTATGTGTGATTTTGTACCTAAAGATGGCAATTGAGCTGTGATTTGATTTAAAACTAAACATTTAAAGCGTGTATTATATTGTGTAGTTTTAGACCTCAAATGAATTTCGCATGATTGTGTGGAATTAGTCACCGAGTTACCTACCCCGGAGACTTGCACAGTGGACTGTATTAAATTAAGATTTAGTCGTTTGCATAAAGATTCTGCAATAAAGCAATGCTGACTACCAGTATCTAATAAAGCGCGGGTAGTGTGAAAATGATTGCTTTTATCTGCAACCTCAACTAAAGCTGTAGACAGCAGTACCGTCTCTAATAATGAATGAGTGGTACTTTGATGTGTTGTGTGAGATGCAGAATGTAATGTGGTAGTGTTTGAAGAGTTAGCACTAGTTGTATCCTGCGGCGATGCCTGTGAATTAAGCTTAACAGCTGACGATGTGGATGCACTCGCATTATCGTCACATTTATCATGAATTAAATTGTTGTGTTTCTTATTGCATTGCCTACAAGGACCGAACCAGCACTCATCTACCGAATGACTACCGCGTAAACAATTACAACATAACTTCTTTTCATTAATGAATTTAATTTTATCGTTAACAGATAATTTTAAGAATGAATCGCAAGAATAAAGCGGATGGTTAGCTTGACACATAGTGCAAGTACGAGAACGTTTGTAAATTTTATTATTAGATTGTTTATTTTGTATTGATGTGTAACTATATGATTTGTTTGGTTGTTGTGAATGTGATGGTTTCTTTACGTTATTGTCCGTGGTAGATTTACCATGTGCCAAATTAATAGTTTCTAGTACGTCAGCCCTATTTTTAAGAAAAGTGATCATATAATCAAGAGATAAACGTGAATTTAACTGGTTATGACTAATAAGAATTGAACTTTTATGAGTCTCCCATTCTCTTTCGGTAACTGAATCAAGTTTAGATGTGATTAAGTAGATAATCAAGGTGTCCCAAGACTCAGTCGGTTCACCAAGGTTTTTGAGGGAACGTAGATTTTTGAGAACGGTATCTATAAGTTTACGAATTTGACTGGATGATTCCTTATTAAGTGACGTAATAGAAAACAAAGCCTTTACATGGTTTTGCACAAGTAAACGGTTATTATTGAATCTGTTTTCCATTAACTCCCATGCTATATTGTAATTATCAGAGGAGAATTCTAATGACTTAATCACTGACAATGCATTGCCAGTAAGAGAAGACCGTAAATAATGGAATTTTTGCACATTATCAATTTCTTTAGAATTATGGATGAGAGATAGGTAAGTATCACGGTACTCTAACCAATGATCATAAGAGCCATCAAAGGAAGGAAGTGAAATTGTAGGTAATTGAACTTTACTAGAAACTTTTGACGAATTTTGAGCGTTATCTGCGTTAATAATACACTTAGCTTTAGTCACATAACCATAATAGTGGGTTTCAAAAGTTTCCCTCTCAGATAATTCCTTTTCTATTTGACTATCAGGAATTTTTAAGTCTATTTCATCCTGAATTTCAGAAAACTGCTGTAACAATAAATCTGCCTTTTGTAAACGTGTTTGTAATTCTGTTTTAATGGTTTCAGTAACAGGCATTATTTCTACAGAGTCTACATACTTCATGAATAGTCGAAGTTTACCGCGAACAACTCCTCTTCTTTTATTTAAATCTTTAAATATATCCTCACCACTACGACCCTCTTTTGTCGGAGTTTTAGTCATTTTGAAGTTTGTGGAAGACACTGGAAAATACTTATTTGTAAAGATTTGCAAAAGATTTTTTTATTTTTATTAAACGAAGTTGAGGGTACTAGCAAAACAAAATCTTTACGCGTTTTTAACTATTTAACGGGAATAAAACACTAAGATATCACACAATATTAACACAAATGAAGCACTGAATATAGAAAAAGGGGTAAGGATAAAGAATGATGATTGACCTGACCGTTTTATGCTGGTACAGTGGATGACTTCGCTGATGGAATCGTGCGTCCGATTAATGCTGGTCACAACGATTTCTTCTGCTGCATCCGGCGTTGAAGGTCCAAAATATGTTTTGGAGATGAATGAAAATCTTCTTCGATAGTAATTAGGCGTATAATTAATTATTTAGGTTTTACAAAATCAGCGATGTTTCTATGCGTGTATGTCGGTCTATTGAATGCGACGGTTGCGCCGCGCGTAGAGGAATTCGGTACCACACCCCGCACTCCTCTCCTCTGGCCTCCAGTAGTAGTGGGCTCGTTCATAGTGACGATGCGTAGACACAAGTCAACACGTATATTTTTTTTTTTTTTTTTTTATGTATAGCCACGCATATCTTTTTATTGAGTAGTCCGATTTGAACGATTCTTATTTAATTGGGGAGGGTATACCTCGAAGTTGGTCCCATGTAAAATTGAAAACTAAAATCCACTCCTAAGGGTAAAAAAATGGGGTTAATTGATTTTTCACCTGCAGAATTTTCAATTGAGAACCGATTCTGTTGTAATTTCGCGCACATGTTGTAGTTCTGATGACACAACCATATAATAAAGACCTGGCGTTGATCTGATGATGGAGACGAAAGACAGTTGCGAGAGCTCCTCAGCAGTTTGCAGCAGCTACATAGTGTTTGGGCTTATTTCATTCACCTTGATGAGAACTTTAGACCTAGCTGGGGTATGACCGTCATCGAGGGTCTGACGATAGAGACGAAAGGCTGTTGAGGAAATTCCTTACTTGAGGAAAACAATTAAATTAAATGGTAACTCAAAAGCGAAAAATAAAAAACTTTTTTACAAAAAATTTAACCAACGAAAAAAAACTGTTATGCGAAAAATAAAAAATTACCTTTTAGTGTAACTAAGCTCCTTAACTAATTTAAGTAACAAATTTTGAGGCGGTGGCAAACATTAAACGAAGATTCATCAAGCTACCATTTTACGCTTTATGAAATTAATTTGTTGGATGGGCGCCGCCTCAAAATTTGTTACTTAAATTAGTTTAGGAGCTTAGTTACACTAAAAGGTATTTTTTATCTTTCGCTTTTCAGTTTTTTTTTCGTTGGTTTAATTTTTTGTAAAAAAGTTTTTTATATTCCACAACAACCGTATGTATGACACGTACTTTACTTGAACCATTAATGTAAACATATCGTAAAGGAATCGGTGTAACAGTTACGTTAAATCCAGCGTATCGTAACGTAACCTCCTGGCCTCTGAGGCTATGCTTTTTTTTTTTAACACCGATTAGAAGCAGGCAGACAAATCAATTTTATTTTAATTTCCACTAACTCTGTAATGTTAATGGTTTTGAGGATCAGTCTTGTTTTAAACTACAGGCAGTCCAATCAACTTTTGTATCCACTATTCGAGCTCGCCAAGGTCGTTTGAATATTAAATTTAAGTTTGATGGTAAAACTTAGCCCTACTGCCAAGTTCATTTCAAATGCAACGCAAAGGTTGGCGTTATTATCGCCAATGTCAAGGCAAAGCTAACGCAAAACTTTCTGGGGTTGATGTTGGTACCCAACAAAGAAGAAGATACTTAGCTGTTTTTAGTACTTCAAATTTTGAAGGGTTCGCATTTTAACAAGCAAATTTTAATAGCTATATTTGTCCTGATTTCCATGTTACAATCTGTTAATTGGAAATTAGAGAATACTTAGACAAAATCAAGCCAATGAAGTGATGATACACAGGTTTCTAGTCGGACAGACAACATAATTAAAAGCAGCTGAAGTCTATAAAAAGAGCGCAAGAAAGAGGCCAGTCGATGGTGGAAGAAGTGCAGAAGAAGGTCGATCAAATGCTGAAGTGGAAACCGAACCCATAAGTTTATCACGAGGATATGTCAGTCGCCTTAAGGAAGTAGAAAGTACCTACTTCGTAGGTAGGTAAGTAAGTGTAGGTGACAAACATGTTGATGACTCACTTTAATTATTGGAAGACCCGCGTTTCATAAACAGTCACGAACGCTATTACAGTAAACACTTGACATTACAGCATATTGTTTGAAGAATATCGATAGATTGTGGGTCTTCCCGGACCTTTGCATATTTCTGTTAATGATCCAGTTAATAGATTTTTTCCGATGATAGAAACTGTATCTGGGCCCTTTGAATGAGATATTAAAAATAATTGATGGAAATGATACGACACACACACGTAGTCTTTGCATTGAATCACTTAGGATCTACAGACAACTGCTTTGGCTAGACGAATGGGCTAGGAAAATGGAGGTTATCTGCAGTTGCATGTACCTTGTAAATCTGGATCATGATAAAAAAGACACAAATAAAGTAGATAATGATTGTCTAATTAATTTGATTACGGCAGCCTTCGATTTTCTCATCTCGTGAGAAACAATGCAAAGGAAAACCATTAAATTCAATTCATCGATAATATTTTTTAAATCGACTCGAGTCTTGTTTTACAATCGAAAGAAGTCTACAAGTACCAAAGTGAAAGCAACTGAATATAATCATAAAACCTGTGACTTGCTGAGATAGTGCCACAGAATCATGTGATACTTTTCCTCGTAACGATTACAAGCAACATTCAGTGATATTATCAAGAGTGAATCAAGACGAATAACATAGTTACACACGATCCTATATAGCAAGACGGATTAAAGTGAAACGTCAAACGAGGCATCCTGCTACTGCCATCTGAAGTCACGTGTGGCCATTTGGTTAGACCCTGGAAACCCTCAAAACTGGACGACAGTGATGGTTATAAGAATGGTGGTTGTATTTCTCAAGACGAACTGGTGATGATCGCTCATCGCGGTAATCCGCTGGATGCGGAAAACACCGTTCCAGTCGTAGTCGTTGTGGCAATGTATGGGGGAGGTCTATTTTGACTGAATGATGTCTCTGACACGAACATAGCGCTGTATATGCATGCGCTTAAAATTAGTACTTTTGTATTACAACTTACGTAACTGGATACCTTATTCATAACAAGGTATGCTACACGTATCAAATTCAGTTACATATTAAAATAGAAAAGTGTAGTACACATCGAAACATGATTATATAAATTAGTATTATCAGCGTAAATAATTTGGATCGCGGGTTAATAATATTGTTTTTATATTTTGTCACACAGTTCGTTATCTAACACTTTAAAATGAACATTTGTTGCTGCACTCAGAACGACCGGTTTGGCCTCCGCTTATTCTAATAAAATTCCAAGTTACAGAGGTATAGAGTTTCATGAGTGATGAGAGTCTAATTCCTTGAAATAGACAATTATTCATGATCGTCAAGGTCAAAAAACCCCTACTGACTTAATGAAAATGTACTTAGATGGTAATAAAAGTAGAGGAAGACCAATTTTGAAATCATAATCTGCCTAGTCTTTTCTACTACGTTGGGGTTGGCTAAATTCTAAATTGATATTGAGTGTACCTATACAATATGTAAAAAAAACCCTGACCGATCCGAAAGGGGCACATAGGTACTGCAATAACATTACCAAAATGTATTATTTTATTTAATTATTATTGTAAATAAAAAAGTTATTGCCATTTGAAATTCACATTTTTAGTAGATACCAAAATTACTACAAAACCAAGAAAACTTTAAAAAAAAATCACAAGACACCCGCTAAACGACGCACGGCCGCCCGCGCCCCATGTAATGTAAAAAACCCGGTAAAATTTCCCATTGAATAAAAATGAGACGACATTTTTTTGTTTATTTTTTCCTGAAACTTACCACATAAATAGACTCTCAGTACCTAACAACACCCCCACGGATCGGACAGGGTTTTTTACATGTTGTTTACCGAAATGAAGGTAAGAGAGAAGAATGCTGCACAAACCCCAAATAATTCGGAATAAGGACATGAAAATGATAATAGACAGAAAGGATTTTTTTTTGTTAACGATGTCACCGCCTACGAAGAAGCTCTGTCGAAATTAAAAATGGCAAACTTTTTGAAAATGACAAATAAACTTAAATTTCACGTTTCTAAATAGAGATTCTTGATTTGCTGGATAAGGCACAGAACATTAAAATCGTATATATGTGGAACGTCGGCACTCACAAACAGGTTTTGATCTCAGCTATCTGTAAATTTAGATTTTAGTGGAAAAAAACTTTAAGAGCTCAAATTGGTCGATTCGACGAATGCCTTGTTTCTGTGCGAATTTTTTGCAGTGATTATGCCGGAAAATTATCGAGGTCACTATACCTGACTAAAAATCAATTTGATTGAGAGCGCTAAATAAAGTGATTTTTCTAAGTGTGATCGGCAACGTTGTTAGCAGGAGCATAACAACATATAATAGTGATGTGCAAATTAAATGAATTTAAATATGTTTTCCACTTTGGCACTTCCCTAAGTGAACTGGTACTGCCTGAGCATAGACTAACAAACTTAATTTCTGTAAGGCTTTGTCAAGTTTCGCAATTATTAACAAATATCAATCAATGTAAAAAGATTGTTTTGGCGGAAACGAATGTGACCCACTTACAAACTTTACGCCCACGGTCGCTTTCGGAAGGTCATCAGTCGACTGACAATCTTATTTACTTACCTACTTTTAATTTAGTGTCTAATAATCCTGCACCATTACATATTTGTCTTCCTCGAAAGCTGTAATTTTGTTCAGATAAAGGTATTAGGTCAGATTTATATTGACAGAAATATAAATCGGAACTCCAACATAATTGCAAAAGTAGGTATTGCTTCCTTACATCTCATAGATCAATGCAATGAATATCGATGAATGAACTGTCAAAATGAAGGCGAGCGGATTGTAAGTGAGTTACGTAATAGAGATACCAAAAGCCACAGAAAATAAGAACTAAATTTTTGTTTTTATTTTGGAACAACAACAAATTGACATAAATTACAATGGAAACGATGATAGCTAGAAAAGTTTAAGACCGTGTCGCAGCTATCAACGCCCGTCTAAACATAAAGACACATAAAAGATATACCTACACAAATAAATGTGCATACCAAACAATTATAGGTAAATACAGTATTTTGTTTTTATCACCTAATTGGTGAACAATCCTAAAGTAGAGCAGTTAAATATTATTTACAGTATAAACTTAATTCTTTTTATGATAATCTAAAACTATACTACTTACTTACTAACCACTAGTTAAAAAACACCAGACATTTTACCCCTGTCTAACCCATTCACTCGTAACGAGGCTTTTCATACAAAGTTAACAGCACTGAGACGTCAGGTCCGGGCATCTGTCAAAAGTGTCAAAGCGCCTTAGTCATTTCTGAATGACAAACGAATGGTGAACGGCATCATATATTTTATATTCATTGTCGAAATGGAAAACCTCTTGTCAAAGTGGCGCCAACTGGTGGCATGAATTTTCATGAAAACCCTCATTCCACAAACCACCTTCATCATGGTCCTTACTAAGTAACTCAAGGGCTGCCCTTACTTACTAAGTAAAGTAACCTTTTTCTAATCGCTCTCATTCAATATTTCCCTGTTGACGAGCGCCCTCGCCCTTGCTTTTTATCAGACAATTGATGGTTTGTGCGTAACAATCGGTTGATGTTATTTGGATCAAGACTATCAGACTCTTATCAGACTTTTTTTCAATGTTATCGACACCCCACGTCAATTTTCCGTGCTAAAGCCAGTTTATACAACTGTCAAAGAATGACAGTTGCGATTGATTATACGGACAATTTAGGTTGGTAGTAAATTTTGTTAAGAATTAATTTACCTGACTTTATAAAAATTATAATCTATAATTATCGTTTCAAGGTCGCGCGCGGGATGGTTTATTATAATTTTTATTATCCATGTTTTTACCGCCGTCAATATTATTATTGCCACTAATAGTACCTATCTCTGTTTTCCTCCAAATCTATGCCAGACAAGCTTAGGATAATCAGCCTATAATGTTCCAAATGTTGGGACCGGCCTCTTCTTTGAAAGAGGAAGTGGGCAGTAATCCACCGCGCGGGCCCAGTGCGAGGATGTCACATCTCTTCGAATTTTTGGTTCTAGGACATGCCGGTTTCCTTACGATGTTTTCCTTCACTGTTTTGAAAACAGTAGTGATGAAATAGGTACTTAATTTACACAAAGTAAAGCGCCTGTCAGTCTTCGAGTCTACAAACTCGTAAATCTTGTCGCGGTCGTTACTCGAGCCTACAAACTCGTAAGTCGCGGTCGTTACTCGAGCCTACAAACTCGTAAGTCGCGGTCGTTACTCGAGCCTACAAACTCTTAAGTCGCGGTCGTTACCCGAGTCTACAAACTCGTAAGTCGCGGTCGATACTCGAGCCTACAAACTCGTAAGTCGCGGTCGTTACTACTGGGCGAGTACTGCTTTGGCCAAACTTGCTTGTTCTACGTCAAAATACCACGGGTGAACGTGGAGATGACAATGTCACTTAATTACTACGAACTATACCTTGACAGAAACAGAATTAATCGCTAACAACAATAGGTACTTATAAAATACCAAGACGGCCTTAGAATTCCATCATTACTTAAGTAGACTAAGTAGTACCCATAGATCAGTACTATTCTTTCATATCTGACAACATCCAAATGTCGATGACGGCCAAACAACAGTAAAGGAAGCTGCCCTAAATGTAAAACCATAAAATGATGAATGGTGATGATTCGTTCCACAACGTATTTGAAGTTCTAACTGCCCATTGTCCGCGCTAATCACTTATTGCATTGTTATGTAGCAAAAAAATAAATAGATAAATATAATATATAGGCAAGACAGTAGTGTTATATTTATATCTCTAATATCATAGAAAACAAAATCTTTGAGAATGAATGTGGATGACTATAAGAGTAGGGGAAGACCAAAGAAACGATGGATGGACTGTGTGGAAGATGATATGGATAGAGAGGGAAATAATAAAGAAGTATGGAGGAAAGGGACATGTTGCGCCGACCGCTAATAATTTGGGGTGAGGACCGGAGAATGATGAAATCATAGAAGAAAAATATTTAAAAATAGAAAAAAAAAGAAGGGAAGAGAGGAAGAAAAAAGAAGGGAAGAGAGGAAAAAAAGAAGGGAAGAGTGGAAGAAAAAAGAAGGGAAGAGAGGAAGGAAAAAGAAGGGAAGAGAGGAAGAAAAAAGTAAATAATATCACTGGCACCTGCTTACTCAGCAATGTTGGTTGGAGGCACATCCTATAACCCAATACCGATTCAATATTAAGAGCGTTCATTGTAAAAGTTGGCACGTCACCAATAGCTGTCAAATATTTACCTGTTTCGATTAATTTGGCAATATTACTGTATGGAAATATGAAATGTGACTAACTAGTGAACTAAAATATTAATAACTAGCTTCCGCCAGCGGCTTCGCCCGCGTGTATCTTTATAAATGATAGCCTATGCTACACAGTGATAATATAACATTCTACTAAACAAACATACGAAGAATCAAATCTTTTCTTTTTACGAGTATAATATTATTAAAGTGTAGATGAAATACGAATTTGATGTTGTAACCGTTTTGTAAAAAGAGCATTTGGAAAGTTTTCAAATGCTTTTTTACATCTAAAATTAATATTCGGTTTACGATATTAATTATTGCATTTCATAATCAATATTTTATTTCATTAGGTTAGCGATATATCATATTTCCATACAGAAATATTTCCAAATTAATCAAAAAAGCGAATTATTTGACATCTATTTACGACGTTGTAGGATTTATCACTTTCAGAATGCATGCTCTTATGAGTTCTACTCACTGCTTACTGTAAAATTATTTGCAAGAAAATATCGAAAAAAAAATCACTTTCGATATATTTTACGATCGACATTGCTATTTTCCTGTGTAAAAATAATTTTAATCTGCATCAAAACAACAATGCTGTTTTCGGTTTCTGCAAATAACTTTATCTTGATGCAGATAAAGTCAACATGAAATATGATGAAGTCATTGATAACAAGTTAACAACACAAGTAGGTATGTCACAAACAATACAATTAAATTATCTTATCTATCCAGGCAGCTTGGAACATTCGTGTGTTGATTTTAAAGGACCAAGTTAACGAATTGTTACACTACACCACATTTCCCTTAACAATCAATAAGTATTTAATTTGATTCGTGATTTTAGTATCTTAGTAGTTCCATGTAATCTGTTTTATGGTTACGATAATCACGAATCAGATTAAGTAAATACTTACTGTAATAATGTGCATTTCAATATGTAATAATATAATTGTAATGCACTTTATTACAGTATGATCCGCCACCCTGATCGAACATATATATTCCTCATCCCATCCCTCATCATTTTTAACCGACTTCCAAAAAGGAGGAGGTTCTATGTTCGTCTGTATGATAATGTATGTCCATCGATATTTTCATTAATTGTGTTTTTTTTTTGTAATTTTTTTTTACAGTTTGTCCATTGTTTTACCAGTCAGGACAGGCGTCAGTCAAAAACTGAAAAATCTTGTGGGTAGTACTTAATCCGCAATGCAATTGCAATATCCTTCGTTTAACAATTCAACGAAATTGAGATCATATCGATTGTGAAGAGAAATTTAGTAAATTAAAAAGACAAAATAATTTTATTATGCTCCTGATTTACAAAGTTTTGTTTAACTTCCATGTTTTAACATAAAGAGATGACAACAAAAAATTAAAGTGAGTCAGTTTCTTATAGCAGGCGGAAGGCCAATTTTCCGGGCACGTATTAACCGCAGGTTGGTTATTCTCAAGTCAACCAATGAGTATGTTCCGAATCAAAGAGGAAAACCATTTTTTCCTTGTATCACTAGTACACTTGTCATTGCTTTAAATTGTTTGGAAGAAAAAATACGTATCTTGTATCCAAAGAGTATCTTGTACCTTCTGACTTGCCTACGTCAGTAGGTACATTAGTTAGTTAGTTCTTTAATTACTTTATTTACGGTCTTATTAACATAAATAGAACAAGAAAATAAGGAAAACAACACTTTTTCGAACGTCAACATTGTATTTTTCTTATTTACGGTAAAAAAGTTGAAGTTGAAGTGAATATTATAATTATTCATCATAATTAGACCATGATGTTTGAAAGAGCGCAAGCGGTAGAAAAACATTTTATATTTTAAAATGAAACTCTTTAGATAAATGTACGAAATTGATTATTTTTGATGTGTAACATCTTACCTCTCGCTTTCCTACAATCTATGGGAATGATTTCGTCAAAAGGGACGGAAGTGTGTAACAGGAAGACGGGAAAACGCGCGCTATGTGATCACCAATGAGCGAGCGTGGTACTAGCTTTGACTCAGTTTAGATGGTACCAACCCATTTTCCGAGAGGTTGGTACTGTCAGCCAAGATGTCAAATGTTACACATCATCAGCGACTACTGTAAGGTTTCTAGGACTAGTCAGAGAATAAAATGAGCGAGTCATTTTATTCCCTCACAAGTCCTAGAATTCTTAACTTTGTCGAATAGCAAGAGCCTAATTTCTATTACATAAATCTGCTACAGATCAGATTTAATGTGAACTAAGTGAAGGTATTCCTATTAGGTATCACCTAAAGTTTGTTTTTTTAATCCCAGATAGTAATTTGACATTTCAAATCTTTGTTGATTGTTTTTTTCAATTTGGAGTTCGACATTTGCACCTGTCAAATTATTAACTGGGATTAATAAAATAACTATAAATTGGTTGACAGTTATGGCAAATAACAACAGTCAATCCTATCACATAACATGAGATATTACAGAAGTTAAATTCAGCCTTCAGAGTGGACAAACGGATAAGTCAAGGAATGCCTGATTCACGATGTAATGACACTTCAAATATTGAGTCAAACTCAAGCATTTATTTCATTTACATGTACTTTTGAATTGTCTGCACGCGTAGCGGGACAACCATAGAAACGGTTTTTCTACGGAAGAATAGACAAAATGAGAGATTGTGATTGTTTAGATATCCGTCATTATGTCTATTCTTCCGTTGATAGAACCCGTTTCTACGGTGGTCATGTTACGTGCGCAGGAGTCGGTGAGACAAAAAGATGAAACTACAGTTAGCCATTTCAGTAAAGTTATGAGTAGGTTACTACTAAAATATCTAGTAAGTACAGTAAACTATATGAGCGCCACTTATAGCCGCGAAATGGGTGCCTAAAATATGTATAAAAAAACCGTACAGAACTATTATAATATTGGATTTAGTTTAGAATACTGATAAACTAAGTTTTACCAACTAAGTACACATCACATTGTGGAATGCAAATAAAGTATTGAGTATTAATACACCTGCTTCTTGCTAATAATCACATGTTTGGCTATTGACGATACTTCAAGTAAATCATGTTCTAAGGTGTTATCTCAAATTGTTGTTGGGCCCGTCTTTAGCTATCTCTACTGATAAGATATTATGATCATCTTCAGGTCTACGCAGCACTTAGGTTGGTTAGGTACTACTAGAGTAGCTGGTATCACTCGATAATTCAAGTGTTTTGAATTGTTATTCACTGCAGCTGTTAGCAGTTACATAAATAAGTACCTACTGCAAAATGTACAGTCAAGGAAATTAAGTAATTGTTAAGTAAATTGACGGCCTATTTTAATTTGCCGTGATATGATATGCCTTAACTGACAAAACGGGACACAATAGAATTTTTATTGTTATCGACTTCTAAAGGCAAACCGACAGTTGAGCGGAGCCATTTCATACAACCGTCAAAGAAAAATAGTTGTGATTTGAATATCCGGACAATTTATGTTGGTAGTTAATTTGATTACCATTCATTTCCCTGACTTTAACTGCTGGAGGAGCACCAACCTCCTGAATTACTAATTGTATGCTCATGCTATACAGGGTGGCAGAGCATCGACGCACAGCCCGTTACCATGGATTCAGGACTACCACGAGTTGAAAATTTAAAAAAATACCTAACTGCTGTTTCCTACAAAATGCTATACCTAAACAGCGGTAAATGTATTGAACAGCATTTTTTTTTATAACCGACTAAATATTTCAACCCAGGGAATCCAGAATTCCAGAATCAAATCATGTAAGTACTGAATTCATGGTAACAGATTGTGCGTCGATCCTACCACCTGTATATTTTTTAAGGCCGCCTTTCGCGTTTTGTGGCTTTTTTACACTACTGAGATTTGAATTACCAAAGAGTATCCTGCTTGTGATAAATCTTTATCACAAACCGGATACTCTCTTGCTAATTCAAGGGAAAGAACCTAGGGAAAGTAAAAAAACAAAATGATAACATTATCTTCGTGAAGATCTTTTCATGAAGATACCTATCATTTTGATGTTATCATTTTGTTTTGATTTCCCAGGTTCTGTTCGTTATCATTATGATTAATATGAAGTAGATGCTATCACTAATAATTAGTTGTTTTCATCGCTTGGCATATTTTTTAAAATAAAATATGTAAAAAAAAGTAGGTACTACAATAATATTTTTTAATTTTTTATTAAATACTTATTTATTTATATATACTTTATTGTACACGAGAAAATACATAGTAAATAATAAATTAAACACTACAAAACATACAAAGGGCGGCCTTATCGCTTCCTGCGATCTCTTCCAGGCAACCTTAATTATTATTGAAAATAAAAAAGTTATTGCTATTTCAAGTTCACATTTTTAATACCAAAATTATCCAAAATCCATCCAAACCACAAAAAAATGTGGCGAATATTTTTCTTCTTTTTTCCTGTAATTTTCCACATAAATATACTCTCAGTACGATTCCTAACGACACCCTCACGGATCGGACTGGGTTTTTTTTACATGTTGTATGGGTAAGGTCAAATTAATTAAATTAGCTGACGAAACATCACAGCCGTGATGGGTAGGTAGCGATAATTTTAATGACGATAAAACAAAAAAATCATTTCTGGACCCATAAATTCAAGTTACTACACAATTATATATGGGCGTTGACTCCGTTCTCACTACTACTCGAAATTAAGAGTATAGAAAATTGTTTTTATTTTTATTTTACCGTCATAATACGCCTGTGATCCCCAAAGGGTTGGGCAGAGGTACAGTACACCCTCATTTCGCCAGTTATATTTAAGTCCCACGTAAAAGGGGCGAACCTATTGCCATCAACCGGGCACAAATCAAGATTCCGGGCTGCTACTGAGAAATTTCTAATGCAAAAACCCAATAACACTACCCGACCTGGGAATCGAACCCAGGACCTCATACTCAGTAGTAGTGCTTGCGACCACTAGACCAACGTCATCGTCATTGGTTAACGATAGCCATCACGACAATGAAGTTTCGCCAGCTAATTTTACTTGACCCTCTATAAGTGTTCGTACGTCCTTTTGTCGGCTTAGGTATAGGTAGATAACTGACTAGCGAAGTAAATCCCCGAACAGTTTATAAAATCTCGAGGAAAATTGCATTGAAATACTTGCAGCCTTTTCTTCTATATTAAGACAAAATGAGCTTATTATGTACCTAAGTACATCAAATTCAATAGTAAAAAAACTATAATCATAGTATAATACATACTCTTTTTTTAACAACTAGACCTACCCGGGTGGGCCGAATACTTATTGTCAAACATGCAGGGGTTTATTTATAAACGTTGCTCAGTTCAGTAATGATTAGCGACTGTTTAACCATATATTTTTGACGTTTTAACGTCACCAAACTATAAGCAACGTTTATAAATAAACGCTGCAATGTTTTACCTACCGGCTAGCTGTAAAATAATGACAAAAAAGCTTCATTATTTATTCAATTCTAGTCTATCTCTGTTGACCTCCTACAGTTTTAATTTATACGCGTCTTTTTATACCTTTATTTTTCTTACAACTAATTTTAGCCAAAGTAGAATTTACGTCAGCGCATATTTAGGTACCAGAATTGAAAAAACACGATGCAAATATGTTATGAATACGTACTTATTTTAATTCACTAATACTGCATAACCACATCAAAAATGTATGTCTTCTATGCCTAAAATGAGACTAAACAAAGTCTAAAGTTTTACCATAAAATTGTTCAGTTTCTACATAGATATACAATACAGTATAGGCCCCTTCTTTACTCTGTGGTATAGGATAAAGTTAGGAACAAATATTGTGAAAACAAGAGTGTTTCCGAGAGCTCTTAATTCGACGTCTGATAAAAGAAATATGATAAAATGATAAAGTTATCTGTTCCAAGGTCGGGCAGATCTATTTCTGTGATACAAGTTATGTACACTTTGCAATTTATGGGATTTTTTTACTGACACTTGGTTCGTTTCAGTTTCAATAACATAATATCACTGTCGCTCTATGCTGTTGTACCCGACCGAAGTGATATACAGATGTGTACAGAGTCATGTTGCCTGTTAAGTTTATGAGTTGAACTCCGATGTGAGCCTCCTCACCATGGATCTAAAATGTGAGCTATTGCGATTAACTGCGTACGGTTACTAATCTATATACAGCATATAGGTAGGTATATCTCTACTAACAATAAAGCTGAAGAGTTTGTTTTTTTGTGTTTGTTTGTTTGAACGCGCTAATCTCTCTCTGCTACCGGTCGGATTAGAATAAATATTTGGCATTTGTTAGCCCAATTATTGAGGAAGTGCAGCCCTATGCTATCATCATGTTACGTCCTAGATCCTAAGGGGCCAAGTAAAAACAAGAAAAAGTCAGAAAGAACGCAGCGAAAACAAAGTAATACTGCGAGCAGGCCATGAGATGCGACGGGGTGGGTCACGGTAGGGGATCAAGTTTCATGAGGATGAAGACGCCGCGACGCGGGCAGAAGCTACTTAGTTAGTTCTATAATAATTTGGGAACCTAGTTTACAGTTTTAAAGTTAACAATTGTGGTCTATAGTCATAATGAAGCCAGTCACTCAATCTTAAATGACACTTTTGCCTCGACTTTTGCCTTGTTACAATAATGACATTGCAGCTTCATTATATAAATATGTTATTATAAAATAACTATTTTATAACAGTAAAACATTGTACATGCGAAGGTAGCATTTGTGGTGCCTAAGTATTACGATCATAATTGATGTGGTTTTTTATGCAGTTTATGGCCGAATGTAAAAAATAAGACGATAATCACGCTTGGTTACAGCATGCATTTTGGTGACTTCAATCAGGAGTCATTCAATCCAAGTTTTCCTCAACAGATAAAAAAACGTCATTGTTTTTCGTACACCCACAAAACACAATCTCAAATTGTATTTTTGTCCTATACAAGTGAATTTTCCTTCACCGTTTGAAGCACATAGCAACGTAAGGAGTTACAGTACGACACAACTTAGATGTAGCATCGGCAAAACTCGTAAAACCGATCACCATCCGAACTGAGTGCGCTTTCAAAATCGACAAGCTTTATTACTGCTTTAGGTGAAAATCTTAGGTGAAAATGATCTTTACGAAAACGCAATAACTTGTTAAGTCATATAACCAAATACTTTCATAAAATTGAAATGAATGAATGAAAATTTTCGAATTAATGCTACATCTAAGTTGTGTCGTACTCTGATACTCAAACTAAAGGACTAAAATCACCCTACTTGAATATTTGTATTCGAAATGTTAATATAATCCTCATCTATATCACAAATTCACAACCAACCAGAAAGTTGTTATAATTATACATACAGTCATATTCGCAAAACTAATTTATAAGTGTATCTATTTAAAAAATATCCTGATGCTCACTGAGATTTATTTTATTGTCATTATTATCTTATCAAAAGTGCACGTGCAAGTGCAAACATCTGTGTTTAAAAATTATCACGTAATTAATCCAGTTTATTTTCTATATCCTACAGATCCCGTGGCTACGCTAGTCTTTTCGCTCTATCTCGAAATAACCTTGAAGCTTGACCTTGATTTTAAAAACACGAATCGTATCATTAAATAAATTAATCGACAAGCTAACAATATTTGTAGCTATTCTTATAGTTTTGCAAATAGACCGTACCTAAATTGATTTACTAACGATTCGATTTGTTGAAGTGATTGAATAAATACAATCGTATACCTACTATAATTTTAAGATTATTTGTACTATGCTGATAAAAGTAATGTTTAGCAAAATTTTAATATTCGGCTTCCAAATATCCGGCCGGATATTGACAAAAAAAAGTGTATGGTACATCACTTGGCAAACAAGATACATCAACCCGCTGGCCGCTGTCATTCTCATTACCTCCGAGTTTAATTACTCTATTACTACCTACAGTGCGAAAATCTGCGGCCGAACATTATCCCTCATTGATGTATATTTAAAGCCGACTGATGTTTGAACAATATTATTCTTCAGACAATATTTAAAAGGGATATTTTACTTCTAGCTTAATTACAATTTGAGAAAAAAAAGTGCGTTGTTTTTTGATTTGGTTATTAAAATTGTTACTAAACTTACACTCATTTAAGTTATGTAGTCACCTAAATAAAAGAAAAACTTTAATAGATTTTTCAATTTTACCTTCGAAGTACCTACATTCAGTTAAAAAAAAAAATTACAAGAAGATGGCAAAGGTAGGTACAGCATTGACGGTAACAGCATCGGCTAGGTCACAATACATCTTAAATGTTCAATTTATTATAAGTATTAGTAAGTTATTATGTGACTATTTACCTTATCGGTTTGGAGGGAATCCCTCAAACTATGAATTAGATAAGTTCCATTATAATAGATTTTTACCCATTTTCGATAATTATTTTTAAACAATGAACGATATTTTTTAATTGATTAATTTGTTTGTACAAGGTAAGTGTTACAGTTATTATGTAAAACCATGTTCTGTGGGTTTATCCTTATTAAAACTTTACATAACTAAGTATATTAAAATTTGTAAGTCTTTCCTTCATGCTAGTTTTTCCTGATATTGTGGGGTAATCTTATGACAATATTTGAGTAAGTATTTCCATGTGTTAGGGGCTGGTGTAATTAAAAAAAAATCTTTTCATAATTATGCCGCGTGCTATATAATCTTCTTTGTAGGTATTGGATGCAAATTTTTTTTTTATCGCGAAAGAAAGTATTTACTCCAAAAAATACCGTATCGTAATTTCATCATGATTAGTTGGACAAATTAGCCGTGAAAATAAACTAAATAATGTAGAGTCAATTTGGTATTTTAATTAACTAATCTGAAATCATATTATGTACATTTAATTTTCTCGTAAACCTGAGCTCCAAAAAAAATTCCCAACGGCAACGAAATTCAGTCTCTTTGGGATGAAATAAGTCATTATTTTATTTCTAACAATTCATGCAGCTGAATACCAGTATTTTACATGGAGCGACTGTCTATCTAACCTCCACAACCCAGTAACTGAACACGATACCCCTTCGCAAGACTGGTTGTCAGACTTTTGGTCTTCTGACAACCCGTAACGTCTGTCAAAGACCCACGAATGACAGCTGGGACCAATCGCTTAACGTGCTTTCCCAGGCACGGAGGAGTCTCGGTATGTATGGTATGCTGGTCACCCATCCACGGACCAACTCCGGCAAGCGTAGCTTAACGTGATGGATCGACCCGTGCGGCATCCGTGGCTCCTCTTCGAGTAAAGTTTAAAGCCAGCATTTTGTTTAAAAAAATCATAAGTGGAAATGCATTTTTAAACACTATCTTAATTGATGCTTATAAGGAAAGTAGGTACCTAATTTCCTTTATAAGAATTGACATTATTATTTTGATAAAGTTTCTTTATTCTAAAATTTTTTTTTTTGTTTAACTTCTCATATCGCAGATTCTACGGTACTAATATAATTAACAATAAGTTTACCTAATGACAATATTGATATCAAAATCGAAGCTGTCAAAATAGGTTTGTATAATTAACCCCATACATAGGTGGGTTAACTTTAATCGGATTTTTTATGCGTTTATGTGTTTTCTTTTCGAAGCCTAAAATATCTGGGAGTTGGACTTAATGTGTCATGTAACATCGAAGGTTAAAAGCAGCAGAAATTATTCATTAGTGCACCCACATTTTGCCAGGTTTTGTGATAATATCAAAGCCTACATCATCAGTGGGCGTTGAGTTTCCTTGAATTTTCAGTCTCTACCGTAGTGTAATGAGTCTAGATACACAGGGTTATTGGTTATATATGTCGGTAATCCAAAAAGGGGATGTAGGAGAGGTCATTTACAACCAAATGACCCCTTTTAACTCCTATGCAAATGTCAAAAAAAACGAGTCAGTTAATATTTTTATTTCTTTCATTTTAAAATATAAAATGTCAAATAATTCGAAATTTGGTTCAAAGTCAAAGTCAAAACAATTTATTTCAATTAGGCACATAAAAGGCACTTATGAACGTCAAATTTACAAAAAAATAGAATTGATTCTAGTCGCCCCTTCCAAAAGGTAGTTTTCGTATGGAGAAGAATGGGCAAGAAACTCCACCGTTACTCTTTTAAAATGTTTTTACAATATTTTGTATACATTAATTATATAATTATATGTGAAGACGATGCATCTAGAATAAGATTACTATACCACGATAGGTAAAAAAAAGGAAAAAAAATAAAGCAATTGCAGATAAATTAATTATGATAGATAGATACATGGTGCTCACATATTTACAAACATTGCAAAATTATACGATATTCCTAACATTTTAACAAGTAATACTAATAAGTCAGTGTGTGAGTTCAAGAAATCACAGAATGTAAAATCAGAGTTATAAAAAATAACAAACTATATAATTAAATAAGCAACCAGTTTGATTTTGTCTAGACTCTAAATTGTCCTATGGAGCAGGACCAGCATGTTTCCAAGCATTCTTATCTTGGATATAATCCTCTAATTTGTAATATGCTTGTTTACAGAGTGTACTTTTAATATGAGTTTTAAATTTTCTTTCATTTAATTGTAATATATCACAAGGTATTTTATTGTAACATTTAACACAGTACCCCATAAAAGATGTATGTACTTTAGATAATCTGAAAAATGGTTGATCTATTTTATCTTTATTTCTAGTATTAAAATTATGTCTATCACTTATTTTATTAAAAATATGAAGATTTTTTCTTACATACATAATATTTTCATATATGAATTGGCAAGGTACCGTCATAATATTAATCCTTTTAAATAGTTCCCTGAGAGATTCGCGACGATGTAGATTATAAATGGCTCTGACAGCTCTCTTTTGTAAAATAAATATGGATTCAATGTCAGCAGCCCGACCCCACAGTAAAATGCCATACGACATAATACTGTGGAAGTAACTAAAATAAACCAAACGCGCGGTTTCTACATCTGTTAACTGTCTTATCTTTCTAACAGCATAAGCGGCCGAGCTTAGGCGCCCCGCAAGAGATGTTATATGAGGTCCCCATTGTAATTTCTCGTCTAGCGTGATTCCTAGGAAAACCGTTTGATTAATAAATTCTAGTTTTTCTCCATTCAATATGATGTCACATTCGCTACTTCTAACATTAGGTAATTTAAATCTAATGCATTTGGTTTTTTTTTTATTTAGTACCAAATTATTTACCGTAAACCAATCTTGGACTTGAAAAATAGAGCTGTTAACGTCATCAAGATTTTGTGACCGTCGGTTTATTTTAAAGATCAACGATGTGTCATCTGCAAATAACACCATCTTCGGTTGATTTTGAAGTAATTGGGGTAAATCATTAATATAAACTAAAAAGAGGAATGGACCCAATATCGAACCCTGTGGAACGCCCATTGCCATTTCAGATCCCAATGAGTTTACGCCATTTACTTGAACTTTAACTTTTCTATCTTTCAGGTACGATCTTAGTAAATCAAGAGCTGTATTCCTAATCCCATAGTGCTCCAGTTTCAGCAGAAGTGTTTCATGGTCTACGCAATCGAACGCCTTCGAGAGGTCGCAAAAGATTCCAATGGCATCTTGTGCTTCTTCCCAGGCGTTAAAAATGTTCTTTATGAGGGTGACACCGGCGTCAGTGGTACAACGCCCTTTGGTGAAACCGTACTGTTGTTCATGAAAGATGGAATTTTTATTAAAGTGACGTAACATTTGATTCAGCATTAACTTTTCAAACACCTTGCTGAGAACTGGCAGAATTGACACAGGCCTATAATTGTTGGGTTCCTTACTATCACCGGATTTGAACAAAGGAACTACTTTACTGTGTTTCATGAGATCCGGAAAGACTCCTTGGTCTACACTGGTGTTAAATATGAAAGCTAAATAAGGCGCAATGGTTTCGATGATACATCTACAGACTTTTACAGACATTCCCCATAGATCTTCTGTTGATTTAATTTTAAGATCTTTAAAAGCTTTTACAACAGCCTGGGGGTTTGTATGCTGAAACCTCAACTCCAAAGGGCATGACTTTACATTTTTTCTAAGTAAGGCAGCAGAAAGCGCGGGTGAGGAATTTAAAGTTTCCGTAGTTTTAAGGGGAATATTAGCAAAAAAGTTTTCAAATTCCTGAGCTATTTCTACATCTGAGTTAATAGGGCCATGTGCAGTCTCTAAGTTAAATTCAGTATTACGCTGCTTTTTCCTACCGGTTTCATTATTTATTATTTGCCAGGTAGTTTTTATTTTATCATCAGCTGATTTTATTTTATTGCTAATGTAAAGAGCTTTAGCCATTTTGCACACACTTTTAAAAGTTTTTGAATATTTTGCAACATGCTGATGAAAGCTTGTATTATTCATATGTTGCTTTAGGCCATACAGTTCAAAAAGTTTTTCCCTGCTTTTACGAATACCTGGAGTCGCCCAATCACTAAATAAGAACTTTGTGTAAATAGTTTTAGTCTTTAGGGGAAAAGTGTCAATAAATTGCTCATTTAATAGTGAAAAGAACTCGGCGTAGAACTCATTTGGGTCACATATATTATTAAAATTCTGAACACATAATTTACTTGCCAAAGAATTATTTAATTTGTCTAAATTTTTACATGTAACATTGTGGTTGACATTAGCATAGGGTTCATGAGGGGTCATTTGGTTGCATATGAACTCTCCTACATCCCGTTATCGGATTACCAACATAATATTATAACCAATAACCACAGCCTCTATGTAGTTGTATAGTCACGAAGAAACATGTGAAATATTATAATCATATTTTTCGATAATTGTAGAAAATAATCTTCTTAACTGTCGGAAAAAAAAATTGTTGACTAGAAGGCCGCATTGACAGGTTTCCACCACAGTTTTTCCTCGAACTCTCCGGACTAAGTATCATAATTTAATTTTAATTTTATTATGAGTTTCCAGCTGGGCAAAGGAGACAAATAAAACGATTACAATTGTTGTTTTAAATAGGTACATTACAATTTACATGATTAAATTATTAAACCGCTTTTCGCTTGTTATTTAAACATTTTTCCAAAAAAGTCAATCAGAACGAATCATTCGATTCACTTAATAATTATAAATAAATAAATTGCGATTTCTAGGTTTATATTTTTCCGTACCTAAGTATTTTGTCTACATAATAAACTGTAATATTTTTCCGTTAGGCTAGACCATAATTTAGAAATATATGGATGAAATGTGACGGCTATTTTCTTTTGGAAAAACTAAATTTTGATTTTTGGGTGTGAATCCGATTTTTATTTTTTATTTTATTTTAGAATGTAAAATTAATAAAAACTTAAGAATAAAATACATAACAAAATATCGCCTTACCTTACAAAAGGACACCATTCACTTTACAGGCTTAAAAACACAGCTCGTTGCAACCAACTCGATATTTTGTAAAAAAAGACACGAATTTATTAAAACTGCACTACAACAGTGTGTATATTATACTGGTACAATAATACAGTAAAATTATCTTATGATTCGTTATCGATTGATTTTATCGATTTGTCATTTCGTCGGAATAATCGATTACATGCGCTCGAGTCGCGAACGCGGACACGACTGCGCGAGTGACAGTGACTGCCTTGAAGATCACTCGTGAATAGATGCAAGGTGCGCAAGAGCACGCTTTTATACTAGGTATATTTTACCTGATAAGAGCATCGCAACTACAATAGATATGTTTTTTATTGGATCAGGATTAAATTTTGAATGCCATTAGCTCATTTGGGTTATTTTATTTCGAGTTTTCAAGGTTTTTTTTTTCCAGACCTATGTTTAAATTAATTAATCCTCCAGGTACAATTAGTTTGGTCCGAAATATGTTAATAAAAAAAATACTACATTTATAAGAACATATCGATGGAGTAAATGACCTTTTAAAGGATCTCTAGGTGGTGACCTATGTAAATAAAGCGCGCCGCCCGCGCCGGTCGTTTGATCTTGAACTGCGCAGCTTTTGAGGAAATTCAACTTTTCGCAGGTCACTAGTTTATGACCTAAGCACAGAAAATACAATAAAAGTATTTTTATAAATAAGACCCCCCCTTCCCTTTACCCCCCCTTCCTTTGCTGAGATTATCTCGTCTTCAGTCGTGAACTCGTGATGTTTTTCAATAAAAAACTAAGCATATATGAAACTTTTTCCGCTAACCATTCTATAAAGTAAGCTAACTAACGGCATCATATTGCCCCGTAAATAATTCGTGATGATAGGATTAGGAGCACAAATCAGACAATGAAAATTAGGTACATTAATAACTCCATATATTCTCGATAGAGGTAAGCCATACGTTGAAATAGGGGAACTAGCTGCTATAAACTGGGGACAAATCTAAACTTGGCTTTCTACTTAGTGCGAATTTCACCAATGAAATTGAACGCGTTCAGCACATCTAAACGCGTTCAAGAGCTGTCAGTGTACAATATTCCATAACAATTTTGACACTGACAGCTCTTGAACGCGTTTTAGAAATACTGATCGCGTTTAGTTTCATTGGTGAAATCAGCCCTAAATAAACTTAATAACTCTTTCCGACCCGAGTATCGAACCCGTTTACACGTAGCACGGCAAACTGCATACTCACTTGCGATCTTTGCTTGACCAACGATAACGAGACTATCTTATCAGACGAGGTGGAATTTGCATTGCCATTTTGTGCTGATAAATTATTTTTGAGTCAATAATTCAATATGCCTTATAAATAAATAGTTTCGTTTCATCCGATCTGTCTGGCTTTTCTGTCGGCTTCCAGTCTAACCGGATGCAGCTGAATACCAGTATTTTACATGGAGCGACTGCCTATCTGACAACCCAGTTACTGGGTAACACGATACCTCTTGGTAAGACGGGCGTCGTTTTTCGTTTTTCGTTTGTACACGCATAAATTAATTGAATTATTTATTTTTCAACTACAAATTGCGATAAAAATTCAAATTCTAGTTCGTTGCTTTTGGGTTTGTTTCATGAATTTAAGTATTAAATTACAGACTTAGTTACTGTTCTTATTTTTTTAATTAATTGGTTAATTATTGTGCATACCTACTTACTGAACTCTTATTTTATATAAGTTCATCATTGTTGGTACTTAGGTGACCTAACAACTAAAGGTGGTTTGGTACTGGTTGACAACTGTTACGGTATACCTGCATAGAGAGGTATGGTGACCCAACCCCCATTCTTCATAAAAACGTGAGACATGTGCAAAACCATTACAAATTCAACCTTTCCTTGTCATCACGTAAGTATGTAAATCATGATTTCAGCACCATCGTGTTGATGGCATTTAACTTTTTATGTCTTTTTCTAAGTACTCATTTCACTTGTCCGGACGGATGGTTACCCTACTCGCGCTGTTTTTTGGGATTAAACACCATCTTAACCCCAGGTGGGTTAGAGAGGTCTTAAAAAGCTTAAAGGTGTAAGCTAAAGGCACTCTTAGTGAGTATATATAATTATATAATCTATTAATTGGCTGAATAAGTGATTGTGCCAAAGAAATTTTAGTCTTCAAAGGCAAGACACACACACAAGGCTTTTTAACGAATGAAAGGAGAAATGTACCTTTCGACTTACCTCATTGAATTATATTACATTATAAAAATAATTATACAGCTCGTTAAGTCATTATTTGGTTTTATTAACTTAATTTAATACAATTTATTACTTTAATTTATTTTACAACTAACTGCTATACTTATACGAGTATATTATGTTCAAGAATGTAAGAAAAAAATAAAATAAAGAGAAGAGCTCATTGGGCATCAAAAAATTCGTCCGCATCGCTGTCAGCGGGAAAAGTGCCCAAAAGGCTGGCAGCATTGCCACGTTGGATGGCAATGCTGATTCTTTAGCCTAAGAATTGCCCAGCCCTCTGGTCACGCAAAGAGTCGACCAACCGCTTGGCGATGTCCCGAAATATTCGATGAGCACTCGGACCCCACGGCCCGAGTGTTTCAACCCCAAACGGCTCAAAAATTGGCTACCAATAAGGTTGTTATATTTGCGCCGTTTGAGGTTTTCTGCACCTGCAGCAGCCGCCCCGGCACAGCCCGCTGTGCTAGGAAGATGGGATGGCGCAAGGGTGTCGACACAGGTTGTATCCCACAGCAAAGGCCTACCCAACTTCCAAGGCATAATGGTCATTCCGTCTGGCCTCTTCCCATCGTCGCGTGCCAAGCCATTGGGCTCTAAAATAGCTGGCACCCCGGCGGTGACAAGAGCCCGACGGATGATGTCATTAATGCTTGCGTGCCGTGCCAACCGACCAGCGCTCTTGCTGCAGGAAAGGCCATGGTGTGCGAGGTGGTCGATTGCTAGACCGCATTGACAGCGATGTGGAGCCCCGCAAGGAGCGCCCAGACGCAGACTTGTAGCGAGCCGAAAAGTGGTGTCACCCAGCATAGTGCCTATGTTGGGTGACGGTAGCGCCTGAAGCCAGAGGTCCGACTCCCATTCTCCCACAGCCAGCAGGCGAGCACGCTCAGCAGTATCGGTGAGGTTATTCCGTACCAACCTGCAGAGCGGCTCATCCCATTGTCTCTGGGAAAACGGGTTCTCGGGTTTCTCCGTATCCGGACAAGCCACTTTCCAGGCGTTCATCGCATCAGTCAAACACGGCACTTCAGAGTCAACCTGAGAAGCGGCTAAGATCTTTCTGGTTAACTTTTCGGTGCTGTGGATCGAGGACAGGAACGCCGGTAAGCTTACACTAGAAATTTTGCGGACGCCGAGCCCACCAAAGCGAATGGGTAGTAGTCAATTGTCTGTCAGTATTGTCACAAAGGTAAATTTCGCATTTTGAGAAGTTGAGGTCGAGGCCGATAGATTGGAACTGCTGCTTTAGAAATTGGAGATCTTTTAGAACACTATCTACGTCAGCTCCTAGAGTCCCATCATCTAAATACCACACATTACATTTTGAATTTAGTTGTTGTATTATGGGGTGAATAGCTAAACTGAAAATGACTGGCCCGAGAGGATCACCTTGTTGGCATCCAACTGCAGATTCCAAAACGTTGTCTTTATAGCTCGTTGTTTTGGGATAATTTGAAACACAATACAATTAGGAAAACAAATATACCGCACGGTTTTTTCGCTGTAGGCACGGAATACGTGCGTAATCAGAAACTATACAAGATACAGACAGGTAAATTACTGAATATTTACTAACTTGTTCCTAATAGGAAAACCCGAATACGAGTATAATGCACCTTGTTGTGTCCTAGTCATAATTTATGACCTATGTAAGTACTTAAGGCCAGCGACCTTGAGTGGTTAGCTTGCGTGTTCTGTACTGAGCTCACGCAACGCGTCGTACGTCCAGCCAGTAATAGGACTTGCCCATCAAGGAGCGCTGTCCCAAATTAGACGCATTATTAATTTATTATACATAAAATAAAAGGTATTTTAATAAAACACGTATACTTAAAGATCAATAAAACAATTATCTTTAAAATGGTGAAGGTTTCAGAAAAATACGCTTGATAGATTTTGCGTGATTTTCCGTTTTTTATCCGAGTTAGACATAACTTTACAAATTAATTTCACTATGTAATATAAACATAATCAAAAATATTCCTATATTAAGTTAAATTTAATATATTTTTTTTCCAAATCATTAAAAGTCGGTTATCGTCGCCTTAAGCACATATTCCTTTAGGCACTCTTATATTAATTGTTATTTTAATAGTAACGGTAATTATGGGGGCTTGCTCAGTGCGTCAGAAAGGACCAACAAATAAACATAATTTGACGTCGTACACCGCAGAAAAACGGCAAATATGATGACAATTATGATGAATCGTAGGTACATGTTTTAGGTACAAACTGACTAATTATGACACACCTTCTTTTGTCTGACATTGAAGTCAGTAAAACGCTACAAAACCTTAACAACTGTAACACCTGATAGACAGAGGAGGTACCAGGTAAGTACAGGAGTTTCAGTAATAGGTACCTATAGGTAAGGTATATAGGGTGTCAGGGACATCGACGCGAAGCCGGCTACCATCGATTCAGTACATGATTCAGAACCCCCTGCATTAAAATTTTTCGTCGCTTCGGTTTCTGAATCATGTACTGAATCCATGGTAGCCGGCTTCGCGTCGATGTCCCTGCCACCCTGTATACATTATATCAGAGAAGGCGCAGGTCTATCACTGTAAACGTAAAAGGAAGGCAATTCCAATATTAACACTTTCGACTCCACCCACTAACTCTTACGCCATGCCGCCATACATATTGGAAATGAACCTTCTGGAAGGGTTGCCGGCATTACGTTTGCGCTAAAGTTGACCATCGCGGACGGTCAACGGCATTAGGTTTAAAACCATGTTATAAAACACTGTAAAACGAAATAAACCTATGTTTTCAGGGGGTCTTGTCGCTAGTTTTGTGGATATTTGTAACAGTGAACAAAAGTAAAAAAAATATAAACTTGGATTTTAAAACCAACGTATATACCTACTAATAAATCTTGCTAATATTTACATCTGATTTTATTTTCATGATTTATAATGCTGTATTCGCTAAGAAAAACCTACATTTAAACTGAGCCCCCTCCCGGCATCCCCTATGCGACTAGGTGAACCCTCCAGGAGGGCTCCCGGCACTGAACGTGAGTATTTTATTTCAGTTTTAAACATACATGGGAACAGTTATGAAACATTCATTCAGAAGCTTGGTGCACGGTGTCAATTGATTGTTTCCAATGGAGAAAAGCAGGCAATTTAAAAACCCCACAGATATACCTTGATGATTTTATGAGCTTACTAAATGTTTGGGAAGCTGACAGCGTCAACAGTGGTGAGAACTTCAAGATGAGAGGCTCCAGAACAGGAAGAATGGTGAGTAGATTATTAGACTTACCTACCTAACTTCGGGTAGTTACGGTTGAAGAAGAGGAAGACAGAGAAGTAGAGTGGCGACAGCCCTGCAGGATTGGTCATTATTTAATTAATCTACTTATACAAGGTTACTGGGTAAGTCGTACTGAATATTAAACTAAAACTAAATTAGAACTATTAGACTAAAATCCAAAAAATAAAGGATTTTTAAAAATAATCTTTAAAATGTAATATCTCCATAACGGTTAAGTTTCGGACATTTTATTTTAAGAATCAAATTCATCAGAAATGACCTGAATAATAACATCCTTTAATATTCAGTACGACTTACCCAGTTACCTTGTATAAGTAGATTAATTAAATAATGACCAATCCTGCAGGGCTGTCGCCACTCTACTTCTCTGTCTTCCTCTTCTTCAACCGTAACTACCCGAAGTTAGGTAGGTAAGTCTAATCTACTCGCTATTCTTCCTGTTCTGGAGCCTCTCATCTTGAAGTTCTCACCACTGTTGATGCTGGCAGCTTCCCAAACATTTAGTAAGCTCATAAAATCATCAAGGTATATCTGTGGGGTTTTTAAATTGCCTGCTTTTCTCTATTGGAAACAATCAATTGACACCGTGCACCAAGCTTCTGAATGAATGTTTCATAACTGTTCCCATGTATGTTTAAAACAGAAATAAAATATTCACGTTCAGTGCCGGGAGCCCTCCTGGAGGGTTCACCTAGTCGCATATGGGATGCCGGGAGGGGGCTCAGTTTAAATGTAGGATTTTCACAGGCGGATAGCTGATGATATAAGGAGTAACTAAGGCTTTTATTTTATAAAAATAATTAGGGTCCACCCGGGCAAACCTGCTTGCAGCAGCTAGATTATTATAACTTATATATTACTACACATAGGAAACGTTTCTAGGGAAAGGACTGTCCTTAATTTTTTGAGTAGTTACAAACTGCATTCACAGATTTAAAAAATGGTACAGTCAGCAAGAAAAACGTAAATTTTCTTTGATGATGCGTATGTATAACGTCTATCAAAGGCTTTGGTGCGTTGAGTGGTGACTCGTATGAAATGGGAATACCAACTCTCCAAATCTACACGTCATGGACAAAATCCATTGTTTATATCAACTTGAACTTGACTTCCATTGTAAATTTTAATGATAAGATAATTATCAACAAATAATGACTAGATTATTGTTTAGTAAAATGCACTTAAAAACTAAAGTACCTAAGTATTTGGATTTCTGGAATAATTTATAAGATCTCAGTTATCTATAATTGACTCTTCACAACATAATTATCTGTATTTTTTTCATGCGTTTATAGGTACGTACTAGGCGTACAGAACACCAATATGTATACACTTAGCAACATTAAAAAGTGATTTTTTCCTACTGTGGTGATTGTAATTTTATGTTGTTACGAACATAGTACTTTGGAACCCACACTAATATGAAATAGGTCTTATCTCAAAGTTGCAGTCGATATTCCATGCGAAAATAGCTTTTTAATTTTGCTAAGTGGATACATATTGGTGCTCGTGAAATTCGTCTGCTTTAAGCTGCAAATTCCACCCCAACTATACATTTAGAATCTCGCGAAATTCTAGCAAGATCATTTTCAATTGGAAATCTATCGATCGTGTTTACTTATTTATTCTCATCTACAAGTAAAATAGAGCTATCTAGTCATACTCCAGACCACATGGCACAATTAAAAGTTAATTAAAACATCAGTTAATTACAGATGTCTTGTTACGTCACAAACATTTACGATACGATGCGTTGGATATGAATAATTTATTGATACCGGTTACACTGCCTACCTAGTCCTACGCATAATAATTTAGAATTCTTAGAAAGAAGGTTTTCTTAGTGACAACAGTCAGGAGGGAAGGAAAGTCTAGGTGGACGGACGGAAATCTAGGCATTATACTACCTACGCACGTAAGGAAACCGGATCATCATCTGGCTAGCCTTTTCCTAACTAGTGTTGGAGTCAGCTTCCAGTCTTACAGGATGCTGTCTATCTGACCTCCACAATCCGGTTACTGGATACCACGATATCCCTTGATAAAACTGGTAGAAAATTAGAAGCAATGAAAACAATTTAAAGTTCCTTTTCTTATTGTTACTTAAACTAACAAAATATACATATCCGAAATCAAGAAAAAGAAGAAAAATATAAGGCAGGAAATAAAATTAATGATGGTTTAGGAATAAAGTGGTTACAATTTGGATTGGTAAGTCTGCCCTTGGTAGAATGTTCCACATTGGAAAAGGGTAGAAGTGTCATATCTACCTATCTACATAGCAATTTCAGACATGCAAAAGTCTGAACAACACCTTCATCCATAAAATAAGTTATTTCTTTTATTTCGGGCCCATAAATATAGTCCATATGGTTAGTATGCACACGACTTAGAAACTACTGTTAGTAATTACATCTACCAGAAATATAACACAAACTATTCATTAATACGCCACAGTGGCATGTAGGCGTATCCAATGTCCCAGTATGGGGCTGTCCCACCCTATCAGCTATAGTTTTCAGGATGCTGTTGGGGCTGCGCATAATGGAAGCGCAACGCTTGCGCATGATGGCGTGAAAGCCATTAATTCTCGCCTGTACGAACATGCCGGAAATAAAGAAGAACCTTGATGACATTGACCAGGATATTGTGTCCGTTAAAAAATGCTCCCTTTTCCTTCTACCTCATGATGCGTAAGAGCATCATCATCAGACAGTTTCTTAGTCATGCATAAATAAATGACGTAAGTAATTCTAACGCAATAAAATTCGTATGCAAAACAAGCAAATGTAATGTAAGTAGGTAGATACTCGCAGTATGGAATTGAAACTACCCATAGCAGAGGAGGCGTGAGACCTCGCACGCACTACAAGAACGTTCGGGAAAATATGACAAAGCGAAGTGGACAACATCTGTACCTAAAGATGGGCTGTACTAAATAGTACTTTGGCAGAAGTATCTATAAATGTCTTTGTCTGCCACTGCGCAGGGTAGGAGAAGATAAAAGATCGCTGTCGGTGAAAATATGATTATGGAGCAGCGCTGCGGTGAGATTCAAGCTGGTAAGTTTTTAAAGGCTATCTCACGATGGTCAGCCGACCACTGATATACTGTCTTCAGAGCCTCACAGATAATAAGATAAGTCTTTTCAGCTAAGCTTGGGAACAATATTTCGTTTTTACTCCTGTAATTGGTATATACATAGGACCCACACCTGTTAACTTTTAATATTTAATGTATAAATGCTGTTGGCGTAACTATTTTAAATAAATTTAATTAATATAAATGTTAAGGGAAGATACCGGATTACGCACTTATGTGAGATTCTACAAAAACCACGCACTTACATACCCTCTACACCGCAAAATCGCACGTTGCATCGCAGTCTAATTCTGACGCATTTCGTAACGAGTGGGCTTGTCCCTAGAGATAAAGTTGTTTACTTACAGAGTGTTACGTATGACAGTCGAGATGTTTGTTAAAGGTTTAAGTGAGTATCGGGCTTTGATGTACTCAACAGGAAAGTGTCGGGGAACTACACTTTTAGCGAAGAGGAAACTTTTGATTGCGCTTACAACATTTAGGGGATAATTGGTTGATGGAGTTTAGGATGTTAAAATTATTCATATTATACCTACTCAAACAGGACAAGCATAAGTAATTATGTTGCTATATTTAACGCCGATCGCGAACGAACAAGAACCACTGCGGAAAAATTCCACAGGACAGGACAAAGTTAAGCTAATGGAAAGTGAAGTGCTACTAACATAGTCATACATAAGCCTATATTCAAATAATATGTGCGTTTAGGTTAAAGGCTTGTGCAGACCAGCGCGACTTGTCGCGCGACGCGACACGAACAATACAATTTCTAAGAAAACTTCACAGTATAACAATAACCGGTGTCGCGTCGCGCGACAAGTCGCGCTGGTCTGCACAAGCCTTAAGGTATTTTTCTATGGGCCTGTGTCGCCTGAAATAAATGGTATGATTTATTATTTCGTAGTGTATTAAACTTTCTAACATATAAAAAACATTTTTAAATATTTATTTAAAAAAAGATATAAAAAGCATTTAAAAATATAATAAAATAGTATTCCGCAGGTGTCGGGAGCAGGGTCCAAGCTACCGTTGGTTAGGCTGCAGAGACAGGAACCTCCTCACGATGAGAGCTGTATCAAGGCCTTCTGTATCAGGCCCTTGATCCAACCGCCTAACGAGAGCCTCAAGAGATGTTGATCGAGGCTTTCGGCCATCAGGCTATTGGCCGTTATGACAATCGTGTGCCGATTTTCATGATAGCCGAGCTCACATTCCACATGTCGACAACCTCGTGTGCTAAGTCGAGATATATTATTTTGTTTCTCTTTCTCAGCTTTCACGATGTTCTCGTCATGTGGAATCGTAACATCGACTATCATTGCGCGGCGCGCTGATCGGTCTATTACCACCACTGTATTATTATTATATTTATGTGTTTACTTATCTCGGGACCATAGAGTGTCCCGGTCCTTTGGAAAAAGAGTAACAAAGTATATTTGTTTTAACTGTTTATAGTATTTATTAAATTATATTTATATTCTTTTCTATCTACGTATAAAGTAATATTTAGACTTCAGATCTCCCAAAAATTACAAAAGTTTATCAAAATATCTGTCAACTTATTAATATAACTAGTATATGAACGTAATTTGTGGAGATAAATAAACTTATTTTTTTAATATGGATTCTATGCATTTTGAAAGAAATTCCCAATCCATTTCTTCATATTATTCGTCATCGTATCGATAACGTAAATAACGCAATGAATGTTGTTGAATTGTCAAAACGAAAAGCATTGCAATCGTTAAATTACCCTGCTGGCTAACAGGAATCAAAATGTCTAAGTTCAATAAAAATTGTGGTAAACGTGATATGTTGGGCGTGCCATAATTTCTACCCAATAGGTAAAATAAATTCCAGACGTCATGCATAAAGACCAAAACCACATGAAACGATGACTGTTAGGTAGGTGACAATAATACTAATTAGAAATGTGACGTGTTAATTGCGTCAATGGACGATTTCCCTAAAGGAGGAGTACCGAGGAGTACCCGGAGTACCTACATACCAGTCATATGATAGGGAAACGTCACTTTCTATCAGAATTCACAATAGTAGGTGAGTTATTTAATTTATTTATTAAAATTTCATGCATTTAATTGCTATAACATGTAAAACATTGTTTTACATGTTATAGCAATTAAATGCATGAAATTTTAATGTATGAGGCACTAAGGCATGCATTAAAATTTCATGACACAGTATTAAGACATGCACCCTATAAGTTCCCGCCGGTTGAACGCGTCCCAGAGGGTCATGGCCATCCGGCTGGTCCGGGGATACCGCACGGTCTCCGGTGAGGCGGCGAGTCTCTTTGCCCGATTGCCGCCATGGGATCTGGAGGCAAGAGTCAACGCGCACATTTGGGAGTGGCGCGAGGAGGTGAAACGCCGGGGTGTAACTCCGCTGCCGCGAGAAATCACGGCACAGCGGACAGAACTCCAGCGGGATCTCATGGCGTCATGGAGAGTGCGATTGTCACAACCCAGTGTTAGGCACGCCACAATTGCGGCGATAAGTCCCCTCTTTGAGTAGTGGCTAGAGAGGCGCCACGGCGTCCTCGCCTTCCGCCTGACGCAGGTCCTCACCGGACACGGTTGTTTCGGGAGGTTCCTGTTTCGAATAAGGCGCGAGGAAACGCCCGGGTGTCATCATTGTGTGGATCGCCCGAAAGTTACGGTGGAGCATACGGTGGAGGTCTGCCCGGCTTGGGCGGAGCATCGCTGTGTCCTCGTGGAGGCGATCGGTGGCGGTGATCTCTCTCGTCAGGCCCTGGTCCAGGCGATGGTACGGAGCGAGAGGGCATGGGAGGCCGTCACCTCCTGCGACGCAGTAATGCTCGCAAAGGGGGAGGCGGAACGCGTGAGGGAGAGGTAAATTTCGCGCCCTCAAGCCCCTAGCCGCCGCAGGAGACGCCCTGGGCGTTGGGAATCGCAGGCCGATTCCCGGCCACCGTATACGCAGGCTTGCGGTGAGCAATGGGTAGCTGGCCCGGGTCGACGGCGCGTTGTGTTCCACGCGCGCCTCAAAGAGACGTCAACACAACTGACGGGGTCCGTTAGGACTCAGGCCTGCCGGGGTCGCGGGAAAGAAGTCCGAAAGTGATACCGTGGCCCCTGGCAACGTACAGGCAACTGGAGGAACACGGCTGGGTTTTAGTCAGTAAGAGTCACACCACACAGTCAATTATTTGATAATTTCGCCAACCAAAAAAAAAAGAAAAAAAAGAAGACGGGCACTGTTACATTTTAATAAACATTGGTTATTTAATTATTACATTTTATTTCAAATAAATCATTATTATTAATTATTTCATTAATTTTTATAGGTAAGAATAATAAGTAGTAATTTATTATTTCACATTTTTAAGTACGTCAAACATATTGTTACACGGTCAATCGATTCACAATTTGTCAGCTTAAATTCCCGGTATTATTATATAAAAAATATATATATATATCCCGCCTTTCTTTATTCAACTGTTTCGAGAAAATTTAGTCATTTGGTAGGGCTTTTAAACTTTCCGGTAGTTTATTAAATATACAGGGTGGATTTTTGAGATGGGGCAGCAAGGACAGCTACCTTAACCGTTGTCGCTAGAAGAAAACGGTCTTAGGAGACTGTCCTTAACTTTTTGAGAAATTTTGATTTGCATTAACAAATTTTGAAAAAAAATTACAGTCAGCAAGATAATGGGCAGTTTTCACAAAAACTTTTTTTGATGCCAATCGATACTGTTTCTTATCACAAGTCACATTTCGTACGAAAATATGGGAAAAGTTTTTTGCGATTTCTGACTTTTCTAGTACTCAAACCTCAGTTGGTTCAGTAACGTTTTTTGATCCTTATAAGAAACAGGATCGATTGGCATCAAAAAAAGTTTTTGTGAAAACTGCCCATTGTCTTGCTGACTGTATTTTTTTTCAAAATCTGTGAATGCAGATCGAAATCTTTCAAAAAGTTAAGGACAGTCTCTTAAGACCGTTTTCCTGTAGCTACAACGGTTAAGGTAGCTGTCCTTACTGCCCCATCTCAAAAATCCAGCCTGTATAAGCTAGTCTTGATTATGGGCATTTCCCGATAATTTTTAAGTTTGTGATGGGCAGTCAGTATTAATAGGTAGTCTGTGGTATTAGTCTGTTCTTGTTCCGTCGTTTATAGTTTTCATTTAGCTCGATATTAGATTTGAAGAGGTGCCTATTTTTCCTAACGAATATACAACTTTACAGTATATACAGGGTGGCCGGGACATCGACGCGAAAGCTGATACCATGGATTCAGTACATGATTCTGAACCCCACTGCGGTGAAATTTTTCGTCGGTTATTCATAAAAAATCTGCTGTTTCATAGAAAAGTGCAATACCTACGCGGTCAAAATGTATGGAACAGCAGTTTTTTTTGTTAATAATCGACGAAAAATTTCAACGCTGGGGGTTCAGATCAATGGTATCAGTTTTCGCGTCAATGTCTTTAACGTTGTCGCGTCAATGTTGTCAACTTTTCAAAAATTTTAGAAACCGCTATGACTACTCACCTGTATTCTTTCTGCGAAAGATTTAACATATTTAACGATAGCCAAAATGGATTCAGAAAAAATAGATCAACAACCAATGCAGTTTATAGATATGTTCAACAGATCCTAAATATCATAAATGAGAAGAAATACGCTATAGGCATTCTCCTAGACATGAGTAAAGCATAGGGACAAAAAAAACAGCTGCTCCATACATTTTGACCACGTAGGTATTGCACTTTTCTATGAAACAGCAGATTTTTTTTTTAATAACCGACGAAAAATTTCAACGCAGGGGGTTTCAGAATCATGTACTGAATCCATGGTAGCCGGCTGCGCGTCGATGTCCCTGCCACCCTGTATAACATCCTCTTAAATAAATTGGACGGAATAGTGTACGTGGCATTGCTCATAAATGGTTCAAGTCTTCTCGAAAACCGTTCACAATATGTAGAGATAGAACACTACAACCATAGTACTGGAGAAATCACGAATGTTAAATCTGAAACAACTAATATAAATAAATCAATCCCACAAGGTAGCGTACTAGGATGCATATTATTTCTTATCTACATCAACGACCTCCCCAAAATAATAGATGCTGTAAGCGTCTTATTCGCAGATGACATTTCAGTTGTATTTCCCTGCACAAATAACCTGACCCTTAACAAAGACATCCATCGATTGCTATCTGACATATCTGCTTTGTTAAACGAACATAACCTTGAACTAAATTTTGCTAAAACAAAGTTAATGCAATTTAGACCTTATCAAAATAGACCCCTCGAAATAAATTTTACCTAAAACAAAACTAAATTAGACTGCGTTGATAATTTCAAATTGTTGGACCTTAATATTGACACAAACTTAAATTGGAAATCTCACATAGCACACTTAAGTAAAAAAATCTCTAGATTCTCTTATGCTCTATCGGAACTGAAAAGATCTACAGATTTCAAATCTGCTAAAGCAGCCTATAACGCATACGCTCACTCTTGGCTCCGTTACGGTGTAATACTGTGAGGTAACAGTACGAACGCAGATAAGCTGTTCAAGTTACAAAAAAGATGCATACGTATCTTAACGAATATAGGAGGTATGGACAGCTGTAGACCACATTTTACAGAACACAATATCTTTACACTCACATCTCTGTATATCTTTGAATTATGTTTATTTGTCAGGAAAAATATAACACTCTTCCCCTTAATTAAAGATCACTACACCCAACCACGATACTTGCGACACCAAAACGATCTAGCATTACCGGTTTCAAAACTATCCATCTTCCTTTCAGGCCCGTATATAATGTGTATCAAGACTTACTCGTATAATAAATTACCAAAGTCATTAAAAGGCATAAAAAGTAACAGTTTATTTAAAACAAAATTGTTTACTTATTTGAACCAGAAGTGCTACTACACATTGCAAGAGTTTTTTGATGAAAAAATTGTTAAATTAATAAAAACTAATGACATAAATTGCTGACCATTGACCATTGTTTGTATACCATACAGACCCTACATATTTAATTTATTTGAATTTATTAATTTTATTTTAAAACTAATGACATAAATAGCTGACCATTGACCATTGATTGTATAACATACCTACAAAATTAATTTATTTTTATTAATTAATTTTATTTTGATTTAACTTATTCTTATTCTTTATTACTCACAATAAATATTAAAATTCGATAGCTGCATGACTTTTGTAAAAATGACACAATGAAAAATGTAATATAATGTATTGTAATGTAATGTAATTTATTAATTTTGTTTTGTTTTGTTTTGCAGTGTCCTTACAGGGTGCATGTTTGAAACTTTTACTCTTATTCCAACCTATGTACAACATGTTTGCAATAAACTGATTTGATTTGATTTGATTTTTGTGATTAACGCCTCACTACTGGTCTGACACCGCGGCATCGGCAGGGCGACACTGCCGCGCAGCATTGCTGCCGTGCTCGGAATATAATCTCATATAAACCTATAGAACAAGTTTGGAGACCAGTAGTGACGTGGCAGAATTGCTGCGGCAGTGCTCCTGCCTGCAGCGGGGATCGAAATCATACCTTTAGGGACATTTGCCAAGTCCTTAGTTATATTGATTAAGACCTTTTATGTAAATATAACATACTTATTTAAAAAGTCTTTGGTTGAGCTACCGAATGGTGGTCATGCGGTCTAGATTCAATTTCAACTTAGTCAATATTTTTCAGGACTCTCTACTTAGCTGAAATCTTTTATAGGCAAATAAATTCATAGCCATGAAGGGTCATGAATTAATTTAATACCCAAGTCGTGACTGAAGTTGAGCAGATCCATGAAGATCTAATAAATTATGTTGGTTTGTCCCTATCCTATTTATTTAACAGTGTTTTTAGATAATTGTGGCGCACCGTACTTAAATCCTCACTGATTAACGGCTTTAATCCTTAATTTCACATTGAAATCTTATCCGTTAACAATGTGACTACAATAAATTATACAACCACGACGCTGATGTTTTCTAACAAACTAATTGTTTTGGGATTATGAAGATAAGCAATTGTAACGTTTGTTACTCAGATGCTAAGGATCGTGTGTTCGTGACTACTACGAAATTCAAAGCGTAAAAGAAATAATTTCGTCTACCCTTTACTTCCATCTCCTCATCCTCACCTCTGAAGAAAGTAGTGGACATTAGCATTACCTAGAGAACTAGGTTTTTCCCGCGGTTCCGTCCACATGGAGGTAGAAACTTAGCTCACGGGAACGTACTATTGGGATAAAAAGTATCCTATATCCTAACCTAGGTCATAGTCTTACCTGTGTGCCAAATTTCATTGAAATCCGTTCAGCCGTTAAGGCGTGAAAAGGTAACAGTCTAACAGACAGACTAGACTATGCATATTTTACTCCCTTACATTCAATATAGGTACCACTTATGTGATTTTTTTCACCAACAGCCTGTAAATTCTGCAGAAACACACACGACAGCTACAGAGCCTGTTGTATTGTTCTTTAATTGTCGCTGTATGCAAATTCTGCTACCATGTTCTACTTTTACCTACTAATTATACATTTTTAAACAATTGGACTCAACATCAATAATTTTTAATACCGAATAACAGTTAAACACGTAAGCCAAAGCAACCATTTTGAGTTTGACACACTTCATTAACATGGCTTTAGAAAACTGACGTGGATACTTGAGGATAAAGGCAAGGCGGAAGAGACTCCACATATTAGTCATTATTATGAATGATAACTAAAGTCCTTGACAACACGTTACTTAACTACTTACCTCAAAGATAAAGGATAACAACTCCCTTCAATGCTCCTCAATTAGGTACGTCCTATCTTTTTAATAACAATTAAAAATAACATTGGGAATGAGTACCTACAGTCTGTCTGTGACAAGTTTCAATATAGTATACAATAGCAGATTGGACGGTGATCCCCAAATAGACGTTTATATTAATTATCTTGCACATTTTCATTAAATAAGGAATAAAGGAATTCAATATGGTCACATAGGCCTCCCCACTTGCACGCCACTGCTGGATCTGGCGGGGAGGCATTTGCCGCATTTGACAGGTATGTGTGGCCGGCGCGGCGGTAACCTGAGACAGGCATTTTTTAATTTTGCGGTATCACGCTAGCCCGCCAGCCCGGATGAAATTGACTGTGTCCTGAAAGAATATTATAGAAGCTTAGAAGACATCGAGTTTTCTAAAAGTCTAACTCATAGATATAAGAAAGAAGGAGATATGCCCGGTAGTTGAAAATGTATCGAAACCCAATGTCTTCTATCTATCCCTACTCTCTAGCCTGCGATCACACATGCGATCAGTAAACCCAATAAATACGAGGCCCCGCTCACACTTGCAATTTACAAATCAGAACGTACTACATAATCAATTATAAACCTTATCCCATCAATCACAGCGTGCATTTACCATGCACCGTACAACTCACCCACACGAAAACATCGTTCGCTATCGTTGTGCTGTGCAAAAGCCATTTATTTTACATATACGCTAGTGATTGACTAAATCGGAAACTTATCGATTCTCCCATTTATTATTGTATTAAAATTTTTGGAAGTTGCTGAAAAAATTATAAATAAAAAACGATATACATATAATAAGATGATATAAATAAACAATAAGTAAGTAAAAAAAAGAAATATTAAGTAAACCAAAAAAATAACAACATTATGAGAAAATCTAAATGAGTATAAAACAAGATTTCACATCGGTCTTCCAATCAGGCTATAACTGTTGACAAATTGAAGAATAAACTTTAATAGTAATATAAATTCATACGACAATCGACATTATTGTCGATAGCCTACGTTAGTGGATCTGCACAACCACATCACTAATCCGTCACAAGACGCTGCGGCCGTACTAACGATGCAACCGCTTAAAGTAAATATCGTTTTGTAATTTTTACATTGCTTGTCCAGTTACTTAGCGACATACTTTGGTAGTGGTAAAGAAGCAATGTATTTACTACAATAAAAGTACAGTCGCTGTGATATATGAAAACAAAAATAACGTAGTAAAGGCAAGAAATATTTTACGATTTGTTGTTTTTCATGATTTTCAACACAAATATAGCAAAATACTTGTGCTGATTTATGAAAAGTGGTTCTACGATTTATAAAGTTTATAGTTTAGCTTCGATTTTTACAAGAAACCACTGAACAACACGGTATTCTTAAATGTTATCACGATCGCGCTCGAAAGCGCACTAGTTAGCGGAGACGGCCATTTGCCTGAGGCATGAGCATTGTGATCAAGACGCGCGGACACAGACACGCCCCCATACCACTTCTCCTGTTATTTATATTTCTATGGTCTAACTTCACAGTCGTGCATTTTTTTTTAAAGTAGGGACCTGAATGTCAGAATGGTGACATCACTTATTTTATTCAAATCTGTCAATTTGTATTTTCTCTATTCGTGCAGAATGCAATTAATGTAGAATGAATGTTTTTCCTAATAAATGCACAGCGAAGTAAAACAAAGAATCGCCTAGCAATAGAGTCGGTAAAAGCGATATTAGTAACCCAAGAAATGTTTAAAAACGTTTCGTGTGAAGATTTTTATATTTATATTTTAGAAAAAAAATACTTTTGTTAGTCTTCGGAAAAATATCACTCAGTGTGATAAGTTTTAGTTAAGTTTATTCTAAATTAGTTTAGTGATCGTATATTGTTTTTTATTTTTTATTTAGGTACACTCAGTAAAATACATTATACAGATACGACATAATTATAATTTTGAGTACAAAGGTACTGCTTCCGATACTTTTCATTTTGAAAATTGGGGATAAATAGGGGTTGAAAGTTTGTATGGAAGTTCGTCATTTTTGCCGATGTGAAATCCCACCGGACACACGGATACTTGACACCCACTGAACAAATTCAGAAACGCAGCTCCGGTTTCTACTGTTACTAGGGATTCTCATCAGATTTGGCGCGCCCACCTCGAGGTGGGCACACGAGTGACCAATGGGGGGGCGCGGCGGCTCCAATTATAAAATATAGATTTATTACATTTTATGTTCTTGATTTACCGAAAAAATGTTAAGGCTAGTTTTCAAAACCCGATCGTTTCATAATACTTAGGTAACTGCTGTAAAATGAGCTTCAGCCTATAAGAATGATCAAAAGTAACCCGAACCTATTCGAAGCGGCATGCTACAATTTTCGAGCTCGCTTTGCTCGCTCTTCGATTGTACATTCTCTTGATTCTTCAGCTTTTCTAAACTCGATAAAGTAACTCCTTTTTCTGTATGAATGGTCAAAAGAAAAATGTTACAAAGTGCTCGCTTTGTTCGCTCTTTCAGGTCTTATCATTATACATTCTAATAATTCTTGAGTTTTCTGCAAAACTCGACAAACTAACTTCTATTTTTGTTTGAATAATCAAATGAAAATCAGACCTATCCAAGGACCCTGCAAACATTTTCGACCTCACTTTCGCTCGCTTTAAATTCTTATGCTTTTATGCTCATGCCAACAAAGTAACTCAGGGGCGCGGGCGTAGTGATTTTAAATGAAAGTTAGGGGCGCGTGTATGTTAAAAGATTGGGAACCCTTGGTTTAAGCTAGATCATCAATGTGGACGAGTGGAATTATCAATCACAGATGTAATACTTAGCTGGGCTGGGCTTAGATTCTTTGCTGCACTAAATGAAATAGGTATCTACCTACCTAATGAACCTAACGGTGTTTTCGGAGTTCGGGGACCACATGATCTAAGCAGACTCATACGCAAATACAGTATGTTTAATATACGAAGCGATTATAAAAATGCATGACAATTAAGTTAAAAATATGTTTGCAATTATAGTCCTATCTTAAAACATGCGGGCAAGGTTTTTAAGTAATTAAGACGCATTGCCTCCATTGTCATAATATCTGGGACAGGTATTACAGAATTAAACAAAAGTTGCATTACATACATTGATATGAATTTATTCAATTAGTGCACACATTAAAATATAACAGCACTATTGGTCTCGTGGTGATATCATAACCTAGGTACCTACCTATATGGTTATGTGAAGGAATTTTAGTCGGGATTTCGGGAACAGAGGTCCTTCGTTTGGATAATGTTTGGATCAATATACTTGCCAACTTTCAGATGGGGACGGGATCAGGGATGTTGCGGATAATCCGCACCCGCATCCGCGACTGCGGAGTTTCTGCATTGATTTGGACATCTGCATCCGCATCCTCATTTGCGGATGTTCATGCGGATGCGGATGTAGCACAGGTCGGGACAAGAAAGAAAATAGGAGGGGCCGGGACTGGCGCGTGCCGTACGCACGTGCTCATCGACCAATAGGAGCGAAGATTTCGTTGGGTGATAATATTCGACGCGTTTGATAATGTGTATAAATGATACACATTATCAAACGCTTTATCGTAAGTAAATCAGACTTATCGTGTTTAGTTGTGCGTATTGCATAAATATTTCAGTTTTAGAATGTTATTGTGAAATTGTGAATAAACAGTGAGCAATGTGTGTGCAGTTATAGATTATTTAAAAAGTGAATTTACAATGCCATCACCGGCGCAAAGTGACATTTGGAAAACATTTTTGCTCCGCATCCGCATCCGCGGATGTACCTACGAGTAAGCCTTCAAATATCCGCATCCGCGGATGTGATAAAATCTGCATCCGCAACATCCCTGGATGGGATCATGGAACCTAGTAACTATACCGCCATTTAGCAAATTAGTTTTCCTAAGTATGAATATTTGGATAAGATGGATTTATTTACAAAAGAGTGGCAATTTATAGATTATAAATTCTGCCTAAAGGCTTGTGCAGACCAGCGCGACTTGTCGCGCGACGCGACGCCGGTTATTGTCAAACTGTGAAGTTTTCTCAGAAATTGTATTGTTCGTGTCGCGCTGGTCTGCACAAGCCTTAATACGACGCCATTTCCTAACCATAAAGTCACACAAAAATGTAACAAAATCACCTATTCATGTAGCACGAGTACAATACCTAAACTTAAATATAAAATCGTAATGCATCGTAAACTTTATAGATGGGTGGCTGGTTATCATAGCCGAGTTTCCGGAGGTCCTTTGACACCATGGACAAGGAAACTGTAACTGTCCCATAAGACTCTGTCCTCAGCACTGGAAACAAAAAAGAACAATTTTAAAAGCCATGTTAAGAACAAGTGTGGAAGACTACTAGGGGAATTTCTGCCCCCATTGGAAACTTTGATTAATTCAACATAACTGGCACCTTTTTCATGAAAAAACGTAACTTGAATGAGGTACAACTGGGGTAATGATGGTGTAATAAAGATGTGTTTCCACCTCTGCCCAAGCTTCCGGGGAATGCAGGCGTGATGTTATGTTGAAGAAAAAAACTTACAATAGTTATCCTTCCCACTTGCCAGCATTTTAGGATCTACCAACTCAGGGTATCTGCCGGTTATCCAGGCCATCCATTCGCCCAGCAAGGTGGCTGCTTGTGGCCGTACGAGAGGGGCTGAGGCCAGACTTAGGCCAGCGGTGGGCGGCATTAGGAACAAAGAATAGCCTCTTAGGGCATCACCACTGATGGTGTTCTGGGCTCTCACTGTTATTACTATTTGTGGCCCTGTAAAATTTATTGAAAACTTTTAAGATTGCGTGTCTAACGTAATTAGGACTATTTACAAACATTTTACCGCAAAAGTAAATTTGCTGAAAATTATACTTACAACCAGAAACATTAGTACTGCTGAATACCATTTCTAAAGGTAAATTCAAGACTACTCGTTCAGGGTCAACCCCAGACCGTGCCATTTGACTCGTGCCTGATGTAAGACCCGAAACAGGCTCCCAATCAGGTCCCCAAACGGTTTCATAGTGAACA